>CM073001.1:105824407-107074407 GCA_037038555.1 Rhynchonycteris naso
AAAAAAGAAACTTCATGTAAGCAACTTTGGGCAGGGGTCCTATCTTTTGGTTCTCTCTGTTCCCTCCAGTCCAGCCCAGTGGATGCTGAACTTCTCACTGTCACAGCATCTGTCCCTGGACAAATAGTGGCGGGTTTGAAAAGTCAGAAAGATACGGGTTTAGCACCCAGAACTGCCACTTATCAGCTCTACAACGCTGTGCCCTTTCTCAAGCCATGCCATGCTCATCCAGAATATGGGACTTGCAAAGATTCGAGATGATTCGTTACAAGTGCCTGACCACCCACCATACTGCAAGATAAATACTACAAAAGTAGTAGCATCACCAACAACCGTGGCAGCTGACAGTGCGTCTCTGCTGTCAAGGGGCAAACTGGGATGCGAAAGAGGGTTTATATGGCAGTATGCTGGAAGAGCCCCAACACTCAGGATGCTGTTTGCCCTGCCATCTTGGGAAGCAGCACAAAAAGTCCACTCTCCTTGAAGGGAGATGACTGTACCAATCTTTCTTCTCTGTCCAGTTCATTTCCATCTAACTTGGCTCTTCAATACAAGAGCCCCTAGACTCTTTCTGCCATCTGCCCTGTTATAACTAACTCCCCTTCCTGCCTCTCCAGCAGAACTAGAAGGCTCCGGGGTTTCCTGCTCTGTTCCCAGTTTCAGAGCACGATCAACGCTGAAGCTCTCCTCTCCGAGCCTGCATATTTAAACTATATGATTGATCCTCGTGGATGTTAAAGATGAAACAGGAAGACTCTGAGAGCAACTCACAAGAACCCAAGTGTGTGAGATGCTCCTCCTACTTTTTGAAGACACTGCTCCCCACACCCTCTCTTCCTATTCATTCCATCCAGTGGCTCTCAGTCCATAGGTACCATGATTACTTTGGGGCTACGGCATGGAGTCCCACCCAGACCATCTCTCTGTCCACCCTCGACCCCAAGCTGATTCTCAGTGTTGCCTTTGCCCTTATTTTCTCCTTGACTTCCAGAAGACACCACCTCAACCCAACTTATCACCTCCTTCCTCTTTCCGAGGAACTTTACCTTGAAGTCAGGAATGGCGAATTTCGTGTTATGTGACAGGTTGGACTTGGAGGTTACCATGTTCATCCTCTCCAGAGCTTGTAAATTTTCCTTATCGCCAGGGGCAGAAATCAACCAGAACTCAGACATGTTTTCGGTCTTCTTTTATCCAGTTACCGGCCAGACCCACAGCCACACACACAGACAGAAACGGGAGAAGTGTCAAACACCTCTACTTCGTCACCATTCCCTTCCCTGGAAAGTAACCTCTCCAAAACCTGTCACTTTTTCTGTTTCCCACTCTTTGCCCCTTTGACCTTCTAGTGCAGATTCCATAGACCCAAAGACACACATCTGCACAACCCAGTCTGCAAAGTTCTTATCTGCACCTGAAAAGCCCTCGGGTCTTCACAAAGATTTCCAGAGGTCCTTCTTCCCTGGGTGGTTCTGACTGGTTTTCAGAAGAAGGGGATGGAGGGGAGAGCATCCAGTTAAAGACCTGTACCTGACACGGCAAAACAGGGAGCCACTACTTGGGGACCTTCTGAAATGGTCGTCTCTCCCTTCCATGTCGCATATTCTGGGGTGCAGTGGGGTAGAGGCAGATATGGGACAAGGAGGCAGTCTCAAGCTAGCCAACCCAGAAAAACCCCAGGACCTACTCACCAACCTTAAGATGGGCATTAGCTTTCAAAATAGACTTCAGAAAGACTCACATTTTTATAAAATAAGAAAAAAAATGTCTGGGGGGCAGGAACTACTAAAAGTTGGGTGTCTGCTCTGCTGGGCCTGGCTGGTAGTTTCTGTCCAGTGTCTCCGGCCACTAAAGTCCATTAGTTCCGCTCATTGAAACGTGCACACACCTACACCTTCCTCCCCTCACTCCGTTTCTCCCTTCCCGTTGCTTCCCCAGGTGAGTCTGCGGATGGATTAGGAAAAAAACAGGAAGACCAATTGTGGAAGCTTTTCTTCTCAACCCCCAGCTCACTCCACTCCGAGGTAAGCTGAGCCCCTCCTAGCCGAGCACACCCAACGCAGTTTCTCTCTGTCTTATGGCCCGGGGACAAACTGGCCCTGCTCAGAACCTGGGGAGATGGCACCTGCCTGGCCAAGGGGAGGGCGCAGCAGAGGCGCCCTAACCTGGTTCCCGCAAAGAAAACGCGGACCAGGACGGCGCGTGTGTGGGGATCCAAGGCACGCAGGCAGCGCACGCGCCTCTCCCCTCGCAGTCTCGGTCTGCGATCCTGCGCATCCTTACCGGGAGTGGGCGAGCCTCGCTGGCCGGGGGGGGGAGGGGGGCTGCAGGCAGGTGCGGGCCGGAGCGCACGGCCGGCTCCCGGGAGGCAGCGGCTTCTGCGTGGGGCCCCGCCCCGAGCCTTTATCCGAGAGCTGGAGGCGGCCCCCGCCTGCCCACCTGCTGATATTTGCATACCGGCTGCCCGCCTCCCGCTGTCGCTGGACTGGGGACCAGGGGCCAATCAAGGAGTACAGCGGAAAGAGGACGCTGCCCTTCGGATCTGGGAAAAAATCCGCAAGCCCCTTCCCGTGAGGGCCGCGTCCTGGCAGGGTGCTGGGAGGTTGGACGGGTCCCCTGACTGACATCGTCGTCGCAGAGCGGACTAGAAGTGAAGACGACTGAGAGTAGCGGGAGAAGACACCTACTCTCGGCAGCTGCCGTCTCCTGTCCCCACTTCCCCACCCCGACACCAGCACCCAAGGGTCTCAGGGAAAATCACTGAGAGACAGAGCTGACCTGTGGAGAGCGACTCCGCAGCGTCACGGGTTTGGGAACACACCTGGGTGGAACCGCAGGTCTTCTTGTCGACGTGGGCGACAGCCTGCCCTGTTGCCCGGGAAACTCCCCTCTGCCCGAGGCGCCCACCTCAGCTTGTCCAGGTCCAGGTTGTCCTGCACAGGGGAGGTACTTCCAACCCGTTGCACGGCAGCACGTGCTCTTTGAAGCAAACCCCAGAAATCAACGTGCGAATGTTTAAAAAGCAAAACAAAAAGAAAACTGCGAATTTATCTCCCCTCCAGCAGAGGAAGAAACGTTAGTGCCTCCTTCTCTGTGGACTATGTTTTCCATGCTTTCTGGAAAATATATTTTTTAAATCTCAGAATTATTCTCTGGTGTGGGGGGGTGTTGAAGAAGGCACCCTTGCTGCCTTCAGAAGAGGTTCCGCCTCACTGAACAAGGACTGTCAACTTACTATTGTGAATGCTTTCAGATCTTTGAGAGAGGAAGGTGTAACCCCATATGCTGTGATGAGAAGGTGACTTTTAAGGTCACAACCTGAGCGTCCTGCAATCCTGTTGTGGCTCTGGAATTGGCAGCTGGGAACATTCAGCACCTGTGCTGTGCATCATCCTTATTGGAACATGCCTGCACATTAGTCAGTCCTTGCAACATCTTCCTGAGGGAGGGAGGACACCTGAAACCAAGGGATGAGGAAACCTGGTGTGTACAGGGAGATTAAGTGGCAATTCCAGGGAAGGAGTGCCCTGGTTGGATATTGGCAATGGCTCCCCAATTTTGGACTTTACCCCGTAATGCCAGGGAAAACCGAACCCTAGAGCGGGAGGGAGCAGACCTCATTTACGAGCAAGTGCAGGGATGCATGCGCACAAAGGTTGTGTGAACTGCCAGGTATCACACAACTGGCCGATGGCACAGCTGTGAGTGGGACTCAGGCCCCTGACCCATGTCTTGTGCCTGTCTGACTGCACCCAACAAACCTGCAGGTCTGGGTCACGACCCTGAAAGACAGCCCATGGCTATCATTTCAGTCAACATTCTTCCAGCCTCAATGTTCAAAACCACTGACCTGGCTTCTCAGAGACTGGATACACATGTAGAAGTCCCTGACTTTGCATATGGCATGATTCTTTCTATAAATATGGTTTCCTCTAACTAGCTTGTTTCATGAAATAAAGAAGAATCAGACACAAAATAATGCCTGGACATCTGCTGAAGAAAATAATAAGGAACTACAGTGTTCCTTGTCTTACTGAAAACCTCTCCATTCAAAATCAGTCTTTCTATCTGTCACATCTTAAGCCTCTTGGTAAATATTGGAATTTGTAATAGTTGGTAACTACTGCTGTAAGGGTAGCTTGACTTTTCTCAAATAACTTTTATTTCCCCACTTATAAAGGTAAATCTTTGCTTCTTACAGAGCTTTTGGGAAACACAGAACCATATGAAGAAGAAGGTAGAAGTATTACCAGTGTTCCCATAATCTGAAAATAACCATTCAAATTTTCTTAATTACTTTTTCATGCATATTCATAAACTTTTTGGCATGACTGAGATTACAGATGTATTATACATAAAGTTTGGCATCCTGCTGTTGATTGCTTCTTAAAGATCAAAAAATTGATCAAATCTGTCTTATCAGTGAAGTTTAACCAGTGTCATCAGCAGTCAGGAACAGCTCAGAACTTCAGTCAGAGACATTTGATTTCAAAGGCAAAGAAAGAGATCTTTTTAGACAACTTGCATCTTGAATGGAAAGAGAGAGAGAGAGTAGAAATCCACACTAAATTGCCCAAGGGTTTTTTTATTTGCAGTTTTTAAAGGCAACCACACAAGTTGTGAGGTGACTTGGGTTTTTACCTCGTTTCCCTATAAAGTGAGATCATTCTTTAACACAGAGAAATAGGGGGAAATCAGCCAAAAGCTGTGGAGCCTGGTCTCTTCGTAGATTAGGAGAATATCAACTGTCATTCCTACCATTGAAAGGAAGCCACTCCCTCCTGTGTATCAGCCTGAAGCCACATTTAACAACCCCCCTAAAGTCTCCAAAACTTGCAGCTTGGTGACTGCAAATTTATGTGCTTTGACAACTGCTTTCTAAATATCCCCAGGTTATAAAAAGTGCTTCATATACATAGCCCGAAAGAACCCAGGTCATAAAGAATACTGTCTCTTCTAAAAATAAAGGTTGAGCAGGAAATACCATCAGCCTTGAATCATTTCTAGCTTATTATGAATATGGCTTTGGCTAGATAGGCCTGAAATGTCTCTGCAGTTGGCAGTGGTTACGCACTGAGCCAGCTGACGTCTTGAACAGTCCTGTCAGGTTTGGGAACCAGAAGAACGAGGCTGGCCTAGTTGGGCCTCTCCCAGACGGCGCCCTTCTGGACCTCTTTAACTATTACTTCATGGAGACAGGCCCTCGGAGGGTGCTCTGTCCAAATGAGCACAGACACCTAATTCTACCTACAACTGACTCAGGTCAATTTTTCTAGGCTTTGCTTAGAAGAACCAGGGAAGTGTTTCTTCTAGAAGGACAGCTCTCTAGAGAAGAACGTAAGTGGAATATCCCCTGCAAGTCAATATGGTGTGGTAGAAACAGATTAGGTTTTGGAATCTGACCATGGGATAATCTGCTTAATCTTGTGAGTACAGATTGTCCATCAAAAAAAATTAGAAGCTAACCTTCCAGCTTGTTCTGACTATGAGAGAAAATAGCATTGCAGGCACATAAGACACAGCCTGATATCTCACATTTCTCATAGCCTCTCTTCTCTTAGGTGGTCTTCAGGGCTTTACACAGTAGGTGTGGCTCATTATAATAATCCCTTAATATCAACAGCATCTTTATTCAAGGGCCCAAAGTACTGTACTTTGACCTACATTTCCTCCTTCAGCCACTACCCAGACAATCATGATGGTTTCCAGGTTTTTGTTGGAGAAAGTAAGGCTGGGGAATTCTCATGATTTATCTGCCCAAGTTAAGGAGAAGGGTCCTCCGATCATTTCCTCATTTAACACATTTGGTTTGTTTGTTTGTTTCCAGTATCTGCAACATAGTGTGAGGTCTGTAAACATAAACCAGAATTTTCAGGTTAGTGGCAGAGCAAAGCAAGTATGGGAAACAGGAATTTGAGCAATCCCAACTCACAAAGGTATGAATACAAAACACCAGGCAGGGTGTGATACAGGCATAAAAGGAGGCATAAACATTCAAGAAATTCCATGCCCCTTGTTTCACAGATGAGGACACATGCCCAAGAAGATCAAGTGATCTGATCAAGAGCACAGTTACTGGTAGGCCTGGGATTTGAACTTCATTCTTCTACTTCTGTGTGCATGTTGCACAATATGATCTGAACTACTCCTCTGTCGCCCTGTTGGAAGAGCTAGACTCTGTCTATCGTCAAGTTCTGGCTCTTCCGCTTGTCAGCTGAGGGAACTGGCACCAGCTACCTGACTTTAGTGGGCTTGAAAATGGGGAGAATAATAGGGCCTGTTTTATGAGGTTTTTCTGGGGATTAAATGATATGGCCCAGCAATCAGGCCACACCACTCAGTCAAGGTGTGCTGTGAGTATAAGCTACCTCAAAAGCCCCACTCCTCTTGACCTCTTTCCCTCCTTTTGTTTCTGGTTTCCAAGTCCTTTTTCTCCCTCACAGAGTTCATTGGGAAGATATTGATTCTGCCTTGTGGCAAACAGGTGGCCCAGTTGTCACTTGTGCATTCAGTCACTTCAAACACGCCTTTGATGTTGTTGGCCTGGTAGGAAGTACAGTGGAGCCAAAATTTCTGGGGCATCTTTGGGGCACAGCAACATGCCCCCACAGGGGATCTTGAGTTCTGGCTTCAGAGCTGAGCCGGTCTGACCTCAAGTTCCATTTCTATCCTTTGTTAGCTCTGCCTAATCTCTCTGTTCTCCAGCTTCCTCACCTAGAAAATGGGGACACCATGGTCTGGTTAGAGAGTTCTGATGAAAATGGAAGGAGGTAACATATGCAAAATGTCCAAATGTGCCTGCTGCTGGTGTGCTGGTCTTTTCACTCTGGAGTCCAGGCCCCAGGAAGGTGAGGACCACATCTGCTTTGTTCTTAGTGAGGAGTAGATGCTCAGGGAATATTATCTAGATCACCGAAAGCAAAGAGCTTAAAGGCTGGAGATTGCCTGGAGAATCAGGACAGGCAGAGTGAGAATTTTTTTGTTTGTTAGTTATTCTTAAATCTATTCTGTTTTAGAAATTTTAAATGGTTTGAAAATGTCACAAAGATATATAACACGATGTGCGTAAGTGTCGGTGTGTGTGTGTTAAACATGAATGGCATCCATAGTCATTCATTTATGCTTATAAGACTAAAAATTGGAGACAAAATCTATGACCAGCAAAAGAGGATTTGACAAATTAATAGTAGTATAATCATGCTATCATTTAAAATGTTCTAGAGGAATATGAATGAAATGATATAAGAACTGAGCATAAAATTTTAATTGGAAATTCAAAAGTAGGATTTCAATTTTATAAAGTATCTCATATAAATATAATACATAACATAGGTCTTAAAAAGACACTATCAAGATGTTAAAAGAGGTTAT
Source organism: Rhynchonycteris naso (assembly GCA_037038555.1). Classification (NCBI taxonomy): domain Eukaryota; kingdom Metazoa; phylum Chordata; class Mammalia; order Chiroptera; family Emballonuridae; genus Rhynchonycteris; species Rhynchonycteris naso. Next base: position 105,831,779 of record CM073001.1, read on the forward strand.
CACTGAACACTAGTTAGCAGTTTACTTTTCATGATAGTATGAGTTAACAACCCTGGTGTATTCTAGGTTGAGCAAATAAATAATGGAAGCCAGGTTTCTCATATGAGGGAAGGAAGTTACAAATACAGAAAAAGAATGAACTCTGTGTCACTGGATTAAAACTAGAGGTGTCAGTAATGAAACTCTGAGATTTTAAGGTGGATGGATAGATGTGGGTGGAGGGATGAATGAATGGATAGATGGGTGGATAGCTAGATAGAAAGATGATAGATAAATAGATAGATAGATAATAGATAGATAATTTCCTAACTCTGTTAATTGAAAGAGCCCATAAGCAAGGATTTACCAGTAGCACTGAACTCATCAAGAGTCCATACCCTGATTTCTAAATTCCACTGTCTACTAAAAGGAGTTGGGTGGTTCCAGGGCTGGAATAGGGGCTGGTAAAGGGACACAATGTCCTCAACTTACTCTCAAGCTATTCAGAATAATAACAAAATGTCTCTCTGTAAATATATAATCTCATCATATACCTCTATCTGTGGAGATCCTTGTAATGTTTTCTATAACAGAAATTATGCTAAAATAGAAAGTTAACCCCCCCAAAAGGAAAATCTTCCTGTGCAGGCTGGTAAGATAATTCAGTGAATGGTACAGTTTAATTGGTGGATTGTATTGTATGTGAATTACATCTCAATATAGTTGTTTAACAAAAAGGAAGCTACCACAAATAGCATCTACTAATAAAGTAACCTATGCCTGACCGATGGTGGCGCAGTGGATATAGTGTCAACTTGGGATGCTGAGATCCCAGGTATGAAACCCTGTGGTCCCCAGCTTGAGTGCAGGCTGACCAGCTTGAGTGTGGGATCATAGACATGATCCCATGGTTGCCAGCTTGAGCCCAAAGGTCTCTGGCTTGAAGCCCTAGGTTGCTGGCTTGAGCAAGAGGTTGCTAGCTCAACTGGAGCCTCCGGATCAAGGCACATATGAGAATCAATGAATGACTAAAGTGACACAACTATGTGTTGATGCTTCTTATCTCTCCTTTCCTGTCTATCTGTCTGTCTATCTCTCTTGCACGTATGCAAAAAAAAAAAAAAAAAGGAACCTAAAAATATAAGACAGCTCAGGCATGACCTGCCTATGAAACCTTTCTAGACCCTTGTTAGAATTCCCACACCACCCACATCGCCCACCCCCCATCCAGTTTTCAGTGCATGACGCTGTAATTCTGGGTGACTCATCTGTCCCCATTGCTGGACCCTGCATTACTTAGACGTTAGCAATCACACCTCATTCTTTCCTGAACCACCAATACCCAGCACAGCGCCTGGCAGGCTGCTAGTAAATGTTTGTTTAATAAGCAAATTCTCATCTTGATAAACATTACAACACTGAATACATATAACAATTTTAATTATTTGGTAAATATATACTGTTCATTGCCGTGAATAATATCCTTGATGCACAAACAGCTGATAAACGTCACTGAGATTCTGAGAATCACGCTGTGCTGAATAACATCAAAGGTCAAGAATGTCAGGTTTAAATATTTGATCTTTATTTTGATCTCAGCACCACACAGCCACCATTTTGGGAGAGCAAGCCACTGTGTAGGTGGCTGCAGTGGCTGGGCCTTGCCTTCTACTCTGCCGCCCAGTTGCCCGTCTCTTCCCGGCCCTCAGTCTGAGGTCAGCTCTGCTGGTAAGCCAGGGCATCCTGACCCCGTTTCTGAATTATCACTGTCCCCCTGGTGTGGGCTCAGTGTCCCACACAACATGGGTCCTTAAGAAAGGCTTGGGCTATGGGTTATTCTACCTGGCATGATGGAGAGGATCTGCACTTAGTCAGCAAGCTAGTGGGAGGAGCAGGCAGAAACAGGAGAGCCCAGGTGACAATGATGGAGGATGCTGTCAGTGCTCTCATCTTCCTCCTTTCACTCCGTTGAGAGCCTGCTGCCAGCTCAAGGGACAGCCCACACCCTCTCACCCCAGCATCTTGGGGAGACAAAATGGATGGCTCCCTGGGGCGCAAACGAGGCTTGTGCCCAGCGTTTTCTTACAGAAGTTTTAAGGATCCCTTTCTGAACTGCTGGTGGCACTTGTGAGCATTTATGCTGATCTGTACACCCCCTTTTCCCCTGTTCGTGTGGATTAATGTAGCAGGAGTGACACCCTGATAGATGAGAGAGAAGATAGAATGGACCAGCACGGCATCTTTTTTTAGCTCACCATTATTTTTCCATTTGGAAAGGAGCCCTGTGCTCTTAGGGAATTTCGTGTAAGATTCTAAAAGAGCCCTGGTTCTCAGCACATGTAAAAGCCACGAGGAACAGGCTGAGTTTCCCGCAAGGTTTTGCTTTGCAGAAGCCCACAAGACCTGTTGGCAAAGAGAAGCATCTCGTGCACACCAACTTACGCAGTGGGGCTTCAGGCATTAGTAAAATTCAGGGCTTGGATCTCCCTGAGTGCTTGCAGGTCCAGGTTAGCCGTAACCCTGATCCAGGTGTTCATAAGTGTGGGGTGGTCCATCCCACCCTGCGCACTTTCAGGACATCCCTGTTCCCCGCCCCCTTCCCCACTGTCCTGGCTGTGTTGTTCTTTCCAGAGTGCTCTGAGTTCTCTCCCTGATCCCTGAAACCATCTCCCAAGCCAAGCCTGCATTCAGCACATCAACTTCCTTTTGGCTTCCTGCCAGAGCCGCCCCTGAGGAAACCCAGGGAAGCAGCTGGTGCCAGGCCAGCCGCCTCCATGTCCCCATGTAGAAGCCCTGCCCCTGAGACTCTGGCCATCCAGCCGCCAGTTGTCCTCCACTCTTCTCAGGAGGGAACAGAGAAGGCAGAGATGTGTGTCCTTGAGGATAGGGCCTCGCAGAAGACAAGACTCATCAGGGAAAACCCCGTGCCTGCCTGGTTCACCATGGAGTCAAGCTAATCAACAATCAGTATTTCATTAAGAAATTAGTGAAATAGCATCATCTTGTCTCTCCCCCTTCCTCAGAGAAGACGCGGGCATCTGACTTTGGTGATGTTGTCACGGGGTGGCTTGAGTGTCCCCGTGACAACATCCCTTTCTTGTCCTCTCAGCTGCCCACTCCTGTGGCCACACCCTGCACCTTGTCTTCACCTGAAACTGCTCCACCTGTGAAAACTTAAATACCACTATCCCACTCTCTCAACACAGCCTGCTGGCCTTCCCACTCTCATGCCTAACTCCCACGGTGCGGGCCCGCACACACGCGTGCACACAAACACACACCCGCCTCTGCTTTCTCCTGCTCTGTCTCCTGATCTGGCTTTGCACCGTGCCAGACCTGGCTGTCCAAAACATCCCGCCTATCAGCACCTTCAGTTCCCCAGAGCCCCCATCTTTCCACAGACCCCCCCATCTTGCTCATCAAAACCCTAACCTAGATAGATCAGGTCTATCGTGTCTTCTCCTCCCACATCTTGGCGACTCAGCTGTCCCAGAAAGGGCCTCACAAGGGGTGACTGTAGAGGCAGACCGACTTCTGCGGGGCCCTGCAAAACCCAAACTTGACACTTTTTTCTAATGACACCAGGTTTGGTTGCCTATGTGCCATTTTAACATGAATAGTACATAATATTTTTTATTTATTTAAAAATATGGTTAACATGTATTTTTATTTTCCCTGTTTCTCTCTCCCCTTTTTTTTTTTAAGGAACCTAATATTTTCTTCTGCGCCCGGGGCCTCAAGTGACTTTAATCCGCCTCTGTGTGACCGACACTGCTCTTGGCACATGACCTTCTTGCTCCAGACGTCCCTTTGCCCAACTCCGTGGCCCGTTCAGATACTCTGCACGTACATACGACGCATTGAGCCAGGACCATTGGAGGGTGCTGGGGAGTGAGGGGTCAGCCAGGCCCCTGTTCTCGCATAACCCACCTGTGGGTGGGGGAGGCAGTCACTAGAGAAAAGCCCATCAGGTGATGGGGTGAGTTAGCGTTGTGGCTATTCGCAGCCCCTGCCTCGGGCTTTGCAGACTTTGTTCTCTAGGTGACCTCGCCTCCTGCTTCAAGAAAAGGGATGCCCTCATATCCCTTCTAATTCTACCACCTTACATACCCCTGACCCCATTCTACCTTTTCCTCTGGCCTTAGAGGATCTGACAAGTCCCTCCTCTCAGAGGCCAGTGTCCCCTCCTGTGCTCACCATGAATCCTCTCACCTTACCATCAGTTGTCGCTTCTCTTTCCTCTACCACCAGTCACACAGCCCTTCTTCTGATCCCTACCCTCCGCTTGAAAACAGGCTCAGCTGTCTTCCACCTTCAGATCACCCTCCTTGGTCCCCAAATCCCCCTACCCACCACCTAAGCTCTCTCCTTCCCACTGGGAGGCCTTCAGGCACAGTTGTGTCCTGCCTGCCATGCACACATGAGTTCACCTGACAGTGGTGGACCTACTGTGTGCTTGTTGCTGGGGTAACAGTGGGGGACATGACAGTCAAAGCTGTCTACCCCAGGAAGCTCACATTCTGGGCTGGAAAGCAAGCAGGCTACATGCAAGTGTGGGGCTTCAGAACAAGCCACCCCACAGACTGTACCTCAGTAGTGTGCAGTTTATTTTGAGCTACCAGCAACAAAGGCCCTGTAGGTGCAAAAGAAACTTCTGTCCTCCACCTCCTTTCATTATCTAAAGCAGTGATGGGCAATCTTTTGAGCTTGGTGTGTCGAAATTTGCCAAAAAACGGAGCATAACTCAGGTGGTGTCACTTCGAGAAAAACAGCCTAACCGGAAGTCCCAGAACTAGACACTCTGTGCCGGAGTTCTGTTGTTTTGGCTTCCAGATCTCCAGCACAGAGTGTCTACACTACAGCAAATGTTTTATCCTCGGCTACTGCACCTGGCCGTGCAGGAGCCAAGGATGAAACGTCCTTCTCGGCATGTGGCCCCATACTTCTCTGGTATGCGGCCGCATATGGCCACGTGTCATTGAAAATGGCTACACGTGTCAGTGCTGACACGCATGTCATAGGTTCAGCATCACGGATCTAGAGGAATTTGAATTAGGGGCCTTGCCCATAATAAGAGATTATTAGAGATAATCCTTTTTATCTATTTATAGGGCAGGGCAGACTACTAATTACTGACTGTCTGCTGGTCTTATTGTCCTGCAAGGCACCTACCTAGTCTCCAGCTCAGAATGTCCTCTCTACCCTGTTTTCCCTATCTGTCTTGGAATCTCTCGTGTACGTGGGTGACTCTCTCGTGTCCCTGGGGTTTCTGTGCATGGGAAATTAAATCTGATCTTCTCTTGTCAGTCTGTCTTTTGCTGATTTGATCATTCGGCCAGCCAAGAGAACCAGTGGACAAAAGAGGGAATCTCTCCCCTGCCCCACACAAGTAAACAGGTGAATAAAAATGAAGAATTTTCGTTTTTCTTACAGTTCTCTGAAGAGAAGAATAAGGAGACTGAGAGCAACTGGGAAAACTCATTTGAAATAGGGTTCTCCCTGAAGAAAAGACAGACCTGAGGTTTTAGAATGACCCAGACCCCAGAGGAGTGAAGGGAGGAGCACGTGTGGACGTGGGAAGTTTGGTGCCACCAGGAAACTACGTGGCTTAGTCAGGGAAGGTGTGCATAGGTGGGACATCTCCTCCTCGTTCCACCGAGACCTGGTTAATTAATTTTAATTGGCATAATCCATTGTCAGGTATACCACAGTGTGTTGAGATGAACACCTATTTCAAACTTGGGGTTGTTGTGAATAGTACTGTTGTGAATAACCCTGTCTAGATCTTTTGTTGGGCACACTGGCACATTGCTGTTTAATGCGTATCTAGGAAATAAAATTGCCAGACCCTAGGGTTTATGTGTGTTCAACTTACGTAGATACTTTTAAATGGTTTTCCAAAGCGGTTGCACTAATTCATACTTTCACCAGCCATGGGTGAAAGTTCCTATCACTCTACATCTTCCTCACTCTTTGGTTTTGTCGGAATTTTTAACTTACGTCATTCAGACGTATATATAATAACAGGTCATTGTGGTTTTAATTTGCATTTTCCTGATGACTACTTATGCAGAGGACATTTTCATGTACTTATTGGTCATTAATATACTGATGCATTTTTTTTTTATTTTTATTAATTCTAATGGGGTGACACCATTAAATCAGGGTACATATGTACAATGAAAACATCTCCAGGTTATCTTATCATTCAACCGTGTTGCATACCCATCACCAAAAGTCAAATTGTCCTCTGTCACCTTCCATCTGGTTTACCCTGTGTCACTCCCCTCCTCCCTATCCCACCCTCTCCTCCCTCCCCCCACCCCGTAACCACCACTCTCTTGTCCATGTCTCATATTCTCACTTTTATGTCCCACCTATGTATGAAATCATGCTGTTCTCAGTTTTTCTTTTTTTCTGATTTACTTATTTCACTCCGTATAATGTTATCAAGGTACATCCATTTTGTTATAAATGATCCGATGTCATCGTTTCTTATGGCTGAGTAGTATTCCATAGTATATATGTACCAAAGCTTTTTAATCCACTCGTCTTCTGACGGACACTTGGGCTGGTTCCAGATCTTCGCTATTGTGAACAATGCTGCCACGAACATGGGGGCGCATTTCTTCTTTTCGAACAGTGCTATGGTGTTCTTAGGGTATATTCCTATAAGTGGGATAGCTGGGTCAAAAGGCAGTTCGATTTTTAATTTTCTGAGGAATCTCCAAACTGTTTTCCACAGTGGCTGCACCAGTCTGCATTCCCACCAGCAGTGCAGAAGGGTTCCCTTTTCTCCACATCCTCGCCAGCACTTAGTAGCTCTGTTGTTTTGCTGATGAGTGCCATTCTGACTGGTGTGAGGTGATATCTCATTGTGGTTTTAATTTGCATTTCTCTAATGATTAGTGATGTTGAGCATTTTTTCATATGCCTATTGGCCATCTGTCTGTCTTCTTTGGAGAAATTTCTATTCATTTCTTTTGCCCATTTTTTGATTGGATTGTTTGTCTTCCTGGTGTTGAGTTTTATAAGTTCTTTATAAATTTTAGTTATTAACCCTTTATCAGATGTGCTGTCGAATATGTTCTCCCATTGTGTGGTTTGTCTTTTTATTCTGTTCCTATTGTCTTTAGCTGTGCAAAAACTTTTTAGTTTGATATAGTCCCATTTGTTTATCTTGTCTTTTATTTCATTTGCCCGTGGAGATAAATCGGCAAATATACTGCTGCTACAGATGTCGGAGAGCTTGCTGCCTATGTTTTCTTCTAAGATGTTTATGGTTTCACGGCTTACATTTAAGTCTTTTATCCATTTTGAGTTTGTTTTTGTGAATGGTGTAAGTTGATGGTCTAGTTTCATTTTTTTGCAGGTAGATGTCCAATTTTCCCAACACCATTTGTTAAAGAGGCTGTCTTTACTCCATTGTACGTTCTTTCCTTCTTTGTCAAATATCAGTTGTCCATAAAGCTGTGGGTTTATTTCTGGGTCCTCTGTTCTGTTCCATTGATCTATGTGCCTGTTCTTATGCCAGTACCAGGCTGTCTTGAGTATAATGGCCTTATAGTATACCTTGATATCTGGAAGAGTGATACCTCCTGCTTTGTTTTTTCTTTTTAGGATTGCTGAGGCTATTCGTGTTCTTTTTTGGTTCCATATAAATTTTTGGAATATGTGTTCTATATCTTTGAAGTATGTCATTGGTATTTTAATTGGTATTGCATTGAATTTATAAATTGCTTTGGGTAATATAGACATTTTAATGATGTTTATTCTTCCTAGCCATGAGCACAGTATATGCTTCCACTTGTTTGTATCTTCCTTGATTTCCTTTATCAATGTTTTATAATTTTCTGAGTACAAGTCCTTAACCTCCTTGGTTAAATTTACTCCTAGGTATTTTATTTTTTTGGCTGCAATAGTGAAGGGGATTGTTTCCTTAATTTCTTTTGCTGACAGTTCATTGTTTGTATATAGAAATGCCTCTGATTTCTGCGTATTAATTTTATATCCTGCCACTTTGCTGAATTCATTTATAAGGTCCAGTAGTTTTTTGACTGAGACTTTAGGGTTTTCAATATACAATATCATATCATCTGCAAATAGTGACAGTTTTACTTCTTCTTTTCCAATTTGAATGCCTTTTATTTCTTCTTCTTGTCTGAATGCTATAGCTAGGACTTCCAGAACTATGTTGAATAAGAGTGGTGAAAGTGGGCAACCCTGCCTGGTTCCTGATCTTAAGGGGATTGCTTTTAGTATTTGCCCCTTTAGTATGATGTTTGCTGTTGGTTTATCGTAGATGGCCTTTATCATGTTAAGGAATGTTCCTTGTATTCCCACTTTACTGAGAGTTTTGAGCATGAATGGGTGCTGGATTTTATCAAATGCCTTTTCTGCATCTATTGAAATTATCATGTGATTTTTGTCCTTCCTTTTGTTTATGTGGTGAATCACATTGATTGATTTGCGAATATTAAACCAGCCTTGCCTCTCCAGAATAAATCCCACTTGATCATGGTGTATGATTTTTTTCATATATTGCTGGATCTGGTTGGCTAATATTTTATTGAAAATTTTAGCGTCTAAATTCATCAGGGATATAGGCCTATAATTTTCTTTTTTTGTGTTGTCTTTGCCCGGTTTTGGGATCAGAATTATGCTCACCTCGTAAAAGGAGTTTGGAAGTCTTCCTTCCTCTTGAATTTTTTGAAATAACTTGAGGAGGATAGGAGTTAGTTCTTCTTTGAATTTTTGATAGAATTCACTTGTGAAGCCATCAGGCCCAGGACTTTTCTTTTTTGGGAGTTTTTTGATAACTGTTTCGATCTCATTTGTTGTGATTGGTCTGTTTAGGTGTTCTGATTCTTCCAGATTGATTTTTGGAAGTTTATATGATTCAAGAAATTTGTCCATTTCATCTAGATTGTCTAATTTTTTGGCATAGAGTTCTTCATAATATTTTCTTACAATGCTTTGTATTTCTGTTGTATCAGTTGTTATTTCTCCACTGTCCTTTTTAATTTTATTTATTTGAGTCCTCTCTCTTTTTTTCTTGGTGAGTCTAGGTAAAGCTTCATCAATCTTGTTTACCTTTTCAAAGAACCAGCTTCTGGTTTCATTGATCTTCTGTATTGTTTCCTTAGCCTCTATGTCATTTATTTCTGCTCTGATCTTTATTATTTCCTTCCTTCTACTTGTCCTGGGTTTTATTTGTTGTTGTTTTTCTAGTTCTTTTAGCTGCAGGGTCAGGTTGCTTATTTGAGCTTTTTCTAGCTTCCTATGATATGCCTGTAGTGCAATGAACTTCCCTCTCAGTACTGCTTTTGCTGTGTCCCATAAATTTTGAGTTGATGTATGCTCATTATCATTTGTTTCTAGAAACTTTTTTATTTCGTCTTTGATCTCATTGTTAATCCATTCATTATTTAATATCATGCTATTTAGTTTCCAAGTGTTTGAGTATTTTTCAGTTTTTCTTTTGTGGTTAATTTCTAGTTTCATGGCATTGTGATCAGAGAAAATGCTTGATATGATTTCAATCTTCTTGAATTTATTGAGATCATTTTTGTGTCCTAACATGTGGTCTATCCTAGAAAATGTACCGTGAGCGCTTGAGAAGAATGTATATTCTACCGCTTTAGGATGAAAAGTTCTGAAGATATCTATTAAATCAAGTTGATCTAGTGTATCCTTTAAGTCTGCTGTTTCTTTATTGATTTTCTTTCTTGAGGATCTATCCAGTGTTGTTAGTGGGGTATTGAAATCCCCTACTATGATAGTATTGCTGTTAATCTCGCCCTTAATGTCCATCAAAGTCTGCTTTATGTATGTCGGGGCACCTATATTTGGTGCGTAGATATTTATAATAGTTATATCTTCCTGTTGAATTGTTCCCTTTATCATTATGTAGTGCCTTCTTTATCTCTTACTATAGCCTTTGGTTTAATGTCCATTTTGTCAGATATAAGTACTGCTACCCCGGCTTTTTTTTCATTTCCATTTGCATGAAATATTTTTTTCCATCCTTTTACCTTCAGTCTATGTGCATCTTTTGTTTTAAGGTGTGTCTCTTGTAAACAGCATATGTATGGGTCCTGTTTCTTTATCCACGCAGCTACCCTATGTCTTTTGATTGGATCATTTAATCCATTTACATTTAAGGTTATTATTGATATGTAGTTGTTTATTGCCATTTTATTCTTTAAAGCTGTATTCTTCTTTTGCTATATTTTTTCTTCCCTTTGAACTGTTCACAACAGGCCCCGTAGTATCTCTTGTAGAATTGGTTTGCTTTTAATGTATTCCTTGAGGCTTTCTTTGTCTGGAAAGCTCTTTATTTCTCCTTCAATTTTAAATGTTAGCCTTGCTGGATAGAGTAGTCTTGGTTGTAGGTTCTTGTTCTGCATTACTTTGATTATATCTTGCCATTCCCTTCTGGCCTCAAGTGTTTCTGTTGAGAAGTCCGATGTCATCCTTATGGGGGCTCCTTTGTAGGTGATAGCCTTTTTTTCTCTAGCAGCTTTTAAGATTTTTTCTTTATCCATTAGCTTTGGTATTTTAACTATGATGTGTCTTGGTGTAGATCTTTTTGGGTTTCTCTTTAATGGAGTTCTGTGTGCTTCTGAACGTGTGGAATTTTTCCCAACCTTAATTTAGGGAAGTTTTCTGCTATGATTTGATTGGACACAGTTTCCATTTCCTGTCCTCTCCTCTTCTTCAGGCACCCCTATGCTGCGAATGTTGTTTCTCTTCATGTTGTCACAGAGCTCCCTTAGAGTTTCCTCACATTTTTTGAGTCTCTTTTCCTTTTTCTTCTCTGCTTCTGTGCCTTTGTTTATTGTGTCTTCTAACTCGCTGATTCGATCCTCAGCGTGATTCATCCTGCTTTTAATTCCTTCCATTGTGGTCTTCAGTTCTGATATTGTATTTGTCATTTCTGTCTGATTCTTTTTTATTATTTCAATTTCGTTTTTTATACTTGTTATCTCTTTATTTAGGTGTTCATAGTGACTATCCATTGTTGCTTTAATTTCTTTGAACATCCTAACTATCATTATTCTAAATTCTGCTTCTGGTAGTTTGGTTATATCTGGTTCATTCAGGTCCTTCTCTGGGGATTTCTCTTGATTCATTTGGTTTGCATTCCTCTGCCTGCCCATTTTATCTGTGTATAGGCAAGTTGTGGGCACTGGAGTCCAGTAGGTGTTGCCTTTGTGTTCTCTAGGTGTGGTCTGTCTGCAGGCCTGCCACCCCCTCTGCTGCTGCCTAGGGTGGTTGGGTGTGGGCGTTGCCAATGACAGCCTACTTCGGCTTTTGCTGTGATTTCCACCTCTCCTCCGCAGGAGGGGCTGTCACTCAAGCCACAAGCCTTAGAACCAAGGGCAGAGGTGAGTACCTTTGCTCAGCTGCGGGACCAGCCTGTTTCCAGAAGATTTACGCCCAGCCCCCGCAGTCAGAGCCTGCTTGCCGCAGTTTTGCGGGTTGGGCGGGGCTTTTGACGTGCTCTCAGCTATGAGCCTTTGCCCGTCCAGAATTTAGCCCCGCCCTCGAGGCCGGGGCCCTCCTGCGTAGGGTCACACACTGTGGTTTATTGGGCTGGGCGTGTTTGCTGGCATTAGCTCAGCTGCTAGCTTCCGATCTATCAGGACTCTGCCACGCCCCCACGTTTGGCGCCAGCTCTCGCACGTAGGGTGGCCACCAGCCGGGGTTTCTTTAGCTCGCGCGCCGGGCAGGGCCAGTAGCGCGAGCCCTTCCGCGGAAGCCAGGCGCCAGGTGCCGCCGCTCGCGCGGGTCCAGCCGCGGAAGCCGCTGGCGCGCTGGGCGGGGCCAGTGGCGTGAGCTCAGCCGCGGAAGCCGCTCTCGCACACAAAGGATTTCAACCCACCGTGGTTCCCCTCGCCCGTCTCTGGTCTTAGCCCTGTCCCTGTGGTCAGGGTTGGCTTATGCAGAGTCTTAGAGCCGATCTCTGCCCGTATTTTTCCCCCACAAGTGGGTTCACAGGCGGCCCGCAGCTGTCAGACCGCTTTCGCGCGTCTCCTCCAGCCTTGCTGGGCTATACTGAGCTCAGACCCTTCCGCCCACACCGACAGGACCGCTTTTCAGCGTCCTGCCGCCAACCGCCCCTCAGCAGCGTTTAGAGAGATAGCAGTGTCTTAAGTCTCCACACTGTAGGCTTGGGAGCTCCCTCCCTCGAAGCAGCTCCGCTCCAATTGCCATGGGAGAGCCTGCCTGGCTAGTGTCCCGCCTCCCCTTGCTGATGTTGCTAGTTCCAGGGGAAATATTTGTTTTCGATTAGGGAAATGACTCAGCCCAGGGGTCAGGATGGCTGCCCCTCAGAGTGTTCTCGTGCCTTCAGTCCAATCTCTGTTCCCGCTGCTCTGTTCCTCTCCTCTGTCCCCATTCCCCGGAGCCCCTGGTGCGTGGTTGTGAGAGAGGGTTTCTGCGCTGACCCTTTGAAAAGATTGTTGGGTCCGAGAAAACTCTCTCTTTTTCACAAACAGTATCCTCACTTGCTTCACATCTCAACACTGTCCATACGCCTCTTCTAGGCTCTGGGACTGCAGGCTGGGGCTTGGTTCCTGGGACCCAGGTCCCTCCCTCTCTGCCAAACTCTCCTCCCGCCCCGCGGGACTCTCCGGGATGCCGTTTGCTCTGGGGAGCTGGGCAGCCCTCTTCGCGTTTTCGCTATTCCTACCAGTCTCAATGTGGCTTCTGCAGTGTTCCTTGGTTGAAGAGTCCACTTATTTTAGTTCAAAGTTGGTTTATCCAGATGGTGGTTCTTAAAATTGAGCTATAATCCACTTTGGTTCTGGGAGTTGGAAGTTGGTACGTCCACCTACTCCATCGCCATCTTGAATCCCCCACTGATGCATTTTTATTGGATTGTTTGGGTTTTTTTCATGATTGCATTGCAAGAGTTGTTTATGTATCCTTGATGCCAGTCCTTTGTCAGATATGTTTTGTGAATGTTTTCTCCTAGTCTGTAACTGTGGTTTTTGGTAATCAGAAGTTTTTCATTTTGATGAACTCTAATTTATCAATTTTTTTATGATTACAGTATTTTTCGTGATCCAAGAAACCTTTGCCTATCCCCCAGGTCACAAGATATTCTTTTGATTTGTTTCGTTTTTTAAAAACTTTATGTTTATAACTTTGATGTTTAAAGTTATGCTCTATTCTGAGTCATATTTTTTGTACGGTGTAAAATAGGACCTGAGCCCCGTCTCCCCGTTATGGGTCCCCACTTCTCCCAGTGTTGTTTGTTGAAAAGAATTTCCTTTCCTCATTGGGTTGCTTCGGTGCCTTCATTGAAAATCAGATAATTACATTAACTGGAGTCTGTTTCTGGGCTTTTTATTCTCTTCCCTGATTTGTGTGTCGATTCTTACTCTAGAATCACACTTTTCTGATGAATTCAGCTTTATAGGATGTCTTAAAATCAGGGAGTGTTAAGTCCTCTTTGTTTTGTTTTCCCAAGTGGTTTTGAAAAAAATAAAACCAAAAATACTCTATGTTTATACAATTTAGAATCAGCTGCCAATGTCTACCAAAATATAAAAATAAAAAATATTTTTTAAAAAGCCTGCTGGGATTTTGATCGGCATTGCATTGTAGCTATTCATTAATATGGTGAGAATAGACATCTTAACAATAAATCTCATCTTGAATTATTTAGTTGCCTCCCCACCCCTGCCCCAGCCCACCACCATCTGCCATCTTGCCTGACAGGGAAGCACCCTTGACTTTGCCCTTTCCCTTAGCCCTTCCAACAATCACTAAAGGCAATTGACTTTTCTCCCTAAATACCTCCCGGACTCAGTCTCACCTCTCTGTTACGACCAGTACTACGCTTACATGTGCCCTCCTCTTCATTCTCCCAGATAATGGCAACCACTGCTTCCCTAGCTGGACCCCACAAACCTAGTCGCCCACCAGCCTTGGAAAGGCTGTGCACATCTGATCCTGCCAGGAAGCCAGGAAGCCCATTAGCTCCAGGGTGACGTCCAGTCGCCTTAACAAATTGCACCATGTTCATGGTCCAGCCCTTTCCTACCTTTTCAGCTTCATTTCCTGATATTCCCTGTACCTTCCTCTTTCTGAGAACCTTTCCAGCCCTTCCTTGTGCCCATTGTGCTGTGTGCACCAGAGTGGCTACATAATGTGCAGCCCCTTATTAAAAATTTGTTAAGAACTTCAAAATGGTGACAGCAGAATGTTAAACCCAGTGTGAGGCCTTTCTGACATGGGATCCTGAGAGACTGCACTGGTCCTTTGCCTGTCCTACGCTTGTTATTTTCTCTGTTTCTATGAAGCAGACAGCCCTAGAGCTCTGGAGAGCTCAGGCAAGCCAACCATAAAGTGAGCTGATTTATTCCAAAGTCAACGGCTTTGTTTTTTGTTATAACCTGATCATCGTGCTGGATGATGGTGATGATGATGATGACTATACAAATTGTTACAGTAGACAGAATTCTAAGGTGACCTGAGGTCCTTATATAATTCCCTTCTCTGTGAATATGATATTAGGTTACTTTTCATGGCAGAAAAAAAATTCTGCAGGTATACTTAAGGTTACTTAATCAGTGGATCCTGAAATAAACTCACCTACTCCCACAAGCCCTTTAGAAGAGTTTCCTCTGCGGGCACAGAAGAGGAAGTGAGAGAGACCCAGTGTGGCTGGCCTGAGAGACAGTGAGCACCCCTATTGTGAGTGCTGATGAAAGGGGAGCATGTGAGAAGGATGTAAGGATGAGCCTGGGGAGCTGAGAGTAGGCCCAGCTGACAGCTAGCAGAAATAAGAGGGGGGTGTCTCAGTCTTAACACTGCAGGAGACTGCATTCTGCCGATAACAGGAATGTGTTTGGGAGCGATCTTCCCCTGAGCCTCCAGTGTGGAACTCATGCTGGCCGACATTGCTCCCACCTTGTTGTACTGCCCTGAGCCAGGGAGCCCAGCTGTGGTGTACCATACTTCTGACCTACAGAACTCTGAGTCAATATGTATGTTGTCTTAGCTGTTAAGTTTGTTGTGATTTGTTATATGGCAACAGGCAGGTTATGAACAAACCCCAGTGATGACTGAAAGAAATGGGGAGATGGGTGGGCTTGGTTTCCTGGGCTGGGAAGGAAATGACTAGCCATCGGGGACTTTAGCACTCCAGGGAAACTGATACCGCACAGACAGACAGTGGGGCATCTGACAGGCAAGAAGACCACAAGATCAGTGAGAGTCTGTGGGGTCACTCAGATGAGCATCATCCTCTTCCACTCATTCCATATGTATTTATATAGAGATTTTTTTATTGTCAAGGTTGCATATAGTGACATATACAGCAGTCAGATGGGTAAGGAAGGTCGCTGTTCTTTTAGGCTTCCATTCCAGTGAGCCTGTAGGAATTGGTGTATAAAAGAGTTGACATGACAAGAAGCAAAGTCATTTCAGATAATAAACATGATAAGGACAATACAGCACACGGATATGACTGAGGCCACTGGGGTGGAGGAGGAACCACTGTGGGTCCGAGACGGTGTCTCAGAGGGGGTAACATTTCATCTGAGATATTGACAGTGCAAAGTAGCCAGCCATGGAGCAGCTGAGATCAGAGCATTCTGGGCAGAAAGAACAGCAAGTGCAAAGACCCTGAGGCCAGAAAAGCAAGAGAACAGTGTGGCTGCATTTACTGAAAGTGCTCTCAGGGGAGGTTGAGGAGAGGAGCTGAACACAGGTTGTATATGCTCCCATAAGCGTCAGGAAGGAGTTTGGCTTTACACATGTGTGTCCTGGGTAATAAGCGGGGCAGTGATACCATCTGGTGCAACATTGTAAAGATCTCTGCAATAGCTGAGGGAGAACTGGCTGCAGCAGGGAGGAGATAAGGGTGGGAGATCCTCCACAGGCTCTTGAGGGAGCCAGGGGGCAGTGGCTGGGCCAGGGGGTGGCAGTGGCAGTGGCAATGTAGAAATCTAGAAGACCTCCTTTGAGATGAAGCAGACAAGACTTTCTGGTGGGCTTGATTTGGAAGGTGAACAACAATTCAGTAGATGATGACCTCATTTGTTGAGAGGCGGAAGGTCAGGGGTACGCTTTTCCAGGTGAAGTGGGAAACCCACCTACAGCCCATTGTAATGCTTCATGAAGACCAGGTGCAGAAGTGAAGTTTTGGAAGACACAGAGATGCCCCACAGGCTGGGCAGGAGGGGCACTGGAAACCTAACTGCTTCAGTGTGGGTAGTCGTGCCCAGTCAGCGTGCGGCTCTGGCAGAGTTGGATGGCGCTTCTTCCAACGCCCAATCCTGGCAGTTGTTCCCAACCTTACTGAGGTCCCAATCCACTTAGGAATCTGATGACAACTCTGTTCTATGGGAAGCAGATATTTTACATTAGTTTTGAGGGTTTTGAAGATTTTATTTATTGATTTTAGGAGGGAGGGACGAGAAGTATCAACTCATGGTTGCTTCACTTTAGGTGTTCATTGCTTGCTTCTCGTATGTGCCTTGACCAGGCAAGCACAGGGTTTCGAACCAAGAGCTTCAGCATTCCAGGTTGATGCTCTATTCACTGCGTCACCACAGGCCAGGCTGCAGAGTAAGTCTTGGTACAGAAGCCGAGAACAGCAGGTATCTCCTGGTGGCCTCCTGTGGAGCCTGGGCATGGGGCAGCAACCTAGATTTGACCACTCAACTGTAGGATGGGTTCTGAGATGGGTGTAAATCAAGTGAAGAGGAAAGAACAGAAGCATGCCCACCCCCTCCCCACCAGAGCTGGTGGCTGTGGTGGCAACAGAAGGTACAGTGTTCTGGGGTGGCAAAAGGTGGAGCCTGGGTTCAGTGGGTCCTCACGGGGCAGATGTAGACAGGGTCCAGCCTCCCTGAGTCCTGCGTGGTCTCTGAGCCAGCCTCAGTGCTTTATGAAGACCTGTGAGGTTCTCCGCTGCCTTTCTGTAGCTTCCTTTTCCTTTCAGATTGGCAATCTGTGACTGCTGCTTGCAACTGACACCCAGGAAGATATGGGACATAACCACAGAACAGGGAAAGGGCAAAGAGGATAAGAAGGGCGGGTGAGGGGGAGGAACAGGAGGAGGGGAAAGTGATTGGCAGTCCCACAGGAGAGCTTTGCATTCTGTCTTTCTCATGCAATTCGGGGCAAATTTGCTGGCTTTTCTTTTTTAAACTTTCAAGCATACAGAAAAGTTGAGAAAACGGTATTTTCAACAACTCACGCACACTGTATACAGGTTGAACAATTATTGTCTTTGTGCAAGTTTCTTTTTTCGTGAACCTAAGTTTTTCTCATTTTCCTATTTACAATATTAGAAAATTAACACTACCTTCCTGGTAAGCTTTTGAAAGGTTAAAAGAGGTCACTTGTGTAAAACAATTTAGAAGGCCTACTATGCATACAGTGAACTATGGTGATTTCATGATTATTAATTCTCTCAGCACACGCTTATGGAGCGTCCGTGTGGGGTGAGACTTTGGAGGCGTCCGAGAGCCGATGGTGTGTGCCTCATGACTTGGGTATCAATGGGGACTTGGATAAGTAAATACGAAATTACAGTGTCAGCTTGACTCATATTCCAATGTGTAAGTGAAAAAGAAATCTCAGATTCCCAATGTTGCTTAATTCTTTTTTAAAAAACTTCACTTTGAGATAAGTTTTGATGGGTAGAAAAGTTGTAAATACACTGCAGAGTTCTCACATGCACTTTGCCACCTGCCCTCATGACCCTCATTGTACATAACCATGGCATAGTAGTCAAAACGAAGACATTAACATCAGTATAATACTACTAATGAAACTATGGGCTTTACCAGATTTTCCACTAATGTCCTCTCTGTTCCAGGATCCAGTCTAGGACACAACGGTGCATTTTAGTTCTTGTCCACCAAAACAAATTTATATAAAACTGTAACACTTCAAACCAATATAATTCAAATTAATTTAAGAGGGTGACTGATACTGCTTTGAGTTGCCACTTTGCTAAATGAATGTATGGCCATGCCATAGTGTGAGCTCTTTTGCATTCTCGGTCCCTACATGATTGGGTTGATTTAATTCTCCCCATCACTACGCTCTATTTGATAAATGACAAACCCTTCATTCACACAGCAGGCCATGACATTGCAGGACTTTTACTTGGCTCTCACTTGCCCTATCATATTTCTTTAAAAAAATTTTTTTTATTGATTTTAGAGAGAAAGGAAAAGGGGAGAAAGTTAAATAGAAACAGAGACAGAAACATCGATCTGTTCCTGTATGTGCTCTGACCAAGGATTGAACCCACAACCTTGTGCATATCTGGACAATGCTTACCAATCAAGCTATCCAGCCAGGGCCTTATCATATTTCCTGATAAAAATGAATCAGTTGATTGATCACTCCTCATCCTGATCCAAAGTCCTAATTTTTTCTTTTGTCCCATACATTTTGGCCTTTGGTAATGAAAGCAGTGTGGCTCTGTGCCAGATGATTGTCATTTCAAACTCATCCATTTATACATCTTGTCCCTCCAACAAGAATCGCACAGTGTTTTCTATGAGAAAAAAAAAATAACAAGGAAAAAACAAGGTGTTCTTGGCCTTAAGTGCTTGAGCAGCTCTCTTCCTGCAGTTGCTGGCCTGGAGGCTTGACCTACTACTGCACTCCAGGGTTGCTTTTCTCTGAGGAAAGTGCAGTTTCTCTGGTGTTTCTAGTATCATCTGTAACACAAGCATTCAGTCCTTAGGCTATAATGTAACTTGAATATAGTACTTAGTTAGATACCTATGCTTGGAGCTAGGCGCTCAGGCTCCAAGACATACTGCCTGGGCCCAAATCCTGGCTACCCAGATAGAACCTAGATAGAGCAAGTTAATCTGCTACTGTTTCCTCAATAATACCTCGAAGAGCTGTTGTAAAGATAAATGAACATATGCCATAGATAACTGAGTCCAAGACATCTTTTTTTAACATCCCTGAAATGAGGATGTGGTTTGTATGTCAGGTGTGTTTAATTGACAGTATTTTTTATCTTCTGGTGGTACATGAGGTATTGGTGAAAGTTAGAGTTAATGGGCATTTAGATGCAATAAAATCCAGAATATATGGACCACTTAAAATGATGCCGACATCGTAAACATGATGTATTAGTTATTATTTACTCCTGAGAATCAAAACATTGGGAATTGTTTAAAAAATATATTAAGTCGCAGACTCCATTTAACTTAAAATTTTCCATTATTAGTTGCCATTCCAGAAACCTGCAAGCAATATTCAAAATTCCTCTCCGAATCCTTTACCTTTTTGGCCAATCCATTGCCAAGTCCTTTTGATTCTACTTGTCAGGTGTCAGATTCATTCTCTCTGTTCTCACAGTCCTAGGGTTCAAACCCTTATCTTTGCCCACCTGGCCCTTGGTTTTCCTGCCTCAAATCTGTCTCCCACAGGATACAACGTCATCTCTCTAACGGGCAAATCTGATCACGTTGCACTCCAACTCAAAACTGTGTCATTCTCCCAAAGTCTAAAAGAACACAGCGGAACACCTTTGCTGGTCCCTTCAGACCCTCCTGTCACAGAACCTGAGCCACCCCTTCCCTCCCTCCTCTACCACCTCACTCCTGAGACTCCCCATGATGAGTTACAGCCTGAAAAATACCAGCCGTACCCTCACCCAGTTCATGTCTTTGCCCCTGTTCCCCTACTTCCAGTGTCTCAGCTCAGCCGTTACAAAATTTTTCTATATTAATAAAAATGAGAGATGAAGAAAACTAGTGCAGTGAAGAACACGTTCATAAGGAGCTTCTCCCACCTTTAATAAAAGGATGAAGCTTTGTAGGCTCTTTAAAAATGACATTTTAATTAGCCTTGAGAAGTTGACTTAAGGAAACCAGAGTATATGAAGAACACTTCCAAACATAGATATTTGGTATAGCCTTAAGGCCAAGTTCGTTATTATTGTACTCATAGGATATGTTTTTTGTATTTTGATGATTAAAATCTACCAAAAAAGACATAATGCCATGAGATATTTAATGCAGTGAAAACATAGTGGAATGAGAAAACGGTGAGTTTTGAGGAGCTGGTAGAATCTAGATATAATAGGGAAAGGCTTTCCAGAGTCCAGATTAGCATAGACAAAGATTCAAAATGAGAATAATGAAACCAATGCTAATGAAACAGAAGGCAAATCTAGGGGTCAGTGGGAAATGGGGTTGAATAAAGTAAAGTTAGGAGTAAGATATAGCCATATACCTTAAATCTAATATATGGCACTTAGTGATACTCTTTGTTTTAGTCAATGGGTTTTCACAATATTCGTGAAAATAATAAAAAGAATATTTTTTTGTGCACAAAGTTATTCAAGATTTCTTGAAAGCTATCGTGCATGTTTTGGAAAATAAGCATTTTCTATTTCTATTTCTATGACTTGCTTAAAAGGCCCATTTTATTAGCACTATGAAGCCCATGACCTTTCTGCGGCGCCATGCTGCCTCCCCAAGGAGGATGGCAGTCCTGCGCATTTTCTCAAAGAAAGTCTCTGGCAGAAAAGGTAGAATTTGGACTGGGGCTTTGACAGTTATAATAAAAACAAATTGCTAAACCCGGTCATCCTTACCTTGCCATGAACCAGTATAGCCTGGGCTCAAACTGACCCACCTTAACTACGTTAAGGGGAATATTATGTTTCTATTTCAGAAGGTCCCTCTTGACTGCGTCGTTAACCCACACTTTCCCCTTGGGTTTTCACCTAAGCCCAGAATCCTCAAGTCCTAGGCAACAATAAAAAGCAGCGCTACAGGGCTCGGGAAGAACAACAGAGAAAGTTTGTGAGCGCTCTGAAAACGATGGGTATGTCAGAGACTGCATCGTTCCTGCCACGCACCCATCTCAACGAACATTAGGCTTAAGCCCACGCTTCCCTGATCTCCACCCTTTCTTTTACTATTTTTTAGCATGCTTTTTCTTTTATTTCCTTCCTTAGTGAGTGAATGTCTAACAAAATCCAGACCAAAATGAGATTTTTTAACATACAAATTTTAAAGAGCATTTATTTGCAATGTAATGTTTCAGAAACACTGGAGAGAAAACACTTCCCATCGGTAGACGAGGGGATAAAAAAGCCGTGGAATATGCACACCACAGACCACCACCCGGGACCTGACCCTCCCGCTCCCCGCCGCTCACGACGCCAAGAGGAGGGAAGCTGTTTCTGTCCTGCCGGGTGCGGGAGTCGTCGGCACACCCGCCAACCTCGGCCCAGGTCTCCCTCGTTCCCCTTTTTCAATTCCACAGCTACCGCTTTCTCCCTTCCCGGAACTGGCACTTTTCCAGTGTCCGGAAGTGCGTCATCAGTCCGCACCGGCACTGCACTAGACAGCAGCGCGCCGCGGGGGACCCGGGAGCTGATGCTCGCGTGCTCCGCGGTGACAGCGATCCGGGCCGGAACGCGGGGCGCCGCTGCTCCGTGCCACCATGCAGGTCTCTAGCCTCAACGAAGTGAAGATTTACAGTCTCAGCTGCGGCAAGTCCCTTCCTGAGGTGAGTCACGTCGGGGTACTCCTCGTGGGGCAGCCGCCCTTCTCTCCTCGGCCCTGGCCCGGCCCATGGTATCGCGCCGAAGTTCAGGGTCAGTGCCCCGGGGAGCAGTCCGTGCTGGTAGACAAGCACCCTTCTGTCACTGTGCCAGAAGCTAGGCCGAGGGCTGAGCGGGGCCAGTGTGCTTTGAGGGAACTTTTGTGCAGTTCTGTAGGACAGAGGAGGCATCCCTTCGGGTTTCTATGGATGTTCACAGCCGCTGTCACCCCGGGGAGGAAATTGTGGGCAGATGGGTTGACAGACGTTTCTCCCTCCTCTTAATGCCCGTTCATCTGGTGTTTGTTGAGCACCTGTTATATTCCGGGTTCTAGAAATACAGCAGTGAGCCAGGCAGATGCAGACTTGGCACATGCAAAATTCATGCGGTAGAGACCTTTGAAACTTGCTGACCGTTACTTGATTTCGTTGTGTCTTAGGACATCAGAGTTGGAAGGGGCTGGGGAAATCAGTGATTCTCTTCCGTTCTTCTCATGTTTAAATTATGCAACAGATCCAGCGAGGTGGCTTATGCAGGGTCGTACATGTAGGCTCTACAGTTTGGTTTTTATTTCTGATAAGACGTTTCTGTCCAGGCACTTCCAGTGAAGGGAATCTTTATGCAGAAGCTCATTTACATTTTCAGGTCACTTGTTAGATAGTGGTTTTAAACCATGCTGCTTTATAGCTTGCTGCTGTTGGTCTGGGTCCCGCCCTTGGAACAGGGGGTTCTGGCTTTTACAGGGGAAGCCCTGGTAACAACACACCTTTATTATGCTTGTATTAGGTTGATGTGAAAGACTATGTTATTTTCCTAGAAATATACTTTAACGTCACCATTAATTGAAACATTACTGCCTAAAATAAAATCTGAGACTAGCATAAACCTATGAATCCATGCGCTGTATACAGAGAAAAGCCCTGCCTCAAGCTCAGTGCTCCTCCAGTCTATGTCTTCAGTGTAGACACCACCTCAGGCATTATACTTGAGTGGTGAGTCTACATGATCCGAGTCCTAAGGATGATAATGTTACGTGTCTGACATCAGTTTGTGCTTTTTGAAATTATATCTGTTTGCCTGACTGGTGGTGGCACAGTGGATAGAGCATCAACCTGGGACACAGAGGACCCAGGTTTGAAACCCCAAGGTCTCTGGGTTGAGTGCATGAGCACCAGCTTGAGTGTGGAATCATAGACATGATTTCATGGTTGCTAGTTTGAACCCAAAGGCTCACTTGAAGCCCAAGGTTGCTGGCTTGGCTGGAACCGCCCCCCCCCCCAGTCAAGGCACATATGAAAAGCAATCAATGAACAACTAAAGTAACACAGCTGCGAGTTGATGTTTCTCATCTCCCTTCCTGTCTGACTCTGTCTCTGTCTCTCTCTTGCTAAAAAAAAAAGAGCATTTTTCTCTTGCTTTTCTTTCATTTCTTTAGGGTGGGGTTTATCATCATTATTGACATTCTGGACTGAACAGTTCTTTGTTGTGAGAGCTGTCCTGTACATCATAGGATATTTGATAGCATCCCTGACCTCTACACACTGGATGCTAAGAGCACTCCCCCCCCCCCCCAGTAGTGACAGCCAGCTATGTCTTAGGAATTGCCAAATACCCTTTGAGGGGCAAACTTGCCCTTAGTTGAGAAGCCCTGTTTTAGGGTAATCATAATTGATGAGTGTTCATCATGTTCATGTAGCATCGTTATGCTCCACTAATTACAGGACAAAATCTAGCAATTGAATAAATACGACTTTTCAATGTCTCATTGTTCTCTTATTAAATGTCACCTATTTAGTCAGTTATTTATCTAGTTTTATCCTTTGTAAAATATGTATGTTTTTAAGAGATTTTTCTCTTTTTAATGGTTTGCTTTTTTAAATTTCACTTAAGTAGATGAAATGAAATTGTTCTATATATTTGTTATAACTCATAATATTTGATGTTTACTGTTTTCTCTTAGATTGATTAGATGGATTAGTTTTCTCTTGTGTAAAATATGGTAATTCTAAAAATTTATTGTCTGATATATGTAAATGTACACAAGAAAAATATCGATATGGTATGTTAGCAACAGGGTTAGGATTACAGAATATTTTTATTTTCTATGTTATATATTCATATAAGGTCTAAAATTTTTTTAATGTGAGCGTGTGTTATTTTTGCCAGTAGAAAAACAATTCAAATAAATATGTTTTGAAATAAAGTATTTTTATTTTCTTTAGTGGCTTTCTGACAGGAAGAAGAGAGCACTACAGAAGAAAGATGTCGGTGAGCATTATTTTTCCACTTTAGCCACATTTGTGATCCGTGTGATAAACCTTTCAGTCATTTACTGTTACCACACTGAAGTGAAGGTGTGTAAATATGCAGTGGAAAGCGAACTTTTTGCCCTTTTCCTACTTAAGAAATCTTTTGCTGTTTCTGGTGAGTGGGGGGTTTGATTTTACCTCCTTAAAAGCTAGTATGTTAGCCTTTTGCTGTTTCGTGGATAATAGCAGAAGATGTGAGACTCCTGGATCAGAGAAAAGGCCTCCATTTTTCACATAACACAGCAAAGAATGTGTGTCAGTGTGTCTGTCAGTTCTCTTCGCCTTAAATTCCATGGGGGGACTCAATATGGCCCTTATGGATTTCTGCATGCAGTGGGTTGGTTTTGCAGCTGAGGAACTCCGAGTCTGGCAGGCAGTAAGATAGGCTGTTCTCTGTCCAGAGAGGACGTGTTACCGCACCTGT
Organism: Rhynchonycteris naso; assembly: GCA_037038555.1. NCBI lineage: Eukaryota > Metazoa > Chordata > Mammalia > Chiroptera > Emballonuridae > Rhynchonycteris > Rhynchonycteris naso. The sequence continues at coordinate 105,856,047 of CM073001.1, forward strand.
TAGGGTTCCCAGCCCTGTCAGACCTAGCAGGATGTGTGGGAATGTCAGACCCAAGGGGGACTGTTTTTTTTAATAAGGACAGAGAGAGAGGGATAGATAGGGACAGACAGACAGGAATGGAGAGAGGTGAGAAGCATCAATCATTAGTTTTCGTTGCCGTTGCGACACCATAGTTGTTCATTGATTGCTTTCTCACATGTGCCTTGACCGCGGGCCGTCAGTGGACCGAGCAGCCCCTTGCTGGAGCCAGCGACCTTGGGTCCAAGCTGGCGAGCTTTTTGCTCAAGCCAGATGGGCCCGCGCTTAAGCTGGCGAGCTCGGGGTCTCGAACTGGGTCTTCCGCATGCCAGTCCGACACTCTATCCACTGCACCACCGCCTGGTCAGGCCCAAGGGGGACTGTTTTCTCTCAGCTCCATAATTGCTTTGTTCTCCAGTGTATCCAAATCTTTTTCCATGTGTTAAATCCATTTGCAGTTTTTTTTTTAATTTTTTTAAATTCATTTTAGAGAGGAGACACAGAGAGAGAGAGAGAGAGAGAGAAAGGGGAGAGGAGCTAGAAGCATCAACTCCCATATGTGCCTTGACCAGACCAGTGCAGGGTTTTGAACTGGCGACCTCAGTGTTCCCAGGTCGACGCTTTATCCACTACGCCACCACAGGTCAGGCCTGCAGTTTTTGCAATTAGAGACAGTGAACATTTTTTTCCCTGAACACTAATTTTACATACAAGACACATGAACAGGAACCATAAAAGATGATTTCAGCAGATTTTGATTCTTTAGGTTACAGCAGCAGGGCAGATAGGCATGTGAGATCACCTTTTACCTTAAATTATTTCAGACAGATTTTCATTATATTTTCTCCTTTACAACTTGTCGTGTATAAAGGATGACTTATCTTCCCATATATTTTATTTGTAATCCTCTTAAAAATCAAAGATCTAAGATAGTAAACGGTTTTCTGAATGTGAGATAAATACCCCAAGGCAGGCATTGTGGAAGATTGGGCTTTATATAGTACAAAAGTTAAAAAATTAAAACTTTAAATCAAAGGGATATAAAATTGCTGCTTTAGTAGTGTTTGCTGATTCTCATTTCTTCTAATTCTCTCATTCCAGTTTGGTGTTCTAGTATGTAAGGAAATAGATTCAGACCACTTAGTGGAAAAGATGGTTCACTGACTATTTCTGCCAACCCATCCCAAAATTGTTCTGTCTTCCAGATTGCGTGGACCACTCCTACTCCGTTGTTCTGAATCTTACATTTGTATTTAATAGACTAAGGTGGTAATGGGCCACAGTCATGAACGAACAGTCCTTATAATAGGCAAGTAGCACGAACCCACGCTTTCTTGCAAGAGAGAACCTGTTTTTGTGAGTGTGTGTTTGGGTTTTGGTTCAGAGAGATCTCGAGATCATCTTCTAACTTGAATCCTCTGGACTATAGATTAGTGGTGCCAACAGAAGCAACTTGGTAGCTGTTTCTTACATACACTTAAAATTTTTGAAGGTTTAAACTAGTTATTATTTGGGGGTGGGGAATAGTAAGATTTTTGTCTTAGCCATGATTGAATAATGATAATGATTTAACGTTTATTTTGTTTTATCCAGGTCTTAAAAGCAGGTGTTTTTTAAGTAACGATGGTACTTTTTCTGTTTTGAAAAATTAAAATAAGATACTTAGAAAAATAATGTATGAGCTAAGAGGAAACCCCACTGAGTTGTGGGTGGGTGAGCTGTGCTTGGCTTTCCCATGGCTCCTGCAGTGACTACTTGCGTGTCCGTCTTCCTGCAACACAGAGCAGGTGCGTGGGTATTTTATCAGCTGTTCATCTTCTCTCTCTATAGATGTCCGTAGGAGAATTGAACTCATTCAGGATTTTGAAATGCCTACTGTTTGTACCACTATTAAGGTGTCAAAAGATGGACAATATATTTTAGCAACTGGTAAGCATCATTTTGGTTGTGATGTTTATATGCATTTCATATCAACAAATATTATGGTAGGATAGGTCACTTTTTAAATCACCCTAAAACTCTGTTATAAAAAATTTGAAACAGAAATATTGAAAAAAATGTACAGTGAGCATCCATTTACCCACCACCTAGATTCTTCAGTAGCTTGCTGAATTTGTTTCAGCACGTGTCTGTCTGTCCATTCATCACTGTCCTGGTTTTTAATGTGTCTCAGCACAAGTTGCAGATATCAGTATACTCTATCCCTGACTACCTCAGTGTGTGTATCATTAACTTGAATTCAGTATTTATTTATGGCTTTTTAATGTAAATATTCATACAGTGAAATGCACAGATCTTGACTATAGCATTTGATGAGTGTTGACAAGTGTGACACCTGTGTGGCCCGACCCCCATCATGGTATGGAGCATTCCTTGTACCTGGAGCTGCCTTCATGCCCTCATGGGTGACCCTGCCCCCAGCCGAGCACAGGCCACCACTGCTCTGATCGTTTTTACCGCAGACAAGTTTAGCCTGACCCAGAACCTAATATAAATGCAGTCTTACACTGTGTGGTCTTTTCGTGTAAGACTTGTTTCACCAAGTCTTCATGTTGGAGATTCACACATTGTTTTATTCGTCAGTAATGCGTCCTTTTTTTATTATGAAATAGTAATACCAGTAGGTGTCTTACTTGCTTTTAACTTTTGGCTATTTGTATACAGTGCTGCAGTGAACAGTCTTCATGTCTTTGGTACATTTATGGGTGTGCTTCAATAGGGCAGATGTGTATAAGTTGAAATACAGATTCGCAAACGTCACATAGTTTACAGATACTGTCAGATTGTCCCTCAAAGAAGCAATCACAGTTTACAGTAATCACCAACAGCGTGTGAGTGGGCTTTTTAACACCCTCACCAACACCATATGAATCATCTTCTCATCTTTGCCCTTCTGATGGACAAAAACAACTTTATTGTTTTAATCTACTTTGTTAGATTGTTGGTATGGTTGTAATTATTTGGATTTCATTTTCTGTAACTTGATTTTATGTATCCTTGCTCATTTTCCCCTTGGGATGTTGTGGAGGGGAAATTCTTTTCTTTTGATATGGTTCCAGTGATTCTACTTACCTCTGAACAGAAAGCATACTCAACATATCTGCAGGATATTGACCATGAGAGGTGTGTCCTTCAGGTTTTACATCACATTAATTTTTTTATAGGAACTTATAAACCTCGGGTTCGATGCTATGACACCTACCAATTGTCTTTGAAGTTTGAAAGGTGTTTAGATTCAGAAGGTATGTAAGAGGTTAAATTTGAATTGTGAAAATAGATTTTTATAGTTGGCTGTCGTTCTACTTGTTAAAACGGGGATGGGTTGTGTTCTGGTTTCCTTTGCTGTGTGACAATTTCCTGTGGACATCCATTTATTATCTCACAGCTCTGTAGGTGAAGGCCGTCAGGCTCTGCTATATTCCGTGCTAAGGGCTGAACTTGGTGTCAGCCAGCTCTGACTCTTAGCCAGAGGCTCCGGACACGAATCCGCTTCCAGACTTCCAGGTTGTTGGCAGGAAATAGTTTGTTGAGGTTGTAAGATGTGGGCCCCCATTTCCTGCTGGCTGTCAGCCTGGGGCCACTCTCAGCTTCTAGCAGCCGCCTGCATTCCTTGTCACCTGGTCCCCCTTCAGACCAGCAACAGATCATTGGATCCTTCTTGTTCCTATTCTGACTTACCTTTCTGCTGCCAGCAGAAGAAACCTCTGTTTTAAAGGGCTCAGACAGTTGTAAATCTCCCTTCACCATATAATGTGACAGTCACGGGAGTGCTGTCTGATGGCATTCACAGATTCTACCCACACTCTCCAGAAAAGGGGACTGTGCAAGGGAGAAGGTCATTGGGGTCATTCTTAAAATTCTGCATGGGACAGGGGGCAGGTTGAGATGGGAAAGTTCAGGTACTTTTATCAGGTGGCCTTTATGTTTGAGATTGAGGGAAAAGGGATGATATGTACCCTCCTAACTTCTTTCACCCAATACAGACTCTGTGTGCTGGTAATAAGGACCGTTTCACTCCTTATTTTTGTTTACAAGGTGGTAAGAAGTTACTGTTATTTTTCTAAGCAACAATTTCTGAATGTTCTTTAATTCTGTTTTATGTTGAATATCTCAGAAAAACTGTGGCAAAATTTAGAAGTCATTATGTTTTATGAATTTATTTTTAATTGGCTTTTTCTGCAGAATACAGTGTGTCCATAAAGTCATGGTGCACTTTTGACTTTTGACTGGCCAAAAGTGCACCATGACTTTATGGACACACTGTATTTAGTTGATCAGCACTAAGAAATTATAAAGCTTTAACTTTTCCATTTGGTGTTTTTGGAGTAGTAGAGTATGGCAACTTTGTTCTTGTTTTATGTAGAGGCAAAGTGGAAGAAAAGCCCAGCATTTATATATTATTATTGTGTTGAATTAGAATCTTTGCATTAAGTTTGCACTTTTATTAAAAACTTGAATTGATTATTGTGTTTTTTTCCTATTTCTTATTTTTCAGTTGTCACCTTTGAAACATTGTCTGATGACTATTCAAAGGTACGCTTGATTGGTTTGTACTGCCTGCGCTCCAGACTGAATAAGTGAAATGTATTTTTATGATAAGTATCTCTATGGTGTCCCATTGTTAAATTAAAAATGGCGGTGTAGAAAAACTATCATTTTCTATTAATATATTTTTAGTTTGTCACACGTATAGTATATAGTATCTTTTTAAAAAAATACATAGTATCTTTTAAAATAACGGTGATAGAGATATCCTTTGTCCAGTCTAATATCAAAATAAGTTTTCCACATTGCATGTGAAACCTTATAGGTGCTTTTAAGAATTGATTGCAGTCATGTTTTTTAGACCATCTTAGATTCTAGATGTGTGATTTTCATTATTGCACTAAAACCAGTGTACTTGCCAGGTTGTTTTTATATGTGAAAAGGAAAACAGCAATGTTATATGTTTAATTTTATAAATTCTGCAAATAAATGGTCACGGCATGTGCCAAAACAGTCCAAAACACAGCCAACTATGTACATGCTTTTTTAAATTTTCTTATTCAATGTCAGTGGAAAATGTAATGATGTCAGATGTCATCTTGAAGGAAAATTGAATTTTCTGAGCTGACATGGCTTTATATATTGTCTTCAGTTCTGCAAACTATGGACTGCAGCTTTACTTTCCCATGTAGCCACTTGTCATGTGTTTAGAGACATGTAATTTTATAGTGTATTTGATCTAGATATTGATAAATTTGCTTTAAGTTTTTGAAATGAATTTATTGGGGTGGTACCGGTTAACATAATTATACAGGTTTCAGTTGCCCCATTCTACAACACATCTCTGTACATGGTATTGTGTGTTCACCCCCAAGTCTTCATCCATCACAATTTATGTAATAAATTTACTTTTAAACACCACCTCCAGATTTTAACCCTTTGAGTAGTACAAACGTTCATGTACATCCTCGTGCCTCCTGACCATCCATAGTACGATCGTAAATATGTAAGGCAGCATTAATAAAAGGCAAATGTATGTTCTTCTTGTTCCTATAAATTGGTTATCAAACCAACATGATTTTAAGTTAATAAAACTGGAACTAGAACTAATTTCATTTTTTGAAAAGAAATACTCACTCCCAGGGGTCAATGAGCATGAAAAAAACTCACTACTCAAAGAGTTAAAGATACCTTTGCAATATTACATTAACGTTAAGTTAATACAAGTTTATCAAACCCTGTGTGATAATTGGGAGATTATTAAACTGAAGAAAATGGGAAGTTACTCATTGAGGTTACTGAGCAATACCAAGTGTTACAATGTTGGCGTCGGGTAAATGGAGGGCACTTGTTTTAAGCCTTCTTGTTAGAAGGTAAGGTTTGCAGGAAAAATAAGATGCAAGAAGACATTAAGTACCCATTGGAGAGGTTTGATTTGTTTTTTGTTGTTCTTTTTAAGCGCAAGAGAGAGACAGACAGGAACATACAGACAGGAAGGGAGATGAGAAACATTAGTTCTTCATTGGGGAACCTTAGTTGTTCATTGATTGTCTCTCATTTGTGCTTTGACCTGGGGGCTCCAGCTGAGTCAGTGACCCCTTGCTCCAGCCAGTGACTTTGGGCTCAAACCTGTGACATTGGGCTCAAGCCAGTGACCTTGGGCTTCAAGCCAGTGACCTTGGGCGCAAGCCACCAACTTTGGGCTCAAGCCAGCAACCTTGGACTCAAGCCTGTGATCTTTGGGCACAAGCCAGTGACAATGGGGTCATGTCTATGATCCTAAGGTCAAGCCAGTGACCCTGAACTCAAGCCAGATGAGCCCATGCTCAGGCTGGCGACCTTGGGTTTTCAAACCTGGGTTCTCAGTATCCCAGGCTGATGTGCTATCCACTGCACCACCACCCGATCAGGCAAGATTTGATTGTTAATCATAATTCTTTATTATTAAATTTAAAAAAATGTATTAATGTTGAAGAGAGAGAGAGAAACATCAGTCTGTTGTACCACATTTATGCATTCATTGGTTGATCCTTATATGTACCCTGGCCAGGAGTCGAACCTGCAACCTTGGTGCATGGAATAGACGCTCTAACCAACTGAGCTACCTGGCTAGGGCCTTAATCACAATTCTTAATCATGAGAAAGTGTTGTGTATATATGTATGTGTGTTTACAGAGAGAGGAAGTAGGGTGAGAAAGATCGGAGGTTTTCTTTCTTTGCCAGTATTTGCAATGATGAAATATGTACTTGACCTACAAACATAACCAAACTAAATTTCTTGTATCATTTTCAGATTGTCTTCTTACATAATGACAGATACATCGAATTCCATTCACAGTCAGGTTTTTACTACAAAACCAGAATACCAAAGTTTGGGAGAGATTTCTCTTACCATTATCCATCCTGTGACTTATACTTTGTTGGCGCAAGGTATTGGGTCTAATGTCCTTGTTTTCTCCTTTCTCCCTCACTTCCCCAGACAATTTCTGTTCTTCACACTGATGAGAAGAATTAGAAGAATAGGCCGTGGTCCCTGCCTTTCAGTTGCTCACAGGGTGTAGTTCCAAAGTGACGGGCTCGATTAGAAGTTACATCCTTGACTCTCTTAGCATGGTGCCATAGGTCTAGAGCAGTGGTTCTTAACCTGGGTTCTGTTGAACCCTAGGGGTTCGATGAGTCGGTCTCAGGTTCGGAGAAGCCTCTGCCACGGAGGCCAGAATAAAGTAACACCGTAATTTGTTGTGAGTTCATGCACTTTGTTGGTTTTGCTCTTTGAGCAAGGTGATGTTCATGCACAGCTCATTTTGTGCACCAGTAAAAAACATATACCTATGTCTTGAATTTGGAAAAACAAATCATATTTTATTTATCACTAAAGAAGGGTTCGGTGAATGCACATATGAAATTGGTGGGTTCGGTACCTCAAAAAAGGTTAAGAACCACTGGTCTAGAGAGACATTGGCAGCCTGATAGGGTCATATTAGGGGTGAAGCCAGTTTCTAAGTAAGCACCATTGCACAGATACTAAAAGATTTTTATTCTTAAATGTTACCTTATTTATGATTATAAAAATGATACATATCTATTTTAGAAAATTTGAAAATATAAAAAAGTATAAAGAGGAAAGAAATCACTCATAACACTGGGGAACAATTTATTTTTTCATTTTCTGTTGCATGAGGTTTTAGAACTTTTCTATCTATTTCTGCATCGCTGATTTCAAATCTGAAATTTGTTTTTTGGTGAATGCTCTAGTTTTTATGCAATTTTAATTTTTTTTTTTTGTTACAGTTAATGGCATGAATTGGTTTTTAAATTGGAGTTTAAGGATAACAGCTCTTGGATTGAACATAACCACAAGGCAATTAATGTTTTACAAACATCACTTTTACATAATTGTAGTTGTTTTTAAATGTAAAAAATTATCTGATAAAAACACCCTCTTATTTTGTTTTAAGATTGAATCATGGCCTCTTCGAGTAGGCGTAAATGTAAGAATAGTCCTGACACCTTCTGTTATATATGTGCCTGTTACACACTTCAGCGTCAAAGACGTAATATTTCATCATTTGTGAATGTGCATATATTGCCTATTTTCAAGTTCCCCTTGGCGATCAAGACAAGAATTGGGCTTCTCATATTGTGTGTCACAATTGTGAGGAAATGCGTCGTGACTGGACAAAAAGAAAACGCAAAGGAATGCCTTTGGTATTCCCATGGTTTGGCCTGAACCTAAGGACCACAGCAGTGACTGTTGTTTCTGTCTGATCCATACAAAGGGCATCGGCAAGAAAAAACAGCATATGATCTCATATCCTAATATTCCTTCAGCAGTACGACCTATCCCACACTCTGAGACACTCCCTATTCCAGTTTTCAATGGTTTTATTTCTTCTAAGGATGAAGAAAGTGAACATGGTGATCAAGTTTATTTTGAAAAGATGCATGAGGAAATGGTTGTAGAATCTGAAGGGTATTCTTCTGATGCCAAGCAGTCATTAACCCCTCAGCAGTTTAGCCAACCCAAATTGAATGACTTAGTAAGAGATTTAGGCCTATCAAAGAAAGCAGCTGAGTTATTAGCCTCCAGGCTTCAAGAAAAGAATGTACTTTACCGGTTGGCTAAAGTATCCCATTTCAGGAAGCGTGAACAAATTTTTGTGGACTTTTTTTCCAAAGACCCTTTGTTTACTGTCATGATATCAGTAGTCTTCTCAGCCAGCTAGATGTTACCACTTACAGTCCAACAGAATGGTGGCTATTTCTTGACAGCTCTAAACAGAGTCTGAAATGTGTTCTCCTACACAACGGTAATATTTATGAAGCAGTTCCAATTGGTTATTTAATTCATCTGCGAGAAGATTATAATGACATAAAAATTGTCCTTGACTTTCTGAAGTAGGAGGAGCATAACTGGGTCATTTCTGTGGATCTTAAAATGGTAAATTTTCTGCTAGGACAACAGAGAGGTTTCACGAAATATCCTTGCTTTCTGTGTTTGTGGGATAGCCAAGCTTGGGAGAAACACTGGACACAGAAGAAGTAACCGAAACTTGAAGCTCTGGAAGTAGGGATGCAAAATATTGTGAATGAACCTGTAGTTAATCGAGACAGGATCATTTCCCCCCACTTCACGTCAAACTCAGCATAATGAATCAGTTTGTTCAGGCTTTGAATAGAGAAAGTGAATGCTTTCAACATATAATTTCTGCTTTTCCAGCCTTGTCTTTCGAGAAGATAAAAGCAAGTGTAGGGAGCAAGATGGCAATGGAGTAGGCAGACGTACCAACTTCCAACTCCCAGAACCAAAGTGGATTATAACTCAATTTTAAGAACCATCATCTGGATAAACCAACTTTGAACTAAACTAAGTGAACTCTTCAACCAAGGAACACAGAAGAAGCCACATTGAGACTGGTAGGAATAGCGAAAACGTGAAGAGGGCTGCCCAGCTCCCCGGAGCAAATGGCAGCCCGGAGAGACCCGCGTGGCGGGAGGAGAGTTTGGCAGAGAGGGAGGGACCTGGGTCCCAGGAACCAAGCCCCAGCCTACAGTCCCAGAGCCCAGAAGAGGCGTTTGGACAGTTTTGACCTGTGAAACAAGTGAGGAAGCTCCCAGGCCTACAGTGTGGGGTATTAGGACCCTTCCTACTCTGCCGAGGGTTACTGAAGGGTTTGGTGGCGGCAGGACACTGAAACGCGGTTCTGTCGGCGTGGGCGGAGGCCAAGCCGGTGTGAGCTCAGTCTAGCCCAGCAGGGTCGGAGGGGACACGCGAAAGCGGTCCGGAAGCTGCGGGCCGCCTGTAATCCCAGCTACGGGGACAAAGCGGGAGGACAGGAACGGGCAGAAATCTGCTCTGCGACCCTGAGCAAGCTGGCCCTGACGGCGGGGACGGGGCTAGGACCAGGGACGAGCGGGGGCTCGCGGCTGAGCTCATGCTGCCAGCCCCGCCCAGCCGGAGGAACCATGGTTTGCCATTCTGTGTGCGCGAGCGGGCTCCGAGCGCAGGGAGGGGGTGGGCCCTGAGACAAGTGGAAGCTCGCAGCTTAGTCCAAGCTATTGTCCCCGCCCGGCCGGAGAAACCTCAATTTGCCATCCTACGTGCACGAGCGGGCTCCGAACGCAGGGACGGGGTAGAGTCCGGGACGAGCGGAAGTTCGCAGCTGAGCAGAAGCCAGCAAACACGCCCGGCCCAATAAACCTTGTTTTACGACCCTGCGCAGAAGGGCCCTGGCCTTGAGGGCGGGGCTAAAGCTCCAGACGGGCAAAGGCTCACAGCTGAGAGCATGTTAAAAGCCCCGCCCAACCCTCGATACTGTGGCGAGCAGGCTCTGACTGCGGGTTCTGGGCGGAATTCCAGAAACACGCTGGGTCCGCAGCTGAGAAAAGGTGCTCACCACTACCCTTGGTGCTGAGGCTTGTGGCTTGAGTGACAGCCCCTCCCGCAGAGGAGAGGCAGAAATCACTGCAAAAGCCACAGTGGGCCAGCGCTGGCAACGCCCATAACCAAATACCCTAGGCAGCGGCAGAGGGGGTAGGGGGTCTGCTGGCAGACCACACCTAGAGAACACAAAGGCAACACCTACTGAACTCCAGTGCCCACAACTTGCTTATACACAGACAATATGGGCAGGCAGAGGAATGCAAACCAAATGAATAAAGAGAAATTCCCAGAGTAGGACCTGAATGAACCAGATACAGCCAAATTACCAGAAGCAGAATTTAGAATAATGATAGTTAGGATGTTCAAAGAAATTAGAGCAACAATGGATAGTCATTTTGAACACCTAAATAAAGAGATAACAAGTATAAAAAATGAAATTGAAATAATAAAAAAGAATCAGACAGAAATGACAATACAGTATCAGAACTGAAGACCACAATGGAAGGAATTAAAAGCAGGATGAATCACGCTGAGGATCGAATAAGCGAGTTAGAAGACACAATAAACAAAGGCGGAGAAAAAAGAAAAGAGACTCAAAAAATATGAGGAAACTCTAAGGGAGCTCTGTGACAACATGAAGAGAAACAACATTCGCATCATAGGGGTTCCTGAAGAAGAGGAAAGACAACAAAAAATAGAAACTTTGTTCAATCACATCATAGCAGAAAACTTTCCTAAATTAAGGCTGGGAAACATTCCACACATTCAAGAAGCACACGGAACTCCATTAAAGAGAAACCCAAAAAGATCTACACCAAGACACATCATAGTTAAAATACCAAAGCTAAAGGATAAAGAAAAACTTTTAAGAGCTGCTAGGGAAAAAAAGGCTATCACCTACAAAGGAGCCCCCATTAGGATGACATCGGACTTCTCAACAGAAACACTTGAGGCCAGAAGGGAATGGCAAGATATATTCAAAGTAATGCAGAACAAGAACCTACAACCAAGACTACTTTATCCAGCAAGGCTAACGTTTAAAATTGAAGGAGAAATAAAGAGCTTCCCAGAAAAAGAAAACCTCAAGGAATTCATAAAAACCAAACCAATTCTGCAAGAGATACTACGGGGCCTGTTGTGAACAGTTTAAAGGGAGGAAAGAATAGAGCAAAAGAAGAATACAGCTTTAAAGAATAAAATGGCAATAAACAACTACATAGCAATAATAAACTTAAATGTAAATGGATTAAATGATCCAATCAAAAGACATAGGGTAGCTGCATGGATAAAGAAACAGGACCCATACATATGCTGTCTACAAGAGACACACCTTAAAACAAAAGATGCACATAGACTGAAGGTAAAAGGATGGAAAAAAATATTTCATGCAAATGGAAATGAAAAAAAAGCAGGGGTAGCAATACTTATATCTGACAAAATGGACTTTAAAAGAAAGGCTGTAGTAAGAGATAAAGAAGGACACTACATAATGATAAAGGGAACAATTCAACAGGAAGATATAACTATTGTAAATATCTATGCACCAAATATAGGAGCACCGACATACATAAAGCAGACTTTGATGGATATAAAGGGCGAGATTAACAGCAATACTATAATAGTTGGGGATTTCAATACCCCTCTAACAACACTGGATAGATCCTCAAGAAAAAAATTAATGAAGAAACAGCAGACTTAAAGGAGATACTAGATCAACTCGATTTAATAGATATCTTCAGAACTTTTCACCCTAAAGCAGTAGAACATACATTCTTCTCAAGCGCTCATGGTACGTTTTCTAGGATAGACCACATGTTAGGACACAAAAATGGTCTCAATAAATTGAAGAAGATTGAAATCATATCAAGCATTTTCTCTGATCACAATGCCATGAAACTAGAAATTAACCACAAAAGAAAAACTGAAAAATACTCAAACACTTGGAAACTAAATAGCATGATATTAAATAATGAATGGATTAACAATGAGATCAAAGAAGAAATAAAAAAGTTTCTAGAAACAAATGATAATGAGCATATATCAACTCAAAATTTATGGGACACAGCAAAAGCAGTACTGAGAGGGAAGTTCATTGCACTACTGGCATACCAAAAGAAGCTAGAAAAAGCTCAAATAAGCACCCTGACCCTGCATCTAAAAGAACTAGAAAAACAATAGCAAATAAAACCCAGGACCAGTAGAAGGAAGGAAATAATAAAGATCAGAGCAGAAATAAATGACATAGAGGCTAAGGAAACAATACAGAGGATCAATGAAACCAGGAGCTGGTTCTTTGAAAAGGTAAACAAGATTGATGAACCTTTAACTAGACTGACCAAGAAAAAAAGAGAGGACCCAAATAAATAAAATTAGAAATGACAGTGGAGAAATAACAACTGACACAACAGAAATACAAAGCATTGTAAGAAAATACTATGAAGAACTCTATGCCAAAAAATTAGACAACCTAGGTGAAATGGACAAATTTATTGAATCATATAATCTTCCAAAAATCAATCTGGAAGAATCAGAATACCTAAACAGACCAATTACAGCAAATGAGATCGAAACAGTTATCAAAAAACTCTCAAAAAAGAAAAGTCCTGATGGCTTCACAAGTGAATTCTACCAAAAATTCAAAGAACTAACTCCTATCCTCCTCAAGCTATTTCAAAAAATTCAAGAGGAAGGAAGACTTCCAAACTCCTTTTATGAGGCGAGCATAATTCTGATCTCAAAACCGGGCAAAGATAACACAAAGAAAGAAAATTATAGGTCTATATCCCTGATGAATTTAGACGCTAATATTCTCAACAAAATATTAGCCAACCGGATCCAGCAATATATGAAAAAAATCATACACCATGATCAAGTGGGATTTCTTCTGGAGAGTCAAGGCTGGTTCAATATTTGCAAATCAATCAATGTGATTCATCACATAAACAAAAGGAAGGACAAAAATCACATGATAATTTCAATAGATGCAGAAAAGGCGTTTGATAAAATCCAGCACCCATTCATGCTCAAAACTCTCAGTAAAGTGGGAATACAGGGAACATTCCTTAACATGATAAAGGCCATCTACGACAAACCCACAGCAAACATCATACTAAATGGACAAAAATTAAAAGCAATCCCCTTAAGATAAGGAACCAGGCAGGGATGCTCCCTTTTACCACTATTATTCAATATAGTTCTGGAAGTCCTAGCTATAGCCTTCAGACAAGAAGAAGAAATAAAAGGCATTCAAATTGGAAAAGAAGAAGTAAAACTATCACTATTTACAGATGATATGATATTGTATATTGAAAACCCTAAAGTCTCAGTCAAAAAACTACTGGACCTTATAAATGAATTCACTATGGTGGCAGGATATAAAATTAATACTCAGAAATCAGAGGCATTTCTATATACCAACAATGAACTGTCAGCAAAAGAAATTAAGGAAACAATCCCCTTCACTATTGCAGCCAAAAAAATAAAGTACCTAGGAGTATATTTAACCAAGGAGGTTAAGGACTTGTACTTGGAAAATTATAAAACATTGATAAAAGAAATCAAGGAAGATACAAACAAGTGGAAGCATATACCGTGCTCATGGCTAGGAAGAATAAACATCATTAAAATGTCTATATTACCCAAAGCAATTTATAAATTCAATGCAATACCAATTAAAATACCAATGACATACTTCAAAGATATAGAACACATATTCCAAAAATTTATATGGAACCAAAAAAGAACACGAATAGCCTCAGCAATCTTAAAAAGAAAAAAGAAAGCAGGAGGTATCACTCTTCCAGATATCAAGATTTACTACAAGGCCATTATACTCAAGGCAGCCTGGTACTGGCATAAGAACAGGCACATAGATCAATGGAACAGAACAGAGGACCCAGAAATAAACCCACAGCTTTATGGACAACTGATATTAGACAAAGGAGGAAAGAACGTACAATGGAGTAAAGACAGCCTCTTTAACAAATGGTGTTGGGAAAATTGGACATCTACCTGCAAAAAAATGAAACTAGACCATCAACTTACACCATTCACAAAAACAAACTCAAAATGGATAAAAGACTTAAATGTAAGCCGTGAAACCATAAACATCTTAGAAGAAAACATAGGCAGCAAGCTCTCCGACATCTGTAGCAGCAATATATTTGCCAATTTATCTCCACGGGCAAATGAAATAAAAGACAAGATAAACAAATGGGACTATATCAAACTAAAAAGTTTTTGCACAGCTAAAGACAATAAGAGCAGAATAAAAAGACAAACCACACAATGGGAGAACATATTCGACAGCACATCTGATAAGGGGTTAATAACTAAAATTTATAAAGAACTTATAAAACTCAACACCAGGAAGACAAACAATCCAATCAAAAAATGGGCAAAAGAAATGAATAGAAATTTCTCCAAAGAGGACATACAGATGGCCAATAGGCATATGAAAAAATGCTCAACATCACTAATCATTAGAGAAATGCAAATTAAAACCACAATGAGATATCACCTCACACCAGTCAGAATGGCACTCATCAGCAAAACAACACAGAATAAGTGCTGGCGAGGATGTGGAGAAAAGGGAACCCTTCTGCACTGCTGGTGGGAATGCAGACTGGTGCAGCCACTGTGGAAAACAGTTTGGAGATTCCTCAGAAAATTAAAAATCGAACTGCCTTTTGACCCAGCTATCCCACTTATAGGAATATACCCTAAGAACACCATAGCACTGTTCGAAAAGAAGAAATGCGCCCCCATGTTCGTGGCAGCATTGTTCACAATAGCAAAGATCTGGAACCAGCCCAAGTGTCCGTCAGAAGACGAGTGGATTAAAAAGCTATGGTACATATATACTATGGAATACTACTCAGCCATAAGAAATGATGACATCGGATCATTTATAACAAAATGGATGGTCTTTGATAACATTATACGGAGTGAAATAAGTAAATCAGAAAAAAAAGAAAAACTGAGAACAGCATGATTTCATACATAGGTGGGACATAAAAGTGAGAATATGAGACATGGACAAGAGAGTGGTGGTTAAGGGGTGGGGGGAGGGAGGGAAGGATGGGATAGGGAGGAGGGGAGGGACACAGGGAAAACCAGATAGAAGGTGACAGAGGACAATTTGCCTTTGGGTGACGGGTATGCAACACAATTGAATGATAAAATAACCTGGAGATGTTTTCGTTATACATATGTACCCTGATTTATTGGTGTCACCCTATTAAAATTAATAATAATAAAATTTAAAAAAAATTTGACATGCAAACACTAAAAAAGAAAGAAAAAGAAAAGAAATACATCCAGTGTTATTTACAACTGGATTAATGCGGTGTTTGGATTTGCTTCAAAATAACTTTGGAGTGAGGAAAGTGGGCCAGTAAGATAACAGTACGATGAAAAAAATCAACCACATATTGATAATTGTTGATATTGGAAATGGATACACAAGTGCTCATTGTTGTAGTCTCCTTAATTTCATATTGTATAGGTTTGAAACTTTCTGCAATAAAAAGTTGTTTAAAAACGGAAAAAAAAAAAAAAAGCAAGTGTAATCGATGGACCTCAAATTCGAACCCTCATACGTGACGAAGAATTTGCCAGGAAGATGAATAAGGAGGATAAAGCAGCATGGCAGTCTTCTGTGGTATTTAAAAAGAACTTCTTGGCAACAAGAAAGCAGAAAACTATGAACTTCTGGTTCAAAGGATGGTGTTGGCTTTCTGTGACATTGGATGTAACATGAGCATTAAGATTCACTTCCTGAACAGTCACCTTGATAAGTTTCTCGAAAATCTTGGAGCTGTTAGTGATGAGCAGGGAGAATGCTTTCATCAAGATCTGAAGACGATGGAAGAGCGTTATCGGGCGATGGGACAGAAATATGATGGCAGACTACTGCTGGAGCATCAAACGAGATTGTCCTCAATAAGTACACAAATGCAAGAGCTACAAACGCAAATTTTTGCCTGAATAGAATTTAAATAAGTTTTGTGCAAATTTTATGATTAAAATAAGTGTTTTAATATGTTCTATTTCAAAATTGTAGACAAATTCTGATGCAATCATATCTTTTAGTGTATTAGTGTATTTACTGCATTATATAAATTATTTTCACAAAGATGATGCCCAAGAAGACATTCTACTTCATTATGTTAAACTAAATGTTGAAAATTTTACAATAAGATGAAAACCTAAAATCTTGAATTGCAAGATTTTAGCTTACAGAGGAAAACTAATGTCAGATTTGAGATCAGCACACTCGAATTAGGTAAGAACAAGTGTTTTTGTGGATGCCACAATATTTTGTTCCCCAGTGTAATTAATGCCATCCAGAAGAAACCCTTCGTCTACTGCTGTATTTCCTTCTAGTCTTTTTTCATATACACATATAGGAACACTTTGGAACTTGTATTCACCATACTATTTATAAATAATAGTCTAATTGACTTCATACTACTTCTCCTCGGCACACAGGTGGTTTAAATCACTTTTATACATGAACAAACACAAATAAGGTGATTACTTTTTAGGTATAGAGTACATTTTTTGTATTTTGCAAAAGGAAGTGGTGCCTTATGAGCAATATGTATTGCTGTATGTATTGTTCATATGGAAAATAATATAATAATTAATAAGTAGTAATGCTAAAATAAACTAGTATACTCACAACTATAAACCTACTTTTGCCTACCCCTGTATGTATGTGTGTGTATATATATGTTTCTGTTTCTAGAAATATATATTTTTATATAAGTATTTAAATTTATTTGAAAAGTTTATTCTAGTTTACCATATTTTTAACTTTATGTATTTCTTTGTAGCTCTGAAGTTTATAGATTAAACTTAGAACAAGGACGGTACCTAAATCCTCTACAAACTGATGCTGCGTGAGTATTTAAGAATACTGCTGTATTTATTTTGGCCAGAAGATGGGGCCATATGTTCAAACTTGTTATCAAATAATGTGTGTGACATTAGGCAATATTCTGGGTAACTTAATTAGAAAGAGGAGCATTAGGTTTTTCCTTAAACAGAAAAGTTACTGAATAACCTGGTGATTTCTTAAAATTTTTATTAAAAAAATTTTTTTTCATTGATTTGAGAGAGAGAGAGAGGAAGGAGGGGGAGGGAGACAGAGAGAAGCATCAACTCGTTTTACTTAGTTGTTCCATTAATTGTGCACTCATTGATTGCTTCTCATGTGTGCCCTGACTGGAGGTCGGACCCGTGACCTTCTGGTGTGTCTGGTTAACACTTGATTCACTGAACCACCCAGTCAGAGACTAAAATTTTTAATTTCTGAAATATATACTTGAAAGTTTAAAACTCACTAAAAATTTTTAAAATTTTTTGTAGTGTTCTTTAAATTTTCAGTCATGATTTTGTTTTGTGATCTTATTTCTTTTGAAGATATTTTGGATTAACTTGGAGTACCATTTAAAAATTTTTATTTTTTATGTTTTTGCTAGCAGAAATTTAAGGTTTTTTGTTTTTCTTTTTTTTCATTTTCCTTTTATCATACATCATTGTCTACACTGTTGTTTTATTTAAGGAGAAATCCTTTAGGAATGAATTTTTCATAATAATATTGAGTAATAACAGTAATAGTGAAAGGGCTTACTATGTCAGTCATTATTAGGTATTTTATATGTAATAACTCATTTTAAATTTATAACAAATTTTTATGGCAGGTGCTATTATTAGCTCCATTTTACAGATAGGGCAGCTGAGGCTCAAAGACAGTAAGTAGGTTGTCCAAGTCACGCAGCTAGTAAGGGGTAGAAGCATGATCACTTCTCATCTGCAGATACAAAGAGCTTGTTGGGTCTTCCTTACTGCTTTGGAAGGGCACTTAAAGGTTGGAAGAGTATGTAGTAGTAAAAACCAGATAAATTCTCATTGTTTTTTTTTTTCATGTTGACTTGAAATGCTCTTATTTTTTTAAAAAAAGATAGTAACTCATGATGTATTCTGGAATAATAAAAAGTTATGTGCTCTTTAGCTGCAGTTTTCTGTTTATAACAACAGCCATTATTATTGAGTGTCTTGTAAACTCTCAGGCTATGCTGACATTTTGTAGCTTTTCCATTTAATCCTCTCTACAAGCAGATGAGGTTGGTGAAGTGTCCATGCTGTAGGCAAATAGTGAGGCTCAGAGCAGTGTGCCCAGCCTACCCTAGTCCATCTCAGGGCTGGCACAGCTACAGCCTGTGTCCTTCCTGTCTTTAGAGAAGATGTACTGAGAAAGAATGAACCTTTATTCTCGCGGCCATGGAACAGTGTTTCAGAAGAAAGCTATCATCTCATCCCCGGGAAACAGAGTGTCGTGCAGGGGAGCAGACACTGGCCACTGCCTCGGGTGCTGCACCTGTCATGCCCTGGTGTTTGCACAGGCAGCTGGGAGCCGGAGCTGTGCGTCTCCTTTCTCCACCACATTTGGTTGACTGTTTATTGAGAAGGTTTACTGGGTAGCCCTCTCCCTAGAGTAGACGCTAATATGTTCTCCCTTATTGCTTCATTGTTGTAGGGAGAACAATGTTTGTGACATAAATTCAGTGCATGGCTTATTTGCCACAGGAACAGTAGAGGTAAGCATGCATGGACTTGATTTTTAAAAAATACTGTTTGACATTTAGTAATGAATGAAATTTTATTTATGACATGGTTTCTTGGTTCCTAACAGCAGGGTGCTAATGCAATGACAGCCGCTGGTTTGCTTTATTGTGTGGAGAGTGGGACAGGTTGCTGCAGACTGCCCTGTTGTGTATCTGATGTGGCATGCTTTACCAGTGACCTGGGGCAGGTCAGGGAGTCACTGCTGGATCCGAGCTTCGCAGGAGCAGTGTGACAGCCATTCTTGTCCTTAGCAGGAGGCACTGTGTCATGGACCTCGGCTCTCTGCTGCTTGATAGTTTGGTGATTGTGAATTCTTTTCCCTGAGGCTGTTTCCTCATTGGTGAAATTGAGTTAATAATCCTTGCCTTGCCATCTTTATTAAGGTGCTGGTGAGAATGGCATCTCCTGTGAAGGCAGATGGGCTTGTGATTTGTGTGTCCTGTGTAGTAGCAGTCAACAAATACACAACACTCTCTTTTTAAACTGCAGTACCTTTGAATCAGTGTCCTTCATACTTGTCAAGAATTTTTCTGAATTTGAGTTTTTAATTACAATCATGTTAAATACTCATAGTTCCACAAAATAAAGCAAACATGTCAGAAACACATTATTTAAAACGTGTCTTCTGTGCCTTTCAGTCACCAAATTGTACACCTCAGAGGTAACTCTTTAATGATGTGCGGGATTACCCCTTAGGGGTGTTTTGGTATGTATATGCAGACATATGTATATGTTAGTAATACATTTTTTAAAAAGATTTTATTTGAGAGAGAGGGAGAGGGAGCAAGATCATAGTTGCTTCACTTTAGTGTTCATTGGTTGCTTCTTGTTTGTGCCTTGACCGGGCAGGCCCGGAGTCAAACCGACGACCTCAGCGTTCTAGGTCGAGGCTCTATCCATGGTGCCCCTACAGGTCAAGCAGTAATACATTTTTTTAAATTTTTCTTACAAAAATGAAGTTTATCATGGTTCTCTACTTGCCTCGCCGTCCTTTTAGCATGATGGTATATTTTTATACATTGGTACTTATTACTTACAATCCAAAGTTTTTGTAAAGGGCAGACAGGA
Organism: Rhynchonycteris naso; assembly: GCA_037038555.1. Taxonomy (NCBI): domain Eukaryota; kingdom Metazoa; phylum Chordata; class Mammalia; order Chiroptera; family Emballonuridae; genus Rhynchonycteris; species Rhynchonycteris naso. Next base: position 105,876,136 of record CM073001.1, read on the forward strand.
TTCCATTGTTTGGACGTGCTGTAGTTCATTAAGCCAATCCCACATGGATTTAATCTAAGTCTCTCTACTCAAACTATTTTCATGTTAGGATAGTAGGATTTGCAGTGGGACACATGATGCTGACTTAATGGGAAGGTGTAAAACTATACTGAATGTGTCCTAATACTGTGACAATAGCCTGAGTCAGGCCAGTGAAGCTTTCTCTTGGTAATTACTTTTCTTGAGACTACCAAGGGAAATTTTTAAATAGTTTTCTTCACAAAATAGTTTTAAATGGAGTCCTTACAGAGCAGTATAGGCTAGCAATCAGGAAAATGCTTTAAAGAAGCAGCTACATATGGAGCAGGCATCATCCGCCAGACCAGTCCTGACGCTTGTTGTGGGGGTGCAGAACCCCTTGCCCAAAGGCTGGGTTTTCTGAGATTCCTTGATTGCTGGGACTTGAAATGCGATATGCATGGTCAGACCACACTTTTAACAGTCATTTTTACATTATTTTGATAATGTGTTGGATTTTGATTTCTTTTGTGTCAGTTATTATAATATTTATTATTATCAAAATCAGACAGTAAGGACTTGCTTGCATTTAGTGCTTTTTGAAGTACATTAGATTGCAGGCTTTAGTGATAGAAATTGTCATATTTAGGTCACAAAATCAGGATGGTATAAACAAACATTTTTTGTATTTCTTCTGTACTTCATCTGCATGTATTTTTTTATTTTTGAAATATGACTTCTTTTATGTCTGTAAAGTCTAGGAACTCGTTTTGAGGAGACATAGAAGGCATGACCATTTGGAATTACTTGCTGCAAGATTTATGAGATTTTCTTTATTTGAGTCAGCGATTTTCAACCTTGTTCATCTCATAGTACATATAAACTAGTTACTAAAATTCTGCAGCACACCAAAAATATATTTTTTGCTGATCTGACAAGAAAAAAAAAGATATTATTTTGATTCATTCACCCTGGAAAGCTATTGTTGTGTTGGCTATTGTCATTTGTTTATTTGACAGTCTAAGGGAAAAGAAGTCAGGATTCCTGACTAAATAATCAGGTATTATATGTTTTAAAAATTCTTGCAGCACACCAGTTGAAAATCACTGACCTAAATCATTAAGGTTTTATTTTGGTATTCATCTAAAGATTTTCTAGTCGCAGCCATTATCTGAAATAACTGTTCTTTTTGTGTGTTTAGGGTCGTGTGGAGTGCTGGGACCCAAGAACGCGAGGCAGAGTGGGCCTGTTGGACTGCGCGCTGAGCAGCGTCACGGCCGATTCAGAGTAAGTACGCATTCGTTTGCAGTTCGAATATTCGTCCACTTCTGATCACAGATGTATCAATACAAAATTAGAATCAATTACTAAAGGATGAACAACTTTAGACTTATGTCTGAGGTTGTAGTTTTGTGATTATTTTATACAAAAATCATTTTCTGTGACAGCTCACTAAGTGTGTAAGCCAGATGGCATTCCTTTCGAAAGTACTTTCGAAAGTAGAGGAGTCTAGTGATAGAACCAGGAGTCCACTACTGCAGTTAACAAGCAAAAAGATGTGATTAGACTTGTAAGGAAGCAAGTGCTTTTGATATGTTTTTGTTCCTATTTGGCTCTTCCTACATCTAAAACAATTGGAAAAACAGTACATGCTTGGAGGGTGAAGGCCTCCAGAAGCTTGGTTAGTGAGCAGTAGAATCCCGTCTCCTCCCAGCCCCCAGAGTGGTCACCGCTGCTCATGTAATGCACACGTAGTCACGTTTCTCTGTGCACGTCAACGTGTATACAGACTTGTTGCTCTCCTGGCCAGATCCTTGACATGGGATTATTCGCTGTCATCAGATATTGATTAAATACAGCTTAGTAGAAACAATAGCTAACATAGTACTTTCTGTTGTTCTGAGTTCTTTACATGCTGTCTTAACTTACTGCAACAACAGCCTTTGATGTATTTACTTTACAGACGAGGAAGTACTGACCAATGGCTTATGTAAGACATTGAGTTATGTTGCAAAACTATATTTATTTCTAGGTAAAAAAGTTCCAGAATATAGCATTAAGTGGAAAACCAAATCATACAGTTGGCCTCTAGGGTGTTATCATGTTTTTGTGACAAAGCAGCACGTCATAAGGGAAAATGTGGGTGTGAACCAAAATGTTCAAAGTAGTTCTGTGTGCTGATTTCGTTTCTGGTGACTTTTTTGTGCTTAGCTTAATTTGTTCCTACATAGACGTTATGAGCTGTCACCTCTGTATCTGAGAGAAGTGGAGTGCTGGGAGGGAAGCCAGTACAGTAAGAGGGAGAATTGTGGGTATCGGAGAGGGCGAACAGGCTGGCATCTTTTCAGATGGCATGGCTGTGTGCCTGAGAAGCCTAGTGGACTCCACTGGAACTCACAAGAGACTTAAGTGAATTGGTTACAAAATAAATGGCTCTAATAGTTATCAGCAATAATCAGTTAGATACAGTGAGAAACATTTGGCATTTGCAACAACAAAAATTATAAAAAATTGAGAGGCAAACTTACCTATACCTATCTGAAGAAAATGACAATTTTATTAGGAGACAGAGTTCGAACGAGTGAAGAAAAGTAACATGTTGCTGCACTGAACATTAATTGGAGAGTTCATTCTGAAGAGTAGATGATAGTGAATAAGGTGGCCGAGCGGCCTCAAAGTTTCAAACTGATGCTCGCCATAGTGTTGGTTTGAGGCGTTCGGTGGAGGAAGAGAGAGGAGGAGGCTAGCTGTGGGCTGGTCTGAGGACACGTGGACGGTGAGCGCTGAAGTTAGGACTATTTGCTTCTAACTCCTCGTCTGCCTGCTGTCCCCTACAGGTCTCAGTGCTTGTGGTGCTAATGCTCTGGGCTGCTGAGAAAAGCTTGTTCCACATTCCTGGCCATCCCATTCGTCGTTCTTTGTTACTTTTAGAGATGCTGGGCTCCCCGTTAGTACCCTAGTGTGTTGTTTTAACTTGAAGTAGCTAATTTTTAAAAGGGAAGTGGGTATACCCGTACCTAAAGATTAAACTGTTTTTCTTTAAGCAAAAAAAGAGAATGGTTCTGTAAATACTTTATCCTGGCTTAATTAAAGCGAGATTATATTGTCATACTAAGTGTTTTTAACTCGTTTTATACTTTCAGAAGTTATTCTTTGTTTGTAGGTATTTTGAGATAATTTCTACAGTTTTTGAAGATAATCTATAGATTGTTAAAGGTGGATTACACTTATATGTAGCACTTAGATTTTATTTTGACTAAGAAAGTTTGGATACAATTGCTTTTTAAAAAGAAAGCTAGAGATATTTTCCCCATTAGAATTGCAGTAAAGATTAATAATGAGTTGGTTACTGGAAAGAAGGTTTGGCCATATGCACATTGAACATGGATATGGTGCTTTTCAGGATAAACAGTTTACCAACGATCTCTGCTTTGAAATTTAACGGTGCCTTGACCATGGCAGTTGGAACATCCACAGGGCTGGTAAGTATGTTTACTTTGGAAACTTTGCACTTAAGTTAGTATTTCAGAGATGTGTCTGTGTCGTGGGAAATGTCCACATATCTTCACTGTGGGAACAGAAAGTGAGACATTATATGGGGTGGGCAAAAGTAGGTTTATCGTTGTTCGTATGGAAAATAATACAATTGTTAATAAATAATAATAACAAGAACAGACACTGCGTTTGGCGTACTCACAGCCGAGAACCTACTTTTGCCTTACCCGGTACGTTTTGGCCAGAGTGGAGAGAGTACTCCAGGATGCTGTGTTCTTCCCCTGACCTGAGAAAGTGTGGCTTTGACCTTCATGGTTGGTCCGAGGCTCGGGCTGGAGCTCCGGGGATCTGTTCTTGACTGTGGTTTAGAACTCTACTTCCCAGAGTGTCTGCAACAGAATTCCCTGATCAGAAAGTTCAGAGTGCTGCCTGATTCCCACTGTTGGAGAGTCACAGTGCCCTTAAATACCTATTGATGACTCAGAGTTCCTGTAGATGAGAAATGTGTTTAGTAAGTATTTTCAAAATGTATTCATTGCAGGCATTTTTCACTTAGGTCATTAACCGAATCTGTGCGGTAGGTGGTCCGGGAGCGCCGCGAGCACGTGCTAGTCTGGGGAGTGTGGAGGAAGCGCCTGCAGGGCTTCCATCCCATCTTTCCTTCTCTCCCTCAGGGTAGAGCCTGTCTTCCCCCAGAACAGGTTGGGAACCTGCTTCCAGGACATTTACTACCTCTGCCATCATAGTCTAGAGAGCGTGGTCTGGGACGAAGCTCGAGCTTCCCCAGGCTCCTTGCCTCTAATGACAGGGCCCGGGAGAGACACCCCACTTACCCCACACCCTTGATAGCCTTGCCACCGCCATCTGTCCTGAGTCTCCTAGGACCATCATCATTATGCTTGTCAGTCTTGTTTTAGTCACTCGCTGTGACAGTGCCTGATACATAGGAGGCCGTGTGTGTGTGTGTGTGTGTGTGTGTGTGTGTGTGTGTGTGTGTGTGGTGCGTGTACACATTTATATTTGTTGAATTCCCAAATGACACAAATTCTCATGGGCTTTCTTTTTTGTCCCTTTGTCAGTATAGTTCAGTAGTCCTCAGTGTTAGTGTGCCTAAAAGTTACTCCAGCAGCTAAACCCATGAAACCACGTACTGTGGGGTGATGCTAGAGCAGTTTGCTGGCTGGCTTTGGGGACTTTGTGCCCTGGGTAAGGGTATGGGTGTTCATTGTGCTTGCAAAAGGGCAGGGAAGCCAGTGGCAGCCACTGTTATAAGTTTTAAAAGTTGCTTTTAAAATAAAATAGTTTGTTTAAACAGAAATAACTTGGTGTTCTTTGCTTGTAGGTTTTATTGTATGATCTTCGATCTGATAAGCCGTTGCTAGTGAAGGACCACCAGTATGGGTTGCCCATTAAGTCGGTTCATTTCCAGGATTCGTTAGATTTGATTTTGTCTGCAGACTCTCGAATTATCAAAATGTGGAATAAGAACTCAGTATGTATTTTTTGGTTGAAATTTCTATTAAAACAATGCATTCTTAAGAATATTTGATGTTGCCTGACCAGGTGGTGGCGCAGTGGAGAGAGCGTTAAACTGGGATGCGGAAGATCCAGGTTCAAGACCCCGAGGTCGCCAGCTTGAGCGCAGGCCCATCTGGCTTGAGCAAAAGCTCGTCAGCTTGGACCCAAGGTTGCTGGCTCCAGCAAGGGGTGGCTCGGTCTGCTGAAGGCCCGCGGTCAAGGCACATGTGAGAAAGCAATCAATGAACAACTATGGTGTTGCAACGGCAAAGAAAAACTGATGATTGATGCTTCTCACCTCTCTCCGTTCCTGTCTGTCTGTCCCTATCTATCCCTCTCTCTGAATCTCTCTCCCTGGAAAAAAAAAAGAGAATATTTGATGTTCTCTCTGCTTAGTTCCAAGTAGCATTTAATAAATAACAAGAATCCTATATTGCGGGTTTTAATCTGCCTCCTGCTTTTCATTTTAAAACCTAAGTGTTTTGAGAGAAGTAAACTAAATGGGAAAACATTCATTCTTTTTCAGTCAAAAGTGTCACTTTTTTAAAAATCCAGTTTTGAGATGATGTGGTTGGAAGGTCCCACAGCCTCAGCATCAGTTTACAGAGGGCAGGCACTGGTCTCTCACAGGCTCCGGGCAGAGGGGCTGCAGGCAGGCACCCATCTCTCCAGGGGATCCAGGCTCTGGGCAGAGGGGCTGTGGGTAGCCCCTGAGCAGCTCAGCTGCTGGTCAAAGTGCCTGGCTGCTTAGACCATTGCTTTTGCTTTGAATCTGTTTTGTTAGTTCCCCAAGTGTGACCTGTGCTCACTCTTCTCCCTCTGGATCTGCTGTGCAGGGCAGTGTCATCTGGTTTGTTCTGCCTCCCCACCCTGCATGTCAACTCCTGTGACTCCATGTATGTTAGGGAGAAGAAAGGCTTTCAGGTTGGCTCTGTTCTTAGAAGAATTACCCTGGTCATCTCCCAGGAACCACTGTGCTGCTTGCGTTTGTTGGCTTTGAGTTGGGAGGGTTCCCAGGGCTTTCTTAGGAAGTTTTGTGGTATCATAGCCTAGAATGTTCTCTGCTCTTTTTATGGTAATCCAAACTAATGTACTTTAAACAATATTTTTAATACTACAAATGCAGATATTTTATTTTTGTTTTATTTGAGAAAGAGTGACAGGAAGGGAGAGAGATGAGCATCAACTCATAGTTGTGGCTCTTTAGTTTTTCATTGATTGCTTTCTCACATGTGCCTTTACCTGCAGGCTCCAGCCAAGCCAGTGACCCTTGCTCAAGCCAGTGACCCTGGGCTTCAAGCCAATGACCTTTGGGCTCAAGCCAGCAACCATGGTGTCATGTCTATGATCCCATGCTGAAGCTGGTGACCCTGCGCTCAAGCTGGTGAGCCCTCGCTCAAGCCAGTGACCTCAGGGTTTTGAACCTGGGTCCTCAGCGCCACAGGTCAATGATCTGTCCACTGTGCCACCACCTGGTCAGGCTAGACATTTTATTTTTTAAAACACTTGAAATACTGGACAAGTAGAAGTTACCCTTGATCTGGCTTCCATCCTAATTAAAGGTAACAGGTGTTGTCAGTTTTGGATGTATCCTCCCAGAAAACTGCAGCATAGTGGAATTTTTTTCTTTTTTGTTTCATACTCTTATAGTTCCCTTTTTCTTCTTTTTTCTTCCCTCTTTCCTTCCTGTTTCAGTGGGAATTTGAGAAGAAAGGAGGAGCTATGTGAATTTCATTGTCTTGAATTGGACCTTGGCTGCTGTTCCTCCCAGAGTGTGGAACAGCCGCCTTCCCCACACTTTCCCCTCCCAGTGAGTTAGCACACACAGGAGCTGGCAGGCCTTGTTGGCATCAGCTCTTGGAATCATGCTGGAGTTGCTGCAGGAAGTTCTGTTTCGGTGTTGTTGTTATGACTATACACGCCCTCTTGACCAACACCCAATGTCATAGTTTTGCCCGACTGGCTTTCCTTGTTTATATTTCCACCTCCCTTTTCCATTTCCATCTTATCTTCTGTCTTTTTTTGTCTTACTCTCAGTTTTTTTTTTAAAAAAAGACCACATTTCCCCTCACATTAAACCAGTGGTTCTTAACCAAATTTTTTGAGGTACTGAACCCACCAATTTCATATGCGCATTCACCGAACCCTTCTTTAGTGATAAATAAAATATAATTTTTTGCAAATTCAAGACATAGATATATATTTTTTTACTGATGCACAAAATGAGCCGTGCATGAACATCACCTTGCTCAAAGAATAAAACCAACAAAGTGCATGAACTCACAACAAATTACGGTATTACTTTATTCTGGCCTCCATGGCAGAGGCTTCTCCGAACCCCTGAGACCGACTCATCGAACCCCTAGGGTTTGATAGAACCCAGGTTAAGAACCACTGCATTAAACATAAAAGTATCTTAGGCTTAACTATATAATGGTTATTGCTTTATGCAGTTAGAGGATTGCATTTTGTAAGCTACTTCATATCCACTTGTCTACTTGATCCCCTTAAAGCCTGTGCTATAAGTATGGTGTCTCACTTCTCCATGCCGACCATCTCTCCTTTGCTTTCCCTGAGTACCGAGCTTAACTAGGCTCTGTTTTCCAGATGATGAGAATTTTTTTAAGTTAATGTACAATTGTTTTTTTAAACTTTACCCTTTCCTGTTATTTAGACCAATGTTTTTTAAACCTTTTTACACTGGGGGACCAATGGAAATAGGAGAATTATTTTGGGGACTGCTGAGGCAGAAGTCACCTTGAACATAAGTGAATTGGAATAAGATTATTGGGTCTATAATTTCATAAACATCAGGGTGGTCAACTCTTGCGGACCAGCCTGAAATTTCTGGCAGACTGGTCTATTGATCAGCAGTTGAAAAACACTGGTGTAGACATTACCTTTAAAACTTCCTATTTATTTTTTTTGCATAAGTCACCTCTCCCCTATGGGCTTCGGTTTATTTGCCTCTGAAATGAAAAGCATTTGCTAAATTGGTCAAATGAATTCTGTTAAGATATTTTAAATTTTTAAATTCTGTGATTCTATTGAGGTGATTTTATTTCTTCACAGTGCATTGTGTGGTTGAGTCATATCTTCAGTATATTTACTTTATGTGAGATGTCCAAAAGCTGTCTTCCTTTAACTATTTTTTTTTCTAAAATTTTTCTAGTACCCACATTTTTAAAAATGTTTTATTTATTTATTTTTTACAGGGACAGAGAGAGAGAGTCAGAGAGAGGGATAGATAGGGACAGACAGACAGGAACAGAGAGAAATGAGAAGCATCGATCATTAGTTTTTCGTTGCTGTTGTGACACCATAGTTGTTCATTGATTGCAATCCCACACGTGCCTTGACCTCGTGCCTTCAGCAGACCGAGCCACCACCTGCTGGAGCCAGCGACCTTGGGTCCAAGCTGGCGAACTTTTGCTCAAGCCAGATGGGCCTGTGCTCAAGCTGGCGAGCTCGGGGTCTCGAACCTGGCTCTTCCGCATCCCAGTCCAGTGCTCTATCTACTGTGCCATCGCCTGGTCAGGCCCTTTAATTATTTTAATGATTCCTTTTTGCCTATTCTTTTAGGGAAAAATATTTACTTCCTTGGAGCCAGAACATGACATTAATGATGTCTGCCTCTACCCCAACTCAGGTATGCAGTGTGGTCATGGGTCGTTGCGATGGACAAATCTCAGCCATGCTTTATTGGGCTCTCAGCTCGTTTTATTCCTCAGGACAAGGACTGGCTTCGTCAGCAGTGCTCGGATGTCGTAGTCCTTCCCAGAATCACGAGCAGGTGGTGGTGTGGGTGGGTCAGAGAGCGGCCCTGTTGGTGACTCAGTCCTCAGCCAGCCCAGTGCTAGCAGAGACCAGGAGTAGTGGGCAGGTGGCAGGTGAGCTGTGGTTTTAGCGAGCTCTTCAGTCCTCTTAGGTGATGAGTAGCTGTGCGCGGAAACCCAAGTGTGAGGTTGGGAGAAGGCGGGTTGCTGCATGGCACACAGGACTGGGAAGCCAGGGGTTTCCTATGTTGTATGCAAATTACAAGGCAGATTTCAGGATTCAACAATATCTTCAGGTCGAAGCTGTGAAGAATTTGAGGGTATGAGGAAATGAGAGCAGTTCCCATTCTCAAGCAGTGCTGTACTCTGAGGACAGACACACACAGATCATTTTGATAGCGGGTCACAGGCAAAGAGGGAAGTTCTGTTGTGTGTGTTCAGACAGCCCTCTGACATGTTAGAGAGGGCTCCAGCCAGTAAGGTAGGGGAGACTGGAGAGATTTTATTTTGCATTTAGTGTGGGAAGATGAGTGAGATTGGGTTGGTGGAGGTGGAGACAGGTGATCCATGGGAGGGAGCTGTGTAAGGAGAGCAGAGCCTCGGGTGAGCAGGCTAGGCTAGGGTAAGGTAGGGTCGGCTAGGGTAGGCTAGGGTAGGGTGGAGTTGGCTAGAGTAGGGTGGGGTAGGCTAGGGTAGGGTCAGCTAGGGTAGGGTAGGGTCAGCTAGGCTAGGGTAGGCTAGGCTAGGGTAAGCTAGGGTAGGTAGGCTAGGGTAGGTAGGCTAGGCTAGGCTAGGCTAGGCTAGGGTGGGGTGGGGTGGGGTAGAACATGATACCATGCAATGTGACATGATACATGGGATTCCTCTGGGGAAAGGGAGGCGCCTTGTTCTGGGGGGAGGGGGCCCTAGGAGGAATAAAGTTGGAAGGCAGGCGGTAGGTGTGGTGGAGGTCCAGGAATGACATGCTGAATGGTTTGGGCTCTGTAGTCTGGACCTGATCGGACTACTTTCAGAAGGCTGTTCTGTCCATCGTGTGAAGGTTTATCTGTTTTAAACTAATTTGAGTAGGAAGTGATATTCTGAGCTGAGATTGAGAGCACAGAAAGAGCCAATTTGGAGAAAAAAGATGATTGTTTTTTGGACATTTGACTATTAGGAGGGAATGGGACAGTGATAGTATATGACAGAGGGGCTCAAACCTCTCCACCCATTAGTATTACCTGGGGAGCTGTTGAAAAAGTACAGATTACTCAGCCCCATCCCAGGTGTAGCAACTTGGAGTGTCCGGGGGAAAGCCCAGAAACGTGTATATTCAACATGCCTCCTGTGTGGCTGGCGCTCTACCCTGACCCACAGCCTTGCATTGAGGTTCGTGTCCAGGCCACACCAGGAGCTGTGGTCGTGAGATGAGCAGGTCTGTAGATACAGAGTACTTACTTACTTACTTACTTAACTTTCATTTTAAAGAGAAAGATAGAGTATTTTAAATCACTCGTGTGGTTCGCGGGATATTTCTATCGGACAGTGGCGGTCTAGACTTAGAGATCTGTAATGGTTTAGGATGCGGACAGAGTGCCCGGTATTAAAATCCAGCTGTGGGCATGCCAGCTAGCTGTGGGCACGGCGCCCTCACCTCCCCTGGGAGCAGCGCAGATCTCTTCAGAGCAAGTTGCTCTGCTCTGCCAGAGGTCAGAGTGGCACTGCCCAGCTAGCACGTCACTCCCTAATCTGTCACATCCTGTCCACTTTCAGATTTCCCTCGTGGTCCCCCAAATGCCTGCTTTCGCCCATTTTTAACACTAAGATATAATGAAGCTGTGAGTTGCATTCAGTTGTTCTGTGCCTTCAGTGTCTTTCAGTCCAGACTGGTTCCCTCTTTTTTTGTTTCCTTCTCCAGGACACTGGCTTCTCCAAGGTCAGGTCACTAGTCTCATAGAATGTTCCTCGTCCTGGATTTGTGTGATTATCTTTCACGGTCTGAAATGTTTAACCTGTTCCTCCAGCTCCCATATTTTTTTCTAAAGTAGAAGTTGAGTTCAGCTGCTTGGTGTACTATAGGCTGACTGTTCTGGCCTCTAGTAGTGCCCGGGGCTGGGGTGCCCAGTCAGCTCCCAGTCCATCGAGCCCACCCAGTGCCAGCTAGGGGAGGATGTACGCTCTGCCGTGGGGGCTACTGTGTCTCATCCCTGAGAACAGAGTGCACTCTGCTGAAAGGGGAAAGCTGTAAGAGTGATATTTTGGACTGAGGCCATGACTTTCCTGTCAAATAACTGGTAAGAGGTCACTCAACCCCAAACATGAGCCCAGTGATTTCTCTCCTGCCCAAGCGAGCACAGGACAGGCACAGCAGCTGCTCCCTGGGGTTTGGACCCGAGCCTGGCCGACTCTATGCTTCACCCCTTCCCTCACGTCACTCCACCTTCTCCCCTTAACCTTGCTCCTCCTCATGAGCTTAGTCATCTTTGGGAAAGCTGGACTCCTCTCCCTTTATCCCCTCTCTTACTCATTTTGGAGTAATTGAAGCAAGTCATGATTACTGTTTCGTAATGGCTTTCTAATGCGAAGACTGCTCAGTGTCCGTGCTGGGAAATGGCCCCTCGTTGGGAAACGGCCCCGCCCTCCTGGCTCCTCTCAGGCGCCCCTTCTCATTGCTCATTCCGCCGACTGTGGGTCAGGGCGCCCCAGAGGCAGCTGCCCTTGGACATGGGTGCGCATCAGCTTCATTCTGTGCCTGTGGAGCTGATGTCGTGCAGAGCCCTGCCCAGCCCTGTGCAGTCACATCTCTGGTTCCAGAACCAAGGGGAGAGGGAAAAGATTCCAACTCAGAGACCTAATTCAGGCTTTATGATTATGCAGACTGGCCAACTGCTGTTCTCACACCTAGAGAAATTCTTGTATTCATTGTGTTTATCTTTTAAATTATCCTTGTACTAGATGTATAATTAATTGTCTTGATTTTTAGTTGGTATTATAGTAAAACATTTTTCATGTTGCTATAGGGAGTTTATACTTGTGCTTTTTAATGGTTTGTTATTTTATTATACGAGAAGTCCTTTCATTTTATCTTAATTATTGGAGTGTGAGAGTCCCGTGTTACGTGAGTTTTGGCGTCAGTAGAATAGCAGGTCATCGACCTACGAGCACTGTGGTGACTGCAGTAAACGAGCCTGCTTTCCGAGGCTGCTCCCTTACCCACGGATGTGAGGACCGAGCCTAGTGCTCCACACTCTGGTCCTCTTGCCATTGGTCACCTTAGTTTCTGGTGAACTACCTCTCTTTTTTTTTTTTTTTGGTATTTTTCTGAAGTGAGAAGTGGGGAGGCAGACAGACTCCCACATGCACCTGACTGGGATCCACCCAGCAAGCCCACTAGGGGGCGATGCTCTGCCCATCTGGGATGTTGCTCCATTGCAACCAGAGCCGTTCTAGCACCTGAGGTGGAAGCCATGGAGCCACCTTCACTCCGGGGCCAACTTTGCTACAATGAAGCCTTGGCTGCAGGAGAGGGAGAGAGAGATAAAGAGAAAGGAGAGGGGGGAGGGGGGAGAAGCAGATGGGCGCTTCTCCTGTGTGCCCTGGTCGGAATCTAACCCAGGACTTCCACACACTGGGCTGACACTCTACCTCTGAGCCAACCGGCCAGGGCCCCTCACTCTTTCTGCTTGATTTTTCTGCTTCTGTCTTGTCAGGAACTTCCAAGATGCCTTAGGCTCAGTGCGGTTGTTTGTCTTTCTCACTCACAGTTGCTTTCAGTCCTGACCTTCCCCCTTTAGTTTGGCCAGAGGTCAGCTTGTATCACAGTCCACAGATGGCCAAGTGAGACCCTGTTCCATTATGGAATGTTGTGAAGCAGCTCTGCTGTGTCCAGTCTGAATTCTCTTGTATAATTGGATGGAAGCCTCTTCTGTGGTTCACTGGGTTGACAGGGTTGTTTTCTTATGGAACGTTCACTGTTGAGCCCTCTGCTCAGGGTTGAGCTGGTGAGGCCAGCAGGACAGGTTATCTTCATTCAGGAAGAGCCTTCTCTTGGGTTGTGACATGGCTCTTCAGTCCCCAGAATGTCATCTTTAATCATGTCCCTGGCCCTGCCGCAGTGCAGGTGGGCTCCCATCATGACCTCGGGCACATTAGTTTCCAGGGCCCAATAAGGTGCCAGGGTGAGAAATCTTATAGGAGCTACACTGTATGAAAATGTCTCCGAGTTTTGACTTGCTTTAATTGAGACACAAGCGTTCTTTCTCTATTTCATTGTGCTTTTGGATGTTTTCATCGTGCATATCTAGTTCAGTGAGGGTAGTCCCAGTTCAGGCCAGCTCCACTTGGGGGTCTTGTCTGAGATGTGATCTGCTAGGATGGCCTCTCTCTGATGATTTGATGGCCTCGTGTATCTCAGCATTTCATTTCTGTGACAATGTAAATACCACTTGTACAAGCTTTTGCATTAACAAAAGAGCAGCAAAAAATACTTTCTAAAATATAGAATCAAATCATTGTCCCTATCATATGATTACATGGTCTGATAATCTTTGTGAATTCCTCTACTGGAATAGAAGAATAGATTTTATAAATGAGTGTAATTTGTAAAAGTGTTTAAAAACCGGAGCTGTTGCGTTTGTATTTCAGCTCTGAAATTCTCTAGCTCATGACAGGACATCTGTTTTGATTTTGTTTCTTCATCTACAGAGGGGTGAGGGTAGTGGTCACTTCAGAGAGGCGTGTGTCCGCTGAGATGGTGGTTGTTAGTTGCTAACTGCAGTTTTGTGTAAGTGCTCCATGCTGGAAGGGTCTGAGAGGGCGCAGCCTCTCCGAGACGGGGGCGGAGTCGGCCACAGTGCGCACGGCACAGAGAGCAGAGCCAGATGCCCATGCACTCGGGTCCTGTACCCGAGAGTAAGGATTTGGAGGTCACTGTTGCTACTGGGGCTACAGGGAAATTTTTCTTGATGCCGGAAAGTTGTCCCTTCAATTTTGCTTTCTTAAAATACTGCCTGAGAAGACCAAATTATTAGCTACTCTGTCAGTTACTCTGTTAAAATTCCCTTGAGTTATTTTAATATAATCAGTGCTGTTGGTCTTCTCAGGTGTAGCTGCACCCAGCACTCCCGTACATCGTTTTGTTTTCAATCAGCTGTGAACTGACATTTAGGAACTAGTTTGCTGTGACATTTTGTGGGAAATGCTTTACCTTGATTCCTGATAGAAAGAAGCCTTTCTTCTTAATTCTCTCATTTTTATCTGTAATAAATAAAAGTCCATACTCTCTGTGTGGTAGGGAGTACTCACTTACTTAGCTAGTGCAGGCGATCTCTGAGAATCAGGAGCCCATCTTGGGGGGCCAGGGGCAAGCCCACCACCTGTCTCCTTGGGTGCCTGGCGGCCGGACACCACGTGCTAAGCACCACCGGCACTTCAGAATGTAAAACAAATAGAAAAGGGTACTTTCCTCTTTTCCCCACGTGTTTACCTTCTCCTTGTGTTTATTTTCAGGAATGCTTCTTACCGCCAATGAAACCCCCAAGATGGGCATCTATTACATTCCGGTAAGTAACACCAGCAGGGGTTAAGATAAAACTAGGACAGCAGAGACACTTTAGTTTGAATAGGACACACTGACGGACTTTGGGTCTGCATGCGGTGTGTCAGAAACACACAGTGGACCCACCTGTAGGCTCACTTTGCATCCACGAGCCAGTAAGACAATACTCACCCTTTCTTTTCGGGGAAACTACTTATCATGTTGAACTAGACACTAGGACAGTGATCGGCAATCTTTTGAGCTTGGTGTATCAAAATTCGCCAAAAAAACGAGCAGAACTCGGGTGGTGTGTCACTTCAAGAAAAACGGCCTAACCGGAAGTCCCAGAACTAGACACTCTGTGCCGGAGTTCTGTTGTTTTGGCCTACAGACCTCTGGCACAGAGTGTCTACACTACAGCAAATGTTTTATCGGCTACTGCACCTGGCCATGCAGGAGCCGAGGATGAAACGTCCTTCTCGCCATGTAGCCCCATACTTCTCTGGTATGTGGCCGCTTGTCATCGAAAATGGCTATGCATGTCATAGGTTTGCCATCACGGCACTAGGAATTAGTCCATATTCTTCAGGTTTGCTCTCCTCTTGGGAAGGATTACTTTGGCTGTGCCACAGGAGAATGGCTTAGATCTCAACCAGAAGCAGTAAGAACAGGCTGTGACGGCCCTGTGGAAAGATGCTGGTAGCTGTGTTTTCTGGGCCAGCCTTCCCTCTTTAGTAGCTGGAGTTTTAGGGGCCCTGGGGTGATTGAGAGAAGTCTGACCTGGCAGGCAGTCATTTCCGAGATTCGTTCTTCTTGAATTGCCAAATGGCACGTTTCGGAGGTGTTCTTTGATGAGGCTTGTACAGGTGACAGGAGACTCCTTCCCTCGTCCCACATTATGGCCTTTTTATGGCCTGCCCTTTGGGGACACTGTGGAGAGAGGTAGACTAAGCCAGCTTGCACCTAACCTTCACGGCTTGTCGCAGGGGAAGTCTCCGTTCCCACTCATCTCAGGTGCTTATGGTGCCTTGATCTTCAGCGACTGCCCAGAAGCTGATGTCCTCAATGCAGGGTTTTTCTCATGTCAGAACTAGGTTGGGTCAGCTGTGGGAAAGTTACAGCATGCTGCGGTAGAGCGTGAAGGGCTGCCTGGCAGGGCAGAGCCCCTGGGGTGGGGCCGTCCTGAGCACCGTTGTGGGGCAGCCATCTTCCCAACTTTGCTGCAGTGGTGTAGGGACGGAGTGGAAGGACTGTGAAATTCGGAAGATAGGCCTGGGCACCAGTGCGATGTGGGCAGTGAGGAAGAGGAAGAAACCTGGGTAGACAGCCCGCGTCCTGCTCAGTGACTGTGTGTGTGAGGACACCCCAGAGTCCAGGAGAAGGAGGGGAATGAGTAGTGCAGATTATTGTCCCCGCTGTGGCATGTTCTGCATTTTATAAATGGCCTTTGAAAGGAACAAGTACAGCTTTCTGATTATGCAAACAATGTGTGCATACTCCTGTTTGTGCCAAGTGTTACAAAATAGAATAAAACTGCTGTTTCCCCCTTGTATTATAAGCACTGTGATATTTCAATGGCCTGTCTTCCAGTTATGCTTATACCAGCAGTGCCTGGGTTACGGATGAGGTAGGTTCTATAAGTTTGAAAATGTGTATTTATATGCACAGAAAGGTAAAAATAAACTCTATGTTAAGATACACATCTGTCTAAGTTGCATTTAATAGGTAAATGTACCCATTCAACTTATATACAGATTCAATTTAAGAGCAAACCAACAGAGCCTATCTTGTTCGTAACCCAAGGATTGTTTGTAATAATGTATGTGCAAAGTCAGATTTTCATACGGATTTGTATCCATAGAAATGCTTTCTTTCTTTTTTTATTTTTTTTGGTAGAAATATTCTAAGGCATCAAAATTACTTAAAACATTTTTAGTTATCCATATGTAGGAAACCCATTATTCACTTCCCACTTTCTGGGTCTATATTTCAGGGTGGATTTTATGTTGCAGGTAATGAGGACCTTACTTAGCATGCATGGAGGGAGCTGGACGCTAGCCAGGTGGTGAGAAACCGCTTCCTTGACAGATGTAAGCCTGTCTGATAAGACTTCAGCTTTCTAACTCAGCTCTAACAGAAAGCTGTGAAAAACTCCGGAGAAGGTCCCGGTGACAGTGTATACAGGGACAGTGAGAGCGTGGATTAGTCTTGCTCAGCGAGGCGCTGTGCCCAGACTCAGTTCTCTAGTGTTCCTTCCTAACCTGCCGTTGCCCCCCCCGTTGCCCTGCACAGAGCAAGGGATTTGCAGTGATACTGTCTTTTCTTGGAACCTGCCCTTTGTAATTCTCATTCAAAACAGAGAGAACCCCAGGGTCTGAAAGCCTGCCATTCTTCATAAGATGTTATCGAACTTACCGAGCTGATATTTGAAGCAAAGGTTTCTTTGAAGCCTATAGAACAGTGGTTCTTAACTTTTTTTGAGGTACCGAACCCACCAGTTTCATATGCGCATTCACCGAACCCTTCTTTAGTGATAAATAAAAATTTTTTTTTCCAAATTCAAGACATAGGTATGTTTTTTTACTGGTGCACAAAATGAGCCGTGCATGAACATCACCTTGCTCAAAGAACAAAACCAACAAAGTGCATGAACTCACAACAAATTACGGTATTACTTTATTCTGGCCTCCGCGGCAGAGGCTTCTCCGAACCCCTGAAACCGACTCATCGAACCCCTAGGGTTCGATAGAACCCAGGTTAAGAACCACTGCTATAGAACCAGAGAAGTTTAATATGTGGTTCATGCCAAGGATAGGAGTTTTGGGCTGTGATTTGTGTTAATGTCTTATAAATCAAGTATGAAAACGCTTTCTGCCTTTGGGGCTGGGCTAAAACTGAAGACAAGCTAGTGTTCTTTTAGCTTGTAAATGTTTGCCTTTCTGTCCGATACCATCTTTCTTGAACACTTGAACTCTTCCTAGATTAAATGCAATTCCTGATTTACATACTCTCTGCCAGGTATCTGTTCTCCAGTCCTTTTCTCATTTTCTCTGCAATTCTCCTGTTTTTCCTCCTCAGAGACTAGGATCTACTATTTTATTTGTTTGCATTTTAAATTCCAGGTTCTAAGTCAGTTGCAGCTCCCGAGACTTAATGCCAGAAATTTTTCTTCAGGTTTGGTTTTCCCCTGAAATGTAATTTAATCTTAGGTTGGTTCTTTATAATCAACACCGTTGGCAGCTCTGTGGATTCCAGAGGGACTCCCAAGTCTCCTTGGGGACCCAACCCAAAACGCAGCCAGTGTGATTAGTACCGTCTCTGCGGGAAATGCTCCCTGCAGGGCATCAGCCAGCGCTTGAAACCACTTGGACAGTTGGTTGCTTGCATGCCCGATAGCGTGCGTGCCAGAATGTAATTGTTATGCCCTCGGATAAGGATCAGTTCCTTTGCTCTGATAGTCCATTCTAATCAGCCAGATCAGAGAGCCTCAGTGTGGTGCAATCGTTGTGTTTGGGGATGCTGACAGATTTCTTAAAGTCAGACCTTGTCCAAGAGATTTCATGATGATTCTGTTAAGAGGCTAAACTCTTTCCTAGGAAAATAAAAAGGAGAATGTGAAAGTACAGACATGTAACTCCTGTTGGATCATTTTTGAAATTAGTTCATAAGTTGGCTTTACACCTAGGATAGGATGAGCTTATTATCTATTAAACAATACCTCAGTACCTTTGTTTTCCTTCCTCTGTGTGCCTGTGTTTTTAAGGTGTTGATGAAGTGCTGTGTATGTCCCTCTCTAGGACTGGGGTTTCCATCTGGACTGTGATTGGTCCAGTTGGTACATTTCAATTTAAGGCCAATACTGAAGGCTCACTTATGTCTACTGATTTGATATTCGGAGAATTCCCCAGATATGTGAGCTCTTGGGCCCACTGGTATATGTTGAAATACCCCTGAATATATTAGTGTCCATGTAGAATCCTAAAAGTGATAATCACATTTTCACCTAAGATTCTCATTTAAGCAGAGAGCTGTTATACATAGTGACAGTAATTTTGTTAGAAATTCCTATTTATAGTGCCGGTAGCAACATATTCTCTTGCTTCAGGGAGGTAGCTTCGGATAAGGAGAACACTGTCCCCTGGGGAATCTGTCCGCACACAAAGGATGTGCAAGACGGCACAGACTGAGCCGGGAGCTGCCGAAGTGTTTTCACACGACACAACTTTTCAGTGTGCTGTAGGGAATAGGGGAAGCTTTCGAAATAGAACATTAGAGCAGGAAGGGAAATTTGAGGTCATCTGGTGCTGCCCCTTAATTTATAGCTGAGGAATCAATTCTTTGTTCAAGGTCAGATGACACGTTGGCACAGAGTGGGGTCAGAAGACACTTCATTCTGCATTGCACAGTAGAAAGAGCTTAGATTTTGCTCTATTTTCCCATCATTTTAATCAGAAACATCATTTATATGGTTTCATAGCTCGCTTGCTTTCTCCACTGAATCAATTTTCTCCACGTTGTTATGACTCTTAGAGAGCATTGAAAAGTGAGTTTTGTATGTGAGTATAAAAGAATATATAGTTTTTTAAAAAATGTTTAAATATCAGAAAAAGAAATGAAAAAACCAACCATAGGTTTCCTAGTCAGAGACATTCTTGCTGTGTGGAAGTATAACATTTATCTTTGTTACACTGTACTTGCTTTGCATTTAGGAGTACTGGAGTGGCTTTTCAGTCCTTTGGGGTATTGGGGAGGGCTCGGCGGGGGCGATGTCAGGCAGATAGCCACCCAGCCCCCCCATACCACTTGGTGGGTGTGTGTCCCAGACTCAACTTGAAGAAGAGCCTTCCTCAGTTAAGAAATTCAACCCTAATATTCTGAAGCATCATCTACATGTGAACTGTTACCTTATCTGCTTTGTATTTAGGAAGGTTTATTTATGTGTCCTTCTTGGGAGAATTGAGAGAGCAGTCATTTATTATTTTTTATGTTATGTGGTTGTGAGGTAGGATGGTGAGAAGCTAGGAAAATTTCTGGCAGGTGGAACGGGGAAACTGAGACAGAGCTGAACAAACTGGCCAAGCAATCTATAACCCGACACAGGTCCTTCACTAGAGATCACACCTAGGTCTCAGTTGTATGTCATCTCCAGACCCGGAACAGCAGCAAAACCAGGTGAGCGAAGTCAGGGCCAGTTACGGCTAATGACCTCCTGCCCTGGTGCTGACCAGTCAGTAGAGACCATGACCCTAAAAGGGCACATCTGGAAAGCTGATGACTATTCTAGTGAGATCTCCCCTAGGACCTCCCTAAACTCTTACCCTTAGAAATCCTCAAACAAAGACCCAGCACTGGCTGTCCTGGGAGCACACCCACTCCTCCTCCCCTTGTTCCTCCACAGGCGTGTATCTCCCAGACTCCAAGGGACCCCATGACACTGCAACCAGGGGAGCAGTGAGCAGCAGGGGCTTGTCCCAGGCAAACCCCTGAACCTGTCTCCAAGGCCCCCTTTTCCCTGACTCCCCAGTGTGGTCTCATTTCCTTCCCGTGAGGTTTCCGGAGAGCCAAAGCAGCCCACCTGTCGCTTCTTCTGTCCTCAGCCCTTCTTTCTTTCACTGTCCCCTGCTGTCATGCTCTCCGGAATGCGTGTTGTGAAGTCTCTCTCCTTCACAGCATCCAAAGCCTGCACAGGGCCAGGGCCAGGTCCAGTCCCCTTTCTGCTGACAGGAGATGAGGGACACCATTTGAAAAAAATGCTGCTGGAATCTGTTGTTTTCTTCAAAACATGTTTGGCCCCAGTTCCTCTCACAGTGTTACCACACTGAGTGTGATTTTGATCATTTAAGATATGGCTGGTTTTTTTGTTATGACAAAGCCACTAGGTGCAAGTGACATACTGTATCTGGCCCTGTCCTAACACCTGAGGGAGCTGCGCACGCTCAGACGGACTGAAGGACACCCCGAGGGGTGAAGTCTTACCTGCTTGATGTCAGAACCTGGTCATTATAAAAAAGGTTATACCAGTGGAATTAAACTTCAGGAACAGTAAATTAAATGGATAGAGTAAGAGAAGGGGAAAGATTTTAAAAATACAGTTAGCAAGTTCAGAATGGGCCCAGTAGAGCTGAGCAGCAGTGTCTGTGGAATAAAGATCTGGAACAGGGGTCCCCAAACTACGGCCTGCGGGTCACATCGGCCCCCTGAGGCCATTTATCTGGCCCCCGCCGCACTTCCAGAAGGGGCACCTCTTTCATTGGTGGTCAGTGAGAGGAGCACCGGATGCATCCACACCCATAGTTCCCATTGAAATACTGGCCAGTTTGTTGATTTAAATTTACTTGTTCTTTATTTTAAATATTGTATTTGTTCCCATTTTGTTTTTTTACTTTAAAATAAGATATGTGCAGTGTGCTTAGGGATTTGTTCATAGTTTTTTTTTTTTTTATAGTCCGGCCCTCCAATGGTCTGAGGGACAGTGAACTGGCCCCCTGTGTAAAAAGTTTGGGGACCGCTGGTCTGGAAGTTCTAGTCAATCAGGGAGTAAAGACTAAGCAGAAAGTTGGAAGTGACTCTACCTGTTAATGGGGGCGGGCACGGCAGTGTGATGAGCAGTGACTGTGGGGCTCCTAACGTGGGGAATGTTCACTGGGAAGTTCCAGCAATGTGGGTCGGAGAGCTCAGGAGGGAGGGCAGGATTCGTGCTGTTTGGCACCAGCTGAGAAGACATGGGCTCGGGACAGAAAAGAGGAAGGCACCTAACAGAGGTTAAATGTTGGGGCATTGGACTAAAGAAGAAAACTTACTATTGAATACATGGAAAGAGCTGTCAGAAAATGGGAGGGAGGAAAAAACTGACCTTTCAGAACTCCTAAAGAGAAGAAAAAGGCATATTTGAATGAAACACACAATTCATTTTAAATTGACTTCAAAGATGCATGTTTTTTAGATGTTTTGATTCACAGTAATGCAAATAGGACATATCCTTAATTTTGTTCTCCAAGAAAAACATTTTAAAGATGAAGCCAGACCTTTATTAAAGATCTGAAAGGATAAAACATCTTTTTTTTTTTTTACAGGGACAGAGAGAGGGGGGGTGGATAGACAGGGACAGACAGACAGGAGTGGAGAGAGGTGAGAAGCATCAGTCACTAGTTTTTTGTTGCCATTGCAACACCTTAGTTGTTCATTGATTGCTTTCCCATATGTGCCTTGACCGCGGGCCTTCAGCAGACTGAGCAACTCCTTGCTGGAGCCAGCGAGCTTGGGTCCAAGCTGGTGAGCTTTTGCTCAAGCCAGATGGGCCCGTGCTCAAGCTGGTGACCTTGGGGTCTCGAACCTGGGTCTTCCACATCCCAGTCCGACGCTCTATCCACTGCGCCACCGCCTGGTCTGGCAGGATAAAACATCTTATGAAAGGTGGAATACCTACTTTCATTGAAAAGAAAATGTGAGTTACTTATAGACAGAACCTAGCAGGTAAAAGTTGTGGTACGTTTACACAATGGAATACTATGCAGCCATTACAAAAAAGGACGTCTTACCTTTTGCGACAGTGTGGAGGACCTGGAGAGCATTATGTTAAGTGAAATAAGCCAGTCAGAGAAAGACAAGTACCACATGATTTCACTTATATGTGGAATCCAAGGAACAAAATAAACTAACAAAATAGAAACTGACTCATCGATACAAAACAGGCTGACAGCTGTCAGAGGGGAAGGGGTTTGGAGGCTGGGTGAAAAAGGTAAAAGGATTAAGCAAAGGGATAAACTCCCAGACAACAGTGTGTGATTACAAGAGGGACAGGGGACAAATGGTGATGGAAGGAGTCTTCACTTGGGGTGGTGAACACAATACAGTATACAGATGATGTGTTATAGAACTGTTTGCCTGACACCTTTATGATTTTATCAACCAATGCACCCCAGTAAGTGCAATTAAAAGTAATAGCAAAAAAAAAATAGTTAAGATTCCAAACTCCATGTATTTCTAATGTTGATGCAAAGCATATACAAAAGGATGAGGCATTTCTTTTTAGGGAGTTTCCTTTCTAACCCAAGTTCACAGCAAAACTCTTGTTTGAATGTTATCTTATGTGTGAAATTGCTTTACAAATCTTGGTGTTCTATTTGAAATTTTTCCATTATATATTCATAACTATCAAATGGGAAGTAAGGCGCAAAAGTTAGGTGGCTAATAAAGTATTCTGTTTTCCTACAAACAAGTTGTTTGTGTCTTTACAAAGGGGAAACATGGGCTTCCTATTTCCATCCAAACACTTTCAGTCTGTAACAGTATTTCTGGCATTTTCTCCACAAAGGAAATCCTCTCCATTTCCTGTGGCAGTTCATTGGATCACAAGAATAGCAGAGACACAGAAAGCATTAATGTGTGACATTCAGGAAGTAATTTTCTGAGCATCCTGTCACATTTTCAGAAGTTACTTTAGTTGTGCGTAGGTAAAAATAAATGTAATTTCCATATGAAAATATTTGATGCCCATGACATATTTTATTTTATCAGTGTATCAGATGATACTTGTTTTTGTATAAACAGTTACACATCCAGCTTGCCCATCTTCTTAAAAGTAAGTGGCAGCTTTCTCTTCAGATGCTAGCTATTTAGTTTGAGTCAGTTACTGACCACAGTTTATTCATTCTCTTTTGGAAGGACATCTTGTTGCTTCGAGCTTTGGTGGTTAAACATTCTCTGCAGGTTTTCGTGTGGCCGCGTGTTTTCAGCTCTTCTGGGTGCATAGCAGGGAGCACAGGTGCTGATCATACAAGAAGAGCATGTTTAGTTTTGTGCAAAGTGCCGGACTGTCTCCCCGGCGCTATGCTGTGTGATGTCTGGCAGAGAAGGAGAGCTGCTCCACGTCACAGTCAGCTTGGGTGTGGCCAGTATTTGGAGTCAGGCATTCCAATAGGTGTACAGTTGTGTAGTATTTATTATGTAGGCACGTCATAGTTTTTTTACATACTATCCTCTCTTTTTTTGTGGCAGAGACAGAGAGAGGGACAGATAGGGACAGACAGAACGGTAGAGAGAGATGAGAAACATCCATTCTTCGTTGTGGTTCCTTAGTTGTTCATTGATTGATTTCTCATATGTGCCTTGACCCAGGGGCCACAACAGACCGAGTGACTTCTTGCTTGAGCCAGCAACCTTGGGCTCAAGCTGGTGAGCCTTGCTCAAACCCGATGAGCCCGCATTCAAGCTGGCGACCTCAGGGTCTTGAACCTGGGTCCTTCGTGTCCCAGTCCAACGCTCTATCCACTGCGCCACCGCCTGGTCAGGCCGAACTATCCTCTTAATAAGGATATTTCTTATCCATGTCTTTGATTTCTGTAGACCAGTGCTGTTCAGTAGCACTTTCTGCAATGATGAAGATATTCTAGACATTCTATCTGCTTTGTCCAGTATGGTAGCCACTAGCCCTGTGGGCCTGTTGAGCACTTCAAATGTGCCTAAGGCACATTTTAAATTTTATTTTCTTTTAATTAATTAAAATTTTAATTAATAGCCACATGTGGCTAGTGCCTACTGTACTGGACTGAGGAGCTCTAAACCATGCCAGAGCCAAGTTAGGTCATCAAGCTGCCTGCCTGAACCATATTACTTGGGCCTTCATAAATTACAGTTTAGTGGTGTTTCTTTGATGTTTAACAGATGTGAAATTTCTTTTGTAAAGCTCTTCTAAAGAAAGATCGTGTAAAGAAAGTCCCTTAAAGAAAGATCGATGATATGCTTCTTGAGTTTAATTCCAAGAGAATTCCTCTTGTGAGTGTACCAGTATACTTCCCTTTATCAAGTAAATGCTGTCTTTCTACCTCATTGCACATTTCGTGCTGCCATGGTTTCCGGGAGTCCACAGTTAAGGTTTTGCTCAGCTAGAGCAGGTGGTCTTGCACGGTTTATCACTCCCACCACCAAACCCCTACCTTTCCATTCACTCCGAATTTAAAGGTTTCACTATGTGCATGTTGTTTCTTGTAAAGCTCTTTTTGAAAATGGTTAACTTGGACATGAAGTGTTTGGGATCTGTCCTAAGACCTCTCTAAGAATATATGAATATTGTGTCCATTTTATTTCCTTCTCACGGCCCTGTGGGCACACATATCACATGTCCTAAGAGGATAATAGGTTGTCATGTGTGAGAATCCTTTTTATTGTCCCAGTGAGGGATACACATATTTAAAACTCTGAGATAGCGATTCTACCCAGGGTAGAAGAAAGTAACTTAAGCAGTTAATGGTTGGCCACATTTTATTCAATGTAAGTCGAATTGGGTTCGTTTACCTCTCATTTTACTCTGCCGGATCAGTGCTCTCCTCGGCTTTCTGTGGAGACCTGTGGCAAATCTTATTTTGCTTGAATTTAAAATACACTCTTCAGGATTTTCTAGTTCCATGCATGGTACCCTGCAGATAAACAGTAGATGCCAAATGTCTTTGATCCTCCAAGACTAGCACTGTTAAGGTGTATAATTTTGAGGAAAACGTGTATGTAAATTTAAAAGCAAATTATTTTTTCTTTGTTGCTGCCAAGTTTCCACCCCTTAGTTTTTACATAGTCTTTAGAATTAAGAATTGGAAGGCATAGAATATGCTGGAAAGTTATTAATTAATTCCTTTGCCTGCAAGGAAGTGGGCTAGCAACAGGAAGCTACTGAAGTGGTCACCAGGATAACATACTGAAACCATTGTGTCACTTGGCCGGAAGAAAGTAACAAAATAAGATCTTGGAGAGCGCTTGTTACCAGGTGTGTGACCAGAAAGATGAATGCTTTTTCATATGTTGAAATTGGCCTAGCGCCCTTGGCACCCTGGGTAGATATGTGTGCTCGTGTGTGTGTATGTGTGTGTGTGTGTGTGTGTGTGTGTGTGTGTGTGTGTGTATGTGTGTGTGTGTGTGTATGTGTGTGTGTGTGTGTGCGCGCGCGCCTGTGCATGCATGCAGGTGTCACTGTCAGGGTTGAGCTATGGGAGAGGCGAGGGCTAAAAGGAGAGGAGGATGACGTTGCTCAGAGTTACTGGAGCTGCAGACACGGGGAGCGAGCTCTAGGCCACCACGTGGGACTGCAGGTGTGAGACAGTGGTGGACATCCAGTGGTGATGCGTGGCAGAGGTGCACGCCAGGCCCTGCAGGAAACCATGAGTGGGACACCTCCTCAGTGGCTGGTGAGGAAGGCTGGGTCCATCCATCTTCAGGTAGTTTTCCTTCCTGAGACCTGAAGGACGACGGAAGCTGAGGACCTTTCTTGTTTGTACTCACAGAGCCTTGCATAGATTCATTGGTTTGATGGACTGATACTCATTGGCATAAACAATCTTGCCTGTTTTTTTCACTTGGCCTTATTTTTTCATTGTTTCAGTGCCTAAACTACTTCTCAAATACTAAATCAAAATTGAAATCATAGTAGAGAATAGTTTTTACCTCCTTAAAATGACTGTTGAAATTCAATTTCTTCTTTGCTAATTTGAATTTTAGGAATGAGAGAACAAAGCACTACGAGCAGAGTACCTTTAGATGACTCATAATTAATTGCTCACACTGATGCGTATAAACGTGGGCGTGCGCTATGTGGCGAATGCAATTACATGCTCAAAGACCTGGCCGCTCCCGCGGCTCACCCAGCTGTCGCCCTCAGCCCAGGCTGCTGGTCAGTTATTATTAAGCCCCAGCTGCCAGAATTTGACAGCACATGCTGGTGCCCGTGGTGCCTGTCGGTAGATAGTAGAGGGGAACTTTGAAAGGACATGTCCCTTCGAGTTTGTGTGTTGCGGAGTTGGTCTTAGTTGGCAAAATCCTACTGGGGAACGGAGGAACGGAATAGAGACAGAGACGGGGTCAAGGGGAGCAGAGGGACAACAATCGGGGGGAGGGAGGGGATTGGATCAGAGAAAGTGAAGGGATTAGTGAAATTATATATGCATAACACAGAGATACAGATAACAGGTCAGCAAATCCAGAGGCGGGGAGGGAATTGGGGGGTGGGGGTAAGGGGGGTGTAATGGGTGACACATGGTTGGGAGGTGAGGGTGTTATATGGAGTGGGACACTTGAATCCATGTAAACACAATAAATTAATAAAAAGCTTTTAATTCTACTGGAGATTGCAGGCTGTGGAGTGAGAAAAATTACTATTAATCATAATAGTGGTCAATGATATTTATAGTATAATAGACCTTCATCATCTCTGATCTGCAATTCTAAAATTCTAAACACCCTGAAAATTTTTTTGTAACTCATTGATGGCAAAACTTAACCTGACCTGCTTCATTAGGACTCAGATCTGATGTGTAATGAGGCTGTTTCTAGTCTCTGTTCATCCCCTATCACCAATATCAGTGTGTTTGACTATGTACTGCTGACCTAGACCCCAGCTGAAGAGTCCGTGTGACACACAGCATGCGTTACTGTCTTGCCTTTTTAAAATGCAAAATATTCTAAGCCTCATACCATTTGCCCCCCCCCCCCCCGGTAGTTTCTCATGAAGAGGTAAGGCCTTAGAGCAGTGGTTCTCAAACTTTTTGAAGTCGGGGCACATTTAAAATCCTACAAATAATTGTAGGCACACTATATGCAAACTTCTGAGAAATATGTTATATTAATTAAGTCAAATATTAGAGAAAAAAATATGAAGTACAAGCGTGCTTTTATGGTAATTAAATTAAATAAATATGACAAAATTAAATTTATTCTGACATTAGAAAACATTTTTATGTTACATTTTTTGAATTATGCTTTTTAGAATTAAAAAAATGACAAAATGTTATCTTTTTGTATATATAGATACATTCTTAGTAAGACTTAATAAATTTGGCAGGTCCTGGCACAAATGTGTTAAGTTTTTTCATTCCTGAGTTTATGAGAAACATGAGCCTGATGTGTCATAGCAATTTCTTCAATGTTTGGGCACATATTTGAAAGGCAAACTCTCATTTCCTTGTCAATACATTGAAGAATTCCTCTCTTTTTCCTCTTAATTGTGTTGAGTGCAGAAAACCACCACCATACATACCATCTTAACTTGACACCAAACAAGGATAGAAGAAACTTGCCTCCAGTTTTTCTCGGGAACATGCACCACAGCTTAACAGACTTTTGCAACCTAATCAGGCAAGTGAGGTGGGGGTTGGGCAGAATGTCAGCTTACAGCCAATTCCCCACACCTCTCTCTGTCCCCAAAAAATCTAAACTCCAAAAACTCTGTTGGTTTTTTTGTCCCAACAGGCACATATTTCTCTGGAATACCATAGGGTGCACCTGGAAGTCTTCTAGGGCGCACCAGTGCACCCTGGCGTGCACTTTGTGAACCACTATCTTATAGTAAGAGTGACAGATTTCTGGTTGGCTGTGGGTTAAAATTCTTATAGGGGGATAAAACACCCTTCCTCTTAGAGTGCCTTATTTTTTTTGCTATTGCTATTACTGTTTTTGCTTTAATTTTTTTTTCAATTTTTATTATTGTTTTTTTTTAGCGAGAGAGAGTGTGTGTGTGTGTAAGGGACAGTCAGACAGAAAGGGAGAGAGGTGAGAAGCATTAGTTCATAGTTGTGGCACTTTTTTTAAAAGTTCATTGATTATTTTCTCATACGTGCCTTGGCTGGGGGGCTCCAGCTGAGCCAGTGTCCTCTTTCTCAAGCTAGCAACCTTGAACTCAAGCCAGCAACTGTGGGGTCACGTCTGTGATCCCACACTCAAGCCAGCAATCCCACACTCAATCTGGTGAGCCATGCTCAAACCTGCAACCTCGAGGTTTTGAGCCTGGGTCTTCAGCATCCCAGGTTGACGCTCTATGCCTGTGCCACTGCCTGATCAGGCAATTTTTCCTATTTTTTTCTTGTTATTATTGCTTGACTTCCAGAACGGATATTGGTTTCTACTTTTAGAATGTCCTAAAAACAATTTTATAACAAAATAGGTTATTTACGTGGTTGGTAGATGATAAAATTATTTTATATTGAAACTCTTCATTGTTATTTGTCAGTAAGTGTAGTTCTTTTATTTGTTCAATGTGGCATTATAACATAAATAGTGTTGAAATTGTTTCTAGGATTATAGTACTGCAGGATCACTGAAAGGTAAAATTGACAATCTTCTAACCAGGCATCTTCTCGGCAAGTAATGAGTAGAATATATATTAACTTCATGGAGCATTAACTTCTAACTGTGACCGTTAGATTTTACCAAGTCTGAGATCATAACCCTTAGTCTGTCAAGACGACGTGCCCCCTTCAGTGCTTTCAGCCCCTGGCCTCAGCTGGTAAAGGACCCCAGAGTCATTGAAACATTTCTCTCTGTGGCACTCATCACAGGACGTTGTACTTATTTTTCCACACTTGTTTTACTTATATTTGGCAGTTAACACTTAGCTTTTAGTAAATGTTCACTTAACCTTTTAAATGAATGAATGAAGTTAAGAAAATCAAGAATCCGCCTGACCAGGCGGTGACGCAGTGGAAAAAGCGTCAGACTGGGATTCGGAAGACCCAGGTTCGAGACCCCAAGGTCACCAGCTTGAGCGCGGGCCCATCTGGCTTGAGCAAAAAGCTCATCAGCTTGGACCCAAGGTCTCTGGCTCAAGCAAGGGGTTACTCGGTCTACTGAAGGCCCGCGGTCAAGGCACACATGAGAAAGCAATCAATAAACAAATAAGGTGTCTCAACGAAAAACTGATGATTGATGCTTCTCATCTTTCTCTGTTCCTGTCTGTCCCTATCTATTCCTCTCTCTGACTTTCTGTCCCTGTAAAGAAAAATAAAAAAGAAAGAAAATTAAGAATCCTTCTGTCCTTCCACACAAATATTGTATATATATTTCCTCTTGGGTTTATTTCTACTACCTAATTTTGTAGAGTATTTTGTGCCTGGAACGTAATACATGTGGAACTCAGTAAATATGTGATGAGTGAAAATCTACCTCCTTACACTCTGGGTCAAGTGTTATTTTCTGAACCTAAAAGAACATGTGAGCTAAGCTCTTGATACTATCATCATTGTCTTTCCAGTTGTCATTTAGAAACAGGTCCTGCTTCACAATGTGTGCAGCAATACATTTTGGATAATTTTTAAAAGAATATTTTAAAAACTCAGCTTCATGTACTTGGATGTACTATATACATCTATGTGTTCTAATGCAATTACAGTATAAAAGTTTCCCATGTATAAACCCATTTTGGTTCAAAGTTATTTATAGTCTTTTGATACAATTCTACTGGAGTAATATTCTTAGTTGCTAAAATTTAAAAAAAATTTTAATCATTAGTTAAAAACACAAGTTAATTTTAAATTTAATTGCTGTTCTATGTATTTTCTTTGGTGGTAGGAAAATAAAATTATTTTGTCATACTCAGTAGCATTATAAGTAACTGGAAAAATAGTAGCATTTATATTAATTAGTATAGTTTGGGTCTTTGTTTCCAAAAATATTAATAATACTTTGTTGTTGTGTTAAAACTATCCATCCCGTAATCCTCAGTCTTTGTTTCTCCCTAACACAGCTCTGGGGTGTGACACAACAGGTTTTCAGAAGTAAAGTTGGGGAAAGGGGCACCCTTCTCTGTCAACTCCCTAAGAATTATAATATCCACCCTCTTCTCTCTGCCCTTGGTCATTTTTTTTTTTTAATCTTTTTTTTTTTTTATTAACTTTAATGGGGTGACACCAATAAATCAGGGTACATATGTACAATGAAAACATCTCCAGATTATCTCCTATTCAATTGTGCTGCATACCCATTACCCAAAGTCAAATTGTCCTCTGTCACCTTCTATCTGTTTTTCCCTGTGTCCCTCCCCATCTCCCTATCCCACCCTCCCCTCCCTCCCCCCATCCCGTAACCACCACACTCTTGTACGTGTCTCGTATTCTCATTTTAATGTCCCACCTATGTTTGAAATCATGCTGTTCTCAGTTTTTCTTTTGCCCTTGGTCATTTTTGTCCATTACCAGAATATATGAGAATTTTGAATTTTAATATTAAGCATCTGATTAACATTTAAAGGCAGAATGCTTGGCTGCATGTGTGTCGAGCACTCCCCACAGCATGCTGATAAAAACCGGTGTAGAGGACCACGCATTTCCATTCAGGTCAGTGGGCGAGACCAGCATTAAAGTTGCTAAGGGACCCCAGTGTCCCACTGCATCACTTGGATAAATCAGTTTCCAGTTCTCCACTTTTACTGACTTGTCACTGTATAAAATTTTTATAAATAAAAAGTGCAAGGTCATTAACAGATAATAGAAGTTTAAAATAGAACAGCCCACCAACTTTCTGAAACAAAACTCTTAAGGTACATAATAATGGAAATAAACAAGTCGTAATCAGTTTTGACTGAAGTGTGTAATATCGCAGCATAATGACAAGGCAGGCAGCCTACAGACTTCTGATGTAGGAGGGACAGTGTACCAGTGGTTAAAAGCTGTTTTTTGACATTGAAAAGCCCAAAATTTAGGAAGTAAGTTAATGTATTTGTGGATTATTTGACGGTTTAAAATACTTTATTTTATGAGTGAAGACAACCAGGGTTTTTTACATGTTGATCAAGTCTGTGGTCGTTCTGGGTACAGCAGAGAGCAGTGCCCCTGGCTGAGCCCTGCCGGCTGGTTCAGCGGCCCCTCTCCGGGCACCGATACAGTAGACCTTTGAGGGAGCTCTGCTGTGAAGGAAGCCTGGGTTAATACCATCTAAATCAGTCACTTCAACTTTGTTACGGCTGTTCTGATTTTTTTTTCTCTGAAAAGAAACTAGAGAAATGTGGTTAGTAAAGTCAACCCATTAGATTTCATTTTGTTTTTGATGGAAACGTTTTCTCCTATAAAATTTAATGACCATGAATTTGATTGCAGATATTGTTTACCATAACCAGACCTGTCCCTGAGAGGCAATTTAAAACAATTCCACTAGCATCCAGATAACTAATCCAAAAGCCTGTTGTGGAACATTATGGAAAAGGACTGTGGGAAAGTAAGTTCAGATCTAGTCTGATATTTTGATGTTTCTCCCCTCATCACCACCCCCAAGAAAAGTCAGTAAACACAGTATATATAATCTTTTCTTTGTCTTTGCAGCCCACGTTTATGACTGATTGAAGGTTTAAAGGAGGAACTATTTGGTTATGAGGTCCCTTAGTAACCAATGCCCGCTCACATAGCAGGCAAAATAGGTCTGACTTGACCAAAAAGTGTTCGCATATTTTATAGTTTTATAGTAGAGTATTTGAGTGTTTTTATCTGCATGAAGACAATTTGACCATTTTAAAAATTATCAAACAGAATCTTAAGTCTTAGTACATTGTGCACATGAAATTCATAAATGCATTCGTACGTTTTACATATGAATAGATTTATTTATGAAATATCTCTTGAACACCTGCTGCTTGGCAGGCAATGTTCTAGAGACTGGAAATTCACCATTTAAAACAGATGGCAGTCCTAGTCTCCCAAGAGGACAGGATCTTGGATCTTATATTCCAGAGAAGTGACAGTGGCATCCTTTCTTCCTATCTAAAGGGAAAGATTCTATCTTAGGTTGTGCACTAGTGTGTGGCAGAGCTTTGTATTGGAAGGTTTATGCCTGATGGGAAGCAGGTACTGCTGTAATAGCGAGTGCCAAAACGCACTCTCAGAGAGGGCCCCAGGATTTTCCTGCTTGCTCATGTGTTCATTGCACATGAAGTCCTTTCAGATACTCCTGCTCCATGCCCCAGCCCGCCCTGTTTTTTCCAGTCCCCGTGGACTCAGTGCTGTCTCCGTGCACTACTGTGACCAGCCAAGCGTGGCTGCAGCTGTGCAGGTGTGTGCGCACCTCTTTCTGCTCCAGTGGACTCTGAACTCCCTCGGGGGTCCCAGGCGGGGACTGTGGGTTATCACACTGCTTTATGTGTACCAGAATTTGGTACTGACATTTGTTGACTACAACTTCTGTCCCAAATTGCTTAAAATCTCAGCAATTTCTTAAAAAAACGTTCTATATAGAATTTTTTAAAGATGTCTTGTATTTCTGGAAGGTTTGTCTTCTAAGGTTACAGTCAAACCACTTCATGTAGATAATCTTCTATTTTCAACAATTATACAGGTTATGCTAATATAAAACTTATTGTATAGGACTCCTTCTGTGCTCAATAAAAGTTGGTTTTTATGTTCATGAGCCCTTAACCTTTGTCAGTAATGGTGGGGTCATCCTTTCTAATCAGGCAAAATAATATGGCTATATTTAACGTCTTTTTTTATTTTAATTGAAGAGCGTATTAGGAGCCATTTTTCTTTGTCATAATTTTCTTCCTCTCACTTTCCTTTCTCTGTCTGAAACGTTTAAGCTAGATGTAATTATTTCCATTATGATTCCTGTTTTTTTCCTGTGTAATTGATTACTATCAGAATGTACAGGCGGGTGGAAGTTCCATTGTGTTAGATACCCGTGTTCTCTCTTCTGGAAACCCCCACTTTGGAGAGGATTTCACGGCATAGCTTCCCCTGAGCAGGGAATTGGCTTTGGGTCGGCCTTGGCCTCAGCGGTGAGGCGTGTCAGAGCCAGAAAGGGAGATCAGTAGGTGTTTTGTGGATTACGGGCCGGGCAATTCAGGTTTTATTGGCTGGTTGTAAATTCTATTTAGTCCTTCGTTTCTCAACCTCTCATTGAGACTGACTCATGGATCCTGGCATCCCATTTTAGGTTAAGTCTGAAGGGTTTTATATACAGAATTTTAATTTTTAATGAATTTAATTAAGTGGACCATATATAAGATCAAATATAATTATCAAGTAATTAGTTGAAAACAGGTAGTTCTTATTTTAGACTTTTGTTCTTCGTGAGTGACAAACTTTAAACATCTGGTATACCAGCTATCTTTATTATAGATTCTAGTATTATTTTGAATGAAACAGGTGATAAATACAGTGTGTCCGTAAAGTCATGGTGCACTTTTGACCGGTCACAGGAAAGCAACAAACGATGATAGAAATGTGAAATCTGCACCAAATAAAAGGAAAACTCTCCCAGTTTCATACCTATTCAGTCAGTTCGATGTGGGCTTCATTTGTTGCCCTACACACATCCAAACGATAGTGAAGTTCTTGCCACACACAAGTAAGGACATCGGGTGTAACAGAGTGAATAATGTCTGTGATTCTCTGTTTTAAGTGATTAATGTCGTTGATACATTCAATGTACACATGTTGCTTCACATAACCCCAAAAGTAAAAGTCTAAAGGCGTCAGATCTGGGGATCGTGGTGGCCATGGCTTAACAGAACCCCTGCCTATCCACCACCGGGGGAATGTTCTATCCAGAAACTCACGAACAATGGTGGCATAGCGTGGAGGAGTGCCGTACTGTTGAAAGATGACACCTTCTGGAAATTGTGGCCTCTACAGACTCGTCACTGACTGATGGCCTACCAGAACAGGGTTTCTCTACCAAACTGCCGGGTTTCCTTCAACTGCTTATTCCACCGAGTAATGTTATTCCTATGTGGTGGCGCTTCATTATAAACGCGCCGATATTCAAGTTGCGCATTGGTCACGGATTCGAATTTAGTGAGCCACAGAACACAGTGAACTTTCCTCTGTACCGTCCACATCTTGCCTGGCATGGCCGTGGGCTGCTCCGCTGTATACACGGTGTTACATCATCATCTGCACATGCGCACATGCTGCCACATCATTTTACAGAAACTGGGAGGGTTTTCCTTTTATTTGGTGCAGATTTCACATTTCTATCATCTTTTGTTGCTTTCCTGTGACCGGTCAAAAGTGCATCATGACTTTACGGACACACTGTAAATGGATGTTATTATAAGTACCTGAATTATTTGTATTTTTGTAGTTCTAATATAAGAGCATTTATTAGTATTTTTATATCTCAGCCCAAGTGAAGTTTTTCCCTTGCAAGCCTAAATTCTTCCTGCTTTTATGCTCTTCCATTATATATTGTCGACTATGCATATTGCAGTTACCATATTTCCCCATGTATAAGACGCACCATTTTTCAAAAAAAATTGGGGTCTAAAACCTGGGTTTGTCTTATACAGTGGTTGTAGCTTTTTTTTTTTTTTTTTTACTTGCATTTCCTGCCTTTTTTTTGCTTGTTTCTGCACTCATTGTTGAAGACAGTGATTTGTCATCAGACACAGATGAGGACAAGCTAATAGATGGGAGTTTTGATGGTGATGAGGAGGTATATGAATATTATGATAAATAAAACTGAGTTCAATAACTATGTAATACATTTTTTTTTCAAATTTTGGGCCCCCCAAATTAAGGTGTGTCTTATACATAGGAGCATCTTACACCTGGGGAAACATGGTACTCTCAGCACGTCTGATGGCATCAAGGGCTTGGACATTGTGTAGAAGGAAGGGTGGTAGTAAAGCACTGACGGCCAGTGGCCTCGGGCATGCACACCGCTGACCTTGTCCTCCACCCCGGTAGGTTCTGGGCCCTGCTCCCCGGTGGTGCTCCTTCCTAGACAACCTGACGGAGGAGCTAGAAGAGAACCCAGAAAGCACGGTTTACGATGACTACAAATTCGTCACCAAGAAGGACCTTGAAAATTTAGGTAAAAAAAAAAAGAATTAGGATGAAATGATTATAAAATTATTTTATTTCTGCTTCTTTTTGTTTTTTTTGGTGGGGGTGATTTTGAACATTTATAAGTGGTGGAATCATGTTTATCTGATTTTCCTGATTTCCTCTTTCTGCCAAATCAGATATTGTACACAGTAGATACATATTATCAAGTGTGTAATGTGTGTTTAGAGAAAGGTTCTGGTAAATTCAACCTACTGAAGCTTTTTTGTATCTTAAATGAAGGATAATTTTTTTTAGCATGCTACCTATGTATAGAAAAAAATACCTGTCAAGAAAGCAATGACTTATTTTTTCAAGTGCTGTTTGGATATGGTCAGGTTTTGAAAAATCTTGGAGACTACAAGTAATTGATCTCTGGCTCCCTGTCAGGTTTGCTTTGAAAAAGACCTGATCCAAAACTTAAAACTCATAGATCAACTCCTCGGTTCTCTAGAACCTTTATAGGTCCTTTAGGCGTAAAGAACACAGACCAGGAAGGACACTTAATAACAGTCAGCGTTTGAGTAGGGCCAGGAAGTGTTTTTTGTCTGTTTGATCCTCACAGCTCTATGAAGTGGATACTAGTATGATGCCGTTTTATTGGTCAGGAAGCTGGAGCACCGGAAGATGAAGTCGCCAGAGGCTTCAGGGGTAGTAAACGTGAGGATCGGAGTTCAGACCTCGAGTCTCGCTCGTCACTTCCACCACACCAGCCTTGGCAGAACCCACTGATCCCAGCACTGGTCTGTGGGGCAGAGAGGGCAGACTCTGCTAACCCCGTTCAGATGGTGGGGAAAAGCTGCATAGCGAATGACTGAGAACGGGAAAACGTAGAGGGCTCACTCTCCACAAGTCTAGACAACTTAGCTGTCTTTGGAACAAGTAGATGTACAGCAGTTGATTATTAGAAGAAAATAGAATCGCGCAATAAATTAGTAGAGAAGTTCTTTACCTTTATTTTTATCCTCTATCTCGTAGCACAGTTAATCCAGGCAGAAT
The DNA here is from genome assembly GCA_037038555.1 of Rhynchonycteris naso. NCBI lineage: Eukaryota > Metazoa > Chordata > Mammalia > Chiroptera > Emballonuridae > Rhynchonycteris > Rhynchonycteris naso. Next base: position 105,912,003 of record CM073001.1, read on the forward strand.
TTTTTTCTATCAATTGCTGTCAAAATAGCTCTTTAAATTTTAATATTTAAAAAGAAAAGAGTTGTATTCAGCCTTTTAAAAAATGACTGATGAGCCTGACCAGGCAGTGGCGCAGTGGACAGAGTGTCGGACTGGGATGCGGAGGACCCCGGTTCAAGACCCCAAGTTCGCCAGCTTGAGCGCGGGCCCATCTGGCTTGAGCGAAGGCTCGCCATCGCCAGCTTGGACCCAAGGTCGCTGGCTCCAGCAAGGGGTTGCTTTGGTCTGCTGAAGGCCCACGGTCAAGGCACATGTGAGAAAGCAATCAATGAACAACTAAGGTGTCGCAACAAAAAACTAATGATTGATGCTTCTCACCTCTCTCCATTCCTGTCTGCCTGTCCCTCTCTCTGACTCTCTCTCTGTCCCTGTTAAAATAAATAAATAAATAAACAAACAAACAAGTAATATAAGGAAAAGTTGAAAAAAAAATGACTGATGAATGAAATAAGGTGAAATAGGGCCCTCCGACTGCAGTGCCTTCCTGAGTATCACCAACATAAATTTTATAGTGGGCTTGTGTGGTACCTACATTCTTAAATTGGAAAATTAAAGTCTTTTAATTATTGTTTTTAGTACATTTTTTTATTGATTGATTTGAGGGAGAGAGAAAAGCATTCATTTGTTGTTCCACTCTAGTTGTGCACTCATTGGTTGCTTCCCATATGTTCCCTGACCAGGGGTCAAACCTGCAACATTGGCGTTTCTGGACGACGCTCTAACGCAGTGTTTTTCAGCAGCCTGGGCACAGAGTGGTCCACGAGAAATTTTGTGCCAGTATGTGGAAGAGTTAACCACCCTGGTGTTGTATGAAAATTATAGACCCAGTAATCCTGAATTCGTTTATGCTCAGGGTGATTTCTGCCTTAGTGGTCCCTGAAATAGTTCTCCTATTTTCACTGATTTTCAGGTGTCAAAAGATGGAAAACCACTGCTCTAATTGACCGAGCTAACTGGCCAGGGCTAGCTGTGTTCAGTACACTTTGGCCGCTTTTCTTGTTTCTTTACTGTATTCATTTTGGGTGAGGAAAGCAGTTATAAAGATTTAGATACATTTTGTTAAAATGTAACTATACTGCCCATTTTTAAAACTGAAAATAGATAATATTCAGAAAAATAAATTATACTAGAAATCTCTTTATGTACATTATTAATATATCTTAATATTAAGTGAGCCATTGGTTATTTTTCAACAGATCTCACCATCATTAAAGATAAAATAATTTATATTAAAAGTAGAAGTAAGACTTTGTAACTAACTTTCCCTTATTTCTTCAGAGTATTAACATTAAATACTTAGGAGTTCTGACTTTTCCCAGCTAGGGCCTTTAGCGGCCCCTATAGCATGGTTACTTCCCAGAGTGTGTTTCACGGAGCACTACGTCTGGGTGGGGCTCGCACAGGGGCTGGTGTCCGGGCATTGGAGACACACTGCCTGGTCTGCAGCCACCTCTCCTGTGACTCGGCCAGTGCACTTCCCCTCGGTGTGCCTTGGGTTTGTTATCTGTAACATGGCAGTGGTAATGGCACCTGCCCACAGGGTTGCCTGGCAACTGAAGCAGAGAATGCCTGGACCATACTCAACACAGTGTCTGAACATAAGAGGTGAGTGTCAGTTATTACTCTCAGAGTCCCTAAGGACCCGCCCTCTTCTGATTGACTTTCCAGGGCTCACACATCTCATTGGGTCACCCTTCCTCCGGGCGTATATGCATGGATTCTTCATGGATATCAGACTCTATCACAAGGTTAGTACAGAGGCGCAGGTATGTTAGGGACTGATGAGCAGTCTGGAGCCATTTTTTGTCACTTGCATTTCCATAAAATGTAAGTAGGATTGGTAAGAGAGCTGTCTATTCATTGACATAGTCGTCATAGTGTAAACGACATGTTGCTAACTAAATACAGTCCTTACATTTTTTATTTTAATTTTTTTTTTTACTTTGAAAAGGTGAAGTTGATGGTGAATCCATTTGCCTATGAAGAATATAGGAAAGATAAGATCCGACAGAAAATAGAAGAGACCCGGGCTCAGAGGGTCCAGTTAAAGGTACTTAGTGTGCTCACCATGGAATTTACTAGAGAAAAGTACTTAATTTTCACTTTGTTATTGTTCCAAAGAAACCTGTCATCCATCTCTGAGTTTCTCCATCTTTTACTAATATCTTTGGGGTATTTTGTTTGTCATGAGGCGGGTGCTCTATGGTTTTGTCATCACGGACTCTGGCAGTGATGTTATGGGAAATAATGCCAGATGGACTGACCTTTTCAGCCCTGCTGAGAAAATGGATGGTGTCTTACGAGGGACATTCAGGTTTTGGAGAGTTGGGGCTTTGCTAATTCTCATTTCCTACCGACATTAGGCTAAGTCTTAGGCTAGCTGTGGGGATCAGAGGAAACAGGCCTTAGCCTAGGTCAGGGTCACACGGCATCAGACCGCACCAAGTGTATTTATAGAAAGTCATGTGAAGAATCGCTAAGCAGCCGTTAGAGAACTGAGAAGACAGAAACACGCTTTGAGAGAGCAGGTACTGGTGAGAGAGGCAGCGGCTGCAGGAAGAATGATAAACGGCGCTGACTGCAGGGCTGGGCAATAGGCCGCTGAGCAGGGGCCGCTGCGGGCAGGGTCCTTTAGGGGGCGCCAGGCTGCTCCTGGGAGTGTCAGAGAACCACAGCCTGGACCCCCACCCCTGGAAGCCCCTGCTGCTGCCAGGGTGAGCAGGGTCGGTGTGCGATGCCCACCCTGCAACAGCAGACGGGATGAGTGAGTCCCGTCTTCCCTCCGGCCCCAGCGCCGCTAACAGCCCCCTCGATTGGGGTTATCTCACACATGACATGGTCATTGCCAACCGAGCATCTGTTACAGATACACGTGCCCTTTCTGTCAGGAGACTGGTTTTCCCTGTCGAGTATCAGAGTGATGACGGAGGCGCGCGGCAGGGGAGGCTGGGGTGGAGGCTCCTTCCGTCCTCTGCAGGACCTTCACAGCAGGCATGCAGGTGTTTTAATGCAGCTTGTCTTTTCCTCTGCCAGAAATTGCCAAAAGTGAACAAAGAGCTGGCACTTAAATTAATTGAGGAAGAGGAGGAGAAGCAAAAATCTACGTGGAAAAAGAAAGTTAAGGTAAGGTTTTATAAGGCAGAGGAAATATTGATAAATTGCTTCTACATTTTCTTGATAATAACTTACAGCTTTTCAAATTTATTTTTATTTTAAAAATGCATTTTTACCCCTGCTTAAAAGATAACCTGTTCTCGACATGGGAAGTTTATATAATGGAGAGAATATAAGAGAGTAACCATGTAATTCTCTCTAGAGGAAAGCATTGCTAATACTTCAGTGAATTTCTTTTCTGTTGTATTTCTCTTAAAATTATAAACTATATCAGCAAGATACTATCGTATATATAAAATGTCCTAGTCCTATAGAACAACATAAGTGGCTTTCATTTATTAAAATTTCTTTGTAAATATTTTTGAGAGCTGCATATTCTATGCTGTGGATGTATTATAATTAATCTTTTCATTGTTAAATATTTAGACTGTTTATAGTTTGGTTTTATTTTTTGTTTGTTTGTTTGTTTTTTTATAGGGACAGAGAGAGAATCAGAGAGAGGGATAGACAGGGACAGACAGACAGGAACGGAGAGAGATGAGAAGCATCAATCATCAGTTTTTTGTTACGACACCTTAGTTGTTCATTGATTGCTTTCTCACATGTGCCTTGACCGCGGGCCTTCAGACCGAGTGACCCCTTGCTGGAGCCAGCGACCTTGGGTCCAAGCTGGTGAGCTTTTGCTCAATCCAGATGGGCCCGCGCTCAAGCTGGCGAGCTCGGGGTCTCGAACCTGGGTCCTCCACATCCCAGTCCGACGCTCTATCCACTGCGCCACCGCCTGGTCAGGCTGTTTATTGTTGTTTTTTACTAGTTAGGTTTGTTTATAATTCCAGAAGTGGCCAATTTTTATTTAGACTCGGCGTTATTGGGAGTGTGCATGCTTGCATTTAACTGTGCTCCCCTTCCTGTGCTAATGTGAAAATAGAGATCAGTCATACAATTTAGCACTTTATTGAGCTGATAATGTGAAGACAGGGGTATGTTTTCTGATTTTCCGTGCTTTGTGAGACTTCCTCCCAGAGCTGAGACCAGGCAGGCAGGTACCACGCTTCGCTTTTAGCAGAAAGAGCTGTGAAGGTCGCTCCCCCTCCGGGCCTGCAGGACCCGAGTCTCAGGCAAGGGCCCGGCCTGGGAACTTTGGTCAGCTGGGTTGAGCTCTTAGGTTTTTGTTGGCTTGTTTATTCTTTCTCTGTTCTCTCTCTAATTTTTAACCAGGTGAGTGAACATGAGATAAATGAGCTCGTCGTTTGTTTACTTCTGTTCTGTTCTCTTTGGCGGTGCCAGGGAAGCGCCACAGAAGGGTCTTGTTTCTGGTCCCCTTGCTCATGAATTGTGTCATTGCAGTGACCTTCAGCCTCACTGGTCTTGATTTTTTTCTTTGGTAACATGCAAGGAGAGGACCAGAGAAGGGCATTCTTGGTGCTGTGGTTTCTAAACGGATTCACACTGAGACTTACTGTGCAAGTTTACGTCCGTGTGCTGTGGCTGTGGGCCTCCCACTCTCATCGGTGCACTAGAGGGGTGTGTGTCTTGCTCACAGTGCAGGGTTCCTGTGGCACAGACTGGCTCCTCAGAGACCTCCCTCTGTCCCGTTGCCCAGCCTGAAGGTGACTAGGGAGGTGACGTCCTAGCTCCACAGTGTTCTTTTACAGGCTAGATGGAAGTGATCTCTGGATTCGCGTGCCATAAAGCTTCGGTGGGAAGAGAGAGGAGCCAACTCAGGCTTCAGGTGCTCAGGCTGCAGGTGCACATGTTCCTTGCTGGTCTGTGCTTTAGAGGTCTGCCATTGTGTTTAATGTTATAGGACACTGAAAGTTCCATTTTGATACTTTGTGCAGCATGGTACCACAGTTCAGGGCCCTCTTCAAAAGGCCCTGATGATTATGAAGATGGGAAATCCCTTCCCCATCCCCCACCTCTCTGTCGCAGTTTTGTTGAGGTTGGGCAGGAGGGCCGTCCTCACTGTATATGGGGTGCAGGATGGGAGGTGGAAAGGAAACATGCAGAGTGGCCAGTGGGAGAAATGATGGCCTGTGCCTTTTAGAGTTTTTTTCAAAACGTGAATAGGATCATCCTGTAAGAAGCGTGGACTGTGTACTGTACTTTCTGCACTGGAAGACCCTTAGAAATGCTCGTCTCCTTCCTCACACCGCTGCTCCCTGCTGCTGCTGACAGCTGGGGTGCTGTTTTTGCAGTAGTCACCTCACTCAGGCCTGCTAGAGATGGTGTTCGAAAACTGTGCCCCCGGTTTGCTTTTTGCTGGCTTGCTGGTCCAAATGCAGCCCTACTGTCCAGACTCTGTTTCTTCTCAGAAATGCGTAAAAATAGTCATAAAAAACCTGAGGCTGCTGTTAAACAAAGTTTGTATGGTTTGTTGCTTACCAGTGTTATCTAATTAAAATGAAGGCCTTAAAAACCATTCATGAATTAAGGAAAAGAATCCTTCATTATGATCATAAAACATACTTGAAAGAACTGTTTGTCCATTGGCGGTTCATTAGTCTTGCCTTTGAAACTCAGCCCTTCAAACCAGGGGTCCCCAAACTTTTTACATAGGGGGCCAGTTCACTGTCCCTCAGACCATTGGAGGGCCGGATTATAAAAAAAACTATGAACAAATCCCTATGCACACTGCACATATTTTAAAGTAAAAAAACAAAACAGGAACAAATACAATATTTAAAATAAAGAACAAGTAAATTTAAATCAACAAACTGACCAGTATTTCAATGGGAACTATGGGTGCAGATGCATTCTGTGCTCCTCTCACTGACCACCACTGAAAGGGGTGCCCCCCTTCCAGAAGTGTGGCGGGGCCGGATAAATGGCCTCGGGGCCGCATGCGGCCTGCAGGCTGTAGTTTGGGGACTCCTGCTTCAAACCCTCAAGAGCGCTAATGGCTCTGATAACTCCCGATTTGAAAGTCAGTGAGGTGCAGTTCTGTTCTGCTTTGGCTCTACCTGAAATTTCATGGAGGCAGGCAGTGAAATACATTTCCAAATATCACCACCCCTGATAACATCATGGAGGTGTAATGAGGTGTTTACCGTCAGTTGCTGTTGGACTTGCCGTGAACAGTGACCCACAGCACAATGTCAAGAGGCATCACCTGTAACTCATCCAGACTTAGAAGTGTGGAGGTCTTAATTCTAGTAAAAATTAATGCATCTGTTTTTTCAACAAATGTGTCCTGAGTTCCCAGGGCACACACGCAGCTTGGGAAGGCGTGGCACCTGAGATCCATTTGTTCTGTTGGGGTTTGAGTTTGGGTAGAATCATTTTTTCTTGCAAGTATCTTTTTCTGCCTGTTGGCTGTTTCTGCCAGTTTTTTGCGCTTGCCTTCAAGTCTGTATGGAGGATTTCTCTTGGATTCTGCAGCAGCTCAGTCAGGTATTACGGTACCTACCATGCATAATGTTTCCAGCCCAAGTGTATCCTGTGGCCTGGAGACGTGTGAGAGCCACAGCCTTGGGTGTTATGTGACACCTGTCAGCGTTTCTATTAGAATAACAATTCATCTCGTTGAGGGGTCATATGATCATGCACAGACACTGGGTTGCATCAGATCAGTTTGAACATCCAAAATGTTCTTTTCTAAAGCTTTTTTAGTACCAGTTAAAAACTTTCTGCTTTTTATTACAGCAGTACACACCTAGTTTTAGAAAGTGAGCATTTCCCCAAGGTCTGTTAGGAGTGTTGGTTATCCCTCTCCTTTTCCTCCTCTCTCTCCCTCCCTCATTTTCACCTCTCGTGAAATAAACCCTGTTGCCTTTTTGGCTGACTGTTTTGGTGTAAAACTATCTCATAACAGTACTACTTCCTGACCCTTAAATGTCAGGCTTGTTGTCCTGATAACTTCCCCTCCCTACACCACTCCACAGTAACCCTGGGTAAGTCAGCAGTCAGCATGTTCGCAGTTGTGCCGATGCACAGTTCTTCACGTGCAGTCGGAGTCACACTTCCTGATGACACTTCCCGCACAGCTCCGTCCTCCCTGGCCTTCATAGTTGTCTTGTTTGTTTGTTTCTCTGTAGCCACCACTACTTACCCCTCAGTTCTCTGCGCACTGTCTAAATCGCATCTCAGGATATGTATGCAAAGATCAGTTGTTAGGTGAGTTTTATCTCCTGAAAAGTCTCTTCTCCATCTTTCCGCCCTGCCCTGCTCCACCTGGACTGGCATCTGGGGCTCCTGACCCACAGCCGCCACCCTGGGGACCCACTCTGCCGCAACCCCATGGCAGACGCAGAATGCAAGGACCTGCAATGTCCTCAGGGAATCGTGTTTCCAGCCCAAACGCTGTCCTCAGTGCAAGGGACGGGAGAGGCTTTCAGACCTCACATTTGGAATAGCCCCCGACCAACCCCACGGGCTGCTTCTCTTCGGGTTGTCCCTCAGAAGGAGGGGGCAGGCAGGGAAGAGAAGAGTCCAGGGGACCCCCCGGGGTGGGGGAGAGGCTCTGGGCCACGTGCTGTCCCTGCCACTCAGTGGGCCCTTTTCATCCAGGAACTTGGGTTCTTCAGCTGGGACATTTTCTTGGGAAAAAGTTAAGTAGTTTCTCTCTGCTGTGACCCACGGTCATGTGTTCACACTTAAAGTAAAGGACTGAAAGAGCTGAGTGGGAACTTCCAGGTGTCAGCTGGGCTCATTGTCACTGCATGGTGAGCTGGCCACACCATATATGTGGGGAAATTCCAGACAGCCGAGTGTTTCTGGTCTGTCTCTTGGTTGGTCAGATTCTCCTGCTTGGAGAAGGACAGCCGGCTGCCTCCATTCTGAGAAGGGAAAACTAGAGTCCGGAGGGCTTAGGGGTGCGGGGTGGGGTGGCCTCTCCTCCCTGCGGCTGCTTGTCTTGCCTCAGGGTGCTCCTGGGTCAGCTGCTACCTCCTCCACCCCCAGGGAAGAAGCCTTCAGGTGGAGAGCCCGGTGCTAGGCCTTCCTCCCTCACTTCTGAAACCTCATTGCTCCTGTTCCCCTTACTTACTCTCCTCTTCATCCTTAAGGGTTTGCAACTTCTTAAAGCCCCTTTCTGTTGTTTTAGTGGGGTTTTAGCAGAGGTTAGAGGAGACACTTGTGTTCAAGCCACCATCTTTATTCAAAAGTCTGCACCACCTTAACTTCACAGGTTTCAGCATTGGAGCATTAACTTGTTTTAAATGTCTAACATTCCTCACATGTGTTACTGTGCTAAGACAAAATGTTAACGAGCATCCTACTCAGATCTACAGATACACTTCTTTGAGGTAGGGCTGTGATATAAACAGTACTTTAAGATGTTTTCCAAATTTGAATGGCAAGTTTTTAGCATATGCACATGAGTATTTATAGGGCAGATCACGAGCTAGACACTTGTAAACTACCGAGAACACCACTGACTACACCTTACTTAATCCTACTGTAAAAAAAAGAAAGAAAGAAAAAGACAGCTATGAAAACAGACAGACTAGGACAGCTCTCTGGGGGAAATATTTTTATAGCTAGGTCAGAACAGTTTCACTTTACAGTTGTTCCTCCAGCGCATACTTGTCTTGAGGCAAAGCAATTCATTTGTTTTAAAGAAAAAATCTTAAGAGTACTCGCAACATATCCTTTTAAACATGTTTCTCTGTTATTTATTAAATATTGTTATTTAATAAGTGCAGTAAAATGAAAAAACATCTCCCTTGGACTTTATTTTTTACGTGAAAAGGTGTAACAGGTCAGTTGCTGTTCATTTGACAGTACTTGGGTCTTGGGTAAGGTGACCAGACGTCCTGCTTTTGGCAGGACAGTCCCGATTTCTAACAATTTGTCCCACGTCCTGCGGCGTTTTAAAAAAGTCCTGATTTGGGGGAAGAATGCACAAAAAGCTAGGGAACGGCAGGAGAACAGGAAGGCAATATACAGTTTTCGGCGGGGAGACCCCGTATCCACCTGGAAGCACCCTCACTGCCACAAGAGCTGGCTGCCCCCTGCGGGGCCCTGAAACAAAGAACTTGGGGCGGGCAGGACGTACCTGCTGGGGCGGCGGCTGTCAAGTCCCCTAACTACCCATAGGACCGCCGGTGGCGGTGGCACTGCCCTGCCTGCTCCTGCCCACTAGTGCAGCTTCCACATCTGTTTCGGGACCATGTCACCCGATCCCTCTGACTCACTCAAAATTTCCCATATAGTAATATTTCCAAAAATGATCTTATTAACGAGGTATCATTATTAAAAAAATAGATTGATAAGGAAAAGGTTAAATCTTGGGCATCAGCAAAAATCACAATAGAGAACAAATGGTTAGATATATTTCATCATTTTGAAACAAACCATGTTCCACACAATAATGCACTAAAAATTGTGGAATACGCGCTGTCTTTACCAGGAACTAATGCTGCAACTGAACACATTTTTTCTATGGTAAATAAAGTGTGGACATCAGAAAAATCACAATTAAGTGTTGAGACTTTGAAAGCCATTTTATGTGTGAAATATAATTTAACAAATTCTTGTGAAAAATTTCATGACCTTTTAAATGACAGCCAGCAATCTACTAAAAAAAATTCACTCAAATGAGAAATATGCCAAAGAATAAAATAATACTATACATAATTTTTTAATATATTATATTTGTAAATTGTACTAATATTGATATTTAAAAAATATATTACAATACTATTTTTGCATTCTATGAAAAATTTTTTTGCTCCATATAGACCAAATTTTTAATCAAGAACACCCCCCACCCTTGGTCAATGGTGTCCAGCTTTACCAATTTTAAAATCTGGTCACCTTAGTCTTGGGCAATATCCTCTCTTTACAGATAACTCCCAAAATGTATGCTGCTCAGCCCCTGCCCTCCCCCTGAGGCCGGGTCCTCACTCCCAGGCAACGCAGTGGTGTCTGTCAGGGTCCAGGTGACATCCATGGGTCATTACTATAGACTGAACCAGTCTTAAAAGGAACATCATTTCTTTGTTAACTTTTCTCATTCACTGGATTTTTGTAAAAGACGATTTTTTTAAGAGGAGTATGAAGTTCACAGCAAAATTGAAGGGAAAGTACAGCAATTTCCCATCCTCCCTACCCCTACACATGCACAGCCTCCCCACTATCCCACCCCCCACCAGAGAGCATTTGTTAAATTGGTGACCCTGCATTGACATGGTGTCACCCAAAGTCTGTCGTTTACACGGGGTTCACTCTCGGTGGTGTCCGTTCTGCCGGTGTGGGCAGCCACACGATGACAGGTGCCTGCCGTTACAGCGTCACACAGAGTGGTCTCATGCCTTGGCATCCCCTGTGCTCTGCCCGTCCACCTCTCCCCTGGCCCCTAGCAGCTACTGGGCTTCCACTGTCCCCGCGGGTTCACCTTTTCCCCATCACAAGGCCGGAACTGTGCAGGCTGTAGGCTTCCCAGGGTGGCCTCCTGCACCTGTGGTCTGCTGTGATGGTTCTTCCGTGTCCTTGTGGCCTGATGACGTGTCTCTCTCGGTGCTAATGCTCTGTGGTCTGGGTGAGCCGCGGCTCATCTGCTCCCTGGCTGGAGGCCAGCTCACTTTCTGGGAGCATGGTTTCAGGCCCTTCGCGTTACTGCGCACCTCTTCTGATGACCATACAGTGACGCACCCTCACTCACGGTGTCACCAGCCTTCTGGTCACTCATGCTGGGCACTGGAGAGAAATTTCCAGCCCTGCTTTTTACTCCTCTTTCTCACATCTCCTCCACAGCTGTCTTTGTCCTCCGACTTAGAAACACGTCTCAGTGTCCTTCCCCATGTCCATGTGTGTTCCCAGCGCCCTCGTTCAGGCCCTGCGTCTCTCGGCTCCTGCAGGGGCCGCTCACTCCTCCCAGGAGTCGGGCTCCCCTGGGCAGTCTGGCATATCGCACGCTGTCACATAGTTCTGGAAGCACACGTCTATCTGCTCTCTCCTCCGCCGCCCTTCTCCCTAGCGCTTTCCCCTTGCCTGCAGAATAAAGGTCTCCAACATCCTCTGCAGTCTGGTCCGGTCATAATTCTGGTTCGAGTCTTGCCGTTATCCTTGCATCCTCGGCCTACTCAGCACTTCACAGTGGCTGGCGGGGCTCCCTGGATTTCTGTCTCCTGAAACCTGCTCATCTCTCACGCAGCCCCCGCTGCCACCTCCCCCCAAACCCTTCCAAGATGTCTCTCATTAGAGTTACCTCTGCCCCTCGAGCTCTTTCAATTCTGGCTAGTGTCCTTCCTAAGGGACCTTGTGGCACACAGTTTTTCGCTTTTTGGCACATGGTGAGCAAGCCCTGCGGGGCCAGGAACTGGATCTCTCGTCTTTGTTTCTTCCTGGCACCGCAGCCTGTCTTGGAAGTGGTGCTTATTATTGTTGGATACGTCTTGAATATATATTCAATATATCATAAAATTTAGGTAAAGGTTTATCAGATTTTAAGTACATACAAGTAATAAACAGCCCAAGTTCCTGGGTGTCTCATGATTTAATAGTTTTGTGTGTGTGCGGCTTACTACACAAGTACAGTATTCAGAGCTCCGCTACCTACAGCCTCACTTACTGTCAGTAGTGAAAAACAGTAAGATAAAGTCTACCCAACAGGGCTGGAGTCCACTGTAAGAGGCCGGCATCTCCAGCCTGGGTGCAGGCTGTTTACTGTACAAACCATGTTGGCTAGGTTGGTTTATCTGGCTTGCAGGCCTGTGGCAGATAGTAAACAGTGCAAGAACCATGCGTGCAGAAGGCTGTTGTCTGTCTGTGTGAACGCAGAGTTTACAATACATTCTAGAAAAATTTCTGTTCCATAACGGTACAAGTGGAAAGGAATTTAGTGTCAGTCCTGAGCTAGCCAGATGGGTCTCAGTAGCAAAGTTTTACTTTGTCAAAATGCCAGTATTTCTCTGTCTCCTTGAGAACAATTAAATGGCCCAGGGAAAATTGATGAAGCTATCCTCGGAGGGATGGAAACATCTCTGTTTCCAGATAACTCGGTTGGAGGCAGTAAGCTCACACCCCCAGGTCCCTACAGCTCACTAGGGGCTTCCTGTTGACATGTTGCATCCTCTCCCAGGTTTGGAATAGGAAGTTGAGGACTCACTGATTTTAATTCATTATATTAACTATGCTCAAAAAGCCATATTTCAAAACCATATATTTTCTTGAAAAGTGGTTTTGCATTAAAGAGGTTATTGAAGAAAATTCTGATGTATTAAGCATATAGTCAGAATGGCTTGTTCTTAACTCATTATATGTAATGACCAACTAATGCACATCATCAGTGAAACGGATTAATAGAATTTATTTGTGAGCAGGAGACAGAATCTAGTCCCAGGGCATTAAGGAAGTTCTGAAAGCTAACTCTAAAGAAATTTCATAATCATTTGATAAGTTCTAGATTACTCAGATTGTTGATTTGTAACCAAGTAAACTGTTTTAAAGCTGTCTTTCTGGTCAGCTTTTATTCAGATAATAACTTTAAATTTTTGCATTCTTCTTACAGAGCCTTCCTAGTATCCTCACAGATGATCGATTTAAAGTTATGTTTGAGAACCCTGACTTCCAAGTAGACGAAGAGAGTGAAGAATTTAGGCTTTTGAATCCACTTGTTTCAAAAATTAGTGAAAAAAGGAAGAAGAAACTAAGGCTCCTAGAGCAACAAGAACGTCATGAAAAAGTAATGTACTGTTTAACATTCAACATCTGTGCTGTTTCTTTGGGGTCAAGTTTCCCGTGTGAGTTAGAAGAGTCTGAGTAGATGTGATGTGTCATTTGTGTCACCTTCAGCTGAGGGTGCGTCTGGTCTGAGTGCAGCGTTGTCCCGATACTTGCGGTGTCACGTCCTGTGATGGGCCAGTGCTGTCCCAGGGGAAATACTGGGTCCGTGTTCCGGGGGAGAGGCGCAGCTTCTAACTATTTTTACTCTCAGGAAGAGGAGGATGAGCCGGAAGGAAAGCCGAGCGATGCCGAGAGCTCTGAGAGCTCGGATGATGACAGAGGCTGGGTGGAAGAGGTCAGGAAGCAGCGGAGACTCCTGCAGCAGGAGGAAAGTGCACGGCGGCGCGAGCGACTCCGGGAGGACCAGCAGACGGTCCTCCGGCCCCAGTTCTACGAGATCAAAGCCGGCGAGGAGTTCAGGAGCTTCCGGGACTCCGCCACCAAGCAGAAGCTGCTGAAGTGAGTGCCGTGCCCACCAGCGGGCCAGGCGTCCCCAGCGGCGTCTTGGTCTGCGGCGCTAACGTGAGGGGCCGTGAGGGGCACCACACTGCCGAGGGGAACACAGCTCGGTTAGGGTTCCTCTTAATAACTTGGGGAGTGGTTTACATACAGTAAGACGCAGGTGCACATGTGAGTGTTGGTAAGTGTGTATTTTGGGACACTTCCACACTCAAAGCCACTCTGTGGTTCCTATTTTTTCCCATCAGGCCCCCTGACCTACAGGTAGGCATGTCTTATTCTGTGCCCAGTGGCAATTGAGGTGACATTCTTTGTCCCCTGAGTTATTTTTAAAAATTAGAATTTTTTATGTTTACCCTCATGTCAGTTTACCTGATTATCGGAAAAGTCACTTGGAAATTTGTCAGACATGTGAATCCATTTACAGGAACACGGGAGGTGAGAGAGAGCGATGTCCCAGAGCAGCCAGTCACACACAGGACAGGCAGAGGAGAGCTGCCGGCCACAGGGGACATTCCTGTGAGCTCCTGAGAAGCCACCAGCCTGCTTTCCCACGGGACCGCCCATCCCACATCCCCGCCCTGCGTTCCGCCTCGCTTTGTGCGGGTGTTCCTCTTTGGCTGTTATTTGGAGCCCACTCAGAGGCTTGTTTCTAGTATCCTGTAGAGTCTGTGGAGTGGGTTTCTTCGTTAGATTGTCTGCTGTTCTTGTCTTTGTTTATTTATTAACCCTGGCTCCTGGGTCAGCACCTAGCAAGCATAGGCACGGGACATACCCTGGGGAAAGCGTGACTCTCCCTTGCCCTGACCACAGTCATGCTCCTCTGTTAGCGGCCCTTTCCACAGTCTGCTGCAGAAGAACTCGTTTTCCCCAACCCACTGACTGGGAAAATCTGCGAGCAGTTGTTTTTAGTGTAGCCTTGGTAGCGGGGGCCATGGTTTGGTGGTGGGAGGCATGACTAATCTCACTGACATTCTTCTTCTGCCGGTAAGTTTAGCAGGGTAGAATGTAAAACACAAAAGGAGTGAGAATTTAGGGACGGCAAGATGGCGATGGAGTAGGCGGACGTACCAACTTCCAACTCCTAGAACCAAAGTGGATTATAACTTAATTTTAAGAACCATCATCTGGATAAACCAACTTTGAAAAGGGGTGAGAATTTAATAGTTAGTGACTAGGTAATAGCTAAGTTAATATTCTCCACTTAAATTTCTTACACTAAATTAACCCTTTTTTGAGAAGAGGAGCTCTATAGATAATAATACTTATATGAGCTTAAAAGAAAAACCCTGTTGAATCACCCTTTAGTGTGAATAGCCTGCAGTTTGCGGGCCTTTGGATGCAAACTGCTTACTGAATTCTGGTCTTGACTGGGTTGTTTTGGCAAAGCCCAAACCTGCAGTACCCTGATATTATTTAATGAAGCCTTGACCCAGTATCCTTCAGGGAATTTATTCCGGGAGTCAGTCACCTCAAGGCATTCAATAAAACCCATCAAGATGGAGCGTATTATGTGTAGCTGCTCTCTTGGACTTGCCCAGCTTCCAAACTATTTCTATAGAAGGGAAAAGTGAATGGTGAATAGAACTCACACTTGAGTGAGTTCTCTTCTTTGCTTGTCATGGTTACCTGGCTTTAGGCAAATCTCTGTGTCTGTCAGCACATTTATGTGGCTCACAGTGTGCTGTTCTCTATTTGTGACATTCGTCACCTGCCAGCCTCTCTGCTCACCCATTCATCAGTCATGCACCCGTGCAGGGGCTGCTGTGAGCAAAGGGCAGCCCGCACGTTCTCGCCAGCCTGCCGCAGGCTGTATGAGGGGAGGCAGGAGGTGGGTCAGATAGAGAGGGCTCTAACTGGAGGCACAGGGTGTCTTTATGAGAGGTGATATTGAAATGGGGCTGTGACAGATGAAAGTTGAGCATGAGAAGCAGGTGGAAAGATGGCATTTTAGCAGAGGCAGCAGTATGGCGGCACAGGGGACAGCTGTCCTTGGGCAGCGAGAACACTGCGATGTGGGGGGAGCAGCCGTGGACAAGGCCATAGAGACATGCTGGGCCCAACCCAAGCACCTGAGAGCCAGGGAAGGTTTCTAAGCTAAAATTAAGGTGATAGATCTATTACAACCTTTTTCCATTGTGTAAATACTTATATAATAAAAGCAGTACATGCTTATTGTAGAAAGTTAGAACAAAAACATAAGAAGTTCCTATTTCCCGGAAACTGTACATGAGAAATCTCCACTTTAGAGAGAACATGGGCACCGGAGACTGGCTAGCGCACTGTGCGTTAGTCCTAGTCGGAAGCTATAAAAGCCCGAGTCACTTAGATCCAAACTGTTCCCCACCTAAGAGTAGGAAAGAAAGATGGGCGGACCCTCCATCGTTCTTGGGGTCACCGATTTCATGTCAAAGGAGAAAAGTAGTTTGGTTACACTGACATGTCTGGCAGTGCTGCCACCGAGTCAAGAACACAGTGAAAAACAGGTTTAAGGCTAAAAGTATTAAGTCTTGGTGGGGCTTTGCACCAGTGACTCCATTTGGGGCCTGTCTTTTTTTAGTTTGTTTGCTTGCTTGCTTTGTTTTGTTAAGAATTTTGTGAGTGTATATTACCTAGTGATAAGATTTCCAAGACCAGAGGGGTGTGGCCTGTGAGGCTTTCACCCCGAAAGCCAAGCACTTGGCATGCTGTCTGGATGCCTGCTTCCTCACATTGTAGCAACAGTGACTATAGGAATCCCTCTGAATTGGAACTGAGCTGATAGATGAGGCGTCCGGTCCATGGCCACTTGAGTTCACACCTCTGGAGAAGACCGGGACTTAGAAGCAGCATGTGTGAACTGAAAGCATTGAAATGGGGTTTTCCATAACCTTGACGGGGCTTGGGAGTGTCTGTCAGAGGGACACGGCATGGGCAGCACCGCTGCTCCATGGACCTGTGCTGCGGGCCCAGGAGTGTGGGCCCCCAGCAGCAGGCTCGCCTGTCCAAGTGCTGCCCCAGAGCACGGCCCCCACGTGTCTTCGGCTCCATTGCGACAGTGACTGAAAACACTCTCCTCAGCACCATATCTAAGTAGTCGTAACTGAAGTCGGTGTGTGTGCTGTAAGGCCTGGACAGGTTATCACTCGGCTGTCCGGGCCTCTGCTCCAGGCCCAGTTTGGGTTTCCCCTGGTGGCATGCCCATTTCTCTTTCAGTACAGCCCTACTTATCTGTGCCTGCCCCATCCTGTCCTGGGTTAGTCTCCTCACTATCCACCTTGAGAAGCCCCACTCATTGGGGGGTGTTTATCTTGTGATGGTGAGATTTTTCCCTAAAATTCTTTCCTGTCGGGTACACAGTGGCCCAAAGCTGGCAGCGCCAAAACCCTGGTGGGAAAGAAGGAGGACTTGGGAGGCCAGCAGGGGGCAGGCCGGGCAGGCAGGCCCGCAGTGCAGGTTTCCGCGCTCTGTTCTGTTCCAGGGGACAGTTTTGGGGTGCTCCACTTCTTGGTCATCTTCAACCGAATTCACACACAAGTAGCAGGCTTTGGCACTGCTGGGTAACGGCCACATTCTGTAAACTGACTTTCAAAGGGAGGGAAGTGGGACTCACTTTAATGGAGCAATCCCCATGCTCAGTGTCTGTGTCTGATCTTCTGCCACGGCTCCTTCTAAACCCAGCTTGTCTGCCCACCAGCCCAGACAGAACAAGTTCTCACAGGCATGCACTACAAGCACACCAGGAGACAGCGGGGTTTATACGCCCTATCATGGAGGAAACAGGTCATTCTTGAAAGTAGTAATTTCCCACAATTTACTTGAAAAGTCTTTTTCTTCCCAAATTAGTGTTTTCTGTGTGCCACCTTGTCTCAGTGGCTCCATACTTATTCACGGTCCCGGTTAACTTTAAACCTTTGGTTGTTGGCTCTGAGAGGTACGAAAAGTAAATGAGCAGGTCCGGTAATCTGCTTAGCTGACATAATTCCCGTGCAAGGCTAGCGTCTCAGTTTACACTTCACTCTCTAATTCTTGTTTTAAAAAAGCAGAAGTAAATCTTAATTTCATGCAGTTTGTCATGCGGAAGTTTGTCGTTTAGAATCCTTAATGGACACATTTCCTGAACAAAACTTTATAAATCAAGTGTGGTCTGACACATGCCTGGAAACCAGAAGTTCTTCAATTAGAGTCCCAGTTTTAAACTTGACTCCAGTGTCGCCTGGGGCAGGTCATTTAATATCTTACCTCCCTTTCTGCCATCTGTAAAGGATAAATACTTCTGTCTCAGGGATGTTGAAAGGATTAATTAGTCAGTCTAAAGAAACTTTAACAATGAAAAGTACTTTAAAAGTGCTTCTTAATGACATTATTGCTTAGAAAATAGTGCCACTTTTATGCTAACCACTTGATGTCTCAAATTATATAAAGAAAGTACGTTTGGCGCGTTCTACTCGTCATAAAGTGGAGATAGGTCTTGTGGTGCGAACGTGAGTCGTGAACCTCAGACTTTGAAAGGGGCAGCACCTTGTCTTACGGGTTCTTTAGAAATTGGACTGTGCTCAGGTGTTAGTCACAGAGCTTGTTGTCCTTCAGGAAGAAGGAGACCCTTTCACACAAGTACCCTGCTTTTTTATTCACCTTTTTCAGGGTTAACTTTAAAAGGCTGCATTCAACTTTAAGTCAGTACAAGGGGGGTTGGAGGGGAGTGTATTTTCCTTCTTTTGAGGAGGGAGCAGAATAGAGGACAGAACCATATTCTTCCTTCTTCCTCTCTTTCAGTTTCATTATGGGATATAAGGGTGTTACTTCAGCTTTTTCCCAAAGGATTAGTGCTGAAATTAGAAAGTATTGGAAGTATCTGTCTTTAGACCTAATTTCATTTTCCCCCCTCTAAACCATAAGTTCACAAAAAAGGGTCAAACTTTTGATTTTCCAATAAAACCTAATAACATACAGTGTAGTGCTACATAATGGGACACATTGGTGTTTGACATCTGGATTGTGAAGAGGTGGTGGGAGGGTGCTAATTAGGCAGATGCCAGTGAATGTGAGGCCCAGTGAACTCTAACGGGTGCCAATTACTCAGAGACCCTAGAGAAGTCTGGGAAGCACAATCCAGAAATGAAATAAAATGCAAGTTTGGGGTAAAGTATGTCAGTCACCTAAGTAAGAAGCTGGAAGGCACCTGCAGAGATGCAGTGACCAGGGCTGAAGGGATGGCATTTACCCCAGTGTGACAGCCCCTGTGCTTGCCCCGCGTCCCAGATGGGCTCATGGAGCAGGCTCTCCGTGCTGTGGGTGTGTGAGTGTGGCCCAGCCTACAACCCAGCGAGCAGAAGTCAGCGTTCTCCTAGCACTTCTCTGCGGCTCGACGTGTGGGCCTCATCCTTTGTAGAAGGTGAATGGCTTGTGATACTCACGCACCTAACTTGTGTCTGATTTAGGTACAAAATGCTTGAATGGCATCAGGGCCACCTACTGTGACGCTAACTCACAGACTCCAAAAATGCGATTTAGAAAGATAAGCAGCAGCCAGTGAACTATTTGGAAGCACCACTTAAAATGTTAAATTGGTGGGTGTTTTTACAGCTGTTCTTTTTGCTGTGTACCTGTTGACTGTGAGCCATGACTGTCTGAGTTCTAATTCTTCCCGCTGGTTGTTACATGACTGCCACTTTCTGTCTGCACCACACGTGTAAAAGATTTTCCTTCACACGTCAATCCTAATTAAAACTTGTTTCAAATGCAAATTAAAACATAATGCTAATCAATGTGCCATCCTCTTACACCTCTCACAGTAAAACCCTAGAGGATCGGCTGAAGCTGGCAGCAAAAACGGAGACGTTGGGCATGTCGGACACCACCGTTGGCAGCAAGCAGCTGACATTCACTTTGAAGAGGGTAATTGGTTCTCTTAATGTCGTTAACAACACCCGGGCTTCCAGCAGTGCTGTGTGTGCTGTGTATGTGTGCTATGTGTACTCTGTGTGCGTACCATGTGTGTGCCATGTGTACCACGTGTGTATGTGGCATGTATACTCTGTGTGTGCCATGTGTCCCTGCCATGTGTGTGTGCCGTGTGTGCCATATGTGCATGCCATGTGTGTGTGCCGTGTGTGCTATGTGCGTGTGCCATATGTCTGTGCTGTGTGTGGGCGGTGTGTATACTCTGTGTGCGCCATGTATGCATGCCGCGTGTGTGTGCCGCATGTGCCATATGTGCGTGCCGTGTGTGTGTCTGCCCTTGGAGGCCCCCGGTGGGCTCCCACCTGTCGAGGGAGCTGTGCACTGCTGGAGGGTGAGCATAGCTGTGAACCTGACTCATCTGCACAGCTCGTGTCCGTGTTTAGTGGGAGCAGATCTCTGGCTTTCAAGGGGGGCTTAGTTTTTTGAAAACAGCCAGAAATTCTTTGGAAGCGGTCCTGGTGAATGTGTGCTTGATCGTGGGTGGGTTATAACATGCTTACAGTGCACATGAGTGTTTTTGTGTTTTGTTTTTAAGAGAGTGTGAATAACCCAGCGGTTCTGGCTTATAAACAAAAGACCTTTCTGTGGGAAATCGGTGGCACCCTGTGGCAGCAGTGTCTCTGAAGCTGGCTCCTCCATAAGGGACCTCCCCTTTGTGTCCCAGCAGTGTTGTTTGTTGGTGGAAAAGCCAGTCAGCATCGCAGTTTAGACTGCTCT
This sequence comes from Rhynchonycteris naso, assembly GCA_037038555.1. Lineage (NCBI taxonomy): Eukaryota > Metazoa > Chordata > Mammalia > Chiroptera > Emballonuridae > Rhynchonycteris > Rhynchonycteris naso. The sequence goes on from CM073001.1 coordinate 105,931,944, forward strand.
GGCAGGACTTGTCTCGCCCAGGGTGTAGAACCTCTGGTGCGACAGTGACGGGGCCCTTGTCCTGCTGCTCCTGCTGGGCAGTGGGGGGAGGAACACGTTCTGTTTCCCACGGGCCGTTGGGGTTGTCCCCCTCTTCCCTCTCACGGAACTCTCTTTTAGTCCGAACAGCAGAAGCAGCAGCAGGAGGCCGAAAAGCTGCACCGGCAGGAAAGGAAAGCACTCCGTCGCTCAGCCGGTCACCTGAGGTCCAGGCACAAGAGGGGACGGCCCTTTCACGGAGTCAGGAAGTGACCCGGCACATGGCCCGGAGGGAGCCCCCGGCTGCGGCGTTAGTGCACACTGTGTGCAGAATGGGGGGTGGAGGGGGTGCTCATGGTCTGAACCACCCCTGGCCACGCGGGCCTCCTGCGGAGGGGAGCCAGCAGCGTGCACCCGGCCTTCTGCATCACAGCATCATCTCCGGGCGCAGACCTGCCGCCCTCCATAAACATCTTCCTTTCCCCAGTTTGAACCGAGTAGACCCGGCAGTCGTTTCTTAGTTTTGGGGAATGTGTGCTGTAACATGGGAGGGTCCCCTGTGCCGAAACGAATGCTGGGCATGTCTGACACTGGCTGTCACGGCGCCAGTGCTCGGCTGAGCCCGGAAGCCGGCTCTGGGTCTGCTGTGGCGCAGCCAGTGTGTCTGTGTTTGCATGTGTGCTGATGAGTGGGCTGCCCACCTGCATGTCGGTTTGGGACTTTTTAAAAAATATTTTTATACCGAGAAAATATGAATTAATGATAATAACAACCTAAAACAAGAAATGGAAGCTACCAGGTATTTTATACTTGACAAAAGATTAAATACAGATTTGTTTCCATTTCCTGAGTGTGCAGAGATAAACTGGCTGGCGAAAACATTCGTAAAAATAAATGTTTCCATTTGAACAGCTTTTCTGAGAAAGAACCATTCCTTGAGGTAATCTGAAAATTAACTCTGGTTTCATTAGTTTGTCAGGTATTAATGTGACTTTGGAGGTGCATGTCTTTATGTGCAGGTGGAGTGCTAACTTGGGATTGTAAGTGATGGAGTCTCAGTGGAAATGCCGTCAGTGAGCAGGCGGATGTGTGAGTTAGCATAACCCGCTGCGCACCTGCAGCTGCTCGGGATGTCTGACTCAGGTCCCGGTCCAGTCCGGCTGCCCTGCTCTTCATCTGTCCTTGCTCCTGGCTCAGCGTGTCCTCGTCTCACCAGTTCTCCCCTTTTCCCTGACATACGCCTGGGCCCATCCCTGACACCCCTCTGCTCTTCTGTACAGACTGGCTTGCTCCACCATACAGTGGATGGCGTGGGTCACATGTCCTCTTCTGTGGTTGGAAAGGTGGGCTTTTTCCACAGGGAAGTGTATGTCTGTGTCTGTGTGGATTTGTGTGTGTCTGTGGGGGCAGGGGCACATGGTCACCAGAATGACTTGGCAGCTGCCCGGTTGCTTGATAGGCAGGGTCCTGACGGGCCCGCCCCTATTCAGTCTCTGGTTCCAGGTGCTTTCCTCTCCAGCTCTTGTCCCCAGGCTCCTCTCCATAGCCCTCCTCTCTCGGGGGTCCTCTCCCAGCTGCCCTGTGGCCTCTCCACTCTCCCCCACTGTCTCCAGGCTAGGGTATCCACAGTTAAAGGGCGCTCTGGCTGGGGTTTCCCCAGGCTCAGGGGGTTGGGCTCGGGTCCTGGCACTGTACCTGGCTTTCCGGGCCACTCCCTTCCATCCTTCTTCGGGGGTCCTCCCTGCAGAGTGGGGACCAGCCGCCATGGTGTGAAGTCCCAGAAGCAGTGCCCCAGCTGGCAGAGCAAGTGCATTTGCTGTGGGGAACACGGGCACTTCAGTGGGCGTCAGATCATGATCAGGTCCAGGAGAGTGGTACCAATCTGTGGGGCCCTGGGGCACCGGCAGCAGAGCCTGCCTGACCAGGGTGGCATCCCAGCCCTGTTGCCCACCAGTTCAGTATGCTCTATTTAACCCCTCTGAGTCTCACTTCCTCATACAAAATTAGCTTAATGTTGCGTTTCGGCAAGGGTTAAGTGAGGTCCGCACTTTAGGGACGCATCCAGCACAGACTGATACCCATGAGGACTTGACATAGTTCCTCCCTCACCAGCCCCCTCTCACTTCTGCACACTCCCCTGAACTCGGCATGTTCTTCAACAGCGAGGTTTTCTACAGCTTTTCTTCTGGGGATTTCCGAAGGGGCACACTGAGACCCTGCACTAAATCTTTGACATCCAAGAAAACTTGCTGCGCTCTGGCCGGGGTAGCTCAATTGGTTAGAGCATGGCTCCCAATACGCCAAGGTTGTGAGTTCAATACCCTATCAGGGCACATATAAGAATCAACCAATGAATGCATAAGTGGAATAACAAGTCGCTGTTTCTCCCTTTCCCTTTCTCCCTCCCTCCCTCTCTCCCTCTCTCCCTCTCCCCCCACTTTCTTGCTTTAAAGTGAATAAATAAATAAATGTTGAGCCTCACTGAATAGATAGTTGAATGGATACTTCCTCCAGGCCTGCTTATCCCTTAAAACAGCCCTCTCTTCAGGGTTGCAATTTCTCATGTTTGTGATGATTACTTACTAGCCCCAGGATATGGCCACATTTCTCCTTGGCCTGTGGGGTGTTTGTGAGCCAGTGGAAGAGGCACAGCCTAAAAATGGGGCTTGATTTTTCCATCAGGACATCCTGGGGGCTCCTGAGTGACAACTTCTGATCCTGCCCCAGGTCTCCCTGTGCTCTGATCTCCTGACCTGATGCCTAATAAGTTTTTTCTAACTATTAGGGGAAAGTTGCCAGCAGTGATTGTTCCTGGAGCGAGGGGAAAGGGATGGATGGGGGGACCTGATGGGACCTGGGTGGTCAGTGGCTCTCCTGACTTGTGTGCCTTTCCATGTGTGTGTTTTACTTCGACTAAAAAATCTAATTGAAGAATTGTTTTTGTCAGCATCACATGGATCATTATAACAATTAATTTCCGTCTAATCCCTTGGACATAACTTTCAACCAATGTATATATTTCCCAAATACTTTTCTGCTTTATAAACAACTAAATGCACATTTTGGGGGTAAGCAAATGGGAACATACTGTTATTAAAAATAGGCTGGTCCTCAACTTGATTTTTATAATTAATAACAGATAGTAGGCATTTTCCCAAGTCAAGTCTGTGCATAAAGAGAGGTCTACCTTGTTCATTTGTACAGACGTCAGTATTTTATGTGGCTGATCCATAATTTATTTAACTCTCCTGCTATTGCTAGTTCTGCCTGAAAATCTAAAGAAGGAAACTTAAGAAATCAGTTCTGCAATAACTGTTCCCCAGGTTATTCCAGTGAACATGGTAACGTCACCTGTGTGGTGGTTACCTCGGTGCTGTGTCATTTCCGTTGTAGGGGTTTGAGAAGGAATGGCAATTCTAGTTAGGATATGCTTTCACTTTTATTGTTTTTATCCACAGGATCTCCCATTTGTCATAAGAGCAGAAACAAACACTCTGTCACATAGTTGGGAAAATCTTAGTGACATTCTTTTGTGCACCGTTTATGGTTTTATTATGTCCAGGTGATATGATCAAGATTCCCACGGCTGTAGTACGGTTCTTCATCTGGTGAATGACCCACGTCACCTGTTCTTCTGCTGCCGCGACGCAGAGGGCTGCACAGGCGGACGGCAGTGGCAGAGCAGGGGAGGACCTGGCGTGTCCCATGGTGGCCGAGAGGGGATGGGGAGTGGCACATGGCTCCGGGGTGCTTGGCCTGGGCAGAGGCAGGGCTGGAGTGTCCCTGAGCAATGTGGGAACAGCGGCGGGGCAGTTGTGGGGTGAGGAGAGAACGGGTTCTGGTTGACCACCAGTGGCTTATCCCCAGTAAAAGCCAGGATTCTGTGTGCTGGCTCCTCTACTCTCACCTCCACTTGCTCGTTGTCAGTGCACTGCCCTTGCTGTTCTAGAACATTCCAGCACTCCTCGGCCAGGGCTTCTGCCGTTGCTGTTTGCTCTGCCAGGAAGGACCTGTCCCTGGCTGTCACACCCTGCTCCCAGCATACCCTATGCCTTTCTTGCAACTGGTTCCCAACAGACATAATGTGCTTTGAAAAAACTTTTATTATTGAAAATTTCAGGCATAAGTAGAGAACGGTTTAATGAGCTCCTATGTCCTCATCACCCAGCTTCAATAATCAACAACAAAAGCTCATCTTGCTTCATCTTTACTCCTCTCCATTGGCCCTGTTATTTGGAAGTATTTTGACCCGAGACACATTATTTGATCCGTAAATATTCATAGTGCTTTACCTGTCTGTTTATTGCTTGACCCCCCACCCCACATCAGGCTGTGAGCTCCGCAAGGATCAGGACTGTTTGGTCTGTTTCCCTCAGTGCTGTGCATACAGCATCTGATACAATACCTGACATGTAGTAGTAGCCTCTGAAACATTTATTAAATAAATGAGGACTGAAGCCCTAGCCAGATAGCTCGTTGGTTAAAGCATCATCCAGAAGTACAGAGGTTGCCAGTTCGATCCCCAGTCAGGACATACAACAGATTGATGTTCCTGTCTCTTGCTCCTTCTCTCTCTCTCTCTCTCTTTCTCCCTCTCCTTTCTCTCTCTAAAGTCAGTAATATTTTAAAAATATTTTTAATAAAAGGATGGGGACTGAAGGTTGAACTTTGGGTTGAATACTGGCAGATTGATTCGCACTTGACAAGAGCTGTCGGGTCGGGAGCTGAAAGGTCCCGTTGGGGTTCAGGAGAGAACAGGGCAAAGGGAATCAGAAGCCGAGATTGCAGACAACACTTGGAGGTTTTGGATCCAGGGCAACAGAAAATAGGATGGGTGAGGTCAAGAGAGGGTTTTCTTTAAAACGAGAGATTCCAGCTTGGCTGCCTGCTGCTGGCAACAACCCAGGAGAAGGAAAACATGATGATGAAATCACTGGACTGATAACCATAAGTAGGTGCAGCAGTTATCAGTTGCTGTGTAACAAATTACCCCAAAACCTAATGACTTAAAATAACAGTTATCTAACAGTTACAGTAGGTCAGTGTTCCGGGAGCTTAGCTGGGTGGTTCTTACTCAGGTGTCTCATGAGGGCACAGTCAAGATGTCAGCCAAAGCTGCGGTCATCCAAAGGCTTGACAAGCTGGATGTTCCTTCTCCCTAGCTCAGCTACTTGGCTGCTGGCAGGAGGCCTCAGTGCCTGACCACATGGACCTCTCCATAGAGCTGCTGGAGTATCCTCATGACATGGTACCTGACTTCCCCCAGAGTGAGGGACCCAGGAGAGCAGGATGGAAACCACAGTGCTTCTCGTTACCTAGTATTGGAAGTTGCATGTGATCACCTACCATCTCTGGTTTGTCAGGCGTGAGTCACTTAAGTACAGCCCACTTGGTGGAAGGGGAATTAGAGACCATCTTTTGAGTGGAGGGCGTGTCCAGTAGGGTTGTCAGACTAAATACAGGACACCCAGTTACACTTGAATTTCTGATGAACAAAAAACTGATTAGGTGAGACATTTTGCTGGAGCTTCCGTGAGAATCTTTCATGACCAAATGGATGAGTATCTTCTTCAAAGCTCTATATGTTCAACATAAATGAAAGGCGAGATAGCTTTTACGGAAGAACAGTTTTAGTGGTTTAATAAGAAAAGTTAAAAGAATTTTGTGGTTCTTAGATAAACTTTCAGTACACTAAAACTCTGGCTTTTTGTCTGTTTGTCTGTTTTTTGGTCAATTGAATGATTTGGGTTTTGAAATGACTTTCAAACCTGACTTTAGCCTGACCTGTGGTGGTGCAGTGGATAATGCGTCGACCTGGGAACACTGAGGTCGCCAGTTCAAAACCCTGCACTGGTCTGGTCAAGGCACATATGGGAGTTGATGCTTCTAGCTCCTCCCCCCTTTCTCTCTCTCTCTCTCTCTCACCTCTCTAAAATAAATAAATAAAAAGAAATAAAAAAAGACTCTAAAAAAAAACACCTGACTTTACCCGTGTAGCCACAAAGTTGCAACAAGATCACAGTCTGTGCTACCATTATTTTTAAGCCAGTGCAGATGGTGGTTACATAACTCCATTTTGCCCTTTGTTAAGTATGAGTCCCAACAACCAACAGGAAACTCGTCTCTCTTTTGCATTTGAGAATACTGAAAGTAATGTATTTTAGTTCAAGGAAAGTCCAGAATCAATGAATGTGTTGGGTCTCAGAGTGACTGAATTCTACTGAAAACTTTGAAAGAGAACAGCAAAGTATCAGAAGAAGTTAATATGTACAAATAAATACATTCTGAATTATTTCTTCAACATCCCAAAAATGTTTGTTTCTCTAAGTGGCATGAATTATTTTTTCTCCTTGGTAAAATAGGGAATTGCCTGATATTTGGAGTTTCCATATCTTTAGGTGTATATATAATTGCTTAATTTAGGATACTACACATCTTGTTGAATATACAGGGAAATTTCCAACCCTGATCATTTTCATTATTTTTTTAAGTTTTCCATTGATTTGAGGGGCATCTATAAAGAAAGAAGCCACAACTCATTGCTCCTCTAAGTTGTCCCATTAAATTATGGACTCATTGGTTGCTTCTCCTATGTGCCCAGACTGGCTCAAACCCCCAATCTTGGCACACTGGGATGACGCTCTACCCACTTAGTCACCTGGCCAGGACCTTGTTTTTATTATTAAAATTTATTTATTATCCACTTGTAAATTTTTCAGAATTAATTAGTGCCGCATAAAAGTCTCACCATTATATTTGAATGAACTATAGGGAATCAGGGTGCTGCCTTCCGCTCACACTTGTAACCATCACCATGAGCACCCTCGAGGTGAATGGAGAATTACTGGAAAGTTTCTGTCCTTGCCCTTGAAGATGTGGTGGCCTAGAGCGCCGGAGCTTGCGTGGTGTCCTGGTGCCCAGCTCTGCTATTGGGGGTGGGAACCACCGTGGGCCGCAGGTTTCCTGCCGCATGAGCTTCCCGTACACACACTAATTGAGGAGGAAGTCATCCTCTACAGGTGGTAGGTCCCAGACTCCCTGACTATTTTGTAAACCCAGGTGGAACTTCAAAGTCACAGGGCCTAATGCCTTCCTGCCGGATGGGAGGGAGGCCGGCCAGCTGCACTTTTCTGGTAGCCTTGGGATCGCAGAGTCCAGACAGAAGTATGAGTCCTAGGTGCCCTTCATGTTCAGCCGGCCCAGACACATGCCCAGTCAGATTTCCCGTCACACCCTTTGAACTAGCATTCTAGTTTGTGCTTGCACGCCCAGCCCCAGTCGACAAGTGGCCTTCTCCCCATGTCAGGGCCTCCAACTGGGACTTCCAATCTGGGGAGTTGACACCTCGCTCCCCCCACCTCTCTCTGCCTCCCCACCTTGCTCGCTTTACCTCCCAGGTCTCTGCAGAGCCAGGTGAGTGTCTCCTCCCCTCCCCAGGGCGTCTTCACTTCCCCTGCACAGCCTGCAGACCCTCCACACCCTCTTACACTGGCTCCCCACAGAGAAGCATGCCTCCCGCCGTTGCACCTCTGCGACCAGACTTCTCCCAGCCTGCTTGACCCCTTTGTCACGGGACACAGTCTTGCCCTCGCCTTGTGGGTCTGCTGCTAGCTCCTCACTCCCGGCCACCCACGCAGGTACCAACGTGCACCAGGATGTCTCTAAACTTTTCATTCCTCTTTCCTCTCCTGGGTGTTCCCAGACACCTCCCAGGCAGCCTCTGTACCTTCCATCTGGGTGGCCCACGGGAGCCTCCAGTTCCATGTGCCCAAAGCAGAGCTTGTCAGCCATGCTCTCTGCCCCCCAAACACTAGTTCCTCCTCCTCACCCATCAGTAACCCAAGTCAGAAGTTGTGGTTTAAATCCATATTTACTGATCACTCTGTGCAAGTGACTGAGCGAAGGGCCCCGTTCTGCAGGGGAGACAGGCCACTTCTAACAAACATGGTAAAGGTGATGAGGGCTGGAAGAGGGGGGGGGGGGTGGAAAGGCGCCATTACTGCATTGCCCAGCCTGTGGCTGCCTGGTCCCTGTGGACAAGCAGCATCTGAGGAAAGGCTTGAAGGAGCGAGGGAAGTGCCAGGGTGTCTGGGGAGGAACATACCAGGCCGAGGTGCTGGAGAAGCCCCCAGAGGGCTTGTAAATAATCTGTTTCAGTGGTTCTGAGGTGGGGCCAGACACTAATGTCACAGCTGCCCCGCTTTGAGGGTCTGAGCAGAGGCCCTGGGACGGTGTTCTACCTGGATTTCCAAGGAGTAGCCTGGTGGCCACTGGCCGACTCAGTATCAGACTCTTATGTGATGAAGGCAGGGGCCACCTGCTGTCAGCTGGACACCACTGCGGCCCCACCACTCTTGGGAGCATCAGGCCGGGTCAGGTGTGCATGCGCCCCGGCCCTGGATGCTGGCTTTGCAGGCTGAGTCCCTGGGGAGCACACATCCTGCACTCTGTCTGGCAGTGGCCTCTCTCTTCCCTCCACGTGTCCCTGCGGTATCCTGGCCTGGCAGCCTTTTCTGTGTAAAGATGGCAGCCGAGTCTGGGCCCCCAGAACACACTGTGGGAAACCAAGCCTTTCAGGACAAAGGGCTTTCCGAGCCAGGACGGAGTCCGACGCACGGAGACAACAGAAGGAAACAAGGAGGCCTGGGTCTGGCCCGGACTTGCTCGTGGCTGAGCTGCTGGCAGTGGCCAAGTCATTTAAACCATCCATGCCTTGGTGTCTCCATCTGTAAAGTGGGTTTAATAATATCTGTCCCCTAAAGACTTCAGAGGGTGTTTATAGAGCTTAATGAGTGAGGTCCATTAAACTCCTCAGAAGAAAGTTGTAACTAAGTAATAAAGCACTATTGTAATTAGTTCTCAGGTTCTCTAAACCAGGTTGCATCTTGTTTTAAGAGGGTTACCATAACAACAGGTTTATTTGAAAAAACGTTAAAACGGTGTGATAAATCTCACACTAATCGGTAAATATTATTTTGCTGGTTTCTGTTACAGTGAAGTGCCTTTCCCAGTAGTCTTCCACCAGCAGCCAGCCGTCACGGCGACTGCTAACCTTGGCATCTCATGTGCCCTGTCAGGGACTGCACGGTCACATCTCTCCAGCACACAGCAGGCGCTCTGACGTGATCTGAGTCCATGAACTCGGCGTGCCCGGCCCGCTGCTGGCTCTGGTGGTGGTGGCTGCCCGAAACAGAGATCAGAATCACAGCACAGTCTGTCTGAACCCCACCCCATCCCACAATTCCACCTTCTGTGGTTTTAGTTACCTGCAGTCTGAAAATATGAAATGGAAAATTCCAGAAGTAAACAATTCATAAGTTTTAAATCGTGCGCCGTCCTGAGCAGTGTGATGGAAATGTGCTGTCCCGCTCTGTCCCGCCCAGGATATGAATCAGCCCTCAGTCCAGCATTGCCACGCTGTGTCTGCTCCCTGTCCCTTAGCCACTTAGTCACCGGCCAGGTCATGAGACCGACAGCCAGCGTCACAGTGCTTGTGTTTGGGTGACTCTTACGTTACTTAGTTGTGGCCCCAGAGCACAGGAGTGGTGATGCTGGCAGTCCGATACTCCGCAGAAAAACCATAACGCACTTCCATTAGGTAGTATATACGGGGTTTGGTTCTAGCCACAGTGTCGGGCATCCACTGGGGGTTTTGAAGCACATCCCCTGTGGATAAGGAAGGGAGGACTGTGGTATTAACAGCACCAATTGTATTAGGGCTTTCCAGAGAGCAGAACCAATAGGAAGTTTGAGAAAGAGAGACATTTACTTCAAGGAGTCAGCCCACGTGATTATAGAGGCCGACAAGTCCCAAGATCTGTGGTCAGCAAGCTGGCAGGAGACCCAGGAAGGCAGATCGTGTGAGTTTCATTCAGAAAGCCAGCAGGCCCAGACCCAAAGAGTCAGTTTTTCAGTTGGAGTTCGACAGCCTTTCTGTTCCGTTCAGGTCTTCCACTGATAGGACATGGCCCACCCATGTTGGGAAGGGCCATCTGTTTTACTCAGTCTGCTGATTCAAGTGTTAAATCTCATCCAGAGACACAGTCACAGACACAGCTGGAATAAGGTTTGTCCAAACATCAGGGTGGCGCGTGGTCCAGTTGAGTAGACATGAGATAAACCAACACCAACATTGCCCCCCCCCCATGCGCCATGCTTAGAATGCCACACACAGGGTTCTCCGTCTATCCTTCTGGAATGAATCTCTGGCCCACTGAACAAGCACACAGGGGAAGCCCCCTGGACTCAGCCAAACACCTCATAGGTACCAGGTGTCCTTCCAGGGCATCAGCAAAGGTTTGGGACCAGCTATGAGATGTGGGAGCACATGGTAATAAAAGGCTAAAATTTCAGATCTGAAGATAAAGTCAAAAAAGATTGGGGAGCAGGGCAACAAGCACACTTCTTAATTAACAGTGAGGACCATGATGAGGTTCTGGTTTGAGGTAAGTGGACAGCCAAGGTCCATTCCAACCCTAAGAATCTGATTCAGGGTTGGCTGGGGGTTTCTTCTGCCCTTGAATGAGAAATGTGCTGTCTGCCCGTGAACTTCAAGTGAGAAAGCAAAGCCCCTCCAAGCTCAGAACACACACACACACACACACACACACACACACACACACACACACACACACACGGCAGTCTAGCAGGTCTCCACCACAGATTGTCAGAAAGGAAGGGATTTGGGAGCATCAACCTTTGAATGAGAAAATAAAGAGGTTTCTGGAGGAGCGTGGAGGAAGGACAGGAGGGATGATGCAGGTGGGGACCCTGTCGGCTCAAGTCTGGCTGTGCAGGGACATTGCCCTATGGAGCCCTGACAGCAACCTGTGAAGATGGCCATGGTGATGATGCAGTGGTCCAGTGGGGACAAGGACCTGGCTGGTAAGTGGTGGAGCCGGAACTTGAAGGCAGGGGGCTCATCAGTCAGCCCTCACCAAGGTTGCTGTGGGGACTCAGCCTACAGGGTTGGGGCCAGCAGGGCTGACTGAGGGGTGAGAGTGTGGACTAAGGCCAACGGAAAGCCCAGAGCTTTCCCAGAGGACGCCGCCTGCAGCTGAGAAGCTGCTGAGGCAGCAACCAGGACCCGGAAGAATGTTCCAGTGGAGGACAGAGTGGAACGGACTGACTGAAGGAAGGGGCCCTTCACTAGGGCTCCTGTTAGGGTCAGGTGACCATGGCAGCTTAGTGAATGATAGACTATTCCAGGTCTGGGGCTCCTCTCTCCCCATCAGGGGGCATTCCTCTCACCAGGCTGCGTGCAAACTCATAGGAAAGGCCTCCTGGGAGATCATTCTTTTCCCTCAGGGTTGGCCCAGCGAGCAGGGTCATTGTCCCGTGTAGTGAGGTACACGTAGCACGTGGGGAAACCATGGGCATCTCTTTTCTGCACGGAGAGCTGCCTGGCAGGCACCACACGCAATCAGATCTAAAGAACACAGGTTTGGGGCTGACACTGCCAACACACCCTTCGTCTGGGGAGTCCTCAGGGGCCAATAACCAAGGGCCTTCAGCTTTTATTTCTAAATTGTAGCTATTCGGTTCACAAGGCTGTCATTGTCTGTAACAGTAACCCTCTAAGTGACTACTTGCAACCTTGGCAGGTCCTTGGAGGTGAGTGTTGGCTTCGCAGCCCTGTCTCAACCAATGTGGGTAAAGAGCAAGGGGGCAGGACAGAGTACCCCATGTGTCTGCTGTGTCTGCTTCCAGTGACAGGTGACAGAAGCAAGGCTAGGAATGGGCCTTATTCTCCTGGGGCTGGGAGTGCCCTTAAAAAAAATAAAAGGGCAGCCTGACCTGTGGTGGCGCAGTGGATAAAGCATCGACCTGGGAACACTGAGGTCGCCAGTTCAAAACCCTGCACTGGTCTGGTCAAGGCACATATGGGAGTTGATGCTTCCAGCTCCTCCCCCCTTTCTCTCTCTCTCTCTCTCTCTCTCTCTCTCTCTCTCTCCTCTCTCAAATAAATAAAATAAAAAGAAATTAAAAAAAAAATTAACAAAAAAAATAAAAAATAAATAAAAATAATAATAAAAGGGCTAGCAGAGGGGGAGTGGCCTGCACCTCCCTGGACTTGATCAAACCTGTGGATTGAGAGTTCCCGTGCTGTTATAGGTAACCATAGCAACATCCTAATCTAGAGGACCACACCCCCTCCAGGCTACCCACCCGCAGAGCTCCAGGTAGAGGTGGGAGGGCGGGGGGCTCGGAAAAGCCACCGCTCTACCGAATCTGAAAACCTGGAGATTGCACTAAGACTAACTGGATAGCTCCGTCGGTCGCGTGTACATCGTTAGTTCTACCTCGTGTGGCTGTGGGGACATTCATTGAGACAAAGTGTGCAAAGAAGCTGACAGCACATGGAAAACACCAGATTCCTGGTGGGTGTGCTGCATCACTCCCTGCTGGGCCCAGCATTGGGGGCTCCACGTGAGGGCCCTAGGAGGGCCCTAGGTCCCCAGGGCACAGAGACGTGACCCAGCCTATGTGTGTGTGTTTAGATGGTGATAGAAGCACGAACCGAGGCATAAAGCCGGGTGACAGGTGGTGACTCCCAGCTGCCTTCTCCTCGTTACAAGCGGGGACTTGCGGCTCTGTGGGTCCCCTCGAGTCACATGCCGCCTTGCTCGGTTCTTAATCGTGGGAGGGCGAATCCAGAAAGCAGCTTCTGAGAGCCCTGCCGCCCCGACTCCGCCGCTCCCGGTCAGCACCGTCTTCCTGTCGGAACGCTGGGGGCACGCTGGGCTCGGAGGTACTTGACCAGCAGGCCCGGAGAAGTGTGGTGCGTTCTGGTCCCATCCCCTGCCATGTGTTTCTGAAGGTCCAGGCAAACACAACTGTTTGGAAAAGTCTTGAAATAGGAAACAAGAGTCCCAGCTAAACGTCTAGGTTACATGAGAGTCTTTAAAAAAATGAAGACCATTTCCTTCACCGTTGCCAAGTTTGGAGATCCTACCCGGATCTGCACATCCTGCAGATGACTCAACTTGCATTTCCCTCCCGTCCTCGCTTTCGTGACCTGCACACATGAAGCTGGGGTGGCACGTGGGGGGCCCCCGGCCGACCTCTGCCCCCTGGTCACACTGGGCTTCCCTAGCCAGACACTGGCCCCTGCGCTGAACAAGCCTCACTTGGCTCGCTGCCACATTTGCCCTGCATCTGATAAGTAAAAGCAGCCTGACGCTTCCATGGGGGTTGGGAGGGGACTACTTTATTTTAAGCATTTTCACATGCACAGTTCAATGGCTGTGAGTACATTCACACTGTCATTCAGATGTGGTGGGAACTCCGCTCTGACCATGCCTGTGAGGCAACGGCAGAGCCACCAATGGAAGGAACCTGGGCCGCTAACTGACTTCTTGCCGCCGGGCCATCCCAGCAGCTCAAACTGCCTCCTTACTGACCGTTATGTGAAAGAAATAAGACGGTATTTCTTTAGGCCACTGGCCTGGCCTGTCTTGTTACGGCAGCTTTCCTCACAGCCTTACCGCGGTGTCCATGCTAAGCTGACACCCTTGCGGCGCTGCCAGTAAGAATCACACCATGCCCGTGTTGTGCCAGCTCCATGCTCTGCACAGATGTGTTCGAGTAAGAGTCCTGTCTTGGAGTAAAAGCGGATGGGGTGTGGTTGAGCCTCAGGTGTCACTGGGTGGGACTTCAGGTGGATGCTGAGGACAGTGAGCCCCTCAATGCCCTCCCATGTTCTCCAAGGACCATGCAAGGGGCTTATGCGTCCCTCTGTCTCCACACGGGGTAGCAAACGAAGGCCGCAGATTGGTCTTATTTAGCAGTGAACCCTAGTGGGTCCTCCTGGTCCAGGGCCAGGGAGCACGAGGCCGCTCCCTGACTTGAGGACAGGTAGGAGATCTCTGGAGAATTAGGTGGCCGGGGCATATCCTGCAGACACTGTGACGACAGGAGGTTGCCCTTTAAGGCGTGAACTGGTAGTTGTCCTAGGCCACATACTTACTCGTTAAGAACTGAGCACACGCCTGACCTGTGGTGGCGCAGTGGATAAAGCATCAACCTGGGAACACTAAGGTCGCCAGTTCAAAACCCTGCACATATGGGAGTTGATGCTTCCAGCTCCTGCCCCCTTTCTCTCTTTCTGTCTCTCTCTCTCTCACTCTATGTCTCCTCTCTAAAATGAATAAAATAAAAAGAAAAAAAATTATTTAAAAAAAAAAAAAGAATTGAGCACAGAGGTCACGTTCCTAGTTGGGAGTTTGGAGTACTTATGGGCTGCTGTTAGTCCTGCTTACTTGAACTTGATCTTAATGTGTTTGAATAACACAAGCACCCCATAAACAATTTGAAAACAAAAACATAACCAAGACCAGACTCTGAAGTCCCTCTTCTATCCATCCACTAGGGAACATTCCAGAATACCCTAGGCTGTCTGAATTTCTTAGTCTACTTTTTATCCAGTGGTCACTTGGTCACACCCTTCATGTTTTCTTTCAACCCTGTTTTTTCACGATATGGAGAGGCTGAGAAATTTCCAAATCTTTACATGCTGGTTCCTTTTTTGCTTAACAATTCCGTGTTCGAATCATTTCTCTCTTGCATTTTATGACATACCGCCCAGGAGAGCCAGGCGACAGCTTCAACACTTGGCTTAGCCCTCTCTGTGGCTCATGAGCTCTGCCTTCCACAGTGCACTAGACCCATGATGGCAAACCTATGACACGTGTGTCAGCACTGACACGCGTAACCATTTTCAGTGACACACAGCCGCATGCAGCCACATACCAGAGAAGTATGGGGCTGCATGCCAAGAAGGACGTTTCATCCTTGGCTCCTGCATGGCCAGGTGCAGTAGCCAAGGATAAAGCATTTGCTGTGGCCTGACCAGGTGGTGGCGCAGTGGATAGAGCATTGGATTGGGATGCGGAAGACCCAGGTTCGAGACCCCGAGGTCACCAGTTTGAGCACGGGTCCATCTGGCTTGAGCAAAAGCTCGCCAGCTTGGACCCAAGGTCGCTGGCTCCAGCAAGGGGTGGCTCGGTCTGCTGAAGGCCCGCGGTCAAGGCACATGTGAGAAAGCAATCAATGAACAACTAAGGTGTCGCAACGAAAAACTGATGATTGATGCTTCTCATCTCTCTCTGTTCCTGTCTGTCTGTCCCTATCTTCCCTTTCTCTGACTCTCTCTCTGTCCCTGTAAAAAAATAAAATAAAATAAACAACAAAAACATTTGCTGTAGTGTAGACTCTCTGGAGGTCTGTAGGCCAAAGCAACAGAACTCCGGCACAGAGCGTCTAGTTCTGGGACTTCTGGTTAGGCCGTTTTCTCAAAATGACACACCACCTGAGTTAGGCTTGGTTTTTTGGCGAATTTTGACACACCAAGCTCAAAAGATTGCCCATCACTGCACTAGACGGTGAACACAATTCCGCCAAGTTCTTTGCCGCTGTGTAGCCAAGATCCCCTCCCCCCCCCCCGTTTCCAATAACATTTTCTGCATTTCCGTCAGAGACCTCGTCAGAATGGCCTTTCCCGTTCCTCTGTCCACTAATGTTGTGTCCACAGTTACTTAGGGACTCTCTGAGAAGACCGAGACCCTTCCAGCTCTTCTGTTTTCCTTCTGAGCTCTCACCGCCATCACCGCCAGCGTCCATATTTCTAGCGCGCACTTCAGAACTCTTTTAGCGTCTACTGATTACCCAGCGCCAAAGTGGTGTCCAAGTTGTTAGATATCTGTTACAGAGTGCCGCATTCTCAGTGCCCCACCGTGGGGCTGGGATTCTCAAGCTTGTCCCGTGGCTTGCCTGGAGCCCGTGCACCGGGAGTCTTCAGCCTGCCCAGTGGCTGCCCAGGCAGGTGAGGGAGGACTGCGGCCCTGCCTCCTGGAGCACCCATCGCTGCCTTGCTCTGCCCTTCATGCTCCTGTGTCAGACCCCTCTCTCCTAAGTCCCCTCAGGAACATCCCTGATGCCCAAGGTGCCCCCTACATCTGGCTCAGCCCCTTCCTTCAACTGTGGGGGCCGGAGCATGGCCTGCCAGGCCCGATGGGTCACTGTGGGTCAGTTTCATCACTCAGGGAAGCAATGAGTGTGGATGTTAAATGATTGTTAGCAAAAAGGAGAACAAAGCCCATGCCAGCATTATGACACCAGTGTGATGCATCTGAGTCATGCCGATTTATTTGTCAGAATCCTCAAATTGTGCAAACATCCCAACTCCTCATCTAATGGGTATTTGCCACCCACACTCAGGATCCAGGGACTTGGGCCTGTGATGTCACTGCTTGGATTTGAGCTCTCCCAGGAACTGGGGAACAACAGGTAGTGAGCAGCATGTCAGAGGGAATATAAGTTAGAAGCCAAGTGTGATGAGCCCCGCCCCCCACCTGTGTTAGCAGGACAGAGGGCTGACCAGCCCTGAGCCACCAGGCGTAGGCTCCAGGCCTTGTTCTCCCATCGCTGCTGCTTGTCCTGCTGATTGCCCCTTGTCTAATTGCTGGTGAGTTACCTTGCATAAAGCTCCTTAGAGGGACACCACAATTTGACACCACCTGAGCTGCGGTGGAGTTCTGCTCCTCGGCATGGAAGAACTTTAGGTGCATTCTGACTGCATCCAATGCCATCTGTTTGAATCACTTTCCTGCCATTCCCCTGGTGGGCTGCACAGCACCGTAGGAGACCTGGTTTCAGGAATACCGAATAGAGTCACGTGTGTGCTCCACTCTTCCTCAGATGGCTCCCAGTGCAGAGCAGCATGCCGGGCCCAGTGTGCTCCTTTGTTAGAACAAAGCAAATGACCACATTGACCACAGCTGGCCACCTGAGTTAGAGATCCCCAAACTTGGCAGTGACGCCCTCCAGGCTCAGGTGGCAGTTTGTGATGTTCCTCATGGCCCTCAGGGGCACTGGAGGGGAAGATCATGGCAGATTCTCGCTTCACAGTTCAAGCTGGGAAAGAGGGAGCTTGAACCCCCAAGGTGGGCTAGAGCTGGTCTCTGTGTGTGTCCAGAGGGAAGCTGTCGTCACAGGGCCACGCAGGGCCTGGCACGTGGCCCCCCGGATCTGGTTCTCTGGTGGATGGAGTAGCCCGAGGTTGAGAAAGGATGCAAGCAGCACCTCTCTCTCTCTGTCTCTGACTCCCTCTCTCTCTTTCTGTCTCTCTCTCTCTGTGTCTCTCTCTGTCTATCTGTCTCTCTGTCTCTCTTTATCTCTGCCTCTATCTCTCTCTATCTCTATCTCTCTGTCTCTGTGTCTCTATCTCTATCTCTGTCTCGGTTTCTCTCTCTATGCCTCTCTCTCTGTCTTTCTCTGTCTAAGTCTCTCTATCTCTCTCTTGGCCCAGAGAGCGGAGCGACCCGAAATCAGCGACTCCACATTATTGCTTCCTGACAGCGCAAGCTGGGCTTCCTTCCAGTGAGCAGGACCCGAGCGGCCTCCCTCCCTGGAAAAAGGCTGCAGACATGTGTATCCTGGACAGCTGTGGTTGAAAGTATTTCCTCTCAATTGTTTGAAGGAACTCTCAGGAGCAAATATGGAAAAAGCCAGCCGGTGCAGGCAGGCTGCCTGACTCTGGGAGATGGGGTCAGTCCTGGGGGGACATGGCCTGCCCTGCCACTGGCCCCTCCATCCCTCACTCCCTACCCCCACTCTCCGCAGCGATGGTGGCGGGGGCTGTTTGGTCGGGATGGCCTGTAGACAGACCCTGACAAAAGGGCAGCATCATTTCAGGGGGCATGGGGGCTGCCCACAGCAACATAGGGGCCAAGGGGGTCGAGCAGGGGTGCCCCGTGGTCCACCTCCCCTCACAGAGGAGCCACCACACTGGCCTTTCCTCAGGCTGAACCTGGGCTGGGGAGAGGGCTCTGTTGCTAAAGGTGTCTGGGTCTCCAGGGCCCAAGCCTTCAGCCCTTCACCACCTCTCACCCTCGCCTGCCTGGGGGCACCCTGCCCGCTCACCCCCAGGGCACACTCCCGCTCTCCCTGGAGCTCATCTCGACTATGCACAGGTCAGGGAGTCCAGTCCAATGTTCCCCTGGCTCCCCGCCCAGCACTGGGTTCGCATGGCTGCATTTAATTACTCCTGGGTAGAAGCTGTGAGCAAACTGAAGTTCAAGCTAAAGAAGGAACACCCAAGTAAAGGAACGACAGCTGCCTTAGGGGACAACTGCCCATGGGCAGTCTGTTCCAGCAGGAGAGGGGCAGCCCCACGACAGGAGAGCCACTGACGTCACACACACACACACACACACACACAAACACACTGCGGAAGGTGTGGGGACAAGTGGTCTCGAAGGTCTTTCCACCTGCAGCTCCGGGGAATCTTTGTGACCAACAGGGCCTGGTGTTGGACGGCCTGTCACAGCCTAGAACCTCCCTGAGGCCCAAACCCGCGTTTCCCCATGCAGACCCTATGGCGGTATGTGCTGCCTCTGTGTGCTGGTTCCACCCCAGAACCTCAGGGCGGAGGTGCTGAAAGATAGTGGCAGGTCACATGAACCCTGTGTCCAGAGGACAAAGACACTCAGGACCGTGCACAGCCTCGAAGGCAGGGACCGTGCTCTAGGTCTGGAACCCCACAGCATCTGGCCCACAGGACGTGCGCGGATTTGGAGGGATCCACGCAGTGACGCTTGGCCATGTCCACCAGCACCACCCTCCTGCATACCAGCTGCCCCCCACTTCAGGTCCTGTCCTCCTTTCCAAGGGGGGCCAAGCTCACTTTTGACCCAGTTTACACTGAGACAGGGCTGCATTCCACCACTTCTCAGACCCAGTCTTTCTGGAAGGGAAGTTCCTCAGCGGCTCCCAAGTGAAGCTGCAGCCCGAGGCCACGTGCAGTCCGTGTCCAGGACAGGAAAGGCCTCAGGAAGGAAAGACTGGGGTCAGCTGTCCCATAGGGGTTCAGACAGTCCTTCTGGTGCAGAGACTGCACGTGTCCTATGGACGGAGCCCTCCCAGCTCTGGGGCTACAAGCCCGGGGGAGCCTCCTGCCAGATGCCACCCTCGTTGGGAAACGCATGATGACAGAGACGAGAGGGCAAAGCGTCAGGGGCCAGGAGGCCAGCTTCCTTTGGATGGAAAAGTGGTGGCTTTTTGTACCAGCAACAGTTTCTTCCCGGCCTGGGTTTCTGTTCCCAGGGTTCCTGGGGGTACTGTGGGGGAGAGAGGAGCTTTATATTTCCTGTTATACACATCTGTCTTGTTCCTAGTTTTCAAAGCCTATTTGTCTAATCTGTCATTTTAAAAGAAACATTTGAGACCCTGGCCGGTTGGCTTAGTGGTAGAGCATCAGCCCAGTATGTGGATGTCCCAGGTTTGATTCCCAGTCAGGACACACAGGAGAAGTGACCATCTGCTTCACCACCCTTCCCCCTCCACCTTCTCTATCTCTTCTGCTCCCACAGCTATAGCTCAAATGGTTTGAGCAAGTTGGCCCTGGGCACTGAGCCTGGCTCCATGGCCTGGCCTCAGGCACTAAAAGAGCTCAGTTGCCAAGTAATGGAGCAGTGACCCCAGATGGGCAGAGCATGATCATGTAGGAGGCTTACCAGGTGGATCCTGGTCAGGGCGCATGCAGTAGTAGTCTTGTCTCTCTGCCTCCCTACCTCTCAATATAAAAAAAAAAATTGAAATAACAATTAAAGATTAAAACCCAGGAGCGTCTATTCATAGCCTTTTCTGAGACAGGGCTTGTTTTCAACCGCAGGGTCAGCCAGACAAGGGGGTCACTGATGAGAAGAGCTTTGGGAGCCCAGTTGCTCTGAGGACTTGGCTTTCGGTGGGAATGTCAGAATGGAAGCCGCAGGTTTCGACCGGAAGGGCATCGGGAATCCCTGTCCTCTGAGCACAAGGTGGATCCCAGGTCCCAACATCCTCCCTTGTGGTCCCATGACCAGGAACCCAGCCCCGTAGTGGATTGTCACCAGTTCTTTCCTTCTGTGACATCAAGAGCCAGGCAGCAGTGGGGAGTCATGTGGCCTGGAGTTGGGGTGAAACCAGGACGTTGTGACAGCCAGTGAGAGCACAGGGCTCCAAGTGGATAGGGGAAGGATGCCTCCGTCTTAGGACGGTTGCTGAGGACCTCACCCACGCGAACTTCACACCTTTACTAGTTAGAGAGTGAGACACTCCACACGTGGCATCCACCAGCTGCTCACAGTGGCTCTGGAGATCCCACGGAGTTTGCCCATCTTGTAGATGAAGAAACCGAGGCTGATCAAGGTCCCGCAGCCACTGAGTGGACCAGCTCGAGTTTGACCTGGTGCCTCTCAGGCTTCAGGCTGACCTGCTCCCCTCCAGGCTGGAGCAGTCCTCAGGCTGCTGGGCTGGCAGACACTGGGGGTGCCCGCTGAACTGGCCTGACTTGCAGAGGGGACTTAAGACAAACCATGCTATTGTTCAGGCACTTTGCATTTACTTCCTAGGCACCTGCTGTGCACACTGCCTGCTGTGGAGTCTGGCAGGGGTACCAGCCAAACACGATGCCAGGCTTCTTCAGGAGGGCCAGTGGCCAGGAAGCAGAGGGTAACACCCCATGTGCTGGCTGCAGATGGTGAGGGCCGTGGGGGCCCAGGAGTGAGGAAGCCCCTCCAGGGGAAAGGTGTCATTCCAGAATGTTTCCCCAAGAAAGTCAGGTTGGAGCTGAGCTCCAAGGCATGAGCGGGGCTTGAGTAGATAGAAACAAGGGAAGAACATCCCGGAAGGGACATATAGAGAGAGCAAATAGTCAGATGCTGGCAGAGGGAAGGCATATTTGGGAAACAGCAGACCAGCCTAGTGTGGAAGAGCAGAGGTTGCGTACAGTGAGGTCCAAAGGGAAGTACCGTAAGTTTCGGAGGTGTCATTCTGACACACGCTACACTTGGATGTGCCTTGAAGCGTTGTGCTAAGTGAAATAACTAAAGACTCAGAAAGGACAAATCAGTCAATCAGTCCATCTATTGATGGGCCTACCTGTCTCCTCAGACTAAATGATACTGCTCTTTTAAATCCACCAATGACGCAGGTTTCTGTTGTTAAGTTCTGTTTCATAACTTTTCATCTTCTCTGCTGTCCATTGGTCATTTTTACAAACAGATGGGAAGGTTGTTATCGTTTTAATAAATGTGTTCCAAGTTCATTGACACTTCACTGGCAGGAATTTAAAACAGGTTACAGAATTATGTTGCCAAGTTTTTGAAGTGGGCAGATATGAGAGTCTTTCATTGACGCATTATCAGTTATTCCCACCCCCCAGAAAACCACATAACAGTAACATTTTCAAATGTATCTTGTGCTCAGTTGCACCAGATAAAGCAATTACTTTCTTAGAATTATCAGGCTGTCACTTTTTTCCTCCGAAGGGACAGAGTTCATGCGTGTGCGTGTGCGTGTGTGTGTGTGTTTGTGTGTATAGTACCTGCGGTAATAGAATAAGGATCACAATTTAGAAACACTTGTTTTGTTTTCAGGTCCCTGGGTCCCTAAGTTTTCTGTCACAAGACTGCCTTTGGATCTCTGTGGAACAGATTTTCTTCAGTCACTGCAAAGTAGTGAAAAGACCCTACTGTGTTCAAGGTCTTGTCTGTGTACAGCCCACGCCTCTGGTCCGTTGCTCACGGGGCTTAGCCTCACCTTTTTCAACAACGGCAGGAATGAGGTGAGTTCTCTGTGTCACTATCTTCGTAACCTGATCCTGAGTTCGTTCTTTCTTTCTTTTTTTTAAGAGAATTCTAAGTAAACGCAGCTTTAGTAGCTTACAGAGCTGCTCAATAACACATTGTTTAAAAGAGGTCATTTACAGTGGAGAAAATACCTTCTCCGGCCCTTCCTTTAGTGACTCATGAAAAAAGGTAGTTCTCTGTGCACTTGTTATGAGACATGCTCTGTTCCCGGCACAGTAACAATATCCCTGGTTTTAACTGCTTGTATAGCAAAGTTCCCCCTGAATAATTTGTTCTAATGATTGTCCAAATTTTCACCACTCTTTTCTAGGCACTTTTCAGCAGTATTTGTTGACTAAGAAGTGTATTCTGATGTGTTGCCATCTTGTACTTTATTTATTTATTTATTTTTAGATTTTACTTATTCATGTTTAGAGAGAGAAGAGAGAGAGAGAGAGAGAAGGGGGGAGGAGCAGGAAGCATCAACTCCCATATGTGCCTTGAGCAGGCAAGCCCAGGGTTTCGAACTGGCGACCTCAGCATTCCAGATCAGTGCTTTATTCACTGCGCCCCACAGGTCAGTTCATACTTTGTTACCTAATTCATTTAAGCATTTATCCAATGGAAATGCCCCTTGAAATCTTTCTATTGCAAAATATACATCAAAAGAAGCTTCTAAACACTTTTTATTAAATTTCCAAGCATTCTTAAAGAACTGGATTGTGTGGGATTGTGAACATTATGACAAGCAATGAGGTCCTGGATGCAATGTTAGCTAATTGAAGAGGCATTCACCCCCCTCCGAGGGCATACCGTACTCAGAGGAGCCTTCCTGATAGTGATAGACAGAGGTCTGTCCACATTTTCAATGGTCTTATAGGCTTTAATTTTTTTAATTTGCTGATTTTAGAAAGAGGAAGGAAGGAGGGAGAGAGAAACATTACTGTATTCCGCTTATCTATGCGTTCATTGGTTGCTTCCCATATGTACCCTGACAGGGGATCGAACCCACAACCGTATTATATCAGGACGACACTAACCACCTGAGCTATCCGGCCAGGACTGATAGATTTTAAATGGCTGGCTGACTTCTTGTCACACCCATTAGACCTGCCTGGTGTTTACCGGGTAGTTACCAGATCTGTACTATTGAGTAGCACTTTCTGACACCATGGCTACACCAGGTACCTGGTGTTTTGCCATACCAATAACCAGTTCCCAAGTTCTGTGACACCACTTGGGTGGCCAACAATTTAATTCAGTTCACCCCCTGCCTACCTAGAGTTGGTGTCAGACCCCACCAGTTAAAGGCTTGGTCCTATAAGACTGCTCCCACTTAACAAAAGCCAGCTGCACATGGGCTCCCCAGGTGACCCACACTTCTGCCCTACCATCTACAAATTCAGGGGTTCCCCAAACCCTCCCCCCGCCAGGTTTGATGATTCATTAGAATGACTCAGAACTCGGAAAAGTATTTTACTCAGTGTCACAGTTTATACTAACCGGTACAGATGAACAGCAGGGGCCCGGTGTGGAAGAGCCAGAACCAAGAAGCCTTATCCCCCTGGGACTGTGATATGTCCAGGTGTACAGGCAGGTTCATCCAGTCACTTAGCAAGTTTTCATTACGTAGCTATGATTGCACCATTGACAACTGGTCATTAAACTCAACTTCCGGCCCCCTCTCCTCCCTGGAGGTGAGGGTGCAGCACTGAAGTTTCCAACCCCCTAATCATGACTGGATCTTTCCAGTGACCAGCCCCCACCCTGAAACTATCCATCCCCCTAACTACCCCTACCCCCACCCCCAGCCATCTCATTCATATACAAGAAAATACTCTTACCACTCAGAACATTGAGCATTTTAGGAGCTCTGAGCCAGAAACTGGGACAAAGACGAAATCCTTATTATTAATATCCATCTGTTTTTCACTTGGGTTTGTACCTTAGGATTGTTTTCCATTTCAGGATTTTTTTTCTGGATCATTTCAAAGTCCCTTCTCCATTTGAAGACAGTTACTTATAGTTCAAATAAGATGCTATAATCCAGAAACCCCTAACAAATCCTCTGGGTACAAGTGACCTGCAGATGTCACACACTGCTTCAAAGGGACAAAATGTGGGTGTGAGCTCTCTGTATTTGCGTGTAAGAGTCACCTTTACCATATGGGCCAAAGGGGGGTCAGTGTCAACTTAAATGACAAATATTTGTAAATCTTACTTTATTACGAAAACCAAATCAGTAAAGATTCTTACAGTTGAGTGATTCATTCACCCATTCATCCCACAAGCTTGTCCTGGGAGCTTGCTGGGTTCCCGATGCTGGGGCGGCGGTGGGGGGGGGCGCTGAAGCCACAGGGTCGAAGAATAGGGTCCTCCTTGCCTTTGAGAAGTATACAGTCAGTCATCAGTCCAGAGGGCAAACAGATGACTGCCCTGACGAGTGTCAGTAGTCTGGGAGCAGTTCAGGGGCACCTATATCAGTCGTGAGTCACAGAGCAAAAGAGTCACAGAGGAACCTTCCAGGAGGAGGCTGTTTGGAAGGTCAAGGTAGAGCTCTGATCTGTGTGTGTGAGGACAAGATCTAGGAAATGACAAAGCATGATAAGGGAATCAGAAAATTTTGGGGAGCTGAGTTCTTTCGGGGCAAGAAAAGTCACAGGCCCTTATATGCGAGGTCAAAAAGTTGAGACTGTCCCCAGAGGGTACCGGAGGCCAGGGAAGCGGGAAGAGGCAAGTGTCAGGTGATGCTGAGGTCTGGGAAGATCTGTCTGCCAACACGCTGGAGAAGGATGCAGAAAGAAAAAGAGACAGGAAGCGGGAAGCTGGTTAGCGGGGCACTGTAATTGTGGGGTGCTACAGAGGGGAAGGGATCTCAGGAAGGGGAGCCACCTGGGGTTAGCCAAACTCAAGGTTAAGGGCCCATCTTCCACAGGACAGATTTTGTTTTAGACACCAACAGAAAGCTCAGGATCCCCAAAGCCACCCTCACTTTAGACTGGCTAGTTAAATTTGAGGTCCCTGTAGACTCCCTTAGTTTTAGTAATTCCCTAGAACAAATCACAGAATTCAGGAAAGTGCTACACTAAACAGTTCCCGTTTTATTACAGCAAAAAATACAGATCAGCACCGGCCAAAGGAAAAGGCCCCAGAGTGAGTCGGGGGAGGGGGAGTCATGGCGCTCTCCTGGCATGGAAATGTCCATACTCAAAGATCATGGCTGCCTGACCCAGCGATGGCGCAGTGGATAGAGCATGGGACTGGGATGCAGAAGACCCAGGTTCGAAACGCCAAGGTCGTTAAGCGTGGGTTCATCTGGTTTGAGCAAGGCTCACCAGCATGAACCCAAGGTCGCTGTCTTGAGCAAGGGGTCACTCGGTCTGCTGGAGCCACCCGGTCAAGGCACATATGAGAAAGCAATCAATGAACAACTAAGGTGCCGCAACGAAGCATTGATACTTCTCATCTCTCTCCCTTCCTGTCTGTCTGTTCCTCTCTTTTCCCCTCTCTCTCTCTCTGTCTCAAAAAAAAAAAAAAAAGATCATGGCCAACCAAGATCATTCACCCGAGCTTGGTGCCCAGCACTGAGATCTTATATGCAGGCACGATGGATTGAATCCTTGGCTTTGAGGTTGACCTCAATCTCTACTCTCACACCGCAAACCGCAGCTTGGGTCTGGTACGGTGTGGTTTAAGCCCCAAGCCGTAATCACACGATTCATCTTTGTGATGTGGTCAACTCCCCACTCGTCTTTCTATTGTGGTCAGCTCCCAGTCCTGAGTCATCTGATACCATGAATGATAAGGACTTTACCTTGAGTCACCTTGTTAGCAGAGATGATCGGACGTGGCAGGACGGGCTCACCGTGAGTAGCAAGACACCCCTGTCAGGAAACCCCAAGGGTACAGACGCTCGTCCCAGGAGTTGGACACAGGCCATTGGCGCAGAGGACCCTGGGACTGTGTGGCGTACAGCCTGGAGACGGGGTACGCCGGAGAAGGTGTCTCTGAGGGATGGTGGTGAGATGGATGCGGAGGGTGTCTGTGTTAGGGACATGGGGCACTTGTGAAGCAGAGTCTGTTCTCTAGTTTCCCTTCGGTCTTGTGCGCTAGGTAGCTTCTTGTGTAAGCAACATCTTCCAACCTCTGCTCTTTTCTTTTTTTTTCTATTGGTTGCTTTAGTTTTTTTATTTAACTTTTTTAAATTAATTTTAATGGGGTGAAATTAATAAATCAGGGTACATAAGTTCAAAGAAAAGATCTCCAGGTTATCTTATCATTCAGTTATATTGCATACCCATCACCCAAAGTCAAATTGTCCTCTGTCACCTTCAATCTGATTTTATTTGTGCCCCTCCCCTCCACCCTTTCCTTTCCTCTCCTCCCTCCTCTCACCCCGTAACCACCATCCTCTTGTCCATGTCTCATGGTCTCGCTTTTATGTCCCACCTATGTATGAAATCATGCTGTTCTCACTTCTTTTCTGTTTTACTTATTTCACTCCGTATAGTGTTATCAAGGTCCATCCATTTTTTTGTAAATGATCCAATGTCATCGTTTCTTATGGCCGAGTAGTATTCCATAGTATATATGTACCATAGCTTTTTAATCCACTCGTCTTCTGATGGACACTTGGGCTGTTTCCAGATCTTCGCTATTGTGAACAATGCTGCCACGAACATGGGGGCGCATTTCTTTTTTTTGAACAGTGCTATGGTGTTCTTAGGGTATATTCCTAAAAGCGGGATAGTTGGGTAAAAAGGCAGTTCGATTTTTAATTTTCTGAGGAATCTCCATACTGTTTTCCACAGTGTCTGCACCAGTCTGCATTCCCACCAGCAGTGCAGAAGGGTTCCCTTTTCTCCACATCCTTGCTAGCACTTGTTCTGTGTTGTTTTGCTGATGAGTGCCATTCTGACTGGTGTGAGGTGATATCTCATTGTGGTTTTAATTTGCATTTCTCTAATGGTTAGTGATGTTGAGCATTTTTCCATATGCCTATTGGCCATCTGTATGTCCTCTTTGGAGAAATTTCTATTCATTTCTTTTGCCCATTTTTTGATTGGATTGTTTGTCTTCCTGGTGTTGAGTTTTATAAGTTCTTTATAAATTTTGATTATTAACCCCTTATCAGACGTGTTGTCGAATATGTTCACCCATTGTGTGGTTTGTCTTTTTATTCTGTTCTCATTGTCTTTAGCTGTGCAAAAACTTTTTAGTTTGATATAGTCCCATTTGTTTATCTTGCCTTTCATTTCATTTGCCGGTGGATATAAATCGGCAAATATATTGCTGCTACAGATGTCGGAGAGCTTGCTGCCTATGTTTTCTTCTAAGATGCTTATGGTTTCACAGCTTACATTTAAGTCTTTTATCCATTTTGAGTTTGTTTTTGTGAATGGTGTAAGATGATGGTCTAGTTTCATTTTTTTGCAGATAGATGTCCAATTTTCCCAACACCATTTGTTAAAGAGGCTGTCTTTACTCCATTTTATGTTCTTTCCTCCTTTGTCAAATATCAGTTGTCCATAAAGCTGTGGGTTTATTTCTGGGTTCTCTGTTCTGTTCCATTGATCTATGTGCCTGTTCTTATGCCAGTACCAGGCAGTCTTGAGTACAATGGCCTTGTAGTATATCTTGATATCCGGAAGAGTGATACCTCCTGCTTTATTTTTTCTTTTTAAGATTGTTGAGGCTATTCGTACTCTTTTTTGGTTCCATATAAATTTTTGGAATATGTGTTCTATATCTTTGAAGTATGTCATTGGTATTTTAATTGGTATTGCATTGAATTTATAAATTGCTTTGGGTAATATAGACATTTTAATGATGTTTATTCTTCCTAGCCATGAGCACGGTATATGCTTCCACTTGTTTGTATCTTCCTTGATTTCTTTTATCAATGTTTTATAATTTTCCGAATACAAGTCCTTAACCTCCTTGGTTAAATTTACTCCTAGGTACTTTATTTTTTTGGCTGCAATAGTGAAGGGGATTTTTTCCTTAATTTCTTTTGCTGACAGTTCATTGTTGGTATATAAAAATGCCTCTGATTTCTGAGTATTAATTTTATATCCTGCCACCTTGCTGAATTCATTTATCAGGTCCAGTAGTTTTTTGACTGAGACTATAGGGTTTTCTATATACAATATCATATCATTTGCAAATAATGACAATTTTACTTCTTCTTTTCCAATTTGGATGCCTTTTGTTTCTTCTTCTTGTCTGATTGCTGTAGCTAGGACTTCCAGAACTATGTTGAATAAGAGTGGTGAAAGGGGGCACCCCTGCCTGGTTCCTGATCTTAAGGGGATTGCTTTTAATTTTTGCCCATTTAGTATGATGTTTGCTGTGGGTTTGTCATAGATGGCCTTTATCATGTTAAGGAATGTTCCCTGTATTCCTACTTTACTGAGAGTTTTGAGCATGAATGGGTGCTGGATTTTATCAAACGCCTTTTCTTCATCTATTGAAATTATCATGTGATTTTTGTCCTTCCTTTTGTTTATGTGATGAATCACATTGATTGATTTGCAAATATTGAACCAGCCTTGCCTCTACAGAATAAATCCCACTTGATCATGGTGTATAATTTTTGTCATATATTACTGGATCCTGTTGGCTAATATTTTGTTGAGAATTTTAGCATCTAAATTCATCAGGGATATTGGCCTATAATTTTTGTTCTTTGTGTTGTCTTTGCCCAGTTTCGGGATCAGAATTATGCTCGCCTCATAAAAGGAGTTTGGAAGTCTTCCTTCCTCTTGGATTTTTTGAAATAGCTTGAGGAGGATAGGAGTTAGTTCTTCTTTGAATTTTTGATAGAATTCACTTGTGAAGCCATCAGGCCCAGGACTTTCCTTTTTTGGGAGTTTTTTGATAACTGTTTCGATCTCATTTGTTGTGATTGGTCTGTTTAGGTGTTCTGAATCTTCCAGATTGATTTTTGGAAGATTATATGATACAAGAAATTTGTCCATTTCACCTAGGTTTTCTAATTTTTTGGCATAGAGTTCTTCATAGTATTTTCTTACAATACTTTGTATTTCTGTTGTGTCAGTTGTTATTTCTCCACTGTCCTTTCTAATTTTATTTATTTGAGTCCTCTCTTTTTCTTGGTGAGTCTAGTTAAAGGTTCATCGATCTTGTTTACCTTTTCAAAGAACCAGCTCGTGGTTTCATTGATCCTCTGTATTGTTTCCTTAGCCTCTACGTCATTTATTTCTGCTCTGATCTTTATTATTTCCTTCCTTCTATTAGTCCTGGGCTTTATTTGCTGTTGTTTTTCTAGTTTTTTTAGATGCAGGGTCAGATTGCTTATTTGACCTTTTTCTAAATTCTTATGGTATGCCTGTAGTGCTATGAACTTCCCTTTCAGTACTACTTTTGCTGTGTCCCATAAATTTTGAGTTGAGTATGCTCATTATCATTAGTTTCTAGAAACTTTTTTATTTCTTCTTTGATCTCATTGTTAATCCATTCATTATTTAATAACATGCTATTTAGTTTCCAAGTGTTTGAGTATTTTTCAGTTTTTCTTTTGTGGTTAATTTCTAGTTTCATGGCATTGTGATCAGAGAAAATGCTAGATATGATTTTAATCTTCTTAAATTTGTTGAGACCATTTTTGTGTCCTAACATGTGTTCTATCCTAGAGAATGTACCATGACCACTTGAAAAGAATGTATATTCTACTGCTTTAGGGTGAAAAGTTCTGAAGATATCTATTAAATCGAGTTGATCTAGTATATCCTTTAAGTCTGCTGTTTCTTTATTAATTTTCTTTCTTGAGGATTTATCCAGTGATATTAGTGGGGTATTGAAATCCCCTACTATTATAGTATTGCTGTTAATCTCGCCCTTTATATCCATCAAAGTCTGCTTTATGTATGTCTGGGCTCCTATATTTGGTGCATAGATATTTATAATAGTTATATCTTCCTGTTGAATTGTTCCCTTTATCATTATGTAGTGTCCTTCTTTATCTCTTACTACAGCCTTTGTTTTAAAGTCCATTTTGTCAGATATAAGTATTGCTACCCTGGCTTTTTTTTCATTTCTATTTGCATGAAATATTTTTTCCATCCTTTTACCTTCAGTCTATGAGCATCTTTTGTTTTAAGGTGTGTCTCTTGTAGACAGCATATGTATGGGTCCTGTTTCTTTATCAATGCAGCTACCCTATGTCTTTTGATTGGATCATTTAATCCATTTACATTTAAGGTTATTATTGCTATGTAGTTGTTTATTGCCATTTGATTCTTTAAAGCTGTATTCTTCTTTTGTTATATTCTTTTCCCCCTTTGAACTGTTCACAACAGGCCCCTTAGCATCTCTTGCAGAATTGGTTTGGTTTTAATGAATTCCTTGAGGCTTTTTTTGTCTGGGAAGCTCTTTATTTCTCCTTCAGTTTTAAACATTAGCCTTGCTGGATAGAGTAGTCTTGGTTGTAGGTTCTGGTTCTGCATTACTTTGAATATATCTTGCCATTCCCTTCTGGCCTCAAGTGTTTCTGTTGAGAAGTCGGATGTCATCCTTATGGGGACTTCTTTGTAGGTGATAGCCTTTTTTTCTCTAGCAGCTTTTAAAATTTTCTCTTTATCCCTTAGCTTTGGTATTTTAACTATGATGTATCTTGGTGTAGATTTCTTTGGGTTTCTCTTTAATGGAGTTCTCTGTGCTTCTTGAACGTGTAAAACGTTTTCCAGCCTTAATTTAGGGAAGTTTTCTGCTATGATTTGATTGAACAAAGTTTCTATCCCTTGTTCTTTCTCTTCATCTTCGGGAACCCCTATGATGCAGATGTTATTTCTCTTCATGTTGTCACAGAGCTCTCTTAGAGTTTCCTCAGATTTTTTGAGTCTCTTTTTTTTTCTGCTCTGCTTCTGTGCCTTTGTTTATTTTGTCCTCTAAATCGCTGATTCGATCCTCAGCTTCATCCATCCTGCTTTTAATTCCTTCCATTGTGGTCTTCAGTTCTGATACTGTATTTGTCATTTCTGTCTGATTCTTTTTTATTATTCCAATTTCCTTTTTTATACTTATTATCTCTTTATTTAGGTGTTCGTAATGACTATCCATTGTTGCTCCAATCTCTTTGAACATCCTAACTATCTTTATTTTAAACTCTGCATCTGGTATTTTGGTTATATCTGGTACATTCAGGTCCTTCTCTGGGGATTTCCCTTGATTCATTTGTGTTGTATTTCTCTGCTTGCCCATTTTGTTTGTGTATAAGAAAGGTGTAAACACTGGAGTCCAGTGGGTGTTGCCTCTGTGTTCCCTAGGTGTGGTCTGTCTGTAGGCCCCCACTCCCTCTGCCGCTGCGTAGGGCGGTTGGGTATGGGCGTTGCCAGCAGCAGCCCACTGCGGCTGTTGCTGTGATTTCTGCCTCTCCTCCGCAGGAGAGGCTGTGTTCTGGTGCCCGGCTCTACAAGCCTCAGCCTGTCTGGGCCTTCGTCTGACCCCCACAGGTGGAGTTGCGCACTGCACTTAAGCCACAAGCCTCAGCACTAAGGGTAAGGGTGAGTACCTTTGCTCAGCTGCTGATCCAGCCTGTTCCCTGGCTTCCGCCCAGCCCCCACAGTCATGCCTGCTCACCGCAGTTTCTCAGGTGGGAAGGGGCTGCTGGCTTGCGCTCAGCTGCGAGCCTCCGCCTGTCTCTGGCTTTAGCCCCACCCCGAGGTCAGGGCCGGCTCGCTCAGGGTCACAAACCTGGGAGGCCAGGTGATGCTGCATGCCCACGGGGGCCTTGCTTAGCAGCCAATCTCTGCCTGTTCCTGCCTCCCGCTTTTCCCCCGCAGGTGGGGCTGCAGGCGGCCTGCAGCTGCCGGACCACTTTCATGCGTCCCCTGCACCCCTGCTGGGCTAGACTGAGCTCACACCTGCTGGGCCTCCACCCCCTGCTGACAGAACCGCATTTCAGCATCCCGCCGCCACCGTCCCTCCAGCAAGCCCTCAGCAGTGTGGGTAGGGGAACTGCAGCTCAGACCCTAACACTCCATACTATAGTCCTGGAAGCTCCCTCCTAAACAGGTTTGATCTAAGTGCCACAGGAGAGCTTGTTTGGCTGGTGTCTTGTCTCCCTTTGCTGGTATTGCTAGTTCCAGGGGAAATATTCATTTTCAATTAAGGAAGTGACTTAGCCCAGGGGTTAGGGTGGCTGTCCCTCAGAGTGTTTCTCCCTGTGCCTTCCAGTTCACACTCTCTTCCTGCTGCTCTGATCTTCTCCTCTGTCCCCGTTCCCCAGAGTGGTTTTGAGAGAGGTTTTCTGCGCTGTCCCTTTAAGAAGAATCCTGGGTCTGAGAAAACTGTCTCTTTCTCACAAACGGTATCCTCACTTGTTTCACAGCTCAATACTGTCCAAACGCCTCTTCTAGGCTCTGGGGCTGTAGGCTAGGGCTTTGTTCTTGGGGCTTAGGTCCCTCCCTCTCCGCTAAACTCTCCTCCCACCACACGCGTCTCTCCGGACTACTGTTCGCTCCGGGGAGATGGGAAGCCCTCTTTGCATTTTTGCTTTTCCTACCAGTCTCACTGTGACTTCTGCAGTGTTCCTTGGTTGAAGAGTCCACTTAGTTTAGTTCAAAGTTGTTTTATCCAGATGATGGTTCTTAAAATTAAGTTATAATCCACTTTGGTTCTGGGAGTTGGAAGTTGGTACTTCCACCTACTCCATCGCCATCTTGCCGTCCCTCCCAACCTCTGCTCTTATAGACTCTTGACTACTTTTCCTTCTGTTAGGTTTGTCATTTTATCTTCCACATTTGCATGATTAATTTATCTGGAGTCTACTTTTTAAGATGTGCTATAAGGGGCAGGAATCCAGCTTAATTTCGTGCACAGAAGGAGCTAGTTTTGTTAACCGCCTTGACTAAGCCCGCCAGCCCTCTCCCTTGTCCTCCCTCGTGTAGCCGTCCTTATGGAATAGCAAGTCCCCAGATACACCAGAACCATTAATGAGTTATCGACTCTGTTCCGTCCGTCTATGTGTCCATTCCTGCACTGTGCCATGCCATTCTCATGTCCATGACTTTGTCCTAACAGAGTCCACTGTCCTTAACTCTTGCTGTCTGTGGGGCTGGTGCCTCTGAGCCAGCTTTGCCCAGGAGAGCCTTGCAGTCCTGCCGACATGGGAGGAGGTCCAGGAAGGAAGGCTGAGCCCAGTTCTCAGGTAACCCACCCACCTATCCAAGGGCCCCAGACTCCATGGCGTGACCGTTTGTTCTCAGGGTATGGTTCATCAGCGCCCACTCAGCCCTGAGCAATGAAGTCCCGATGCCACTCTTCTGAAAATCACTCCCCGAGCTTGAGCGTGCCTGTGCGCCCGACTCTCTGCTAGAATAACTCTCACCAGTTCAAGAAATTAAAGTTTCCCGTATACAAGATCAAAGCTAAGGTTCCAGGGAGAGGAATTTTCAAGTAAGCAGGCTCGATGGTTTTGCGATAGGAAGAGCCCTTTCTTTCTGGACCACCCTTTGTAACAGAGCAAAGCACCACAGCTGCCAAGAAGCAGCCAGCGCACATCAATCAGTTAAGGAGCCCTGGCGGGAGCTCGACCGGGGGTGGGGACTGGGGAGTAAGAGCTCGTCTTTAATAGCAAGAAGCAGTGAGACAGGAGGCGCCTCTCTATCTAAGGCCCCAGGCATTTCAGTGCCAAATATGAAATGCCAGCCCAGACAGCTGACAACAGGGCCGGAGGGCATGTGCTGAGTCTGCCCGCTGCAACTCAGCTCAGCAAGCACCAGCTTTGGGAGCAGGCTAGGTCCCCTGGGAAGAGAGCCTGGGATAGACAGGAAGTCCAGGGACCTGCCTGCTGCTCCTGAGCCTGAGCCGGGGACAGGTAGCTTTGTATGCTCAGGGAGCCAGGCAGGCCATCGCTCGCTCTGGGGGCTGGGATGGTGGCCTCTCAGTGCACTGGGAAGATGGTTCATGTCCTTCCACCGAGGTCCAAGGTGCCAGGGATGAAGGACAGTCCAACTATCAGATCCAGGACACTACATGTGCCTCCAGCCTATAGCACGTCCCCAATGGCAGGGAACAAAACCCCCTGCACCCTGAGCTGCTGTGATGTCCAATCACCTCACCTGGCCTCCGTCCGGCCACTGACGTCTGGCCTAGTGTCTAGGGCAGCACGGAGCCTTCCACATTCTCCGTCATCGCACCCAGCCCAGCCGGAAGCTCCAGGTTTGACAAGACCCCTCAACACCTGGTCAGGACCATCTGCCTAATCTGCAGAAAAAGTTCATTGCTGAGGAAAACCTCACTCTTCCCCCAGGGGTCTCCCCTTCACTCTCACGCTGCTGTACACTCAGCACTTCCAACACCAGATGGGTGGGTCTTCTCCCCATGGTGACTCTGCGACATCAACCGTGTCCTGCAACCTTACTCAACGCAAACACTGTCCACCGGAGAGCGTGTCAGACCCCACAGGCCTGGGACTCAGTTCCACAACGCTAACCCTCCACCCCAACTTCAGAGGCCAAGCTCAAGTCCCACCACTTGCTATGTGTGCTTCTGACCAACTGACTGTAAATGAGAGGTTCCCACAGCCCTGCCCTGGTTAATCCACCAAGAGCAGCTTGCAGAACTCAGGAACACAGTTTACTCACTGCTAACCGTCCCTTAGGAAAGGATGTGGTAGAACACTCTGGTGGAGGAGGGGGCGAGGTTCCCACTGCCCTGCCCAGTGATGGGCAGCACGGAGCTTCTGCACCCTCTCCAGGGGTGCACTCTCCCGAACAGCCCGTACCCACCACCCTGCGTGCTCTGCAAACCCCGTACTGCAGGGGTGTTTGTGGTATCTTCTTCGTGCAGGCACAATCAGTTCTTACCCTCACCACCAGCCCCTCTCCCCTCTGGGGGGTGGCGGGGGTGGCTGACAGTTCCAAGCAGAGTGTGTAGCCATTGCTTGCTCTTTCTGGTGACTGGCCCCAGCCAGGAGCCCAGTCGGAGTCACCTCAGTCAAACAACAACATTGTTGTCCTGTCCCCTGGAAATGCCAGGGGATCTAGGAGCTCTGTGTCAGGATCTGGAGTCAAAAACCACATATTAAATAAAAGGTGTTTTTAGTGCTCTTATCACTAAGGAGATTAAAAGGGCTTGGGAGCTCTGTGCCAGGAACCAAGGGAATATATACATATATGGTTGTTGTTATGTCACACTAGTGAGATAATGTTTCAGAAATTATTACAAATTCAAGCGCCAGGAACCTGCATGACTACACAGGTTGCATGGCCATGAACCCGGCTCATCCTGGTCACGAGCTCATGCATCCCCTCTGGCTTGTAGGTGTCCTACTTGGAGGGCAGGAGCAGGCTCATTCGGTCAGGTCAGGGTGGGCATCAGACCTGGTGAGGTCCCACTCCCTTGCCAGGCGTTGAGGCTGGTGTTCCAAGAGTGGAGCCACTGTCCTCAGACCTCTGCAGGGCTGGCTGCTGGCGCAGACTCCGGGGCCCGCCCTGACCCTCTGGCCCTGCGTCTCTGGGTGTGAGCTGAACCCACTGCTGCCTCAGGCAGGAGGAGGACCTTCTTGGGCTGGCGCATTCTTCAGCCTTTGAGGGAGGGGGCCGGGCTGCTGCAGGAGTTGATGGTTAACTAAACCTTCCACTCTGATCCTGAGGATGCTGGCCAGCCCCACTGTCCCCTCCGTGGCACAAGCAAGTTCTTTCTGACCTTGTGGCAAGAAGAGCCTGAACTTACATCACCTGCCCAGTTGCCTTAGACCAGTGGTCGGCAAACTCATTAGTCAACAGAGCCAAATATCAACAGCACAACGATTGAAATTTCTTTTGAGAGCCAAATTTTTTAAACTTAAACTATATAGGTAGGTACATAGTTATCAACTTAATAAGGGTCCTCCTCAGCTGGTCAAATAGCTGCATTCAAGGGACCAAAGAGCCGCCTGTGGCTCACGAGCCGCAGTTTGCCAACCAGGGCCCTTGACAGAAGCCCTTGCCTGGGAGACTGGCATTCCAGCAGGATTGCCGGGGCCCAGGACGGTTAGAAGGAAGTGTGGACATCGGAACACACCCAGGTGGACCTGGAGGAAGCAGACGGATCACGGAGATGCCTGTTTGCAGCCATGGCCACAAAGCTCTGCTGGGCCCCCAGAGGACCTGAACCTATGACCTCCAAATATGTTGCCGTCTGACCTTCCTGCCAGGCCCTTCTCTGTCCCAAACTGCCTATCTGGTTCTACTTCTTAGTCCCAGGCCAGCTTTCCTGTTGGCTTTGCCTCGCTCAGAGCACGACACCTGTCTCCAGGGGCTCCCAGTGCTCTCAGGACCTCGCAGCCCATCAGAGCTGAGAGCCCCCCGGAAAAGCCACCCTGGGACAGAATCAAGAAGGAGGGCTCCAGCCCCCACCATCCAGTTTCAACCCGGAATGCCCATTTTGTCTTACCAGCCTGCCGGATGATTGCAATGGGAAAGGGGCTCCTGGGCTTACATGTAAGAGCTTACAGACTCGTGTGACTCAGCAGGGCCGGGGCACCAAGTGCCTCTGTCGGACCAGAGTGATGGAGGTCCCGGCCCATGTGATGAAGTATCCGGAGCACCGGCACCCAATGTTCCCGGCTCAGTGACACTCTCATCGGCCAGTAACTGTCCGCCATTTGAGAACCGGCTCCTAGGCTGAATGTCAGCCACAGGAAGCACCATGTAATCATAACCTCGAGCTAGGCACCCCGAGCCCAGCAGCAGTCAATCACTGGGGAAAGTCTGGGCCAGAGAAGGGCCTGAAGACACAGGTGAACTGAGCGAGCGGCCCACATCCAGCTGGGCAGTCCCTGTGCCCAGCCCTGTTCCTCTCCTAAGGCCAGTCACGCAACGCCTCTAACTGGTCAAGTCAGAACCATAGGAATATATTGCAGTTCAGGAGGCCAGAGGTCTGAGGTCAGGGTGCCGACAAAGCCGTGCTCCCTCTGAAAGCTGCAGGGGAGGCTCCATGCCTCCTCTCCGGCTCCCGGTGGCTATAGGCAGTCCTCGGCTTCCTTGGCGTCACTCCAGCCTCTGCCTCTGTTGTCCCGTGACGATCTCACCTTGTGTGTCTGCGTCTTCGCTCCTTCTCCTGTAAGACACCCGTTGTACTGGGTCAGGGCCCACCGACTCTACTATGGCCTCGTCTTAACTGACCACATGGGTAATGACCTTCTTTCCCCAGAGGTCACAGATACTATGCAGAGAGGGCCGGGTCTGGGGGCCCCAGGTCAGAGGGAGCCAGCCAGCCAGTGTGATTGCAGACAAAATTGTGTTGGCAGGAAGGCCGTGAGTAAATTAGAGGGAGAGCCGAGTGGCGAGGCTAGGAGCCGGGCGGGACGGCTCCAGGCCGCGCAGGGCAGGATGAGGACGTGAATGCAGGTGGTGGCCACATAAGGCCAGCGTCCTATACTGGGAGGAGGCATGCCTGGTGGTTGCCCAGGATCCGGGGCTGGAAGGATGGGGACAGAAGGGAATTCAAGCTCAAGGGACACGGGGGTCAGGGAGTTTGTAGAAGAGGAAAGAAAAGCAACTGTTACAAGCATGTATGGTGGAGAGAGGGAAGAAATGAAGAAGAGAGAGAAAGGGGAGAGAGGAGCGGAGGAGAGAGACAGAGGGCACACGCGGGCCAGGGTGTATGGAGAGCCCTGGGCCAACCTGTCCTATCCAGGCCGCACCTACATTATTCACAAACCCAGGAGGATGTGACATTATCTCTACCAGGGACTGAAGATCAAAGAGGTTTAGGATTAGCCAAGAAACTTCTATACATAACACACCGGATGCAGACAACAGGGTGGCAATAGCCAGAGGAAAGGGGGGAGGAGGCCAAAGGGGGGGAAGGGGATGGAAAGAGACTGCTTGGAGTGGGAGGTGGGTGGTGCGGTGAACTGATGATGTTGTGCTGAGTTGCACACAACAGAAAAAGCAGCTTAGAAACTTCTTCAAGAATGGTACTCTCTCACATGGCCTCTAGACTCCCAAACGCTGTTTTCTGTGCCCCCACCGGGCTCACGCTTTTGGTATTGCTTCTCTGAAGTGGGTTTTGCCAGGTACTACCGGTACCATCTTTCCGAAGCCTGCATCAGAAGTTATCGTCCTGGGGCCCCGGGCCAGCCTGCATCACAGGAGGGCTGTGTGTGCCCACTCAGGTGTGCCCCCAGCCACAAAGAAAGGATGCTTTCTCCACCGCGTGCAAAGGTGTCAAGTCCACTCACTGGGCCCATCAGAGGTGCTCACCCTACGGGGCGCCTTTACTGATTATCACAGACTCAGTGGCCCTGCCTCAACCCATCCTAGAGGTCTTCTGTGATCTGTCTCCACCTCCCTTCCACTCCAAGCAGACCCCCAGACTCGCCACTTGCCAACAAGGCCCCACGGCGTGAGGAACCTCAGAGGTGCCCAGGGGATTGGCTGTGAGGATGGGGACCTGCTATCGTGGTTGGAGAGAGTTCAGTAGAAAATGGACCAGGTAAGTGGCTAAGAAGTTATTCTTCTGATTAAAGGGAAGGGAATAGCCACCTGGAGCAAAGCTGCCCAGTGGACCTGTTCCTAAAACTAGGGGCTCTGAACCCAGTGACGGGCCAGCCAGAGTCTGAGCTAGGCCCAGCCTGAAGAACCAGGGATACACAACCCTACTGTCCTAGTACAGATGGGGAGACTGAGGCCAGAGCTGGCACAGAACCCAGCGTTCGCTCTCAATGTCACTGGACTCGCCACACCGCCCACCTCCCTCACCCTAAACCCCTGGTTTCAGGCTGCCCAGCAGGGCCACCTGTGTCCTTCCCCACAAATGTGCAAAGAATGAATAAGGCAACCCCGCACCCAACAGGGAGAGCCCTAAGGGCGTGCTCCAACTCAGCGGTCTTGAAAAATGGAGAAATTGCTCACAAGATTAAGCTTGCTGAACATCTAATTTGAGATTTCAGCTGGCTTGCGGGAGCACAGCACTAAGGGTCGGGCTCTTGCTAGAAGCTGGCCACACCCATGACCCCTGTGCATGGCTTCTTTGGACTTGGAGCCACTCTGTCCATTGTCCAGCTGCCACAAGGCACAAGGGTCCTTCGGGTTTATCTCCAACCTAAAAGTCAGCCCAGGGCAAAGAAGTGCAGGTCTCCCCCTCTTCCTCCCCTTGTCCACTTGTCCCCCTCCCCCACCTCCTCCGTCTGCATTCCATGACCTGGATCCTAAAATGTGTTTGTGATTCCAATTGCTTTGTTATCACTGTGAGCGTAATCTGAGCTCTAAAGAAACCCAGAAAACTGAGACAAGTGGGTGAAGGAGATAGGAATCCCTCATAAGCGCCCATCTGAGCAGCCATCTCAGGTGTTCTGTGGTCTGCCTTCTTCCAGGCTCTTCCCAGAGTGACACATGTAACTTTGCATAGTAATTATGACTGGGACCACACTGCCTACCGTTTCAAATGCTGGGTGCTTAAAAAAAAACAAAAAACAAAAAAACTCAGTATAACATTCTATGGATTTTTTCCCACATCAATAGACATTACCCAAAACCAAAGTGATTAATTCACTTTCTTTATGCCTAAATTTTTAGAAAGGTTAATTAAGGTATCCATGGTGACCTGCCCATGATAAATGCTCACTGCCAAATAAACATCTAAATAAAAGTGCCTTTGTCCCTGCATGCCACAATTCTACCGCTGAGCTGGCAGGTCTTGGGTCTGACTCGGGCTGAGCAAGTCAGACACAAGAAGTTGGGAGGCCCCCACCTATAATGGAGAAAAGACACCTTCCAGAAGACAGGCTTATTCCCCAGAGCACAGAGAGACTGAGAGCCTGGCTCTGACTTTAGAGGGTCCAGGCGCTGTTAGGAGATTGCGTGCATTATTCCATCAGGCCCCGCGGCAGCCTGTTGAATGAGACAGTGAGGGGGAGATGGCCTCTCTTCCTGCAGTGCCCCTCCCCTTTCTTCCTAACATAAAGACTGCAGTTTTGTCTGGATGCAAGGCTGCTGTAATAAAGATTACATTCCTCAGATTCCTTGTTACCCAGTGGGAAAGGTGACACATTCTGTCCAAAGGTCTATAAGCCAAAGTGTTGTGTGTGACTTCTAGGAAGTGTCCTTTAAAGAGAAGCAGAGAACCACACTGTGTTTTTTACTCCTTCCTGCTAGCTGGAAATCGGATCTAGTGGCTGGAGCTTGGCAGCCACATTGGGCCATGAGGTGAAAGCTTCCCACTGAGTGTTGCAGAACCGCTAGACCCAAGTGGCTTGGGTCCCTGCAGATTGTGAAATCACCCCCCAGCCTAGACAACTTACTTGTAGAATTTTTAATATGAAATAAGTACATTTTTATCTTGCTTTAAAAAAAAAGCCATGGGCTCTCCCCTTAGAT
This sequence comes from Rhynchonycteris naso, assembly GCA_037038555.1. Lineage (NCBI taxonomy): Eukaryota > Metazoa > Chordata > Mammalia > Chiroptera > Emballonuridae > Rhynchonycteris > Rhynchonycteris naso. The sequence continues at coordinate 105,971,899 of CM073001.1, forward strand.
AACTTCCTACTATTAGGGAATGTTATTACCATGAAGTGCCTACCACTTTACCAGGCATATTATATCACTTCTTTAATTAAATTTTATATAATTCAGCTTACTTGAGCTTTCTCAACAACCCTGCAGTGTATCATTATCCCCATTCTACAGGTGAAGAAACTAAGGCTCAGAGAAGCTTAGCAACTTGCTAGGTCACACAATGAAGGACAAAGTTTGGCTCCCCCGTTTCTGACCTTCCCATTCCCCCTCATGTCTTCTCAAATTCTTCCGGGTTCATTTGCTTTTCCTTACAAGAAGAGCTCCCACCTGGGAAAGTCAAGTCACTAAAGGTAGCTTTGTCTTGTTTTCTGCCGGCCTCACATTTGAGCTGAAGTTCCAGAAATCCAGCTGTTTCCCAGGGGTTTGAAGGAAAACTTAAATGTTTTAATATCAGTAAATTATTTTCTTTCTCTACTTAAAAAAAAAAAGTCCATCATCAGCGATAATAAATCCAACTCAATTACCCTTATTACAGTGATTACTGTTCGTGCCACTCTAATTGGCTTCTCCGGCATTTTCATCAAGAACCTGTATCTTCAAAGGTTTAACACTCTGACACATTTTTATTTTTATTTTTTTACAGGGACAGAGAGAGAGAGAGAGTAAGAGAGAGGGATAGACCGGGATAGACAGGAACAGAGAGAAATGAGAAGCATCAATCATCAGTTTTTTGTTGCGACACCTTAGTTGTTCATGGATTGCTTTCTCACATGTGCCTTGACCGAGGGCCTTCAGCAGACCAAATAACCCTTGCTGGAGCCAGCGACCTTGGGTCCAAGCTGGCAAGCTTTTTGCTCAAGACAGATGGGCCCATGCTCAAGTTGGTGACCTCGGGGTCTCGAACCAGGGTCCTCCGCATCCCAGTGCGATGCTCTATTCACTGTGCCACCACCTGGTCAGGTCACTCTGACACATTTTTACTTGGAGCTGAAATTTGGCTCTAATGGCCATATTCGGGGGCTGGGGACCGGAGGTTCGGCTACGAGAAGGGCGACAGCCCAGCGCCCAGGCCAACCCTGTGCACCTCAGTGGTGCTGGCAGGTCTTTCTGGACACCGGTCACCCTGCCCAGTGCTTCCACTTGGACCTGGGTCTTGTCGGGACAGACCCATGGGGTTGTGGATGGCAGTGTGGCCGTGGCCTGGACACAGCTGGGCTCCTGCTGGGGTCCTGGCAGCTTGTCTCACCGAGAAACAGCCCTCCCGGGGGGCCCACCCAGGGGTCATGGTCTTCCTCAATAACCTGTGGTCTTGGGCAAGGTGCTTGGCCTTTTAAGTGCCTCTGTTTCCCCGACTTTAAAGTGGACAGTAGTTGTTGTGAGGCTCACTGAGATCAAACATGGAAAGCATCATGGAGACGCTCTGGGTAAACATGACCCTCCCTGTGGTCTCCTGGGTGTATTTTCTTCTCTCGCGAGGGGACACTTGGACAAGTGGGTGTTCTGGGCCCACAGAGACACAGATCTAAGTGAGTTCTGCCAGTGTGTGTTAGGCCATCAGACGGTCATGCCACTCAGGTACACCAGCGCGTAGACAGCTGAGGGGCTCCTGCAGGTCTTCCCTGGGTTTGAATCCTGCCCACTGCACTTGTTCTCCATGTGACTCCAGGTGAGTTGCTCAGATTCTCTGAGCCATGGTTCTCACCTGTACAGAATGCTGATAGTAATCACTCAAAATGCAGGCCGGCACAAGCCGGCCCTTGACACAGCCAACCTATTGTTGTGAACAGTGGGTCACCTTGCAAGATTCTGAGAAATGGTGAGCAGAGGGCAGGAGCTGGCTGGTAGCCTCATTGTGCAATGTTTTAGCCAGCCCAGGGACTGCCGAGGAGGAATGCACAGTGCGGGGGTCTCTGACCTCCGCGATTGGAGAGAATAAGCTGGTTGCTATGAGCCACTAAGCGTGGGGTAATTTGTTACAGTAGCAACTGGTAAGCTAGTCCAAGGTGAGGTGACTCACCTGGGACCACATGCCAGTCTGGAGACCACGGGTTCGGGGGACCTCACCTCCAAGGAGCAGCAGCATCCCCAAGAGTTGGGCGCAGCCCCCTCCGGGTGGGCTGGACTTGGCGTGAGAAGGTACCTGCGCCTGGCAGGATGGGCCACTGTGAAGCAGTCCTTACAACGCCCATGAGGGATCAGGCCCTTCCAGCATGGAACCCAGGGCCTCTTCCTGCGATTCCCCTGGCAGCCAGCCCCTCCCCCCTGAGGCCAGCTCAGACCCTCTGTGGAGTCGTCCAGAACGCCCATCCTCCTCCCCTTTCCTCCCTCCCACTAGTTTGTGCCCCCAGGCCTGGTCCAGCTGTTCCCCCACCCCCCCATTCCTGGTTGATCTGCACCCTTGGCCTGGCCTGCCTTCCTAGGGGCGCTGCCCGCCTCCCTCACCCCTTCCTCCCCATTCCCGCTCATCCCCTGGCTCCCCAGAGATAGAGCCCTGACTCAGTGACCTGCTAATCACTTGTTCATTCATTCACTGATTCTCTACTCAACAAGCATCAACCAAGGGCCCACGGGTGCCACACAGCGTCTGGGTGCTGGGGCCATATCTCTGAACAATAGAGAGAAAGGTCCCCACCTCGGTGAGTGCCACGCCAGTGCAGGCAGGCCTACAGGAAAGGACTGATAAACACACAAGAGGGAGAAGGGGAAGAACAGGGTGGGTTGGCCATGTCTTTTGGGGACTGCTTGGTGTGTGTGGGAGAATGGCAGAGGCAGTGTCAATAAATCGAGGTTCGGGCTTAGTAGAGGTATGGTGGGCAGAAGAGCCAGGTGGGTTTCCGGGGAGGGGCTCCTGGCAGAGGGGACGCCATGCAGAGGCCCAAAGGCTGCTCAGAGTGCATGACATGCCCCCCAATATACCTGGGAGACGTACCATGGTGGATGCCCAGAGTTCTGGGCCCTAGTCAGTGACTGCCAGGGGCCTGCGATATTGATGAGTCTTCGTGCCTTGGGGGCCATGGAGGTCACTGTGGTCAGAGGCCTTTCAAGCCTACTGTGCCCTTCACTGTAGAGGTCACACAGGCCCCCAGCTGTCCTCCCACAACCCTGCTGACCGGATGCTCCCCCTACCCCAGAGCAACTTTGCACATGAGCAAATGCTTCCAAGGTTAATGCAATGCTTCTTGTATATTGTCTATGAAAGGACTTACACATTTTTTAAAAAATTTATTTTGAAGGTACATATAGACATTTCAGAGAATTTGGAAATTATCGAAAGATACAAAAAGACTAAGATCGCTTATTGTCTTACGGTTCAGAATCGATTTTACAGTTAACAGTTTGTTGTATTTCTTTCCATTTTGCCCCCAGTATTTTCCTATGGGCATTTCCCATAAAATTGTGTCGTGTTGCATGTGTAATTTTGTGCGCCTCTGTGGGTTTGTTTAGCTTACCACTATCTTGTGAACATTTTCATACGTTAACTGTTTCACACTTGGGGACTTTGATTTTTCATTCCTTCATTCAATGTGTACAAGTTCAGAGCCCGCCATGTGTGAGCCGGGCACTGATGCGCGGCAGAAACGAGGTAGACGCAGCCCAGCCTCAGGCAGGTGTCAGGGGACAGCTGGGAAGCAGACAACTAACTCATCTGAAGGGTGACAGGTGTTATGAAGAAGTGCAGGGTGTGCTCTGGGTGTGCCCACCTGGTCAGGGGGTTCTGGAAGGCACTGATGTCCAAGCTGAGATCTGAAAATTCTATGGAAGTATCTAAATCGGGTTGCATCTGTGAGGTAACGTGTTAGGCAAAGCGGCATGTGCTAAAGCCCCACCTCTGGGAATTGCCTGCCACATCAGAGAAATAAAAATACCATATGGCTAGCACAAAAAAGCCTGCCCCTCTCCCCTTAGAATATTTCTGCAGAGATAGGTTTCTGCTCTTCCATGCATTCCACCCTCTCCCATTCCCAACTCACCCACCCAGGGGAGCCCTGCCTGTCACTCACCAGCCTCCTAGGACTGAAGGCCTGAGATGTTTGCCTGTGTTGGGAATATGGAAACAGGGGGGCATCGTTGTGCATTCACCCAGTAGGCGCCCAGATTTAGTGCTCCGAGGACGGACCTAGCTTTAAATCCTGTGAACGTCAGGCCTGGTACTTGATGCACCCAGAAGGGAAATAGCCACCCGCACCCATCAGACTTCATCTTCAAAGCACGGCAGGCGTGTCCTCTTGGCCCCTTGCCCGAGCTGGTGCTTTTGCTAAGAGAGAAAATGCTGGGGTGTGCCCTGTGAAGGGACCGCGACAGGGAGGGAGCGCCTCTGGTTCCAACATCTTCTTCAGCACCTCCTTCGGGCATGGGGCAAGCCCTAAGGGATTTCACCACCCAGAGGCCCAGTCTGGAAGCTTCATGCTGGACTCTGCCACCTTCCTCTGTATCCAAGTGACAGTTGTTTGGGAAACTGCCCTCTAGCCTCTAGGTTGGAAACCCTCTTCCAGAATCTCCCCAACAGGGCAGGTTTCTGGCTTATCTGCGTTGACTTCGTGCCGCTCTGCTGGAAGGAAGGCAGTGGCACCGTGAGCAACCATTGTGGCAGGACGGGTTCCCTCCCCACACCCAGTCTCCCCCTCTTCCTCTCTCATTCAATCCTGACTGTATCTAGGGTAAGGACATGCTCAGACGGAGGAGTGAGGGCTGGGGAGGGGAACCAGGATTGGTCTAAGTCAGGGGTCCCCAAACTACAGCCTGCAGGCCGCATGGGGCCCCCTGAGGCCATTTATCCGCCCCTGCTGCACTTCCGGAAGGGGCACCTCTTTCATTGGTGGTCAGTGAGAGAAGCACAGGATGCATCCGCCCCCATAGCTCCCATTGAAGTACTGGTCAGTTTGTTGATTTAAATTTACTTGTTCTTTATTTTAAATATTGTATTTGTTCCCGTTTTGGTTTTTTTACTTTAAAATAAGATATGTGAAGTGCATAGGAATTTGTTCACAGTTTTTTTTATAGTCCGGCCCTCCAATGGTCTGAGGGACAGTGAACTGGCCCCCTGTGTAAAAAGTTTGGGGACCCCTGGTCTAAGTGATCATGACGATCTTGTTCTATCTGCTAGATACTTGGTTTCTCAAGGTTCCTGATGTCTAGGGCTAGTTGAGTGGCCCCGTCTTGGGCAGTAAGATGCACAGGGGAGTGGGTTGGGGAAGCTTTGGCCTTTTTGATAAAATAGATAGATGTGATTGGTGCTATCTCTTTCTTTGTTTCCTGCCATAAACATGGATATGATGTCTAGAGTTATGGTGGCCATTTTTTAATGATGAGATTATCAGCACAAAGAAAAAGTCAACACGCAAGAGGGGAGCTATAGAAAGGGCTTTGACCATCTCCCCTACCCAAAAGGCACTCTTGAGCAGATGACCCAGTACCATTAACTATCTACTTCTAGATTTATATAAGAAAATTAAGCCCCTGTTAGTCAGCATTTTACTATTTATAGTTGAAAGCATTCTTAAGTGATTCATCTTGTATATCTAAAACCCCTCAAATTCTGTAAAGTTGGTTATGTAGCTATAACCAACTAAAACATAGTGTTTAATGGGAGCAAGTACTATATCTGTTGTGGCAGAAAAAATGTCAAATGTTTCATTTCATTCTATAATTTTCTAAGATTTTAGTGCTCTGCTAGTACATTCATCACTTTGCTTGAAAGAAGTTAACCTGCTAGAATTCAACACCCAGGACCCATGAAAAGTGAGGAATCTACTAGACAAGCTTTAGCTCACTGTGCTAGAACTCTAAAGAACTACCCGCCCAGGATTGCTCTAACCAGAAGTAAATCTTCCATTCTCCCCCCACTTTAGACACTACAAATAGCACCATGTTGGCACTGAACTGAGAAGACAGAAGGAAAGCTCATTTCTGGAAGCTGTAACCACATTCTAACCCTTGAAGGGTCTAAAAAACATCAAGAAGCAAGTTCAGATGTAGGTCATCCTTGAGTGAAAGTATTTCTAGATGCATAGAAGAATCAAGTGCAAATCCTGTCTGGAAATCACATCCAAGCCTCAAAAAATCCCCACTAAGTAAATTTTCAGGAACAGTAAGCAGCACTTAGTAAAATATTAAAGGAGCACTGAGGGAAATAAGGCAACAAGAGCAGGAATAAGCAGTAAAAAACAGATAGCTAATCTGATTCCTAAATAGTTAATATAATGGAATGATAGGAAACAAATTACAAAACTGCTTGTTATGGTAAAAGAATAACTAATACAAGCTAAAAACTATCAGTGTTTGTTTTGGTTGTTTTTTTGGCTTTTTTTTTTTTTTTTTTTTTTTGTGTGTGTGTGTGTGTGTGTGTGTGTGTGTTTTGAGAGAGAGAGAAAGACAGGAACATTGAGCTGTTCCTGTACATGCCCTGATTGGGGATCAAACTGGCAACTTCCGTGCTTTGGGATGACGCTCTAACAAACTAAGCTATCTGGCCAGGGCAAAAAATATCTCCAGGAAACAGACAACTATAAAAGACTGATCTGGAAGATTTTTTAAAGAGAATCAGATAAATCTTTTATATATATATAGAAATGAAAGATTTCTATATATAACAAATTTAAGATTCAATAGATGGGTTCAGTAAGAGATTAGATATAGACAAAGAGAGAATAATTGAACTGGAAGATGAGTCAAAAGAAATTATCCAAATGACAACACAGATTGACAAAAAGATGAAACTTACAATACAAGAGGTTCACGGACAGGATAGAGTAAGAAGATCCATATACATTTAATTGGAATTCTGAAAGAAAAAGAGAGAAGGGGGCAAGGGTATTATTTGGAGAGATAATGTCTGACAAGTTTTCAGAACTGATGAAAAATGCCAGTCCATAGATTTAAAAAGCCCAACAAATGCCAAGGATGAAAAATAAAAACTGAACAGGATGTTCAGACTCTGAGTGTCCATCACAGCCTTCTCTTGCCCAATGATGTGCCCAAGGGGATGACGATATTACTTGGCCAATCCTGGGACATGGAGCTCCTGTTGGAGGATGAGCAAAGACAAGTGCAAGGGCAATAACTGTCTTTAAAGAGCCCATTCCTTCCTTCCTGGCCTAGTTCTGCTAAGGGTCATGATCAGAGTGATAGCTGAGGTGCAAGTATATTTGATCCTCCTTGCGTTTATCATTTATAGAGCAAGAGAGATACAGGAAATGATGGAAACCCCATTCTTCCAATGCTATATTAATTATTAAGAAGTCTAGTATCAATCCATTGCTTTTCCCACTCCACCCTTTAACTCAGTTTCCACATCCACTCTTGTAGTACCATGCACTTAGGGTTTGATAGCAAATACTCTGGGAACTCTTGCCTAGCAAAAAGACTCATGGAGAAGAGTCCAACCTTGTAAATTCTTTGAATGCCAAAGCTTAGGATTGATGTAATCCAGCATCTCATTTTAGGATGGAGAAACTGAAGCCAGAAACGGTAAGGAGCACCAGGGCAGTCTGCATCAAGGCCAGCCCAACTCCCAGTCCAGGGCACAACCCATCACTGAGCTGCCCACTTCTTACAGAACAAGGAGGCAAATTATTTCCATCTTGGCGATGGCATTTCAGCAATTGTTCATTATAGCATGCGTACCAGGATGTGTGGGAAAAAAAGATTTCCCAAAGCTCCCGGAGGATGACAGAAATACAGAGATAGACACCCCAACAGATCAAAACAGTCTCAGTTACATAACCATGACAGCAAATGGTGAGTCATGGCCGTGTTATGAAAAGATCTGATTGGTCACTAGGGAAAGTAAAAGGCTCACTGTGGTGAGTCACTGGGCCCACCCTGCCATGGAGCCTCCAGAGCGCTGCACCCACCAGCTGATTCAGAGTCTAGGCTTTGTCTTCTTCTCTTCCACATCGATGTTTCGGTGTTTCACCATGGAGCTTCACAAGTGACGTCAGATTCTAAAGAGGGCTGGGCCAGAGCCTCACACCCTTTCTCTGGCTGTTCTTATGGGGACAGAGGGCTTGACGCTTACACCCAAGGGAGACGATATCTTCAAATGTCATAATGTTACTGATTGCCTACTGTCTACTAAAAAGTCTATTGGACTTTTAAGATTTGTTATGCTGACTAATCCTCATAACAACTCGAGGAGATAGGCATTGTCCCACTTGGTAGATGGCAGAACTGAGGCTGAGAAGGATGAAAATTCTTCCCAGGGTCTCATGGTTTGTAGGAAACCATCAGAGGCAGGGTTCATCCCAGGTACACCCATCTAAAGGCCTACCCTCTTTCCACCAGGATAAGAAGGCTTCCTCTAACCTTATTCTTGTTCTTGTCTTCTTTTTCCCTTTGAGTAATATAAACAAAACTTTATTTATAACATAATAAACATACCTTCCATAAATTTCTTCACAGTTAGTCCAAAGAATAAAACCATGTCAACTTTGGAATTGTTATCTTGCCTGATCCTGTGACAACATAGGCTAAACCTTGAACAGCAGCCAAATCCCTAACTTTTGCTGCTCATCCATTTTTCCAAATCTGGCTTCCTGATGCCATATATTTCAGAATTTTCAATGGATTTGAAATAATCTTCCAAGACAAAGAAAAATTTCTTGCTCATTGTCTACCTGAAGTGTTGGCTTGTGTTCATCTTATTAAACAACAACAACAACAAAAAATGCCCACAAATTTAACTACTAAAACTCTTAAGAACTTGTTTGTTTGCCAGTGGTTCCAAAGTGCGGGTTATCCTGAGCCGCATGCTCAGGAGCAGCGCATGCATTGACCCCACCCCCTCTTCCAGCCTTCTGACTGCCCTCTTGACCTCAGGGAAAGAAAGGCAGGACCCCGGGCAGTGGTCATCATGTGGAAGAGGAGAGAGCTAATGACGAGAGCCCTGCTTGCTCAGGGTTCCCAGTGGCTGTGCAGGGGGGGGGGGTCCTCCTTTTCACAGCTCAGAAGAGTTGAGGTGGGTGAAGAGACCCCAGAACACGTCCCTCTGTTCAGGAGAGAGCAAGCCCGATTCCTCTGGTAGATCATGTTTTAACTTAACCATCTAAGACCATGTGGAAAGTTATAGAAGGCAGCCTTTTATTCAACACTGACGTGGAGCACTTTAGGGGAAGCCTGCTGGCCTATATTGCATAGTGGAAACTCACCCAGAATAATGTTTTTCAAAATAGCCATTTCGTTGGTGGGCCGGTTGGGGAGAATTGCCTCTCCCTCAGGAAGTTCCAACTGAGCCACATAAAAGCGCACTATTCTAATGACCCGAAGAGTAATTTACTTATTTACATGCATTACCGGCCACATATTTTTTAAAGGTTCAAATTAATTAACCAAACATGCATATATCCAATTGCCTGCGAGTCTCAGGGACCCAGTCCAAAGGTCCTCCACCTGCCGCTGTAAAGATGTGAGCAGCTGACCCGGTTTCCCTCCACAGTGGTTCCCTCATGGTCTCGAAGGGCGTGGTCAAGCATGGGTCTCATGCAGTCCAGTGCTACAGCTGGCCCGCCAGGAGCTGGAGAAGAGGAGGGGGACTCTGCCTGTGTCCGGGGGCTGTGAACACCCCTCAACTCTCCGCTGACTGGGGCACCGGCCCTGGGAGGATAAGGCCCTCCCTCAGCAGTGTGCTAGACCAAGGGTGCTCCTGGGTTCCCGGGTCCCAGCCCTGCCCACCCCTTCACATCCTTGATCCCACGGGGCAGGCAGCAGCCAGGTCAGCAGCGGGTTCCAGTCCGAGGCCCAGGTAGAGCTGATGCAGCTCTCCCTGCCCAGCCACACCGGCCAGGTGCCCACCCTCCTGGCAGGGCCTCGTCACTCCCACCATCAGGGTTCTGATGAAGTTAAACTTCACCTACCTCGCTTCACACTCTTACAGAATCGGTGCTAGGTGGACTGGAGACCTATCTGTGAAGCTGCAAAGCCTGAGAAGGAAAAACAGGAGAACGTCCTCATGGCCTGGGAATTAGCAAAGATTTCTTAAATGCAACATAAAAAGCACTAACCATAAAGGGAACAAAACTAATAAATTGGACTTTGTTGACATTAAGAACACCATTAGTCAAAAGGCACCATGACTAAAGTAAAAAGGCCAACACAGAGAAGTTACCTGCGATCCACACTTCTGACAAAGGACATGTATTCAGAATGTATTTTTTAAATGTCCTACAAACCAATAATAAATCAGACAAGCCCAAAGAAAAATATGATAGGCAAAGGATTTGACAGGCCCTTCACTACAGAATAAATCCAGCGGCCAGGAAGCAAAGAAGAAATGTGCTCGACTTCAACAGCTGTCCGGGACATGCAGACAAAACGAAGAGGGGAGAGCAAGGCGATACCTGGTGCTGGCGAGACTGCAGGGTGGTGGAAGCTGTCCTCAACTGTGGCGGCAGGTGACACGGGTACAAACGCTTTGGGGAACCGTTCAGCAGGAGCTACCAAGGCTAAACAGAAGCTGAGCTTTGGTCCAGCAGTGCCACTCGTAGGACCTGCTCCAAACAGCGCAGACGCATGTGCACGGCTGCGTGTGAAAGAATATACCCACAGAGCCACAAACAGCCGCCCACTGTCAGCAACACATGGAGGGCTGTTCACTTAACAGAGCGGGAGACAGCCTCGAGAATAAACCGCGATTCTCCGAACGGGTGTGTGCAACCCCCCCAAGCAGGATGCCAAGTAAAAGGAGAGGCACACAGAGAACAGGCTGCACACTTTACGTAAACAAAGTGTGGAAACAGTGAACCGGACTCTGCAGCATAAGTTGTCAGAAGACAGGTGACCCTGGGGAGGGGGGGTGTTGAGTGACGGGGAGGAGCTGCCCCAGGGCTCCTGGAATATTCTGTTTCTTGCTCTGGGTGCTAGCTTCACCTTGTGAAAGTTCGTTCAGTTGTTCTGTTATTATCTGTGCGCTCTTCCTTTTTATTTTTAATTTTAAATTTTTTTATTGAATGTATTGGGGTGACATTGGCTATAAAATTATAGAGGTTTCAGGTGTACAGTTCTATAACACATCATCTGTAAATTGTACTGTGTGCTCACCACCCCAAGCCAAGTCTCCAGCCACCACCGTTTATCCCCCCTTTTCCCTCCTCTCCCTCCCCAACCTCCTTTCCCTCTTGTAATCCCCATACTGTTGTCTGTATCTCTGAGGTATTTTCTTTGCTTAATTACTTCACCTTTTCCACCCAGCCTCCCCACCCCCATCCTTTCTGACAGCTGTTGGTTTGTTCTTCGTATTGATGAATCTGTTTTTATTTTGTTCCTTAGAGTCCACATATAAGTCAAATCATATGGTACTTGTCTTTCTCTGACTGGCTTATTTCACTTAGCTTAATACTTCCCAGATCTACCCATGCTGTCACAAAAGGGAAGTTTTCCTTCTTTTTTATGGCTGAGTAGTATTCCACTGTGTAAATGTACCACAGCTTTTTTATCCACTCATCTGCTGATGATCACTTGGGCTGTTTCCAGATCTTGGTTATTGTAAATAATGCTGTAATGAATATAAGGGTGTATATATTCTTTTAAATTAGTCTTTCCGGTTTCTTTAAATATATTTCCAAAAGTGGGATTACTGGGTCATAAGGCAGTTCCATTTTTAATTTTTTGAAGTAACTCCATACTGTTTTCCACAGTGACTGCCCCAGTCTGCATTCTCACCAGCAGTGCAGGAGGGTTCCCTTTTCTCCACATCCTCGCCAGCACTTGTTGTGTGTTGATTTATTGATGGTAGCCGTTTTGACAGGTGTGAGGTGGTATCTTTAAAAATGTAAGAGGTCAGGGGTCAAGATCTTCATCCCTTTTCTTGCAGGTTTCTCCCACTGTTTGTGAATCCCCCACACACACCTGCTGTGACCCCTGAATTCTGTGTTTCAAGGGTTATTTCCAAGAGCAGCCTTTGTCATAACCGTGCATGCCTGTGGCACCCCTGTAGACAGGGCTGCAAGGGCCGGGCCGGACCTATGCCTGGACCTGTGCCCGGACCTGTGCCCAGGACAGCTGGGCGTGCTTTTCGTGCTGGAGGGGCATCAGGGGACCATGACACAGCTCCTCTCACTGGCACAAAGGAACAACGCAAGTTTGCCTTCCGGTCCTGTGACTACACCCCCACACACCCCCACACACACTCACACACTTGCTGGTTTTTCTGCGGGCCCATTGTAGAACATTCAGAAAGTACAGGAAGGAGAAAATGAAACCCATCATGATCCTATGGCCCAAAGGCAAAAGAAGTTATCATTTTGACATGTTTTCTTCCAGTCTTTTTCTACACATATATCTCATAAATACATTTTTAACAGCTTTATTGAAGTATAATTTGCATGCAGTGAAAGTCACCTGTCTTAAGTATACAATTCAATGACTTACAGTAAATTCTGAATAATGCTGCTACAAACATTTTGCCTTTTGTATAGCCTTGACTCTTCATTGGTCTTGGGTAGGTTCCCACAGGAGACTTCCTGGGTGGTATGGTAAAACTGTGTTTACTATTTTAAAAAACTGACAAACTCTTTTTGAGGTGGCTGTACCATTTTATAAGTTTTTAAAACAATCTCCATTCTAGTCAGCATGAAGTGGTATCTCATGGTGAAGTAGTTTTAATTTGCATTTCCCTGTTTTTTATCTATACCCATAAAAATACTGGTCTGTCATGTTAGTTTCTGTGGTGTGCTTGTCTCCTCACGCTTTTGGATTCGGGGTAATTCCTACCAAATAGAATGAATTTCATAGTAAGTGTTCCCTGTGCTTTTGTTCTCTGGAAGAGTTTGTGGAGGGTTGCTGTGTTATTTCTTCTTTGTTTGGTAGAGTTCACTAGGGAAGCCATCTGGGCCTAGACTTCTCTTTGTAGGAAATTTTAAATTTACCAATTCAGTTTCTTTATGACCCTACTGAGATTATCTTTTTCTTCTTGAGTCAGTTTTTGTCATTAGTTGTTCCTAGAAATTTCTTCCTTTTATTTGCCCTTTCCAGTTTTGTTCATTCTTTGTTGCATTTTTGCAACAAAAAGGAGCACCTACTCTGTGCCAGGTACTTCCCTAAGCACTGGCACGCGGCTGTGGTGGAAACGGGAGTCCCACCTTCCGGAAGCTTCTGATGCAGCCCACCCTGCAGCACCTGCTCTCCCAGAGACACCGGCGGTGACCGCGCAGCCCTTGCTCATACAGGACGCCAAGAAGCTTTCTCTCCTGCCATGTCCCCACTTCCTCACTGGAACGTTTGGCGCTGTCTGGTGTAAAAGTTCTGCACACCCAACAGAGCTTTTTGGAGTTACCTCTTTACAAGAAGCCCCTCTTCTGTTGTTGTTGTTGTTTTTCTTTTCTTTTATCTTGATTTTTACTTCTTAGTGACAACATCCTGTGAGGGAGACATTCCTCTCCCCATTTGGCAGAAGAGAAAACTGAGGTACAGGGGTAACCCAGCCAGTGAGGATGGAGGCAGAACGGGAACCTGGTCCTCTCTGACACCCCCTCCTCTGCCGTGGTGCAGGACTCGCTGGCGAATAAACAGGGGTGGGGCATTGCCCATCGTGGGGCAGCACGGGCCCTTCCACCTTACATGTGGAGAAACTGAGGCTCAGAGGGAAAGGCCGACCTGCCGAGAGTCACACCCCTGGGCGCGGACTCCCACTGGCTCGTGAACCTGAGCCCTGCCGTGCTTCCCAGCCCTCCTGGCTGACACGCATGATGGGAGGCCCGCTCAGGGTCGGCCTGCCAGCGTGGGAACTAGACCTCTGGCAGAGACAGCCGCAGTAAAGAGCGCCGGTGGCGGGAGGGTGGGAGGGACCTGCCCAGGGGCCCCTGCACAGAACACAGCCGTTTGGTACTTTGGGTTTTTTGCAAATCCTGAAATATCACCTTTTAATTGCTCCATTTTCTGCATTCGCTCATTTTATTTAGACTAGCCTGGGGCTCTCCAGCCTAGCATATTAGAGAACTTTTTACTTTTTAATAATAATACTTAGCATTTATAAAGTGCGTTTCATGTTCAAAGTGCTTTACAGAGTTCACTAATTAATTGGAAAGCTGACTGCCGCCCTGGGCAGGTTTGACCAAGTTCTCAGGCTCTTATTAATTGCGAGGGGTATAATTCTTTCTGCTGCGTGACCCCCCACCCCCTCCCTGGATCCCCCTCTCTCCACAGCCGTGACTCTGGACCACTGGTGGCGGCTTTATCCTGTGTGCTGGGCCCTGCCCAGGGCTGGGGACACAAAGCTAGGTCGGACTGGCTGCCAACGCCAGGATTCTGTGCAGAGGACCCCAATACAGGTGTGGACACCCAGGAGCCGAGAAGCCAGGGACTTGGGACACAAAGGACAGCACAGCACCAAGGGCCTCCCTGAGTGGGACCTCTGGCGGGGGGGATATGAGGGGTGAAGGGGGGAACTCCAGGCAGGCGGGGCAGGAAGGGCATTCTGGGCAGGGGGAATAGCCTGTGTAAAGAGGTGGCATTGAAAAGCAGGAGTTCGGTGTGGAAGCGAGGAGGGAGGAGCAGTAGGGCTCAGCGGCGCAGCCGGGCTGCTGCAGGTCCCTCCTATGACCTTGTGTGCGGACAGTGGGGCTCTCAGAGTGGCTCTGCCCATTTGAGATTGTTCTGCCAGCAGACACGAGGCTGAGTGGAGGGCCGGAGGGAAATGGAGAGGCCTAACCAGGGCCGGTGAACAGGAGCACAGGCCCAACCCACAGGGATGGAGGGGTAAATGAACAGGACTCAGCCAACAGCTGCATAGGAGTGGACAGGCATAGGAGGGACACAGGAGGGGGCAACCTGAAGTCCCCAGGCCACTGAGGGATGGGTCTGGGGGAGCAGTGAGATGCTCTGAATGACTTTGAATGCATCTAGGGGTCTAGGACCTGCAAGAGGTGTGAGGAGGAGGTCTGGAAAGAGACCTGGAAGTCACTGGATGCAGGCGTCATTGGAGAACCGAGACCTGGGCTCCCCGAGAACATCAGCCCTGCAGGGACGGGCTGAAGAAGGGGGCTGGTGCTGTAGGTGGCTGACAGGAGGTGGGCAGAATGAGGCCAGGTCAGGGAAAGTTCGAGGCAAGGTCAGCTGGACAGGACAGTGCCAGTGAAGCTGCAGGAGGAGATTTCAGGGCAGCACTGGTGTGGCAAGGCCAGACGCAGACCTGGGAAAGGCTGCAGACCCTGGCCCCAGGAAGGACAGATGGCTGTGAGGGGTCGGCTGTCTGTGCAGAGGAAGTGTAGCGTGGAGACATGTTCGGGTGGTGGCTGATGGGAGACAGAGCAAAAGGAGGTTTCAGAAACTGGGAGAAACTTAAGCATGATTGTGTCCAGGGAAGGATGAGGAAAGAGCCTGGCAGAGGAGGAGGGCGTGTTGAAGAACCCGGGGGGGGGGGTCTGTTTCCACCTGCTAGGGTGCAGAGGACACACTGTACGGGTTGCCAGGAGTAGAGAGAGTTCAAGTCTGTGGGCGCTGGTGTTCCCAGTGGAGAAGGAGATGAGTCCCTCTGTGTGGCAAAAGGACAGGACCCTGCCACACAGAGGCCGTGGCCCAAGCCTAGACCTTCCCCGCCCTTCTCCTGCAGAGCGGGAGGATCCCAGGGGCCGTTAGCATGGATTTCCACCACTCAGAGGAACCCTAGCAGTCCAGCTGGGGCCCCCTGACCTCTCCAGAGGCTCCCACAAGGACAGGGCTCAGCTGTTGCTCACACGCCATCCCTCCTGGACCAGCCAAGGCTCGCTCTGCTGGGGGTTCTGGCAAGAAGTCGCAGCCCTACTCCCAGCCAGTCCTTTGAGTGGGGACAGCATCAGGGCCCTAACTCCCAACTCCCCACCTAGCCTCTGAGGCTGTGGACCCAGCAGGGGGCAGGGGGTCAGCTCCCACTTCCTGAAAGCTGAGACGGGTTCCATACAGTGCAACCAGGGGGTGTCCAGCATGTGGGAAGACAAGGACAGCAGATGTGAGGGAGTGGTGGGGAGAAGCAGGGAGGGAAGGTCCCCGGAGGAGAAGGGGCAAAGGCAGGGCGGTGCACCTTTGTCTGTCTGATTGTCACCGAGACAACAACAACTTGGGGCAGGGAAGGGAGGCGCTGTCTCCTTTGGCTGGGGCCCTGCCAGGTCTGTGGGGAAGACGGGGAGACATTGCCGCCCCGAGGGAGGGAGGAGCTCACAGTTCTTGTCTCCGTTCACGGCTCTGACTAAGGGACTGCTCAGCGCCCAGGCCCAACGCAGTCCCCAGGGCTGGAGAGGAAAGTTAACTGAACAGCTAATTAGTAATAGGCCCCAAGCCAAATAATAATAATTAACTTTTATTGAGCCCTGTGCTTGACACTCCCCTAAGCTCTTCACAGAATTATTTCCATCGGAGGGTTCTCCGTAGCCCTAGGAGAGAGTAGCATTGTCCTCACTTTACAGATGGGGAAACTGAGGCAGGCTGCAGTGCTTGTGATGTCCGAGGCCATGGCACCAGAACTGTGCTGTGTTGTCTACCTGTGCAGGGGGGCCACCAAGGCTCAGGACTCCCAGAGGATGTGGGTGGGGGTGTGGAGGTCCAAGGTCATGCTCCTGACCCAGTTGTGGGCATCCCCACTGGCAAAATGAATACTGTGGACCAAAAGTGAGCTTTCTAATCTTTTTAACCCAACTCTTAATGGAAATCTTATGTGATATAAAACATAAAATAGGACTTCCAGGTGAAGCCAGGACCGCCTGGGCCTCTCCCTGCCTGCCCCCCTAGAAGGCCCCAAACTCCTCTGACCGGCAAAGGGCCCCTGCTGCCACTCTTGGACTCCAAGACCACAGCTATTGCTGAGAAACAGGTCACATCCATGACCATGCCTTACCATCTTGAACATAAAGAGAAAGCTTTCCAATCAGGTAGAAAAATAGCCACAGTGTAGCGTTGTAGGTAAACAATTCACACACCTGACCTGAGGAGGAATAGCCCCAGCACAAAAAGTTAACTTTAGTTGCAATCTATAAAGATACACAAATTAAATAATCACTAAGGCGATTTTTAAAAAACTATTTTGCAGCCTCTCCCAAAACTCGAACTGAAACCTGGGCTGCAGGGCCGCTTAATTGAAAACGCCACCCCACAAATATGTGTTTGGTAACTAGGAATCCGTAGGTTCCCTGGGGGAGTCCCTGGGCCCTGCTCCCACTCTTCCTCACACCCCCCCACCCCCCACCCCCACCCCCACCCCACTCCAGGCAGCAGGGGACTCCTGAGCAGGGCTGTGGGTTTTAAGTGCCTCCGGGCAGGACTGAAAAGCCTGGGGGCACAGCCCTGCTGGTAATCTTTGTCCTTCATGTTATTTTGTGGATGAATTCAGCCCACATGCACTGGACCCTTTCTGCCTGGCCCTGTGGGGTGCTCAGACTCTTGGGGGTCAGGGAGGCGACAGCTCTGCTAGCTGATGCAGAAGCACATCCCTAATATCATGACCAGTGTAGACAAGCTGGGGTGATTGGGCCCCCTGCTTTTTTGCTGTAGGCCAGGGGTTGGGAACCTGTGGCTCGTAAGCCAGATGTGGCTCTTTTGATGGCTGCATCTGGCTCTCAGACAAATCTTTAATAAAAAATAATAATAACGTTAAAAATATAAAACATTCTCATGCATTACAATCCATTCATTTCCTACCGCTCATGTTCATGGTTGCGGGTGGCTGGAGCCAATCACAGCTGTCCTCTGGGACAACACCAATTTTTTTTTTTTTAAGATTTTATTTATTGATTTTAGAGAGAAAAGAGAGGTGGGGGATCTTGGAGCATCAACGCATAGCTGATTGCTTCCCGTATGTGCCTTGACCAAGCAAGCCCAGGGTTTCAAATCAGCGATCTCAGCGTTCCACGCTGAAGCTCCATCCATTGAGCCACCACAGGTCAGGCAGGTTAATAGACTAAAATATGGATATAAACACTACATATTAATATTACTAAAGCAGTAAAACATTAAATATTTATATCTATAAGACCCTTCCAGCCTTGGTCGGGTAGCTTAGTTGGTTAAAACATTGTCCCAATGAGCCAGGGTTGCAGGTTTGATCCCCAATCAGGGCACATATAAGAATCAACCAATGAATGCATAAATAAGTGGAACAACAAGTTGATGTCTCTCTCTCTCTCTCTCCCTTCCTCTCTCTATAAAATCATAAATTTAAAAAAAGAATTAACCAATGAATGCATAAATAAGTAGAACAAATTTATGTTTCCCCCTCTCTCTCTAAAAAAATCAATAAATATATTAAATAAACCTCCTCCACAAGTAACAAATGTGGAATAAAATACGCAACATAGACTTTATCTCAGCATCAGTTCTTACTCTAGAACATCTGCTTCCTATGTACCCACACACAAAAGCAATACTCAGCTACTCGACAGAATGGTAGCTCCCTGGGGTTGCTTCTGAGACTCCATTTTCATTCTGGTCTCAGCTACCCCACCTCCTCACTCTGATCTGGCTTTGGCTTCTTTAAGCACAAAGTCTGATATGGAGTGGCTCACTTAAAGCTTTCTTACTTCCAGTAAAGGGAACTTTATGCACAGTCGGGCTTTTTACAGATTTTCTCTGACAGTAGGAGATTCAAACCATAGCTGATACCTGCCAGTCTAAGATGAGAGATAGTCACCTAAAAGAATCTGACTTGCTGTAACTTTAAATCTAATCCATGCCACTTTTTTCTATGAGATATCATAATATTTTTTCCAAAATTCTCTGAACATTTTATCAAAGACCAGCTACTTTAGAAACTAGAGACATTTAAAGCATTGATCAATTCATAGAGTTTCTACACAGCTAAAGAAATTTACATCAAATGAATAAAAAATAGTACGGAAGGCCCATATATAGAAATATTTTAAACATCTATCTCTAAAAAGCAGGTCAGATGGATTGAAAGACCTCACTGAATGTAGGAAGCAACATAAAGCTTTCTGCCGGGACGCAAAGGGAAGAACCAGTCCGTGCTGTCAAGAAAAAGTTCTTCTGCCCTCTGGTCTGAATGCTTGCCTCTCATCAGGTTTCAGAGAAAGGTCCTGATCATCTGAACTGATTGTCAATCAAAGTTCCCTTCATTTTTGCTTTCTTGGCTTCAAGTTCAGCCAGCTCCTGCAGCCGCCTTTTGCTCATGCCTTTGCGCTCCAACTGCTTTTCAATCACTTTGGCATTCTGTGCATACGAGTCAGCAACTTCCCTAGCCTCAATCTCCTCTTCCTCTTCATCAATAGTAGACACAGTGACAGAGCTGAACTTGCCCATGTCTTTAGTCCGTTTGGTCATCATCACCATCTTAGGAGGCTCTTGCTTCTGAGTATATATATTTGTTTTCCCAAAACCCTGACCAAACGTGACTACTGTGCCATCTACAATGAAGGTCACAGGAGCATTCTTCGGCTGGGACTGGTAGAAGAGTGGCAGCCCACACTTTGCACACTTCTTCCTGTATTGCCATTCTATGCCTTCAGGCCTGCGGAGATACATAGTCTCCTCGTCTTCTTTGTTACAAAACTTGTGGGCATGTTTGGCAGCATCAATCACCCGGACCGATCCCGGGGCCTCGTGGGCAATTTCTCCAACTGACAGTCCAGCACCAGAACCATCTGGCCGCACAAGCAATAGTAGACGTGGAGCGGTTTCTCGCCGTCGTCATATTTTTCCCGGTCCCGGGTGTCAGAACAGACAACCTACCTGGACACAACTTTAGGCATAGTTCACAGGAGAAACCTACAAACTAGATGCCAAAAATTAGGGTCGCGCTAAAATGACCAACACCAAATTTTTATTGGATAATGCGTAATGTACACAGGTGGTTGTGAGGTCAGGAAGTAAACTTCCCTCTTTTTAATCAAGTGGTCAGCTAACTAATTGCAGAAACCCTTTTGACGAAGAAGAAGGCTAAAATAAAAAAAGATGAGGAGTATCGTGCTTTTCAGCAGGAATAGACAGAGGAATTCACCTTTGTGGAGAGAGCAGGTTCCACAGTGTGTCTAATATGCAATGATAAAATTGCACCGATGAAACGGTCAAATATAAAGCAGCACTTTGACACATGCCATACTACATTTGCATTGAAATATTCACTGGTGGACAACAGGAAGAAAGCATGTCAAGAACAACTGTGTAGAGTGCAAGCTAGTCAGCAGCAACTCCGTGTCTGGACCCAACAAGGTGACTAGAATTCAGCTAGCTTTGCTGGTGCTTTAGCAATTATGAGAAACGGAAAACCATTCACAGATGGGGAGTATGCCAAAACATTCATGCCTGATGTTGTCAATGAACGTTTTGACGACTTTTCGGATAAAGACAAGATAATCAAACAAGTAAAAGGCATGCCTTTGTCGGCAAGAACTGTTCACAGTTGTACCATCATGATGGCAAATCAAATTGAGGCAACTCAAGTGAAGGACATAATGTAGCACCATTCTTTTCTCTTGCTTTGGATGAGTCAACAGACGTAAGCCATTTATCCCAGCGTGATTGCAAGGTATGCTGTCGGTGACACACTACTTGAGGAAAGTCTTGCTGTTTTGCCTATGAAAGAGAAAACAAGAGGGAAGGATTTATTCCAGTCTTTCACTTTCTTCTTCTGGGCCTGGTCCCTGTCTCTGGGTTCCTGAATGAGACCAGCATGTTGGGGTGATCATTTGCATGTTGAGGAATTCTGAGACAATGGTTTTATGCAGTGACCTCAATGGGTATGTCAAACAAATCAGAATCCTTGAGCTCCACCACTGGAAAGCCCCTCAACATAAGGTCATCCCCACTAGTGTGACCTACACAGGTGGCTGACCTGCCCTAGTTTGAACACCTCTTGTGACGGAAACCTCAACTGGTAGCCCCTTCCATTTCTCAATGGCTCTTGTTAGAAACTTTTTCTTTGATATCCCCCATAGTGGTTTACACCCACACATCCTTAGGGCAGCCTGGAATAAACCTCTGTCCTTTTCCATAGAGCACTTCCCGTGCTAGAAAACCGGGCTCGCAGGGGCCGACCAGAGCTGCTGTCATGTCCACACTGGATGCCGCTCACGTGCCCTCACCCCTATGGTGCAGAGCCCAGTGTCTACTCCTGCCCCCGCCCTTACCAACAGTCAGCAGGCCCTTTGCTCCAGCTCCCAGCCCTCCAGGTCTTTTCTTATTATTATTATTTTTTTAGAGAAGAGAGACAGAGAGAAGAGGGGAGGAGCAGGAAGCATCAACCCCCCCATGTGACTTGACTGGGCAAGCCCAGGGTTTTGAACCGGCGATCTCAGCGTTCCAGGTCAATGCTTTATCAACTGCGCCACCGCAGTCCAGATCTTTTCAAGACCATCGTTTCAACCAGAAATGCCTATTTCAGTTGGTCGAGTTTGCCAAAGTGTGCCTTAAGGTGACCTCGCCCCGTGAGACCCATGCTGGTAGAGGGAAGCATGGGAGATAGTGCGTGGCTGGGTCCCCAAAGCCAGACTGGACCGCCCCACTGGCTGTGGGTTTACTGGAGGCAAAGCTGGGGACCCAGCCAGGGGCACTCCCCTTACCAAGCCATGTGCCCTGATAAAAGAAAGCATCTTCCAGAGGCGCTCCCTCTTCTAATCCACCAATCCACACGGAGGCAGATGGGAGGGCCAGGCCTGGCACTGGTGGGGGAGTCAGGTCTTCCCAGAGCCTCAGTTTCCTTATCTGTAAAGGGATGGGTGAGTGGCAGCACCAAGGAGGTGCTCAGACACATTAAAATGAATGAATGAACAAACAGATGAATGAATGAATGATCCCCATTCCCCTGGGCTGTTGTGAAGATTCAGTGAGATAATCAAGGTGCTTACACGGCACCTGGCACTCAGCAGGTACCCGATACACAATCATTTCCTTACTTCACTGCCTTCTCTGGGTCAAAAGCAGAAAACGCTGCCGTGACGCCATTTATCTCACCAGACGCCCTGCCTAGGGGTCTGCCTGGCGTTCCTCTCTCTTTCACACTGTGCTCTGTGCTGGGAACATCATAGCCATCCACCCAGGACAAAGCTAAGGCAGTGAGCTGCCCTGTTGGCATGCCGTGCCTGGCTGCCAGGTTGTCTTGGTGGCGAGAGCTGCCACACCAACCCTTGCCCACAATGGAAGCTATTAGAGGTCGTTGACAGTGGGAAAGTTAGTCACCCTGCCACTCACCAGCTACAGTGGCCTGTTACATCACAGCCCACACACCCGGCCTCCTGTCACCCACCCAGACGTTGTATGACAGCCCGGCCCCGGCCAGACCAGTGATGCATTGTGACTATCGTTCCCCATGGCTCCCAATCAGCCGGTGGGCCCTGTCTTGCCTCAGCACCCCGGCTCCTGCTCTTTCCCCAACCATGACGGAGAGTGTGGCATGAGCAGCCTCTCTGTCTCCTGAGGTGAATGAGATGGCTCAAAGTACTGGCACAGGGGGTCCCTCCCAGCGGGCCTCTGGGACCAGCCACCAGAGGCCCAGGGGTCAGCTTTGTGTGGCCATCGGTTTAAACTGTGCGAATGGGCTGTGTTGTGTTGGGTGGTAGTCTGGGTGTTAGCTCTGCCACTGACCGGATGTGACTCTGAGTGCATTCCTGGCATCTCTGGGCCACAGTGTCATCAGCGGCGAAATGGGGACAATAACGGACCTACTTCACATAGTTTTAAGTTAAATGAGGTAACGTTTATGAATCCTAAACCACCGGGGGCTTCACACTGAATCAGAACTTCATCATGAAATGACTGTCATTGATGTCTGTCCCAATGCCTCGCTATTCTCCTTTGCTCTCGGTCAGATGACCAAAGGCAAACGCTCGCTCCAGTGTGGAAGACAGAGAGGGAAGAAACAGTCTGATCTTTGAGTTATAGTTTTCAAAATTGAGTCAAGGCACCAGGTGATGAGAAAGACAAAACAGAAATGGCCAAACGCTGATAATTATGATGGTGATGGGCACATGGAGTTAACTGCCCTGTTCTGTATACTTTGCATATGTGTGAAGTGTTCGTGATAAAACAGTTGACTAGAAATCATAGTCTGTGAGTTAGGTTGCCCTTTGGGCTGATTTCAGATGCTCACATTGACAGATTGAAATGGGGTGGATTGAACATCCATCTTTTCTAAGGAATTATTCTAAGGCAGGCTGGGGAACCCCAGGTGAGGACAGGAAGGACCCTGCCTCTCAGTGCTTCCTGTTTAATAGAAGAGAGGCGCACAAACTGACCACTTACAGATGATTTCAAAAGAGGAGTCTTGCAAAGGAAAGGAAGTCTGCTCTAGGTCCTATGTCAAATTCAAGGCAGGGAACAGCATTTCAGCAGTGGGAACAGCCTGAGCAAATGTGCAGGGTACACAGTCGGCCCTACACATTTCTGGACTAGGGTGATTTGTGAGGCCAGAGGTGGCAGGTGACAAAGCAGGCAGGTAGCCAGTGGCAGGTGACACCCAGGGGCAGCCTGCATAGCTGGGCATTCAGCTGGAGGCCAAGGCAGAGCCCCAGGGGAGCCCACAGGTGGGAGAAGGTCTTGCAGTAAACGTGTGTTTTAGAAAGCTCACCCCATGGCTATGGGAGGAGATTTGAGAACCAGAGCCTGGCTGGGAAGCTGTGGTGCTGGTGTTGGGACTAGGCCTGTTCTGGGCTGGTAGGAGTTAAGACGTCAGCCCAGTAGGGCGAGGGTCTGATTTGATGGAGGCAGGACAGGCCTTGGGATGGTTCCTCCTGGGCCCCATTCCTGGCTGGGCTGATTTGTGGCATCTGAATCTAGGTGCAACATTTCAGTTAAAAATGAAGCTCCCAAGAGATCTGCTATTGGAACTTTCCAGAAGGTGATGCTTAAAGTTCAGCCATGGCTGCAGATGGAGGTTGGTGTCTTGTGCATACACATGACAGGTGGGGAGCAGGTGGGTTGCTCGAGAGGAACCTTAGAGTGAGAAGGGCAGAGGTCAAGTCAAGGACCCGCAACATAAAGGGTGAGAGGGCAGGAGAGAGAGAGGGGTGTCATGGAAACCAAACAGAAGAGGGGCCGAGCAGCAATGGTGACATAGGACGGGGATTGGTGAAATGTGACATTTGCTCATCAGATTTGGCAACTGTGGCCATCCCTGGAGACCTCCGCCAGAGGTGGGTGGGGGCCGTGGCTGGAGCACCAGGGTTGGAAGCAAACAGGTGACCAGGTCATGGGCACCCAGATGGAATAAGTATGGTGAGTCCTAAAAAACGGGGAGCAGGAGGGGTGGAGCAGGTGGGCTGTGTTTCTGGGTAGAGGAGGAAAGGCCAGGTGAAAGGGATGGATGAAGACACAGCCCCATCTTCTGCAGAGGGCTCCAGCCCTCTGGTCCTGACCATGGAGTGCCATCGCCAGCCCGGATCCAATCCCACAACACTGAGCTCTTCCCACGCTGACACCCTGTGACTCAAATGAGGCAAGACAAGCCATAGATAGACCTAGTGTCTGAAGACCAGAGTTCTCCACCAATCCTCAGTTTCCTCATCAGTGAAATTGACACAGACATGTTAGGTCATTACTGAGCTCTGGCCAGGTCATGCACATGGAAGTTCCTGGCATGTGGTGAAACATGTGAGTGCATAGTGTGTGTGAGGGGGCAATGGACAGCACTGGCCTCATCGTGGGGTGTTCTGTGATGCTCCCTCCCTCAAGTGAACCTTAGTGTTTCACAGGTTCTCTCCAAGATTGCAAAGGTGGCACCCTGAAATCTGTGAGAAGCTGCAACGGCCTTTTAACTATAGCGTGTCTCCAAGTCCAGGGAGCTCGTCCGCCGTGTGGGTGGTTCCAGAGTTCACCCACGTTTGTGGCAGCCTCTCCTGTTCTGCAAAAGTCAACACCGGTCGGCCCTGCTGGTTCCCTGGATGGCTTCCTGGTGAATCGCTGGGACAGTTTACACATCCTGTTAGGCAACCATTCACTCTCCTGGGGGTTCCCCTCTTTCCAGGATGCAACCTGTAGAAAGCCTGCTGTCTGGGAATGTGCCCCATCCGAGCACTGTCACCCAGGTTGTGCTAATAGCTGTGAGTACTAACAGAGGCTGGATGCCAGGGCTGATGCTTCCAGAGAAAGGGGACACGGACCTGGACAGGGGAACCTGGGCTCCTGAGGCTGCCTCTGCTGGTTCTCACGCAGAGCCCATGTTCTCCAAGGGCCGGTTCTCATAATCGTCTTGTCATTGTTTGGGTAACAAAGTGTCAGAACGGAGGAAAGATGGATAGATGTGGTCTCCTAACCTACAAAGTCCAATGGTTTCCAGATTAGACACCTGCTTCCTTGTGGTTGAAAGCTTAGTACCTTGAAAGGTGGCACAAGACTTGGGGCTCTGGGGGGTAATCCGTGATCAGCTGGGTGCAGCCGACATTGCACTTAGCACCTACTGTATGCTTGCCATAGGTTCTCTTAACCTGTCGTAAAATGACAGTGGTTTAGGGTCCAAAAGGATTTTTATAGTGATCTTCTCCAACCCCACCTTCCCAGCCCTGTGCATGAATAATCTCACCAGCAATTCTGCCAGGCAGTAGTCAGATCCCTGCTTTGTTTAAATACACCATGTGCCATGGAACTCACTGCCCGGTGACGTGGTTGGTCCTGCCTCATAGCAGCTCACTGAGATTTTCTCACTATAAGGATTCCCATCACCCATGAGGTCTGATGGTCACGTACTGAGGCTACAGGACCCTCATCCAGGTATCTAAACACAAACCCACAGCAGTGACTTCTCCCTCTCACACTTTATTTAGTTTTTGTTAGCTGAGATAGGATGCACAAATCATAAAATTGCCCTTTTAATGTGTACAATTCAGTAGTTTTAGTACATTCAAAGGCTGTGTTACCATCACTAACTACCTAATTCCATAACATTTTTGTCACCCCCTAAAAGAACTCCATTCCCGTCAACAGTCACTCTCCCTTTTCCCATCCCCAGCTCCTGACAACCGCTAGTCTATTTTCTGTCGCTATATATTTGCTGATTGTGGATGTGGCATAGAAATGGACTTATGTGGCCTTTTGTAACCGGCTTCTTTCACTGAGCATAATGTTTTCATGTTGTAGCATCGTCAGGCCGCCATTTTCTTTTTATTGCCAAATAATATTACATTGCATAGTAGACCACTTTTTGTTTATCCACTCCTCAGTTGATGGGTTGTTTCCAGTTTGGGATTGTTATGAATAATACTGCTATGAACACTTGTGAACATAAGAATGTGAACATTTTTTTCAATTCCCTTGGATATATACCTAAGGATGGGACTGCTGGGTCATTCATTAGTAACTCCATGTCTATGTTTTCAGGGTACTGATGAACTGTTGTTCACAGCAAACACAGCATTTTGTATTCCCAACAGCAATGTACTGGGTTCCAGTTTTACCACATCCTCTCTAATAGTTGGCCCTGTCCCTCTTTTTGGTTGTGGTCATCCTAGTGCAGTGGTTCTTAACCTTTTCTGAGAGGTACCGAACCCACCAGTTTCATATGCGCATTCACCGAACCCTTCTTTAGTGATAAATAAAATATGATTTTTTTCCAAATTCAAGACATAGGTATATGTTTTTTGACTGGTGCACAAAATGAGTCATGCATGAACATCACCTTGCTCAAAGAACAAAACCAACAAAATGCATGAACTCACAACAAATTACGATATTACTTTATTCTGGCCTCCATGGCAGAGGCTTCTCCAAACCCCTAAGACTGACTCATCGAACCCCTAGGGTTCGATAGAACCCAGGTTAAGAACCACTGTCCTAGTGGGTGTGAAATGGTAAACTGTGGTTGTGTTTGTGATAAGGTGTCAAGGAAATGCAAAACTGTTGATACTGGTATTTCAAAAAGAAGAGCCAGGCCGCATTACCCCTCCCTTCTGAGGAGGAAAATAAAAAAACCCGGGAAGATTTGGAAATGACTTTAATATGTAAAACGACATTTATTGCTACTGTGTTGATATATAAAACAATATTTATCCCTACTGTGTTATCTTGTAGTCTTAATGTGTAGGAATGTTTTTCCTTTTAATAGATCCTATAGATAAATGTTGCAAGCTTATCAGTAAATAACTTTTGTATCATGCTCTCCCTCCTTTCCCCCCAACCAGTATGTGATCATGTCTATATAACCAGCCTCAGAGCTATGATCTAGGCTGCATGATTTCAGTTAGCTATACCCTGTGTCAATCATATGTAGCCAGCTGATTAATAAATCTCCTTCTAAAATTTCTTCTGTATCCTGCCTTGTTGTCTCTATGTAACCCATGGACTTTATAACATTTTGATTTGCATTTATGTAATGGCCAATAACATTAAAAATCTTTTTGTGTGCTCACTAGCCATTTGCATATCTTCTTGGGAGAAATGTCCACACAAAGCCTTAGCCAGTTTGGATTGTTTGTGTTTTTATTGCTGAGTGGTAAAAGCACTTTTATTATTCTGGATACCAGACTCTTATAAAATACATGATTTGCAAATACCTTCTCTCATTCTGTAGGTTAGCTCTTCCGTTTCTAAATGTTAAAAAATATATATATTAACTGACAAAATTATACAGTACTTAAAGCGAACAACGTGTTTTGGAAATGTTAATGAAGTTTAATTTATCGATGCTTTTCTTTTGCCTCTTGTGCTTTTGGGTGTTACGTTTAAGAAACCATTGTCTAATCCAAGGTCACAAAGATGTATACGTAAGAGTTTTCTTAGAGTTTCACAGTTCTAGGTGTTACGTGTTAAGAACTTTGACCCATATAGAGTTATTCTTGTGTGTGATGAGAGGTAGGGGTCCAACTCTCCGCTTTCCCACGGAGACACCAGCTGTCCCAGCCACGCTCTCTGGAATGACAATTCTCTCCCTCAGGAAGTTGCCTTGACAACATTGTTGCAAATCAGTTGTTCCTATGTGTGTGGGTTTATTTGTAGATTCTTAATTCTGAGCCATTGATCTGTATGTCTGTCCTTTTGCTTGGACCATACTGTCTTGATTACAGTATTTCAGTAGTCAGTTCTAAAACTAGGAAATATGAGTTCTCCTGCTTTGTTCCTCTTTCTCAGTCTTATTTTGACTATCCTAGGTCCCTTGAATTTCTACACGAATTTAAGGATCAGCTTATCAATTTCTGGGAAAAAAAGTCATCTGGGATTTTAATAGCGATTGCATTGACTCTGTAGATCAATTTGGGAAGTATTGCCATCCTATCCTACCAATGTTAGGTCCTTAGGTCCATAAATTGGAGAAGTCTTTTTATTTATTTAGGTCATCTTTAATTATTCAGTGGTGTTCTCCTTCTCCCTGGTGTCTCTCTAACCTTTTTTCTTCCCACCAGAATAACTAACTGTGATCCCTCAAGTTCATGCACAGAACATGGTTCCAAGCCCCTCAGCCACCTGGCCACTCCTCTGAAAGTGGTCCTGTCTTTCCAGGCCCCTCTGATGGTATGAGGTCAAGAACCCCTGAGCACAGCACTCCCTGTCTGGCCTGCATGCCCTGGAAGGAGGACTGGCCCTTTGGGGGATACTACGCTGAACACCAGTGACCCACTTGCTCCTGGACTCTGACATGCTGACCCTGTACTGACTCATCTGCCTCCTCCCAGGACATGGTGAACTGGACCAATGCCGTAACCCAGGCTTGGCCAGCTCTGTGTCGCCAAGGCTTCTGTTAATGTTTGCAGAACGGGTAGCTCCCTTGTTCTGCATCTAGAAAACTATCATTCCACTGAAGATGGCAGTTGGGGATGCTCGAGGACACGGCTGGTCCTCTGGCATGTCCTGTGACTTAAAATCCTTCTCCCTCTGGGAACCAAACATTAATGGAGATTCCCATCTCTCCTGTCTGATTCCACTGCCTGCTTCAAACTGACTACACGGGACTCTAACTCTAAAGTGGCTGCTTAAATGGGACCACTGTTTGCTTGATGAGAGGCTCAGAGATAGATCACTTTAAATGTGATTTAAATAATAATAATAATAATAATAATAATAATAATAATACTCTCTGCTCCTCGAAGCTAAATCTTTAACTTAAATATTTGGTTTGAGTGGCGCCTTCCAGTGCCTGCAGGCACCTTTCAGATTGGAATTGGGAACAGTGAGAACCATGACTCAGTCATAGAAGAGATTCAGACAATGTGAAGAACACTGTTTTCTGAGATCCAGCATCTCAGAGGGGCAGAAGAAACCAGGAGTTGCCTGGCTGGGAAGAAACAGGACCCAGCTGGAGCAGAAGACACTGCACATAATGTTAATTGGGTGGGTCCAGAGTTCAAATGAACGACAGCTTCCCCAGGAAAAACCCATGGAGCCTCTTTGATCCTGCCCACGCCCCTCACCAAGGTTCTCACCTTGGTGGGTTATTTAGAGAAACCCAGTTGGTGTCCAGAGACCAGGCAGGGACAGCATGTTCTCTTTTCACTGACGGACATGAATCTGGGTCCTCACCCTGGGTGGCCGGGAAGATTTTACTTGCCCACTCGAGATTCCCAAGTCAATGCCATTGGCACCAGCTGAGCCAGCCCTGCATTCCCGGGCATCCTTCCCAGAGAGAATGCTCTGGAAATCTGAGCTTTGCAAGCCATCATGCTCTGTGTGAATCAGCTTTCAAACATTTGTTAGTGGTACTTGTGTCTGCAGCCAGGCTCCCCCATGGAAGAAGTCAATGAAAACAAAAAACCCAATGGTATCTTCACACCAAGCTACCTTTTGGAATTATCACCAGCACCAAAATAAAAACCTAAAGATACAAGCATGGTTGGGGCTGTCCCCTAAAAAGGGCCTTGGAGAGTGACCGCAGAGCCGGCTTACGTGCCCAGGGCTTCCAATGGCCATCTCAGCACCGCACTCTTCACTAGGGACGACAACCAAGCTTCAGGGACCATGAAATACTGAGACCTACGCAAACTAACAAGCCAGAAAAGACAGTCTATGCGGAGGAGAGAAAAAGCCATATTATTATTATTTTTTTTTATTTTATTCATTTTAGAGTGGAGACAGAGTGAGAGAGAGAGAGAAAGAGAGAAAGGGGGGAGAAGCTGGAAGCATCAACTCCCATATGTGCCTTGACCAGACCAGTGCAGGGATTTGAACTGACAACCTCAGTGTTCCCAGGTCGACGCTTTATCCACTGTGCCACCACAGGTCAGGTGAGAAAAGGCCATATTGTTGAGATTCTGAAAGGAATGTCCAGGAAATAATACACAGCTCTCCAGAATTAAAAATTTGATAGTAGTTGCCCTGGCCAGGTGGCTCAGTGGATCATGTCAACCAGGCACACCAAAGGTCACAGGTTCGACCCCCGGTCAGGGCACGGGTGAGAAGCAACCAATGAGTGCATGACTGAATGGAACAACTAAGTGAAACAGTGAGTTGATGCTTCTCTCTCTCTCCCTCCTCCCTTTATCTCTCTCCCAAATCAATGGGAAAAAAATGTTTAATTAAAATTTTTGGTAGTAGTAATGAAATATTCAACAGAAAGATTGGAAAATGAAGTTGAAGAACTCTTCCCAGGAAGTAAAGCAAAAAGATAAAGAAAGACAAGAAAACTCAAGGTCTAGTTGCAGGCGGTCTATTAAAACAAACAGCTTTCCCAAACTGTAGGGCTTGAATGTCCCGGGTTACAGCCCCACGTTCCTGTACAGTGGGTGAAACATGCCACCACCACTGGTCTCAGAGCTGGTCCGTGCGGGGGAAGGCTGCCCAGATGGATGGGGTGAGGGGAGTGAGAGGGTGAGAGGGTGCAGCCTGCCCCCACCCCCCGCCGGCCACAACTTTGGCCTGCACTCCAGGGCCCCCAGCACTCTTTTTCTCCTTGGCAGCCCCTGAGATTGTCCTTGTAACCAGGTTTCTCAGGATGAAACATTGGCTTGAGGGGGCTTCTCATCAGTAGAGAAGGGAAGGCCCAGTCTGGGTGCAAGAACTCATTCGGGACCCAGACCTACCGTGGGCTCTCCCTGGGGAGCTGGAGGCAGGAATGGGTTTGAGGAACAGGGACACCAGGGACTATGGCAGAAAGGGACTGTTTGTGGCTGCCACAGAATGAATTTGTGTTGGATGGGGGAGGGGCATTTTAAATGCATTTTGGCTGAGCCTGACGAGGCAGTGGCGCAGTGGATAGAGCGTTGGACTGGGATGCAGAAGACCCAGGTTCAAGACCCTGAGGTCGCCAGCTTGAGCACGGGCTCATCTGGTTTGAGCAAAAGCTCACCAGCTTGAACCCAAGGTTGCTGGCTCCAGCAAGGGGTGGCTCAGTCTGCTGAAGGCCCGCGGTCAAGGCACATGTGAGAAAGCAATCAATGAACAACTAAGGTGTCAAAACGAAAAACTGATGATTGATGCTTCTCATCTCTCTCTCTGTCCCTGTAAAAAAAAAAGAGAAAGAATTAAATGCATTTTGGCTGAAAGAACAGGTTTTAGCATCATTCCGCCCCACCGCCTCCCCACACCCACACATCCCCTGACTTTTTAAAACCCCTCCCCTGATGGCTCACCTGTATGTGAAGCAGGGACAGTGTGCTTTAAGGCAAGTTGAGCAATCCATACACATTCACTCTGTGGTCGGTGGGAAGAGACCAAGGCAAGGATGACATCTCCAGCTGTGGGTTTGCATCAGGAGAGGAGCCAGGAGCCCTTGCTCCAATCACAGGATTGATCAGCGATCTGAGTCAACATGCTGCTGAATGGGAGAGGCCTTCAGACTGTGGGGCGTTGGAGAGAAGCTGGGGTTATGTAATGGAAGCATGGTGAGCTGTTCTTGATATGACTACCACTCTCAGTAATTATTATTATTATTATTATTATTTAAGCTACTCAGACGAA
Source organism: Rhynchonycteris naso (assembly GCA_037038555.1). NCBI lineage: Eukaryota > Metazoa > Chordata > Mammalia > Chiroptera > Emballonuridae > Rhynchonycteris > Rhynchonycteris naso. Next base: position 106,003,603 of record CM073001.1, read on the forward strand.
TCCAATGAAATAAGACTTGTTTTGCAATCAGGTTGTTCAGAGGATGGAGAAGCACTCTTTGTGGAGGCAAGAGCAGTCGCCTGGGTTTATACTACACTGGGCAGCGTATAAAGCCTCCCCGACCTCTATGGTCTTTTAGATTTTGATCTATACACTCAACGAACCGACACGATTTCCCCCATTTTATGAGCAAGGAGGCTCAGGGAAGCCAAGTGACTTGCCCAAGGTCTCACAGCAGAAAAAGAATAGAGCTGAGGCTGAGCTGGTCTCCTGGCCCCCATTTCAGACTTTGCTCCACGACCCAAGGTAGGTTACCGAGAACCTCATCTCAGGCGGCACCGCCCTGGGTTGGAGGGGCAGCAGGAACCCTCCACAAGATAAAATACTGAAATGTGGGTTGCTCTGGGGGACCTTCTGTAGCATCTGCGAGCCTCAGCCCTTCACTGCATTCCAACCAGGCTGTGCTGTGGGAACCCTGAGTGCGGACTGCATGTGAGCGAGACACAAGACTCTTGCCACTTAACTGGTTTTCCTCCTGAAGATAAAAGGATGACAGGTTTATTGTAGAAAATCTTGAAAAGACAGAGAACTAGGAAAAACCATTTGAAAATCACTCACACCCCTAGGAACATGATGTCCTTGTATTCTGAGGTTTTTCATGCATAAATCTTTCTTATTGACCCAGCCATCCCACTTATAGGAATATATCCCAAGGACACCATATCACCGACTGAAAAACAGAAATGTACCCCCATGTTTATGGCAGCATTGTTCACAACAGCGAAGATATGGAAACAGCCCAAGTGTCCATCAGTAGATGAGTGGATTAAAAAGCTTGGTACATATATACAATGGAATACTATGGGGGCATGAAAAAGAAGGAAATATTACCTTTTACAACAATATGGATGGACCTGGAAACTATTATGTTGAGTGAAATAAGTCAGGCAGACAAAGAAAAATATTATATGATCTCACTCATTTGAGAAATCCAAGGAATAATGAGAACTGAGGAACGAAACTGAGACAGAAGAGGGATCAAAGGGAACAGAGAAAAAGAGGACAGAGGAAAAAGGGATGATAGGATGGAATAAACCTGAAGGAAAGGAGGGAGAGCGCTATAGGGAGGGGGGTAAGGGAGAGGTTGAGGGGAGATGAGGGGAACATGGGGGAGGGGGGATGCATTCAGAGTGACCCTAGAATCTATGTGAACACAATTAATTAAATAAATAAAATTTAAAAAAAAGAATTAGGATCGTGCTATATATGGTTTTCCACCCTAGTTTTTTTTTTTTTCTAGAGAGTCAGACAGAGAGATAGATAGGGACAGACAGACAGGAGCGGAGAGAGGTGAGAGGCATCAATCATTAGTTTTTCATTGCCATTACAACACCATAGTTGTTCATTGATTGCCCTCTCACATGTGCCTTGACTGCGGGCCTTCAGCAGACCAAGCAACCCCTTGCTGGAGCCAGCAACCTTGGGTCCAAGCTGACGAGCTTTTGCTCAAGCCAGATGACCCCGCGCTTAAGCTGGCGAGCTCGGGGTCTCGAACCTGGATCCTCTGCATCCCAGTCCGACACTCTATCCACTGCGCCACTGCCTGGTCAGGCTCACCCTAGATTTTAATTTCTACTTTAACCTCTTTCACGATTTTCCTCCCATGAATACCAACATTTATTTATTTATTTATTTATTTATTTATTTATTTATTTATTTATTTATTTTAATTTCTTTTTATTTATTCATTTTAGAGAGGAGACACAGAGTGAGAGAGAGAGAGAGAGAGAGAGAGAAAGGGGGGAGGAGCTAGAAGCATCAACTCCCATATGTGCCTTGACCAGACCAGTGCAGGGTTTTGAACTGGCGACCTCAGTGTTCCCAGGTCGACGCTTTATCCACTGCACCACCACAGGTCAGGCGAATACCAACATTTAAAAAAGGCAAAGAGGAATTTGCATTATCAGATCAGAAAGTCAGTCTATGCAAATAAATACTGTCTTGGTTAGAAAGAAGAAACTAGATCTAAAACCAAATAGAGAAAGCTGCTATAGATCCCAGTATGTTTAGGAGCCTAATACATAAAAAACATGTCTTTTGCTAATGGGAAAAGAATAGATTAATTGATCTTCAATCTTACAACTTATACAATAGTCAATTCCAGATAAAGACGTAAATATAAAAGGCAAGACAAAAAAAATCTCACAACAAAACTTTTTTTTCTCTCTTTTTAAAAAGGTAGCATAATAATTTAGCAGTAGGAAAACACTTTTATCCAAGAATGAAAACTCAGAAGCTATTTTTAAAATAAAGACAGATACACTTGTCAATATTAAACTCTTTAAAATTGTGTATGGCAAAAGATGCCTAACCAAAGTTTCAGTTATATGTATTTCCAATTCAAAGAAAGGAAATTCCTTAGTATCTATTATAAACAAAGAATTTTTACAAATCAATGAAAAACAACCAACCAGTAAAGAAAAAGTGGACCAAGAATGTAGGAAAGCAACAAATATAGAAAAGAACAAATTTACAAGTAACTGACAAAAAATAATTTTTTAAAGATTCTCAAACGACTCTAGTGAGATAAGAAATGCAATTTATAACAACAACGAGCTAATTCTTCACAACTATAAAACTAGCAACATTTAAAATCAGCAATAACACCTTTTGCTCTTGGACATATGGAGACATGAATACTCAATTACTACTGACAGTTCATTGAAAGGCAATATGGTAACATCTATTAAAATAAATAATAAAATAGCCTGACCAGGCAGTGGCACAGTGGATAGACTGGGATGCAGAGAACCCAAATTTGAAACCCCAAAGACGCCAGCTTGAGTGCGGGCTCATCCTGCTTGAGCTCATGGTCGCTGACTTGAGCAAAGGGTCACTCGCTCCGTTGTGGCCCCCAGCCCAAGGCATATATGAGAAGCAATCAATGAATAACTAAGGTGCCGCAATGAAGAATTGATGCTTCTCATCTCTCTACCTTCCTGTCTGTCTGTCACTATCTGTCCTTCTCTTTGTCTCTTTGTCTCTGTCAACAAAAAAAGAATAAAATATATCCTTCAGCCCAGCAATAATCCCATGTCTGGGAAGCTAATACACAGACATAAAAGCATCAGTCCATCAGGCTTTATATTCAAGAATTATAGCCCTGGCGAGCTATAGGAATAGTGTGAATACCTCTTAACAAGAGAGGGTGGAATAAAGCATAGGAGTTCTCACCCTAGAAGATTATAGAACCATGGATCAGCATAAACGAGAACTGTGGCTGTTGGCTTGTTGGGGGGAAAACTGGGTTGCAAAAACCTGTATAAAGTCTTCCCTTGTTTCTGTAAACAGTGTTGTTAAAACCTCGTAGGAGCATGCATATTATATGAACAGGGAGACTGAATGTCAGGTTGTTAGCATGGACGCCCTGGGGAGTTGCTGTGCCTGGAGTGGAGAGGGGCATGAAGGCTGATGGAGAAAGAAAAGGAAGAAAATTCCCACCCCCAACCAAAACAAAAAAATAAACCAAAGGTTGCGGGGAGGGGTAACGGCACATTCTGGGTCTTCTCCATTGGCCCAGACTCAGGGGAAGTCCAGTGAGATTTGCCATGTCTGGCAATAAGGACACACATGGAGGCCTTTTGTCTAATATTTAGCAAGCGGGAACTGCTTGTGCTTAATATGTCTCAGAAAGAGTCAGTGAAACTATTTCTCTTGTAACTTCTCCAGCTGTAAGACAGTAAAAGAGTCTCACCTTGTCCGTCCCTCATCTGGGTGATGAAATGCAGTATATTGTTGCCTGCCCCATCTCAAACCCTTCCTTGAACAACTTCCCTCCCCGCCATGCCCGCTGCCCACAGGGACCCCCTGAGTCTGGTAGCCCAACCGTTGGCGGTAGCTGAGCCAGGCCAACTGGATTCAGGGTGCGTGTGAGTCGAGAAGACACCAGGACCAGATACTTGGTGATTGTGAGCTCTTGCGCAGAAAAGTCATGCCGAGTTGAGGTTGGGGTGACCATTTGAAGCTGAGAAAGAAGGACAATGGGCAGGCCTGCAATGAGAATCCCCATGGAGCCCCAGAGAGAAATCAGCTTCAGTTCCTGTGAACAGGGCTTTGTTTCATGAGCTTGCCCTGTGCACCAGTTATCTCTTGCTGTGTAACAAATATGCCCACAGTGTAGTGATTTAAAACTACTCTTTTATTTAGTTCACTGTTCTGTGGGGGGTGGGGGGGTAACTTGAGCTGGGCTACTCTAGGCTTGGGGTCACTTACTTGTCTGGACCTCTGAAAACATGTCCCTCATCCTCCAGCAGGCTACCTTGGACTTGGTGGCAGAAGGATTTCCTGGCCCAAGAGCAAGAGCTGCAAATCCTCTTAAGATTTAGGCACAAAACTCACAATGTCATACTTGCCAAGTCTAGCCCAGATTCAAGGGCTGAGGCAGAGGCTCCACCTTGTCACGTAAGTTTCAAAGAGTTGCAGTGATTTTTGCATTCCTTGAATTATTCAAGCAACGTATCTTCTTTTATGGGAATGGATTCCTGACCCCTGATTCCCGAGAGGATTGGCTAAAACATAGATAGAGACATAGCGAACTCACTGGAGATCAAATTCTTCCTCTCTATATACCTGGGACACTAAAAAATAATACTAGTTCTCATTTGTTGGTTGTAGAAGGGAGCAGGCAGTTACAACAAGTGGGCTCTGAGGAGACTTTGTAGCAACCCAGTAGAGCCTGGGGAAAAGGCAGGTGGTCTCCTGGCCCAGGTCAGGGCCCAAAGGGCAGCGAGGGCATCACATCAGCAGGGGCCAATGCGCTGGCATGTGAAAGGCTGGGGTGGGTAGCACATGACCTGCTCTGCGCACCCTAAGATCTCCTGGCCCCCTTCCTATTGGGGCTAACAAGTGAGAGCCTGACTCTTGCCTCTGTGGGTTCTGGGTGGAGAAGGACCATGTGCGTATGGTGTCTCCTTCCTCAGAGTATTGGAGCAGGAACAGATTCCTCCCGGGGTCAAGCAGTAGCCACGATGACTCCGGAGCCTCAGTGGCTCCTCACGCTATCCCGAACTCAGCACATTCGTCTGGACCCAGCCCTGGGTTCCCCTCTCCACTCAATGGCTCATCTGTTAGTGATGACGACCACACACCCTCCGGGGTCTGGCTGAGGGAGGTATGTCAGGTACTAAGCAAGTATTTTAGAAACGTAATCATGAAAGACCACGTCCACGCTCACTGATCAAATGAGACAGAGAATTGCTTTCGAGGATACTGACTGAGCATTGGTGTTCTCTCTCTTTCTCAGCTCCCCGATACTAGGCACGGGGGTTGATAGACTTTATATCACTTTATGCTACTAAAGGGTTTCATGATGTGCCACAGGGTGAATTTCAGGGTCATTTGACTGTCTTAAAGCAAAAAGGCAGCTGATAAATGTTTTCAAGTGAGTGTGTCTATTGAGGCCAAATTGAGTGGGGTCAGAGACTCCGGAACTACTTAGTCATGAGTGTTCTTATTCAAAAATTCAAATAGTGACTTTAATCAAGAGATGGCTTAAACTTTCTCTGAAGGAGTTTATGTGACAATTGACATCAGCTCTAAATCCATCTTGCCTGTAACCAGAGAAATTTATTTCTATTGCCTTGAGGAGAAGAGAACCTCCATTTGTCTGTTCATTAAAAAAAAAAATCTAGTGACTTTTTTAAAAATTGAACTTTCCAGGAGAATATTCCATAGGCATGAGGTTTGTGACCTTTAAGTAATGACAACTAGGCCCCCCCCCTTGTAATGGAAGTGTTTGTATCACATTTGATTAATAAACATTTTCCCTCTCGTCGCCCCTCGCTGGGCTCCGATCTCTTCTGCATTTTTCTGCCTTTTACAAAGCTGGAAGGTCAGGTGGCGGTCAGCAGCCACCTTGAGAAAGGTCCCCTTCGTGCCCCTTAGCCCCAGCCAACAGGAAGACACAGGCAGACACATGACGGTTTCTGGTGGGGTTCATGTGTGGGGTGCACACCCACACACTGCCGTGTGGACTTGTCGTTGCCACGCAATGAGTCTTTCATGGTGGGAAGGGAGTATTACTTTACTTGAGTGGATGTCTGTCAGCGTTGTTCAGGGAAAAAACGTCAGAATTGCACCCAGAAATAGAACACGGTATCAGCTGAGAAGCACTGAAGCACTCCTTTCTTCACCATGACTTCCTGTTGTCCTGGTGCCTCCGTACTCAAACTTCATTCATTCATTCCATACTTATTTATTATCTCCATGTGCTCGGAAAACACAGATGAAGAACTCAGGGTCCTGCCTCAAGGAGCTCATGTTCTGGGGAAGGAGTAGGGGACAAGAATGTAAACCAAGTGTCCTTTTAGAGAAAACTCAGGAAGCCCTGGTAGCTCAGTGAACAAACAGGCCACCAGCTCAACTTGGGGCAGGAGAGGCTTCCAGGGTGGGCTGACCCTGCCAATGAGTCTGAAGAATGAAGAGAACTCACCAGGAAAAGAACCAGCAGGAGCAAATGCTCAGAAGAGGGGATTGGGACCCTCTGCAGGAGTGGGGACCTGCAAGACGCAATCATACACAGACTCCATAATTGTTCATTGAGTTGTGTGTCCTGGACTGGGAACTTGAGGGCACAGGTGGCATTTTCTTCCCCTGTGGCAGCTCTAGAACCCCCGTGAATGGAGAGTGATCGATACAAAGGCCATCACACAGCTGACTCTGCTATGGGCACCATTTTGTTTGGGCTCAGAAGAGACTTCACATCTTTTCTCCTTTGGCGAAGCCTGGGACTTGGGATTCTTGTTTCTGAGTTCTTGTTGGGTCCATCGAAACTCCAAGAGTCTTTTTCCTCTGTACCACGTTACAGAAACAGCAGTGGAAACTGCAGTATTTTAAACCTGGCCCTGAAACACCAATGCTGTCTCCAAAAACGGGATATGCTTCACCTTCTTGGTCTATAAATTAATGTCAAAGGAAGACAAGTGGTAAGAACATCACACCCTTTGAAATAATAAATTCTTTGATCAAAGAAGAGTGTTTGGTAAACTTGCCCAGAGTTAAACTAATTGGTTCGGGAGCAGATAGAATCTCCCCAAGCCACTCTGCTGCTAAATTGGTATTGGTCAAGGTGTTTGAAGTTCAGAGGAGAGCGGATTCTCAGGGGAGAAGCCCATTTGAATAATTGGCATTACATGGTGTTCCCAAACACAGGCTACAACATCCAACCCTCCTGGAGAGATGAAAGAGTCACTTCCCTTGTAACTGATCTGGCTCTCTGGAAACCTCTACAGACAACTGGAAACTTTTAGGAAGGCTTCCCTTGAAAATGAAGTGTTCATGGTACGAAAAGAGAAACCATTTCTGTGGGGGCAGGCCTTCTCGGGGGGCTGGACCACAGAGGGGTCCCTTCACCTTGGCGCTGGTGACTTTGGGGACCCAATCATTCTTGGTCTGGGGCTGCCCTGTGTGGGGTGAGATGTGTGCAGCATTCCTAGCCTCTCCCCATGAGGACCACACACCCCTGTGGTGACAACAAAAATGTCTCCACGAATTGCTGAATGTCCCACGGGAGGCCAAAACCACCCCTCCCCATTGAAAACCACTGGGCTCAGCCAGTACAATCTATTCTTGGGCTCTAAACAAAGTCTGGTACCTGTAGCTTCAATTCCGAAAGTTCCTTTCTCAGGGAATGTGTCTTTTTTCTGATTGTTGGCTGTCCCCTTCCTAGCTTGTCATGTTACAATAGAGATTTAAATTACAATTTTCAACAGCTAACGCAGTGGTTCTCAAACTTTTTGAAGTCGGGGCACATTTAAAATCCTACAGATAATTGTAGGCACACTATATACAAATTTCTGAGAAATATGTTATAACAATTAAGTCAAATATTAAAGAAAAAATATAAAGCCCAAGCGTGCTTTTATGGTAATTAAATGAAATAAATACAACAAAATTAAATTTATTCTGACATTAAAAAACATTTTTATGTTACATTTTTTGAGTTATGTTTTTTAGAATTCATAAAAAAAGAGGGGTTAAAAATGACAAATATTATCTTTTTGTATATATAGATACATTCTTAGTAAGATTTAATAAATTCGGCAGGTTGTGGCACGAATGTGTTCAGTTTTTTCATTCCTGAGTTTATGAGAAACATGAGCCTGATGTGTCCTAGCAATTTCTTCAATGTTTGGGCACATAATTGAAAGGCAAACTCTCATTTCCTTGTCAATACATTCAAGAATTCCTCTCTTTTTCCTCTTAATTGTGTTGAGTGCAGAAAACTCCCACCATACATATCATCTTAACTTTACACCAAATAAAGGATAGAAGAAACTTGCCTCCAGTCTTTCTGGGGAACATGCACCATAGCCTAACAGCCTTTTGCAACCTAATCAGGCAAGTGAAGTGGGGGGTTAGGCAGACTGTCAGCTTACAGCCAATAATTCCCCATACCTCTGTCCCCAAAAATCTAAACTCCAAAATCCCTGTTGGTATTTTGGTCCCCGACAGGCACATATTTCTCTGGAATACCATAGGGCGCCCCTGGAAATCTTCTAGGGTGCACCAGTGCGCCCTGCGTGCACTTTGAGAAGCACTGGGCTAAAGTGTAGGACTGCAGCCTAATGTGGAGTTGCATCTCCTCATGCCTGCGACCTTGAGCAAGACGTGTCTTCTCTCAGAGCCTCAGTTTTCCCACCTGTGAAGCACAGAGAACACCCAGCCCTTCCATGTGGTGGGGGCTCAGGGAGCCCACGATGCTGGTGCCTGGCCCACGGCAGGGCCTTCTAAATAGCAGCTGACTTACTGTGACCACACTTTCCTCCTCAGCCAGGGTAGGACGGGGCCGCTCCCAGTCATGAGCATTCTAACTACCATGAAGCCCTTTTGCTGCCAGCCAAACGCATTCACTGCCTGTGACAGGCCAGGAGGCCCGTCTCTCTACGGCAGGTGCACAGGGCTTAGGGGAAGAATACAGGTCTGCTGCCACCATTGCGCAGCCGGGTCCAGGGTCAAGTCCAGGGTCGGGTCCCACCCCTCTCCGCCCCTGAGAACATGGGGTTAATAACCCCCACTGCACAGGTCTTGGCCATGAAGTGGGGCCAACATATGCAAAAAACTTCCCAACACACAGCAGGTTTGCAGACGCCGTGAATGATCACATTCAGTTCAGTCAGCGTAACAACACAGGCTGTCACCGACCTTGAAAGGCAGGGGTCAGAGCATTACACCACTCTGATGCTGGGCACTGCTTTGCTGGAATTCACCAGAAGAGTTTCAGCTCCGATGTGACCTCTGGGCGGCATTAACCTGGGCACAGGCTCAGTGTGCAGTCCATTAGCTGAGTGCCCTTGGCCTCTAGGACCCTGTGGCGTCGGCACCGAGGGCGCAGTGAATGACTATGTCTTTCAGGGGGTCCAGAAGGCCAGTTTTCCTTAAGCAAGAAAATGTACTTCCCAAACCAGACCATCTGTTTCCCCAACACCATAAAACGCACAAAGGCAACAGTGAAGAGCTAGGAGCGGGTGAGGAGCACACAGGTAGAACCTTCCATAATCTCCCTCGGGGACTCTCAGGCTCAGAGACACACACATGACCAGAGGTGTTGGCTCACAGTCTTAGACTGGGCATGCAGCTTGCTTTTCCTGTCCCTTATTCTGAGAACCTCGGTTTCTCCCACATCCACATTTGTCCTGCGGTCATATGTGCTCACTCGGAACAGCGGTGTCTGCGCTAGCACCTCGAGGATGGCAGCTGGGTGCAGAACTCCTTGGTGGGTCCCTGGTGACATCACTAGGGTGGTGACATCACTGTCAATGGAAATCATTCTTCTCTGGGCTTTTGTCACCAAGCTCATGTGCAAACAGTTACGTGATCAGTGCGCTTTTATTTTTTTTAGGGATTGCTTTGTTGTTCTTTCTTATTTACTTTTGTTTTTTAAGCACAAAAAATATGTGCATAGTCCCAAGAAAGTGATTAGCTAAAGAGAAGAAAGGGTTGTTTCAGGCAAGGTTACTGTCCCTTAGGGGATGGTGGGGGTCTTACCAGGCAGATGGCCTCAGCTTCCTTTGTGAGGATGGAGAGGGCCATCAATGGGCTACCCCACTGATGCTGACCTGGAGAAGGTTGACACTGCCGTAGGTCAGGTATTAAGTCTAGGTTCGCTGTCATGGGCACGAGTGACTCCATTTTGGGCCTGTGGTTTTCTATTTAACAACAGTAAACCAAGGCACATTCAGCAAAGTCTAATTTCCACAAGGATCAGTGTCCCCCACTAGCCCCGCTTCCGTCTTCCTCTTCCAGAAGCCCGTTTTTAGATGGATATTAGTTTTACTCTTGCATTGTTCGGTTGTGAAAAATAGGCAAATATATTTTTTTAGTCTATGTACATATTGAGTGTGTGTGTGTGTGTGTGTGTGTGTATATATATATATATATATATGACATGTACATATCATGTTATATAATCTACACATAAATAACATATATATCATTTTAAATTTGCATACTGCATGTACACTAGGATTCTTTTTCTCAATGTATCTTGGAGATCTCTTCCACAGCAGAATTTGGAGATTTTTCTCATTCCTAAAATCTGCACCTGCAACCCTTTTATTGTGACAGGAAGACCCCTAGAATCCCATCTGTCTGCTATGCCTAGTACATACAGTGTCTGAGGGGCCACAGGTCAGGCCCAGCATTCTTTCCGCTAGTCACAGACAGGGCCCACTGCGTCAAGAGGTCTTTCCAAGGTGCAGGCTGTGCTCATGTCTGTGCAGCCCTCTCCCCTGCCCCCGGCAGAGGGTCAGAGCCATGGGGGGTGGGGAGGTAGAGAGGGGACCTCAGCCAGACCACGGGCCATCGGACAATGCCACAGGCTCCAGAATGCAGGCTAGAACTAGCTTAGGCAGCCCATAGTCCGATGGCCCCTGCCCAGACAGCAGCCTGAGGCTGGGAGAGGAAAGTGCACACTCAGGACCTGTGGCCCCCACCTCCACGCACAAACACTAAGCAGCTCAGACTCTTTCTTCAGGGGCCAGAGGCAGGGGCTCTTCCCAGAAGGGTTGTGGGGGTGGTCGGGTGACAGGTGGGGAGACTGTGGGAGCGGAGCTCAGGCGATCCGGCTTTGCCGTCCCATGCTGCATGGCCGTCGGCACACCTCCTGACAGCCCTGAGCCTCAATGCCCTCATCTATCAAACGGGGATTCTGTTCTGCAGATTTTATCTGGGATTGGGCGAGGCTGTATGAGAATTGAGATAAGCGTTTCCTGGACACAGTGGGTGTGGTGGAAATGGCAGCCACTGTCTCTTCCAGTGTGGCACAAAGCCACGCAAAGGTGGAACCCCAGCCATCAAAAGCCAGTGTGTGGGGTGGGTGCAGGTCAGGCTGCAGGGACGAGCCTCCTTCTGCAGGGAAACCTGCCTCCTGCTTGCTTCCACCTGACCTCAGGAAAGCTCCCAGACCTCTCTCAGCCTCAGCTGTTCTTATCTGTAAAATTAGACGACCTCAAAAGTCCCTTTCATTGTTCAACTAACCCTTCCAGTCCCAAGAATCAAGGATTCTCATCCATCTGTGTCAACCCCTCCTTGGGGGTCGGTCCCTGCAGGAAATGGTGGACAGGCTCTCTGGGGTGCCCATATTTGGTGGGGTCGCAGCCCCACTGCTGGGTCTCCAGGTGTTCGTCCCTCCCTGGCTCTTAGTCACCTGCATAGGAGTGCCAGCCCAGTGGAAGATGACGGAATGTCTGGGCTCTTCCCATTGCCAGGTGTCCTCAGCCCCTGCTTTGGTCTCGAAGCCTCATGTTGGTCAGATAAGTCTGTAAATATGATGTATATGTTTACTCACTTATAGTTTGCATTGGGTGTGGGGGACAGGCTGTAAGCAGGTCAGGTCATTATAGCCTGAGGCTTAGTTTTAAGACTAAACTTTTCCCCACACCCTTGACTGTTGCATGAAAGGGGGTGGTGCACTCTTATGAGGAATGCCATTATGCCTCAGATAAGTGACTTTGTATCAGAAACTTCCTTGTTTGAATATTGGATTAAAGGTTTGGATTTCTACACTATAAAATGGAGCAGACCGGGAGCTTGCTCTCTCTCTGTTCCTGAGATTAGCATTAGAGAGGAGAGCGGAGAAAGGCCATGTGAAGGAGAGGAGAAGCAGCCAAGATGGAGGAGTGCTGAAGGAGAAGTCAGTTTGTGCAGTTTGTGCAGAGAGAAGGAGATGGGGAACAGAGGTGAATAAGGCTGGTGAGCTAGAAACCTTTGATTCTAGGAAAACTCAGATAAGTCAGTGGCTTTGGGAGCCCTGAATGGAAAGGGAAGTGTTTTCCCACTGTGTGTATTTCTCGCCCACCAGGTGCAAGCTAGGATTAAAGCTAATGGCCCACCAGTTCTTGGCTCCATTGTTTCATTACCATCTGTCCAAATCAAAACTGAACCTGCACTGGCCAGGCGGCTGTGTTGGTGGCTGTGGCTACTGGCTTTACACCTCGCCAGACAGCTGCTCTGTGCACTTGGGAGACCCAGGCGGGGGTCACATCTCTGTATACCCTTACGTCACAGGTTTTTCATCTCTCTCCCTCTTTTTTCATAAGAAGGAAATCTAGTGGGAAATTACTTCTTGGAAGTAAAATGATGACCTCACTTTGCCTCTGTTGGTCAAATAAGTTTGTAAATATGATATATATATTTGCTAACTTAAATATGATATATATGTTTGCTCGCTTATAGTTTGTATTGGGTGTGGGGGACAGGCTGTAAGCAGACCAGGTCGTTATAGCCAAAGGCTTAGTTTTAAGACTAAGCCTTTCCCACCCTTTTGAGGAATCCCATTATGCCTCAGAAAAGTGACTTTGTATCAGAGATTTCTTTGTCTGTATATTAGATTAAAGGTTTGAATTTCTACACTATAAAATAGGGCAGACCAAGAGCTTGCTCTCTCTTGGTTCCTGAGATTAGCATTAGAGAGGAGAGTAGAGAAAGGCCATGTGGAAGAGAGGAGAAGCAGCCAAGATGGAGGAGTGCTGAAGGAGAAGCCAGTTTGTGCAGAGTTTGTGCAGAGAGAAGGAGATGGGGAACAGAAGTGAATAAGGCTGGTGAGCTAGAAACCTTTGATTCTAGGAAAACTCAGATAAGTCAGTGGCTTTGGGAGCCCTGAATGGAAAGGGAAGTGTTTTCCCACTGTGTATATTTCTTGCCTGCCAGGTGCAAGCTAGGTTTAAAGCTAATGGCCCACCAGTTCTTGGCTCCGTTGTTTCATTACCATCTGTCTGAATCAAATGCGAACCTGCATGGGTCAGGCGGCTATGATGGGGGCCGTGGCTACTAACTTTACAGCCTCATAGATTCCTTGTGGAGAATCAATGAAGTAAGGTAGAAAATTGAGCAAGGAGCTGACCTGGAGCCAGCTGGTGCAGGGCTTTGCAGGGTCAGGGACTGCTCTGTGGACACTCCACTGAGTGCTCGTGACACTGGACAGGGACAGGTTCACATTTTCTGGCTAGGAGACACCCAGAGAAATTAAAATACTCCTGAAGCCACAGAGAGTGAGAGGCAGAGCTGAGACTTAAAGAGAATAACTAGAAATTGTTGTGCCTTCACCATGTGTGGTCCAGTGGAAGTGGCTTGGGTAGGCTGGACCCCCCATGCCTGTTCCATGGGTCTGCGGTCCCAGGACCCCTCTCACAGGTTCGCCTCTATGTGCCCCCCTCCCATCCATCAGACAGCTCCCCCTCCCGCTACCAGACCCCTTCCCCAACACATGCTATAATTTTCAAGTCTAAAGTATTTTTTTTTCCAGATAAGTTGTGAAAATTTATGACGATTCTGCCTACCTTGCATTCTGTGCATCTAATATAGAAAAGAGTGATAAAAATTGCCTCTTTTTTTTTTCTTCCAGTGTCAGGTGCTTTATATGCATTGACTAACTAAGCAGCCCTGGGGTTATATAGCGTGCACCACAAATCTCACAGCTTTTGGGGGCAGTGCTAAAATCAACCCAGGTGTCTTTGGACCCCCAGCCTATGGCTGTCCCACGCTGCCTCTGTGCCCCCCACACACAGAGAGGATCATCCTGCAGGCTTGGGTTCATCGTGACCCCCACCCTGCAAGGCTCCCCAGCCTGGGACTGAGTCACACGTGTGGAATGGCTTCACGGAGAGGTGGAAGTGGTCAGCAGTAGCAGGGCTCCGTCTGAAAGGTCCAGCAATCTATTTATCATCTAGGCACTTTTTAAAAGACGGTAACTGGGCCTGACCTGTGATGGCGCAGTGGGTGGAACATTTACCTGGGATGCTGAGGTCACCAGTTCAAAACCCTGGGCTTGCCTGGTCAAGGCACATATTGGAGTTGATGCTTCCTGCTCCTTCCCCGCCCTTCTTTCCACCCCCACCCCCCTCTGTCTCCTCTCTAAAATGAATAAATAAAAAAATATTTTTAAAAAAAGACGGTAACTGACTCACCCAACACAACTCAGAGGCAGGTGGAGACAGTCTTTCTTTCTCTCTCTCTCTCTCTTTTAATGCAGAAAGAAGCCTAGAGATGCAGGCTGTGTGGGGTTTTTTGGAGGGGGAGAGGGGTGCAGAGATAGGTGTTTGAACATGAACTGGAGTACAGAATGGCAAGTCTTCATTTTGCCTTTAAACAAGCAGGTCCTAGCTTAGGCCTCAGGTTCCCCTTGTGACTGCATCTCAGATCTGCTTGAAGACCACCTGCCAATGGGAATTGGAATGCCACCAGCCCTCCCCCAGGGCTCAAGCATCAAGACTAGAGGCAAAGGCCAGGAGAGGATTCCAGAGTTTGTCCTGGAGTCCTCTCCTCATGTGTCAGACTCGGATGGTGGCGCTCACCTCGCAGGGTTGGCGTGGGTTCCAGGAGAGAACTCGCAAGGAGTCCTGACCTAGGGCCCTCACACTCAGTATCTGTTGGGCTGTGACAGCAATCCGTAATCACCTTGCTGCATTGATTATTGGTAGGGAAAAAACACATTATAATTTTTTTAAAAATCGTATAGATTCACCTCTAGATATTTCTGTCAAAGTTTCTATGACTATATCTGCCTATGTTTCTGCTTGCATAGAAATTCAATTTTTCCTGCAAAATGGTCTTTTATAGTCGACTGGGTTATGATAATAACACTTTTCGCTTCTGTAGCGCCTTTTATCCGGGACTCAAAGCACTTCATAAGCTTTAATTAATTCTGGCAACAAGCCCCGGGAGGTAGGTAAGCATTATTATCCCCATTTTACAGATAAGGAGAGGGAGACCTTGAGAAGTTAAGTAATTTGCCGAAGGCACCAAAGCAGTTAGTAACTAAGTCTGAACAAGAAGGCAGAGCGCCTGTCTCCGGCCTCACTCAGGCCCGGGGCGTGATTGATGGAGAGGTCTCAATCAATCGCAGCACCCGTGCTAAATACATGTTGCGCGGCTCACAGGCGTTAGGGGGAATTATTTAGGCTGACTCATATGTTTCTCCCGTGGGTACTGGCCCATCTTCAGGTGAGCTGAGCAGAGCCTGCAGACCCATTTCTCAGATCCGAATGCTCCTGCTACAAACTTGTCTTGACCAGAGGATTCCTATTTCCCTCATATTTGGACTCAGCCAAGCATTTGCTGTGTGTCAGGCTCTGTGCTAGCAACTTTTTGGCCTGTGCCCTTGCCTATAAATTAATTCTCATGGCAATCCCATTAATGTCTCCATTTTACAGGTGAGGACAACCGAGGCTCAGGAGGCCAGTGGCACATATGAGATCACACAGTGGAACCAGGATGCCAACCACGTTCTGGCTCAAAGATGAGTGATCTCGTCACTCAACCAGCTGATGCCTGGTGTTCACATCTGTCACTGGGAAGCTTTATCGATCCTACCATGGCATTTCCAAGGGCAACAGTAGGTGAGTAAAGAGCTCTTATTGTCTTCATGAGCCAGGTAAAGTCGATAGCCTCTGTTCTTGGATGCATGAATTAATAGGGGAACTCCCTGGGAAGGTCTGATCAAATGCAAGGGTTTAGGAAGGGCCATGGCTCCTCCAAGGGCATTTTTCAAAGGTCCCCAGCAGCAGATCTCATTGTCGGCCCCTCCGACCCCACCTTCCCTGTCTCAATGGTCCCTCACCCTGGCAGCAAAACTCTTGCCATCAGGCTCCAGACATCAGAATGGCTCAAGGAGCTGCACTTTCTCTCCTCTGATGTGACTGTGGAAGTCAGACAAGCCTGGGTTTGAATTTCAGTTCTGTGCTCATTTATGGCTAATCTTGGGCAAGTCCCGACCTCTTCCAGCCTCAGTTCCCTCATCAGTGGAAGGAGCTGTTGCAGAGATTAGATCCATCAGTGAACAAAGGTCCCCAGTACAAGGCCTGGCAGATAGCAGGTGCTCAGTAAGTGTCATGACTCTGCCCTGCTCCGCTTGCCTGACTGTGGCCACATTCTGTCACCTTCGAGCTAGCTAACCCTTTTCTCTGTTGCCTTAGCCTGTCTGATGCTCCTCCCTCCCATCAGTAGCCTGCAGCACCCCACTCCTATGATTTTACTTGGAAGTCAGTCATTTTGAATTTGGGGTATATTTCCCTATAGAAACACAGCTGACAAAGGTAACCAGTTGCCCAAAGTAGCCCACAAAACCGAGTTGGCTCATATGTCTCAATGAGCTTGTCACTTGTCAATAAAAAGTAAAGAAAAAAATGGCCTCAGAAACAGAAGATATCCTTGTTTTTCCCAACCTCACCAGCCCATAGGTGCAACTGATCCAAGACCTCACAGTCTCTCACCACACCTGCTTCCATGGGACCTGCGGCCCCTGAGAACTGCCCCTGACCTCTTTCTCTCTCTGGGAGATCTGTGCATGGTCCTTACATGCCAGACAGCCAGAGAAGCTGAGCCAACTGGGCTGCCTTGGGCGCCCTTGATCAGCCTTCTCCTGTCACTACATCTTGAACCTCATGGCCTCTCAGCCTACAGGGCCCATGCTCACCCGTGACCTTATGTGGTTGGGAAAGGGCAGTGCATTGAAAACCCTTCACAATTCACCGCAGAAGACTTCAGTCAGACCTGAATAGTGGCCTCCATATGCTGAAAGTAGTACATAGAGCTGGGTGTCACCGGAGGCCAATAATGCCTTGGGGCCTGGTCATTTCTGCTGATGTTATCACAGAACTTTCCAGAACTCAGAGTGTGGGGAACTAAAGAGAGATTTCCCCTACCTTTCATTTATTCATGCAGTCAATGAGTAGCTATTGAACATCAACTCCATGCTTGGTCTCCAGTTGTACATCTAAAAATATAAAGCACCTTTGTTGGCTGTTATCTAGAACTAGAAAGCTGGGCTGCCCATCCGTCCTGCCATTTGACCGGAATCTCCTTGCCCTTCAGTGTCCATGCCTTTGACATATTTCTCGCTTCAGGGAGCAAAGTCAGCGAAAATACAGCCCATAACAGCATTTTCTGAACTGGGAGCATTTTTAGGTAAACGTCAAATAACTAAGTGAACATAGAGCGACGATGTGGCTTTGGGGTGCAGGTTCTCCCTGAGTTTGATTGCTGTTTTCTTTAGGAAAAAATTAATGATTGTGCCAGTGCTCAGACCCACTAGTAGCTCAGTAACATACAGCCTTCTGCGTCCACACAAGGTGAACACAGAAAGAAGAGCCAGATCAAATCAATGTGAGACAAGCTCCCCATGATTTTATTATAGATTCAGAATATAAAAAGTAAAAGGAAAACCTCTCTCTCTCTCCATACAGAGATAATATCTCAGCACATTTCTTTTTCACATAGACCTTGGACAAATTTTTAATGTGCAGACATGTAGACATAATAGGGGTGCACGTTCCCTGTCATATGGCTGGGCTCTGAGGGATGGGAAGGTCCTGAAACGGTAGGGAAAGTTCACATGTGATAACTCATCATAGCCCTAACCTCCAGCAGACAGAGAGCCCTGCTCCAGACCTTTGCTTCTCCACTGTCCGTGTACACACAAAGCCAGGCCTTGTTGGAATGCAGGCTCTGGTTCACTGGGTCTAGGGTGGGGCCGGAGAGCCCACATTACTTTTTTTTTTTTTTTCTGAAGTGAGAGGAGAGAATGCAGAGAGACAAACTCCCACATGCGCCCAACCAGGATCCACCCAGCATGCCCACTAGGGGGCAATGCTCTGCCCATCTGGGGTATTGCTCTGTTGCAACCAGAGCCATTCTAGCGCCTGAGACAGAGGTCATGGAGTTGTCCTCAGCGCCTGGGCCAACTTTGCTCCCATGGAGCCTTGGCTATGGGAGGAGAAGAGAGAGAAAGGAGAGGGGGAAGGGTGGAGAAGCAGATGGCACTTCTCCTGTGTGCCCTGGCTGGGAATCGAACCTGGGACTTCCACATGCTGAACCCACACTCTACCGCTGAGACAACCACCCAGGGTCAGAGCCCGCATTTCTACCAAGTCCAGTGCTACTGCTGGACACTAGACCTCCACCTGAAGGGGACGATCAGAGCAATGGTCCTCTTCCCTGGAAACACGTTAGGATCACTTGGAGGCTTTTAAGAGTCATGCTTAGGCTACACTCTCTACCTCCTCCCTCACTCGCAAACAAGGTTCTGCTTTAATAGTCTGGACCTGGGCACTGGTGTATTTTTTTAAAGTTTCCCAGATAAACCCTGCTGGGTAGCTCAGTTGGTTAGAGCAACTGAGGTTGCGGGGTCAATCCCCAGTCGGGGCACATGTAGGAATCAACCAAATGAATGCATAAATAAGTGGAGCAACAAGTCTATGTTTCTCTCTCCCTCCCTCCCTCCTTTCCTCTCTCTCTAACAATCAATAAATAAAAATTAAAAAAATTTTCCCCAGGTGATCCTAGTGTTCAACTAAGGCATCCTGTGATAGGACAGCAGCCTTGTCAATCATACGGAATCAAAAACACGGGGGTGGGGGTGGGGGTGGGGGTGGGGCGGGGGTAGATGAGGCTGTGTGGAAAGCACCTGGAATAACGTGTGTCTGGCACGTAGCCGCTCAGGACGCACTGCCCTTATTAACACCAAGGGCGACAGTAAAAACAGCAACTATGCACCACAGACATGGACTGTAGTGTAAAGAAGGGGACTCCAGTGAACGACACGTACTGCTGTCTCAGTATTGCTTCACCGACTACACAGAGGAAGCACAGCTCGGCTAGATGGTAACCAGGAGGGACGGGGGTGCAGGTGTGTGAGAACTCTGGATCTTCTGCTGACTTTTTCTGTCAGCCTAAAACTGCTTTTTCAAAAATAAAGTTTATGCATTTCAAGCATGAACCTTGGCACCACACAGATACCGGCCAGTCAGATGGAAGCAGAGGCCCACAGGCCCTGGGGCATGGGCTGCAGCTGTTTTTGCTGATGTATGGAGGAAGGGACGTCCCCACGGAGGAAGGGGACAGCTGGTGGAGGGCTCAGGGCTGCAGGATGAGTTCAATGTGCAAACCCCTGGCATGATCCTGGCACCCGAATATCAACTCTAATACTAAAATTACAATTGCTAGTTTATCAGTTAAAGATAGAAATGAAGGCTGCAAAGAAAGGATCGTCCTTTAAGATGGGTCCGTTATCCCCAGTTCACACGTGAAGAAACTGAGGCCACCACCACCACCACCACCACCACCACCACCCCCCCACCCCCCCACCCCCGCCGGAGAAACCCCGGTTGGCCAGTATACGTGCGTGAGCTCCGAACGCCGGGGCGGGGTAGAGTCCGGGAGGAGCGGAAGTACGCAGCTCGTTGGAAGACAGCAAACACGCCCGCCCCAATAAACCTTGGTTTCCGACCCTGCGCAAAGGGCCCTGGCCTCGAGGGCGGGGCTAAAGCTCCTGACGGGCAAAAGCTTACAGCTGAGAGCACGTCAAAAGCCCCGCCTAACCCGCGGAACTGTAGCGAGCAGGCTCCTACTGCTGGTTCTGGGCGGAAGTCCGGAAATAGGCTGGGTCCGCAGTTGAGCAAAGGTGCTCGCCTCTACCCTTGGTGCTAATCTTGTGGCTTCAGTCACAGCCCCTCCCACGGAGGAGAGGCAGAAATCACAGCAAAAGCCACAGTGGGCCGGCGCTGGCAACGCTCATACCCAACCACCCTAGGCACCGGCAGAGGGGGTGGGGGGCCTGCAGATAGACCACACCTAGAGAACACAAAGGCAACACCTACTGGACTCCAGTGGCCACAACTTGCCTATACACAGAAAAAATGGGCAGGCAGAGGAATGCAAACCAAATGAATCAAGAGAAATCCCCAGAGAAGGACCTGAATGAACCAGATATAACCAAATTACCAGAAGCAGAATTTAGAATAATGATAGTTAGGATGTTCAAAGAAATTAGAGCAACAATGGATAGTCATTATGAACACCTAAACAAAGAGATAACAAGTATAAAAAATGAAATTGAAATAATAAAAAAGAATCAGACAGAAATGACAAATACAGTATCAGAACTGAAGACCACAATGGAAGGAATTAAAAGCAGGATGGATGACGCTGAGGATCGAATAAGCGAGTTAGAGGACACAATAAACAAAGACACAGAAGCAGAGAAGAAAAAGGAAAAGAGACTTAAAAAATGTGAGGAAACTCTAAGGGAGCTTTGTGACAACATGAAGAGAAACAACATTCGCATCATAGGGGTGCCTGAAGAAGAGGAGAGAGGACAGGAAATGGAAACTTTGTTCAATCAAATTATAGCAGAAAACTTTCCTAAATTAAGGCTGGGAAACACTCCACACATTCAAGAAGCACACAGAACTCCATTAAGGAGAAACCAAAAAAAATCTACACCAAGACACATCATAGTTAAAATACCAAAGCTAATGGATAAAGAAAAAATTTTAAAAGCTGCTAGAGAAAAAAAGACTATCACCTACAAAGGAGCCCCCATTAGGATGACATCGGACTTCTCAACAGAAACACTTGAGGCCAGAAGGGAATGGCAAGAAATAATCAAAGTAATGCAGAACAAGAACCTACAACCAAGACTACTTTATCCAGCAAGGCTAACGTTTAAAATTGAAGGAGAAATAAAGAGCTTCCCAGAAAAAGAAAGCCTCAAGGAATTCATAAAAACCAAACCAATTCTGCAAGAGATACTAAGGGGCCTCTTGTGAACAGTTTAAAGGGAGGAATGAATAGAGCAAAAGAAGAATACAGCTTTAAAGAATAAAATGGCAATAAACAACTACATATCAATAATAACCTTAAATGTAAATGGATTAAATGATCCAATCAAAAGACATAGGGTAGCTGCATGGATAAAGAAACAGGACCCATACATATGCTGTCTACAAGAGACACACCTTAAAACAAAAGATGCTCATAGACTGAAGGTAAAAGGATGGAAAAAAATATTTCATGCAAATGGAAATGAAAAAAAAGCAGGGGTAGCAATACTTATATCAGACAAAATGGACTTTAAAACAAAGGCTGTAGTAAGAGATAAAAGAGGACACTACATAATGATAAAGGGAACAATTCAACAGGAAGATATAACTATTGTAAATATCTATGCACCAAATATAGGAGCCCTGACATACATAAAGCAGACTTTGATGGATATAAAGGGCGAGATTAACAGCAATACTATCATAGTAGGGGATTTCAATACCCCTCTAACAACACTGGATAGATCCTCAAGAAAGAAAATTAATAAAGAAACAGCAGACTTAAAGGATACACTAGATCAACTTGATTTAATAGATATCTTCAGAACTTTTCACCCTAAAGCAGTAGAATATACATTCTTCTCAAGCGCTCATGGTACGTTTTCTAGGATAGACCACATGTTAGGACACATAAATGGTCTCAATAAATTTAAGAAGATTGAAGTCATATCAAGCATTTTCTCTGATCACAATGCCATGAAACTAGAAATTAACCACAAAAGAAAAACTGAAAAATACTCAAACACTTGGAAACTAAATAGCTTGTTATTAAATAATGAATGGATTAACAATGAGATCAAAGAAGAAATAAAAAAGTTTCTAGAAACAAATGATAATGAGCATACATCAACTCAAAATTTATGGGACACAGCAAAAGCAGTTCTGAGAGGGAAGTTTATTGCACTACAGGCATATCATAAGAAGCTAGAAAAAGCTCAAATAAGCAACCTGACCCTGCATCTAAAAGAACTAGAAAAACAACAACAAATAAAACCCAAGACAAGTAGAAGAAAGGAAATAATAAAGGTCAGAGCAGAAATAAATGACATAGAGGCTAAGGAAACAATACAGAGGATCAATGAAACCAGGAGCTGGTTCTTTGAAAAGGTAAACAAGATTGATGAACCTTTAACTAGACTCACCAAGAAAAAAAGAGAGAGGACTCAAATAAATAAAATTAGAAAGGACAGTGGAGAAATAACAACTGACACAACAGAAATACAAAGCATTGTAAGAAAATACTATGAAGAACTATATGCCAAAAAATTAGACAATCTTGGTGAAATGGACAAATTTCTTGAATCATATAACCTTCCAAAAATCAATCTGGAAGAATCAGAACACCTAAACAGACCAATTACAGCAAATGAGATCAAAACAGTTATCAAAAAACTCCCAAAAAAGAAAAGTCCTGGGCCTGATGGCTTCACAAGTGAATTCTATCAAAAATTCAAAGAAGAACTAATTCCTATTCTCCTCAAGCTATTTCAAAAAATTCAAGAGGAAGAAAGAATTCCAAACTCCTTTTATGAGGCGAGCATAATTCTGATCCCAAAACCGGGCAAAGACAACACAAAGAAAGAAAATTATAGGCCTATATCCCTGATGAATTTAGACGCTAAAATTCTCAACAAAATATTAGCCAACCGGATCCAGCAATATATGAAAAATATCATACACCACGATCAAGTGGGATTTATTCTGGAGAGGCAAGGCTGGTTCAATATTCGCAAATCAATCAATGTGATTCACCACATAAACAAAAGGAAGGACAAAAATCACATGATAATTTCAATAGATGCAGAAAAGGCATTTGATAAAATCCAGCACCCATTCATGCTCAAAACTCTCAGTAAAGTGGGAATACAGGGATCATTCCTTAACATGATAAAGGCCATCTACGATAAACCGACAGCAAACATCATACTAAATGGACAAAGATTAAAAGCAATCCCCTTAAGATCAGGAAACAGGCAGGGTTGCCCACTTTCACCACTCTTATTCAACATAGTTCTGGAAGTCCTAGCTACAGCAATCAGACAAGAAGAAGAAATAAAAGGCATACAAATTGGAAAAGAAGAAGTAAAACTGTCATTATTTGCAGATGATATGATATTGTATATTGAAAACCCTAAAGTCTCAGTCAAAAAACTACTGGACCTTATAAATGAATTCAGCAAGGTGGCAGGATATAAAATTAATACTCAGAAATCAGAGGCATTTCTATATACCAACAATTAAATATCAGCAAAAGAAATTAAGGAAACAATCCCCTTCACTATTGCAGCCAAAAAAATAAAGTACCTAGGAGTAAATTTAACCAAGGAGGTTAAGGACTTGTACTCAGAAAATTATAGAACATTGATAAAAGAAATCAAGGAAGATACAAACAAGTGGAAGCACATACCGTGCTCATGGCTAGGAAGAATAAACATCATTAAAATGTCTATATTACCCAAAGCAATTTATAAATTCAATGCAATACCAATTAAAATACCAATGACATACTTCAAAGATATAGAACACATATCTTAAAAATTTATATGGAACCAAAAAAGAACACGAATAGCCTCAGCAATCTTAAAAAGAAAAAATAAAGCAGGAGGTATCACTCTTCCTGATATTAAGGTTTACTACAAGGCCATTATAGTCAAGACAGCCTGGTACTGGCATAAGAACAGGCACATAGATCAATGGAACAGAACAGAGAACCCAGAAATAAACCCACAGCTTTATGGACAACTGATATTTGACAAAGGAGGAAAGAACATACAATGGAGTAAAGACAGCCTCTTTAACAAATGGTGTTGGGAAAATTGGACATCTATCTGCAAAAAAATGAAACTAGACCATCAACTTACACCATTCACAAAAACAAACTCAAAATGGATAAAAGACTTAAATGTAAGCCGTGAAACCATAAGCATCTTAGAAGAAAACATAGGCAGCAAGCTCTCCGACATCTGTAGCAGCGGTATATTTGCCGATTTATCTTCATGGGCAACTGAAATAAAAGGCAAGATAAACAAATGGGACTATATCAAACTAAAAAGTTTTTGCACAGCTAAAGACAATAGGAACAGAATAAAAAGACAAACCACACAATGGGAGAACATATTCGACAGCACATCTGATAAGGGGTTAATAACTAAAATTTATAAAGAACTTATAAAATGCAACACCAGGAAGACAAACAACCCAATCAAAAAATGGGCAAAATAAATGAATAGAAATTTCTCCAAAGAGGACATACAGATGGCCAATAGGCATATGAAAAAATGCTCAACATCACTAATCATTAGAGAAATGCAAATTAAAACCACAATGAGATATCACCTCACACCAGTCAGAATGGCACTTATCAGCAAAACAACACAGAATAAGTGCTGGCGAGGATGTGGAGAAAAGGGAACCCTTCTGCACTGCTGGTGGGAATGCAGACTGGTGCAGCCACTGTGGAAAACAGTTTGGAGATTCCTCAGAAAATTAAAAATCGAACTGCCTTTTGACCCAGCTATCCCACTTTTAGGAATATACCCTAAGAACACCATAGCACTGTTCGAAAAGAAGAAATGCGCCCCCATGTTCGTGGCAGCATTGTTCACAATAGCGAAGATCTGGAACCAGCCCAAGTGTCCGTCAGAAGACGAGTGGATTAAAAAGCTATGGTACATATATACTATGGAATACTACTCAGCCATAAGAAACGATGACATCGGATCATTTATAACAAAATGGATGTACCTTGATAACATTATACGGAGTGAAATAAGTAAATCAGAAAAAAAGAAAAACTGAGAACAGCACGATTACATACATAGGTGGGACATGAAAGTGAGGGTATGAGACATGGACAAGAGAGTGGTGGTTATGGGATGGGGGGAGGGAGGGAAGAATGGGATAGGGAGGAGGGGAGGGACACAGGGAAAACCAGATAGAAGGTGACAGAGGACAATTTGACTTTTGGTGATGGGTATGCAACACAATTGAATGATAAGATAACCTGGAGATGTTTTCATTGTACATATGTACCCTGATTTATTGATGTCACCCCATTAGAATTAATAATAATAAAATATATATATAAAAAAAATTAAAAAATTAAAAAAAAAATTAAAAAAAAAAAAAAAAAAAGAAACTGAGGCTAAGGGACGTGGCTTGCCCAGGGTCACACCGCTGTGTGGCAGCAAGCTGGGATCTGAGCCCAAGCTTGTAAGCCCTTCTCGGGGGAGAAGGGCCCTTTCTGGCTGGCCCAGGTCTCTGGCGGTCAGCAAACCTGTTGCTGCTGGTTTACTCCTCCAAGAAGGTGAACCGTGAAGCCGGCGTGTACAAAGAGCCAGAGGGCTAGCCCTGCTTGTGCGCAAGAGGATAGAGCTCCTGCCCAAGTCGCCACCCCCTCCCTAGACAAACCTTGCCTTCCCTTTGCTTTCTGTTAAAGCTAGAGAAAGTCAACATTGCAAGGACCTGGAGAGCTCCCCAGGTCCGTCATTCGTCCTGCCCTCCCATTGTACAGATGGGAAAAGCAAGGTTCCTTATAGGCTAAAGTGACATGACCAGGCAGCGGCAGAGCCAGGGCCAGGAACCAGGCTCCGCACCTGGTATGCCCCGCTGTTCCTGTGAGGGCAGCAGGGTGGGGGTGGGGGTGGGGGTCAGGGCACTGCAAGGCCCACCCCCTGGGCCTAAGTGCACACGTGCAATGAATCCATAAGGAGCTGTCTTCCCCGGTGGCCTGCAGGCCATGAGGTCACTCTGTGAGCTGCACTCAGTGATGTCACTGGGCGGTGTGACAGTGTCGCAGATGCCTCCTCTGGCTTCAGATCTGCAGCTCAGCAACTCTGGAGCCTTCCTGCAGGTCAGCGTGTGCCTCACAGAAGCTAATGTGCAGACAAGAGCCCATTTCGTGTAATGAGGGGTTTGAGTTTACGAGCAGGAAGGATGGCCTTTGTCCAGCAGCATGAAAACATAGTTTTTAAAGTGAAAATTATGTCATAGGGTGGCTCTTAGACCCTGGTAATTTGTGACACCTCACCGTGGAGTCACAGGGGTGCTTTCTTCCAAAGGAAGTCCGAGCTGAGTGTGCACAGCTTGTGACCAAAGGAGCCGTCCCCACTTGCTCCCCAAGCGCTGAGCTAACAAACTGTCCAAGGACTCTCCTGTCCCAGGCCAGGGTCCTGCCCCTAGGACATAGTTCTCGAAGGGCCAGGTTAAAAGGGGGTAAGGGCCCTAGTAAGTGCAGGTGGTCTTCAAAACGCAAGTGCTGTTGGGTACGTTGTTCGGTGTGCATCTGACATCAGCGTTTAGAGCTCTGAGAGCTGCAGTGTCCAATATGGCAGCCCAAGCTTGTAAGCCCTTCTTGGGGGAGAAGGGCCCTTTCCAGCCGGCCCAGGTCTCTGGTGGTCAGCAAACTTGTTGCTGCTGGTTTACTCCTCCATGAAGGTGAACCGTGAAGCCAGCACGTACAAAGGGCCGAAGGGCTAGCCCTGCTTGCGCGCCAGGCATGGCCATTTAAGTTTAAAACAACTTAAAATAAGTACAATGGCAGATTCGGTTCCTCAGTCACTCTAGCCGCATTTCAAGTGCTCAAGAACCACAAAGCCGTGCCATGCTGGACAGCAAAAGTACAAACCGTGGCTGCAGAATCAGGTGGGAGGTGATGCTGACCTAAGAAGTGACCACCCCATGGACGGGGAGGGAGGCGCCATTCCTAGAGACCCAGTGAACCAACCAGAAAGGCCTGAACCACATGAGCATGTGAGAGAGTCACAAGTCTCGATGTGGTCAGATAATCTAGACCTGGGGATGGTGTCCTCCGCCCCACAGGGAGGACTCACTGAGCAGGGTGTCAGGTCAGTTCTGCCCAGGACAAGTTCCAGTACAAACCTCATTTAGTCCTGGCCAGATAACTCAGCTGGGGAGAGCATCGTCCAATACACCAAGCTTGCAGGTTCGATCCCTGGTCAGGGGACATATAGGAACAGATGGATGTTTCCTTCTCTCTAACATCAATCAGTTTTAAAATTCACCTCGTGGGGATGTACTAGAGACACAAAGGAATTGCAGGCAGTCTCTTATTTTGTACTTTGCACATACTTATGATCCTAGAAATTCAATCATGAAAAGATTATTCTTCCAGGAAAATGGTCCTGTTTGTTCCTAGGGCATGTTTGCTTTTAAGGAACGAAAATGACCTAGATTAAGCAAAGGGTGATTTATTCTAAGCAATTAGGACAGTCGCACTGACAGGACAGTTTGGCCCTGACAAGAGACAGAAGTGACCCACGTAATCCTGGGGTGGCCCCCCTCCCGTGTCCCCTTCTCACTGCTTTCTTGGTCATTCTTCTCTGTGCTCATGGGCTTGCATGCCTCCTCCTACCTGCACCATCTTCAGGCCTTATCCCTTCAGCACGCCTGCGCTCACCTCAACAATCCAAGCAGAGGAGGGCTTCCCCTGCAGGTCTGGGTCAGCTAGCTTCCCTCTGTTCAGTTGCTTGAGCCCAAGGGTGGATTTACTCTGAGACTGGGAAAAGCATGGTGTTCTAGAAGACACTGCCTATCTGGTAACGTGCATGCAATCAACCAGAGCATCCTCTGTAGCCTGGTCAAGAAAGAGAAAATGAAACAGGGACCATCTCCAGGGTCGTTTACAATGAACAAACGCAGCTGAAAATTCAGGATGCGAACCTCAGTTTTCTGGGTACAAGCGCCTAGAACAGCACCTGCGCAAGGATGTGTTTAATGAATATTCGTACAGGAGGGAAACGAGGAAGGGACAGTGGAAGGGGGCAGGGGGAAGGAAGGAGGAGGGAGGGAAGGAGGGAAAAGAAGGAAGGAACCAACTACACTATAAAAGATTCACAGAGTATAGGACTTCCTTATATTTTATTTAAAGGAAAACAAACAAACAAACAAAACACCTTCCTTTTGTGCCTAGGACGGGTGTAAAGTTCCCAGCATCTCCTGCCAGCAGGAGAACCTGCTGTAACGGGAAGCCTCCCCTGTACACCACACGGGAACGAGGCCATGGAAGAGACAGCCCCCTCTCAGGGCGCAGTCTCCGAGCTCAGTCTGGCGGGGGGGAGACACAAGTTAAGCTAGTGACCAGGTGAGTGTATGTGCACATCCCCTAAAAATGACAGGGAAATCTGAAATTAACAATTTTTTACCCTCTCGCTAAATTTCACTGTAGCAAGTAGAAGTATCCAAAAACCTTCCGAGTGTTGTAGGCAACACTGAAGAATGTTATTTTGAAGATAGAGTTAGTGTTTCCCCATCAGACAGCATCTTAAAAAGTGTTTTAAATCAACAAAGTAATTTGCTTGTCCATCAAAAAAAGTTAGATACTACAGAACAGCATCTGTTCATATGTATTTATCCAAAGTCACACTGTCCTGTTTGAGATGTTGGAGGCATCCTGGACATGAATAATAGTAGCATTGTGAATGTCCTGAATGCCACTGAATTGTGTGCTTAAAAGTGGTTACAATGGTAGATTTTTATGAAATGTGTATTTTACCACACAAAAAATTCACACCGGATACACAATTTTATAAACCTGTTTTCATTTTGCAATATAACATGACATTTCTCTATATCGTTAAAAGACAATTGTAAATATACCACGGGCTACCAGCTCATCCTATGGCTGCAGCATAATCATATTCCATTTCATTCCTGTTGGATACTTGGAGTGTTTTCGATTTGGGGTTATTATCAATGACATTTTCGTGAGTAACTTTGTGCATGAAACTTCATATGCTTCTTAGAGCATATCTTTAGGATAGAATCCTGAAAGTGGAATTACCAGATTTAAGGGAATGGCATTTGTGTGTGTGTGTGCTTTTGATACTTGTTGCCAGATAGCATTCAATGAATGTTGTACCAATAGAGAGCAGGCTGACACCTGATAGAGGGTTGTGTGTGGAGAGATTGAGCAAAAAAGAGAAAAACTCATGGACACAAAAACAGTGTTGTGATTGCCAGGAGAAAAGGGGATGGGGGGATAAATAGTGACAGACAGAGAACTGACTTGGGGGGTGAACACACAATAGGGTATACAGAGATGTGTTGTAGAATTGGGTATCTGAAACCTGTATAAACATGCTAACTAGTGTCACCACAATAAATTCAATAAAAAGGAAAAAAAATAAAATTAATAAATAAAAGGGGAGGGAAGATTTTAAAAAATTAAAAAGAAATGAGGCCCTGGCCGGTTGGCTCAGTGGTAGAGCATCGGCCCAGCATGTGGAAGTCCCAGGTTTGATTCCCGGGCAGGGCACACAGGAGAAGTGCCCATCTGTTTCTCTACCCTTCCCCCTCTCCTACCTCTCTTATCTCTCTCTTCCCCTCCTTCAGCCAAGACTCCATTGGAGCAATGTTGGCCCAGGTGCTGAGGATGGCTCCATGGCCTCCACCTCAGGTGCTAGAATGGTTCCAGTTGCAGGGGAGCAACGGCCCAGATGGGCAGAGCTTCGCCCCCTGGTGGGCATGCCGGGTGGATCCCAGTCGGGTGCATGCCAGAGTCTGTCTGACTGCCTCCCTGCTTCTCACTTCAGAAAAATACAAAAAAGAAAATAATAAAATAAAAATGAGTGTTGTACTGATGAATACTTCCCCTTGCTATCCATGAGCGAGCCACGGTCCCTGCCCCACAGCTGAAAAGAAGACATTTCAGAAGTCCTAGGCACCTATGGTTTCGCCCCTTCCTCCACAGCTTGGTGCTGCTTTGAGTGGAAAGCATAGGAGCTACAGTCAGGCCATTGGCTCAGGCTGTCACCTTGGCAGCAGGCTGCCCAGAATTTTGGGTGTGGCCCTGGGAAAGGCAGCAGGTATGAGGAGCCCTCTGAGGTCCAGGGTGTCCACTGAGTTTTGAAGGCATTGACAAGTAACCCACCATATCCACCTCCCTGGACTATCAGTGAAAACATTTATTCAGACCTTCCATGTAAAGTAAGCCAAAGTAAGCCCTTATCGAACTGATTGACTAAATTCTTTTTGAAAAATTCTGTCTCATTCCAACGCCCTTTTCTCTTCCTTCCTGAAGGCACTGCTTGCTTTGTCTACCCGCCCGCTTGCCCGCTTGTGCACTGACAGGAGAACAGCAGGAGAATGGAGACCAGCTGCACCCAGGGGCATGGACAGAAGATCAGAGGATGTGGGCAAGCAGGTGCTAGGGGGAGTGGCCCTGGGGGGAGTGGCCATCCCAGGAACAAAGCTGGGACAGTTTGCTAAGCAAAGGAGAGAAAGATCTCCCAGGGAAGGAGGGGAGTGAGCAGGTCCCAGGAGTTTGGCTTGCTGGAGACAGAGGGGAGGGTTTCAGTGATGCTCCTTCAATAAGTGAGAAGTAGCAGGGGAAGATGGGCCTCTCTTTGGACTTTTTTTTTTTAATTCAGTGAGAGGAGGGGAGGCAGAGAGACAGATTCCTACATGCACCCTGACTGGGATCCACCCAGCATGCCCACTAGGGGGCAATGCTCTGCCCATCTGGGGCGTTGCTCCATTGCTCAGCAACCAAGCCCTTCTTAATGCATAAGGTGGAGTTCTTGGAGCAGTCCTCAGCGCCCAGGGTCTTTGGACTGTCTTCGCAGAGCTACTCAGGGCTGAGCTCTGGGGACCACAGCCTTCTAGGCTTTATGTTAACTTGTATGAGCTTTGACAATGATCCTTTACACACAAACACAATCTCTAGTCTCTACAACAACCCTGGCGGCCCTGAAGACATCTGAGGTTCTCCAAAGTCATTCCCGCCACTCCATTATCTTCTTCCTTCTGGCCGTCAAATGCTGATTTTGTTCAGGTAGCACACTGGTCCACTCGGGCTGCCATAACAAAGGGCCGCAGGCTGGGGGAGGTGGCTCACAAAACAGAAACTTATGCTCTCCCAGCTCTGGACGCTGGAAGTCCCAGATCAAGGTGTCGGCAGGGTTGGTTCCTTCTGAGATCGTGAGGGAGAATCCGCTCTCAGGCTCCGCCACAGCTGCTGGTGGTTTGCTGTCATCTTTGGGCTCCTTGGCTGGTAGAAGAATTGCCCTGACCTCTGTCCGCCTCTTCGCCTGCTGTTCTCCCTGTCTCGCCACATCATCTTCCCCCAATTGGTATCTGTTTCTGTGTAAAGGCATCAGTTGCATTGGATCAGGAACCATCCTGAAAACCTCATTTAACTTCATTATCCCTGCAAAGACCCTCTCTCCAAATAAGATCACATGCTGAGATACAGGGGGCGGGGGTTTAGGGTCCCACTTAGGAGTCTAGAGGGGAGGAACACAACTCCACCTGTGACAGATAGCATCTTCCGAGTAGCCATGCTCTTCATGGGAGGCCTGAGCCCATTTTCAGTGCTGGGTAGGAAATCGTTACCCGTTTAAGTCGATGTGGAGGTCCTACTCTTCCTTGTGGGGACGAAGAAGACAAACGGATATGATATAGTCTGCCCAATGAGACAGGAAGGAACGTGTGCCGGGAAGAGTTATTTTTTGGATGAAGAGAGACACAGAGCCTGTGCTCTGTCTCTAGTGCCAAGAGTCTTGTCTCCAGTTTTCGTGTCTGAGACCTGAGGCTGAGGCGGCCTTTGGGGACCCAGAGGAAAGGAGCTGGGCCCACACCCTGGGCACACAAGTGAGAAAAAAGAAAAGACAGAGTCTTTGGTGAGGCTCTGACGCCATGAAACCGGAGCCTCCCTTCCTTGAGACTTCTCGTTACATGAGATGATTAATTTTCCCTATTGCTTAAGCCAGTATAAAAATGCACCGTGGTGTTCCCTGGAAGTCTTCCTAGGAAGTGTCCTCCAAGGGGGCAGGAAGATGGGGCAAGCAAGCCTTTGGGAAGAAAGCTGTGTTTGTCATTGGCCCACTTGGTGGCAGACCCACGCCCCACCCTGCTGCATTCCTGGGGCAGGGCAGAAATGGGGACTGGCCCCGAAAATCACAATTTCCAGCTTCCTTGCCAGCAGGTTCAATCCGGGAGGCCCTGGTAGGAGACTGGAGGATGGCAGAGCAGTGCCCAGCATTGCTCTCAGTGGTGCCAGCCCCCTGTGGTCAGCGCCTCTCTGTGGTTCTTTTCCTCTGGGAAGCCCCCACGTGACCGCAGTTCTGCTGGGGGCCCTCGCTCCCTTTCATGCCCACCCCTGTGAGTGGCAGCAGCTGCTTGCAGTTGTTACATAGCTACCATGTCATTAGCACCCATGTTCGACCCCCCTGCTAAGCTGAGGACTCAGACCCTGAGTGATACAGGGCGTGGCATGCCGGGGAGGATGTTTTGTACTGTGTCAACCATGGCTAGCCCGCCTTCTGAGGCCTCCAGGTGCCTTTGTCCGCAAGGATCGGGGTGGGCTGATGGAGATGAGGTTGAGGCAAAACTGAATTGTCTGTGCAACAAAGGAGTGTCCCCCCCCCCGGGTTGAATGCTACCCCCAGAGCGACCCCTCTCTCAGCCCTCAGCCCTCTCCCCCAGTGAGCTGGACATATAGATGGTCACCTCTCTGTGCGCCCACCAGTCTTGTTTTTGCCCTGGGTACCTGGCCCCCTCCCCAACTCACCTCAGCCTTGGACGAGCCTTTTCTAAGCCCTGGCTTCTCCATGAGCTGTTTCTAATAGCCAGAGCAGAGCTCACGTACCACGATGGCACCGAGCATGGCCACGGTCCTGGTGACTACAACATACCAACGCACCAAGCTATAGTTCAGCCCTCTCCCCCCCGTCCCCCCTCGTGGGGACTGTGAGCTCGTCTCCTTCCCCTGGGAGTCGGGAGGCCCTGGCCTAGGACAGCTGCTCACAGGCCCTGTGAAGGCAGACCACAAGCATTCCCTTCCAACGCTGCTGCAGCCACTCCTTGGGAGCCCAGACACACGGCTGCCCTGTGCCCAGGCCCCTGGGCTCAGTGTGGAGTGACGCCTCAGCCCTTCGGACGGCTTGATGGCTATGGTTCTGACTCGGCAGGAATGTGGGGCTCACACCACCCCCAGAGAGCACACACCTTCCAGGACGCCTCAGTTGTGCAAGGCTTCTCTATACGCTGTTCCCTCACTCTATTACAGATCTGGGGCTTCCCAAAGGTGGGGCCCCGCTAGGGTGGGGCTCCAGCAACAATGGGGCAGTGGTAAAATCCAGCAGAGGTGCTGTGACAGGTTGGGTCAGAGGCTGCTCAGGAGAAAATGAGCAGCTGGTTTTCTTAAGCGTTGGGTAGAAGGTCAGGCTTCTTTTGGCCTCCCCAGTTTCCTGCCAGTCCCCAGGAACCCAGTGCCCAACTGCACCCAGAGACGGTCCTTCCTCATCCAGCACGTCACCTGCACATAGGTGCCTGCACTCAGTATAAACGTGTTGAATGAGTAAACGACCAGAGGAAGAATATTTAGATTCTTTTGTTCCTTTAATTTTAGATAGCACCCAGGGAGAAATTCCTAGGAGCCAATCAGCCATGTAGCAACCACAAATCACAGATTTTTTTCAGAACTAGTTCCCATTTAATGATATTCAATGTGCCATGTACGGGGCTAGAAACGGAATGTACAAAGATAAGTACATCGTGATCTTGACTTCAAAGGGAGCAGAAGTGGAGAGGGAAGCTGAGACTGAAGGTGTCCCTACTGTGTGTCCCATGCTGTGATGGCAGGCAGCAGGTCTGCAAGGCAGAGTGATTTAAGAGGGCTGGAAGGGCAGTGGATGAGGCTGGGAAGGTGAGCAGGCAGACCTCGGAAGGTCCTGCATGCCAGGCTGAGACATGTGGAGTTTCTTGTGCAGACCAAGGGTTTAAAATGAACAAGTAACATAGTCAGATCTGAAACGTCCAGTCCTGCGCCAGCCTGTGTGTTAGGAGAATGGCATGTCTGAGTGCTGGCTCAGCACACCCTCCCTAGAACTGTTTTCAGTCCAGTGGAAAGGTGGGCTGTGGCAGAGAATGCATTGCTCAAGTCATTTACCAGTCAAATGAACTGCTTCTCAGCCTCTAGACCAGTGGTTCTTAACCTGGGTTCTATCGAATCCTAGGGGTTCGATGAATCAGTCTCAGGGGTTCGGAGAAGCCTCTGCCATGGAGGCCAGAATAAAGTAATACCATAATTTGTTGTGAGTTCATGCACTTTGTTGGTTTTGTTCGAGCAAGGTGATGTTCATGCACGGCTCATTTTGTGCACCAGTAAAAAAACATATCCCTATGTCTTGAATTTGGGAAAAAAATCATATTTTATTTATCACTAAAGAAGGGTTCGGTGAATGCGCATATGAAACTGGTGGGTTCGGTACCTCAAAAAAGGTTAAGAACCACTGCTCTAGACAGAGGCCGCCTCTGCGCTGCAATGTCCTGTGTGGCCACTGACCCGCCGCCTGGCCTGCTGGGCTCCGGAAGGCTCTGTTTCCATTCCTGCCAGATGGCCCATGTCCCAGTAACTTCCCAGGGAGCCACACCAGGGCGGGGGCAAGGTGGGGCAGTGACGCAACAGTGCTTTATAAAATCAACATCCTGGGACTTCTGTTGACGCGTAGGAGTCTTTGCATCCCAAGAAATACTTTTGGAGGTGCTCCACTTCTCCGATGACGCCTGTGTTGCTCAGAGCAAAGAGGACCGCCCCGGAAGCCCTCTGTGCCTGGGGCTTGTCATTTGGATATCACCAAAGATGGCACACCTTCCACGTTACAGGATGGACTAGATTTTTGGAAGCACTGAATACAAGTCAAGGGCAAGACTAGAGTATGGGTGAGTGATGGAGCTTTAGAACACTATTTTTGGTCAAACATCCACATGTGACAAGAA
Source organism: Rhynchonycteris naso (assembly GCA_037038555.1). NCBI lineage: Eukaryota > Metazoa > Chordata > Mammalia > Chiroptera > Emballonuridae > Rhynchonycteris > Rhynchonycteris naso. The sequence continues at coordinate 106,038,498 of CM073001.1, forward strand.
TGTCCCATGACTGTGCTCAACCAGGTGTCCTGAGTTCTGGCACCCTCACAGGGTACTTCCTAACCACCCAAAGTCCCCAAGTGGCTGGATGTCGTGAACCTCACTCCATAATCAAGTCTTACCATGCTTCTGGGAAGAAATTTGGGGCAGAACACAACCACAGACAAACACAAACCCATTTCCCAGAAAATTCTCAATGTCAAATATTCCAGTATTGAATACACAGACGCACAAATGCTTCTTATCTTTTATGTTATTTAATTATTTCTAGTAAATATGACTTCGTAAATTTGTAATCACCATATACCCTTATAAGCCCTTTCATGTATATAAGTTAATTAAGAGAAAAGACTTCCCTTGCCTGACCAGGCAGTGGAACAGTGGATAGAGCATCGGACGGGCACACAGAGAACCCAGGTTCGAAACCCCAAAGTCATTGGCTTGCATGGGGGCTCATCTGGTTTGAGCAAGGCTCACCAGCTTAAGTCCAAGGTCACTGGCTTGAGCAAGGGGTCACTCAATCTGCTGTAGCCCCTCCGATCAAGGTACATATGAGAAAGCAATCAATGAACAACTAAGGTGCTGCAACGAAGAATTGATGCTTCTTATCTCTCTCCCTTCCTGTCTGTCCCTATCTGTCCCTCTCTCTGTCTTTGTCACTCACACACAAAAAAAGACCTCCCTCATCAAACATGTGTCCTTGTTTTCAGTTCAGATAATGTGGTCAGCAGATTTATACAGAACACTCTTTGTAAAAGAAGTCAGAGATTCTTAGATGATCAGACTGCAAAAGCCTCAGTTTATGAACCAGTCCAATCAAGCCAGAGAGCATTTGACAAAAAGATCCTGAGACCCAAGCAGGGACGTGATGCCCGGGGCTTCATAACGAGCCAGATGCTGAGAGTGGCTAAAAATATTGGACTTGATCCCAGGACTTAGGTGGGGTGACTAAGGAGGCAGATCTTAGCGGCAATGTCCAGTGAGCTTTTTAATGTTTTTGTTCACTTCCATTACTGCTTCTCCACCAAATACAAAAACCTTATCTCCACATAAGGGCAACTTCTAGGTGGTAGGCATTACATAGTTTACAAGGATCTGATGCCTTCTAAGAAAAAAAAATAGGGAAAGAATCAAGTCTACTGAAAATGCACAGAAAGGCATTAATGCCACAAGTTTGAGTGAGGCCAGCTTTAGTCACCTCAGGTTGGCATTCTCAAATCCAGGTTAGTAGTCAATGTCATGACTCAGGTCCTGCTGACTCCCAAACCCGTGGCCAAGGGCCTCTCGGAGAGTTTGCCTGCAAGCCGCAGGGCCAGCACCTGGGGAAGCAGCATTGCCTCCTACCCTGGCTTGTTTACCCATCTGGGTCAGGTGGGTCACTGGGGCCTGGCCTGGCCTCCCCAGAGCAAAGTGCAGCATGTGGGCCGGAGTTTGTATGTTTACCATCTCACAGTGGTAGGTTAGACAGACCACCTGGTCCCTGAAACAAGAGCTTAATTCTACGTTCTGGCTGATATTTCCAAGTCTAAAAAAAAATCACCGAACTAAGCTGACAGGGACCCTAAATCTGGCCCAAACTCTTCCCTTGATGGCTGAAGAAGCAGAGACGCACAGAGGGTCAGGGAGGTGGGCAGGCTACTGCCAGGACAGGGGCTAGCAGTCCTTGCCTTCATGCCATGCTGAGACATCTGGTCCCCTCCACTGGGAGGAGGCCACGTAGCGGGGCACTGTGGCCGCACAGTGACGGGTTGATCGGTATGCCACGGAAGGCTAGGCAGTGTGGACAGTGCTCACCTCTTAGCCTCGGTGCTGCACATGGGAGACTTTGGGAGTGTGAGGAAAACTCTGTGTCACTGGAACAAAATGTTTTCCTCACAGAAGGGGAACAAATCCCACAATGCTCCCATGGAGTCTAACTGTTCCATTTAGTGCCTGAGGCTGTAACATTCTCTGATCGTTAATCTCATACTTCCTCAGGAATCAAGTTTATTAGGGTGGACATAATTCCCCTGTCCCTTATCCTACTCCCTGGTTCTTGGCACCCCAGGAAGATCATTTATTCATCCATTCATTCATTACACAAATATTCACCCACTATGCCCTAGGGGGCCAGTACATAAGAGGTTTTTCAAAACCCCACAGGTTCTTATAGGTGTAAAGATCCTTGGGTTATCTACACCGGCCTCCTCCGGGGCCCAGGAAAGGGAAGTGATTTACTTAAGATCACACAGCAAGTTGGGGCCAGGGCCTGGCTACAGCACTGAGCTCTCCAGGGTCCCCATGCACCGACAGCTTGGCCAAGGCTAGTTTTACATGTTCTTTAACTCTAACCCCCAGCCTTCACGTTTCCCACAAACCACACTGTAGGGTGGAACATAATTGTCTGTTGGATTTTGTCTTCAAGGGAAGAAATGGTAAAATGGAAAAGAAAAAAAACTCCCAAATTCCCTCCTTGGGGCCAGCAGTGGGGGGTGCGGGGGGTGCACACCATGGAGAGGTATAATCTTCCAATGGTGGTGGAAGGTCAGCAAACTCAAGAAGTTTGCCACATGGAGTGCTCTATTCAAAAACCAGATGTGGTTGTCCTAAGGTAGTTTTATTTACTTGCAGCAAGCGAAAGAGACAGGATTCACAGCCAAAGCTCTGCCTCTAGGAGGGGAAGCTTAGCCATTGCTTATACACACCATTTGGTCAACTACATGTTGATGTTTTCTTTGCAGTTGGCTACACTTACCTGGTTGGGCTCCTGTCAAGTTTATCCTGCTGAAGGCTGTTCTGCAAAATATTGTGCTACATTTTAACATAGCATTTAGTAAGAATGACCCAGACCTTGAGACTTTTGGTCTATCTAACACTGGAAGCACTGGCTCTGCTCCTAGGGACCACCAATTTCCTACCAGGTTTTTGTTGGTGTGTTGGGACTTACCTAACTCGGAACACTTGCCAACCGCAGTTGCCCTTAAAGTTATCTAGTCATCAATGAGCGCTATCCATATGGCAAAGGGCAGTGGAAGCAGCTTGGTAGCTTGTGGACCCTCTACCTCCCACCCCTTCCCCTAAGGCCCTTGGACGAGTCTCAGGCGGCTTAAAGCCGAACTTGTTTGTTCGCATTCATGGTAACTGCTATCTGCCATCGAATTGGAAGACACGCAATGCCTCACGTGTCCCTCAGCACTCCCCTTCCCCTGCCAGTGTCTCCGGTCTTCTCCTGGTGGTGTAGAGGGGTGCCAGGATCGCTCCCAGGTCCTTTCCACGAGAAAGGAGGCGGGGTCCACGTGGCACTGCTCGCGCCTGATTTCCTTTCTCCGCTCAAGGGCACGCGGCATTTAAGGCCAAGTGCAAGAACACTTTCGCATGGCGCGGGCGCTGAAAGTCGCGACGGTCAGCGGCAGGTTTTGCAACTCTGCGGTGGCAGCTTTTGGCCCAAGGCTGAGCGAGGGCCGAGCAAGCAGCTTGACAGCAGACGCCGGAGCAGGCCACAGAAGAGCGCCCGCGGGGCCCCCGGGCCTGCGGCTTAGTGCGCGTGCGCGGACCTGCCGCAGGGAGCGGCGCGATCCCGGCGGCGGGGGTGGGGCCAGCAGCGGCGTGCGCATGCACAGACTTGCCTCAGGGGCCGAGAGCGGCGCGAGGCCGGGAGCGGGCCGGGCGGCGCTCAGAGGTGCTGACGATTAGCCGCCCGCGCTCCCCTCCGCCCCTCGGCCCGCCGCCGGGCCCAGGTTGGCCGCCGCCGCCGCCGCGCTCCACCCCCTCCCTCGGAGGACGCCCGGACGGAACCGATCGTGGCTGGTTTGAGCTGGTGCGTCTCCATGACGACACGCGCGGCGCTATAAGTAGCGGAGCTGCGGCGCGTCGGGCTTTGTCAGTCCGCTCAGCCTCCGCAGCCGCCGCCGTCCATCTGCCAGGGCTGCGGCGCCACCTCGGGCCGGCGGTACTCCGCGGGAGGCAGCGAGGCGGCGGGCGGGCGGCCGACGGGGGCGGCCGGCAGTCCTGCGCGCTCGGCTGCGGCGGCGTCCCCATGGGGTCGGCGTGAGGCGCCCCTGCGCGCGGAGGTGAGCGGAGTGCGGGCGGGCAGAGGGGGACGGCCACGTGTCCCTGTCCCCGCGCCGGGCCGGAGGCCCGGACTGACCGTGCCTGGAGCTGCGAGGGACACGTGGTCGCGGAGCCGGCCTCCGGCCCCTGACCTTGGGGAGCAACTGCCCTCGGGCCCTGGCCCTCCGGGTGGCGCGGCGCGGCCGAACCCCAGGCTCCGGGGGCCTCGCCTCCGGCACCACCTCCGGGGTTCTGAGCCGGAAGCTGTTGGGAAGGCCCGAGGGTCCCTTCAACCGCTGCTTTTTCTTTTTTTCAAGCCCACGTGGCAAGCCGGGTAGCAGGTGCAGCAGAGGTGTGGACGAGCTGGCGCAGCTGCGGGCTCCCGCTGCTCGTTCGCTGCCACCGTGATGAGGCTATCAGTTCCGCCTTGTCCTCGACTTTTGTTTTAGTGGTTTTTTTTCTTCTCAGTCCAGAGCAAATGACCCGATATAGAACCCGCAGGAGTTGCTGGAGCTGAGATAGACTCGTAGTAGCTGTGATAATAGATAACTCGGGCAGCCCTGGCTTGGAATTGTCTACTTACGGAACCTTTGAATGACTTAGTGATTTAAGAAAAGCAGGAACAGTTAAAATGAGGAGCTAACCTCAAGGTTAAAAAGGCTGATTGTGTTTGAAGATTCTAAATAATTGGTGAACGTGCGGGGAGCAAAACCCCTTAGAAATGTCTGGGGAAAGCGTGTGGACTTGATTCAAACCCAGAATTGGACGTAATTTAGCTGACTTGTGAAGTGTTTTCAGTTTCTGTTTAAATCAGCCCCTAGCTCTTATGCCATTGCCAAATTGGCAGAAAAGTGCTGTCTTAGGCTGATCCATTCATCCTTTGAAGTGACTTAGCTATGCAAAACACCAGGAGCTGTTCTTGGGTGGAATTTCTGTGCCACCGCTGTTTGTTCAAATAAATCCTCAAAAGATACAGAAAAGCAAAATACTTAACAGTGACGATTTTTTAAAAATTAATTTATTGCAGAGAGAGAGAAAGGGAGATTCTGTATGTGCTCTGACCAGGGGTTGAACCCACACCCCTGACAAATCAGCATACTCTAATCAACTGAGCCTCCCCAGCCAGGATAATAGTGCATTTAAAATAAAAACTTTCCAAGTTTAATCCTGAGCATTGCCTTAAAGATGTTTAACAAGATGCTAATTAATCCCGTATGTCATCACTTTAGTCTATTTTGATGTTATTTATATGGACAAAATAGATTTGCTGGCCTTAGTCTATTGCTTTGCCGTAAGGGTGATTTAGGAGGTTGACAATGCCAAAAAGTCACATTAGGTCAAGTCTTGAAGCAAGTTCTACCACGCATGGGTTTGGATTTATGGCCGGACCATCCCCCTGGGTCGCTCATAGTGCCCCATGCCAGAGCAAACCGTCGCCCTGAACCATTGCCCGGCCTCTGCCCCTAAGCTGCTGGCACTGAAGCAGGCTGCACAGTGGAAAAGAAGGCTTTACCTGGCAGAAATATGTCGGTTTAAAGAAATAATTTTTAGATAACTGTCATTCACCACTCACGTTTTATGAGAGCCAAGGACAGTGGCTCTGATTGTTAGGAGCTTTTTGCTTATTCATAAGTCATTCATGCTTGCTTATTTTTGTTATTCATGAAGTTTGCCAAACATTACTCTTCCTTTGGTTATAATTCATAGCTAAGCAAATATCAGGGTGCCTGCTGGGATTCCCAAATTGCTAATTTAGTCAGCAGCACTAGTCTGGGAATGCCGAGACCTGAGCACATATAGCAACTATGTATAATACATTATGTTGATTTGAAGATGCAGTTTTTAAAAATACATGCTCAGCATGAAAATAAAATTAGCTCATAAAATTCTCAGGAAACTTAAGAGCATGCAGTAAATTGAGAGCCCTTAAAATTTCCATGCTTGTTCTTTACTGTTTCTGTGTAACATTTAGTAAAAGTAGGAAATAGCAGATGTCTATATGGCACCTGTTAATAATTGCTGTCTATAATACTGTTTTAAGCTTCTAAAGAACTGAAAGAGCTCTGAAGTAAAGAATGCTTATTGAAATGTAGAGTACTACTATGGGGGTTTAGTGTGCAGCTTTGAAAAAAATGTACGGTGTTGAAACTGCTGTCACGTGACTTACACCCAGGAGTAATGGGATTCCCAAACACGGAGGGGGAGCTGTGGGGTACCCGAGCAGCCCAGGGTGAGTATGGTTATTAGTGCCTGGTCTCCATTGGAGGTGTCCTAAGGTGGACAATCATCTGTGTTATCAGGACACTTCTGCCCAGAGACAGCAAGCACCCATCTTCTGCAGGACTTGGAATTCTTGGAGGACTGCCTTTGTGAAAAGCTGGCAATCGTTTTTTTAAATCCCATTTTAGTTTTCCTGGTAAGTATTCATGGTTGTTGAAGGTTAACTTTAAGAGTTATTATGTATTGCTGAGGATTCTGAATGAATTCTCCATGCTATTTGCAGTTTGTTGCATTTAAGAAGAACAGCCAGAAACCATGAACAGTTTCAGTAATGAAGAATTTGACTGCCTTTTCCTTGATGAGGGCTTTACTGCCAAGGACATTCTGGACCAAAAAATTAACGAAGTTTCTTCTTCTGTAAGTATGTTAAGTCTGTGTGGGCAGTGTCGCTTTGACGGTGCCAGGCAGGTGAGCAGGAACCTTCAGGGAGGGGTCTTGAGGTGTGATGGAATTTGTGTGTCTTGTTAGGGAATTTAGAATTTAATTGGCTGTGGATTGTGCCTCAATAATAGTGATATTGATGTCAGTGACTGGGATTCATTGAGAGCAACAGGAAAGCGAAGGGAAGCCACATGTTGGGCACATTGTTAACCTGCTAATAAGTTCCCTGTAACCACTCTCACTGTAGGATGATAAGGATGCCTTCTATGTTGCGGACCTGGGAGACATCCTAAAGAAACATCTGAAATGGTTAAAAGCTCTTCCTCGGATCACCCCCTTTTATGCAGTCAAATGCAATGACAGCAGGACCATAGTGAAGACCCTTGCTGCCATCGGGACAGGGTTCGACTGTGCCAGCAAGGTAAGTGAAAGGGAATTCTCTGGTTGCGGGGCAGATCAGTAGATGCTAATGAGGGCAGGGGAGGGCTGTGATGTGACAATTTCCTATGCTTTTCTGTCTTTTATTAGCTACATATGTATAGTGTAATATCTCTTTTTCAGACTGAAATACAATTGGTGCAGAGTCTTGGGGTGCCTCCAGAGAGAATTATCTATGCAAATCCATGTAAACAAGTGTCTCAGATTAAATATGCTGCCAATAATGGGGTCCGGATGATGACGTTCGATAGTGAAGTCGAGCTGATGAAAGTTGCCAGGGCACATCCAAAGGCAAAGTGAGTTATTCCTCTGTGTGAGGGAAGGGTTGGGTGTGGGATCTGTGTGTGGTCAAACTCAAATCTCCAGGTGTTAGATCTCTGTACTTTAGTTAATTATCTGTATTCTGGGTTAGAGACCAAGTAGAAAATAGCTTAAACCCTCTTAATATATCCTTATTAGACTCAAACCACAGTGTATCAAAGCTGATAATTCTTTGTATTTCAGCTGTGTCTCTGATCTTTAGTCATGTAATTGATACACTCTTCTTGCTTCTAGGTTGGTTTTGCGGATTGCCACCGACGATTCCAAAGCAGTCTGTCGTCTCAGTGTTAAATTTGGTGCCACACTCAAAACTAGCAGGCTTCTTTTGGAACGGGCAAAAGAGCTAAATATTGATGTCATTGGTGTTAGGTGAGATCTTGGTGGTGGTAGTTAGAGGCTAAGGTGATAATAGTGCAAGTTTTATAGGTTTTTCCCCAGTTTAAATAATTATTTTCAGAAGCAATAAGAAATATGTGTTCTCCTTTTTATTGCCCCAGCTTCCACGTGGGAAGTGGTTGTACTGACCCCGAGACCTTTGTGCAGGCCATCTCGGATGCCCGCTGCGTCTTTGACATGGGGGTGAGTATATGTACTCTCCAAGTGTGGGGTGGGGTGGGGTGGGGCGGGGCTGACAGTAACTAGTCTCAGTTCTAGAATCAGCCTTTTGTAGAATTCATCCCATATTGTAGAGGCTCAAACCTACCTCGTGTGTACATTTTTCATGACTTGTTTAAAATCTGGCTGTTTGACTGACTTAATTTTCTTGACTCTAGGCTGAGGTTGGTTTCAACATGTATCTGCTTGATATTGGTGGCGGCTTTCCTGGATCTGAGGATGTAAAGCTTAAATTTGAAGAGGTAATTCACAACAAAACTGTGATATACTGTAGCTATTTTTTTTAAATTTATTGTTTGATTTTAGCTAGAGAGGAAGGGAGAGACAGACAGACAGGCAGACATATACATTAATCTGTTGCTGTGTGTGCCCTGACCAGGGATCGAACTGGCAACCTTTGCACTTCAGGACGATGCTCCAACCAACCAAGCCATCTGGCCAGGGCACACTGTATCTATTTTAGCAAGTCCCTTAGCGGAAAAAAACTTACATTTTAGCTGATAATCAGAAAGGGCTCTACAAACATGAAAATAACTGTCTTGAACCCTGGCCGGGTAGCTCAATTGGTTAGAGCATTGTCCTGGTACACCAAGATTGTGGGTTCGATCCCAAGTCAGGGCACATACAGGAATCAGTGAATTCATAAAAAGTGGAATAACAGATCCATGTTTCTCTGTCTCTTCCTTCCTTTCTCAAAAATGTCCATTTTAAAAATATTTTTTAAAAAGGAAATAAAATGTCTTGGTGTGATCTTTTGAGTAACTTTTGTGCTACTTAAAATTGGACTTAATATCCTTTGAGTTTTTGTTGTCGTTTTAAGGAGAAAGATGAGAAGCATCAGCTCATAGTTCAGTGATGGGCAATCTTTTGAGCTTGGTGTGTCAAAATTTGCCAAAAACCTGAGCATAACTCAGGTGATATGTCACTTCGAGAAAAACAGCCTAACTGGAAGTCCCAGAACTAGACGCTCCGTGCTGGAGTTCTGTTGTTTTGGCCCACAGACCTCCGGCACAGTGTCTACACTACAGCAAATGTTTCAGCCTTGGCTACTGCACCTGGCTGTGCAGGATCTGAGGATGAAACATCCTTCTCGGCATGCGACCTCATACATCTTTGGTATGCGGCCGCGTGTCATCGAAAATGGTTATGCGTGTCAATGCTGACACGCATGTCATAGGTTCACCATCACGGTCATAGTTGTAGCACTTTAGTTGTTGATTGCTTCTCATGTGCCTTGACCAGGGGCTCTTGCTGAGCCAGTGACCCCTTATTCATGCCAGCAACGTTTGGGCTCAAGCCTCTGACCCTGGGATCATGTGAATGATCTCATGCTCAAGCTGGATGACCTTGTGCTTGGGGTTTCGAACCTGGGACCTCAGTGTCCCAGGATGACATTATCCACTGCACCACCACTTATGAGGCTATCCTTTGATTTTCTAAACTAAAATATGAATCAGTTTTCCTAAGAAGTCTTGGGAAACTATTGATAACATTAAGAAATGTTACTGTGGCATGTGCCAGGTAGCTCAGTTGGTTAGAGCATTGTCCTGAAGCGCAGAGGTTGCAGGTTCAATCCCCGGTCGGGGCACATACAGGAACAGATCTATGTGCCTGTCTCCCTCTCTTTCCTCCCTTCTCGCTAAAATCAAATTAAAAAAAAAAAAATTTAAGTAATGTTGCTGTGGTAATGAGAGAACAAATGGACTTGAGTACATAAGTTCACTTGATGTCAATAGGTTCTGTTACTTTTTATTGAATTGGGGTAATACTAGCTAACATAAAATAATTATTATTGGTTTTAGGTGCACAATTCTATAACAAATTTGTATACCAGATAGTGTGTTCACTACCCCCAGTCCAGTCTCTGGGTTCTGTGACTTTAAATGAAATGATTTATAACAGAACCAGTTTACCATAGGCTAATTGATATGAATGAGAACTCAGTTCCTATCGTTTTTTAAAAATTCTATGAGGTTGGCACAAGTTTTATCCCATTAGCATGTAACTGCTCACAAAAATTAGGGGATCAGGGAATGTACAGACACTCCAGTACTTTTCAGCCTTTTGTATAGTGCATCTTCACCAATGAAATAAAACTTGGTTTTGCATCTCATTTGCATGATCAAACAACTTTGACTTGTTTGCTTTTCTGACGTTCTTGTTTAATAAAAAGAAAATCAAATGCTTTTTTTTATCGTTTTATATTCATTTTGAAATACCCCTAATTTTTGTGAGCAGTATATTTGATAGGTAAAAATATTTTTAGGCACCTCAGTGTGTGGTAATGAATTTGTTTTATACTACTGTTTGATAAAATGGTACTCATAATGTCTTTAAAAGGATAGAAAGGGTCCCTGCAAAGGCAATCAAAGTGAAGCCACGGTGACTCGCAGGCTGCTGTCCAAGGAAAGGTTTATTCTTTGCTGCTGCTTGAGGATAAGATCCTCTGTTGATGGCTATTCAAACATTCTTACCACTTCATGTCACAGCGCTGTGTCTCTCTCCCCCGTGCGGTTCCCCTTGATGGCTGACTGCTGTCTCGCTCTCCCACTCATAGATCGCCAGTGTCATCAACCTAGCGCTGGACAAGTACTTTCCATCAGATTCGGGAGTGACAGTCATCGCTGAGCCAGGCAGGTACTACGTCGCATCAGCCTTCACGCTTGCAGTTAACATCATTGCCAAAAAGTTGGTGCTAAAAGAGCAAACAGGCTCTGATGGTAGGTATAGAGGATTAACGCGTAACAGGTGTAACTGAAAGCTGCTAAAGAAGGTGGTCATTGACGGTAATCTGCTTTCTAGATGAGGAGGAGTCGAGCGAGAAAACCTTTATGTATTACGTGAATGATGGCGTGTATGGGTCGTTTAATTGCATCCTCTATGATCATGCCCACGTGAAACCCCTTCTGCAGAAGGTACCGTCCGATTACTATGCTGTATCTAAGCCAGAGGGGGTCGTTTGGGGTAGGTGTAACTAGGTATGTCTCTCTCTCTCCCTCTCTCTCTCTCTCAAATGTAGAGACCCAAACCAGATGAGAGGTACTACTCATCCAGCATATGGGGACCAACCTGTGACGGCCTGGACCGCATCGTCGAGCGCTGTGGTTTGCCCGAGATGCATGTGGGGGACTGGATGCTCTTTGAGAACATGGGGGCTTACACCGTGGCTGCTGCTTCCACCTTCAATGGCTTCCAGAGGCCGACCATCCACTACGTGATGTCAGGGCCCACGTGGTTAGTGACTGCACGTGTGTGGCGGGGGGCACAGACCTGGGTTTGTGCTGCCTTGTATCTCACTGTAGTGAGAAGAAAGTATTTTGCATAGAATTAGTGTTTATTTAGAGTTTATTTTCTTCCCATATTAAGAATAGATGCTCTAGAAAATATAAATGGATGGGGAGAAAATTCTCCAATAACAGTGATTTGTGTTTTCAGATTTTTCCTGATGCACAACCATTTTAGAAAAGACCGGTTAAGCTATCTCTATGTAGCAATGTTATTTAACGAATGCACGTGACCTGTGGTTTCCTTATTACCAAAAAGGTGGTTCTGAAGAAATGCTTGCTTCAGAAATATTGAAATGCTTCCTTATGCCAGTAACCCAGGAAGTCGGTTCATGAATAAGTTATTTCAAACTGCTCAGTATGGGTGACCCAAGGTTTCTGAATATGATACTTCTGTCTTCCAGGCAACTGATGCAGCAAGTCCCAAAGCAGGATGGCGGCTTCGGCGCGGAAGAGCCGGACATCAGCGCTCTGCCTGTGTCCTGTGCCTGGGAGAGTGGGATCAAGCGCCACCCGGCAGCCTGTGCTTCAGCCCGCATTAATGTGTAGAGGCCGTTCTCGTAGCTGTCACTGCATGTGGAGCTTGAATTAAGGGTTTCGGGGGCACCATTTAACTTAATTATTGCTAGTTTTGAAATGTCTTCGTAAGTAGGGTCGGCACAGGTGGAACAATATGGAAGGCTAGGAGACCGGGGTCACACTTATCCGTGTTCCTATGGAAACTATTTGAATATTTGTTTTATATGGATTTTTATTCAATTTTCAAACATGCTACTAAAGAGTGCCCCTCAGCTGCCAAGCAAGCATTTGTAGCTTGTACGTGGGCAGAATGGGCCAAAAGCTCCATGTTGTGACCTGTTTTAAAAATAAAGTACCTTGAAAATTAGGCATTGGGAAATTTTAGTGTGTCCATTCCACATGCACGGCTCACCTTGATGCATTTTTACAAATGGGGATTGATGTTTTTATTTCCCCAGAGGCTGAGAAGATTGTCCCCGAGCACTTAAAGAGTGGATGTTTTTGTTATTTTGAAGCTCATGGACCCACCTTTTTCCTTTTGGGCATTTTTATTTCAAGTACCTGTGTCCCGTACAGAGCTTGTGTGGATACTCACAGGAGTGGCAGATCTAGCCCCACGCAGGTGAAAGGACAAGGGTGGATGAGAAGGGCCGTATCCTCTGCTGCTGACAGTGGCTGGTGTCTGCCTAGAGCTCAGGCAGCTGCAGATGTCCACAGAGGTGCTGTGACGTGGGACACCTGCAGCCCTTGTTCACTAGTGAGTCCACTCCCATCACAGCAGAGCCCGGGGAAGGTGTGCTAGGCCCAGAGCCCTGCCCGCTCTGTCTTCCCTCCCAGGACAAGGTGCAGGTGGTTCTAGACAAGAATGTAGTACAGCAGGTGGCAGTCAACGTACTTTGATAAATGCAGCAACAGTTACTCTGTGTTGTAGATCTTTCCCTTCTTTGAATGCTGCTCCCCCAAAAAGGCCCAAGAAAGAAATGAAAACAGCAATTCATTAGAAAGTGGGCAGGATATGAATGGGTTCAGCCTTTTGAACATGAGTTCTCAAACACATTAAAACCATGAGTCATGGGACCTCATCAAGCTAAAGAGCTGCATGGCAAAATTGATCAGCAAAATGAAAAAGCAACCTGTGAGAAAATATTTGTAAATCATATCTGATAAAAAGTTCACATCCAAATATTAAAAACTCCTATGCCTCAAGAACAAACAGACCAATACAAGTAGCCAACAGGTAGGTGCATGGAAAGGTGCTCACCATCAATTCTGACATGAATGCTGAGATAACCGTGTCACACTTACTAGAGTGGCTGTTAAAAACATAGGACACGTGGAGAAGAGGGATTCCTTGTACACTTGGGAATGTGAGTTGGTTTGGTCCTATGGAAAACCGTATCAGTTAAAGACAGCTAGCATGTGGTCTAGCAGTCCCACTTCTGGGCTCTGAAGGAAGTGAAATCGCTGGAGGACTGCATGCACGCCCATGTTCACTGCAGCAGCATTGACAATAGGCCAGACATGGGAATGGCCCAAGTGTCCCAATGGGTGAAATGGGTAGAGCACAGTGGCATCACAAATGGACCTTGAGGGCATGCCGCTAAGTGAGATAAAGTCAGAGACAAATACTGGAAATTCTCACAATATGTGGAATCCAAAGATGCAGACTTAGAGCAGAATGGCATAGTGGGTAGCTAGAGGGTCGGGGAAACTGAGATATTGGTCAAAGGGCAGAAACTCCTTTGTGTACGGCACAGCAACTATAACAGTACTTGTATCCTTGAAAGTTGTTAGAGTGAATTCTTTTTTGAGTCAGAGAGAGGGATAGATAGGGACAGACAGGAATGGAGAGATGAGAAGCATCAGTTTCATTGCAACACCTTAGTTCACTGATTGCTTTCTCACATGTGCCTTGACCGCGGGCCCTCAGCAGACCGAGCAATCCCTTGCTCAAGCCACCAACCTTGGGTCCAAGCTGGTGAGCTTTTTGCTCAAGCCAGATGAGCCCACGCTCAAGCTGGTGACCTCGGGGTCTCGAACCTGGGTCCTCCACATCCCAGTCTGATGCTCCACCCACTGCACCACCGCCTGGTCAGGCTAGAGTGAATCTTAAATGTGGTTTTAAAATGTTAATTATGTGAGGGGATGGAGGTATTAACTATTGGCGGTGACCATTTCTCAGATGTCAAATTGTGCTGGACACCTTAACTTCACATATGCTATATGTTCAGTAGTAGCTGGGAAAAAACAATGAGATTGGAAAACCAGGAGATGAGAGTGTTGGGGAAGTGCCCTGGCCAGGTGGCTCAGTGGATAGACTCATCCTAGTGCACAGGACGTGTATGAGAAGCAACCAATGAGTGCACAACTAAATGGAACAATCAAGTGGAACGGCAAGTTGATGCCTAACTCCCAGCAAGGGGAAGATGAGAAGCATCAACCAACTTGCAGTTGGGGCACTTGAGGTCATTGATTGCGTCTCATCAGTGCCATGACCAGGAGGCTCCAGCTGAGCCAGTGACCACTGGGCTCAAGCCAGTGACCTTGGGGTCCCGTTGATGATCCCACACTCAAGCTTGTGCCCTCGTGCACAAGCTGGCAACCTTGAGGTTTTGAACCAGGGAGTCAATGTTCTATCCACTGCACCACCATAAGTCAGGCTTTTTTTTTTTTTAAAAGAGAAGAAGGGAGAGAGAAATATTCATTTGTTCCATTTAGTTGTGCAGTCATCAGTCACTTTTATTAAAACAAAGTATTGAGTTACTTAAGATGTTGGAGAAAAGATTCAGATTCAATACAACAGATAGGCCTGAATGGACCAATTCTCCATTTCTTTGCCTTATTTTTCAGAGTTTCAGGGAAATGAGATATAAATTGATTTGTATAGAGTGGTAGATTCCGGGTTCAAGAAATTAAAGCAGTGCTACTGATTTATAATCTAATTGGTCCATGAATGTCATTTAAAAACCTGACCTGCTGACCCTGGCTGGGTAGCTCAGAATGTCATTCCAATATGCTAAGGTTGCAGGTTCAATCCCCAGTCAGGGCACGTACAAGATCAACCAATGGCGGCACGAATGAGTGGGACAACAAAACTGTTTCTCTGTCTCCTTGCTCTAAAAATCAATAAAAAACCTAACAGCCTGACCTGTGGGGGCACAGAGGATAAAGCGTCAACCTGGAATGCTGAGGTCACCAGTTTGAAACCCAGTCAAGGTACATATGGGAGTTGATGCTTCATGCTCTTCCCCCCCCTTCTCTCTCTCAACTCTAAAATTAATAAATAAATAACCTAACATGCCCGTAAGTTCAGGTAAACGGATATACTCATCAAACTCCGAAGTTCAAATTAATTGCAAACCAGGAAGAATATAGGTCGCCTGAAGATAGGGAGTTTCTGAAAAGATGCCCCTTCACATGGAGCCCTTCTACCAAGAGAGGGGGCGACATGGAGGGCACACGGCACAGGGAGAGGTCCAGCCAGCCTTCCCTCCAGCATCCACACATCACTTGCTCTGCCTTTTCCAAAATGCTGCTTATGCCACTCCCAACCAGTCCAACCTCCCGTCCGCATTCTGTAAACGTTCATGCTAATCCTCCTCCTCCTCCCCTTAACCCACAAACTTACCAATATAGCAGGATACCCACAACCCTTTCTCCAACACAGTGCCTGCTTTACGGACCCACGAGCAGCAGAAGCGCACCTTTGTTCGCTGCAGGGCCTCAGCTCTTCTGTACTAGCAATGTTGTTAAATAAATGTAACCAATTAGTGCTCCTATAATCAAACTTTATACTCCATTGCCATCTTCGAAAGTAGGTGCCCACAGCCAAACTTGCATGTTTCTCCTCCATCGTCTTAGCTTTCCTTCCCTTCATTTCCCACCTCCCACGACGCCTCCCAGAAGAGGAAACAGACGCACAGCTATTCTCCACATTCGGTTGGGCTAGCCCCAGGTGCTCTCCAAATCTCATCATCAGACTTAGAAAAACCTGCTACAAAGGAACCTTCCAGGAGTCATTTATAATCTTCACTGTCCTGCTTTCATTGGGGGGAGGGGATAGAGGGTATGCAGGGGATAGATGGGGATGGAGGGAAACTTGGGGTGGTGAACACACACTACAATATACAGATGGTGTCTTACAGAACTGTACACCTGAGACATATATAACTTAACCAATTCAGTAACAAAAATTATTAGAAATAAAGCAATGGCTTGGTGTGTTGACAAGATGAAGTTCAAGGAGGCCAGTGGGGACAGGAACAGGCAGAGCGGAGGCCCTACAGCAGGAGCAGGACTGGGCCAGTGGCGGGCCAGGGACAGATGGACTTGGGTCCCCCCGAACACCTGCAATAGAGTTTCAAGGGCTGCCACTCCACACAGCCTTGCACACGTCCCCAGGAGCCAGCCCCTTGCTGACACAGACCAGGCCAGATAGATGCTCCAGACCTTTGACGCAGAGTCTCTGCCGAGGACACACCTGGGTGTGCATACGATACCTCCACATAGGACGAACACACTTCAAACTGGATCCATCCCACAGAGCCCATCTGCAGACTCGGCCACAGGTGACACCATCCACCCTCCTCAAATACAGACCCTGGGGAGACATACGGACACCCTCCCCGCCAGTGAAAGGGGTGCTGTCGGTGTGGGGGACTCAGATGATCTGGCTAGTTCTGATCCTGCCACTGCCATCTGGAGAAGGAGGGAGCGCTGAGGAGCCTGGCTGGTGATGGGTCTATGGAGCAAGTCCCTCCCAGTTCCTGTTCCCTCATCGCCTGCAGGTGGAGCACATGCATCATGAAGGCCCTTGTAAACTGTGACGTGCAGTAATAGCCAGACAGCTAAGCTGGGGGGCGTGAGTGACAGGCAGCAAGGGCAGGTGTGTGCGCACAGAGTGTGCATAAGCCGTGGGCACGCCCACCTCACAGGAGGGAGACAATGGCCTCCTTCTCTGGCCAAGGCCAGGACGGGCCCAGTGGGCCCTGCTAGGGTGCAGGAGGGCAGGTAGCTGGGTAGGCTCTTGGAGACAGCCGCCACTGTGGTCTGGGCCCCAGGGAAGCCCACCCCAACCTCAGTCTCAGAAGCTGGAAAGAACCCACAGGTGATGCAGAGGAGACCCCACTGCCTGCCCTCCCCAGGACCCTGCACTCACCACACGGCTCCTCCAGCCCCAGGACCACTCTCCGGAATGTCCGCTCCGTAAACAGCCCTCGTCTAGCCCCAGCCCTAGGCCCAGGCCCAGAGTGCTCCTTCACCGCTTCATCTCCAGTACCCCGTACCTCACAGAGATATCCTATTGGTAGTTTACCCTAGAGAACCCCACACAGGGTCACAGTCGTCTGTGTCTGCTGGGCAATGCCCCCCCCCCCCCACTGCAGCACAGCAGGCCCCCAACACACACTGCAGGGGTAACCTTTACCAGTTTCACTTTGCAAACTTCCAGCCCCTCATGGGAGACTCCTCCCCACCAGGCAAAGGAAGGCACCATCTTGCCTCTTTGTAGTCAATTGGATTCACCTGGCCTCACCCTCCCACCCCACCCCCCGCCCTGTGGTGCTGCCCATCACGGCTGCGGCTTTGGCACGTCATCAGGAAGTTCGCTGCCAACCAGCCCCCAGTGGTGCCACTGGCATGGAAGGCACTTGCAGATGGACTCATCGTTTCTATTCAGAGGCATGAAGTCTTAAAACATTAAGATGACTGAAGTCAACAAAATAGCTACCACCTGACAGCCTGCTGACAGCTTGCTGTGAGTCAGGCTCCAAGCAGCTCTGTGCTTAGCCCTCTTACTTTGATCACCTGCCTCCTCGTTAGGCCCCTTCTGCAGGTGAGGCTCAGAGAGGCCCCCGGCCCACAGGCAGGTGTGACAGACACTGTTGGTGCCCATTATGGAAAGAGTCCCTGGCCAGTTTGCTCAGTGGTAGAGCATTGGCCTGGAGTGTGGATCCCCTGGGTTCGATTCCCGGTCAGGGCACACAGGAGAAGTGACCATCTGTTTGGCCACCCCTTCCTTCTCTTTCTCTCTCTTCCCCTCCCGCAGCCATGACTCATATGGTTTGAGCAAGTTGGCCCTGAACGCTGAGGATGGCTTTGTGGCCTTTCCTCAGGCGCTAAAATAGCTCAGTTGAGCAGCGCCCCCAGATGGGCAGAGCATCGCCCCCTAATAGGCTTGCTGGGTAGATCCCAGTCAGGATGCACGTGGGAGTCTGACTCTGCCTCCCCTCCTCTCGCTTAATTAGAAAAAAGAAACAAACAGAACCCCAATCCTGTTCCCTTGCTGGTGCCGGTACCATGCCCTTCAGAGGAGGAGAGCCGCCCCCAGCCAAGCGTGCGTCCAGACTGGCCAATCATGGTCACCTCATGCTCCTGGCCAAGACCTGGCCTGGGTTTTGGCTAATAAGTGAGACTGGTGGGGAGGAGGGAACATTCTAGAAAGCTCTCCTCAAGGAAGAATGTAGAACAGAGCTGCTTCTCTTCCTGCCCATGGGATGCTCCCGTGTCAGCTGTTCGGCCCAGAATGATGACAGCTCTGTGGAGACCCTGAGCTGCTGGATCAGCCAAGCCTACAACAGGCTGCCTTTGGACAAACGTCCCTAGAGTGAAGTACATCCTGCTCAGCTTTCCGCTGCTGGGACCTGAAGGATGGCCACAGGCTGAGAAAGGAGGTCTACCCCCAGGGTCCCCTAAATATGCCCTGAGGGCTCGCTCTGTCCTCACTGGTACCTGCTGTCCTGCTACCTCGCCGATTAAACCACAGTATGGGGGAGGCGGGGAGGCGGGGAGGCAGGGAGGCAGACGTGTTCCAGTCAAACCTGCCAAGAACAGTCATCTTGTATTTTTACCAATACGTCTTGGCATAAGGCAGATATTGAAACACAGGTAGCACAAGATTTACAGACACAGTGACTACTACAGGCACACAGGAGGGGCCAAGTTTACAAATAGCCGCCAAACCCCCCAAACCCACCTTTACAGAGAGCGCCGAGGGCCCCAGGCAGCAGAACGGGGTTCTCATGGGCCAACACATGACTCGAAGAATTCTGTTTATTTCATCATTTTAATACAGGAAATGCCAGACCAATCAACATGACAAACCTTACACAGAGGCCTGCATTCACTACGTAGACCGGGGGTCTCCACAGCAACGGGCAGGCATGCATTTCCTCTGGAAATGGGCAAATAGAGGGCATAAATACCACAAAAGAACCAGGCTCGGAGGGGTCACAGGCCATGAGAGAATCACACTTCAGAGGCGATCGAGGCATTAAATACAGGACCTACACGTGACACTTCACATCACCATACATATAATTTACACATGAAAAGAAAGGAGACCATAGTATATGTACATGCGAGCGGCTTTGGTCAGAGAAAACAAACGCACGAGGTGGTGCCATGCACGGGGAGGGCTTGCCTTCCACTCTCCCTCTGCTCTGGTCCTCACCTTACCCATGGAGTCACCTGCAATCACAAAATAAATTAGCTTGCCTTGGTGCCATCTTAGTCCCACCAGTGTCCTCGGCAGTGTCCTCTGGGCACCCTGAGGGTGGGAGGTGCCCTGGAAGTGAGAACACGGAGCCCTGCGTGTAAACATCCCTGGAGGTTGCCCTGGACGGGGCAGGGAGGGGTGGGAGGGGGTCAGGCGGAGGAGAGGTGCAGCCGCGGGCCTGGGCAGATGCCATGAGGAACCTGGCCTGGCCTGAGGGAGCAGGAATGGTTGGAGGAGATATCCACGTTTGCAAGCTAAGCTTAAACGGCGAGACAAGCCTGTGTTTCCCTGTAACTGTCCAGATGTCGGGTCCCTTAGAACTGACTTGCGCTGCTGGGGTCACACTGTAACAACCGGACGATGGAGGGGTCGCTCTTGGCACCTTTAATGAATTCTTCCAGGGACAGTTTGCCTGCGGGAGGGAACACAGGAGATGGGAGTTAGCCAGTGCTCACTGTTTGCTACCTTCCAGAGCATGGGGACAGCCCCGTCAGGGCCACCCCCTTTCGTTGAGCCTTCATGAGGTTGGACGCTGTCTGGGTGTCATTTACTTCGTGGGTGCTTCTGGAAAAACTCTTTTTGCTTACACTGCTTAGTGCACTGTGACAGCACTGTGTGGCAGGTGGGCCATTCAAACCCTTTTAGCAATCAGCCCACACTTTATCTAAGAAAGATGTGACCTGCCCAGGAAGGGACATGGCCTCTGCCTCTAACCTGTGACTAATCCAGCGCTAATGGGGCCCGAGGAAGCCCAGGGCCACCAGGGTCACTGCCCACTGGCGGCAGTGGCACGGGCCGCCGAGAGAACCACTTTCAGCTCCTGCCCCTCTGCCACTCGGGTGGGTGGGGCCTAGAGAGACCAACCACGATGAGGGTCCAGCTGGCGTCTTCCTCACCATAGGTCCCGCCACCCTGCCCCATGGACCCCGCTACTTCTAGGATCAGGAGACGGGAAAGCAGTTTTTTAAACTAAGGTGCTATAGAAACTCGAGCTCCAGAGGGAGCAGTGCTGGAGACACGCATGCCCTCCCAGCAGTCCCTGTCCCAGGGTGCAGATGTGGGGCAGAACCGAGGTATGCAGCAGACTCTGTTTGTGGCTTGTGCCCCGAGGAGCCTACCACTTGCCTGTGCTGAGGGTCTGCAGCTACGGAGGGGAGAAGAGACGTTCACCGGGGCTCAGCAGCAGCTTGGAGCCCATGCCCAGCGCATAGCAGAGCAGTGGCCAGCTACCAACCTCTCCCCCTCTCAGGAACCATGGGAACACCCATCTCAAAGGGCCACTGGGAGCATTACAGGAAGCACTTGAGGGGTTCAGCCCAGGCCTGGTCCAGAGGACGAGCTCCACTAGTGAGCTTCCGCCAGGGAGCCAGGAGCAAGTAGCAGACGATAGACAGCATGTGGGCAGGGACCACCCACCTGTCCAGCAGAGAGGAACACCCCTCCTGTGGGCCCCCAGCGGGGGGCAGGCAGGCTGGCCCCACAGAAGACTAAACAGTATCCAGGCTAAGGGCTGGATTAGTAAGGAAGGGGACAGCCACCCCCTCCCCAGGAGAGGAGTTCCCCGGACGCAGAGGAGCTCTTGGCCTTTCTTTCCCCCCTTCAGCTTGTGGGACTTTATATATATATTTTTAACTGGTTTTAGAGAAAGAAACATCAATTTGTTGTTTTATTTATTCATGAGTCCATTGTTTCTTATATGTGCCCTGACCGGGGATCGAACCCAGAACCTTGCTGTATTGAAACAATGCCCTAACCAGCTGAGCTACCGTCCAGGGCAACTGGTGGAATGTTTTTTTCACCTGCCACTCCCCAAGCCCTCAGGCTGAGAAGCTTCAGAAAGCAGGACACCGCCTCCTCCTCCAGGGTGCAAGGTGCCATCAGCACCAGAGCTGTGGCTCAGGGGTACAGTGACACATGGGAGGACTAAGCCAGACGCAGCCCCAGGTCCTTCTGGCTCTTACCCCAGCTAATTGGAGTGGGTGAGCAGGGAGGCCTGAAAAACTGCAGAGCAGAAGGAAAGTGTCCCCAACACATCTTTGCTCCCAGGCATGTCACACAGACACATGGGGACCAGCATCCTACCGTCATTGTTGGTGTCCATCTGCCTGAAGATCTTGTCTGTCCGTTTCTCCGGGGTGGACTCGTCCTCGGGCATCTTCATCACAGAGGACACCATCTTGTAAATAGCCTGCAAAGGGACACAGGGTAGTTAGTGTGTGCTCAGATTCTGAAACATTCCTGGGCGGAGGGGGCAGCTGTGGGATTCCATCCAGCCCACGCCACAGCACAGAGTGGTCAGGATGCTCACAGGCCTTCAGGACCCTTCCCAAGCTAGAAGGACGTCCCCTACTACTCCTAACAACTCGGATGAAAACCGCAGACGGCATGTTGAGCAAAAGAAGCCAGATACACTTATGGGAAGTTGAAGAGCACGCAACATGATTCCCCAGCAATGGTCACAGACCAAGGTGGGGGCTTGGGAGTGCGAGGTGAGAGAAGGCGTCTGAGGCAGCCTTCTGGGGAGCTGGGAGCGCTCCACAACCCACCGAGGGTGGTGGTGACACAGGCCTGTCTTTATACAACCCATGCTGCACATGCAGCTGAGTGTTCTGCTGTGGGACCACTAGACCTCCGTTAAGAATAAAAAGCCTCAGCTCTGAAACCCACGGACAGAACAACAGAACCAACTGGATGGGGCCAGCCCCAGGGCGACCCAGGGCAGGACAGAGAGCATTCTCCTTTGGACACTGCCATCCAAGGGCTTGGTCCGAGGGTGCCAGCCCAGGCTGGTGCCCCTGTGCAGTGGCAGTGGTGTGTGTGTGTGTGTGTGTGTGTGTGTGTGTGTGTTAAGGGTCTGTGATGAGGCCACTGGCCAGCAAGTCATCAGAGTCACATGCTGGGGGTGGGGCAGCCCCACTGTGGGACTCTGGGCAGAAATGACGTGGCTGCCACTCTCACTCCTGAAACAGCAGAGCAGGACCAGCAGAAGTCTGAGAGCTGTTACATCTTAACAGCAGGGCATTAAAACGAAACAGACACACAGAAGGACCCTGAGTGAGATTCTAGAATCTATTGCTCCTTTCCCACCTCACCTGTCTCCTGTTAGCCTCACGGCTCAGGCAGCGTGCACTTTGGGACCTGTGTGCACAGGGTGCCTCTCCCCAGGACATACTCCTGGGGCTGGGTCGATACCTGCAGGGTGTGGAGGGAAGCCAAGACCCTCCAAGGTCTCCAGTGGGCTGGAGGTACTTAACACAGCAGACCGTTTTTAAAAAGGTGTAGCAGCTGGGCCTCCCCCGCCCACAGAGTGCTTAGGCTGGGCCTGCTGTTAGCGGGTGACTTCTCATGACTACTGGCAAGGACCCGCCCACTCAGGTGCCAGCTGCCCACTTCCAGAAGAGCAGAGCAGAGGAGCAGGCAGCGGCCCTGGCCAGTTGGCTCAGTGGTAGAGCATCGGCCTGGGGTGTGGATGTCCTGGGCTCGATTTCCAGTCAGGGCACACAAAAATGACCATCTGCGTCTCCACCCCTCCCCCTTCTCTCTCTCTCTCTCTCTCTCTCTCTCTCTCTCTCTCTCTGTCTCAATCTTTCCCTCATGCAGCTACAGCCCTGGCCCGAATGGTTTGAGTGATGGCCCCAAGTGCTGATGATGACTCCATGGCCTTGCTGCTGAGCAACGGAACAGTGGCCCCAGATGGGCAGAGCATCGCCCCCTAATGGGCTTGCGGGGTGGATCCCGGTCAGGGCGCATGCAGGAGTCTGTCTCTCTGCCTGCCTGCCTGCCTCCCCGCCTCTCACTTAATAAAAATTTTTAACAAAAATAGGAGCAGGCAGCAACCTAGAACATTGCCGCAGGCCCCGCGGGACACAAGCCCTGTCTGAGAGCGGGCCTGGCCCTGAGGACCCACAGGTCCCCAGCCTGCCAGCCGGCAGCCGCGCAGGCGCCCTACCTGCACGATCTCCAGCATCTCGCTACGGCTGATGTAGCCGTTGCCATCCAGGTCATACATGCTGAAGGCCCACTTGAGCTTCTGCTCCAGCTTGCCGCGGGAGGTGACGCTCAGCGCGATGATGAACTCCCGGAAGTCGATGGTGCCGTCGCCGTTGGTGTCGAAGGTGCGGAAGACGTGCTCGGCGAACTTGGAGGCGTCACCATAGGGGAAGAAGTTGGCGTAGATCTTCTTGAACTCGTCCACGGTCAGGTGGCCAGTGGGGCAGTCCTTGAGGAAGCCCTTGTACCACTCCTGCAGCTCGTGGTCCGTGAACTCCGTGTTCTCCCGCAGGTCCTGCAGCACCTCGGGCCGCAGCTTGCTGTTCTGCTTGCCCATGGCGGCTGGCAGCTGCACCTGCAAGACAAGGGCTCTGCTGGAGTTTCTGTGGGGCGGCGGCTGGTTCCCCGACGTCCACAGCCACTGAGCGGGCTGAGAAATGTCCCCTGTAAGCCCTGCACCCAGGGCTGGAGACAGTGCTGCATCACGGGGCACAGCTGTCTCAGCCCTGCCAGGACCCTGTGTGGGAAGGGGGGGCCATGGTTCACGCATCACGGTTTCCTTTTCTTCTTGGGCATCCGGCTGGACTATACTGGCCAGAGACCCCTGCAGCCTGGTGGGCATGGACTGTGTTCTGGCAGGTGGAATGAGGACGGGGTGACTCCACCTCTTCCAGGCCTGCCCTCAGCAACTCTCCTGCCTGCAGCGGGGCACAGAGCACCCAGGGGAGTACTGGAGGCCCCAGGGGGCACACCCCCATAGTCTTTCTCAACCAGGCTTCCTTGTCTCACTGCACCACTTTCCTAGTCCTCCTAAGGATGGTGTATAGCTAGTATGTCAAGTGCACAGCAGAGTAGCTGTTCCCTGCACACAGCAGACGCCTACTCATTCCCAGGCCCCAGCTGAGAGGGACGAGGAAGATGGCTAAGCCCCTGGATGACTGACTGCATGGAGCAGAGCATCCCTCGCCCCAAAGCCACATGACACTGGAGCACAAGCAGGAAATGCGCCTGTATTGCGCGTTTGATCTGGGACTGAGTGTGCCAACAGTGAGGCAGCCCCTCAACGCGGCAGTCAGGTGACTAGGTCCTACATCTCCAACGGCGCAGAGCCTGTGGACAGACTCTGGGCAGGGGAACCACAGGCCCAGACGAGTGGGGTGAAGAACCAATGCAAAAGTTAAAGGGAAGTCTACACACCAAATAGAGCCCCCAACATGCTCCCCGGCCCTCGCTAGCATGGGTCTGGCCAGCCTCAACCCACAAAACTGAAGTCTTTCTCTGGAGAAACTGAACCACCCTTGCACCCCCCAATAAGACCTAAAAACACTACAGGCTGTTTGTATTCGGCCGGGATAGCTTAGTTGGTTAGAGCATTGTCCCGAAACTCAGAGGTTCCCAAGTCCATCTCCGGTCAGGGCACGTACAGGAACAGATTGATGTTCCTGTCTCTCTCTCTCTTTCTCTCTCTCTCTCTTTCCCTTTCTCTCTCATTGAAATCAATAAATGAAACATTTTAAAAAGTTATAAATAAATAAAAACGCTACATTTGGAGTCCTCCACAAAAAGCTGACCACTCTTATCAGCTGCTGCTATTTTTGTTATATACATATTTAAAAAACACAATAAGGTATAGTCACAGAGAATGAATATAATCCAGTGTTGATCATCTTTGGGAATCTTGAATGGACTCTGAACAAATAGTTAATAAGAACATATTTTGTACCCACCACCATCCCGGCTGTTTCAGGGAGGACAGAGGCATCGGGCATGAGTCCTGTTTCAAAGCCTCTACCACATTCGAGCACACAGGCGAGTCACTCACACCTGCCCATTTCAGCAGCAAAGCAGGAACAGCGATAGTCCTAGCTGCAGCCACAGATCACCAAGCCCTAGTGCCGTGCCACTCCCTGGGCCGGCCTGCGGGCACCTGGCCGGCTGAAGGCCCAGCGGAAACAATTACTATAAAGAACCGCATCTCAGCCCTCTCCCAGAGGCTCTGGGCCCCAAACAGGCAGCAGCCTCATGGGGAATGAGGACGTGGGACATGGCTGGCACAGTGACCCTTGTGTTAGTCACTAAGCCAGGGAACTAACTTTATTCATGGCTGGCTGGCTGGCTGGCTAGCTGACTGGCTGGGGAGATGGCTGGTAAAAAGCAAGCTTTTCTGCAAAGACAGAGCTGGCACTCCCGTTTCCAGACAGAAATGGCCCTCCCTGTGGAAAAATGCTCTTCCAGGGGCTGAGCCCAGTCCGAGGAAAAGAAGGGCGGACTGCATTTGTGTCTCTCTTTCCTCCAAGTAAGCAGGGGAGAGGCAAGTTGCCTGCAGGCTTGGCTTCTAGTGCAGCTGCTCCGAGGAGGGGCCCCTCCGAACCCGGGGCCAGGTGCAGGGAGCAGCCACCTGAGGAGGATCAGGCTGCAGTGAGGCTCGGTGGACGCCAGAGGGCGCAGTGGGGCAGAAGCCCCAGGACCTGGGTTTGAGACCCCGCCTCCCGGATTCTGGACCCCGCCCTGCCACGCCCCCTCTACCTGGCGGCTGCCTCCGTTTCCCCATCTATAAGCTAAATTTGTCCAATACATTAACCACCACTCCCCTGTAGCTATTGAGCACTTAAAATGTGGCCGGTCTGAATTCATGCATGCACCTTAAGGGTAAAATCAACACTGGATTTTGACAGCTTTATGAGGAAAAAATAATGTAAAATATTTCTTACATAATCTTCCTATCCTGATGGATGACATGTGAAATGAAAAACGATACCATTTGAGATGCAGGGGTTCAATTAATCATGTTGGTAACATTTAATCTCATCTTTTAAAATTTTTAGTGCGTCTACTGAAAAAGTCAAAATCACACACGTATGTGGCGATGTGCTTCCTGCTCAGCCCTGGGTGACCCTTGGGACACTCATGGACCTGGGGGCACCCAACAGGGACTCTTTAAGTTCATTAGCACCCTGTTTACAGGCCCAATGCTAACTGTAACCCAGCTGGAAGAGGTGTCCTTTGTTTCTTGGTGCCCTTGAATGAAAGATAATGGTGTTTGCATTTCACAATTCTGTATGAGTCCCACAAGTTTCTACTTCCAGCAGCTTTAAGAACTTTGCCAGAGGCCAGCTGCAATGAAGGCTCCGGTCTGATCCTGGCTAAGGTGGAAGGCAGAGGGCTTGGGGCTGCAGGAAGGGATGTTCCTCCTCCTATTCTGTGAGTGAACAGGCAGAGCCCCCCACGGAGATCTGGGGAAGGAAGAGGTTAAACACCCCTGGAGCTGGTAGTTACAGGGTGTGCAGAGATCCAAATTCCACCTGCTGTGGAGGGAACCCATTTCCGCGGGCTTCCTAAAATCCAGTTGCCTCACCTTAGTTTCACCAGCTGGATGGGCTCCAGGCCGGTGACCCGCGGTTGAGAAATCCAACTGAAAACCCTCTGACTTCCATGCTCGTCCCCACCCTCTTACAATCCCCATGAGTCCCCAAAGTTTAAGAAAAAAGGGAAACAGTAAAGGAGAGCAGGAAGAAGGTAGGGAGTGCCACAAACCAAGTTGGGCATGAAAACCCCTCTCTCATCCTGAGCAGTCCTCCCTTCCACCCTGCCCAGAGCCTGGCCTTCCCTGACGCTGGAGGAAAGGAAGAGGTAGAGGAAAGGAGAAAAATCCCTAAGAGCATGTCCTTTCCCTTGGAGAAATGACCACTGCCACAGAAGGAGGACCTGTGAGTCACTCTCCCCACACAGCGTGGGCCTCTGAGAGCACCGGTCCATCCCCATGGCCCCTACCTCAGTGGCCCAGGAGTGCCCAGCACATTCAAATCATCTGAAGCCCGAGTCACATGTCACCTCCTCAGGGGTGCATTTCCCATCCCCCACAGCTGCTCTTCACTTTACATTCCAGTAGCATTTATTTATTAATTTATTTTTGTATTTTTCTGAAGTGAGAAGCGAGGAAGCAGAGAGACAGACTCCCGCACGGACCCGACCAGGATCCACCAGGCATGCCCACTAGGGGGCGATGTTCTGCCCATCTGGGCCATTGCTTCAATGCAATCGGAGCCATTCTAGCACCTGAGGTGGAGGCCATGGAGCCGTCCTCAGCGCCGGGGCCAACTTTCCTCCAATGGAGCCTTGGCTGAGGGAGGGGATGAGAGAGACAGAGAGAAAGGAAAGGGGGAAGGATGGAGAAGCAGATGGTTACTTCTCCTGTGTGCCCTGGCCAGGAATCAAACCCTGGACTTTCACACACCGGGCCACCGCTCTACCGCTGAGCCAACGGCCAAGGCCTCCAGTAGCATTTTTAAGCCTATTTCTATTAAGACCTGGACATTTGTTCTATCATTTACTAGTTTCCCCTCATTAGACATGAGATCCTTGAGGAAGGAGAGCACCTCCCCAGGCCAGTGGGAGAACATGCAGAGCCTGTTCTAGCCTCCAGGCCTTCCCATTTGCAGCTCCCTCCACGGGCGGCTCCTCCTTCCCCTTCGGATCTGCATGGCACGCTGCTGCCTCAACGCCTCCACAGTCAGGTCTGGGCCTGGGCACATCTTCCTGGGGATGCCGCTTCGAGAGAGCAGCCACCCCACACAGCAGCCCTGACCCCGTGCCCCGGCCCCAGCTCCTCCTCCTCGCGCTTCCTGCACTTGGCATCATGTTGACGTATTTGTTGACTGTCTGCTTCCTTTTGTTTGCCGTGTCCCCACAGCGCCCAGAGCAGGGACTGGCACAGCTAGTGCCTGGCAAATACACCTTAAATAACAGCTGCGTGTTCCCAGGGCCCAGCACAGTGCCACCTGAAGGAGCAGGTGAGGGGGTGATGGACTTCTCCTAGGCCTTTCTTGCACTGAGGTTTGTGGCCCTCCCGGTAACTAGGGACGCGGGAAGCAACATCTGGGATGAGGGTGGCTCAGGTCTGAGGCCCCAAACAGGACAATCTGTAATTCAGACTTGGTGTTCTAGAAAGTTCCATTTACCAGCACAGGAGCAGCGGCTGCAGAGTGCAGGGCCAGGAGCACGTCAGCCTAAGGGGTTTGGGTGTCCATTCACCAAACGGGGCCCTGTCCTCCCATCCCTGGGAACACACCTCCAGCTATCAGGTCCCCAGCTGGGGGGCTTACTGCCCATCAGAGCTCTCACCTGAGTGGAGGGGCCTCATCCCAGACCTGACATTACTGTCACTCAAGTGTTCCAGGGAGGAGCATCCCCTTCCCCAGTAGAAGAAGGTAGAACACATAAACAGGTCTCTGGGGAAGGAATGGGGGGGGGGCGATACGCTGGAGGGAGAGCCCCCTCACGGAATCTGCCCATGCAACAGGAAAATGGCTCTCGGTAGTGGACACTATGAACCATCCATCCTCGAGGGGAGGGAGGGACGGGACTCCTCACAGAAACGAAGGGCTCAACTCTGAAGGTAAGATGTGTCCTAGGAGTCTGTGGCTTCTAACCGGTTCAGGTCCATTGAAATGGGCATGTAGGATCTTGTGTGCAGGGCCATTCCCTGAAGGACAGATGGGAACCACAGAGGCCCTAGGAGAGGTCTGGGCTTGCCTGGAAGATGCCAGGCGGGTCAGACCCCTGCAGGACAGGACAGCTCCCAGTGGGCCCATGACATACCTGTGCACACACACACCATATATACACACCGCACCACCCACACCCCACCCCACAGCCCTTCCCCCCGCACTGGTGTGGGACTGCCTGTCTCAAAGCAGCAATGCAACTCTGGGCCCCGTGGGGGAAAACCCAGACCCAGGAGAGGTGGCCTCAGGGCGAAGCCTTTCCACCACAGCCGCAGGGGGACCCACTAGGACTTCACTCCTAGGCATTTGCTATTCTTCGAGAAAATAGCATGAGCCATGTTTACCATTCACTCATTCATTCTACAGCCATTTCACACACTTATGAAGTTTGCACAGACACCTGTGCACAAGCACCTGAGATGGGAAAGGGAGCCACTGTGGTGTGGTGTGGTGTGACAAAAGGTGTGCAGGAGCCAGAGCCTCCGGGAAAACGCTCCCCCGTGGACAGGGGTCAAACGCGGTGTCCTAGGGAGCCTGCCACCGTGTGCGAGAATGTGTGAGAGCGTGACAATGTGCAGGTGACTGAGGAGGGCTGGCTTAGGGGTCCCTCCTGGAGAGGGGCCCAGCCAGCTCCTGGACTGGATCCTGGAGATGCGGGGAGCCTGGGATTGTATCTCAGCTTCAGTGACTCAGGCCCAAGTTTCTGGGGAGATCGCTACCGGCAAGGGCTTCGTCCCTGCTCCACAGCTCTGGGCCTGTCACCCCCTCTTCCCCCAGGCACCTTCACCAGCAGTGACGAGACTAACAATATCACGGTACAGACCAGTGCGGATCCTTATGGGACAAATGCATCCATTAACAAATGTATGAGTGAGGGGCGGCGAGGGGAAAGAAGGTAAAATACCACCAAACCCTAGGAACCAGTCTAATCACTTGAAGGGCAGTTCACATCTGTCAAGTCTTAGTCCAAAATTACATGTAAAAAATGCCTGCGAATTCTTTTTCAGGTAAAGGGGAAGGACTAAAACGGCAGCGCTGTGAGGCTCGGTAGGTGAGCGAGCGTCTGTTATGAGCAGATTAAGAACTGGTTGTATCAACCTGACCAGTGTGGCGCAGTGGATAGGGCGTCGGCCTGGGACACTAAGGACCCAGGTTCAAGACCCTGAGGTTGCCAGCTTGAGTGCAGGTTCACCAACTTGAGTGTGGGATCTCTGGCTTGACTGTGGGATCATAGACATGGTCCCACATGGTCCTGGCTTGAGCCCAAGGTCGCTGGCTTGAGCAAGGGGTCACTCGGTCTGCTGTAGCCTCCTGGTTAAGGTACATATGAGAAAGCAATCAATGAACAACTAAGGAGCTGCAACAAAGAATTGATGCTTCTTATCTCTCCCTTCCTGTCTGTCTGTCCCTTTCTTTCTCTCTCTCTCTCTCTCTCTGTCTCCCATTAAAAAAAGAAAGAAAGAAAAGCAATCAATGAACAACTAAAGTGACGCAAGTACAAGTTGATGCTTCTCATCCCTCAAAAAAAAAGAACTGGTTGTATCAGCACATGTGTCATCTCATCTTCAGAACGGAGATGGAGGCATGGGTGACCCTGGATCAGTCACAAGCCTCACAGCTCTCCTGTCCCCATCAGTACAACATGACTTTGGACTGGGCAGCCCTGGGGCACACTTACGCCTACACATTGTCTTTGAGCCGGTCCCCAGTGGCAGCTTCCACAACAGCCAAGTCCACTCACTTAGTTGGAATTTACAGCCCTGTCCCCAGGATTTGGGTGGGCGGGTGGCTTGTTTCGCTCCACTCCCGGGGGAGGGCAGAGAGCTAAACTTCTGCCAGCCTTCTGCTTGACTGATGACTTCATTTTCAATTCATGAGCCCCAAATGAACCATTTCCAAATTCTGAATTCATGGTCCCCAAATGAATGAGGTTGGGCCACATTCTAAGATATCTTGGATAGAAACTGTCGGTTAAGAAATGTCATTATAAGTGCTAGACTTGGGTGTTTTAAAGACACAGGTGGCCCCCTGGGTTCTGTCCCCAGGGCAAGGTCCACTCTGTGAGGGGTTGCGCACGGCCAAGTCCCTGGAGGGAGAGCTACTGCAAATGCCTGTCTGGTGTTGCTTATGGCTCAGCACACCAACTCCAAAACAGTTTTGTCTTGTTTTTTTTACACTTGGAAGAAAACTTCCAGTGAGTCATCTCATATGTTGTTTGATTCATGTTTAATGTTTTGGAGAAGATATAAAAACAGTAAGTCATTCTCAATCAAAATGGCATCAGCCATGCTAAAAGGCCAGCTGCCCCATACTGACCTCAGCGGATACAGCCTTCAGTTGTTACAGGGTATGTTTATAATCAGAAGTGAAGGCAGCACATAAAAGCTGCCTTTTGCCATTAAAAAAAAAAAAATCAGGCTCTGACTGGTTGGCTCAGTGGTAGAGCATCAGCATGGTATGTGGATGTCCTGGGTTCAAGTCCAGTCAGGGCACACAAGAGAAGAACTCATGTGCTTCTCCACCCCTCCCCGTCTTCTCTCTCTCTCTCTTTCTCTCTCTCTCTCTCTTCCGCTCCTGCAGCCATGGCTCAGTTAGAGCAAGGTGGTCCAGGCACTGAGGACGGCTCCATGGCCTCCAGATGCTAAGAAGAGCTCAGTTGCTGAGCAATGGAGCAACGCCACAGATGGGCAGAGCATCACCCCCTGGAGGGCATGCCAGGTGGATCCCCGTTGACGTGCATGCAGGAGTCTGCCTCTCTGCCTCCCCTCCTCTCACTAAATTAAAAAAAAAAAAATCACAACACCAGAAGCCATAGGTTCTGCAGGGACAGTTGGGGGCAATGCACAAACTCACAGAAAGTGTCAATCAACACACATTCATGAGTACCTACTAAGTGAGCTGATGCATGCTGAGCGTTGGGGACACACAAAAGTATCAGACGCCCTCAAAGCGCTGACAGTCTAATGGGGAAGGTGAGATGTAAATTTTTACATGAATTTCTTCTCCACACCGGGTTAGTTCCTGCTCAGAGCCAGGTTCTGTGCTCAGGTGCTGGGTTGCAGAGGGGAGTGCGGGAAGGCATATTCCAAGACAAACCAACAGACCCCAGCTTTCAGGCTGGGACCCAGGTCCCCTCCTGACCCTCTTCCTCAAGGACTTAGTGCTGAGTTCAATCAACCCAGGGCCTGGCTGGGAACAATCCTGTGGCCAATTAGCCAAGCGCCTGAAACACAGGAAGGACACAGTAACTGGGTGGCAGGAAGGAAGTCGGCAGGGAGAGAGGAAGTCTGGGCTCTGGAAAGATGTGGGGGCTCCTTCCAGACAGACCCCAACCCCTCTGCCAGTCCAGCAGTTCACAGGGACCTGTGGCTCGTGGAGCACTGTCCAGTGTGCCCTTGAGAGCTCACCTTTCTCACCAGCACCCCCAGGGCTCCAAATTTCCACCAGAGACTTTCTGACGCAGGTTGTCCCTCTCGTGAAACAGCCCATTTCCTGAAGACGCTCTGGGTCCGAGGGCGCACCTTTATTTGCTGAGCACGCCCCCAGTGCCTGACTTCTGAGCTAAATGTTTGCACATGATGTCCAACAAGTCCAAGAATATTCAAGGGGTCCACAGAACAGAAAACGTGAAACCCGGGCTGTCCCAGACATATGGACCCTGCTCCTGGGACCGTGCCAGATGCCTTGGGAAGTGAGAAAGATCGGTGTGAGCTCAACCTGAAGGGCCCATACGGCCTCAGACCTGGCTCGGGGCCCTGACCCAGGTGCCAACAAGCAGCTGGACCTCAGGGATATTGTGTGATGGCTCATTCATTCACTGTGGAGCCTCCCGTGGTGCTCCCCACTGGGCACAGAGCAAAGACTGACTGGCAGTGAAGACACCCTTCCTTTCAGTTCTGTCTTCTGTCTCCCCAACGTGGTGGTGAGGCCGGGCTGGTGGTCCTGCAGATGGGCAGGACCGGTCCCACCCCCCCAATTCCACAGTGGACGAGAAAGCCAAGCCAAGTCGTTTGTGCCCAGTGTGCGGTGTGTGAGTGTGTGTGTGCGTGCACACGTGTGTCTGCCCACAATGCTGTCAGGCGGGATGTGCCTGTGGTTGAGGGCTGACGGGGCCGCCCACAGGAAGTGTATTGCAAAGATATCCTGAGTCACTCTAAAAATAACCCACAACTGAACAATGCAGGAGGGATTTCCCCTTTCCTGGTGCCCTGCCTCCAATCACCGTGGTTTACACCCAGACAGCTAGTTTGGGCATGACAGGCCGACGGTTTTCCGAGAGGCTGCCCTGGGATCTGGAGGTTAGTCAGCACTTTGGGGGACCCCTGGCCTGGCACCCAGAGTGCAGTAGATTGTTCCTTCTCCTGCAGAACCCCCAAGTCCCCATGCCTCTGTTAACCTAACATCTTCCAGAAGAACAGTGGTTAAACAAATCTCCATGAGCAACAATTATCTTTGAAATGTATGAGGAGGGGTCACTATTGAATATATATATAAAGGACCTAGCAGGTCCATCAGCACTGAGATTTTTGCTATACTGTTTACCACCTATTTCTGTTGTTGGGTTAGCATTTCGAGTGTCCTGTCCCTCAGGTATGATCTCACACACACCTGTCTGTCCCATCTCCTTCCTGCTCATCCCCTCCAAGGACACCAATCTTCCTACTGTTCCTTAATGTCTCAGGCATACTCTGCCACTGGCCCTTTGCACTGACTGCTCCTCAGATATAAAGTTGCTTTCTGACCTCTTTCAGGTCTTTTTGCTCCAGGCATGGCTCAGTGAGGCCTTCCCCAAGTATGCTACCCCAAACTGAAGCTTCCACACACAGTCTTTACTCCCCTTCCCTACTCTACTTTTCTTCTATATTTTACTGAGTTCATCATCTCGTGCCCCCCACCCCCCACCCCTACTAGAATGCATGGGCCAGACTTTATTCTGGTTTGTTCTCCATTGGAAGTCTACAGCCTGGAAGCTTCCAGGCACAGAGTGTGTAATCAGAAAATACTTGTACAGTCAATAAATGCATGACTGGGGGGCAGGGGGTAAAGCTAGGACCCATGACCTGAGCAGGCAGGTGCCGCCCCTCCAGCGCCTGCACCAGGGGCAGTGAGGGGGTCCTCAGATTTACCACCAGCTGACCCAGGACATCCATGCTCGTGTGCCACAAGTACCACTGATTGCCAGGGTTCCTCATCTCTGGGTGGTGGCTGGGTTTTGGGGGCGGGGACAGTTATTGAGTGTTTGCTGTGTGCACACCCAAATACCCAGGAGCCTCAGGATGAGAAGAGACACCACAGACCACTTTCACTGCCTCCTATGAAGCTCTCACCGGCTCCAGCATCCTGACAACTGGCTACCAACCTCAGCAGGACCCACCGGTCAGGCACACCCCTCCCTACACACCACTGTGCACCTGTACCAGCCCTTGAGCCTTCAGCCGGACTATGTGCACGCAGGTGAGGTCCAGGTACCACAGAGCCCAGTATTCTCCCTCCCATTTCCTAGCACCGGTAGGGCTGGTGGAAGGAGATCGAACTGTGGTTAATCCTAAACAATATGAGTTTGAATTGCATGGGTCCATTTGTACATGGTTTATTTTCAATACATATCTAGTTGGTCCAACATATCCCTGGGTATCACATCTGCAGAGTCAACCCACCGCAGATTTAGCCAACTTCGAACTGAAAATATTATTTTCAAGTTTTTTAGAGAGAGAGAGACAGGAAGGGAGACGGATGAGAAGCATCAACTCGTAGCTGCATCACTTTAGTTTTTCATTGATTGCTTCTCATATATGACTTGACTAGGGGCTGAAGCTGCACCAGTGACCCCTTGCTCAAGCCAGTGACCTTAGGCTTCAAGCCAGTGACCTTTGGACTCAAGCCAGCAACCCAGTACTCAATGTGGCAAGCCTGTACTCAAGCCGGATGACCTCAGGGTTTTGAACCTGGGTCCTTAATGCCCCATGTCGATGCTCTATCCATTGCACCACCAATGGTCAGGTGAAAACAGTATTTTTGATCCACAGTTGGAAATATGTGGCTGCGGAGGGCCTACTATATACATTGTTTTACAGCCTGTTATAGAGGGAACTTGAGTACCTGTGGATTTTGGTATCCACGGGGTGGAGGGGGACGTCCTGGAACCAATCTCCTGTGGATACTGAGGACAACTGCCGCTAAGTTTTGGGGGAGTCAAAAGCTATAGGCTGATTTTTACTGCATGGGGGTGGAAGCCCCTACCCCTGAGTTGTTCCAGGGTCAACATGGTGAAAGCAGTGTCTTCCGCATAGAGCTGTGTCTGTTTTCTGTGAGGAGAAAAGCCCAGAGACCCACAACTTCTCTGTCACTGGAGGCAGAGGCCCTGGTCTGGGTCTCTGGTCCCAACCCAGCCAGCGCTTTCACAGAGGTAAATAGGACACAGAAGCGAAGGCAGGATGCACAGGAGGAGAAGCACCCCACCCTGAGGAAGACCAAGGCAGGAGGCACATCTCCACCATCCAAACAAGAGAGACTGGAGAGCCCCACCAGGGATGCAGCTTCCCAGGTGACATGAGGGGGCGGGGCACTGGCCCTGGAAGTGTCATCTGCACCATGTGTGGGTGTGACAGCAACTGCACCTCATTCTGTCTCCTGACCTGTGGCGCCTCACATCTATTAGGGGTTCCTAAATGGGACTGGCACCTTGCCATCTGTCCTCCCCTCCCCCCTTGGTGCCCCCAGACACACCCTGGCTGTCATTTTGGACTCCCAGCAACCTCTGAACTTAGAGTGGTAACATGATACTTGAACAGGTTTTGGGTCCAAAACCTGGGCTGGACTGAGTCCCCAACAGCCCAGCCCCTTCTCCAAGCCCTCCCCCATGGCTATCCCCACCATC
This sequence comes from Rhynchonycteris naso, assembly GCA_037038555.1. Classification (NCBI taxonomy): domain Eukaryota; kingdom Metazoa; phylum Chordata; class Mammalia; order Chiroptera; family Emballonuridae; genus Rhynchonycteris; species Rhynchonycteris naso. The sequence continues at coordinate 106,074,231 of CM073001.1, forward strand.
CCCCTCCCTGCCTCCGCCCCCCCCCCGCACCCCCCCCCCCCCGGGTTCCTGTCAGGCCTCCGGGAGTGACTTACCTAAGGCCAAGTGGAGACTGAGACCAAGCAGGGGTCAGAACCTCCGGGGCTGGTTCCACGTCCTTTTTGGGCCACTAGACCATAACCTGGAAGAGAGGACCAACAGGTCACTCGGGGTATGGATACCGCAGCCCAGAGCCCACTGCCTTTCCCTCCACATGCTTCCATGTGCCTGAGAGGAGACGGCAGCTTCCTCAGGGCCCACGCTAAGTACAGAGAAGCCTTAGCTCCTGGCCTTGGCCCATCCATCTAGGGCAGGGGCCATGGCGTGTGACCCCCCTGCACCAGGAGGGAGGGAAGGCCACCACAGTATTGATAGGAAAAGGCCCCTCAGTGAGATGCTGGCCACCCCTCAGGTGGGGCCGGAGCCAGAGCTTGGCTTCTGTGGCCTCTGTGGTCTGCAACCAGGTCCAAGGGCTGGCAGCATCATGAGTCATTCAGGCCCAGCCTGCTGCTGCCTGAGACCTTACCTGACTCTCAGACCCTCAGGGTCACTGTTAGGGCCATCTGGCATAGAGCAGGCCCTTAGGGGCGTCAATAGCCAAACTCTGGCCCCCACATGCATCGAACTATCAGAAGGCATCACAACCAACATGCTTAGTGACCAGCTCAGGGACAGGTGAGTGTCTCTGCAGCCACACAGACACCTTCTGTCACTGAGATGCACACCACTCTTACAGGCCAGGTACTGGGTAGTGGGGACAGCAGAGAAGCCCCGGCCCCAGGCGTGCCTCTGCTTCTGAGTAGCCTTGTGGCTTGGGCATGCCCTAGGGTTTCTGCCATTCAGATTCCCATCTGTGACAAAGTGGGGGGGATCCCTGTGGAGGCTGAGCCAGCTCTGGCAGCAGGCTTCCTCATGGAAGGAGGGTCCATTGTTCCCGAGGCCCTGCAGGCTCTGGCCCCCAGGCTGCCTGGGGACAGTCCATTAACTCCAATTGCAAATTTCCTCCTGGCACTATCACTAAGCCACAGGGGCTCCCAGGCCACCAGACTTCCCGTGACAGATAAAGATTACAGTCATTGTTGGAGGCGAAATCAAGTAGCAGAAGTCATTACGCAGAAATAATTATGTTGAGTTATGTCTGGTTGCTCCCGATTTCTGTCTAGCGAGTATCATACAAATGGTCATGCCTCTTCCTCTCCAAGGGTCAACCTGCCGAGGCCTGGGGGAGGTGCTCTGTGACATCCCTTCCCTGAGCGCTGGGAGAGAAGATGTGAAAGACAGAGCCCTGGGATGGCCACAGCTCCAAAGTCACCCAACAGGTGCCCATCCTTCAAGGTCTACTTCACACATCCTGTTCTTCCTGGGGCCCCTCCTGATACCCCAGCTTCCCAGGCCTTTGTCCATGTTAGGTGCAAGGCACATTCCTCTCTTAAAGTTGGGGTCTCTGGGCAGTGGTTTGGGCAGTGACCAGGTCTAACCCATTTGTGTACTTCCATTCCTAGCCCAGAGCGGGCTGTCAGGACAGCACAGTGGGCAGAGTACAGAGGTTTGTGTGGCCAGACTGCCTGGGCTCTAATCCTAGCTCAACTACTTCTTAGCTGTGTGACCCTGGCTCATTATTTAAGTTTCTTAACCCATAAAATGCAGACGATAATCCTGCCTGGTTCATCAAGTTCTTATAAAGATTAAATGAGCTCATGCACAAAAAAGCGCTTGGCACACAGATCTAAACAAATGTCAGCAATGACTAAACGCGGAGACGGGCCTTGAACACATATAGTGAGCGTCTCAGGCAACCAGAAAGATGGCACCTGCCAAGGCCAACTCAAGAAGAAACAGACAACCCGAAATAAAGAAATATAGGTGACCCCTAAACAATACAAAGTCAGGGGTGCTGAGCCCCCACACTGGTGAAACCCTTGTATAACTCTAACTCCCCAAAACTTAACTACTAATAGCCCCACTTTTGATTGGATTAATTACCATATATTTTGTGTTTTACATGTGTTATATACTGTATTCCTGTAGTAACTTAAGCTGGAGAAAAGGATATCTTTGTAAGGCTCTCATAAGAAAGGGAACATACATTTACAGTACTGTATACAGTATCAACCCCATAACTTTACGTAGTCTACTTATAGGGTCAGCAAGATTGCTGGATGCCAAGTCAGCATACAAAACTCAGTTGTATTTTCCTACACTTGCAATGAAAATTCAAAAATAAAATCAAGAAGATCATTCCATTAGAAACAGCATCCAAAAGAATAAAGCACATTGAATTTAACAAAAATGCAAAACTTACACTCAAAAATGACAAGACATAGTTAAAAAAACATGTTTTAATTTAAATTGTTAGAAAAATATTACATGTCCGTGGATCAGAAGACTTTACATTGTTAAGATGGAAACACTCCTCGATTCAATGCCTTTCCCAATTTACTCCTCTGTAGCAGCTGACAAGCTGACCCTAAAATTCACATGGAATTACAGAGGGCCCCAAATTGCCGAAACAACCCTGGAAAAGAACAAAGTAGGACTCATACCTCTCAATTTCAAAACTTAGTACAAGGCAATAAATATTAAGACAGTGAGTGTGGTACTGGCACAAGGACAGATATATAGATCAATGAACTAGATGTGAGAATCAGAAACCCACACGTCCATGGTCAACTGATTTCACTGGGGAACAAAATTTTTGTTGTATCCACAAAGACACTTGTTCTAACCTAACTCAAGTATGCTGATCTCAAATCTGACATTAGTTTTTCTCTGTAAGCTACAGTTCTTTTGCAATTCAAGATTTTAGGTTTTTATCTTATTGTAAAATTTTTAACATTTAGTTTAACATAATGAAGTAGAATGTCTTCTTGGGCATCTTTGTGAAAATATAATAATTTATATAATGCAGTAAATACACTAATACACTAAAAGATATGATTGCATCAGAATTTGTCTACAATTTCGAAATAGAACATATTAAAACACTTATTTTAATCATAAAATTTGCGCAAAACTTATTTAAATTCTATTAAGGCAAAAATTTGCATTTGTAGCTCTTGCGTTTGTGTACTTGTTGAGGACAATCTCGTTTGATGCTCCAGCAGTAGTCTGCTCATCACTAATAGCTCCAAGATTTTCGGGAAACTTATCAAGGTGACTGTTCAGGAAGCGAATCTTAACGCTCATGTTATATGCAATGTCGCGGAAAGCCAACAGCATCCTTTGAACCAGAAGTTCATAGATTTCTGGGGTTTTTTTGTTGCCAAGGAAGTTCTTTGTAACTGCCACAAAATACTGCCATGCTGCTTTCTCCTCCTTATTCATCTTCCTGGCAAATTCTTCATCATGTATGAGGGTTCGAATTTGAGGTCCATCGAATACACCTGCTTTTATCTTCTCAAAAGACAAGCCACGAAAAGCAGAAATAATATGTTGAAAGCATTCACTTTCTCTATACAAAGCCTGAACAAACTGCTTCATTAAGCCAAGTTTGATGTGAAGTGGGGGAAAAATGATCCTGTCTCGATTAACTACAGGTTCATTCACAATATTTTGTATCCCTACTTCCAGAGCTTCACGTTTCGGCCACTCCTTCTGTGTTCAGTGTTTCTCCCGAGCTCGGCTGTCCCACAAACACAGAAAGCAAGGATACTTTGTGAAACCTCTCTGTTGTCTAGCAGGAAATTTACCATTTTAAGATTCACACAAATGATCGAGTTATGCTCCTCATACTTCAGTAAGTCAAGGACAATTTTTATGTCATTATAATCTTCTCGTAGATGTGCATTACCATTGTGTAGAACACATTTCAGACTCCGTTTAGAGCTGTCAAGAAATAGCCGCCATTCTGTTGGACTATAAGTGGTAACACCTAGCTGGCTGAGAAGACTACTGATATCATGACAGTAAACAAAGTGTTTGTCTTCGAAAAAAAGTCCACAAAAATTTGTTCACACTTCCTAAAATGGGATACTTTAGTTGACTGGTGAAGTACATTCTTTTCTGGAAGCCTGGAGGCTAAGAACTCAGCTGCTTTCTTTGACAGACCCAAATCTCTTACGAAGTCATTCAATTCGGGTTGGCTAAACTGCTGAGGAGTTAATGACTGCTTGGCATCAGAAGAAGACCCTCCAGATTCTACAACCATTTTCTCATGCATCTTTTCAAAATATATTTGATCACCATGTTCACTTTCTTCATCTTTAGAAGAAATAAAACCATTGAAAACTGAAACCAGGAGTATCTCAGAGTGTGGGATAGGTCGTATTGCTGAAGGAATATTAGGATATGTGATCATATGCCATTTTTTTCTTGCCGATGCCCTTTGTATGGATCAGACAGAAATAACAGTCACTGCTGTGGTCCTCAGGTTCACGCCAAACCATAGGAAGACCAAAAGGCATTCCTTTGCGTTTTCCTTCTGTCCAATCACAAAGCATTTCCTCACAATTATGACACACAATATGAGGAGCCCAATTCTTGTCTTGATCGCCAAGGGGAACTTCAAAATAGGCAATATATGCACGTGTCACAAATGATGAAATATTGTGCCTTTGACGTTGAAGTGTGTAACAGCCACATATATAACAGAAGGAAGGTGTCAGGACTATTCTTACAATTACGCCTACTCGAAGAAGCCATGATTCAATCTTAAAACAAAATAAGAGGGTGTTTTTATCAGATAATTTCTTAAATTTGAAAACAACTACAATTATGTAAAAGTGATGTTTGTAAGACATTAATTGCCTTGTGGTTATGTTCAATCCAAGAGTCGTTGCCCTTTAACTTCAATTTAAAAACCAATACAGGCCATTAACTGTAACAAAAAAATTAAAATTGCATAAAAACTAGAGCATGCACCAAAAAACGGATTTCATATTTGGAATCAGCGAAATATATAGAAACAGTTCTAAATATATAGAAATATATAGAAACAGTTCTAAAACCTCATGGAACAAAAAATGAAAAATAAATTGTTCCCCAGTGTTTTCAATGAGTATACCAAGTACATCCAGGTGGGAAGAACAGCTTCTCAACAAATGGTGCTGGGACAACGGGAAAACCACACGCATAAGAAGGCAGCTGGACCCTTATCTCACGCCATACACGAAAATTAATTCAAAATGGAACACGGGCCTGACCTATGGTGGCGCAGTGGATAAAGTGTCGACCTGGGAACACTGAGGTCGCCAGTTCAAAACCCTGCACTGGTTCAGTCAAGGCACATATGGGAGTTGATGCTTCCAGCTCCTCCCCCCTTTCTCTCTCTCTCTCTCTCTCTCTCTCTCTCTGTCTCTCTCTCTCTCTCTCACTCTGTGTCTCCTCTCTAAAATGAATAAAATAAAATACACTGTAAAAAAAAAAAATGGAGCACGGACCTAAATGTACAAACTAAAACTATAAATCATAGGGTGTGAACTTGTCTTCATGATTTTGGATTTGGCAATGGATTCTTAGGGATGACACCAAAAGCCCAAACAAAGAAAAGATAGATAAAGTGGATTTCATTAAAATTTAAAATTTGTACTTCAGAGAACAGAGTCAAGAATATGCAAACACAACCCAAAATGGGAGGAACTTGTACTCAAAATATACAAAGAACTCTTACAATTCAATAGAAAGACAAATAATTCAATTAAAAAATGGTCAAAAGACTTGAAGAGACGTTTCTCCAAACAAGATATACCAGGGGCTAATAAACACATGAAAGGATGCTCAACATCATTAGTTATTAGAGAAATGCAAATCAAAACCACAATGAGGTCCCTGGCTGAGTAGCTCAGTTGGTTAGAGCATTCTCCCAATATACCAAGACTGCAGGTTCAATCCCCAGTCAAGGCACATACAAGAATCAATCAGTGAGTGCATAAATAAATGGAACAACAAATTGGTGTTTTTTTCCTCTCTCTCTAAAAAGAAACAAGAAAGAAAAAATTCTTAACCACAATGAGACACCAGTTCACACCAAGATTTCTTGATCAAAAAGTCAGACCTAAGCAAGTGCTGGCAAGGATGTGGGGAAATCTAAACCTTCTTACACCGCCGTTGGGAATGTAAATGGTGCAGCCACTTTGGAAAATAGTCTGGTAGTTCCCTAAATGAGCAAATATAGTTATCAGATAGCCCAGAAACTGCACTCATAGGTATATACCCAAGAGAAATGAAAACATATGTCCACACAAAAACTTGTACACAACGTTCACAGCAACATCATTCATAATGACCGCAGGGTAGAAACAAGCCAAATGTCCATCACCAGCTGAATGGATAAGCAAATGCAGCCTATTCCTACAGAGAAATATTACTCGGCCATAGACAGAAATGAGGGACCAGCCCACGCTACAGCATAGCTGAGCCTTGAAAATATTAAGTGAAGAAGCCAACCCAGAAGGACAAACATTGCATGACTCCATGACATAAAATGTCCAGAACAGGGACGTTATAGAGACCACAAGGAGATTAGTGGTTTCTTAGGGCTGGGGAAATGGGGGCTAGAGAACTGGGGTGACAGCTCAAGGGTACGGGCTTTCCTCTGGGAATGACAGGAAAGAAGCTGAAACTAACTGCAGTGATTGCACAGACGTATGAATGTACCAAAACCCACTGCATTGATTCCTGAGTGAATTGCATGGTGGGTGCATGAATTATATCTCAATAAAGTTGTTGTTTTAAAAAAGGAATCTAAGCCAATGCTCTTGAACTTCTCTAGCCCAGGGGCCGGAAGGGCCAAGAGCAGGGTCACAGATGCAGGGAAGCAAACCGCAGGGTTTCCCAGCATTGCAGCAAGGGACATTTGGGTCTCAGCGCTCATCAGCCCTACTGACCACGAGAATCCGGCAGCCCTAGATGCAGGGGTGTGGCCGAGTGCCTGACATGTGTTTTCAGGTGCACCCACGGCCCAGTGGGGCACATTCAGGTGTGTGCTGGATGTCAGTGTGGGCAGTCAGACACAAGCTCTCGGGACCTCTGCACGGAAGGGCATGAGGGGCAGCCCCTCGGTATAGCACTCGGTCCGGTCCATAAGGAGCTTCCCTTGACCTGCCAGCTGAGTTCCTAGAACAACCACGCAGGCACCCCAGGGCACTGCCGTTGCCACCTAAGAAGTTTGGTTTTAGGCCTGTTGCTGGGGTCTGTTCTTCCTCCCGCGGCCCAGGCCCGCAGCGACTCATTGCCCACTGTACTTGCTGTCAGCCCTTGGGAAAAGCGCCTCCTTTCAGAACTGGGCCTTCTGGTGCCCAGGCACAGGCTTCCAGCACCAACTCAGCCAGCGGGAAATCAGCGGTCTCTCCTGCCCGCTCCCACCGGGGCGCTTGTGTGTGCTTAAGAGATAACAAATCATTTTAATATATCCTGAAATCCAGCTTAATTAGGAAGCAAAGCCCCGGAGGGAGAAAAATACAGTGGGGTTTAGAGTCAGAGACGAATGCTTTGGGGATTATGACTATTTCTGAGGTGACTGGGGTGTTTCAGGATGACTGATTCCACCGTGGTCCCCATGTAACAAAGGCGGCAGGTCACAGAACACATCCACACAGATGTTTTGCACAACAACCACTCTTCATAGCGGCATTTTCTTCAAGTACCCAATTCAAGGACTGAGTCAGAGGGGCCTGTGTGTCCTGCAGATGTCATTGAAGGTGGGGTCCAGCCTGGGTACAGCCACAGGACACTCTATGGATGCCAAGCAGCACTGGTGAGACCACACAGGTTGCAAGCCTCACAGAAGGGGGCACAGCTGGAAATGATAGCCAATGTGACAGGGAACTAAGCCCTGAGACCTGCATGGCCATGACCAGGGCCTAGAACCAGCCCTCTGGTCCCTCAGGGCATTGTGCACCTGCCAACCATATCCCCGACTTTCAGACAGGGTGCACGTCTTCCTGTAGCTCCTATTATCAGTGTATCTGAGCTCCTGTCACCAAACAAAGGAAGCTATCAACTCCAACCACTCTGAAAAACTGCTGCATATTTACTAAGACCACCATACCCCCTCATGCCCCAGGAATTCAATTCCCTGATTTATTCCCAAAGAAAGACAGACCCATGTCCATCAAAGACCTGTGCGAGAATGCTCAGGGCTGCACGGTTGGTAATGGTCTCCCACTAGAAACTGCTCCCCATGTCTTCCACAACAGATGTATAAACAGACTACAGCACTTGAAACCATGTCAACACAATAAATTTAAAAATAAAGAAAAAAAGAAGACCTGAGTGTGTCCACACAATGGAAGACCACAGAGCAACCAGAACGAGCCCCGACACACAACACAGATGACTCTCCAAACAGAATGCTGAGTCAAGCAGCCAGACACAAAAGGTCACACATTGCCGGAGTCCATTTATGAAAACAGGCAACACGGAAAGCAAGGCCGTGTGATGACCATGGTGAAGGGATCATGACCAGGAAGAATCATGGTCAGGGGAGCTTCTGGGTGCTGGTTACACAGGTTTGCTCATTTTGTGAAAATTTAACAAGCTGTACACTTATAACCTGTGCACTCGAATGCATGCAAGCTCAACATCAATAAAAAGTTGAAAAAAGTGAGGGATCCATCCTCATCCCTGTCTACCTTGTGCCCCACCTGGGCTGCGGACTGGTGGTAAGAATCTCACTTTTTTTATTTTAGTTTTTATTTATTAACTTTAGTGAGAGAAGAAGAGAGACAGACAGACAGACAGACAGAAACATTGAGCTGTGCCTGAATGTGCCCTGACCAGGGATCGAACCAGCAACCACTGTGCTTCGGGAAAATGCTCTAACCAACTGAGCTACCGGGTGAAGGCAAGGAGTTCATGTTTTATTTTAAGCACCATTGTGGTGTAAGAACACCGAAAACCAGAGAGGGATGCATCTGGACTCCACTGGAATGCAGCCTGCAAATCAACAGCCTGGACGCGGGTGCCCAGGGCCTGGGGGATAATGCAGATTCTCCTGCCTGAGCCGCTCATTCGACTGTGCACGGAGCCCAGCTGCCTGTCTGTGATGAGGGGATAAGTCATCTGAAAACACAAATAAATTATTCATTCCACACAAATGAGCAGCCTCTGGGTTCCCGCACCAGCCAGTCGCTGCACCACTGACACCCGGAGGCTCAGCAAATCCTATTAGCACCACCGCTCAGCTAGCAGACGCTGGATTCCACCGGCCCCCACGCAGATGGCTCTCGCTGTGATGGGCCCACACTGCTTTCCACCCTGCCTCATGTGTGCCTGCAGTCAGCGCAGCATCAAATGGAAAATCACAATCGGCCTGCCTGGCAGGGACATGGGCTCCGGAGCAGAGGGCGGTCCCCCAAGGGCTTAGGATCCAGAGTCACCCCGAGATCAATCACAGTTCGGCTGGCCCCCCACGGCGGCGGGCAACCTCAGGTCCCGGTCTCGGTTTCTGGGGCCCCAGCGGGTTTTTGATGACAGGAAAGAACATTTGCAAAGCAACTTTCACGCACCGGCGCTCCGCAGAGGCCGTTGACCGTGGGGTCCCTGAACAGCCTCCCATCTCCATTCTTATATCTTTGATGCCAGACCACTCAGCTCACTGCACAAGTGGGAAGTTAAGTCTGGGAGGTTTGAGTGCCAAGCCCTGGCCAGCCAGCAGGCTGCTTCCTCTTCCTAGAACCTCTGTCCCTTCAGATCCCAGCTCTCCGTCCTCCTTTGGAACACCCTCTGAGCTTCCGGTGTCTCACTTTGACAGCCGGGCACTTGGCTGGGACTTGTTGATCTGTGTGTGAGCCTCAGGGAAGGACAGCAGAGGGGACGGCATCTTACCTGGAGCCCAGCTCACCACCCGGCACAGGGCCTCAGGGTCAGGTGGGGGCTGAAACGGCGAGCAGGTGACTCAACATAAATCAGGCTGCGGGTGCTTCACTGAGAGACTTTGTCCCCTCGTAGATTGTCCCAGGGGATGTGAGGATGCGGGCTTTGTCCCTGTCCTGCCACGAGCGGTCTTCTGCAAGAACAACACTTGCAGGTTCCGGCCCCTAGCTTGCTCCTTTCTGACCCGACTGAACCAAGAAATGACCTTCCAGCCTGGGTGTGCCCCTCCCTGCCTCTGACCCCCAAGAGTGGAGGTCGGCAGTTGCTCAGAGAGCTGCCTCTGATGGAAAATTTATTTTTAAGGGTGAGGGCAAGAAGCAGGAAGGTGATTCTGGCCACAGAGCAAGCTGGCCCATCCAGAACTGTCAGCAAAAGGGTGGGCACATGCATGTATCCATGTGTGTGCAGACACGTGTAATTTAGTGACCCTCAGTTGGGGTGATTTTGCCCCTCCCCGGTGATCTGGCCATGTCTGGACACCATGTTTGGTTATTACAACTGAGGTCATCTCCTGGCATCTAATGGGTAGAGACGAAGGATGCTGCTAACCATCCTACAGGGCACTGGATGCTCTCCCACCCAACGAAGAATCACAAAGCCCAAGACATCAACAGTGACAAGGGTCAACAGTGACGTAAACACTTCCCGTGTCCCCTTCTCAATTGGTGACAGAAGCCAGCACAAGAGGAATGCAGATGTTCCCAAATTTAGAGCCACAGTCCTTCCAGGCACAGCGCCTGCCCCACACCCGGTGGGCCCCACACCATCCTGCCCAGGAAGCCCCACACACCCCATGCCTCTCACACAGGGAGGGCTCTAGGGAACTGAGCTTCAGGTGCTCAGTAAGAGTATGTCAAGGCCGGCTGTGTGGCTGTGGCCGGCAGAGCTGGGAAGAGGGACAGCCCGGAGGCTGTGAGCCGTGGAGACCGCAGGTGGCAGCAACAAAGGGCACAGCTGCCCCACACAGGAGCAGGGGCCTGTGCTTTAGAACATCTAGGCTGCAGGGCAGCATCTTGCGTGGGGACCGTTTTAGTTTAATATCATATGGGACAGCGTCTTCTCTGCACGGCACAGTCTAAGAAATTCTGTCAGAGAGCTCCGATGGGGAACCTTGGCAGGAGTTTATATAAAGGGTGTCAGAACACCCCAAGTTGGTCAGAGGAAAGGCAGGCTGACACTTGCAGCCCCTCGGTCCTGCTTGAAATATCACAGTCCACACCCAATGCCAAACCACTGGGGGGATGCATGACAGGCCAGAGAGGGCGTCACCTCACTCTGTCATTTAATCCTCCCTACGTGGAAGCCCAGGTCCCAGGCTTACAGAAGTCACCCAGTGGGGAAGATCCAAGATCCCTGGGCAAGATTTCTGCCAGTGCTCAGCTGACACATGCCTGGTTTGTTGCTCAAAGCACAATAAATCCTTCAGGATTCCTTTACGGAGCAACCGGGCAGCTGCTCGGGACTGTCACACGCACCTCCCTGGTAGGGCCCATCACAGGGGCACCGGGACACCTCTGAGGGAGGGCTGCAGCCCTCCTGCTCCGCTTGTTCGCCCCCATGAAGATTTGGGGGCTGCCTCTGTCCTGCATATGCCACAACCCAGCTGACCCAAGCTGACCCAGATGCCCAATGGGTCCCACATTTGACCCTGCTCATCGGTGTGATGGGCTGGTCTTTGAAGGAAAATGAAAGTCTCATTTATGCGGTTTTTTTTTCTCTTATTCAAAACACATTTAACTGAACTGAGTGTGCCAAGCACTGCCATGGGTGTTATAGGTGCAACAGCGAGCACAGTTTTTACTTCCAAGGAGCTCACATAAGTACTCTCAGAGATGATGAGACAAAGTGGCATGTACCAGGAGAAGGGTCAGTGCAGGACGCTGGGGGTGCAGGGCACTGAGAGGCCTACATTCCTACCTAAGGATCTGGGAAGGTTTCTTGGAGGAAGTGACATCTAAACAGAGACCTAAAGGATGAATAAGAGTTAGCAGAGAGAAATAGAGAAGAAATGCAGAGGGGTGGGGTGCAGGGAGCAGTTTTGACAGAGACTTCACCAGAAGCAGGGCTGGGCACCCCCATGACACACTGTGAAGGTTAGTGGGCAGCTGCAGTCAGCATCCCCAGCTCTTGTGTGAAAAGTGCTGAGCTGATCACAGCCCGGGAGGCCTTCCACCAGGGGCCTGGAGACTTGTTCCAGCAGGGTTGGTCTGGCTGGAAAAAGCCCGGAGGCTGGTCATGCTAAAGACGCAAACAGCAAACACCTGTCCGCCCCCATCCTGCCCGCAGCAGTGTCCTGCGTCAATACTTGAACTGCCAGGGTTGGTGTGCCCACTAGGAGGGCAGGATGAAACCCAGGGCTGTTCCGCAGACCCAACCACACACCCCTTGCCACCCCCAGCGCAAAGAAGCCCGAGGTCTCCCGACTAGACCACGTGCACTTCCTGTGACAGAGTGGCTGGTTTTCCCCCCGGGAGAGCAGCCCAGAGCTGCACCGCCAGCTCTCTGCACCACTCCGGGCTGCAGGTGCTCATACGGAGCTTGCCAGCTTGCCAAGGTGATTACAATTCCTATCCGCACCTCCCGGCAAACCCAGCCTGGGAGTCCACCTTCCCTTACCAGGGGGCACCCCAGATCATCCGGAGGCCTCACCCGAAGGACCCACAGCGAGGTCCACCCCTGGCTCCATGCTCCGGGGTCGCAGTGCAGACGGCATGGGCCTGTCGCTGAAGATACGATGATCTGCACGTGCGCGAGCTCCCACCCTTGACTGTTTTTCTCAAGCCTGTACACTCAGGAATGAATGCGTCTCCCATGAAACCGAAGTGCAAAACTCGCCTTCAACCGGTTAGACTTCCTCCTGTTTTCAGTTCATCCTTCCAACCTACCAGTCCTTCTGGAATGCGCAGTGCTGGTTTCTTATCCTCAGCCACAGCATATAAAGCAGCGGGTGGAGATGCTATCGTGGTCAGGGCAAAAGACGCAGCACCTGTCCAGAGACTTCCGGGGCAACTGTCACCCAACGCACAAGGCCTTCAGGGTCGGGTCACTTGACTGCCCTTGAGGCCATCTAACTCCCACTGCCCGGCTCCCCACACCCAGCTGAACTCGAAGGGCTTGGTGCTGGGTTCTCCTCCCGCAGCCCAGCCTGCCAAGAGAGGAGGCCGGTTCTGTGTTCCCCGGCGTGTGGCCACCTTCAGCGTGACTCCCACAAGCAGCACCTGACTCATCTCTGCCATCTTTCTGAGAGACACAGTGAAGGGCAGTTTATAAACACGGAAGGGAGGCAGGGTTTGGGGACGCATCAGCGCCTTCGAATCTGGTCTGTGGAATGACCCATTTCATTTGCGCAGGTCGACAGGCCTACGTGACAGAAACTCAAACACGCTCTCCGTAGATGCAGGCAGAGTGGTTGGGTGGGGAGGACACAAGGGTGGTGCCCGGTCCCCAGTCCCCACTCTGCCCTGGTGTCCCTGGGAGGGTGCTGAGGGCACAAGGATCTCCTGCCATGGATTGAGAAGCCTGGAACAAATTGTGTCCAAATCAAAACCTTCTGGGACCAGCCACAACAGACTAAGTTTACAAACACTTCTTTTTGAATGACCCAGAAAAACGGGATGGTACCATACTCCATGGAAAAGTGTGGCAGGGAATCAATGTGCTGCTGGTGACAATATATCCCTGTCTCTTCACCTCCTGTGAATGAACACCAGCAAGAAGAAACAGTCCCAAGGTTAGCTGTGATTTTTCCAAGTTACAGTACTGCAGATTATGACTCCTTTTTTCTCTTCTGCATTTTTCACCTTCTCGACAGCAAGCACTGAACACATATACCCAGACCAAAAACATTTTGAAGGACATACTTCTCCATCCCGGGTGAACGTCCAGCAGCGACCTCATCCAGCCTCTGAGTCCTTGACCAAGCGGGCCCTGCTCAGCGGCACCTCTGCATGGTGCCTTCTGGAAGTACCAAGCGCTGAACAGCAGGGCATTAGTTAAATAAATTATAGCGCATGATGCCCAGGAGTGAAATACTGCCAAAGCCTGCAAAATTGGGCCACAAAGGATGACTTCCATAAGATGGAAAACTGCATTCCATACATGGGGATGTTAAACAGGTTGCATCACAGGATGTAAAAATAGTCTCAACTACGATGAACCTAACTTTTGTGACGTTCAGGAGAGTGGGGAAAATAAGACAGTGTGCCGTGGGGCTGCCTGGCCCAGCTAGGAGGGTTTACTTCCTCATTCAGACCCTCCGGCTTTCCAAAATCGCTCTCCCTGCTGATCTCTGGGTCCTCTAGGCCCACTCCCGCTGTGGGTCATGCTCAAAGGTCACCTTTTTTATTTTTAAGTGCGGTGAAGGGAGTGACACAGACAGGAAGGGAGAGAGATGAGAAGCATCAATTCTTTATTGCGGCACCTTAGTTGTTCATTGATTGCTCTCTCATATGTGCCTTGATGGGGCTACAGCAGAGGGAGTGACCTCTTGCTCAAGCCAGCAACCTTGGGCTCAAGCCAGCGACCATGGTGTCATGTCGATGATCCCATGCTCCAGCTGGTGACTCCGTGCTCAAGCTGGTGAGCTTGCACTCAAGCCAGGGACCTCGGGGTTTCAAACCTGGGTCCTTAGCATTCTAGGCTGACACTCTATCCACTGCACCACTGCCTGGTCAGGCAAAGATCACCTTCTAAATGAGGTCTGCCATCACCGACTTACCTAGAATTGCAAGATGCTCCCTCTAACGCCCCCACTCCCCATTACCTGGCTCACGTACCTCTCACGGCATGTAGCGCATAACACACACTATCATGTCTTTACTTATCGGGTTTACTTTTGGTCCCCCACTAAATGTGTGCTCTCTGAGGCAGGTCTGTTATTTTATTTTCAGGCCTACCCTCAGAGCCCAAAAAGTGCCTGGCACATAGTAGGCACTCAATAAACACCTGATGAAATAACACCTATAACATTTTGTAATAAGGAAAAATTAACAACAGCAAAATAGTTTAATACCTTTTATTTCTTCATCCAGGTCAGGCCCATGTGTCCTTAACAACTAGACCTGGCCACTTTCATACACTCGGTCAGCATTAAGAAGGGGGTCTTTTATTGTGAAGGCAAGTTCTCTCAGCTATAATTTATGTACAATGAAATTCACTCATTGTAGGTATACAGTTCAGTGAGCTTTGACAACTGCATACAAATGTGTAACCACCTACCAATAGCCTTTTCAGCCCCAAAAATGGGATCTTTGGAAATTATATGTTAGAAAGTAGTCCTGGCTAATGCAATTACTTACCTTCTCTCCAACCACTCGCCCGATTATTTTCTTAATTGATAATTTTTCAATTGATTCCTTTGTTTTCTTTGTCCAGATACCAAAGCAGGGCAGAGCAGGAGCCAACACTTACTGGGTGCCTAACTGTGGGTAGGGCTCTGCCCCCAGAGACCCTGGGGGCTCATCCTGTCCTCCAGTTCCAGAGGGAGGTACCGTCCCCTCTCGACACACCCCACACTGAGCCAGCCACAGTCTGGAAATTAGCTAAGGTCACACAGCTGCTAAAAGAAAGATCTTGGCCTTAAACCCAGGCCAGTTCTGACTTCAGAATTCACATTCACCCCAAAGAATAACGACATAGCTAATGTAACAATGGTGAATAATGTTGTAATGTTGTTGATGTTTGTGTTCTTCTGAGTCTGGTCTGAGAGCTTTGCCCGGAGTGTCCTAATCCATAGGAAATAGGAGTGATGGCCGTCCAAGGGTCCCTTTGCCTTCTTGTTTTGCATTTCCTTTTTCACGCAGGGGGCGAACATACAACTCTGACTCCCGGCCTAAGAATAGCCCGCAACGCCCCCAGCCCCAGGACAAGCAGCGGAGTGTCCAGGCTGAAGAGGTTTCTTGTCAGTACGTCCTGCCTGGTGAATTCTACACAAGAACAAAGAGTCACTAAGTAATGATGTCTCTCGGAACAGTCTCTGGGCAAGGACAGCCCGCAGCAGGGCATACACCAAAATGTTATGTCTCGTGCTGGCGTTACGGGCAGGAATTCTTCTCTCTGCTCTATTCTTGTATGAGTTTCTAATTTTTCTTCCCAAAGACGACTAGCTAGCCCCTACCCCCACCCTCCTGCAGCCAGCCCACGGAATTCTTCCGTTACACAGACGGCCGCCCCTTCCTCCCAGTCCTCCACCACCCTTCCATTCTATATTTTCAGGCATCTAATCTGTGTGGTGAATGGGTCCAACGAGGTCCCATCCCATGGATGTCTTCCACCTGAGCGGAAGGCAGACCATCAACCAATAACATGCAAAATAAACACAGTAACTGTGCACCATGGTCCAACCAGTGAGGACAGGATTAGGACCCCACCTCTGTACTGTTGGGAGACATGTGTGCCCACCTCCTCTTTGTCCAAATGCTCCCACACTCACACCCAGCTCTGTTCCCAGGCCCTTCTCGGACCCATACAGTCAGAAGCATTCTCCCTTCACAGCCAGCACCCCCTGGGCCCAACACCCTGCTCCTGCCTCAATATGAACCCTCATCACATGCTTTGTCTTTGAATTAAACCCCTGTGCCTGTCTCCCTGCACAGAGTGTGGCTCTAAAGGACAGGCCTGGTTCAGGGCCACACCTCATCCATCCCGAGCAAGGGCAGGCAGGCAGCGGGCATCATGCAGACGGTCTGCTGCCCGAGGCGGGGCAGGGTCTCTATCGCTATATCCCGCAAGTTGTGGAGATTCAACAAGTGATGCAGGTGGCAACCTCATAAAGGAAACCAAGACCAGAGGAAGTGTGTGGGGCTGGGGGGGGGTGGGTGTCTATGTCAGAGGCCATAATCAGTAGGCTTGTTTTTTTCTCCTGTATCTTGCCAACACTCTGATATTATGTTACATAACTCTCCTAATTAAAATAAGTGTTTTAACAGCCCATTGTCCCCCGGGCTCTGGTGTTCCGCCCCACTGACCTGGAGGACACAGCCCAGAGGCTCAGGGGAAGATCCAGGTCACCCTGAAGGATAGAGGGCATGGAGCTGTGAGGACCGGCAGGCCAGCTAACCAGCCCAGTCACCTCACGCTCCTGGGATAGCCAGTCGGGAGACTAGGGGCATGAAGACCGATCCAAGCTGGATTTTCCTAGAGGACCAAGGAGAAAACGCAGATCTCGTGGCTAAAATTAATTGGAAAGTCTACTCCATAGAAGCTCAGGTTGGGAGTGGGGGTAAACTAGAAATTCCCGCCTGACCAGGCGGTGGCACAGTGGATAGAGCATTGGACTGGGATGCGGAAGACCCAGGTTTGAGACCCCGAGCTCACCAGCTTGAGCGCAGACCCATCTGGCTTGAGCAAAAGCTCGTCAACTTGGACCCAGGGTCGCTGGCTCCAGCAAGGGGTTGCTCGGTCTGCTGAAGGCCCATGGTCAAGGCACATGTGAGAAAGCAATCAATGAACAACTATAGTGTCGCGACGGCAACGAAAAACTGATGATTGATGCTTCTCATCTCTCTCCGTTCCTGTCTTCTGTCCCTATCTATCCCTCTCTCTGACTCTCTCTCTGTCCCTGTAAAAATATAAATAAAATAAATCAATAAAAAAAAAAAGAGAAATTCCCAAGGGCCTTCTGGTCCCAGATAAGCTCCTTGGGTACAAATGGAGAGGGGTCCCAAGTGCTGGGGCTGGGCCTCCCATGGAGTAAGGTCATCACACATCACCTGTATGATGCCACTGGGCCAGGCTAGGGCCCCCAGCCTGCCCAAGGGCCTGGAAACATCTGGATACCTGGCCAGGAGAACTTCCTGGTTCCGGATGGCTCAGAGCCAGGTGGGAAGAGTGTCTGCTTCTCAACACTGGTGGGGTGATGTGAGTGAGAAGGGGACCTCTGCCTTGGATGTCCAGCTCCGGTGGCCAGCAGGTGAAGGAGCCTACCCCAGAGTGGCAGGGCCTCCACCCAGGAACAGTCTGAGAGTGGGACTCAGCCTTGAGCCTGGGACACAGGGCAGGGAACACTGAGTGACCTCCAGAACCCCTGGAATAAAGAAACCCTTTCTCCTTGGCTTAGAAGTCGGAAACATTGGAAAAACTACCCACTCCAGGGGGTGTTGTGTGTGACAGCGTCTACACCAAGCTCTGCTCTGTCCCCAGTCTCCAGTTTCTAGGAACATTCCTGATGCTTGTCACTTTAGACCACTTTCAATTTTAATTTTTCTATCATCAAGTGGGATGACAGTGAAGGCCCGGGAAGGCCTCCCTCCGCCTCTTGTCCTACTCATGCAGGAGTGGCACAGTGAACGGAAGAGCTGTTGGGAGGCCCTTCTGTCCCGCCTCTTCCTGGACAAGCTCCTCCATCCCGGGCCTCAGTTTCCTCAGTGCTCACTTCGGTCCAGGGATCTTACCCGCTGACCCATAGGGGCATTCTCCTTCCCAAAGTAACCTGGGCACTCAGGCTGCTGTGCTTACTGGCCTGACGTGTGGGCTGTGGCTCTAAGCTGCCCGATGTCACACCTGTGCGAGACCTTCTTCCCTGAAGGTAAGGTCAGCTAGGGGGAGAGTGGTGACCCTCCCTTTCACGGGTCCCTGCAGCACTGATCCGTTCACTTGGGAAGACGCTGAAGGGATGGGGTGGAAAGAGGGGCTCCCACACACCTTAGAGGTGAGACACCCAGGGGTCGGCCCTGGGTACTTTTTGGGCAGGGCTGGGTCAGGTGTTGCACCCATCTGCTTGGCCGGTCTATACAAGATGACCAAAGCAACCTTAGGAGGAAAATGGCGACTTTGAAGCAAAGAGACCGAGGGAAAGCCAGCCCCAGGAAACAGAGGCTCGTGTACACCAGCTGTGGGAAGGAGGACGCGGTCTCTGCCATCCCCTCCCCCCCCCTGCTGACCCCTTTCCGCCAGAACAGGACACCTGGGCTTGTGCCTGGGCTGAGTAAAGAAGGTGGGGCCAGCACCCTGGGCCATCCAGCCGGGAGACCACCCTGTCACCTGCACCCAACCCAGCTAGCCACCCAAGTCTGAAAGCCAGAGTGAAACTCTGTACTCAGAGGACGCAAAGGGTCACCAAGTGAACAAGGGGAACCGTTTGCTAAGAAAAGCTCCTTGCAGGGGAGAGTCGTAAAATGGGTCAGACACGGGGCAGGTACAGGCGTCCGCTCTGCCTGTCTCCCAGCTCCGGGGCCTGGGGGATATTCACCTGGCTTTCCCTTCGAACCCCTGACCCCCTCTCTAGTTCCATCTATGCATCACGGGCACACACAGACACACTCACCTTCTCCGCCACATGCCCCACGTGCCCTGGGACTGCTGGCAACTGGATCGGAAGGACAGAGAGCGAGAGATGTTTCCAGGGTGGAGAAGCAGTTCCCACTGAGGGGTGGAGAAACCCAGAGAGAAAGCGGGAAGCAGCCCCTAGATTTACTGTGACATCTACCCCGGGGCCCCACCGCACACAAGCGCTTGGGTTCCACCTGGGTAGAATGCGGGACATAGTCCTGAGTCCCCGCCACCCCAGGGGCCTAGCCCAGTACTTTCGTGAAGGTAAGTGGACCGGGGCTTGCCTGCACATGGAGATAAAGGCTATATATAGCAGGAGGGAGTTGTTTTTTCCACAGTGTTGAGAAGCACATTTCAAGGAGTGAAAAGGCTTCAAGGACACACTGGGGCGGCCTAATGAGGCCAGAGCCTTTTACTCTTTCAGAATCCTAAGCTGAGCTTCTTAACACATAACTCATTCTGGCCTGGTTGAACTGAGGCTTCCTTTAGCTCACTTGGAGCTTGTCCTGGTGCATCCAAATGTGACACATTGATTGTTATATGATTAATAGGGAATCGGTGACAATGAAAGTTGGCGGGCTTAACCGCCACCTCCTCCAAGAAGGCCTCAGGATCTGCTCTCAAGGCTCCCATTACACCGGCCCTGTCAGAGCCTCCTTGAGAACTCCCTCTCTACCCTGTAAACCTGGAGATGGGCTGCCCCCCCCCCCCCCGCCCAGTTCTTGAACCTGCTCCTAGCAGCGGGCAGGTACTCACAGGCCTGTAAAAAGGAACTGCACTATGAGGCAACCAAGAGGCCCATTGGCACTCGTATCTATAACTACTCATTAAAACAAGCACAAACAAAAGATGTTTTCTCAACAAACTACCCGACTTCTGTGCTGGCCCAATTCTTACTCCTTGGGCAGAAGTGCAGCCACCCTCCCGCAGTCCAGTGTCTGGCATTGCGTGGAGGACAAATACGACAGCCCGGCCAAAGGCCTGGTCTCTGGCAACAGCTTCCCCCTATGCATGGGACCAGCCCAGGTCCACAGTCCAGCTAACCTCCTCGAGTGGATGGACAGCAGCAGGGTGGGCAGGGAGGGAAGGGTCACAACGTGCAGGGGAGCCTGCAGAGGCTGACGGCCATCTTTCTGCGTGAGGTTCTCCCTCTGAGGGGCCTCAGGAGAACTCACTTCTCCCTGGAAGGAGCAGGGGTAGGAGGTACTCCGGGGCTTACACCTGCTTCCCGTCTCATGGCTGGAAGGGGAAGCACAGCTCCCCTTCTCTGTGGGAGCAAACAGCCCCAAGTTTGTACCCCAGGCCGGCTCCACGCAGACCCGAAGGATGCACAAGGCAGGCAGCTACCCTCGCCGGGCCCCTGTCTTCCAGCCTCCCGCCACGCAACCGCTATGGGCTCAGAAGGCAGAGGCAGCTCCCTGCAGGGCTGAGCAGGACATCCTGAGACCCTCATGATCCTCTTGATACTGTGTGGCTGAGAAAACCCAGAGAGAACTTCCCACAGTGGGGAGGAAATAGCAGGTGGGCACAATAGCTGCTGAGGCTGGGGCGCAGTGTGAGTCCCGGGGAACCGGCCTCTGAAAGTCAAGATGGGGCATGGAACCCAGGCACAGAAGTACAGGACTTTCTGAAGCTGAATTATATGGCTCCCTTGTTCCAGCCCCTAGGAGCTGGAGGGAAGAACCCCCTGCGGCAGCTGCCACCCCGCAATGCCATACTCCGGGTGAGTGGGCTGACTGGGTATGCCAGGAGAGACAGGTGGGTGGCAGGCAGTGCTGATCTGGTCCGGGCCCTGCTGGAGGTGTTCTCCAGTTCACGGGTTTCGCCATCCAGGGAAGAGCCCCAGGCCACTGCCAGCTTCACAGACGTGCGCTGGGGAGCATCCAGCCATCAGACATTCCTCAGCCGTCTCTTCCCACTTGGGCTAGGTGTTGGCAAAGAAAACGAAGCCTGTTGTGGCAATGACTTCCAACAGATATAATCAAATTATCTATTTCTGAATCCTGCAAGTACAAAACACTGTAATTTGATTCCTGAAATGTCATTTGGAGCTTGCTGGTGTGGGAGATGGAGATGCTTTAGTAAACACTTCACGGTTCAGACCCAAGCACACCCACTAACCTTGAACCCTGTGCCCGGGGCTGGGTTGGAGGCCAGCTACAGAAGACACCACGGCCGGGCAGAGCCCGAGGATGGTGGTCCAGGGGGAGGCAGTGAGGACCTTTCCCAAGTAACTAGGGACAAGACACCAGGAGGTGTGACGCAGGAGAAGTGCTGACAATGACTGAGCTCGAAGAAGGCGCAAGTGCTGCGTCGGGGGAGTCAGGAGGCTCCCAGGGTGGCCACAGGCGGCACCAAAGCCCCATTGCCCGCGTGATTAAATGTCAGGCCTGTGCTGAGCACTGGGGACAGAGGGGAGAGGGACCCGTCTGTACCTGTGGGCACATGCATACACA
Source organism: Rhynchonycteris naso (assembly GCA_037038555.1). Taxonomy (NCBI): domain Eukaryota; kingdom Metazoa; phylum Chordata; class Mammalia; order Chiroptera; family Emballonuridae; genus Rhynchonycteris; species Rhynchonycteris naso. The sequence continues at coordinate 106,095,785 of CM073001.1, forward strand.
CACACACACACACGATACACCCGTGTGTCCCCATACACAAGGGTATCCATGCACACACATACACGTGTGCACCCAGACATGCGCGCACGCGCGCACGCACACACACACACACACACACACACACACACACACACACACACACACGGTTCCAGGGCAGGCCAGGTAAGAAACCCAGGAGGTGTGAGGATGCCGCGCAGCACAGGAGACCGGGGAGAGAGGCAGAGAGCCACCTGGGTTCTGGTGCCACCGCAGAAAGGGGATCCCATCCATGCAGATAGATAAGCGCCTGGGACTGGTATGTCCCAGGTCAGGCTGCCAACAGGCAGAGCGTTACAAGAGAACATTGTGAAGGCCTTGGCCTCCTTCCATCCCACGGCTCACCTTTCTTTCCTGAAGGAGCGCGGGTTCATCTGAATACGGGGATAGAAGGGCAAGTAGAAATGTCCCTCCCCTGCTCTTCCCCCACCGGAAGCTGGATCCCACACACTCCCTGGAGGTCTCTCTGCAGAAGTGGACCCCTGAGAACCCTGGCCTGAGTGCTCCGGGGAGCAGGACCCAGGGGCACTCAGGGCTCTGCCTGCTGTCACCCGACCCTCCCACAGGTGGTGGCCTGATGGCCAGAAGTGCCCGCCCATACACCTGCCACGGCTCCTCCCCCCTGCCTGGGTCCTCCCAATCCATGGCGGCCACCTCTCTCTCCATACCACCGAGCCCTGACTGCTGGGCCTGCTCTCCTCCACAGAGCATACAGCAAGCACTCAATAAAGACTCACTGGCTGAGCATCCCACAGTCAATGACAGTAGAGTCCAGCTGAACCAGCACTGGGGTCCTGATTGACTGCTTACTAGCTGTGTGACCTTGAGCACATTACTTAGCCTCTTTGAGCCTCAGTTTCCTCGTCATAAAAGCAGGAAGATAACCCCAGTTCATGGGGCAATTGTGAGAATCAAATGAGCTCATGTGTATGAAGGCATTTGGCAGACTCTCAAGAGCTATAGAAGGGTTAATGTCATTATCAAAAGACAACAGGGGAGGGACACAGGGAGAGCTGGATGGAAGGTGACAGGACAATTTGACTTTTGGTGACAGGTATGCAACACAATTGAATGATAAGATAACCTGGAGATGTTTTCATTGTACATATGTACCCTGATTTATTGGTGTCACCCCATTAGAATTAATAATAATAATATATATATATAAAAAAAAAGACAACAGTCACCATAAGAGAAAGGCCAGCATTCTGTGGTAACGGAGTAATAGTTTTAACATAGAAGGGGCTAGCGCACCTGACCTGTGGTGGCGCAGTGGATAAAGCTTCGACCTGGGAACACTGAGGTCATCAGTTCAAAACCCTGCACTGGTCCGGTCAGGGCACATGTGGGAGTTGATGCTTCCAGCTCCTCCCCCTTTCTTTCTCTCTCTCTCTCACTCTGTGTCTCCTCTCTAAAATGAATAAAATTAAAAAAAAAAAAAAGAAGGGGCTAGCGCATAATGTTAAGCATAATGGACAGAGCTGAGGAGATCAGTTCATGATAAACAGCAACTTGATCTATCACCTCAAGTCCCCAGACATGACTGGTTTCCAACACCAACAAGGAGAGAGTCCCAAGACCCCAACAGCTGAGACTGGTCACAATCTTTCGCTAGGAGTTCTCCTTTCCAATCATTTGAAGGTCATGAGGGTGACATTCAAATTTCAGAGATGCAGCAGTGCCCTGGGGTGGCCACACACTGGGCATTCCAGAGCAGTTTCACTGTCCGGGTTGAGTATTATAGGAACAGATCCCCCGGCCAATGTGAAGGAGGGCCCACGTCTGGCCACCTTGTTCCCACATATCTCTTGCACCTAGCAAATAATGCACTTAAAAAAGTCCAAAGGAAAGAAGGGTGGGAGGGAGGAAGGAAGGAAGGAAGGGAGGGAGGGAGGGAGGAAGGGAGGGAGAGAGGGAGGAGGGGGACGGAGGGAGGGGGGGAGGGAGGGAGGGAGGAAGGAAGGGGAGAGGATCCCAAAGAACCTTCAGGGATGTGCACAGGGCTGGGCCCTCCTGTTAGGAAGATGCCCACTTTCCTGTCACACTGGGTTTGTTTTCCAAAGGAAAGTTTAAGATTCCATGTTATTTTTGGTTTTGCTTTCCAGTCGTCAGTCTTTCATAGCTGACCGCTCAGGAACTTGGTGCCAGGAGTCAGACCATCTCCCAGCCCTCAGCTCCCCAGGACGTCCTAGGAACTGGCGTCTCAGTGACCTGGAGGGAGCCTCGTGGGCCCGGAATCCCGTCCCCGCCCAACACCTCAGCACAGCCCCTTCCAGGAATCCCACCTGTCACCCTGCACCCTGTGGGGTTGGGGGGTGTCAGGGGCTCCCCCGCCCCAGCCACAGTTCCTCCATCAATGTGCTCCTCAGAGCCCTGCCTTGCTCGCTCCTGTCCAACACCCCCGCCCCATGACCTGGTGGAGTGTCGGATCATGAATGAAATGAACAAACAGAGTGGACGAAGGCACTGCTCAGCTCACAGATCAAACTAGGGGCGATGAGGAAGGGGGTAAAAAGCAAACAGGGTCCCCACGTTGCGGGAGGATGGCAGGGTAACCCAGCTTCTCCAAGAAGAGGTATACCATGTGCACTGACACCTCAGACTGTCCCCTACTGCTGGGGCCGAGGAGCTTGGGGACAGGGGCACCTTACTCAGCATGGGGAGTTGCTGCTGGCTTCATGCCCACCTCCCATCAGGGCATCACATGACTGACAGGGTCCTGGGAGAAAGGAAAGTGAGCGCTGTGGTTTGTGTGGGTTTGGAGGGTGAGGCCACTAGTCACCCAGCGGGCCTGGCAGGCCAGGGCATATTCATGGTTTGGGGACATGGTTCCTTCCCAGTGTGGCCCCAGGCTCTAGCTGGGAGACACGTGGCCCCACCATCCGTGCTCAGGGGCTCCCCCAGGGCAGACAGCAGGAGAAAGCATCGCTGTGCCAAACCTCTGAGCTCACTGCTGCCAGGAACGCCATGGGACAGGCAGCAGCAGGAAGTCTGGGCACACAGGTGTCTCCCTCAGCTTAGTCGCTGCCTGCAGTCTCGTCTGCAGGGACTGCAAAGGAAAACAGGTGTGGGGAGCCCATGGCAGGGCTGCCCCCTGCTCCTGCAGAAGGCAGTAGGGCACCCAGAGCACCCTGGAGGCCTGGCTCCATCCTGAGGGCTCCCTGGAGCCCCTCGCTGGCTAGCCCGAACCCTGGCCTACCACGTGGCCGCTATGCAGTCACCCCAGATTTCTGAAGGCAGCAGAAGACTCTTCAGTAGGTTACTCGACTGACTCATTCCTGTTCCTCTCCTCTTACTTTCTGAAAAACTCAGGGCTTGACCTCCGCCATGCTGACAACCTGACATTATATCCATCCTTGGTTTATAAGGGAGGGCAGAGTCACCGCCATCAAGACCTCGTATGGCTAGAAGCTCAAGCCAAACATGCTTCTTCCAGCAAGGGCCTGTGGCCTGGGAGGATGGCTCCTATAGCCCGGGCTGCACGTGGCAAGCCACAAAGAGGGTCTGAGGAAGCCGACGGGCAGGTCCCCCACTCAAGGTCCCTGCTGGTGCTTCCTAGTGGCAGAAGTTCTGGGGTGGTGGACCTAGGAGGGCGGGCCAGCTGCTTCCCCTTCCCTTTCCAAGCGCAACACACGCCTCCCCACAGAACCTGTTGCTCTTCCGTAACAGGAAGGCAGTCTTGTTCTTATTACTGTTGGGGATGGGACCATGTGGGAGAGAAAAACATGATTTTTCCATTTTCTTCCCTACACGGCAGGTGGGGACATTGTTCTGCAAACACCTCGTGGGGGAGGGCAGGTGGTGATGTTTACAAGAACACCCTGATCCCATACAGATCTCCAAGGAGGGTGAGCTAATAAAGATGCAAGAGGCCTGCCTGCTCTTTCCAGTACGAGCCCCATCCCACCCCCGGGGGAAACCGGGCAGATTCTGCAAGAGCAGGATGAGCCCCACACAGCAGCTCAGCCGCTCCCTACCGCGCAGTCTGGGGTAGACCCAGCACCACCCAGGGTCTCACATCACACAGCTCACACCATGATGAAGCAAGAGAACACCCTGCAAAATCATAAAGATAATACACAGAGGAGAATGAACAGAACCTCAGAGAGTATGTATATGGCCCTGGGGGTGTGAGTTCCCTAGCATGGCTGTCACCATCCCTGTCCCTGCCGAGGCTCTCCCTGCTTCCCCTCTGTCCAGCCGCCTGGCCTCCTGTGTACCCAGCACACCAGCTTTATCCCACTCGGCCACCCCCAAGATGCAGCTTCCTGAGGGGTGGCATGGGCACTCAGCCTCAGCAACAGTGAGGGTATGTGGGGTACGCAGCAGTGGGGGTGGGAGCCCCCGAGCATGGTCAGGCCAGAGGCATGTGCAGAGAAGCCCACAGGAGCGCAGGAAAGGAGCTGGACCCAGAGGAGGAGGGCAGACTGAGACCCCTCAGGAGGCGCTTGGCATAGGCAAGGGTTCTTCAGTACATCTGCCCCTCACTTCATGCCACCAACACTGGGATGCCCTTTTCTGATGCCAGAGCCCCAGGGTGGCGTGGCACACGGGGCGCCATCTGACCTTTACACTTTGAACCGATTACTTCTTTTTTTTTTTTTTTTTTTTTTACAGGAACAGAGAGAGGGATAGATAGGGACAGACAGACAGGAACGGAGAGAGGTGAGAAGCATCAATCATTAGTTTTTCGTTGCCATTGCGACACCTTAGTTGTTCATTGATTGCTTTCTCACACGTGCCTTGACCGGGGGCCTTCAACAGACCGAGCAACCCCTTGCTGGAGCCAGCGACCTTGGGTCCAAGCTGGTGAGCTTTTGCTCAAACCAGATGGGTCTGCGCTCAAGCTGGAGACCTCGGGGTCTCGAACCTGGGTCTTCCACATCCCAGTCCGACGCTCCATCCACTGAGCCACTGCCTGGTCAGGCTGGACCGGTTACTTCTTAGCTTTTCTGAGTGGCTGCACCCCTCACAGAATCCCACAGGCTAGAAGGGGTCTCCCATCATGTACCTGTCCTTAGGCAAGTAACCTAACCTTTCTGGGCATCAACTTCTGTATAGAAGAGACAATACTACCTGTCTCACAGGGTTGTTGCTCGAATTGGAAGAGCAAATGAATGACTAAACAAACACACGTAAATGGAAGGGCCTGGCCCAGAGTGAGCAGGTCGGGGGTAAGCATTATCAGTCTGACTCTGTCGCCGGCTGTGGGCGCACCGACAGCCGAGCACACATCGTGTGGGAGTCTCACATGCGTCTCTTTCCATAGCACCTGCCACAGGGTTTGGCGCAAAGCAAACAGCAACCATGGAAGGGAGGGAGTGCGAGAACTCACCACCACACGACTTAAACAACAAACAGCCAGAGGAAAAAGATGACTTCCACCAGCCCAAGGGCCCAATGCCAAAACTGATGTCCCAAGGAGAGGAAAAGTCCAGGTATGCGAGTGACTCAGTGGCTCTCCTTTTGTTCTCTGCCCCCTTCTCCCACCTCTGCATGTGGGTCTGTCTCCCGCTGTGTCTCTGTCCCCACATGTCTGTTTCTGTGTGCCTCTCTCTCAGTGTCTCTGTGTGGCTCCCTCCCCCTTCTCTCAGAGGTCTGTGTGTGTGTCTCTCCCCCTCACTGCCCGTCCCTCCCCACCTCCTTTCTCTCTCGTCTTTCCCCTAGCCTCCTCTCTCTCTCTCCCTCTCTGCTCCATATCTGGACAGCCGGGCAGGACCTCGGGCTGTGGAGTCAGGCTGCATATGGAATGTCTTCAGGTTGGTTCTCCTGCCAGTTATGAACAAACATAGTTTGCCAAAAGGCCCACAAATTGATACCGTCCTTCTCCGTGCAGTCCCGGAGGTAAATGACTGACTCGTGACTAATGTTCCCGGGAAAGAAACAAGCCCTCCAAGACGGAACCCAACACCTCAGCCAGAGGCTCCATCTCCAAATAAGAGACCCACATAGCAGTGCTAAAAGAAACCTTCATAAGGCCGTTTTTCTCTATTTAGAAAATTGTGTGTCCATCTACATGGAGTATAGCCTTCCAATGCCTTTGCAACACGCTAGCTTCTCAATCTCCTTGAGTCCCAGGCAATGAGCTGATTACTAATGAAGTCAGGGTGACCAGTTTCCCCAGCCATTCCCAGGGTGTTACCACATAGGCGAACCAAGTTGCAGCGTCTCCAGGAAAACTAAACACACGTTACTGGTCCTCATTCACCTTTTCATGGTCAGTTAATTGTGTGGTGTTCCTGGAAAATTTGTATGCACCCCTCAAAGCCTCATCAAATGTCCTCTCTGCCATCGCTAATCACCCAGGAAGGTCCCACCCATTGTTCTCTCTGGCCTTTGGAAGGCTGGATGCCCCCAACTTGCTTGTCTTTGAGCTCCCGAGGCACAAGGACACTGCTGTCCTTATCTTCCTCTGCCCAGCACCTCACACAGTGCCTGGTGCATGGAGGAGGCTCACTGTGCTCGTCAATTAATTGGAGGACCTACAAGGAGGTGACCACAGTTTGCAAAACAAAAGTTGGCTTCACAAGCTGTCATGGGGCTGCAGTTAGGATCCCATGCCCTTTAAAAACCTGAGGCACATGGACTTCTTTAGCCCCCTCCACAGTCTCCATGCCTGGAGCCTATGCAGAATCCAGAAAGAAGCAAAAGGAAGTTTTAAGTAGTTAGAACCCCTGTCCCTAACTTGATGGTATGGGACAATACAGAGAATATGAGACTTGTAGCCAAGAGACTTGGCTCTGAGTCCTAAGGCCTGGGCCTCCAGCTGTGCAGCAGGCCCTGAGAGCCTGTTTACTCCTCTGTACAAGGAGGACAGCGATGCCTCCACAGCCACTTGGCAAGTAAATTCGAAAAGCGGCAGCCCCCGACCCTGGACTTGGCCACATCTTGGTGAGGCGGGCCTCGGTTTCAGCCCAGGATTTCTGGGAAGAGATCAGAAGTTCTGTCAAGTGAGCAGTGAAGTGGCCACTTAGAGTTAAGGGGAGAAGGAAGGTTCCCAAGAGGCCCTTTAACAGCCTGGAAGGTAGGGGCACTCAGAAGACATGTGTGGAATGAAGAAAGGGGGAGTGGGTGAGCAGGAGGCTGAAGAGCTGTGCAGGGGCGGTGGGGGAGGGGGTTTCAGACTTCCACTGGGCCTGCAGGGGCCGAAGATGAAGATCTGAGCTGAGAGCCAGCTCAGGAATGATTAAGCATCACAGGATTGCACAACACCGGAGCACACTGCCGCTGGGGGAGTGAGCGCCCCATCACTGGAGGAATGCAAGTCTAGAGCAGATGAGGGATCAGTTCACGAAACTGTAGTAAAAAGGACCCAGGCACTAAGTAGGGAGGTGTTTACAATAAAAATTCTTTCAAAAAGCCCCTTTCCACCTGGGTTTCGGCATCCACATTCTAGACCACAAGTTGACAAACTTCTACAAGTGGCCAGAGAGAAAATATTTGGGGCTCTGCAGGCCACAGGGTCTGTGTCCCAACTCCTTAGTTCTGTCTGCCAAGCTAGAGCAGCCAAAGACAATGGCAAAAGGGATGAATGAACATGGCTGTTCCAATAAAACTTTATTTGTAAAAACAAGCAGGAGGCCAGCTGTGGCCCATGGGCCATTAGTTTTAGAGCAGTGGTCTCACCTGCTAAAGCTGTAGGCAGCTGCCAGGTGTTGGCTTCACTGTCCACCGACCATCTAGCCGGTGGGGACCCATGTCTTTGACTTCAGGCCCCATTTAAACCATCCCAGGCTCCCCCACCATCCATTTCTCTATTCTTGCTGCATTTGTATATGTTTGAAATTGTCTATAATAAAAAGTTTTAAAAAGAAAAGAAAGAAACTTTCCCAGAATCTGAACCTTCTTGGAGAGCTGACCATCTCAGTTCTTCCCTCTCTGAGCCCGCATAAACCACAGAGCCCTGAGCAGCGTCTGTACCCGAGGGTCCCCACACACCAGCGCCAGGACGAGACCCAACCAAGAGAGGAATGATGAAAACGTGGAGTTTTCAGAGGACTGTCTTTTCTTCTGAGATTACACTTTTCCTTGTCATATTTGCTATGAAAATGCCCCTTCTATGGTAAAAGAATACTAATTATCGATGAGACAGTTTTACAACCTTATTTGACAAAAGGTAAAGCTAGCAACCCCATATTGGCCTTGATATATATATATATATATATATATTTAAATCAGTCCTCAGAATCCTGAAGTCTGGGATTCTGTCCCATTCTCCCCTCCCCCCCATCCTAAAAACTGACTTTCCCTCTGGCTGCCCTAATCTCCCACATGAAGCACCAGCGTGGCACCCCCAGGCCCTCTGCCAGCCCCGAGGGTGGAGCCGCTGTGACTGCAGCCTCAGGATGCCAAGGTGGAGGCGAAGGTTTGCAGGGACCTCCTTGTCCCAGGACCCATCCTGATCTCGCAGTCCTGAGCCCAAAAGGCCTTTGTCGGTCCTGAAACAAATCCTTGAGGCCAGCAGGGCAGAAACATACCCCACTTGACAGATGAGGGAACTGGGGTGCAGAAAGGCAAGGTGACCTTTCCTAGGTCCCCAGCAAATCGACGGCAAGGCAGAGAGAACCACATCCTCAATGACGATGGCCACCAGCCCAGGGTGGGGGGTCAGCTCTGCACTCGGTCACACATCCCACCCCCTCTCTCTCTGCAGGGCCAACAAAGCTTCATTTTCGGGAGGAGGCCTTGCTTGCAGTGACAAGTTCATATCAAAAAGCACTAAGTGTCTAACCTGGTCAGGATGTTTTTTGGTTTTTGTTCCATTTTTTAATGTCAAGAATGGTCCATGCCTTAAAAGAGATGACTGGCTGGTCAGAAAGACTAGAAGATTCTTTGCATCCTGTGACAAAGAGTGCTGAGGACTGGGATGCTCCCCACCTGGACCAGAAGCCGGGGCAGAGCTGGGAGCTCAGACCCCAAGCTCCTTCCTCGCCTGTTGGGGTGGCTGGAGCTGGGTGCTGCGGCATTCCTGACACCAGAACATTGAGACCAATCCTAGACCCCCCCAGAGGGCTACAGAGGAAGGGGCAGGCCCAGGTCTTGTCCCAGCAAGCATGACCTATGCCAGCTGATGGGAGGGTGAAGCCAATTACACGAATCTCCTGGGAAATCAGCCCATTAAGAGAGAGAAAGAGATCCAAGATTGAAATGGAAAAGTTTGAGTGACATGTGGATGGGGCTCAAGGTGTAGTCCACATCCTAACAAGGAGCTTACAGGGATTAGGCAGGGATTACAGGGATTAGCAACACCTGGGCAGGGAACAAAGGAGGGTCTCTACCGCCTCCAGAGGGACACTGCAGAACTGTCCCTCCACTAGAAAAGTGAGATGGGGAAAGGGTGGGTGTCTGGGAAGGCCAGGGAGATGGGTATAGATAGGCACGGTGCTCCTGATGTTTTCTTTTTAAAGTAACAGCTTTCTTGAGATACAACACAGCATACAACTCACCCATCTCAAGTACGGAACTCAGTTGTTGCAGAAGGTTGTACCACCATCACCACAACCCACTTGAGAATATTTTCATCTCCCCCCAAAGAAACCCCAAACCTATTAGCAGTCATTCCCTATTTCCCTCCCCCTCAAATCCCCAGACCCAAGCCTAGGCAACGGGTCTACCCCGTCTCACTAGCTTTGTCACTCCGGACATTTCATATACATGCCTTCCCACCACACGTGGCCTCTCATGATGCACTCAATTCACTCAGCACACTGTTTGCAAGCTTCCTCTGTGTCGTCCTTCATTTCTTATTGTTATTACCAAATATTCCAGGGATATACCACATTTTTGACCCCTTGGTCAGTTCATGGACACCCGGGTTATCCCTACGCCTGTGCGCACATTTCCCACGTGTCCATACGTTTCCGACTCTGTTGGGTATAAACCCAAGGGTGAAACCGCTGTCATGTTTTTCTCTATCTATGCTCATTTCTACACACAGAATATTTCGTATGATTTCCCTCCCCAAACTCAGAGACGTCCCACGATGTTATCAATCCTAGGCCGGAGTTTCTCAACCTGAACACGCAACGGCAGCCATCACATTCACGGCGGAAGACTGAAAGCGTTCTCCCTGACCTTGAGAACGAGACCAGGACGCCCAGCACTGGAGATGCTACTGACACCGGCTATACCTGTGTCATGACATAACTCAAAGTGTCCGTGGACCTTTGGGATAGAAGTTAAAAGGGATTGTTTCTATGAAGCAGCAAGTGTTGAGTGGTTGGGGGGAAAATGCTGTTAAATTAGGCATGGACAGAGTAGGCATGAAGAATGTATAAAAATCTTCACACATTGGGCACTCGGTTCCTACTCCACTGGATAGAAACAGAAACTAAGGGTCACAGAAAATGCATTAAAGGGTAAGACAACAGAGATCATGTGGACACTGGACATCATCACCCAGTGGACCCAAGATCCAAGATAGGCCTTGGCCCTAAATCAAGAGATGGGGGAATGAAAGCATGTTTTATGTTAAAATGAAATGTTCTTTATAAAAAGAAAATGCTCAAGGTATGCCTGTCTTGTTTTTATTTATTTTTTGTTTTTATTTATTCATTTTAGAGAGGAGAGAGAGTGAGGGGGGGAGAAGCAGGAAGCATCAACTCCCATATGTGCCTTGATCAGGCAAGTGCAGGGTTTCGAACCAGCGACCTCAGCGGTCCCGGTCGACCCTCTGTCCACTGCACCACCACAAGCCAGACATGTATTGTTTTCACGATTCCCTTCTTCAATAATCTTTTTCAATTAAGCAACTCACCACCAGGGCTGAGGGTACTGGATGGCAGCTTTTTCTGAATACATACATATCATGGTGGTTTACCTGGGCAGGTATGACAAGATGTCATTTTGGGGTTTTTTTTCCTCTCTCCTTTTACCATTTGGTATTTTCAAGACGTTCTCATGCGTATGTACTGCGTTTGGATGGTAGAGAAAACATGGGATAACATTTCTCTTGTGAGATTCAGGCTCCATTTCTTGCTGTTGGCAATGGGGGAAAATACAGACATTCTGTCCTGCGCTGGCCTGCACTGTCCCTGGAGCCAGTCAAGTGCCCCACGCTACAGAGGTGAGTTAGGAGGAAACACCAACCAGCAATAACACGTAACAGCAGATGAATCAGGGTGCCCTGACTCGAGTGGACTGCTGCCTTCACTGGGGGTTCGTAGACATTGAGACAGATTCCTTGACTTGGGTGAAACTAAGACAGCCCCCCACCACCACGGAGCCCTTCGGTGCAGCCACCAAAAGGCAGGCTGGATTCTGGAAACAAAGCCAGGCCGCTGGACCAAACAGGCTCAAGTAACATCACACCACGCAGATCTGGACGTCCTGGGAGAAGGCCCAGCATTCAGGGTATTTTTAAAGAAACATGAGGTTTCTGCTTTGATAGATGCAAAATGAGAGGGCTAAGAGGTCGGTTTGACTGCCCTGAAATTCCTCCATAGCTGATCTTGCCTCTGCATCTCCAAGAGCATGCTGGGCTCACAGCAGGCAGCCATTGGTGGAATGGGAAAATGATGGATGCCCTTGTGTGGCTGGGCCTTCCCTGGAAGACCAGGGCTCCTGACGGGGCAGAGGCCAGGTACCAGGTCCCCCCCTCACACGCCTCCCCACGTTTGCATAATTACACTGTATGTTTGAAGTACAGTTTGCTAAGCCCGGACCCCGTCTGAATCAGTGAGGACACAGAAGTCAAGGGATGGGGGAGCTGAAAGTAAGCAGACATGGCCCACCCTCAGTGCCAGGCACACGGTGGACCCCAGGGGCATGAAGGAGGCCTCGGGGAATTCCCAGCCTCCCCACAACACAGGTGAATGTGACCACAGAATGTGGCAATACTCCAGGTGTCTCCAAGCCTGCAGGGGTGCTGGGGCCGGCAGGAGGACCCAGAGTGCATGGGCTGGGCTTGAAGGAAGGAAAGGCTATTTGGGGCTGGCACCCCAAATCAGACCCTGGCACCTCAGGGTAGCCAGAGGCACTTCCAGTGGGGGTGGTAGATGTGGTCACTTGAAACATGCTTTCCTCCCCCCGCTGTCCCACCTCATCACACCGTGGACAGACCTTAGAGTGATGAGCACATAGTGATGTATCACTGTACCCAAGCGATCACCAGCCTGGGGGTGGAGGGAGCTTTCCTTGGATGCCCTATCCCCACCCGTGTAGCCCTGACCCGCTGAGCCTGGCACCAAGGAAAGACCAAACCAGTGAATGTGTAAGCAAGTCCTTCTCAAGATCTGGGCCCACCGCCCGGACCCCAGGGCTTAGGTGGGCAGACCTGTGCCCCTTTGATGTTGGTCAGCACATCATGTGAACGGCTTCCATCGCCGCCAACACCTGGGCAGGGGTCCTAGATGGCTGAAAGTGAGTTCCAGTAATGTAACACTAGGGCTTATCTATGAATGCTCTGTTCCTTCGAGGATGAAAACAGTTTGCACGGCTCCACAAGCACATAAAGATCCCTTAGAAACTTGTCTGGGCAGGTGGGATGGGGGGGGGCGTGGAGAAGGAGAGAGAAACAAATGTTTAAGATGGATGTCAGCATGTCATCAGAGCGGTCTCATCCCTAACAGAGGCGGGGGAGGGGGAGGGCCAGTGTCTGTGTGCACATGGAGGGGGGTCCAGGGCTACAAAAGGGGAGGGGATACAGTGTTGAAGATATAGCACATGTAGCTCTGCTTGGTGACAAGGACACTGAACATTCTCAGCACCCAATCAGCAGAAGCTACGCTCTGGGTGGGATCTGTGTTGCAGCCAGTTGCCCTGTTATCTCAATGGGGGACACTCTTACCTGGCCATTTACACCCACTGGTTCACACGACAGAAGCCACAAATACCCTCAAGCGTATCTGGAGGCTTGTTTTGCTTAACTGTCTCTAGAAGACAGAACTGCCCCAATTCAAAAAGGAAAAAGCCACAGAGGATGGAGTTGGGGGATGAGGGGAGGAGACAAAGCTAGCTAGCTTTCGGGGATGAGGGAGCAGCACCCCCCAGATGCCAAAGGTGGGTCCTGAACGAGGTACGGGGGCTGTTGGGCTGACGACAAGCTACGCGTGTTCCCTTCCACCTCCTAGCAATCCCCGAGTAAGGATTGTCTGCGGTATCCCGGGGCCTCCTGGCCTCTGCCGTGCCTGACCCACTGGTCTGCAGTCCTGCTCAGAGACCCCCCCACGTCCCCAGCACCCCAAGCACCCTCACTTCCTCTGGGAGAAAGGCACAAGTGGAACCACGCCAGTGCCCTCCCCAGTCAGCGGTGGCCCCTGCTCTGACCACAGGAAGTCTCAGGACCCCAGGGCAGCACACGCCACGTGCACACACACACCCCCCTCTGAGCGCACACTCAGACACACCCACAGACTCACACTTCCACTTATGTCCACCATCACTCAGCCGGGTTTGGATATACAGACCATCTGTGTGCTCACTCTTCCCAAATGTGGCCAAACATTGTCAGTGGTTGTCCCTTTGGACGGGGAGGGAGTATTACAGATTAGTCATTTGTTTTCAAGTCTCTTTATATTTCCTAAAGGTTCTATAGTGAACATGTATGTAATAGAAAAAGTTCAAGTATACAAATTTTAAAAGCCTAAGTAAGATAAGTAGTAAGTAGCATCGGAGAGGGACACACATCCATTAACCTCACTTCATTCATGTACCAACACTGAGCACTAGGGCCACCGTGTCACAAAGAAACAGACCAAGGCTGAGAGACAACAGAGCTACCCAAGGTAACCCAGCCAGGCGTGCCCCCAACCCAGAGAACAGCATCTTCACTCCTGGGAAAAGCTCTCTCCAGTGTTTCCCAGAAAGACAGAAAGAGAGAGAGAGTTGGGAGGGGAGGGACAAGGGGGAGCTATACATGCATGGCGTGCAAGAAGGCTGCCTTCCTCATTTGATTATAAAATATTTCTGAGCCACCAGATGGTACAATAGTGGCTGCAGATGCCCCGATAGCTTCTGCTAATTTCTTTGCACTGGGTTCCATTTCAGGGGCCTGACGAGTGATATCCAAGAAGCTATTCTGGAATTCCATAAAGACAATAAGTGGACAATTTAAGAAACACCGTGCTAGGCCTCCGCTCCACAGATGGGCGTTTATTCACTCTTCCCAGACAAGAGAGCAGACCTTAGGCTAATCCCCAGGCGTGCGGGGGTGCTGGGCAGGAGCCTTCCGGGCCCCTTCCTGGTGGGCTGCCTGCCCGGGGACCTGGGTTCTGTTACATAATTAATCCTTGGCTCAGAAGCAAGCCCTGCCTTCCCAGGCTCACCCAGCGATGGCTGTGGAGAGAGCAAACATCAAAGACCAAGTTTTCCTGGCCCTCCAAGATCAAAGCCACAGGGTAGATGAGTTCACCACAGCACATGCAGAATTCTGCAGGGCTGTTCTGCCTTTTCGGGTGTTGACTAGTTTTTAATAAGGGACCTGTCATGCCTGGTCATCAACAACAGGTCAGGGCTCTGTGCAGAAGCACTCCAACAGCCTCCCTGCCCCCTGCTGGGTGTGCACTTCGAAGACGGGGTGCATGAGTATTCCCCAGAACCCACGGGTCTCCCTGGAGGCACAGGTGGGAGGAGGCTCGCTCTGGAATCACCTGTTTAGGAAGAGGGCAGCCGTGGGCCAGCTGTCCAGCCTGTACTGGCAGCGTGGAGATACCCTCTTCTGTCTTCTCTGGTCACTCCTCAGTTCTCTTACGTCTTAGCAATGCCCCACCCCAACAAGAGGACAGCAGAAAGACTTTACACGCCACCAGTAGCCAATCTATATGTCCATCTGCAAGGATGGGTTATGTTTCTGCCCTTCAGACTTAGTATTAGTTTATTCTAGCCAGATGACTCTGACTTGGCAGTGGCCACACTCAGCCCAAGATCTGCAGTGAAAGGCAGCTGAAGCCCGCAAACCCACTCACCAGAGGCCTCAACCAAAACCACTCCTCACCCCGAAAACGCGACAGACTTCAAGATATCTCCAAAGTCAGAAGCAAAAGACAGGACAACCTCCAAAACCAGTAGGAATAGCTTACATGGAAGTCTACAGGCAGATGCTAGGCTGGCTCTCCTGCTCACCTGGTGGCCCATTATCCAAACACCTGGGGCTGCTGCGGTGCCATCAGTCTTTCACACACGAGTAAGAATTAGTACCAGGTTGCATTCACCTTCCCCCAGAAGAAAGTCACTACCGCCAGGGTGGGCCTTCTTAGCAAAGGGGTAGGGGAAGAGGGGATAAGTTATCAGTGTGGTGTGTTTCGGGGTGAAACAGGCCTCTGTGGGGTGCTGCAGTGGGCACTTAAGTAACAACAGTCTTTGGCAAGCTGGCACATTTGGGAAGAGGATGGAAAGGGAATGAAAAGGGGCAAATGTTTCCCTTGCCCTAAAACTCTGCTACCCTCACCCCCCACACACACACACACACCTCCAGTCAGGGAGAAAAAATCGGGCCCTCTTCTTTCTCCTCTGCCTCCTCCTCTTCCTCTTCCTCCTGCCCCACGCGGGTCCCTGGTTGGAAGCCATCTGTCCTAAAGCCCATGTTTCTGCTTCATGGCACAGCCACACCCTGGCTCGAGCATCAGCCTGCCCATAAGTGGGACGGGGAATGTGGGTAGGGAGAGACGCAAAGGGCCACTTACATGCCACAGCCTTGGATCCAGGCCATAGTACAGAGGGACGGAGAGAGTCCTCAGAGGCCAGGCCGGAACATTCTGGCCAACCTCCGGGGGATGGTGGCCCAGCCCAGGAACAGACTGTGCCTTTCCTTGCCTGGTGACAAAACAAAACTCAGCTAGAGAGAGAACAAGAGCCACAGAAAGGAGCTTAACACATGGGTTTATACACGGCAGGCACTTCACAGACCAGAGGCCTTAGCACATGCTGTTCCTTATGCCTAGAATGCACTCACCCCAATGTCTTCCCATGCTAGAAGTCTTAAAAGCCCAGGCAAGCGCACCTCCCAGGCTGATGTGTTCAGTCCCTCCTAGAACTCCCTGGGTGCTCGTCCTGTGGGTTCTATTATTTATGTTTGCCTTCCCTGACCAGGCTGCAGGCCAGTGCTTGTAGCTTCCTGAGTCCCAGGACCTAGAGCCATCAGGTCTGGCGCATGGGAGGCTGTCCAGAAAATACAGTGCTCCCCCTGGACCTGAACACCCCCCCTTCCCGCTCATTCCATGAGGAGCTGCTGATTTCTCGCCAGCAGTAAAAATTCTGCCTTATATCTTACAAACCCGCATCTAAACAAAATAGACAGCACAACTTTGCAATGAAGAACCCGTTAAACTCTAAACTTCTGGATCTCTTCAAAGTAGTTTAATTTCCCCCCGGGTAATTCCTGGTGTGGACTTTAAGACAGTGATACCCTCAGAAAGCCCTGGGCCCAGGCAAGCCTCTGATGCACCTGTCTCTCCCAGCCCCCACCAAGAATCCTTACCACACAAAGCCAACTGCTTCCACTTAGGTTTCTGCTGTTTTCTGGCACCTTCCATCTAGCTAGGAGAGAGTTTCCGCTTAAAGACCCCAGTCCACACAAGCCCCCATCCCGTGGTTACAGTGGAAAAGGCCCAACAGCACCCCTGGAGTGCAGTCTCTGGAACAAGTTCCATGATAAATCTAGACCAGTGGTTCTTAACCTGGGTTCTATCGAACCCTAGGGGTTCGATGAGTCGGTCACAGGGATTCGGAGAAGCCTCTGCCGCAGAGGCCAGAATAAAGTAATACCGTAATTTGTTGTGAGTTCATGCACTTTGTTGGTTTTTTTCTTTGAGCAAGGTGATGTTCATGCATGGCTCATTTTGTGCACCAGTAGAAAAACATATACTTATGTCTTGAATTTGGAAAAAAAATCATATTTTATTTATCACTAAAGAAGGGTTCGGTGAATGTGCATATGAAACTGGTAGATTTGGTACCTCAGAAAAGGTTAAGAACCACTGATCTAGACCCTGGGGTCATTCATTCAACGAAGCTTTAAGAAAAATTGCTCAGAGCAGCTGGGTCACAGCAGAACTCTGCCGAACGCCTGCCGCAGGTGCGTTTATGGAGCTCAGGTCCGTGGGCTGTCAAATGAACCTTACTTGTCATTTATTTCATATCCAATACAATATCTAAAATTCATAACAGATGTGGGGGAGGGGGCATGGAGATTTAGCCCAGAGAAGAGAAGTTTGATGGCTAATTTAATGAAATCCTCAGGATGATAAAAACAGTTTCTTCCTCAGGCAGATTAACAGGACAAGGGCTGTAGGTAGAGGGATGGTGGGGAAAGGGTCAGGCATCAGAGCCAGATGGAGAGACAGGGCCGTGGACACGTGTATGGCCCAGCAGGTCACTAAAGGTCGTTAGAGCCCAGACTGAGTCCCAAAGGAGCCTCCGCTGTCACCCGAAGTGAGAGCATTAAAGCAAAGCTCTGGGAAGGACAGGCGTGGGGTTGGAGCAGCCCCGCCACTGACAGATGACAGGACCTGCATGTGTGGTCCTCTCTGAGCCTGCACCATGGGACAAAGGGGTGCCTCTCCTCCAAACACCTGCTTAGGTGGCCTCTCAAAGTCACCTCTGCTACTGTAAGTGACATTCTGTGTTATCCAATATTAAAGGCACATTAATAGAACATATCTCTGCCAATCCCTGGGAAACACCCTTACCCAGACTGTGGCACAGGTCTCAGCCACAGGCCCTGTGCTGTCACAGCTGTGCCTCACGTGGTTGGGAAGCCTGCAGACCCACTCCGAAGCATCCAGAAATCCATACCGGGAGCATGAACATCCGTCCTGTTCCAGTGAGGAAACTGGGCTCAGAGAGGGTACACTACTTTTACAAAGCCACACAGCTAGGTAGGGGGCGAAATTTTACACTCAGGTCTGTTGTCTACTGTGGGGAGTGAGACGGGGGGGGGGGGGAGCAGTGCAGGTGCACCCTCCTTCCCCACATGCAAGTCCCAAAGTTCTCACATGTCACAGTATGAAACACAAAGACATCACATGCCGACAGATTTTGCTGGATCAACCTAATCAAGTGAAAAAACTTCATCCAGGCCTGACCTGTGGTGGCGCAGTGGATAAAGCATCGACCTGAGAACACTGAGGTCGCCAGTTCAGTTCAAAACCCTGCACTGGTCTGGTCAAGGCACATATGGGAGTTGAGCTTCCAGCTCCTCCCCCCTTTCTCTCTTTCTCTCTCTCTCTCTCTCTCTCTCTCTCTCTCTCTCTCTCACTCTGTGTCTCCTCTCTAAAATGAATAAAATAAAAAATAAAAATAAAAAGTCTTTAAAAAAAAAAAAAAAACTTCATCCAGCAAAACAAAGCCCAGATTATCTAAGAACCCCCTGCATTTAGGGATCAAAGGAAAATGTCTTCCCTCTTTCATCTCTAGCCTTTAGCTGCCCACCTGTCAAGCCTACATCCCTTAGGACAGAAAAAGAAAGGAGCATACCAACCATGATGGGGTCACATAGAGTCCCAGGCCCTGAGTGGTTCTGGGTTCCAATAACCCCGAGGGGCCCACTGGCCCAGGGTCCTATTAACTACTCCCACCCATAAGATTGTAGCGAGCTGTCTCCAGGCCCTGCCATGTAACCTTGCAAGCTCTGTACCTTACATTCCCCGTCTGAAACACACAGATAATAGCACTGACCTCCTAGTGCTGTTCATTTTTAAACTTTATTACAAAACAATTCCAATATACCCAAGCAGAGAGCCGAGTATGGTGACGGATGGGTGCCCATCGCCCAGAGTCATGTGCCCCCTATCTTGTTCCCTCCATGCTGCATTCACAAGCCCCCCACCCCACCCCATATCTCCCTGGAGACATCGCAGTCTGTGGCTAGCTATCGCCGTGTGTCGCCAGGCCTGCTCGGAGAGTTAGAGATAGCGCAAGTTGAGCCCTTAGACCCCAGCAGCGGGCATGCTGTGAGCACTCTATAAACAACAGCCTCTGCCTCGCTGCTACTGAGTAAGTGAGCCAACATGGCCACTCCAGCAACGGCTTCCACGCTGGGCTGGGCACAGAGGCAGTGG
Source organism: Rhynchonycteris naso (assembly GCA_037038555.1). Classification (NCBI taxonomy): domain Eukaryota; kingdom Metazoa; phylum Chordata; class Mammalia; order Chiroptera; family Emballonuridae; genus Rhynchonycteris; species Rhynchonycteris naso. The sequence goes on from CM073001.1 coordinate 106,114,816, forward strand.
CCGAACAGTAGTCACACAGCCACCGCTCCGTGGGACATGGCAACGAGCGGTGCACACGTCGTCATCTCCTGGGTCTGCCCTCCGACCCTACCAAGTGGGAACAATCCCCCCTTACAGATGGCAATGCTGAGGCTCAAAAAGATTAAGCAATCTGTTTAAAAACCCCACAAATATCCAAGCCCGTCAGATTCCAAAGTTCACAGTCTGTGCCCTTAAGTTGCCTCCCGGTAAATGGGCAAAATAGTGTCCACTATTATTTGCTTTTTGTTTGTCTGTTTTTGAAGAATGCAATTTGGTGGTTTCTCATAGAGTCACAAGGTTGTACAACCATCACCTATACCTAATTCAGAGCATTTCATCACTCGTAAGGGTCACGCCCCATTCACCCTCACCTCCATCCCCGGCAACTGAGAATCGATTTCCTGTCTGTTTAGACAGGCCTAGTCTGGCCATTTCATATCAATGGAATCACACAGAAGAGGTGAACTTTTGTGACTGGCTTCCTCTGTGTTTTCAAGGTTCAGCCACGTTGAAGCACGTACCAGTACTTTATAATCCATTTTTGTGGGTGAATAATATTCCATTGTATGGACAGACGACATTTTGTTTACCTATTTATCAGCTGATGGACCCAAGTTATTCCCACTTTTTGCCTATTATGCATAATGCTGCCATGAACATCTGTAAACAAGTCTTTGTGTGAACATATTTTCTGTTCTCTCGGGTAAGCCCGTGGCAGTGGAACTGCTGAGTGGTACCGTAATGCAATGTTTAATTGCTTAAGGAACAGCCGCACGGGTGCTCCGACGTGGCTGCACCACTGTACATTCCCACCGGAAATGCACGAGAGTCCTCCACATCTTCATCAACACGTGTTGCTGACCACCTTTTTGATTCTAGCTGTCACACACACGCCCTGCGTGGCGGTAGGGAGCATCCTTTGGATAGACTGTACATTTGTAGCTCACATCGTCAGTCTGTGAAATCTCACGGGTTCACGGGCTCCTCATAGCATCCGTGTAAAGCAGGCAGGGGAGAACTCCACATGTCACAGAGGGGTGAGCTGCAGCTTCGAGAAAATGAATAAACAACTGACTAACAACAGCACATCACCTCACTCACAAAGAAACCAGAAGCACTAGGTAGCAGTCCTGGCTCAGATTCCGCTCTGGTCTGCAGACCGACTGGACACTTAACTGTTCTACGAGGGACTGAAGAAGGAATCCAGTCCTTCAACCCGACCTACTGCGAGGTTCACATGAATTTCAGCACTTAAACAATCATCACCCAAACGGGTCTCCTCAGTCTAAAATGCACCTCTCCTAAGAAAAAATCATCCTCCTCAATAGGCAATCCTGTCTCTTGTCTCTTCAGTCCTGCCCACTAACAGGATTAACAACGCTCCCTTAACTTTTCCTAAAAATAGTAAATCCCCTCTCCCAGTCCAAGGATGGTCAGTGACACCTTAATATAGATTAAGCCACTGTAGTCGTGGACGGCCTGTCCCCAGTGATGCCTAGGGGACCTTCCTGAGCGCGACTGGTGCCTCTCAAGAGGACACCTGAGCAGCACAGGGCACAACTGGAAATGAGGGACACTTTAGTCACGGTTTCCAAAGGCAACACCACAGCAGATAAAGAGACCAGGAGCTATGCGGCCCTGAGCAAATTTCTCAACCTCTCTGAGCCCTGGGTGTCTCCCCTGTACAACAGCAAAGACACACCTGCAACCCCACTCCTCACAAGGCAGCTGTGAGATGTAGAGGGATCGTGAAAGCAATTTGAAAACAGTCAAGTTAGATCAGTTGTTATATAGTCTTGGTGGGGGGCAGGGGGTACAGTGGAGTATTTCCATGTGACAAAGTATTTCTGTCCTTTATAAAAGGTCATAAGGACTAATAATAATGTACAATTTCATAATAAACAGCAAAGACTTTACAAATGTGCATATTCTTTAACTATTGGCAATTCTAAGAATTTATCCGGAGGCAAAGCCGCAAGGATTAGGAGAGTGGGGGAGGGTATGGGAATGTTCATCACAGTGTGTGGTAAACTGTAGGACTCAAAATAGTCACTGTCCCTGGAGGGGGCAGAGACACTTCCCACCACTGACGGCAGGCCTGACCATAGGTTTGCTTCGGCCAATGAAATTCAAGCGGTATCAACAGCGGTGATGTCCATTCCCACTTCTGAGCAGATGCGTAAAGAACCATCATGTGCCACCCTCATTTTTCTCTCTGCCGTGAGACCAGACACATCACCAGAGCTGCTGTTAGCCTGAGTCCCAGAGGGACCAGATCATAGAGCAGGACCACAGACAACAGTCAAGGGTCATTTCACTTGAGTGAGAAAGAAAACTATGATGTCGCAAGCCATGAAGATTTGGGGGTGGGTCACTTGTTACTGGAGCATAACCTAGCTGACTGATACACAGCCATGTTCTTACTAATGCAAACCGGCAAATCACCTCCACAGTGAGCTAAATAAATTATAGAAACACACACATATAATTATATATTATAATATATACACAAATATATATCTGTTTCTACAATAGAATGCCAATATAATGATGTCTACATTGGAATAGAAAAACATTCTCAATATGCTTTTTTTTTCCCATTGATTTTGAGGGGTGATCTGAGAGAGAGAGAAGCATCAACTTGCTGTTTCCCTTAGTTGTTCCCTTTAGTTGTGCCCTCATTGATTGTTCATGTCCAGGCCGAGAATCAAACCCGGACCTCAGTGTACAGGGATGACGCTTTATCCACTGAGCTACCCAGCCAGGGCTATATGCAGTTAACTTTAAAAGGAAGAATGTAAAACAGCATTACCGATGAAGGATTAGTCTCCAGGATATTTTTAAAAATCTATAAATCAAAATAAAATCTATAAATCAATAAGAAAAAGATCATCTAGACCCCCCCCAAAAAAAATGGGCAAAGGAAATGAACTTGCAATTCACCGTGGAGGAAACCAGGAAAGACAATAGACATTGGCAGGAGCTCAGCCTGGCTAGAACTCAGGAATTACAAATTGCATCAACCATGAGATACTATTTTATACTTATCAGATAAATGGGTTAAAAATGGCAACGCCTGACAGTACAAAGGCTATAGAAATGTGGGGAGAAGGAACTGGTTTACCCTTGTACGGGCAGAAAAGAATTTGGAAATCAATTTAGTAAGAACAGTAACGGTGAGCAGAAAAGAATTTGGAGATCAATTTAGTAAGAACAGTAACGGAGAGCATGAGCGTACCATAGGATTCACACTGCTAGATATTCCTGTTATCTGTAGGGACTCTAATGGTGTCTTGTACTGGTTATCTACCACTGTGTAAACTTAGCAGTGTAAAACAATAAGCATTATTTATTGTCTTACAGGTTCTTTAGGTCCTGAGTCCCGGTGCAGCTTAGCTGGTGCCTCTGTTTTGGGTTCTGGTTTGGGTCCAGGGCTGTGGTCTAACCTGAAGACTTGGCTGGGATGAGCAAGGAGAACTGCTTCTAAGCTCACCCACCAGGTTGTTGGCAGCCTCCCCACAGGGCTGCCTGACCACATGGCAGCTGGCTTCTCCAGGACAAGTGACCCGAGACAGCAAAAGAGAACACCCAAGAGGCAAGCCACCGTCTTTTCATAACCTAATAGTGAAGTGCTATCCCATTCTTCTGCTGTTTGCTATTGGTTAGAACCAAGTCAGTAAGAACATGGTGCAAATGCCAGGAGGCAGGGGTCCTGGGCACTGTCTCCCAGGCTACCTTCCATGGTGCTCAGGGAGAACCCAAAGATCACAACAGTCTTTCGTAATGTCAAAAAAAGGAAATGACCTAACTGTATATAATTCAAGAACTGGGGAAAGGATGGCTTGCTGATGTAATGAGTTACATTATACTATATGGCAGTTAACAAAAGAGAGAGAAAAGAGGACCATGAACCATATCTACGTATCAACATTATTAAACTAAAAATCCACACTGAAAAATTTGTCAAAGACAAACTACACAACAATATAAATATGAATAGCAAGTGTAATTACAACTTATGAGTACATCTAAGACATAAAGACAAATGTTTTGTTTCAGATATGTATGGGTGTGGTAAGAACACAACATGCATGGACAGAATCCCCACTCCCAGGTGTGGGGGGTGGCTCTTAGGGAAAGAAAGAACAGAGAGTAGGAGAGGGGGGGACTTTGCCTGGATCTGTCACAGTGACAGGTCTTTATCATCCAATTGATCAAATGAAAATGAGAATATGATCTTATTTTTGCTAAATACACACATTTCTATTCCATGTATCTATAGGGCGTCTAGAAAGTCTGAACACAGAATACATTCCTTTATTCCTTTGTGGACTGAAGACATCTTGATGACTCTGTGTCCATCTACTGATGCATCTGGACTTCATGGTCACCTCCGTGTGGACAGAAGTGGGTCTCCAGGGGGTATACAATAGAAGGCTAGCCCCACACGTCCAGTTACCACTCAGCCCTCCCACAGAGCCCTCCGCTCCACGGGGCCTCGGCCTTGGCCTCCCTCCCGGCTTCAGCCTGCTCACCCAGGTCAGTTTAATCTGATTTTTTTTTTTTTATTCACTTTAGAGAGGAGACACAGAGAGAGAGAGAGAGAGAGAGAGAGAGAGAGAGAGAGAGAGAGAGAGAGAAAGGGGGGAGGAGCTGGAAGCATCAACTCCCATATGTGCCTTGACCAGACCAGTGCAGGGTTTTAAACTGGCGACCTCAGTGTTCCCAGGTCGATGCTTTATCCACTGCGCCATCACAGGTCAGGCATCACCCAGGTCAGTTTAGCAAGAACCTCCCCCCTCTGGATATCTGACCCCTGAACACCCTGTCCCAGTCCTCAGTCCCCACCTTGGATGCAGAAGTCCTACGCCTGCTTTTTAGCAACAGTCCTGTTAGGCAGGATTAGCACTACCCCCTAACCCTTGACGGCCCTCTTAAGTAATTTTCCACCCACTGACTCCCTCATTATGCTCCTTCCCCAAAAACCCCCACTCAGCCTTGCCATATTCTCTCCTCTATTGCCATCGTCCTGATGGAGTCTCCTCATCACAGAACAAGTGTCGGGATGATTGTTCCCTAACAGCCTGCAGCCTGGCAAGGGGTCAGAGGGGGGAACCACCATACCTCAGCCCCCACCCACCCACCCCAGCAGGAGCTGCCCGAGGAGGGGGGAGAGAAAGGGACCTCAGGGTGCTGTGGGTGGGGCCGTGGCAGGAGGGGGAGGGGAGGAGGGCAGCTGCAGAGAAAACGAAAACCTGCCGGGTAGATGGGACTTAAACCACCCGTTTAAACAGCGGTCGGTCGGAGAGCGAGGTGCACCGCACGCTCCTGTAACAAAGCCTCCCGTTGAAGGAGTGAGTAAAGCCCAGGACAGGAGGAAAGAAGAAGTAGAAAAGGAGGACAGCGTGGGGAGAGCAGTGAGGAGCCCCTGGCCCAGTTCTGGCGCTGCCCCTGCCTCGGTGACCTCGGGAGGTCACTCCCCGGGAGCCGCCCCTGCCATCCTTCTCAGAGGCAGGAAGGGAGGGGAGGTGAATGTGATTAGGAGCCAGTCTCTGGCAGTCTACAGAACAAAGGAGTAACCTACACGCCACAGCCTGTCTCCATGCACTCGGTGCAAATCAACCAAAATTAAACGTGGAGTTCAACAGGCCTTTTTACACCGAGACACATTTTTAGAAAGCCCATCACAGCTCATGGGCAGGCTGTGATTTATCTCGGGGTTGGTCAACAGGATGACAGTGGCATCCTCTTCTCCCTCAGGGCGCCTTTATTGACCGCCAATCAAAAACCCCCACTGAACCTCAGCCTCCAGTGCCAATGGACCCCCACATGTCACCTTGCTTCCCAAAGTTGTGATCATCCCCCTAAAGCTTATTAGTCCCCGGGCTTATATCCACCAGGCTACCAGGAGGGGACAGCTACAGCCCAAGGCTCAGCCATGTGGGCTAGAGCAAGTCTCAAAGCCCCCTGCCTGATACTCGAGCCTCCGCTGTGACCAGTGGAGCAATGCTGTGAACATGCAAGGCCAGGACAAATGCTGGTGCCTTTGTCACAGCAGGGAGACCCTCCTGCCACCTCTCAAGCTGCCTTCCCTCTCAGCCATGCTCTCCTGTACTTTCTGGGGAACCAGGACAGCTCTTAGGGACAGCAGCAACAGGCCCACCCAAACTTAGTAACCTCTAGTGAATACATCTTAGAGTTATGAAGGGGTTGGTTTCACAAGCCACAGAAGGTAAGTACTGGAAGGGCCTTAGAGACGGCCTAGATTAGTGTTCTCAAACATTTTGATAAGAATTTTAAAATAGCCTGACCTGTGGTGGCGCAGTGGATAAAGCGTCAACCTGGAAATACTGAGGTCGACAGTTCAAAACCCTGCACTGGTCTGGTCAAGGCACATATGGGAGTTGATGCTTCCAGCTCCTCCCCCCTTTCTCTCTTTCTCTCTCTCTCTCTCTCTCTCTCTCTCTCTCTCTCTCTGTCTCCTCTCTAAAATGAATAAAATAAATAAAATAAAGAATTTTAAAATAAAACCTTACCCAGCCCCTCAATAAAATGCAGGAGCAGGAGGACACAGGGCAAGCAGAGCTGCCCTACCCACCCAGGGACCCCTAATTACACTGGGTCTCTCACTTCCCCGGCGGCTCCTCCGCAGAGCAGTCAACAGGATGGCTCAGCCCAGTCCCGGACCCTGGAGAAGAGCGAGCATCGGTTACAGCACAGTCAGAAGTCCAAAGGCGTGAAGTACAATAGGTGTCAGGGATCCCTCCTGTCATTACAAGAGGTGTCACAGGGCTCCCTTCTGTCATGATAATAGGTGACGCAAGTTCCCTCACCAAGCTCTGCAAGGGCACTCCACCAGCATGTGACAAGCCCAGCCAGGGGCTGCCCCGATGTGGGCAAGTAGTCAATGGCAGTTTAGTTATTGCCAAGCCCCCAGACGACCAGAAGCAGCACATCACAGGAAGAGCACAGGGCAGCCAGAGGTAGCTCAGGGCCTTGGTCAGAGGAGAGGACAGAATGCGAGACAAGCTAGGTGCACTCAGGTGCATACGGACCGGCCTAAAGCACATACCTAAAAAGGCCGGGGGGCCCTCTCCGCTCCACCTATGATCGTGACTGCAGCCTTGGAAAAGTTACTGGGAGTTCATTTCCTCTCCGGGAAAATCATTTCCGGGTCCTTTCAGCCAGCAGAGATTTCCTGAGCTTCCCCGGGTTCGGAAATGGTGAGCGGTGCCACAAAGGACATGAGAGGGCCCAGCCCTGTCTGTGAGAACTAGGGGTGGGAGTCTGCCGGGGGGGGGGGGGGGGGGGCAGCAGCAAGGGCATGATGTGCAAAGCTGAGGAGGCCACAGGGACTGATTCTCCAAGGTTGGGGTCAGGGATACCTGCAGACTGACAGGAGAGGTAGGCAAGAGCCCAGGCAGAACATACCCAGACGCCAGGCTGAGCTGCCCTCTGCAGATGCCTGGCAAGTCCCCGAAGTGTGTAATATGAGGGCAGAGCGGTCGTGAGTCTTAAAGAATTTCTGCAGCAGCTGGGAGAATAGATGGGGAGGCATAAGATGGAAATGGAGCCGACTAGAGAAGGGGCACAGTGCAACCCAAGGGAGCCGAGCAAGAAATGGCGCGAGGAACAAGACAGTGGACGAGAGGGGCGCACAAGGAAATGTGCTTTAGGGCCAGGATCAACCAGGCTTCGAGCAGCGGCTCTCAAACTGACTCAGTGTGCTTGGAATCCTTATTTAAAATGCTCATTCCCAGGCCCCAACCCGGCAATCTCTGACGACAAAAGCCTGGTGTGGGACCCGGGGATATGAATTATGCATTCGCAGCAAGTGGTCAGGGTCCACCCATTGAGAAACTTGGGACAGGGAGCGACTGTTGTATGTGGTGTACACTGACATTTACTGAGAACCTAGACACAGCCCATACGGGGCATTCAAGAAAAATCCCCTTTCTTTCTCCCTCATCGGTACCCGCTAACACAATTCATCATCATTTAAATTAATCCCTTACAACCTCATTAGGTGAGCGCTTTCCTTCTCACAGGCTGTGGGCTGAGTTGTGGCTCCTCCTCCTCAAACTCACAGTCTGACGTCCTAACCTCCCCGTACCTCAGAATGGGAGTATACTTGGAGACGGGCCCTTTAAAGAGGTGATTAAGTTAAAAGGAGGTCATATGAGTGGACCAATCTGATGGATGACCTTATAAGACAAGAAGATCAGGACACACACATATACAGAGGGACGACCATGTGAGGCCACAGCAAGGAAGCAGCCATCTACCAGCCAAGGGGAAAGGCCTCCACAGAAACCAAACCTGCCAACACCCTGAGCTCAGACTTACAGCCTTCAGAACTGTGAAGGGAATAAATGTCAGTTGTTCAAGCTGCCAAGTTAGAGGAGAAACTGAGAGCGGTGTGGTTAACTTACCCAGCAAGAACCCCCCACCCCACCCCCTCCAAAGCCAACACCCAACCAACCACTCTCCTGAAAAGGCTAAATCAGAATGTTTCTGGGAAAGCATTTTGCAAGCAGGAGACGTCCACCCAAAGCTCAGGATTTATCATCTGTCTTCGGCATCAGAAATATCCGGACTGGGACCGCCACCCAGCAGGCCTCACTGACCCCCGTTGTCAGTGGTACCCACAATAGCAAGACTCTCATCACACACAGGACCACTCTGAAAAGAGAAAACACCTCCAGCTCCCCACAGACACTGCACAAAGTCAAGTCTTTGATTTTTAAAAGGAAAAAAAATCAAAAGGACCCAGATATAAATAACAGGAAGTGTGTTGAGGGTGGAAGACCACGTGTGCAGAAGAGGGAGCGCCCTTCCGTGCAGTCTGTCCTGCAGCCCGGCTCCTGCAGCTTTGGGCCCACGCGCCCCACACACACCAGAGGGCCTGTTGCCATCACATTGTTTAGAAAAGATGCGGCAGATCTGGGGCCCAAGTTGATAGCATCAGCATTGCTTAGAATGCACTTTGTTGTTGGCAGGATTGTTAACTCGGAGCTCCTGCAGCTGGGAATCTGGCCTGGGTTGGGGTGGGACCAATGGCCAGGAGGGTGGGAAGGGGGTGGGGAGATGCTGGAGGGAAAACATGGAGTGATAAAGAGACCGTCTTGCTGGGATGAAGGTGTCGCAGGGCTGCACCCGTTTCAGAGGCTCTCAGTGAGAATTCGTTTCCTTGCCTCTTGCAGCTTCTACCGGCCGCCCACATCTCCTGGCTTGTGGCCCCATCCTCCGTCTGCAAAGCCAGCAGCAGGGATGCATCTCTCTGCCCATCCTTCAGCCACAAAGCCAGGGGACTGACTACAGCTGGGGAAGGCTCCGCCCATTTTTTTAAGGAGTCACACATGGGCATAGGGTCCACCCAGACAACCCAGGACAGTCTCCCCATCACAAAGGTCCCCAAACTTACATTGCAAAGCCCTTCACCATGTAAGGTAACATCAGCACAGGATCCAGGAATTAGGACGTGGACCCCTTTCAGGGGGGCAATTAGCCTGCCTGCCACAGGACAGTTATTCACGGAGGTGCGGTCCACAGAATTGGAGCAGTGGCTTTTGAACTCCTGGGTGCATAAAGCCCCCGGGCAGCTCACAGGCCTTCCCACGCGCACCCTTGTATCCGTGATGCAGGAGACATGGGTGGGACCAGGAAGCTGTATTTGATAATCTTCCTAACAACCCCCTAGAGGCCCAAATATCTGGGGTACAGAGTATGAAGGTCAGGAGTCAACTGCATCTTGGTCAACAAATCTTATGAAGTGCCCTGTTACAGGCTGGAGCCAGACACACTGAGTTTTAACGCAGATTGTTACTTCAGAGCTATGGACCCCTAGAGAAGTCCCTTAGCCATCCTGCCACGGCACTTTGGGCGGGGCTGTGCCAGACCTAAATGAACAGTTCAGGGACAGAAACAGCCTCCACTTAAGTCTTTTTATACTTCCTAAATCTCACGGGCCATTACGAATGAAGCTCCTGAGAGATCAGTCAGGAATGAAAAGTTACGGGTCTGGTGTTAACCATAAATCACCCACTGGTGATATAAATATAGTAAGTCATTAGCGTTCACACCATCTGCAGAGAAGGCTGGCAGAGAATTCGGTCTGGCTCTGAACAACGCCATTCTCTACCAGAAGAAGGCGAGGCTCTTCGCCAAAACTAAGTCCTGGCTGAAGGTGAGCGTACTTAACACCCACAGATGACTTCTGGTAAACTGTTCCCACACAGGCTTATAATAAAGATAAATCAGGAAGAAATAAAAAAGCCCCAACATTAATAAAAATAACTAACATGGGTATAGAACTTTAATATACGAAGCTCGTACAATCCTCATTGACAGCCTTACCATGTCTGTATAATTTACACGTGAGATAACTGGCGATCCAAGAAGGTAAGAGACTGGGTTTGGGCTCACAGGGCCACGAAGCTGAAAGCCAGGGTCTGACGACCCCCACCACCACCAACCGCTGTTCAGGACTCAGGGAAGCAAATGGACGGTCTCTCCCAAACCATGCCAGCATTGCCCACGAGAGCAACCCGGGGAACTGCTTTGCACATTTGGGGGTCACAGAACTAGTTACCCACAAAATGCACATTTTGAAATTCCATCTCATGTGATCTGGAACAATGCAGAGCATTTCCCCAACTCTTAGCAGTGGCTGCCAATCACAGAGCAAGCCAAGCTGGCTTCCAGCCTTCCCTGCACTGGAAGGGGTGCAGGGCCACTGGGAAGATGCACAGGCTCCCCCCCCAATACACACCTCTGTCCTTAGGGGGATGCTGCGATCGAGAGCCTCTGAGGGGTCGGCCCCGAGTGCGCTGGCCACTTGGACAAAGCTCTTACAATAGCCTGGCCAAGGGCAGAGGAGCCAGTGTCTGTGGCTGCATCGTAGGGGCAGCTAAGAGGAAGAGCAGGAGGCTGGGAAGAAAACGCCCGATGCATCTGGGGGATGGCGACGGCTCAACCCAGCTGGAACACAGGGAGTACACAGGGCGGGGGCCCGCAGCAGCTGTCCGACGGGACCAGCCAATTTCAAAGTGCATGGGGAGGGGAGAGGCAAGTGCACTATAAAAAAACCAAATCTGTGTCAAGTGACACTGCCCCAATTGTCCCCCAAAAAAGAAGCCACACGTCTCATGTATCAGAGCCGCCACTGGGGAGGATAGTGAACCCCTCTGGCCATCCTCTCCCAGTTCTCTCCTGTGAGTTACCCTGCCCCAGGTCGCCGGCCAGAGCGGGGCCGGCCTCTCTTCACAGGTTAGGACTCTGAGGCTCAGCTCACGCAGGCAGAAGGTAGGTGGCCAGCAGACGCCCTGGCCGCTAATCCTTGGCCCAAGTGTCCAGCCAACCCCACCCTACCCCTAAAGAGTGGCCAGTCAAGGTTTTCAGAGCAAGATTAACACAGGGGTCTCACCAACTGTTTCAGGGTCCAAGGACAATGAGGATGACATGTCAGCTTCCTTCAACACAGGCTGGAACCAACTACCCAACCTTCCCAGCACTGAGCTGGGGCTACCCACCAGCCTGCGCCTGTGACCCCCTGGCTACTGGCCCCGAGGCAGGGAGAAGACCCCCTGCACTTACTTTGAGAAGCAACCCCAAGAGAATATGGCTAAGTTAATAACCTTGACAACCCGGCAACAAGCAAGACTAGAAATGAACCCATCTTCCAGTGCACACTGCTGTCCTCTGGGTTTTTCTGTCTGGGACACATTCACCTAGCAGGTGACTGGTACCAAAACAGAGCCTTGCCACCACAGAGAGAGGACAAATGATGGCCCATGGCAAAGATCCAGCCTTCGACCCCAGGGTTCCCTGCATTCTCCAGGGCCGGCAGACTGCTCTGCAGCAGGGTAAAGGTCAGGGCAATCACCTATTTCCTGTACAGAGTTTTAAAACTCCCCAACTGCCTCATAATATTCCAATACCCGCCACCCGGTAGAGTGGAAAAGGTGGTCAGATCTCATTCAGCAAGAGCTGAGTGGAGCCAACAGAGGCACCAATTAGCCCCGAGTTAGCAGGACCAAGGACAGGGGCAGCAAGTCAGCCAGGCGGCACCTGAGTGAACAGTCTCAGGCCCTCCTCCTAGCCCGGCCAAGAGAGCAGATGTTACACAGGCACCTGAAATTCAAGCTCCTGACATCCTAAAGCCATGAATTAGGTTAGGAAGCTTCTCTGCAGGGAAACCCCAGAAGCATCATGGTGGCTCTGGGCCCGGCATCGGAAATTGAGACTTGGTCAGCCAGACACTGGCAAGGAGGGCCTCTGGTACCTGCCCTGAGCAGCCGTCTGAGTAAGCGGGTGCAGGGAAAGCCATCCAGCCAATCCCTCGGGAGCCCACACCAATCCTGGGATGGCCACATAAGAGCCCAGGACCTTGGTCAGGTCGCAATCTGCACCCCAATGTAGTCGACTGTAAAACATGTATGGCCCCAGAGAAAGACCCCGAGAAAACGTAATTGTGGCAGCTAAGAGGTTTTAAAAGCTCTCAGAATTCAACCTAACAACCTTTCTACACACACACACACACACACACACACACTGAGCAAACAAGAGCTGGGCTGGTTATTTACTAGCCACAAGCCAAGATGATAGAGAACGCCATTTTCACCAAAGATCAGTTAAGACAGGTAAAGGCAAGACCAGATGTCTTCACCTTCCTTTCCCAAAATGCAGGCTGGAAATCAGCAGGCTAATCAGCAAGCCCAAAACTTAGGGCGGCGATTTCTGAGAAGCACTTAACGTCTTTGCTACCCCACAGCTTGTAGCGTGGCTGTCCCCAAAGCGAGGAAACCGAGGCAGGGAGTCAGTGACTCTTCCAAACGCAGACCAGACTCCAGAGGTCACCCTCAGCCAGAGGAAAGCAGTCAGTCCCCACGCCAAGCCCAGGAGGAATTTCTGAATCACAGACCACTCCAGATAGTACTGTCATCATGGCAACCAAAGTCTTAACAACTTTGGCATTTCCACAACCTTGAATCGATCCAGTTCTCAAAATTAACATTACAATGAACCCATATTTGCATTTAATTTATTTTAATTGGGTTTCACAGAACAGCAGGGTGAACAAGTTCTTTAAGAGTGGGGACCCTTGAAAACAGCCAGATGAAAGCTAATAATTTTTAATTTTCGTGTTTGGAAGAATTCTTCACTGACTTTCTGGAAGTACATTTGGCTTAATTCTCCTCTTTTTCCTCTGAGAAGAGAGCAGGACCTTTTTGCACGTTGAGATTCATCATGTAAACTTAGTTTGTGCAACACATCTTAAAATAAATGACTAGACTGCTTCTGGTGCATTCGTGCAAGGCATGTGAGATAGCAACAATAAACGTGTCTTGAGTTCCAGGACAGGAATTTTGTTTTCTTGGGTTTGTTTTCCACTGACACATCCTGGTGCTTAGAGAAGAAACCTTGGCATGGAGCAGGCACTCAGTAACCATTTGTTGAATGAATAAACATGGGCTGATGCTCCTATCTGAGCTGAAGTGGGCAGAGCACTCAGGACAGGGCCAGTTAATTAGGTTTTTACTATTCTCATTGTACGTGAGATATAGTTAGTGCCTAGAGAGGGTGGTGCACTTCTGGACCAATAAGGATAAGGGATGCAGGAGGGACGGGAAGGACCTTTGTTGGGAACCAACACCTGTTCCGGCCTCAGTCACCCACCACCCTCAACAAGTCCACTGAGCCTCCATCTACTGCACGGGCCAGTTACAGTGCTGACACAAAAGCCTCACACAGAACGGAGGGTTGAACAGAAATATGTTCGGTCTCTGTCTACTCGAAGACAGATGTATTTTTTTAAATGTCATTCCCCTGAGAGGTTCTCTAACACAGACGGTCAAGCACAGGTGCACAGGGCACACGCAGGCAAAAGGGATTCACTGGTATGAGAAGTCCGGCTCGCTGCTTCTAGAAGGATGGGTGTTCACCAGGTATGACGAGTGTGGAGTGAGCACAGCGGGGGGGGGGGGGGGGGGCTCAGCGATTCCCAGCAGAAGGAACAACATGTGCAAAGGCCCAGAGGAGTCAAAGGATGACAAAGAACTACCAAATCAACAGAGTTCAAGATGGCAGCATGGGGGATGAGGAGTGGACAAGCAGTAAGGCGGGGTCACATGGAGGGCTTTTCAGGCCACGCTCAGCAATGTAGACTTGATTCTTGCAAACAAGGGTTTGAGAGCATCGGGTAATGTGAGCGAGGTGCGTTTGAGAAGACAAGACTCAGGCTGGGTCCATGTGGGGAATGGGTCTCGGGGGACCGGGAGGCTAGAGACCCCTGGAAACTGACAATAATATAGGCAAGTTGTGGTGAGGGTAGCACAGGTGAAGTCCGGGAGACAGGGATCAGTCTGAGGATCTTGATCTTGATGACTTAGAGACCAGCGAGATAGGATGGAGGGAAAAGAAAGCTGAGAAGGGGCTAGAGTGTCTGCCAGACTTGCCCGCATGTCTGAGTAGGCAGTGGTCCGTTGGGGGGGACTTGGGAATAGGTTTGGATATTCCATCAACATAAAACACAACGAGCCGCGGCTCAGACAAGACAGTTCTCTCTGTGTCCAGGACTCGGGCAGCGGTTCAAGAACGCCATCAGAAACCCAGAGTCGTCTTCTGTTCCGCCGTCCTGACCACGTGAATGTCAGCCTTGTGGTCACAGGCCGGCTGCCCTACTTCCAGAAATTACATCTGCTTTCCAGGCAGGAGGACAATGCATGGGCCAAAAGCCCTCTGTCTTGGGATTTGGGCTTTTTTTACTCAAGAAGGGAGCTAGGACAAGAAAGCATGCCAACAGCCTGGAGCTCACATCTCACTGGGTTCTCCTGTTTGGAAGGTGAAGCCTTGAGTTGTTCAGCCTCTGAGTAGAGGGACCCTCAACTTGCTGTTCCCTATGCCAGCTGTCTGCCTGCCCAGCAGCCACATGGCTGACTCCTCCATTTCTTTCCAGTCTTTGCTCAAATGTCACCATTTCGTGCGGCTTTCTGGGACCCCCTCCTCCCCCCATTTATTGTTCCATTCTCTCCCACCCCTTTTCCTAATACTCCTACCTATTCACTCATTTATTTTTTCCACAGTCTTAATCACCTTATAAGTATTACTACACTGTACCTATATAATGGACCTATTTAGTTTACTGTCTGTTGCTCCCAGCTGGAAACACAAGCTCTGGGATGGCAGGGTTTCTGCCTGGATCATTCTTAGCACAGAGTCTGGTATGCAGGGGAGCTACATGAGCTTGTGAATGAGTGAATGAGAGCAGCTTTCTCTCCCTGGAGTTCTCTCTCCGGTCCTCGTCTCTGCTTAAACAGAGACAACTCAGTATAGTCCCAGCCCTTGGGAGCCCCCAGCCAGGAGGAAGATGAGAGCTCACGTTTGGGAGGTGATGGGCTCAGAGGATCTGGGCAGCAGGCGACCAGGAAAGGCAGGGTGGCTAAGCAGGCCCAGGAGGCTTCTTGGTGGAGGCAATCACTGAACAAGGCTAGGAGCTGTGAGGGTGATCTGGGAGGGTGCAAAAAGCCAGAGTATCTGAGGCAGGAGGGTTAGCACATGTCCCTCTCCTCAAATGACATCACCATGAGTTGTTTCCCACAACCAAGGTCCGTGACAGGAGCGCCCTGCAGTCCTGAACCAGCTCCCTTACAACGTACAGGTCAGATTTGAAAAGTCCCTGAGAGTCCTATACCCCAAGTCACCACCCCACCTCCCTGCCCCTCATGTCCTGACAAAGGTGACCACCCCACAGGCTGTAACCCTGGAGCAGGTTTAGGGGAGCTGCTTACTAAGCATTTGCTCTGATTTGAGCCAAGCTGACTGTATCTGAACAAGTGTTTTTAATCAGAGCAGTAAGTTCCTAGGCTGCCCTGCGCACAAACAGCCAGTCCCTCCCCTGCCTGGTAGACAGACGGGCAGGTGTGGAGGGGGGGGGGGGTTGGCGGGACAGACAAGGGATATGCCATATGCAACATGCATGCGACATGCATGTTAACCCATTTCCTTTGTGGGGCCAGGACAATCCATTCTCCCAGCCTCTTCTGCAGGTTGACCTCCTGCAGGAGGAAAATGAGAACCACAGGTTGACCCCCAGACCAGGAAAAGGAAAGACTGGGGCCTCGCTTTCCAAGAGGGAGCCCTAAAGACTCGGGTGGGGGGAGGATATAAACAGGTTGGTACTGGGATGGTCCTTGCATTTTCGACAACATTTCAACGTCTACAGGAGGTGTAATGGCTGTTTTCACAGCAACCCTGGAAAGGGATTTGAAATACCCATTCCATGATAAGGAAACAGAGCTCCAGGGCAGTGCTCCCCACCCCAACCTGCAAGGAGGGTCCCCTGGGAGGGGACCAGGCTAGGAACAGAGTCCACAAAGGTGCCTTCAGCCTTTAGAAAGAAGTCTGTTCACTATGCATCAGAGTCAGTTGGTCAGTCCAGCACCTGGAAAGGGCGTCTCCCGCCTATGGCTGGCGTTCACCCGGACACCATGTCTCCTCCCCAGGGTACTGGGTGCGAGGCTTGTTTTCTTGTTCAGATGGCGGCCTCCTCTGCGGTGAGAAGACCAAGCCCATCTACCAGATCGTGCGGCACACAGAGGCTGTAGTCTGCCACTTTCCCAATGCCACCAACGTCCAGCACAGTCACCCACTCTGTCCCACGCCCACACGCAGACTCCACAGGCGCAAGGAGCCCACTCGAGGTCCCCACCAGTTAATAAGCTTGTACACAACAGATGTCCAGCAGGGAGGCCACAGGAGGCCATTGCTTACTACAAACGGCAGGACGGAGAGAAAAGAGCGGACATGCCTTTTGCTGATGAACTGACTGCAAAGAAGCCCAGGGTGGGAGAGAGGCGGGGATGCCGACTGCGCACCCACACACACACACACACACATACCAGCAGCTGGCACTGCGGACGCTCCGTTTCCAGGTGAATGAAAGGAGAAAGGAGACTGACAGGTGTTTGACAAGACCCAGAAGCGTAAAGAGCTTTCCACGCTGTGAAACAACCATTAGATGGGGAGGGACCCAAGAAGAGGCATGGATAGGATTTTTGTAGTGTATACAATTATGGGAGGCAGACTCAGAAAGCCCTGTTCTACTATCCATTGGAAAATGTCTATGAATAAGAACAGATCGAACAAACAGTTGGTGTAGTGCTCCTCCAACGAGGCCCTGGCCCATTCACCCCATGGGGCAGTGAGAGGGATTCTCAGCCATGGTGCAGCTGGTGATGTCAGCCGGGAGTAGGTCAGCCCATGGCCCCTCTTAGGGTCCTGCTCTCTTGCTTGGGTCACAACCATACTATCAGCCCAGTAGACCAGCGCCCCCAATCAACTTGTTCACTAAGTCTCCCCAGGGCCTGGAGCAGGAGTGGCCTACACCATATAACTGCTGAATTACCTGGGGTCATCTTCACACACACTAGAGAGAACAGTCCTGGCTCTATAAAAAGATTTTGTTCTGGTTGCTTTTATTTATTTTTTAACTGAAAGTATTGGGGTGACACTAGATAACATAACTACACAGGGCAGGTGCCCAATTCTATAACACGTCTCTGTGCACCATGCTGTGTGTTGGCCAGCGCCACCCCCAAACGGGATAGGTGTTCCCTTAATGCATTACGTTTTCGGACAAGAAAGGCGGGGTAATGGGGCATTAATAGCTAAGCAAACAGGGCAGAGGGTGAAATTGTGTCAGAAATCACACTCTGCGTCAACTGTAGTAAAACATATAGCCTCTGTTTAGAAAAGTTTAACTCACACACATAATTTCAGATATACCATGGAAAGGGGGGCGTATTCCTCTTCCAGAGCAACTGGGGGACTGAGGACCCCACAGGGACACACCTGGGCTCCATGGTAACCTACCTGTTCCCAGTGGCAGAACTTTCTTCCTATGTATGTCTACGTGGAATCCTACAATAACCTGAGTGCCCGGCTTTTGAAAATAACAGTTTCTGAACACTGGAGCCATACTAATTTTTTAAAACACGGTTTCCTTATGACGGAGGTCCTGCAATAATTTACCAGATGCGTATGGAATTTTGCTGACAATTTTATTACTTTTCTTAAGACCATAGATATGGAGAGTAGACTATATAGATGGGATGTTTTAAAATTTTTTTCTAATCCAAGAAACTATAAGCAATCTCTGAGCAAGTAGGCTACCTCTGGTTTTTCATATTTTATGGCAATATTATTTGCCCGGAGAGGCAGCCCGGTCCCCAACCATCTCTCTCCTCTAGTTAGCCTGAAATTAATCTTTCCTATTAGCCAATTTCTCTGATGGCTGGCCTCGTTTTCATAACTCTCCACTGCTGCCTCAATATCCTGGACTCAGACAAATTAAACCTCTGAAAAACGATGAGAATAACAGCCTACAAACTCTTTGGAGGGATGCCACCGAAAGTCAGGAATGGCTCTCATAAGAGCTCAGACGGCCCTGCTCAACAGTAATAAAGACAGTCAACCCCAATGTCAGCACAAAGTCAACCCAAAGACCAGCTCCACGTCAGCCCAACAGCAACTCAAGGTCAGAAGCAGCACGGAGATGGGAGAAGGACCACTCCCAAGGGTCCTCCAACCCCGCAGGAGCTAAAGACCAGCCATCACACTCTCAGGGGGTTGGAAGGAAGGGCAGGGATGGGGAACAGAAAGAGTTCTTTTCAAAAAGTGAGCTACGCGCATCAGCCTGATAAATGAACGAGGAGATCGCTCCTGGAATAGGACACTATGTAAACACTGAGGCAGGGCAGCTGTGGCCAGTCCCCTCGTGAAAACACCCAAGGTTAACACAGCAGAGCCGCAACGGTTCCGTCCAGGTCATGAAACAAAGAAAACGCCCACATTTGAGCACACACACACAAAAAAGGAAGACACACAGTCTAGACCATATACTAACTCTACCCTTTTTCCTATACCTGTTAATAGAGTTACCCAGTATTGAATTTAGATGCAATTAACAAATTCTAATGATGCCAAAAGAAAAAATTCTAATGATGCATTATAATAAATTTCTATTAATTCAAATCATCACAAGTATGGAATTGGTGGGTTCCAGCCAGTCTGACTGTAAGAAGAGTTTGCTAAGCAAATGGAGAGTAAACAAGGTTATCAGAGGAATGTGTTCTTGGGTTCCTTTTAAAAGCTTTTTTACCCCCTCTAATTGCAAAAGTAATGCATGCGCATTGGTGAAAATTTCAAAATTAGAGAAATACACAAGGAAAGACAAACCACTCATGATCCCATCAGACTCAACCAATGTTGGTGGTTTGGTACAGTTCCTTCCCATCCATTTTCCCTCGCAAACAGAATTAAAATGAAACTGTCTGTATAGTTCTATAGCTTGCTTCTCCTATATTTAGAAGAAATGCTTCCATTGCTTGTTTTCAACTCCTTCAGCAAATATCTACTAGCTTACAATGACAAATATACTCATGTCCAAGAATTCTTAGTAATTTATTAAAAATAAAGGCCAATGTGAGGTGAAATCTGGTCAGGAGTTTGCATGAATACTTATACTTCTGTCTGAGAATAACACATGTATTTGTCTTCTACAATACTCCATAGTCCTAACTTCTCTCTTATTCACAAGGAGTCAAAACAAGAAGTTCAGTCCACCAGTGTCTCAGGTCATCAGGGTGAGACCTACCAGAAAGAACAGACTTGCATCATTACAATGAGGAGGGCACCACTCTCTGCAGTGGCGTTTCCTGCAAGTGTCCTCTTAAAGGAACAGTAAGTAGCTTCTACAGGAAGCACGAGGTCTCGAGTCTCAGAAGTTAGGTCAACTGCCAGCCTCCTCCTGCGCTCTGCAGCAAACACCCCACAGAAAGCACTCACCTTCTCTGCACCATGAGCCCATCTTCTTGATCTCAGATTCCTTAACCCAGAGCACCATGAAAACATGCTTCATCGATGGATGGGTGGATAAAACACACAGAGTTTACCTCCCTGACTTCAAGACTGGCCCTTTCCATCTAATCTGAGCTCCACAAATTTGTTCCTCAATATTATCAGTTTCTTTTGAATGGAGAATGCCTGCTCTTAAGATGGTAGTTGCTACAGCATGTGTGCTTTCTAAAAGGTTCATTGTTTTTTGTTTTTTGTTGTTTTTTTTTGCAGTCAGTTTAGCTATGAAAATTCTCTCTGTGCTTTAGGTTGCATACGCCCTACAACTCAAGTGTAAGTGTACGTTTTTAAACATTTGTCCTGAGTTGTACAGCAGACAGAATTTACAGGTTATCTAGCCCTGAGCTCTATGTGACAAACAAGAAAACTGTGATCTGGAGATAAAACACTGCCCACACCGAGTTAAAGCCAGACATGAATAATGGGCCGGGGGTCACTCCACCAACCCATCAAAGCCTGATGGCTCCCAGACCACTGTCCTGCAATTTTAATGCCTACATATAACAGTCACCAACCTAGCAATGAACGAAGAGAACAGCACTAATGCCTGATACTCATTCAGGTCTGCAAACCAGGCGCCATCAGCACAGATGTCCAGACTCAAGCAGATAGAGCTACGTTCCCCTCCCTCTGTCTTGTTCTCCTCGGGCCCTCAACACATTAGATGGTGCCCACCCGCACTGGTATATGTGGTCTTCTTTACTCAGTCTGCTGCTTCAAATGCTCATTTCTTTCCAGGATGCCCTTACAAACGCACTCATGAATAATGTTTTTCCCAGCTCTCTGGGCATCCCTTAGCCCAGTCAGGTTGACAGATAAAATTAACCAACACAGCTCAGATTTTCCAAGAATTTTTCCGATTATTCTCATGAGGCCACGCTTGGAGTAACATTCAATGATCCACCCTTTCAGGTTCCCTAACCCTACTAATCATCCTGTCCTAACTCCCTTCATTACCTCTCTAACAGTAGTGCTTCCCTTCCATCCCATCCCTGGTTTAAAATATATATGTGTGTGATGTGTGTGTGTGTGTGTGTGTGTGTGTGTGTGTATGTGTGGTGTGTGTGTGTGTGTGTGTGTGTGTGTGTGTGTGTGTGGTTGATTCAGCAAAAACGGGCTATAGGAAACAGTGGCCCAAAGGTCGGAAAGCAAAGCTGAGATGTGATGATGCTGATGATGATGACGATGATGATGGTAGCGGTGCTCAGGGTGATGGTGATTAAGGTAAGGGTTGTGATGGTGATGATGATGGTAATGGCGATGGTGATGGTAATGATGGTGATGGTGGTGATAATAATGGTGATGGTGATGGTGATGATGGTGATAATAATGGTGATGGTGATGATGAGAATAAGGATGAAGATGAGGAGGTAGTTGTAGTGGGAAGCCAGCAACTGGCCCAGGACAAGACACAGAGAGAAGGAAGGAGCTACGGGCCACAGTGAGACCTTTGCAGTGTTTGGAGTCCCTTGCAGAAAGAACCCGGAATTACTTACCTGTGCTACATCTCTCTGTCCCCACCCACCCATTACCAGAAACAACGGTAAAAGTAATTCCCAAAACGTAAGCATTCACCATACAGCTAGCTCTGACAATAGTCAGCCCCACCATGTTACTTTCAGGTCAGGCAAGAGCATATCACCGAGAGCATGTGCCAGTAACAGCAGCAACTCTTGATCCCATCTTCGGAGAGAAAGGAGGAGAAGCACTCCCCAGAGAATGGGTGGTACCCGCCATAGGCCCTGGCCTCAGCCTCTCTCGCAGGCCCGTTTCTGCCCTGACTCACTGGAAAGAAGACCGACACCCAGCAGAAAGACACTGATGCGGCTGCCACCTTCTGTCTCCCACCTCTGGCAGCTGAGCCAGACAGTCCAGGCTGCATCACCAGGCATGGGATTGGCACCAACCAAATGAAGGATTTTTAATAAAGCCTGGTTCCTGCCACGGCCACCCCACGCTTTTGTGAGGGAGGGGGAAGGCAAGGGAGAGAGGGAGGGAGAGAGTCATCAGTCCTGCCCGCCCACAGCCTGCCTCGGCCCCCACGTCAGGGCAGGCTCTTCTGGACATCCCACGCTCTGCCCCACGCTCACTCTGCCAGGAGTGACTCTCCAGCCATGCACATAAATACAGAAAGCTGTACCCTGTTGAAAAGGATTTTTTTAAAACCCTAGTGATGGATTTTGAGAGGTTCTCACTTCCCTCCAAAAATGGATTACAGTGCAGAAGGGAGAAAGGATGGGAGTGAGAGGGAAGGGTAGGGAGCAGGCGCCAATCCCGTTTTCTGGAAATGCAGGCTAAATGCACAGGAAGGAAGCAGAGACCCGAGCATTTCGCGGCTGCAGGGAGGGGGGAACACTGTGATTGGAACACGGATGAGCAGACGTGCAACTCCACCAGTTCCCAGCAGCCCTGTCACCCACCGGCCCACGGGCATACACACACCCAACCCCAATAAACACTTTCCAGGCACTTGGGGGGAGGGATGAGGGGTCTGCGCCTCCTTATGTCTGATCTCTCTGTGCACGCCCCCCCTCAAGTTCAGGGTCACTGCAGCTTCGTCCAGGACCCCAAGAGATGCTTCTCAGAAGATGTGAGCTGGGACAACCCAAAATGGCAGCTCCCCAAACCGCAAATCATGACCCTCAATGGCTTCCTTCTAAGTCTTCACACACACATTCACATCACAAGCTCTCACACCAGATGTCTTGCTACTATAGTCTGGGTCAAAATATGAGTAAAAAAACCTGCATTTGAAAAAACAAAAACTTAGCAGCAGAGGATGTACTGCTCCCCAAGCATATTTAAACAGTCAACAGCAGCCACCACCCTTTACTGCAGACCTGTGAGCAGCCAGGCTCAGCAGGCTACCCTCGCCCCAGTCTCAGGGGGTTGTATGAGGCGGGCCTAGAACCCTCTGTGCACCTGAGCAATCCCGGTTCAGGAAGCGTCGCCCAGCCTGTCCACGACCCAGCAGAGATAGACTCCAATTGACCCGGCCTAGCTCTCGGTTCTCTAATTTCTGCGGATGGCTCTGCGCTACTGTGCTCCGGCACCCTCGACATTCTCTTGGAACAAACAGGCTGGATCCTGTTTGCCTCAGGTGTTCTTGCTGAAACAAGGTGATGGGTGCCATGGGGCCCATGTCACAAAGACTTGCTCTGCACTGCACATTCCAGCACTAAGCTGGACACTTGGGAGCCACAAAAGAACCATGAGGAAAGCAACCTGAGGGGCCCAGCCAGCAGGCCTGGGCACAGGGCGGGTGCCTGGTGCCTGGCCCAGGAGGGATGAGAGTCAGGAGGATCGGCGTGGTGTCACAGAGCTCTCCTTCCCCTGGGAACTGAGGACGCAGCCGCTTCATCGGCGCAGAGGGAGCAATCAATTCTGCCTGGAAGCCTCCAGAAGGGACCCTGAGCCAAACCTATCCAAGGAGAGGTAGGAAGAAAGGCAGACCCAGAGAGACAGAAAGCCTGCTGGCAGTTGCCTGGGGCTGGGGCTGGGGACAGGCAAGGACAGCAATGGGCAGAGAGAGCTTTCGGGGTGATGAAAGTGTTCTAAAACGGGGTTGGGGTGATGGTTACACACATGGGAGGATCTATGAAAAGGACTGTAAACCTGAAGGGGCACCCTTCATGATATACAAGTTATATCTCAATAAAGCTGTTAGTTTAAAAAAAAATTTAAGGATAAGTGGGAGTTTAGCAGATAATAAAGTCTAGGGGCCTGACCAGGTGGTGGAGCAGTGGATAGAGCATTGGACTGGGATGTGGAGGACCCAAATTCGAGACCCCGAGGTTACCAGCTTGAACGCAGGCCCATCTGGCTTGAGCAAAAGCTCGTCAGCTTGGACCCAAGGTCACTCGCTGGCTCCAGCAAGGGGTTGCTCGGTCTGCTGAAGGCCGGTGGTCAAGGCACATGTGAGAAAGCAATCAATGAACAACTATGGTGTCGCAATGGCAAAGAAAAACTAATGATTGATGCTTCTCATCTCTCTCTGTTCCTGTCTGTCTGTCCCTATCTATCCCTCTCTCTGACTCTCTCTCTGTCCCTGTAAAAAAAAAAAAAAGTCTGGGGGGAGAGAAATAAACACAGTCCCACCTGCAGCCATTGTCCCCACTCCTTCTCTGACATCTGCATGCATCCCAGATCCCAGATGGCAGCATGGCCAACCTTCCTCCCAGAGCCCCTGGCTGTCCAGGGGCGAACACTGCCCTCTTGTACCTGCTGTTGGCCGCCTTCCACACCCCGAGTCCGAGTCCGATCCCTCTGCAGCCAGGAGGAGGCCTGAGCCCAGCTTTCCCAACAGCCCAGAGGGTACAAGGCACACAGCTGCACTCCAAGGAACACTGACTGAGGAAGAATGTGGACCAGGAGGTGGCAAGGCAGAGAGAGAGATCACCAAACCTGTTCCAAACACGAACCTGACCACAGCACGACTGCAGGGACGAGGGGTGGGAAGGCTCAGTTCCTGGAAGAGGGGACATGTGTGTGGGGGCACGGTGGGGAGGCTGAGGTGGGAGGTGGGGCGGGACAGCGACCACTCACCCATTAGATGTGAACAGAAAGTGGGGGCAAGAACACCAAACACTCCTGAGGTCCTTAGCTGCAAGGAGAGAGTAGATGAGAGCCGTCCACCATGACAGGCGGAGGACAGGTTTCGGTGCTGGGTGCGGTTTGGGGCTCTGCTCCTGTTTGTCCCGGAGGGCTGCGCTGGGTCTGAGCGTTGGGAGAGCTCAGGTTTGCCCACCTGAGCACCGAACACAGCGCCTAACTCAGGGGCCCTTCCCTGGCTAAAGGGCACACAGAGTCAGGGAAGAGTCTGCCTAGGGTAACAGGGTGTGGAGGCAATCAGGGAAGACTTCCAGGAGGGAATCATGCACCCCTCAAAGCCTTCCCCCTGTCTTCAGGATCATAATGGCTTTATCTGCAAAGCAAAGCATTTGACCATCTGAGTGTTTCTTAGCCAAGGGTCAGAGACCCAGCCCTCACACCTCCGACTTCTCATCCAATGAGGCAGGAGGGGCTGGTGCTGGCAGGTTGCCTGAGTCTCCTGGCTTCCTGCCATCCTGGGCTGCACCTCTCTGAGTGTTAAAAAGGAACAAATACCGGAAAAACACAGCCCCGGATTAGCAAGCATGGTGGGTGCAGTTGGCTTATAAAGGGACATGAAAATAGCCCCCAAGAAGGTACCTTTGCTGCTCTCATGTAGGCAGGGAAGGGCTGCAGCAGGAAGAGAGCCCAAGAGCTCTTAGAAGGTGTTTTTAGTTAGTCATGCCTCATAAATGTGGAGATATAAAGCTTTGCCTCAAAAATTCAATTATACTTGAAAGGCCATAGCCAAGGTAGGGCTTTCGTAAAGGATTTACTGTGCTTTTCAGATGATTTAAAAAAAACAAAATTCTTTAGACTTGCACCTTGCTCATCAGTGCTTAAGAAATGTTCCATCTGTCAAATGTATTGATTGCCTGAAATTACATTAAATCCCACATTACATTACAGCCATGGAAGGTAACACTAGATTCCAACCTTTTCGGTGAAAAGTAACTTGAAAGAAACACGTTTTCCCCCATGGGGCAAGTGGCCCCAAGAGCCCCTTAGCCAGTTCTGTGACCTCTGTCATCCCCTAATTAGAAACCCTACCCAAAGGAACACATGAGATGCACAAATGTGCAGCCTTACGTGTGGGCATGAAAACACTAAAGAAACCTAGTGGCCAGTGATGGGTCTCCCAGCAGAGCACGATGCAAATCTACAGTGCCCTCCCCTTCCCCAAGCACGATGACATCAGGTGCTATAAGCTAGTGAGAGATACATAATACCCCATCAAGTCTAGGCTGGCAACTCATAAATTGGTAGCATTATCCCCCAACAAACAAGCATGATTTAGGGCTGGCTGGAATGCTAAATTCTAATACAAACCTGATCCTGTTCTAGATAACATTTCTGCTGCCAAGTAGCTTCCTCTTTGGTGCCAGATCAACTCTGGGGTTCCTTATTAGTATCCTGGATCATCACTGGCTCCTAAATTGGTGCTATGACCTTGGCACTTTACCACTTATGATGAGTGGCAATACAAGGTCTCAGAATACATTTGCGGGGAGGACCGTAAGAGTGATGGGGAGACAGACTGCCCTGGTGCCAAACACTCCACATGGTATTTTATGTGAACGGCAGCCATTAGAGCTGTGCATGTGAGGCCCTGAAGGCAGTGGGTGCAGCCCTGGGCAGTAACACCCCTGCTCCACCTGGATGGAACTCCTCGGCAGTGCCAGGCAGAAATGCAGCTGGGTGTCTGTTCTGGGGGAGTCCACTCCTCCTGGTCCCTCTTGTATTTCCCATTCTGCACAGCCCTGTGGCCAGAAGGGGGCATTTATATAAATTCTAAAGGAATCCATCCAAGCTTTTATTTCTCTCCTAGAGTCCTCCCTCAGAGGGCTGGTTAGGAATGTTGGCCAGAGTTGGGGCAAATCTCTTTTTTTCAGGGGTTTTGACTTAATCTTGTTTCTCAAAGTCGAATGGCCTGATTCCCAATGCCAAATCTCCCAAATAATGACCTCATCTTGACATCTATTTTCCACCTTATAAAAAGTGTCAACGTGGAACCAAAAGGGAGCAGGCCAGGCTAGCGCTGGGCATGTCCCACAGTTAGGGAGAGGCAGAACCCCTGGGCCTTCCCTCCAGCACATTATTCAGTAAAACCTCAAGAGCTCAGTAATTACAGGTACTTTCAAAAGTGAAACAGAAATAGATCTGGAGCCAAAACACCAGTCTGCTTGAGACAAAGGGCTGGCTGGTTTTAACTAGGGAAAAAATAATAATAACCCAGGCTCCTGGTCTGCCTTCTGAGAAAGTCAGACAGGTTTTTTAAATATATTATTATTGAATCTGATTACAAGGAAAAGAGTACAATTCAGATCAAAAGTCCTTTCTCACCTAGAATATAAAATCATTTTAAGAAACAAGTTGTATCCTAAGTGTGCTCCTGACATCAAGTGCGATAAAAACTTAAGCTTATTTGGTTCCCCCTGACATGCCATCACCACTGAGGTCTCCACCATCCTGGTGGAGGAGGAACCAAACCAGAGCTTTTTTGTGGGTGTGTCATAAAAGCCTGCAGAGGATTCCAGTTCCCTGAGAATACCATTGGAGCACCTGCCACTTGGAAACACAGCCCATAGCCAGAGGCAGCCCCCACCACCATCCCCACTGCCCATTTCCTTCCCAGCTCCGTTTAGGAGCCTCATGCACGGTGAGCATGGCTGCCCCCTTGGTGAAAGGTTATCTGTTGTTCAGACTGCGTAGGGTCCTGAGCAGAAGAAATTACAGAAGCAGAAGGAAGGAGTCACTGGCCCTGGCAGAAGGTGGCTGGGTAGCCAGGGCCAGATGGCCCTGCTGGGTCTGAGCAAGCGCTTTGGTGCTATTGGCAGGACTCTCCCCACAGTGCATCATGGTGAGAGTGGGGTGTACATTCACTGCACTCCAATGTTACAGGTGGCAGGTTTCAAAACTAGATATTTTTAGAATTACAGTGTGGGACTAGGATGCAGGATCCCACGCAGATCCCCAGCCCCTGTATGAGGCTGATGGAAGGGATAGAGATGGGGGTGGGGGTGCGGCAGAAGGTGTCCAATGAGGAGGCCCACCGTAGGACTCGCATCCTGGCAAACACCCTCCTCTAGGGGAAACCAGGCCTGGTTGGCCGGGATGCCCTGGGAGCCTGAGATCTCTCCCTGCGGGGAGCGCCACCTTCATCCCGGGGCTCTCAGACTCCACGAGCTGTACGCCCCGGAGACTAGGCACCTGTTGAACAAAAGGGCGCCCGCCTCTCGCAGCCGCTGCCAGGGCCCTCCCCTCGGCCGCTGGAGCCTTCGTGGCTGTAGATAGGCCGGTGCCCCGCGCTGCATGCTCCCGCACACCCCCGGGGTGCGACGACGAGCCTGCGCCCAGCAGCCGAAACTTTCTCGAATCTCCGTGCTTCCCGGGTAAGTTAGGGCCGTGAGAGAGACGCAAAACACGCGCTGGGAGACGGGAGGAGATGGGGTAATGTAAGAGCCCCACCCAGGATAAAGGAGAAAACGATCTAAAAAAGAGTCTCCAATCCAATTAATGTGGCACCTACTATGGGCCAGGCACTGGGCCAAGAGCTATCTTTATCCGTTCTCATTTTAGCTATAACGACAGACCCCGCGGGAGGAACTGTCCCCATTTGGTAGAGAGGCAAATCGCAACCCAAGAAAGTGCCCAGGTCGCAGTGCGGGTCACGGCGATGCCAGGGCTTCTAACACGGTATCAGGGTTCTGTTTGTAGCCCCTCCGCCCAGGAAGGAGGAAGCGGATGGCCGACATGCCCCCTCCCCTGTCAGAGCTCAAAGGCGACCCACGTGGCCCGCGCGGACCTGCCTCCCGGCGGGGCTCATACTGACTACACCTGGGAGACCCGCACCAGCCCCCCGGGATCCCAGCTGACCCCCGGGGCTCCGAAGCTCCGCACTGCGCGAGCCGGCTGGGACAGGGCACTGAGCGCGGGGCTGAACCGCCCACGTACACCCCGCCACTCCCACCCCACGCACAGCCGCTCACGCTCGACACCCGCCCCGCACCGGTCTCCACCCGCAACTGGCCGCGACACACAATTCCACAAACGCAGCCCAAAATGTGCACGCACGGATCCCCACGAGGATACACCACTCCAGGGGCACACCACCGACTTCAATCACCCACAACTGCACCACATCAACGCAGGCACCCCCCAATACACACACACACACACCACGCGCGCGCGCACACACGCACACACACACGTAGAGAGACCGAGTGCAGCGGACGCCAGTGCACACTCCCGCACTCTCCGCAGCCCCAGCAGCTCCACAGTCCGCCCCTTCCCTACCTGTTCCCGTGCAGGACGCGGTCTGTCGGCTTCCCGAGCCCAACTTCGACGCCGCGCTGGGACAGGCGCCGGACGCTGCCCGGGACTTGCGCGCCGAGGCCGGAAAGGGTGGTTAGGAGCGCGGGCCTCCTTGAGCCGGCAGCCACCGCGCCAGCACTGCGCTCATCGCCGTCCAGAAAAACAAAAGGAAACCGACAGCGAGGGAGGGAGCGAGCTGGAGTTACCCGTCAGTCCGCCGACCCGCCCGTCCACCGCATGCAGACGCCGCAGCCAGCCTGCTAGCCCCGGGAAGGAAAGGACGCGAAGGCGGGGCGCAGAGGGGGGGGCGGGGCCGGGGCGTGCGGCCGGGGGCGGACGCTCGAGTTTCTTGCGGACCCGCCCCTGCCTTTTCACCACGCCCCCATGCCCGCCCCCACCCACCGGCCGCCGCTCCGGTCACGCCCCCCGTCGTTGGCCACGCCCCTTCTGGCCCCCTAGCTCCTCTTTAGTGCGCTTTCCGCCCGGCAGACGACCCTGACCCAGTCCCACCCCTGCGTGGGTCTCGGGTGACCGGAGGAGCTGAGTTCTGTTCCCACCTCCCAAACCCTTGGCCTCTGGCCTGCGGGCGTAGGAGAGGCCGGGAGGCGGCGCCCAGGAAGAGCCGGCCCCGCGCCTGTTCCAACGCCTCTCTAGGTCTCTGCAGGAAGTGCAGCCTGGGTGGCCCAGAAAGGGAAGAGGCCGAGTCGCCCCGGGCAGCCTGCCAGGCGCCCCTATCCCTACATCCCTCCCACCCGCTGCCACCAGTCCTGCGGGCGGATACCATCAACCTTACCGTACCTCCCCCAGGGAAGGCGTCCTGCCCGGGGACAGGAGGAGGGAGACCCGTGCTGTGCTCTGGTTGACTCCGCTCCCTGGCTGGCCCTTTGAGCAAGCCCCTGAGGCTCCCTGGCCTCGGCTCCCCCTCCCATAAAGTGGACCGGAGGAGGGCAGGGTTTCTTCTGGCCCTTCCCTCCCTAATGCGCTGTGGGTCTTCAGTTTCTGCTGAGGAAGGGGCTTGGTTGACATCTCAGTCTCAGGAACAAGTGGCCTCCTGGGTTTCAGGGAGAGGCAAACCGATGTCACCTGCGTAAGAGGGCAGGAATCAGGGCCTACTCGCCCAGCAGCTCCTGAAAATAGGGGCCTTTGGAGATCAAATATATATACACCCCTGCCACTATACCACCACCCACCCCAAACATCCCTTAAGAAAGGTAGCCACAGAAACAGTCGGAAATGTGGAGCTGGGTCGTAGTTGTAGGGCGAGACAAACTGTCTTTCTAGCATCTCTACGGAAAAACTCAAATCCTCCTCCACAAAAACTGGTGAGTGAACTCCCACTCCGTGGGAGGTTGTGGAGAGAAACAGGGTGGGGGGAGGGGGGACTGCTTGCAGGGAGAATTGTGTGGAGCCCAGCAGGCAAGATGGTGGAGCCCAGACCTCTCTCCCTTCAGGCAGAGGGACTGTGAACATCACCAGCACTGATAGTGGTGGTGCCATATGGAGCCATCTCTGGCACCTGGGGTGCCATCTTTCCTTCTCAGCAGAGACTAGTGGCCAAGGTCATTGTGTAGCTTCCCATAGCACTTCCACAGAGAGAGCATGGTTCTGGATGAGGGGCCCTTTGTCAGGTGCCCGGACCAGGCCCTTGGGTGGGTGGGGGGTTGCAGATGCTAGTTTCACAAGGGAAGCTTGGGTTCTGCTATGGTCACATATCTGACCCCACTTCAGTGCAGGTTGGAGGGTATAGGGAAGACTCCACATGGGTATTCAGGAGTACCAACATCTTCCATGTGGAGATTCTACCATCCTCCTTCAGGGCTCCAGAGCATCCAGTGGCCCCTCGACTTCCAGCCAGCGGCAAGAGGAGAGCCAGGGCCTCAGGGGACATTAAGAGCCAGGAGTGGGCACACATCACTTCTGCCTACATTCACTGACCAGAATTTGTCATGGGGTCCCTGGTTGAGAGGAGTCTGGGAATTACAGCCTTCCTGTGTGCCCAGGAGAAAACAAGTCACTTTGGTGAGTGCATCATGATGTCTCTGCCACAGAAACAGGTCCCCTTCTTCCACACTCAGTCACAAGGCAACAGATGTCCACACAAAGCTTGATAAGTCTGGTCACTGAGGCCTCAGCTCTGACCACCTGCAAACCCAGCTCCTGGGAAGAGGATCAGGAAAGCAGGGAGGGGGTCATTATGCTGGACCTTAAAAGCCAAGAAGGAGGGGCGAGCATGGTAGCTTCTGTAACTTGGGTGTTTCTTGGCTTGTAGGTGGCTGTCTCCATCCTGTGTCTTTACATTGTCTTCCTTCTGTATGTGTCTGTCTCTGTTCAAATTTCCCCTTTTTATAAGGACACCAGTCAATGCCCCCCCACACACACACACACAACCTCTTCCTAACTTGATCATCTATAAATACCCTAGCTCCAAATAATGTCACATTCATAGGTACCAAGGGTCAGGCCTTCAACATCTTTATGGGGGAACAACTTGACACATAATGGGTCCCATACTAGATACACAATTTGTCTTCCATATGATGGCTGTTGAAACTTAAAGGCAGGAATGACTAATTTTTCTTAATAATAACAATATCTGACTTAGGTTTATGACATTATTTTTTAGGCACTTTGGCATATGCCACCTTCACTATTCCTGAAATTATTCCCACATTGTACAGATGAGGACACCTACCCTGGGAGAAATGGAATGTTCAGGGTCACATAGTGTTAGAATCAGTGACAGCCGGGTCTGAGTGCCAGACTCAGGGTCGCTGTGCTGGGCCTGCACAAGCTTTGGAAACAAATACTATTTTAAAAAAATAAGTATTCATAGTATTTTGATGAACTTTGAGGGAGATTCTTTCAAAACACATGGGTCTTGCTCACAAACCCCCACTCCCAAATGTTTGAGGAAGTGGAGGCCAGATTGTTTCCAGGTCCTCTTTTGATTTTGTCACCATTTCATCTGTAATCACAGAGGGGAGAAATGTGGCTGCCTGCCAGGAATAGAGCAGGCGATGTTCCCTTAAGGATAGAGGCGGCACCACTGGAGGCCCGCCTTCCCCGAACTGAAGCACAAAGTAGAGGAAACAGCCAGAGAACATGCTGGAAAGAATCGCTGCATGCTGCCTTGAGTCAATAGATGTGTCAGAGGTGGGGAAATTGAACCATTAGGCTATCTTGCTTATACCTGAGATCCACCCATGTTTGTGGCCATAGGTCACCCAGGAAGTATGACTCAGAGGCACATTCTAATTGCAATGATGGGCAATCTTTTGAGCTTGGTATGTCAAAATTTGCCAAAAAACGAAGCATAACTCGGGTGGTGTGTCACTTCGAGAAAAACGGCCTAACCGGAAGTCCCAGAACTAGATGCTCTGTGCCAGAGTTCTGTTGTTTTGACCTACAGATCTGCGGCACAGAGTGTCTACACTACAGCAAATGTTTTATCCTCGGCTACTGCACCTGGCCATGCAGGAGCCGAGGATGAAACGTCCTTCTCGGCATGCAGCCCCATACTTCTCTGGTATGCGGCCGCATGTCATCAAAAATGGCTACGTGTGTCAGTGCTGACACGTATGTCATAGGTTCACCATCACGGTTCTAATGGGTCCCCTGCCCCCTTCATCCTTACAAGTCCTAGGAGATAAAGATAAACTAGAGTGTCCCTTCTGCTAGAGCAGCTGCCCTGCTATGGACTGAACTGTATCCTCCCACAAATTCATACTTTGAAGCCCTAATCCCCCAATGTACCTGTGAGAACTTTCAGGAAGAGGTTAATGTCAGTTAAGTGAGTTCATAAGGGTTGAGTTCTAATCTGATAGGATTGGTGGATTTATAAGAAAAGGAAGAGAGGATGAGATCTCACCCCCTGTCCACAAAGGCCCCGTGAGGACCTAGTGAGAAGGCAACCATCCTTAAGCCAGGATAGCCAGTCACATCAGAACCTTGAGAGCTCCCTTAACCTTGTTTAGGCTTCTTGAACTACCCCATGGGTTGGTTGAGAGGCTTAGGTGAGCAATATTGGACATTCTCAAATTCTCCTTCTCCTTTTAGCAAGCCTGAAACATTCTCTTCAGCAATCCCAATCAAGCCCTAATCTAAGGTTCTGATTTCCTAATTTGTAAAATATGGATATTAATGTCTCTCTTGAACCAAGAGAGGACTCAAAGGGCCTATGGCATGATAGATACTCAATAAATGATAAGGAGATGACCTTTACCTTCACTGAAGGTTGACTGATCAGTTTAGCTGTGTCGCCTGAACAAGACACCTACCTCTCTGAGTTGCTTCCTCATGAATGCTCTGTGCTCAGGTCACTGGGGAGAGAGGGGTCAGAGGTTCCCAGGGAAAGAAAATGACTTTGTATGCCATTGAAGGACAGCCCAGGACTGCAAGTGTTGTAGGAGTCTCTACACAAGACGTGGCCAGGGTGGGTTGAACTAGAGACAGGACAGATGTATGTTGCTGGTTTGCACAGCTGGATGGGTGGGAGCCTGTTTCCATGCCCTACATGACCCATGTAGCGCACGGTTGCCCTGTGCAAGATAGGGTACCACATTAGC
This sequence comes from Rhynchonycteris naso, assembly GCA_037038555.1. Classification (NCBI taxonomy): domain Eukaryota; kingdom Metazoa; phylum Chordata; class Mammalia; order Chiroptera; family Emballonuridae; genus Rhynchonycteris; species Rhynchonycteris naso. The sequence goes on from CM073001.1 coordinate 106,148,220, forward strand.
AGTCTGCCAGCCTCCCACATGGAAACCTCCCAACCCAGGGTCTGACACACCAGGCCTGACACCTTTTCTATGTTGCTGAGCCAGGAGGGGAGCAGCCCAGAGTCTGTTTGGCTGCATGTCGCTCAAGCTAAATTACGAAACCCAAAGCCAAACATAAGCAGCTGCTTTGACCGATGTTCCAAACCAGTCTGAACCAGGAATGGCTGCTTGCCTTTCCAGCTGGGCTCCTGATGGCTTCTCTTCTGGGAAACAGAGCCTGAGAAATTGGTGTGTGCCCTGAGCAGGTGAGTGTCTGCCTGAAACAGTTAAACGACTAACGTGGGACGGAAGTAACCTTCCTCCATAACCCTTCATGATTCTCATTCATCTTCTAACCAGCACCATCCAACAGAAAGAAAATGCCACCCACTTAGGGAGGCACAATTTTTAAAGTAAAAAGACACAGGTAAAATTAATTTTAAGGATACATTTTACCTAATTTAATAGATAGAAAATATTAGAGTTTCCACATGTAGTCAGTCTAAAAATTATGAATGAGACATTTTGTATTATTTTTTCATTCTAAGTCTTTGCAATTCAGTGTGTGTTCTATACATACAGCACTTATCGGTTTGGACTAGCTATAATCCAAGTACTTAATAGCTACCTATGGCCAGTGACCACCTTACAGGTGGTGTTGATAGAAGCATATGGATCCCAAACTTTAGTGTGCATCAGAATCCCCCAAAGGGCTCATAAAAACCCACTCCCAGAGTGTCTGAGTCACAAAGTCTGGGGTGCTGACTGAGAATTTGCATTTCTACCAAGTTGCCAGGTGAGGCTGACTCAGCTGGTCAGGAGACCACACTTTGAGAGTCCTCTGAGGCAACCAAGAAATGTGCGTTCTGCTTTACAGCTGGGAGAACTATATCCTTACCACAGAGCTCTGGTCATCAAGATAGAGTGGTACTGACATAAGGATGCATACACAGATGAATGGATTAAAAGTCCAGACATCATAAACCCTCACGCATTTGGTCAGTTGGTTTTGACAAGGATGCCAAGACAAAAAAAAAAAAAAGTAAAAGTCTTTTCAACAAGTGGCTTCCCCAGGGAAGGTACTGGATCAAATTGCTGGCACATACCTATATCTACGCTGTTAAGACAGGTTTAGGAGCTGCAAAGATCACACATGCCATGAAAAACCTAGTTTTATTTCTTAATAGACTTGTAGTTTCCTGGGCTGGAGGCAGAGACTAGAGTGAACTGGGATGTGCCGCCTGCAGGATATGGGGTTTCTATTTGGGGGTGATGAAAATGTCCTACGATCAGTCACAGTGGCAGTTGCACAACTCTGTGGATATACTAAGAAGACCATTGAATTGTGTGCTTTAACTGGGTGAACTGCATAGTATGTGAATTATATCTCAAGAAAGTTGTTATATAAATAAATATTTAATTTGCCTGTATCTTCTTGAGAGGTCAACCGAATAGTAGTCCTGCCTCCAGGCCTTTGCCCACACTGTACCCTCTGCCCGGGACACCCTTCCTCCCCTCCTTCTGGAAACCCATGAGATACTCCTCAGAAACCCCAAGACACACGGGAGCCTCAGGAAAAGCGTGTGCCCTGTTGCACACTTATCTAAACATCTTGGTTCTGCAGCTGAACCAAGCGGAAAAGGTGAACTGAAGTTAAACAATCAAAAGCCACCTGACCTGTGGTGGCGCAGTGGATAAAGTGTCGACCTGGGAACACTGAGGTCGCCAGTTCAAAACCCTGCACTGGCCTGGTCAAGGCACATATGGGAGTTGATGCTTCCAGCTCCTCCCCCCTTTCTCTCTCTCTCACTCTGTGTCTCCTCTCTAAAATGAATAAATTTAAAAAAGAAATTAAAATAAATAAATAAATAAAAATAAAAAAACAATCAAAAGCCATGGCCATATAGAAAACCTCGAGTTACCCAACCTGCTCACAGACCACTGTCAACCCTCTGTGCTGCTTCGAACCCCAAGGGGCTCGAAGGCCATGTGGCCATCACCTCAGGCAGATTGGACACATTTGTTCCCGCTGGATAATAACGCAGCGTCCTACAACAAACATCCTGTCTCTAAAATCGTGGTGTTTTGTTCATTATGAATTTCCTTTTCCCATTAATTTTGAGTTTTAAAACATTATGTTACAATAGTTACTAGTCTTGATGACAGAGTTCTGGGTGTCCCTTTACATTCTGTGCGTGGTGAGCATCTCCCTCTGCTCGCCCTGAACCTGGCCTGCTGCAGCTCTCCCTCTGGACCTACCTGTCCGAACTTTTCTGGATGTCCAATTCCCTCCTCTTGCATTGTGAGCTCATTATATGCTTGTATCCGCCACCCTGGGAGCTCCCTGGGGGCAGGGACTGTCTTGTGTATTCATCTCTATACCCAAAGCGCTGACAGGCTGTGACAGAGGCACGCTGTCATAAACAATGGCTGAGTTAACAAACTTGGGGACCTGTTATGACTAGCTGCTTCTCCCTTCTGCACTAAAAGAACAGCCCACGGAACCCGGTCCCCCTGCTGCCTCTTAGGAAATAAAACAGAGAAATAACTTCCTCTACCAGGGAAAGCCATTTGGGGCCCGAGAGTCTTGGTGGGTCCGGGTGTATGACAGAACTAACCTGGGCATCTGGCAGTATTGTGTCCCCTTTCGGGGAGAAGATGGTCCCTTCTCTGCCCACTGTCCTGGGAGTTCAGACTCACCGCCAACAGAACCCCCAGTTTTGAGATACTATCCTGAACCACTCTGTGTTCTAGAGGCTCACAGGGGTTCCAGAGGACCAGAGTCTGACATACCCCCCTGCTCCAGCCAAAGGAGAGGGGCAAGGGTGTCGTGGGCCACATAGGCCACGCTAAGAACCTGTGGTTGCATCAGGGAGCCGGGACCTCCTCACTGGTCCCACCCACACTGTGCTCCTCCCCTCTTTGGTTTGGTCCCCAAGCACCACCGGCAGAAGCTGTCCCCAGTGCTGTCATCAGCGGGCGGGGGGCAGGACACCATCAAGAAAAGAAGCCTGGAAGCGTTCAGCAGGCAGTCCAACACCTCACACGGTTTCTCTTCCCAGGGGCATAGACTGCAGCTCGCCAGGGGAGCAGGCGGTAGAAGCTCTGGGCTCTGCTTTGTGGAAAGGCAATTTGATGATTTGGGCTCAGGGGCTGTACCCACTTCTACCACCTTCCTGGGAGGCCCTGGCTGTCCTGGTTGGTGGAGAAGGTCGGCCTGGAGGGAGCAGGACACTATGCCCCAGACGCCCTGGGCCTGGTTGCCCCAGCTGAGGGCAGAGGCAAGTGAGGGTCGGCGCTGTCTCCCTTCCTGCTCTCTGGCCGGAACTTCCCATCAGAGCTCCACAACTGAGTAAGAAGGTATGGGTGGAAACCTTCCCACAGGGTTTGCAGCCAAGACCTTTTGTCTCCTGGTCTCAGTGAAGATATTAAGACACTGCAGGCCTTCGGGCGCCCTCACCCCGGCCGCTCTAGAGGAAGGACCACTCCACCAGCCCCATCAGCCGCCGCCACCCCCTCCCCGCCCCTGCCTAGAAGCTCCCCCAGCACCTGATCAAAGTGGAGTCTGCTGAGAACTCAGGCCCCAAACCGTCCAAGCCTGGCCTCCCCTCCCTCGTCTCCTGTTGCTGGGCAGGCCATTCCCACACTTCTCCACTAATGGGGCACCTCTCGCCCTTCAGAGCTCAGGTCAAAGCTTAAAGGTGACCTCCTTTAAGTGCCTGTCTGGCAGCCAGCACCAGCCCCAGACCCTCCAGCCCTGAGCCTCCACTCCCTGCAGCCACGCCCCTCCCAGCACCAACGCCTAGCTTTGCAACAACTGGCTACCAGCCTATACCCCACCCTCCTCCTGAGGTGGGGCCTCTGTCCCTGCCAGGGGGGCAGCCCCGGCTGCCAAATACACAGTGAGACAGGAGGGGCATGACCTCACTGGCCCTGCAGAGGTCACGGGGTTAGCCTGTGTGAAGCTGGACAGGACCTAGGGGTCTGCCCAGAGCTCTAGGAGCAGAGGGGTCACTACAGCCGGCCCCACACCAGCCAGCAGCCAGAGTGACTCAGCACTGTAGACAGGCTCCCTGCTGAGAGCTCTGTCACTTCCTCCAGCCAGGCGGCCAGCTGGCAGGGAGGTCCGTGCCTTCCAGGGCCTGGGCCCACAGTTCTCCATGCTGTCCCCTGGACCAGTGGTCAGCCCTGCAGACTCGAGTGTCCACTAAAGCAATCAGCTGCATAGCCTTGGGGTGTTGCACAACCGCTCTGAGTCTCGGTTTCCCGGTCGCTGAGAAACAAAAATTGGAACTCAGCCTTTCTCCTGAAGCTGATTCAAGAATGAATCAAGTGACCGCCCTCCCAGAACATCTGGTCCCTTGCCCACAGGACCCAGGCTTCCACACCTCGACCCAGTCGCTGGGTTGTCCCCTCCCCAGGCAGCTCCAGTCCCAAGCCACTCAGCGGTCCCTCAGGGTGGCCTTCCCCAGAGTCCACAGGAGGAGGACATGCTGGTCAGTTCTTTGCACCCTCTCCATCCCAGCACCTAAGACACGGCGTAGTGGCCCTCTGTGTGTGGCTCCATTTCTACCCCTTGAGGTCCTTGCAGTCTCCCCGTGGAGGGCTCAGAGGGGGCTGGTGTGTTTCTTTCTCAGCAAGAGAAGAAGAGCAATGCACAGAGTCTCCCATTTAATCACAAACTACTTCTGACCCTCCCCCACCACTTAGCCCTCCCTCTGGGGCACAGCGCCCTCCATGTTTAGCTCACTCCGACCCCAAAGCCCCTGGTATCTGTTCCTTGTTGCCCACGAACACCCCTGCATTCCTTTTGGAATATATGAGTCCATTTCTTAGAGGTTATAAAACAAAAGGTCTTCCCTTGCTGGTTGGCTCAGTGGTAGAGCGTCGATCTGGCATGTGCAAGTCCAGGGTTCAATTCCCAGCCAGGGCACACAGGAGAAGTGCTCATCTGCTTCTCCACCCTTACCCCTCTCCTTCCTCTCTATCTCTCTCTTCCCCGCCTGCAGCCAAGACTCCACTGGAGCAAAGTTGGCCCGGCCACTGAGGATGGCTCCATAGCCTCCACCTCAGACGCTAGAATGGCTCCCATTGCAATGGAGCAACACCCTAGATGGGCTGAGCATCAAACCCTGGTGAGCATGCCGGTGGATCTCGGTCGGGCGCATGTAGAAGTCTGTCTGACTGCCTCCCTGCTTCTAACTTTGAAAAATACAAAAACAAACAAACAAACGGTCTTGGGGGCATTGAAAGGTGCAGGGTCCATTTTTGTCCTGCTGCTGCCCACGACTGCATTTCTGTGCGTAAGCTCCTTATGAAAACTCTAATATTAAAAAAAGCCTGACCAGGCAGTGGCACAGGGAATAGAGCTTCGGACTGGGACATGGAGGACCCAGGTTCGAAACCCTGAGGTCACCAGCTTGAGCGTAGACTCATCTGGTTTGAACAAGGCTCACCAGCTTGAACCCAAGGTCTCTGGCTTGACCGTGGGATCACTCGCTCTGCTGTAGCCCCCCAGTCAAGGCACATATGAGAAAGCAATCAATGAACAACTAAAGAGCCACAACGAAGAATTGATGCTTCTCATCTCTCTCCCTTCCTGTCTGTCTGTCTCTATCTGTCCCTCTCTCTGTCTCACTCTGACTGTCACACACACACACAAAAAAAGTGATGGACTCCAATACAGGTTCCCGCCTTTGCTGTGAGCCCTGAGGCAGGTCTCTGCTCCCTCTGGAGCCTGCAGCTTCAGAAGGTGGGCTTAGCCAGCAGGGTTTTCCTCCCTCAGGTGCTGTGGGAATGGATGAGTCCACCCGTGGGAAATGCTCTGTAAGGTAGAAGCGTCTGAAGGTCAGTGCAGGCAGGATGGGACGGGAAGTGAAGGTAACAGCAATCTGCATTCTAGGAACAAGCTGGCCTGGGGTATGTGGTCAGAGTTTTCAAACCAATAATCAGTCCCCCCAACACCGGACTGACAGTCCTGGAGAATCAGGGTCCCAGGCTGCTGCCTCAGATGTGCCTACCAGGTGCACAGGCTGGAGGAGGAGTGGGCACTCAGGCCTCAAGGGGAGGGGAGGATTTGCAGCCCCCAGTAGAGCTGGCAGAGCCGTTCCTCCACTGGGCACTGTGTCCCCTCAGACCTGCACTTGTTTTCAGCTGGCGGCTCAGGGGCACTCAGGGCCTGCAGGAGGACCGGGTGTGGCTTCGTACTCAACCCAGCATCTGCACCCAGCTCTCACGGAACACTCTTGTCACAGGCCTCAGAGCCCTGCACAGGGATGTGGAGCATGGGATTGTTGGGGTCTCCATTTGCCACACAGTTTTCGGGGCTCCGGAGTTGTGGGGTTCAGGGTTTTTCTGAAGAGGAGAATGGGTGGCATCCTATGTCTCCAAGCTGTCCCTTCTCCTTGGAATGCTGAAGCACCCCACTTCTGTGCCTGGGACCTGGGACGCTGCCCCCTTCATGCTGGGCCAGTTGACACCCTTGCCCCAGAGTCCTTGGGGCCATGAGCCCCTCTAGCTGGCACTGTCTCTGCTCTGTGACGCTTGTCTTTGCTCAGACTCCGTCCACCCAACTAGAGCTGTGGGCAAGACCTGGTCTTATTCCCCCTTCTGTACCCTTGGCACATTGTGAGGGCCCAGACAACAAATGTCTGAATGATGGGGGGGTGGGAAACAAGCTCACCCTGGTGTGATAGGGAAACTACAACGTTTCCTTTCTGTTTTCTTTGCTGCATAACAAGGATGCAACCCATTCCAGGGTTGAAGGCACCTCCCAGGAGAAAATGCAAATATTTCCCCTTACATCCAGGAAGTGTCTGGAAGTTAAGCAATCTCGGGGATCCCAGAGCATTTGTGGGAAGTAAACCTAGGCCCTCAGGGTCTAACATGAGAGAACGGGGAGTGGAGGGCTTTGGGAAGGAGAGAGAGGAGAGGGTGAGGAGAGATGGTGCTGTGCCCCCAGCTCTGGGGCTTGGAGCTGGTCCTATCCAAAAAGTTCCATACTGGACGGGGTGGGCTTGAGGAGCTGCTTGAAGGGGATGCAGGTGGGCCGTGAGAAGGACCACTCAGGGGGACAAAGTTGGAGGATCCAGCAGCTGGCCATGGAGTCAACTGTCGCTGAGCAAACCCCACCCCACAAGCTGGACACCTCCCTGAGGGGCCTGCCAGGCCAGCGGGGGTGGACAGGTGAGGAGGGAAAGCCTCTGGGCTGGGCACTGCGTGCTGACCCCTCATAATAACTGGGTCAGTGGGGGAGGGTGGTGCAGAGAGGCAGATTCAGTAGCCCTTGGAGGGCAGGCCACAGCTGTGACACCTGCCTTTTCCCTACCTCTCTGAGCTTCTACACCAGTGGTTCTTAACCTTTTTTGAGGTACCGAACCCACCAGTTTCATATGCACATTCACCGAACCCTTCTTTAGTGATAAATAAAATATGATTTTTTCTCTAAATTCAAGACATAGGTATATGTTTTTTGACTGCTGCACAAAATGAGCCGTGCATGAACATCACCTTGCTCAAAGAACAAAACCAACAAGTGCATGAACTCACAACAAATTACAGTATTACTTTATTCTGGCCTCTTTATTCTGGCAGAAACTTCTCCGAACCCCTGAGACCGACTCATCGAACCCCTAGGATTCGACAGAACCCAGGTTAAGAACCACTGGTCTACACCAATGCCATTTCTGGGACCAAGGCCCTCTTCCGCTAGGCGTGCTGGCTGAGGATGCACAAAGAGAGGAGGCCATGACCCCTCACAGTGCACAGTGTGTGGATGGCCTCCCCACTGCAACTCATCCCTGAGGAGGCTGCTGGGTCTCGGAACAAGCCCTCCTGTGCTCCATGTCCTCACAGAATATCTGAACCGCAGATGTGTTGGACTTCCCCATATCAAGCATTTCTACAACTGGTAACCTACACTTCAACTCAACCCTGACACTGTAATAAGGTGCCAAGGAATTGCAAAAATTGTTAAAATTAGTATTTTAAAAGGAAGCGCCAGGCCCCCTTACCCTCCTTTCTGAGGAAGAAAAAAAAAAAACAAGAAGAGGTTGCAGGGGCAAAAATCAGCTTGTCATAGTTTAATAGTTCTCTGAAAGGACTGACGCCACATGATAGACAGAGCAAAGGTAGAACTTATCTGAAAACTTCCTCTTCCAGGTCCTTAAGAGCCTTTAGGAAACAATGTTCACGTATCTTAATTAAAAATTTCTACACTGATCCTAACTCTTCCTCCCCTCCTGGAGTTCTGAGGGTGAGGTATACTCTAGACAAAGGGATCACTAGCCCAGTCCCCTTGCTTGAAAAACCTGCATTCTGTAACATTTTATATGCTTTCTAATAATCATCCCTTTTGAAATTCTTTATATGTATAAAATTTGTAAACTAAGCAAGCGGGGACTAGCTTATTAGGTTTCCTAAGCTAGCCCCAGCACTCTTAGCAAAGGTAATTTCATTTAGCTTCTCTCCTTATCCTAGACTAAACATTTCATTTCCCACTACTGTGGCGACAGGGATAGGTTGTAAACCCTATAAGATTTGGGAATGTCTTTGATATGTACAACATTTATTGCTACTGTGTTGATATGTAAAACATTTACCACTACTGTGTTAAGAACCTTTTTTCCTTTTGATAGATTCTACAGATAAATGTTGTAACAAGACAGCAAGAATTCAATAAGCTTGTCAGTAAATTACTTTTGTGCCGAGCGCCCCTCCTTTTCCCCCCAACCAGCATGTGATCATGTCTACATAACCAGCCTCAGAGCTAAATTCTGGGCCGCACGATTTGGGTTAGCTATACCCTGTGTATGTTGCCAGTTTAACAATAATAAAACTCCTTCTAAAATTTCTTCTGTATCCTGCCTTGGTGTCTCTATGTAACCTGCGGGTTAAATTACACTACTTTATAGCAGCCCCACCTACCTAGAGATAGTGTCAGACCCCACAGGTTAAGGGCTCAGTCCCACCAGACCTCCTTCCCCCTACCCCGACCCCTGCAGGCACCAATTAAAAGTCTAGCTTGTCACCTATGCTCCTGACCCATCAGCTACAGATGGGAGGTTCCCATTCCTTTGCTGGAGCTGCTCACAGAACTCAGCGGTTTCCTTACTAGATCACCAGTTTGTTATAAAAGGAACCAACTCAGAAACTGTGAGACGGGAGGGATGCACAGGGCCAGGTGTGTGGGAAGGGGCATGATGAGTCCGTACCCCCTCCAGGTACAACCTGCTCCCCGCACTGCCGCCCCCCAGCCCCTCCCTGTGTTCACAGGAAGTTCTCCTGTGCTTTGGGGTTTTTATGGGGACTTTACTACACAGACACGATTGATTAACTCATTGACCAGTGGTGATTGAGTTCAATCTTCAGCCCCTCTCCCCAGAGGTGAGGAGGAGGCACTGAATGTTACCCTCAAATCACTTGTTCCGTTTTCCTGGCAACCAGCCCCTACCTTAGGGTGCTCCCCAAAAGTCACTTCATTAACAAACTCAGGTATGATTGAAAGGGGCTTGTTAGGAATAACAAAAGGTATCTTATCTTTCTTATCACTTAGGAAATTCCAAGAGTTTTAATAGCTCTGTGCCAGAAAGTGGGGGTGGGGAAAATGAAGAAAAAGAATATATTTCTTATTGAAAAATCCCAATGTCACGGTTGCCATAACAAAAGAGCACAGACTGCAGGACTTAAACAGCACACATTCACTTCCCACAGTTCTGCGCACTGGGGGTCCAAGACCAGGGTGCTGGCAGATTCAGTTCCGGTGGGGAAGCTCTCCCCACCTGCAGAAGGCTGCCTTCACACAGGGGAGTGACAGATAGACAGAAACCTCTCTGTGTCTTTTCTGAAAAGGACACCAGTCCTACTGGATCATGGTACCAATCTCATGGCTTCACTTAACCCTATTACTTCCATAAAGACCCCGATGCCAAATACAGTCACCCTGGAAGTTGGGCCTCAACACAGCCGTGTTGTGGGGACACAGGCATTCAGTCCACGATGCCTGGGCACTCTGAGGTTCCCTGGCCACCAGCTCTTCTCTGACTCTGACTCTCTGCCCCTATCCATGCTTGGTCAGTCCTCGCCTAAGGAACTGGCCAGAGAACCACCATGCAGGAGCCCAGAGCACCTGTGGGGTGAACTGTGCTGACAGGAACGGGAGACATGGGTGTGTGCACTGAGGGGGGCCTGTGGGGTGGGGAGCTGCTGGGTTCCAACTGTCCCTTGGGGAAGTGCTCCTTCTTGGCCACGGCAACATGGAAGCACACCGTCTTCTCCCCTACCTCCCTCGTGCTCCCCCAGGTTCACAGCCCTGGGCCTTCACTCCCCAGACAAGGCACAGGCCGCCCTTTTGGCTCTGCCTGCTGCCCGATACCAGTCTCCAGACAGCAAAGCCACCCTGCTCCTGATGTCCAGTGGCGTGAGGGAAACCAGGAGGCTGGGGTGATAGAAGGATGTGTGTGTGGCCCAGGAAAATCATCAGGCGGGACAGCAGACCTGAGGGAACACCCCCCTTTCCCTGCCAGGACAGCCAACCTCTAAACTTTTGTTCTGATGCAACGACCTTTTGTGAGTTGAGACCCTGTGGTTGGTCTCTGAAGCAGTGAGCTTGGACTGCGATAACACAATACCACAGGCCGGGTGGCAGCCTTAGACTGTAGATATTTGTTTCTCCTGGTTCCGGAGGCAGGAATGTCTGAGATCATGACGTTGGCAGACTTGGCTCTTGGTGACTGCCCTCTTCCTGGCTTGCAGGTGGCCACTTTCTCATTGTGTCCTCCCAAGGACACTAATCCCCTTCATATGGACCCCACCCTTGTGAACTAATCAACTCTCAACGGCCCCAAATCTATCACATCTGGGGTTAAGACTTCAATTTGTGGATCTGGGGCACATAAACATTCAGTTCTTGTAAGCTCACAGCCAAACTCAACCATAATGGATGCCCAAAAACAAACGTGAAATACTTCCCAGAATTCCATGCTCCTTTCCATATACTGCCTTATTTTTCTCTTCCATTACTTGTTGAATGTCTTATCATTTAAAAGAACTATTGGTCTCCACTCACACACCTTCCATTCGCCCTGGTCCAAGCTGGCATTGACCTCCACCAGTGGCCTCACGCCTGAAGGTTGGAAGTCATCTGGGACCCATGCCTCTCTCTTTCTTTCTCCATCCAATCCACCACCACAGCCCCACGATCTAGCTTTCAGAATAATCCTTGTATCTATCTTTTTCTCTCCCTCTCTGTGACCCACTGCACCTCACACTAGGCCATCAAGAAGAGTTTCTCTCTGGTTCTGGTGTCCCCGCTTCCTCACAACTAGGCAGAACCAATTGTCTCTTAGGTCACAAACTGAACATGGTGCTCCCCTGTTTATAAATCCCTCAAAGCCCCCCACTGGTCTCAGAAATATGATGTAGTCTGCAAGGCATTGCCTGAACGCCCACCATGACCCCACCAGCCTCATGTCCCCTCTCCCTTCCCTCCCTACAAGGCAGAGACAATGTTGGCCTCTTCCTGCTCCTCCAATGCCCCACACACAGTCTCCAGCTGGCCACCTACCCCATGGTCTCTGCCGAAGTGCTCTGGCACCTACCCCCACTCTCCTCCTGCCTAGCCCCTGCTCCTTCTTCGAGTTTCAACTTAGATTTTACTTGTCAGGCAGCTTGCCTGGAACCTCATCCCAGTGGGCAAGATCTTGCCTTTCACATGTTCACAGCACATGCAAGTGTGATCAGTCAACCTCGTGTGTGATTATCTGACTACTATCCACCTCCTCCACCCAGTGTGAATTACTGCGACAGGAACAATGACTGGAGCGACACTGGGCACACAGCAGGCAGGGGTTTAGTGTTTGCTGAATGCATGGAAGCATTCTTAAATACAGAAAAATGAGGGGTCAGAAAGGGGGCGGAGTCAGCCTGAAGCTCCACAGCTGGTTCCGGGCAGAGCAGGGCTTGGGATACAGGTCCCCAGGATTCAAGGCAACCACGCTCTGTTGTGTTCTTGGGAAGTAAAAGCAGAAAGACAGAGGAGAGGGTGGGTGGAGGTGTCTAAAGGACTCTGCCCCTGATTGGAGGTAAGGCCGCAGAGGAGAGAAGTGAGAAGACTGGTCTCCCGGCTCAGGAGTTAGGTGGACCGTGTCTCCTTCCTCTGGGAGAGGGCCTGGGTAAGGGTGAGGGTTAGGGTTAGGGAGAGAAGAAGGTCATGGCAGCTGTGGGTGCCCACAAGACACCCCACAGGGGCTGGACATACAAGAGCCAGTGTGGGGAAGGGAGCATTCAGGGTGGCAGCCGGGAGGAGGTAGCTGAACCTGGGTAGGAAGCAGAGGGAAGATGCAGGGATACAGATTGAGTCTTAAGGCTGTAAAATTAGCAGCTGCTGCCTTCTTGGTGGGGAGAGGGTGCCAGGCCCTTTCTCAACCCCTTTTCACGTGAAAACTCAAAGGAAGACTCATGCAGCTTTCTTCAAGAAACTGGCTGAGCCACAGGGCCAGCAGGGAAACAGGACTGCTCTCAGCAGAAACGCCTCTCTTATCTCTGCTCAAGTCTACTCAGAAGTTTGCCCTTGTAAACCACTTTAAGACCTGAACCCAGATTAGGTCCAAGGGTTTACTGTGGACCCTTTCTGTGGGAAGCTATCTAATGAATGGGACATGTAGGGTATAATTCAAATATTGAAGGTTCAATTGACTTTTAATCTTTCAGATCATTGCACGAAGGGACCTCCACTTGCTGGTACAGTCCCAGGGAAGCGGTTCTTCCCTACACCTTCGGGACTGGCAGTTTTATTTACTTCACCAAAAAGTTGGTTAAAGAGGAGAATTATTTTTTTAAGAATTCAAACGTATCTTAAACTTTTTATTTTTTTTCAGGGACAGAGAGAGAGCCAGAGAGAGGGATAGATAGGGACAGACAGAAAGGAAAAGAGAGGTGAGAAGCATCAATCATTAGTTTTTCATTGCCGTTAGGACACCTTAGTTGTTCATTGATTGCTTTCTCACGTGTGCCTTGACCGCGGGCCTTCAGCAGACCAAGCCACCCCTTGCTGGAGCCAGCGACCTTGGGTCCAAGCTGACAAGCTTTTGCTCAAGCCAGATGGGCCCGTGCTCAAGCTGGCGAGCTCGGGGTCTCGAACCTGAGTCTTCTGCATCCCAGTTCGATGCTCTATCTACTGCTCCACCGTCTGGTCAGGCTTAAACTTCTTATTTTTAACTTAAATCATATGAAAGGGAGTTCACCGGTCAGTTCTGATGTTGGGAAGCCAGCATGGGGCCCGTGCTTAGACTATGCATTGGCTCTCCTCCATGGGCTGCATCCACACAAGCCCAGTGTAGGCTCCGTTGATATTATAATCATTTTTTTCTATGATTCTTTTACAGATATCTTCCTGGGTGTGTCACAAGTTGCTCCAGTATTTATGCTCAGGAATTCAGGACTGTATGGGTGAGCTCAAGGGTTCTCGGAAACCTGCATCCAGAGAGTGGCATGGCTGCCCTCCCGCCAAGGACGGCTTGGACTGAAGGGCCCACTTCTACACATGCTCATGCACGTGGCTAGTGCCACTGTCGGTGGAAGGACTCGGTTCCTCTCCATGTGGGCTTATCCAAAGAGGCTTGAGTGTCCTCTTGGTACAACAGTTTCCTCCAGAGCAAGACACCCAACAGAACCAGGCAGACACCGCCATGCCATTTGGTACCCCTTACCCCGTAGTCTGTCGGTCTCTAAGGCCAGTCTTGATTCAGAGTGAGAGAGGGCCACACAGAGGCACTAACGCCAAGGCCACAGTCACTGGGGACCGGCTAGCACAACAAGTTTAAGTCAACGGCAGTATTTCCAAAGCAAGTCACCTTTAATGAGTCTCTTCCAAAGCATTTAGTCTGGTGTTCCTAGAAAAACACTCTCTTTGAATTCATATTTTATCACTGTATGTATATTTCATTACATAATGTCATTATAATAACAAGCATAGCTAACATAAATCGATTGGGGAGCATAACTGACTACCAAGTGAACGGGCACAACCAGATGAAGCAGGCCAAGGATGTGGGCACACGAGGGCGAGGGCCAGGAGTGGGGGGGTCACACCCTGTGGACATTGTCAGGGACTGCAGGCATCAATAAATGGAACCCACAATCGTTAGATGCCCCTGGACCCCCGAGAGAATTGAAGTGTCTACGTACCGAGGCCCACCCTTTGTTTCTTCCATAGACCCAAGAGCTGTGTGACGTATGCGTGTTCAGGCCAAGAAGCGTTCAGTTCACTCTAGCAAGTGTTTCCTGAACTGAGAGACCCAGGCACTGAAGGTGTGGAGGTGAATTCCCCAGGGAGGTCATCACATTAGGACTGTGTGACAAAGCGCCACAGATGGTGGCATTTAAGAAGTGTATTCTGGAGGCCAGAGGTCCCAGATCAAGTGGTCAGCAGGGGTGATTTCTTCTGAGGGCTCTGTCTTTGGCTTTCAGATGGCTGTCTTCTCCCCGTGTGCACACGTGTTCTTCCCTCTGTCTGCTTTTGTCTCCAAACCTCTTCTTTATAAGGACACCAGTTGTGCTGGGTTAGAGCCCACGCATAGGATTTTATTTTACCCTAATTACCTCTTTACGGCCCTGTCTCCAAGTGCAGTCACATTCTGAAGAGTTGGGGAGTTAGGCTTTTACTGTCTGAACTTGGAAGGGGCACTAGTCAACCCTAGCATCCCCTCCAAACTGGAAGATTGGCGGCCTTCGAGAGTAGGCACTGCCCCAGTGGAGTTCTAGCAGAGGATGAGGACTTTTCCCAGCAAAGAGAGGGCAGGCTGGGGAGATGTGCTCTGTGGGAATCATAGGAGGAGAAGCAAGGACCACAGCCTTCCAGTGGGTCAAGCAAAAGTCCCCCTCATTTTAGAACGGATCCCTGTGTTGACACCCCCGCCCCTGCCCAGCCTTGCCTTCTTGGGCTTCACAGCTCAGCTCCCACCTCCAGGGACAGAGGGGTTGGGTCCAGACCTCAGAGCTCAACGTGTCGCCAAGGAACAGACCAATGTTGGCACTGCTAAGTGGGAGGGGGTGACTGCTGTGTAATTTGGCCTTGAGCGTGGAAAGTTCAATCAGCTGGAAAGCGTAAAAGGAAGTTGGAAAAAAAAAATTAACCCAGCCCTGACCACAGGAGCAATAAAGAGTTGGTGAGGTGCCTGACCAGGCAGTGGCGCAGTGGATAGAGTGTCGGACTGGGATGCGGAAGACCCAGGTTCGAAACCCTGAGCTCGCAAGCTTGGACCCCAAGCGCGGGCCCATCTGGCTTGAGCAAAAGCTCTTCAGCTTGGACCCAAGGTCGCTGGCTCCAGCAAGGGGTGGCTAGGTCTGCTGAATGCCCGCGGTCAAGGCACATGTGAGAAAGCAATCAATGAACAACTATGGTGTCGCAACGGCAATGAAAAACTAATGATTGATGTTTCTCATCTCTCTCCGTTCCTGTCTGTCTGTCCCTATCTATCCCTTTCTCTGACTCTCTCTCTGTCCCTGTAAAAAAATTAAATAATAAAAAAAAAAAACCAGGCTTGCCTGGTCAAGGCACATATAAGAAGCAACAACTATGAGCTGATGTTTCCTGCTCCCAACCCCCATTCTCTCTGTCTCTCTCCTCTCTTTAAAAAAGTCAATAAATAAAATCTTAAAAAAAAAAAAGAGTTGGTGAGGTCACTGGGCCTTTTGGAAAGTATGAATCGACCCATCAGAAGAAAAAGAGAAAGCAGGGCTGGTGAGCCCCTTCCTGGCCGGGGAGGTGCAAGTGAAGGGGCCTCCGCAGGGTCATGCCCTGGGTGACAGTGTCCCCCTTTAAAAGTTGTGTGATGGCTATGTGAAGGTTCATTTTATTCTTCCCTGCATTTTTTTTTTAAAGGAACAGAGAGAGAGTCAGGGAAAGGGATAGATAGGGATAGACAGACAGGAACGGAGAGAGATGGTAAGCTTCAATCATTAGTTTTTCGTTGCCGTCGCAACACCATAGTTGTTCATTGATTGCTTTCTCACATGTGCCTTGACCTCAGGCCTTCAGCAGACTGAACAACCCCTTGCTGGAGCCAGCAAGCTTGTGTCCAAACTGGCGAGCTTTTGCTCAAGCCAGATGGGCCCGCGCTCAAGCTGGCAACCTCATGGTCTCGAACTTGGGTCTTTCACATCCCAGTCCAATGCTCTATCCACCTTGCCACCACCTGGTCAGGCAGTGTCCCCCTTTAAAAGAACTTTCCACATGAGGACAGCTGTCTCCTCTCGTCGGCTTTGCTGAGGGTGTTGGACTCTAATTCCTAAGAGGGAAAAGACGGGCAAAAAGCAATCCTTTTCAGGATCTAAGCCTCAAAGCAGACGCACTCACAGGAAGTAGAGGACGTGTATACACACACACACACACACACACATATATGCATGTGCGTGCGTGCACGCACACTTCCCACTCCGCCTGAGATGCCAGGTTTGCGAGACCCAGATAGCAGTGTGTTGGGCAGGGCCGGCCTGATAAGGCTGCTGAGCTGGCCGGAGGAAGGGGACGGGCACCCGATGGGGCTGGCTGGCATGATCCGTCTGCCAGCTGGAGCCAGGCAGCCCCGTTGGCTCAGTCCCTGGGTACTTCCCTCCTGGAGAAACACCTAGAAACCTCCGCAATGCCCCCCTGGGGAGTCTCCTGAGCAGGGAGCAGACTCTGGTTTCGCAGCTGACAGACAGAAGCCCTGGAAAAAGGATGTACCCAGGCCACTCTGTCTATCAGCCAAAGTTTCTTTCACTGTTTCTCCAGGCCTGTCCTTGCCCCTCGTTGCCTGTGTGTCCAGCTCCGGGTGCCCAAGGACCCTGGGGTACAGAGGGGCAACTCCAGCAGGGCTGACAGCAGGGGGAAGGCTTTCTTTGCTGCCAGGCCTCCCTGGCCTGTCTCGGCTCTGCTGGATTGGGAATATTCACTGCGTGGGGGACCAGACGAGGCGGTCACCCTTGTTTTTCCCTCTGTCCTTCCTCCCTCCCCACCTTTGGAAGTCAGACAACCTGGCTCACCTGCTTATACAAGAGCTTGTGGGGCCAGGCCTGAGCAGCCTCCCACAGCTGATCTGTGTGTAGGTGTGTGTGTGTGTGTGTGTGTGTGTGTGTGTGTGTGTGTGTGTATACACGCACGCGCAAAGCTACTTCTTGTCTGCCATTGATACAGCTTCTACAGTTTGGTTTCTTGTTGGCCACAGGTTCCTGATCACCAGGACAGAGCAAAGATCAACGTGAAAGGTGACAAAGTCGTTTCTTGCACAAAGCTTATAGCTTCAAAGGCACGCTTCCTTCTTCCCCACACTCAGCCTCATCCTGGGTCCCATCTGGGTCCCATCTGGGTCCCATCCGGGTTCTGTCTGGGGTCTGGAGTGGAATTAGCACCCGCTCTGGGCGAAGGAAAAGACTAGGCCTAGAAAAACAAAGTGATTTGTCCAGAGATATGTGGGCTGCGGGTCGGGGTATGGCAGAACCCTCTAAGCCTTGTACCCAGCTCTGAGTCTGGAGCTGTCTTCAGTGTCCCCTCGTTATACCTCAGTGGCTTTTATGCTGTGGCCAGAGCTGGCTCGAGGCCAGCATTCTCAGACTTTTTGGTCTCAGAACATCTTTATCCACTTAAAAATTTTTGATGACCACAAAGATGGTCTGTGTATGGGGGTATATTTATTCATAGTCACTGTATTAGAAATTAAAACTTTAAAAATATTTTTATCAATTCACTTAAAAATAATAAGTCCACCATGTTACCATAATAACATGTTAAATGGGAAATAAAAACCTACCTATATTTTCTAAAAACAAAACATATTTAGTGAGAAGGTTGGTATTCTTTTATATTTTTGTAGATCTCTTTAATGTCTGGCTTGATAGAAGATTCTGCACTTAATTGCTAGATTATTAATAAATATTATTGTTAAATGCTTCTGCATTTAATCTATTACAATAGTGCAGACATCTGGAAAACTCCAGTGTACAGTCACGAGAGAAAGAGAAAAATAAAACAAATAATGTCTTAGTATTCTTATGGAAATAGTTTTGATTGTGGCCCCCTTGCAGGGGTCTCAGGAACCCCCAGGGGTGCCCTTGGACAACATTTGAGAATCGCTGCACTACTCTGAGGGGAGGTCTGCTTCCTACCTCATCCTCATCCAGAACATGTCCTTGACTCTCAGCTGCACTCCCCCGCCCTTCCACGCGATAATATTTGTGAAATCCTAATGTATTTTGCACCTACAATTGGTTTGCCACCCTCCACCCCATGCTCTTTTGCAATTATAGGTGCGTCTTTTAGTAGGTGGCTCTTTGGAGTCAGGGACACTGTATTATAACCAGAAATCGCTGTGGAAGACTCGGCTCTCGGCACAAGGGCCCGCACACATTAGCTGGACTGAGACCAGAGCCAAGGCTGGGCACGGGTCCTGGGCTGGGGTGGGGGTGGACTGGGGCTACACCAGCAGGCAGGCAGGAGGAGCGCCCAGCCCGGCTCCCCCCACGCCCCCCCAGGGTGGGGCAGCCCCCCTTGCCCCACCTCCCCTCCTGAGGGTCTCCATGCTTCCTGCTGGGGCATATGTCAGTCCAGGGACATGCTGTTGAATTATTGGTCATTGGGTCAGCCTCCCCACCTGGCTGTGGCCACCTAGAGGGACAAAGAGAGTCTTTTGAATTCTTACAGTTCCCTCCTCCAGCCCAGGGCCTGGCAGCTAGCCAACTCTCAGATGCAGAAGAAGGGAGGCCCTGACAGCAAAGAAACCTTAGTTCCCTAAGTCCCGTTACCAGAGCAGATGGAGGGCAGAGCCAGGTGAGGGGCGCCCCACGCAGGGCAGCTGTCAGGGCAAAGCCGGGTGAAACTCAACACAGAGGGAAGTCTGTTTTGGCAGCTCATTGTTGCCTCTAAAGATAAACCCAGCAGTGCCAGCAGGCAGGGAGCCTCACTACACGCTCCATGACAGGTGCTGTCTGGAACAACACCAACTCAGCAGAGTATGGCCTCGGGGCAGCACAAGGGTGTCCTCTGTGCTAGGCCCCTGGGTGGCACTGGCCTAGACTCTCCCTGCTGCACACAGCTCCCCTCCTCTCCTAGGCCTCTCCTAGTGGCCGGGAGTTTTCCTCCTGCTATTTATCTCCCGGCCAGGCAAGGTGCCCATCACAGCACTGGCACACAGTAAGGGTTTGCAGAACGGGCTATTATTCTAAATATATCAGGAAATGTGTACTGAAAGGAACTGCCAAGAGCAGTTTTCATCTGTACTGAGAACGGCAGGGCCCTTGCAGATTCTTGTGGGGTTCTCTCTATTAGGTTTTCTCACAATACAGCCCTTGGGGTACTGGTCGCCGAGGCGGCTAGAATGTTCAGGAATTCTTGGTAAATCTGGACAGGAGGTCTTCAGAGGGGGTAAGCTGGATTCTTCCTGCAGAGGAGGTGACCCATGAGGAAGCCCAGCTGGGGGCAGGAGCCTGTGGAAGTGGCCTGGGGCAGCCCTTTGGGGGTTTCCTTCTAGAGATGCCAGCTGTGAGTTGAAAAATTCTAGAAATCTCCCAAGCCTTCAAGAAAAGTGAAAAGGCAGGGAGGCCAGAGACCAGGGCTGGCCCCTGGGCCACTCCAGAGCTCAGAACCCCGCAGAGAAAGAGGGTCTTCATCTTCATCCCAGCTGGAGTGCAGAGGGTGGAGAAGGAAGGTGATGTGGGGGGACAGAGAAGACCCCCCCCCCACACGCACATTTTTCTACCATAGTCCTGGAATAGTTTCTAAAAGCCCCGTATTAATGATTCACATTTGGGAGAGGGGAATCTGTTTTACAAAGAGCATGGTACTGAGAAACCGGTACTGAGAAATCCAGTGTATGTGCCTTCGAGGGTGGGCTGTGGGCTGTCAGAAAGGCATCGAGCCACCTGCTGGGTGTCGTGTCTTCTTTGCGGCATTTTTGGCTCACAGACTGGGCAGGAAAGCTTGGTTTTTATGTTCAATATGGATTTCTTATGGAAGTGAATACAAAAAGTGTGTGTGTGTGTGTGTGTGTGTGTGTGTGTGTGTGTGTGTGTGTGTGTATTTCAGATTAGAATCCGTTTACAGGCAGACACTCCCCGCCTTGAGAAATACTAGGATACCCCACCCTCCAGGCACAGTCATTCTCCAACTTTTGCTATCAGGGGCTCGCTCTTTTATTTATATTTTTTTCCACTCTTTTATTAAAAATTGATTTTAGAGAGAGGCGAAAGAGAAAGGATCCAGGGGAGGCATGGGAAGCATCAACTCATAATAGCAGTTGCTTCTCATATGTGCCTTGACTGAGCAAGCCCAGGGTTTCAAACTGGCGGCCTCAGCATTCCAGGTCAACACTTTATCCATTGTACCACCACAGGTCAGGCAATCAGGAGCTCTAGAGTGGAAAGTTTGAGAGGGCATGTTGTTAAGTCACTAAAAGCTAAGAAGTCATCAGTGCCCAGTGCTTTGTTGAGTATAGAGCTGGCCAGTCAGGGGGCAGTGGAGGCTGACACCAGTGGGAACTCAGGCCCACCCTCACTCAATCGGACAGGACCTGAGCTCCTGGAGACATGGCCACCTGCCCTGAGTCAGCTGATTCTATTCCGGACCCTTTCCTTGGACTGTTGGGGAAGAGAGTGAGGTCCCAGCCCAGCTACCAGGACAGACACAGCTGACATTGAAGATCCAGCTTCCCATCCTGGGAGACTCCAGAACAATCTAATGCAGAAGCTCAGGGAGTTTGGGGAGGAGAGCTCATGCCTGAACCCCTTGGGCAGAAGACCTGCTGTGCATTTGCACTTGGAGTTGCAGGTATGATTGGAGAGACTCAGGCTAGGTGCCGGGGTCCTGGGGTCAAGTATGACCTGCTGGAGAGCTGTCCCCATGTAGCCCATATTCTATGTGGTTCTGGGGGGCTGCCAGGCAGAGCACTGTCCCTCCCAATGCCCTTGGGGTGGATCTGTCACCCAGACCTGACCCATCACAGTGGGAGGACATGTGTCCATCCGAGCCAATCATAACTGTCGTCTGTGCATAATTGCCCCCCGCCCCCCTCCCTATATTCACGTGTTTGCCATAGGATTGTGCAGGTTCCCTCCTACACTAGCTCTTTGGGTCTGGCCATGTGTTCAGGCAACTAGAAGAGAAATACCACAGACAGGGGGACTTACAAACAACCAAAATTTATTTCTCACAGTTCTGGAGACTGGACGTTCAAGATCAGGGTGCCTGCAGTCAGGGTCTGGTGAGGGCTCACTTCCTATTTCACAGACAGTGTCCTGTGTGGCAACAGGAAGCCCTCTGGGGACTTTTATTTTGTTGTTGTTGTTGTTGTTTCCAGCTTTTTTAAAATTTAATTAATTGTGTTTACATAGATTCTAGGGTAACTCCGACTGCATTTCCTCTTCCCCATATTCCCCTCCACATCTCCTTTTCCTGCCTCCCTACAGTGCCCTCCCCCCTTCCCTTAAGGTTTATTCCATCCTATCATCCCCTTTCCCTCTGTCTTCTTTTCCTCTGGTCCCTTTGATTCCTCTTCTATCTCATCCCTTTCCTCAGTTCTCAATGTTCCTTGGATTCCTCAAATGAATGAGGTCATATAATATTTTTCTTTTTCTGCCTGACTTATTTCACTCAAAAAAATAGTTTCCAGGTCCCTCCATATTGTTGCAAAAGGTAATATTTCCTTCTTTTTCATGGCCCCATAGTATTCCATTGTATATATGTACCAAGCTTTTTAATCCATTCACCCACTGATGGACACTTGGGCTGTTTCCAGCTCTTCGCTATTGTGAACAATGCTGCCATAAACATGAAGGTGCATTTCTGTTTTTCAGTCGGTGATATGGTGTCCTTGGGATATATTCCTATAAGTGGGATAGCTGGGTCAAAGGGCAGTTCCATTTCTAATTTTTCAAGAAATCTCCATACTGTTTTCCACAGTGCCTGCACCAGTCTGCATTCCCACCAGCAGTGCAGGAGGGTTCCCTTTTCTCCACATACTCACCAGCACTAATTCTGTGTTGTTTTGCTGATGAGCACCATTCTGACTGGTGTGAGGTGATATCTCATTGTGGTTTTAATTTGCATTTCTCTAATGATTAGTGATGTTGAGCATTTTTTCATATGCCTATTGGCCATCTGTATGTCCTCTTTGGAGAAATTTCTATTCATCTCTTTTGCCCATTTTTTGATTAGATTGTTTGTCTTCCTGGTGTTGAGTTTTATAAGTTCTTTATAAATTTTGGTTATTAACCCCTGTTCAGATGTATTGTTGAATATGTTCTCCCATTGTGTGGTTTGTCTTTTTATTCTGTTCTTATTGTCTTTAGCAATGCAAAAGCTTTTTAGTTTGATGTAGTCCCATTTGTTTACCTTGTCTTTTATTTCATTTGCCTGTGGAGATAAATCAGCAAATATATTGCTTCAATAGATGTCGGAGAGTTTACTGCCTATGTTTTCTTATAGAATGTTTATGGTTTCACAGCTTACATTTAAGTCCTTTATCCATTTTGAGTTTATTTTTGTACATAGTGTAAGTTGGTGGTCTAGTTTCATTTTTTTGCAGGTAGATGTCCAGTTTCCCAACACCATTTGTTAAAGAGACTGTCTTTAGTCCACTGTATGCTCTTTCCTCCTTTGTCAAATATCAGTTGTCCATAAAGATGTGGGTTTATTTCTGGGTTCTCTGTTCTGTTCCATTGATCTATATACCTGTTTTTATGCCAGTACCAGACTGTTTTGAATACAATGGCCTTGTAATATAACTTGATATCAGGAAGTGTGATACCTCCCACTTTATTCTTCTTTTTCAAGATTGCTGAGGCTATTCGTGTTCTTTTTTGGTTCCATATAAACTTTTGGAATATTTGTTCTATATCTTTGAAGTATGTCATTGGTATTTTAATTGGTATTTCATTGAATTTATAAATTGCTTTGGGTAATATAGACATTTTAATGATGTTTATTCTTGCTAACCATGAACATGGTATATGCTTCCACTTGTTTGTGTCTTCCTTGATTTCTTTTATCAATGTTTTATAATTTTCTGAGTACAAGTCTTTAACCTCCTTGGTTAAATTTACTCCTAGGTACTTTTTTTTTTTTGGTTGCAATAGTGAAGGGGATTATTTCCTTAATTTCTCTTTCTGACATTTCATTGTTCATATATAGAAATGCCTCTGGTGTCAATTTTATATCCTGCCACCTTGCTGAATTCATTTATTAGGTCCAGTAGTTTTTGACTGAGCTTTTAGGATATTCTATATACAGTATCATATAATCTGCAAATAATGATAGTTTTACTTCTTCTTTTCCAATTTGGATGCCTTTTATTTCTTCTTGTCTGATTGCTGTAGCTAAGACTTCCAGCACTATGTTGAATAAGAGTGGTGAAAGGGGACACCCCTGACTTGTTACTGATTTTAGGGGAATTGCTTTTAATTTTTGTCCATTTAGTATGATGTTGGCTGTGGGTTTGTCATAAATGGCCTTTATCATGTTGAGGTATATTCCCTGTATTTCCACTTTGCTAAGAGTTTTGATCATAAATGGGTGCTAGATTTTATCAAATGCTTTTTCTGCATCTATTGAGATTATCATGTGGTTTTTCTCCTTCCTTTTGTTTATGTGATGAATCACATTAATTGATTTACAAATATTGTACCATCCTCGCCTCTCCAGAATAAATCCCACTTGATCATGGTGTATGATTTTTTTCATGTATTGCTGGATCCGGTTTGCTAATATTTTGTTGAAGATTTTAGTATCTAAATTCATCAGGGATATTGGCCTGTAATTTTCTTTCTTTGTGTTGTCTTTGCCTGGTTTTGGAATCAGAATTATGCTTGCCTCATAAAAGGAACTTGGTAGTGTTCCTTCCTCTTGAATTTTTTGAAATAGCTTGAGAAGGATAGGAGTTAATTCTTCTTTGAATATTTGGTAGAATTCACCAGTGAATCCATCTGGCCCAGGGGTTTTGTTTTGGGGGAGCTTTTTAATAACTGTTTCAATCTCTTTTGTTGTAATTGGTCTGTTTAGGTTTTCTGATTCTTCCAGATTAATTTTTGAAAGATTATATGTTTCAAGGAATTTGTCCATTTTACCTAGGTTGTTTAATTTTTTGGCATACAGTTCTTCATAGTATTTTCTTACAATATTTTGTATTTCTGTTGTGTCAGTTGTTATTTCTCCACTCTCATTTCTAATTTTATTTATTTGAGTCCTCTCTCTTCTTTTCTTGGTGAGTCTCATTAAAGGTTCATCGATCTTGTTTACCCTTTCAAAGAACCAGCTTTTGGTTTCATTGATCCTCTGTATTGTTTCTTTAACCTCTATGTCATTTATTTCTGCTCTGGTCTTGATTATTTCCTTCCTTCTACTACCTTTGGGCCTTACTTGCTGTTCTTTTTCAAGTTCTTTTAGATGAAGGGTTAGGTTGTTTATTTGAGCTTTTTCAAGCTTCTTAAGAAATGCCTGTAATGCTATGAACTTCCCTCTCAGGACTGCTTTAGCTGTGTCCCATAAATTTTGAGTTGTTGTATGTTCATTATCATTCATTTCTAAGAATTACTTTATTTCTTCTTTGATTTCATTGTTAACCCACTCGTTATTTAATAAAATGTTATTTAGTTTTCATGTATTTGAGTATTTTTTCAGTTTTTCTGTTGTGGTTGATTTCTAGTTTCATGCCATTGTGATCAGAGAAAATGCTTGATATGATTTCAATCTTCTTAAATTTGTTGAGACTGCTTTTATGTCCTAACATGGGATCTATCCTAAAGAATGTACCATGAGCACTTGAAAAGAAAGTATATTCTGCTGTTTTAGGGTGAAAGGTTCTGAAGATATCTATTAAATCCAGCTGATCTAGTGTGCCCTTTAAGTCTGCTGTTTTTTTGTTAATTTTCTTTCTTGAGGATCTATCTAGTGATGTAAGTGGTGTATTGAAATCTCCTACTATTATAGTATTGCTGTTGATCTTGCTCTTTATATCCATCAAAGTCTGCTTTTTTTTTAAGATTTTTATTTATTCATTTTTAGAGAGAGAGTAAAGAGAGAGAGAGAGAAGAGTGGGAGGAGCAGGAAGCATCAACTCCCGTATGTGCCTTGACGAGGCAAGCCCAGGGGTTTGAACCAGTGACCTCAGCATTCCAGGTAGATACTTTATCCACTGAGCCACCACAGGTCAGGCCAAAGTCTGCTTTATATACTTAGAAGCTCCTATATTAGGTGCGTAGATATTTATGATGGTTATATCTTTATGTTGGATTGCTCCCTTTATCATTATGTAGTAACCTTCTTTATCTCTTACTATAGCCTTGGTTTTAAAGTTCATTTTGTCTGATATAAGTATTGCTACCCCAGCTTTTTTTTTCCATTTGCATGAAATATTTTTTTCCATCCTTTTACCTTCAGTCTATGTGCATCTTTTGTTTTAAGGTGTGTTTCTTGTAGACAGCATATGTACAAGTCCTGTTTTATTATCCATGCAGCTACCTTATGTCTTTTGATTGGATCATTTAATCCATTTACTTTTAAGGTTATTATTGATATGTAGTCGTTTATTGCCATTTTATATTTTAAAGCTGTATTCCCCTTTTGCTATATTCTTTTCCCATTTAATCTGTTTACAACACACCCCTTAACATTTCCTGCAGCTTTGGTTTCGTTGTAATGAATTCCTTGAGTTTTCTTTTGTCTGGGAAGCTTTTTATTTCTCCTTCAATTTTAAATGATAGCCTTGCTGGATGAAGTAGTCTTGGTTGTAGGCTCTTGTTCTGCATTACTTTGAATATTTCTTGCCATTCCCTTCTAGACTCAAGTGTTTCTGTTGAGAAGTTGAATGTCATCCTTATGGGTGCTCCTTCGTAGGTGATAGCCTTTTTTTCTCTAGCAGCTTTTAATATTTTCTCTTTATCACTTAGCTTTGGTATTTTAATTATGATGTGTCTTGGTGTAGGTTTCTTTGGGTTTCTCTTTAATGGAGATCTCTGTGCTTCTTGAACTTGTGAGACCCTTCCTTGCATCAATTTAAGGAAGTTCTTAGCTATGATTTAATTGAATAACGTTTCTATCCCTTGTTCTTTCTCTTCTTCTTCAGGAACCCCTATTATCGGATGTTATTTCTCTTCATGTTGTCACAGAGCTCTCTTAGAATTTCCTCAGACTTTTTTAGTCTCTTTTCTTTTTTCTGCTCTGATTCCATGCCTTTGTTCATCTTGTCTTCCAACTTGCTGATTCAATCCTCAGCTTCATTCATCCTACTTTTAATTCCTTCCATTGTAGTCTTCATTTCTAATACTATATTTGTCATCTCTGACTGATTCTTTTTTAATATTTTAATGTCCTTTTTTATACTTGCTATCTCTTTATTTAGGTGTTCATAATGACCATCCATTGTTGTTCTAAGATACCTAAGCATCCTAATAATCATTATTATTTTTTTTTAATTTGTGTCTTTTAAGGAGACACTTTTATTTTTATTTTATTTTTATTTTTTACAGGGACAGAGAGAGAGTCAGAGAGAGGGACAGACAGGGACAGAAAGCAGACAGGAATGGAGAGAGGTGAGAAGCATCTATCATTAGTTTTTCATTGCCATTGTGACACCTTAGTTGTTCATTGATTGCTTTCTCTCATGTGCCTTGACTGCGGACCTTCAACAGACCGAGCCACCCCTTGCTGGAGCCAGCAACCTTGAGTCCAAGCTGGTGAGCTTTTGCTCAAGCCAGATGGGCCCTGCGCTCAAGCTGGTGACCTCTGGGTCTCGAACCTGGGTCTTCCGCATCCCAGTCCGACGCTCTATCCACTGCACCACCGCCTGGTCAGACCTAACAATCATTATTTTAAACTCTGCGTCTGGAAGTTTGGTTATTTTCATATCACTCAGTTCATTTCCTGGAGGATTCTCTTGTGGTTTCATTTGAATTGCACTTTTCTGTCTTCTCATTATGTCTGTGTGTTTGGGTGTGTTGTTTGTAGAGCTGGTTGAGCCTAGGCTTGGTGTTGTCTGCCTCCAATTTTTAGTTGTGTTATTTCTAGGTCAGTGGTTCTTAACCTGGGTTCTATTGAACCCTAGGGGTTCGATGAGTCGGTCTCAGGGGTTTGGAGAAGCCTCTGCTGCGGAGGTAAAGACACACTTGTGTAAAGTCGTGATGACACGCCCCGCTTGGCCATCACTTGCTGCAGAGGATCACATTACATTGCTGCGGGGAATTTAGTGCGCGCAGTAGTCAACGGCTGTTGCAGTTGTACGTCGTGTGGTTTCTTTCTTAATATTTTAATCCATACTAAATATGTTGAGCAAAAAAAGAAAGTGGTCAGACAAATATGTACAACATGGATTCACATGTATCACGGAACGGGATGGGAGTCAGCGTCCTATCTGCATGATATGCAATGCCAAGTTGAGCAACTCTAGTCTCGCACCAGCAAAACTAAATTTGGAAAAAAAAATCGTATTTTATTTATCACTAAAGAAGGGTTCGGTGAATGTGCATATGAAGCTGGTGGGTTTGGTACCTCAAAAAAGGTTAAGAACCACTGTTCTAGGTCTTCTTGGGTTGGCTTCAGCTGTTGTTTGTAATCCACTGTGGAATTTAGCTTTTTTAATAGAGCCCCTTTGAAGTCTTGATTTGTTTGTTTTCTTAACTCAGTGATAATCTTGTTTACTGATCTCAGCAGGGGGCTTATTTAAAACTGTATCCAGGAATGCTGTGGGTATAACCTAAGACTCTGAAGACCTGATCTGCCAGTTACTCTCTCTGGGGGTGGGGTGCTTTCTCCCCTTCAGTAGGGGGAGGTGTATCTCAGATCTCCATGGAGACCTGAGTTACTGCCCTCCTCCCCACTCTTGTTTTCATCTGTGTCTTGTGTGCTGATTGGATCTGGAGAGATATCCTCAGATGGTTGACCCGGAACCACTTTAGTCTTGTGTTATGTGGAAGGATCAACCCCTCCCCCAGCTATGGCTGCCTCCAGCACCTCCCCCAGGTATGGCACTGGATTAGTCCACTGCTCAGGTCCTCCCATGCATTCCTCTGTTTGTCACCGGCTGTCTCTCTCTCCCCCTTTCCTTTTGAAAAACAAGCCAGCTCTTTCAACACACCTCGTTCCCAGGTCCCCAGGCAAGTAGCTGTTAGTAATATTTTCTACTGTTTTCCTTGGATTGAGAGCCTTTCTGAGCTCTCAGCCTACCCTCCCTCCTTTGTTCCTGTAAGCAGGGGAGGCTCACCGCTCCTTGGCACTCCCCACCAGGCTCGGTGTAGCTTCTTCTTTGCTCCTTGGTTTTTGAGAGCAGTTCTTGTAGTCCAGAGTTGGTTTTTCGTGCTGGTTGTTCCTAAATTAATTTGTAATCCAATTTGGTGGTGTGAGCTAGGAGTCTGTTCGTCTGCCTACTCCAATGCTACCTTGTGTTCCTCCTGGGAGGACTCTTTTATAAGGGCGCTAATCCCATCCCATTCCTGAGGGCTCCACCCTTGTGACCTAAACACCACCCAAACACACCACATCCTCATACTATAACCTTGGGGTTAAAATTTCAACAAGAGCCTGGCCTGTGGTGGCGCAGTAGGCAAAGCATTGACCTGGAATGCTGAGGTCACCAGTTCAAGGCCCCGGGCTTGCCCAGTCAGGGCACATAGAAGAAGCAACTAGGAGTTGATGATTCCTGTTTCTCCCCCTCTTTCTCTCTCTTTCTTTTCAAAGAATGTCAGAGATGGTATCTCTGCCGCTCTCCTCGCCGTCCTTTAAAAATTAAAAAAAAAAAAGGATGTCAACATGAAATTGGGGGACACATGCAGCCCATGTGACTTGCTTTGACCATGGCACTAGAGGAGGGGAAGAGGGTGTCAGCGCTGAATGTAGGCTGTAAGGCCTCATGTGTCCTCATTCAAGCTCTTGTACCCCCACATCAGCAGGAGATGAGCTGCCCCCCAGATGGCTGCCGCCCCCTTGCCGAGGCCCCTGAGTATGCACAGAGGAGCAAACCCAAGCCCCTCCCAAGGCAGCTGGAGGGACACCCAGAGGGGATGCCAGCTGAACCCAGCCGATCCCACAGCCACCAAGACCTGCAGAGGCCAGCCTGGGAGCAGCAGGTAAGTGATGCAACGATCCCATTAGGAGAGGTCACACGTGCCTTCCGGAAGATGGTACTTTTCCCTTCCGGCTTTGGCCGAGGACTGGGAGCAGCCATGTGTCTAAGTCCAGGGCACATCTGAAGCAAGAGTGTGGAGCCAACGTCCAAAGAGCAGCAGAGACAGCCGCTCTGACTGATGGGGTAGATAGAGTCCAGGCCTGGGCTGCCTCTGGCCTCCCCCCTCCCCCACTCCCCACCCCTGCGTGCAAGCCAAGTCAATTTCTCTTTGGTCTAGATTCCTTCCAGAAGCAAGCGCAAGGCTCCTGGCTCTTACGATGCTTCTCTTCTCCCGCGTCCCGGGCTTGTCGAGGATAACGACTTAGCTTAGGCCACAAAGCAGAACGCAGTACCGCCAAAGGGCTTGTGCTGGCTTACTCGGTGTTGGTAAACTTTCCACGATGAATGTTCAGTTGGAGAAGAACTGTCCGGGGTTGTCTGATTTAACCAGAAGAGTCACAGGATCTGACAACTGGTGGTTGAAGAACATGTTTCTAGAGAAATCCTGGACACAGTAAGTGGGCGGGGGCCTCAGGCCAGGGTCTCCAGGTTCTCATTCCAGTCCGATTGGCTTTCTGCTGGCGCGCCTGCCGCTGGGTCAATATACCCCAAGCCTGCATTCTTCGTACAGTGCAGGTCATCGAGGCTTCACTGCAAAAATTGACAAAAATGCCCAAAGGCCCTTGGGAGGGGATGACAATGACAAAGGAAAGAGGAGACTGGGAAAGGGAAGTGAGACAGCCGGGCACAGGGTGAGTAACTGGCAGGGAGGGGCCACTGCCCTGGGCTCTGCCAAAGCAGGGTTGCTCAGAAAGCACCGATTGGCTCCACTCTAATCGCTGGTCTCTCCGGCTGACGGGAGCCCTGTGTGTCCCTTGAGAAATTTAATAGAGCAAGAACAGTTTTAATGACACCCCTCCTAAGACTGTCCACCTCACCTCTGGGTGGCAGAGGTCAAGGTATGCCCTAAAGAAATGGGCATTGACCATTGCTCTGGAGAGTGGCTGTGATCTGCCACTTGGGGGGACTCTCTTTCCCTTGTCTTATACATCTTCAGAGGTGATGTCGCTGGGTTGGGTAAACTGAGGCAAGGCACCACACAGAAACACACACATCACACATACCACACATAGACCAGCAAACGGTCCCTTCAAAGGGAAGTTTTCCAGGGGAACCGAGTAGCTCCCCATGTCTCCTTTGCGGGTCCGCTCGGTGGTCTCAGCCCACCCTGCATTAGACTGTTAGCAGGGCTCCACACCCTACCGGGCTGTGACTCATCGCTACCTTTGGCAACAGCCCTGCCAGCTAAGGGACAGAGAGGCCATCCTGGGGCAGCAGGGTCCACTGGGGAGGGGAGGCAGGGAGATGTTGAGATGCCTCTATGAGCACCACATCTGCCCAGGGAGGTGACACTGAGCAAGGTCAGCCAACTCTTCATCCCAGTTCAGGGGCTCCACTAACACCCTCATGGAGCTGGGAAAGGGCCCAGCAAGCACAGGCCTGGGCATCAATTCAAAACATGTGGCTGGCCCCTGGGTAGGAGGAGGAAGGCTCCCTCCAGGTGAGGGGTGCTCACCTGAGGGCGACCAGTCGTACTAGGACCATAGTCGGGCCAAGCGAGAAACAGTGGCTGCTGCTCGGCACAGAAAGAAAGACAGCTGGGAGGTCTGGGCTTGGCTGGCCACGACAAGGTGGTCCCCCTCTCCTGGAGTCACAGGCACCCCAGAAGCCTATAGGAGTGAGAACTGCAGTCCCCAAGCCCAGGGTCAAGTCCAGCCTGGCATCCCCTGGACCACTCCCTCTACCTGCTGCCTGGTCTCGGGTTACAGATGACACAGGGCTCAGTGGCCACTGTCCCCACAGCCCTGTGCATGCTTTCTTTCCTTTCTCAATGCCACCTTCTCTGGAGGGCTTCCCTGCACACCCACCTAATAACCCTCTGCTCTGTCACACTGCCCTGTCCATTGCCTCACAGGTAATGGCACTGTCTGTATTTCTAATTATCCTGTTTACTTGTGTCTGACATCCAGCAGAGCACTTAGCACCTCAGGCCCTCAGCAAACATCTACTGGGAAAAAATGAATGTAAGAAAAAAAGAAGAGTGTGAAAACAAGGAAGAAAGACCACGTGGAGAGGCCCCTTTCTGTGGCTGGAAGCTCCAGCAGTTCCGGAACCATCATCTGGTCATGAGTGTGGGAAACACACCCCTTTGGAGCCTGAGCCTGCTCTGCGGGTAGCCGGGCTGTGCCCTCTGTGCTGTGACGGGGTGGGTGTGGGCCCAGTGGAGGGCTGCCTTCTCCCCCTCCCCCCGCCCACCACTATTTGGTGCGTGGACAGTGACTTGTTCTCCCTGTGAGCTAGCGGCTTTCAGACAGACTTTTTCCTCCTGCTGCCAATGGGTGCGGCCCCTAAACCCTGGTCGTCTACTCGCTCCTGGGGCTCAGCCAGGAGGGTGCACAGATGCACCTGGAGCACCTGAGGAACCTGCCTATCGTCTGGCCACCTGTGAGGTGTGCGCACGGCTACCTGAGGATTGAATGAGTCCGAATACCTAAAGCCAGAGTGAGCCTTCTAACACGTCAGACAGGGTCTTGCTGCTGGTTTGCCTGAAACCCTCCAGTGGCTCCCGTCTTGCTCAGTGCCAAACTCACACCATGGTCCACACAGCCAGGCCCCTGCTCACTCTGCTTCCCTCTCTCTGTTCCCCCAGCACGTGCTGTTCCTCCTGCCTTCACTGCCTCCCCTGGCATGCTCACCTCCTGCCTGTCCCTGCTCAGAGAAGACGTCCTTCTGCCCTAAGGAGCTCAGCGACTCAGCCCCTTGGCTTCTCCCAACAGCCTACTTTTGTTTCTCCTTAGCCCTAGTACCACCACCTGACATTTTTTATTTGTCTCTTTACTTCTCACCCCGTCCCTCACACGCGCATGCTAAGAGGGCAGGGTTTAGGCTCCCTTTGCTCACTGCTGAATCCCTATGTCTCTCCAGAAAGGGCCTGGCACATAACTGGTGCCCCATCAATATGTTTTAATGGAACGAAGAGCAGAGTTGAAAGTGTCTACTCAGCAGAGTACCCAGCATGTGGCAGGCACTCACTAGACATCCTGGCTAGTGTCCCACACACAGGGTCACAGGATTTAGCAAATAAAAACACAGGACGTCCATGCAATATCTGGGACATGTACAAAAAAATGATTTGGTGTTTATCTGAAATTCCCATTCAACTGGGTATCCTCTGTTTTATCTGGCTGCCCTACCGGTTGCCCCTGCACTGAGTTCTGGCCCTGTACCTTTCTCTCCCTGTCCCCAGGGACGCAGTGGCTGTGACCAGCATTGGGATCTGAGTTTCTCCACAGACAACCTCAAAAGAAGAGCAGTGCTTGCTGGGACAGCTCTCTGCGCCTGGGCTCCACTCTGCAGCCACCTCATTGCCTGGGTGGCTTCTGTCCCACGGACAGCCCTGCGCTGTCCCCAGTGGCATCACCTGACTTGACATGTGGGATGCAAGGCGTTCTTGGTGAATGACCGTGAGGTCAGAGTCTGATGGAGGCAGCACTTCGTAGGAAAATCCCGGAAGTGAAAAGTTGAGCCCTTCCCCCACCCCCACCCTCTCCCCAGGCAAGCAGAACAAGATGGTCATACTGGAGCCAAGGCCTTTTAGGGGCCTGTCTCCAACACCCCACTCACCCCCGTTCTCACCCTCACCAGGGACTGAGGTCTCCAGACCATCAAGGGGATGCACTTCTCCATGAGAGGTGGACAGCTGAACCTGGGACCTCAGTCCCTCCCATCGCCACCCCTGGGGGCTGCCACTGCGTGTGCCTCGGGGTGCTCAGTGCTGCAGCCCCCATGCCCGCCACACTCTCCCCTGGCCTCAGTAGCCCATCGGGGCTGCGTAAGAAGACCCCGGACAACTCAGCTCAGGGCCTGCTAGTAACGAACTCACCTTGTGAACCAGTTAGGCCTGCGGAGTCCTGAGCTCCACGCAGACCTTCTGAACTGGAACCCCTGAGGTCCTTCCTGCGACTGTTCCACAGGCTGCAATATGAGAGCCTTCACACGGGGAGCAGCGGCAGAGAGGCTGGTGGGAGACCAGGGAGAAGCCTCTAGGACTTGCAGGCTCCCGCCCTCTAGCCCAGGTTGGGACATTGGCTCCTCCCAGACCGCTCTGTTAGAACACCTGTCCTGAGCACCCTCCGTGGATGGGTGAGAACAGGAGCCACATCTGGCCCTGTCCCACCCCATCCTCCACACAGTAGCCTCCATGGTTTCTCAAAAAACACCTTCTTTTATCCACGGTCATGCCTCCCCAAAACTGGAAGCTACCTCGTGCTCCTCCACAGGTTAATGGTTAAACTGAGCTACATCCGTACATGGAATTCACTCAGCAGTAAACACATGCATTATGGATGCACACAATGTCCATGGAACCCGAGGAAGTGGGGCTCAGTGAGAAGAGTCAATCGCACAGGGCACAGACCGCACGACACCAGGTGTGGAGCAGTCATGAGGTGACGCATCTACAGGGGACCAGGGACCAGGGACCAGGGTCGGGAGTGGAAGAGGTGCACGTGGCAACAAGCGACTAATGCAAGTGAGCCTTGTGGGATGGCACAATTGAGTTGGTGGTGGTGGTTACGCACATGGGACAAAATTGCTTAGAACTACGTACACGCATGCACACACATGAAGGCAGCATGAATAGCCGGTACACTTAATAAGCTCTGTGGCTTATGCCGATGACAGCTTCTTGGCTGTAGTGTTGCACTACCATTGTGCAAGGTGCTAATGTTGGGGAGCTGTGGGGAAAGGGTGCATGGGTCATTCTCATACATTTCTTTTCCACAGCTAGATTTTTGCAAGTTCCCTCTATTGTCCTAAACTCTCTGTACATTCCCTGACTGGCCAAGGTCAGAGGAGAGAACCCTTTGATCAGAGGGGATGGCTGGTGCAAAGGGCCTGAGGAAGATGCAACTGTGGGCATCAGGAGGAAGACAGGAGGAGCGGGGACATGAGAGGAAGCTGGGAGGGAGGAGAGCCGGCCCAGATCCATGTCTTACATGATATTAGGAGGAGAAGTTTGGGTTCACCCTGCGATTGAAGGCTAGAGAGCGGCCAAGGAGAGAGGTGATTTAATTTAGGGTTTTGGGGTTCCACACTGGCTGCTGCAGGCATAATGGATCCCAGCGAGGATCTCAGCGAGGCAGGAATGGAAGCAGGAGGGCCATTTTAGAGCGTTTGGCAATAATCCAGGTGAGGGGCCAGAGGTCTCGGCTAGGCAGGGGCCAGGAAAAGAGGGGCAGCACCATGTTGAGTTTCTGGCCGTGGACCCTATGGGATTCGGTGACAATTGTGGTGGGGTGGGGCTGTGAAAGAGAGGGGAGAAGGCGTTTTAGGGGTTATTCAGTGGCTCATTTCACAGATCAGGAAACTTCGGCCCAGAGGGAGTCTGCCCACTCACCTATGATGCCCACATTTCTGTGGGTGAGGCTGCAGGCTACAACTCTGCTGCCTTCCTGTAGCCTGTGTGAGCTTATGAAAGCCACACAACCTCTCTGAACCTAATGGGTACTGGTCTCTTTTCTACCTGTGCCAAGAGTCACATAAGGATAGGGTTCTGAATAATCCCTAAATGCCTCTGGCTCTGCAGCCCACGATGGTCTCCCTGTAGATTCTCCAGGTCTAGCTAAGGCCACCTCCTCTGAGAAGCCCTCCAGGGCCCTCCCTAAAATGGCCTCCCTCTTCTGGTCCCCAGAGAACTTAGTGCCTTCGGTCCATGGCTCTTCCTTGGATCCTGCTCTTGGTGAACTTGTCTTTCTTCACCAGACTGTGACCTCCTGGCCCGGGTCTGTTTTGACTATCTCTAGTGCTGTCATGGAGTCAGACATCTTGCAGGGGCTCCGTCTATGCTTATGCAATTGACAAATGGGCCAAGCACCCCAACAACTTGTTAGGGCTCATGAGTCCCTCTCCCTAGGTCCCAGAAGGTAGAGCAGTTTATGGGTGCCCAAGAGGGGCCAAGCTCCTGTGTCATCAGTGATGACCATCTTCCCGAGGGGAGCCAGCAAGGCTAGTGCTTCCTCTGCCTTCTCAGAGCAGAGGGTGCCAAGCCCAGTCCCAGAGCCCAGCCCAGCTTTGACCAGTCTTATTTGTAACCGGGGGGGAGGGGCTGTCCTAGGTCCATGGGTTACCTCTCACAAGGACTTTGCCCCAAATCAGGGTCATGGGAGATCCCCCCCATCCCAGACGGCGAGTGAGGACACTTTTGCCCCAGAGGCAAGGAGCAGCCCTCTTGTCCCAGCACGTGGGGAGGGTGCAGCCCAGACACCTGCTGGGGAGTAGCTGGGACCACTCCCATCAGGCCTGAGAACGGCTGTGCCTGCACTTTAGGCATGTGGGCCAGTAGGTCTCCTCGACTGTTCTGTGAAGTGACCCCCTCCCTTTAGTATTCATTTCCATGTTTGTAGTATGAGATATTTCAAATGGAGACTAACACAGCAAACTTATTTGCAATGAAAATCACTGCAATACATGTCTAGACTGTGCAGACAACTCACCTGGAGCCCAGAGGAGTGTGGGAAGACAGCCCACTCACTGCCCTCAGCCAAACTCCCCTTGTCTCTTCCATCCTCCCCTCAGGGTGCGGGCACTTCCCTACCACTGGGTGGGTGCTTGGGGTGACCTGGGGTCCTCACTGCACTCCACACCCTCCAGCCTCTCTGTGTTTAGTTATTGGGACAGTAAAGGTGTTACCTCTGCCATCCAGCAGGTAGGAGAGGACGTCACACAGATTGGAACTTGCACTAGACCTAGAGAACCTGCCTGGAGACCGTCCTGGGACATAGGGGTTATTCAGTGGCTCATTTCACAGATCAGGAAACTGAGGCCCAGATGGAGTCTTCCCCCAGCCCTATCCCCAGGGCCAGGTGAGCGGGGAGGGGCACAACTCTCCAAAGCTGTAGCCTCATGCAGGATCCTAGGAGAGGGACCAAAGGAGGGGAGAGGTTTTCTAGACAAGCGGGAGGTGGAAGCCTGAAGCAGGAGCTCTCGCTGGAGGGCAAGGCCCTTGGACGTAAAAAGTGGCTCAGACCAGGCCCTGGCCATTTGGCTCAGTGGTAAAGCGTCAGCCCGGTATGTGGAAGTCCCGGTTTCAATTCCTGGTCAGGGCACACAGGAGAAGAGCCTGTCTGCTTCTCCACCCTTCCTCTCTCTTTTTTCTCTCTCTCTCTCTTCCATTCCCACAGCCAAGGCTCCATGGGAGCCAAGTTGACCCAGGTGCTGAGGATGGCTCCATGGCCTCCACCTCAGGCACTAGAATGGTTCCAGTTGCAGCAGAGCAATGCCCCAGATGGGCAGAGCATCGCCCCATGGTGGGCATGCCAGTGGATTCCTGTTGGGCGCATGCGGGAGTCTGTCTCTGCCCCCGGCCTCTCAATTCAGAAAAATACAATAAAGAAAAAAGACTGTCTCAGACCAGAAGGGGCAGGATCAAGGATGAGCTGAGAAGTGGCATGGGGGGGGGGGGGTAGAGGGTGAGGGCTGCAGGGAGGAGCTTGAGAATGTGGGGATGCAACTCCACCCCAGAAGGGCTTGAACGGGAACCCCAGCCCCGGTTCCCACCCGTGAAATGGGGATGGTGACTGGGTCATTGTGAGGACTGAAGGAGACGTGTGGGTGGAAGCCCAGCATGATGCCAACACCGAGTGGGTGCCCGGTGTGGAGGTCAGTGTCACTGCTGGGGCTGCCCTGGCATCAGTGCACCCTGGCATCACTCAGCCCCCTCACCCGCCTTGCTCTGCTCTGGCCCCTCCACACCCTTCCGCCCTCCTCCTGCTCCCTCCACCCGGTGTCTGCCTGGCCTGCCTGCTCAACCTTCCCTTTTCCTCCCACTTTTCTCTCACTGCGCAGCCTGCGGGCGGAGAAATCACTTCCGGCAAACCCTGTTCTCATGTCACTCAAAGCATTGATCAATATCAATAATGAAAGTAACAACCAGGGTTTATTAGGCATCAATTCCAGGCGCTGTGATAAGACTCCGTAGCCATGAGGGATGAGAAGATAGCCCCCGTCCCTACCAGGAGCTCATTCCCTCAGGGACAGAGGGGTGGTCGTGCCCATGTGTTGACCCCGGCTCTGGTACTGTTTTGTGTGCAGTCTTAGACACGTCACTGCCCTCCTGGGACAGTTCTCTTGTCTGTAGAGCGAGAGACAGGGAGCAGCTGGGACTCTGGGTCCCTTCCCGCCCAGTCCCTCTGCTTCTGCTATGAAACAATGACACAATCACGTGAGCACTTCTCTGGCCCCATATTTTTAACATCCTCCGATGCCCTCAATTTGTTTCCTCATTTTCATCCTCATTTGAGTCACTCCGGGGGACTACGGACCTAATTTTAGCGAAAGTCAAATACAGTTTTGGGGGGCCACTCCCCTTCTCAACATGAGTGCATCAGGCTGTTTCTGCTCCTGCTCCGTGGGGGTGGGGGTGGGGGGTCTGGGCTCAGGGCAGGGGGTGAATTCGGGCCCTATACCTGGCAAAGACTTCCTCAGCTGACCCCCATGGAGTCCCGACAGGTGAACACTGGCCTGGGTGTCCTTCCAAAAGGCCCAGAGCCGCAAGAAGCCAGACTGGTTGCTGCTTCAACCTTCTCACTGGCAGTGGGGGAACCCAGGCACAGAGAGGAGCTTGTATAACCAGGCCAAGATTCAGCCAAAATCCGACCTACGAGCCCAAGATTCAGCATCAAAGGGAATGGAAGAGTCTGACCTGTGGTGGTGCAGTGGATAAAGCTTCGACCTGGAATGCTGAGGTCACCAGTTCAAAACCTTGGACTTGCCCAGTCAAGGCACATATGGGAGGTGGTGCTTTCTGCCCCTCCCCCTTCTCTCTCTCTCTCTCTCTCCCCTCTCTAAAATGAATAAATAAGATCTTTAAAAAAAGATAAAAAGAAAAAGCTTTAAAAAAAGAACAAAAGCAGTCAGAATGGCACTCATCAGCAAAACAACACAGAATAAGTGCTGGCGAGGATGTGGAGAAAAGGGAACCCTTCTGCACTGCTGGTGGGAATGCAGACTGGTGCAGCCACTGTGGAAAACAATTTGGAGATTCCTCAGAAAATTAAAAATCGAACTGCCTTTTGACCCAGCTATCCCACTTTTAGGAATATACCCTAAAAACACCATAGCACTGTTCGAAAAGAAGAAATGCGCCCCCATGTTCGTGGCAGCATTGTTCACAATAGCGAAGATCTGGAACGAGCCCAAGTGTCCGTCAGAAGACGAGTGGATTAAAAAGCTATGGTACATATATACTATGGAATACTACTCAGCCATAAGAAACGATGACATCGGATCATTTATAACAAAATGGATGTACCTTGATAACATTATACGGAGTGAAATAAGTAAATCAGAAAAAAAGAAAAACTGAGAACAGCATGATTTCATACATAGGTGGGACATAAAAGTGAGAATATGAGACATGGACAAGAGAGTGGCGGTTATGGGATGGGGGGAGGGAGGGAAGAGTGGGATAGGGAGGAGGGGAGGGACACAGGGAAAACCAGATAGAAGGTGACAGAGGACAATTTGACTTTTGGTGACGGGTATGCAACATAATTGAATGATAAGATAATCTGGAGATGTTTTCATTGTACATATGTACCCTGATTTATTGGTGTCACCCCATTAGAATTAATAATAATAAAATATATATATATAATAAAAAAAGAAAAAAAAAACAAATAAATAAATCTTACCCTTCAAAAAAGAACAAAAGAAGAATGGAAGGGAGCCTGACTGGGGGTGGCGCAGTGAATAGAAAGAGCATCGAGCTGCGACACTGAGGACCCAGGTTCACAAACCCCGAGGTCGCCAGCTTGAATGCAGGCTCACTGGTTTGAGCTTGGGATCATCAACATGATCCCATGGTCACTGGCTTGAGCCCACAGTCACTGGCTTGAGCAAGGGGTCACTGGCTCAGCTGGAGCCCCTCGATCAATGCACATATGAGAAAGCAATCAATGAACAACTAAGGAGCCGCAACAAAGAATTGATGCTTCTCATCTCTCCCTTCCTGTCTCCTCTCTCTCTCTCTCTCTCTCTCTTGCTAAACCCCCCCAAAAAACAAAACAATGGAAAGGAAGCAGGGTCACTCCCTGCACACACATTAGCACCGAGCGCACCCCAGGACCCCACAGCAAACATCCCATTTAGCAATTGGGAAACTCAGTGACTACTTTACTTTTTTGCAGGCTATGGTGGCCTCGAGCTGGGTCGAGCATGGCCCTGAACAGAGATCAACCGCAATTATTTCAGCAGCACTGGCCTGAGTCCAGTCTCCACTAGCTATGTGGTATGTGAATTGGAGCACTTCTTAGAAATACAAGGTGTAGTCAGAAGTGCCCTTGGTTGACCTGGTTTACAAGATCCTCATGCCCAAAGGAGAGGCCACCTGAGTGAATGCAAAGACACACAGCAAAGAGGGGGTAGGGGGCTGCTTGTGGGGAAGTTTTGAGGGCACTGGTTTCAGCAAGTGGCCAGTTGGTCTTGGGGAACATGACACTCCTGGTCACGGCCCTGAAGAGAGTATCTAGAGACCTAGGGGACAAAAGGGCAGGGCAGAGGTCGAGCTCCCCCAGGGAGGGACTGGCATCCGGCAGCCCCTCCATGTGCTGCCCCACTCTTCTCAGACACTGCCTCGTCTGAACCCCAGCTGAGCCTCGTCTGAACCA
Organism: Rhynchonycteris naso; assembly: GCA_037038555.1. Taxonomy (NCBI): domain Eukaryota; kingdom Metazoa; phylum Chordata; class Mammalia; order Chiroptera; family Emballonuridae; genus Rhynchonycteris; species Rhynchonycteris naso. Next base: position 106,188,085 of record CM073001.1, read on the forward strand.
GCGGCTGAGAGGTGGGGAGGGCCGGGCCTGGGGAAAGCCTCTACACTATACTGTGCTCTCCATATCTGATCTTTGTTACTTACAGCAGGGGCGGGGGTGGGGGACGGCTCTGGCATAGCTCAGGGACAGAGACATGCAGGAAGTGGAAGGTGGGGGAGGTGTGGAAGGACATCCTCAATCACAGAGCTTTAGCTTGTCCCAGGGCAGCTCCTTGCCAGGGAGGGGGGACCTCCATGCCTCTCTCTCCAGGCTCCAGGGGCACCCCTCCTCTCAGCCTCTGCTCCCTCTCCCGGGGATATGCCAACCCAGGTCCCCATGTGATTGATTGGCCTGGTCTTCCTGCAGAACCTCTGCTCAGCCCTCTACCTCCCTGACCTAGATTTTTTAATGTGTGTGTGTGTGCATGGGTAAATGCGTGTGTGCACAGTGAGTGTGTATGTATGTACGTGTGTGTGTGCATGCGTGAATGTGTGTGCACAGTGTATGTATACATGTGTGTGTGTGCATGGGTGAATATGTGTAGGTGTGTGTGTGCTCTATGTGTGTGTGATAGCAATAGCTGCGATTCCAGCTCCTTCCAGCCGGCACCCCCTGGCTGTGCACACACAGAGGCTGATAGATTCCCAGGGAGGCGTTGTGGCCAGCTTTATTTGACGGGAAGACAATGAGGCTCAGGGAAGTTGAGGAGCCTGCTGCAGACCCCAGGCCTTGTCCCCGCACCCCCAGACACCTCTCACCATGGGGTACAGGTCCGGTGGGTGTCGGTCAGTGTGTCATGCAGGTGTGCGCTGTTCTCAGCCAGGCTGGCACTGCTTGGGTCCCTGCCGCTCTCTGCTGGGCTGTGAAACCTGGTCTGCATGTGAGTCAAGGGGCAGCCTGGAGACTCCTCCTCAACAGTGGAATCTTTGCCTCCTCTAAGCACTTTCCCCAAGAAATCAGGGACCCTCTCCGCAGGGCACGCTGCTATTTACTCCCCACCCCGTGCTTCCTGTGTGCCCTCCACAGCGGGGTGAGACTAGCCACATGGTGCCTGCCCCTTGCCAGCGCCAGACCGGCCCAGATCTGATTCTCTCCCTCTGCATTGGGGCCCTTGCTCCCCCAACAGGGGCGAGGCCATTAGTCCAGGCAGAAAACAGGAGGAGGCTCTGAATGATGCCCAAAGACAGCCAGTCCTCAGTGGGTCTCTCTTCCGGGGAGAACCACTGATGCCGCAATCATGCTGGGCACCTTCGGAGTGGTCGGCGTGAACTGCTGCCCTGAGGGGCCCCCTCACATGAACACACACCATTAGGGCCAGGAGGACGTGATGGAAAATTCCACCTGCGACTTTGCTTCCCTAAATAACCTCCCCCTGGCACTCCGGCCACTTCCCACGGCTGGGCTACCTAATTGCTCCAGCCTGTAAAAGCCTTTCAGGGCTTCTGGGATCTTTCCTTTGCTATTTTCTCCCTTCCATCTGAAAGAGAATGAAGTAGGTGTGGCAATGCAGTCTGCACACCTGAGGTGGGGGTGTGGTAGAGGCCTGCTTGGAGGAACAGTGCCCCCACACACAGGAAGGCTAGGCGGCAGGGGAGGGGGCTTTGTTTGACTTCATGGGAACTGACCAAAAAGCACAGCTCATTGTGGGGACCAAACTGTCTCAGCAAGCAGCCCTGCTGCCCAGGAAATAGTCCCCCAGTGGGGGCTCAATAGAAAGACCTGGCCCAAGGCCCAGCTGGGGGCTGTCACAGGAGCCAGCACCTCTGTCTGCCCTGTGACAGCCCTTTCACTGGTTCAGAACACCAGGCCTTTGACCTTCCTTTGCAAGGTGGGAGATGGGACAGGCTGGCACTGTGTGCCCTGAAGAAACCAAGATACTCAGGCCTCTCCGGGGCTCAGGACTTAAGAGGGGGCCTTAGGAAAACCAGCGTCAACCATGCAGTCCGTGGTGGGAGGATGCCAAGGGGCACAAGACCATGGACACAGACCACAGCACGTTATCTTTACTGACCCAGCCACAGACCTTCACGAGGGATGAGGAGACCCATCTTCTCATGAGGGCAGAACTTCTGGATGACTCTGCCATCCACTCTGGGAAACCCTGGGCGAGTCACCAGGCACCTGAGCCTCGGTTCTCTTATGAGCAAAGAGAGGGGGTAGAATTAGATGGCCTCAAATATCTGAGATGCCACAGGCATCATCTGGGCTGCACTTATACAAAGGCAGGAGGGAGGGGTCCTCACTTCCAGGGAGGGGGCAATGAGCATGGCCTTTGTGGTCTTATCAGGCATTCAGGTACCCACATGCCTCCTGGCAGCCTCTGAGGACACAGGTGAGGAACAGCCAGTAAACGAGGGGTTTGTGGCCGTGCCTTGTCAAGCCAGCCAGCTATCCAGAATGACAGTGTTCTCCTGCTGCTACTGTTTGGAAACCACTCTAAAAAAACTGTCTTCCCTCTGAGGACTGGCCTCCTGTCTCCCCCAGACCCAACAGCTTTGGGAGAGGGGCCAGAGCACCTTAGCGGCCATCTGGACTTCTCCGTGCCTTTTCTAGAGAGGGGCCCAGAGAAGGGCATGCCTTCTTAAAGGTCATTGTGATGGTGTCTGAGAGTCAAGTCAGACAAGTTGGTTTCCTCCATCCCGAAGTTCCACCTTTTGCATGCAGGTCCTGAGACACAAGGTCAGCCCTGGTAAGAGTCTGGCCCAGGGGGTGGTTGGTGGGGTAGTTCCTGCGTCCACAGATGGAAAACAAGCATAACAACGTCAAGGTCAAGTGCCTGGTGCAGTGGGGCGGGTGGAGGGGGGTCTACCCAGCTCTGCCCAACACTAGATGGGTGACCTTGGACAAGGAAACATTCTTGCCCGAAAAATTGAAAGACAGCCAAATCCACCCCTTCAGGGTAACAAAGAGACATGAAGCCTGGCCCAGAGAAAGTGGCCAGTAGGCATCCCTACTGTGTCACTGGGCAGGGGGTATGCACAGAGCCTAGGTGGGCAGCAAGCTGGCTCCCACATTTTTCCTCTGGCCAGTTTTCCTCTAAACAGGCGGCAAGGGTAGGGAGTAGGGCGGCTGTGGACCGGGGCTGGATGGCAGTCTGTCCCCAGGCAGCTGCAGCTGGTGCGTCCCAACTCTACCTTGCACGGTCCCCGGGGGTAGGGACGGCTACTGGGAGGCAAGGGGCAGATATGCACACAATGCCAACCAAGATGGAACCCTCCAATCCACCACCCTCTCCACCACAAACGCTGCCACCTACCACCTTCAGAAAAGAGAAGGGTGAAGAGGACAGATGGGTCTGCTCTCACAGGGGACCTGGGCATGGTCTCCAGAGCCCTGGCCCTGCCTTTCCCTCTGCTGGCCCACGGAGAACCTTCTTCAATCGGATCGCTCAGCTGCACAGGCCCCAGTGGCTGGCACCATTATCTACAAAGAGAATTGTCTATGTATTTGGGGAATAAAACTAGAAAGCACTTGATTTGATAAATGTCACCCACTGGAGGCATTTTTAGAGACGTGTGCGGCGGCAGCAGCAACCCAACAATAAGTGATGTCAAAGGAAGCCGGCATCAGGCTGCCCTGTAAATAATGGCTTTGTACTTTTGCCAGACACTCCTGGGGCTCCATCCCAGAACCATGCATGACTCACCCACACCCATGGCAGCCCACTCCCTGGGCTCAGCTGGGAGGTGCTCACACACCACAGGCCCCGTCCCCTAGCTGTAGATGCTGCTCTCTGGATTTGGGACCCACAGCCCACAGCATATGGGGTCCCACATTACACTCACAGCAGGTTTGGGCTGCACTGGAGGGGCTCCTGCCCCTCTCTCCAGTAGCTCCCAGATCTAGAACATCTGTCTGATGGTCCATCGTGGTCAGAGGAGGCCATGAGTTCATTGGACATGGCCGGAAAGGAGAGAAGGGAGGGGTCCCTGGTGATGTCTGGTTGGCCTGACCGGGGTGCTGGGGGTCTGCATTTGGATAAAGATGGTCCCCAGTGGTGAGGGATGGGGGCAGGACAGGACCAGATGAACCATATCGTTATCTTTAGACAGAGCTGTCCCTGGAGAATGCCCAGTGGGAGTTATCTGCTGAGGTGCCTGCATTGGGCCCCTGGGTAGCTGTGGGAGCAGGTGGCCAGAGCCTCAAGGGGCCCTGGGCGGATAGAGAAAGGGAGGAGCAGAAGGGAGGATGGTGGGCAAGGAGGCCACCGTCAGGTTCTGGCGAAGGGCCAGACTGAGAAGAATCCACCTGAAACAGAGGGCAGGGGGCAGCTGATTATCTGTACCCCTCTCCCCCTTCCTACCCCCCATTTCTGAGTAATGGACTGTGATCCTCCTCTAAGCTAAACTCTTTCAAACCAGCTGGGATGTAGTACACGTCATCATGGCATTCACTTCAGACCAAGTAACTTAGAAACCAAACGCGGTACTTTTGGGAATGAAAGAGGGTCTCTCATCCTGCCTGACACATGACAGAAGGTTCAAGGATACCCGCCCTGGTCTGGAAGACCTGGTTTATTGTGGGCTCAGCTCTGACCGTCTGTGTATTCTAAACAAGGTGCCAGACCCCCCAGCCCTCAGTCTTCTTGTCTGTGAAATGGGTACAATCAGATATAACCATGAAGAGTCCTGAGGGCAAGATGACACGGCTTTCCTTTGTAAACTTTCCAGCACTTATCAGAGTCACGAGTCACTGCCGTGTCCTCTGAGCAGGTGCACCCAGATAAGAAGGACAGCAACGTTGCTATGGGTGACTTTCTTACCCTTTCCTTTCTGAGGACTGCAAGGCAGAGAGGAGCACCTTGGGAAATTCTGACTGGTAGCCTAGAATAGGGACGCTCAGAGATGCCTCGTGTTTCCCTGAGAAACCCTATCACACCTTCACCTCTGAGACAGTCCCTGCAGTCCTTCTGGTGAACTGGCGTGTGACCTCCTGCTGCGAATGAGGAAACTCGGTCCCCTAGAGATCACAGGCTTGCCCACCGTCCCACAGCAGAATCCAGACCCCTGGAGCTGCTGCAAGGCCTGTCCCCTACCGCCTCTCCGGGCACGGGGAACTAGCCAGGCACTGGCCACAGTGGTTGTCCCATTAATGCTCCCCTAAGAAGAGGTGTCATGTCCTCCATGACTGGGAAGGAATCAGAGTCCCCCAAAGTTGAATCCCTAGCCCCAGGGTCAAGTGGGGATTAGAACCCTTCTCTGCCTGACTCTGCAGCCCATGGTGTTCCTCTAGACATTCCCAGGAAAGTAGATAGGGTCTGGGCCTTCCTGCCTGGCTGACAGGAAGCAGCTGAGGGATGCTCACAGGGATCTGTGTTTCCTGAGAGTGATACATGAAGTCTACAGACCCCGCTGGCAAGTCTGACCACCCACTCCTGCCGGGGCGGCCTCAGGTAACCTGGCTCCTGCTGGGGGTGCTGGGGCACAGTCAGATCTGTCACAGGAAAGATGTCTCTCCTCCTGGCACAGCTTTGACCCTGACCCTCCTGCAGTAAGACCTCCACTCCCACCCTCATCTCAGGTCTTCCAAGTGACCGCTGAGCTCAGCTCCAGCAGGGGAGGTACCACTCTGCCAGGGCGGGGGTCCCAGCTCCCGTGGAAAGCTTTGATGCCAACTCTCCCTTCATGGGCTCACATCCCTGCTGAAGACCCGGCGCCCGCTGAGGCCCGTGCACATACTCAGGCTCCTGGACCCTGTTTCCCCAACACACGGGTCCCAGACAGCCCACTCACAGTTCACGCCCCAACCCCAACCATGTGAGCGACCACATGGTAGAAAGCCAGCCCTGGTCTTTTGCAGGAACCCCCAAACATTCACTAGAGACCTCTGCAGAACTCCGGAAGGTACCTGGGCAGGATGGTGGCATGACCTCAGGTGAGCTATGACATAAGCACCTGGCAGGTGCCCGCGCTGGACTCCAGTATCAACCCCAGTCTTACCTCTTTGAATGATGCCTGAGGTAAAAAGTAGGAATGAGGGTCAGCCTCGGTAGTCGTGTGAGTGCAGCTCTTCTCTGGGAGCAAACCCAGGGGAATGACTGCCTGTTGGTGGCCGGGCGAAAGTTTCCCTGGCCAGCTCTCCCACCTGAGTCAGAAGTTTTCAGAGAAGAAGATGGAGTTGGCCCCACTCAGACGTCTGAGGCTCCGTCAGTGAGAGCAGTGGAAGCCTCCCTCAATGGTGGGCTCCTGGGTTTCCCCCCATCCTCCAGCCCCCTCCACCAGCTCCCCACGGAGCCCCTGGCCCTCTCTTACTGGCCATATTTCCCCTTAGTGGCTGGAGTCACTGCTTGGGCCTTCTTGTGGAGCTTGAGACAGGGACCCTAGAGCCTACGGCTCAGAGGCAGCGCAGTGTCCAGAGGAGGTCCTGACTGTAGGCCTAGCTCTGCCTCCCCTTCTGGGGTCCTAGGCATCTCCCCCACTTTCTGGATGCATCTGATGAAAAGAAAAAAATCCATGTGATTCCAGCCTAAGCAGCCTGCAGGTGCAAATTTGGAGGGGCCTTCCTGTCTCCCACCTGGGCCTTGACCCAACCCCAAGGGTAGGAGCCCAGGTAAGTCATGGGGCAGACTAACAAACAAGTGTGTTTGTGTTTCCCCTAAAAGGCTGCTGACCAATCTACCCTGAGGACAGAGTGTCCACAGTGCTTTCTACTGCCCAGGAGGTCAAGAACCAGTGGTGTTTCAGGTAAGGACCCAGCTTGGAACCGGCGTCTGGTCTGTGGCACTAATGGGCTTTCTTTAGTGAGGGAGCAGCCTCTGCCTGCCCCCCAGACAGATCTCAGCCCTGCTCTGGGCAGCGGCCCATGTCCCTAGTCCACTGGGAGTGAGTGTCCCTGACAGGAGTGTCCAGTCTTGGTTCTCGACCTTGGCTGTGCATTCAAGTCCCTGGGAACTAGAAGTACCAATGCACAGGTCTTGGGCCCAGGTCTCTGATTCCGTTGGTGTGTGGTGGGGTCTGGGGCCCAGGTGACTGACATGGAAGAGCCCAGGTGACTCCAGTGCGAGCCAGACTGAGATCCACGGAGCTCAGTTGGAAGACCAGCGTTACGGGAGCTCCATAACGTCTCTGCGCCCAGAGCCGAACATCCACTGTGTGGTGTCTCCCACCTTCGGTGGTGCAAACACTCCCCTTTAACGACTGCATCTGAACCACCAGCTCACACAACTCCCCCAGACTCCCACGGGACCCTCACTCTCGTCACCCAGCAGGCACTGCTGGGACGACCTCTCCTGGTTGGTGTGGAACCCCAAGAAGGGAAGTCACAGGCAGTCAAAACAAAGTCATAAACATGACTCCTGGGAACAGAGACACAATGAGAGTTGTTCTGACAGTGGGAGGTGAGGGTCATTTAGCCCACGCACAAAACATGCTCGGCTGAAAAGCAGACAAGAGCGCTGGCTCAGCCTGCGACAAGCAGGCGGTGAGCCCTAGGGGGCATGGATAGAGTGGGACAGGCAGGGGAGTGAGTCAAGAAGGCACATCTGAGGATCCCTGGTCGGGGCACATACAGGGACAGCTTGATGTTCCTGTCTCTCTCTCAATAAATAAATAAATAAATAAGAAAGAAAAAAAGAGGGCACATTTGAGGAAAGAGTCTCAGCAGACAGAACAGTTGCATTCTGGAAGATTCTGGAAGATACTAGGTTCCTCCAGATGCTCAGGCCAGCAGAGGTCCCGGGGCAAATTCTCAGCACATAGGCCCTATGTCTTCCACTCCCTTTCGTCCCCCATAGTCAGGTTAACAGCTTTTGATAAGCTTGGGGCTTTCTCCTATAAAATTGATGGCCTGCCCTGGCCGGATAGTTGGTTAGAACATCATTGCATTATGAAAAGGTTATGAGTTCGACCCCCAGTCAGGGTACATATAGGAACAGATTGGTGGTTTTGTGTGTGTGTGTGTGTGTGTGTGTGTGTGTGTGTGTGTGTGTGTCCCTTCCTCTCTCTCTAAAATCAATAAATTAAAAAATAATTGGTGGGCTTGCCTGAATTGCACAGTTGGGAGCTGGGACTGAAGCGGAGGTAAGGAGACGTAACAGGCCGACTCCTCCTGCCCAGAAGCATTGAGAAGCCAGCGGCTGGGTGAAGCCATCAGGGAGCCTGGCCGCGAAGGGACCCCGTTTACTCCTATGAAGAGTGAAGCCGAGATCCCCACACCTAGCTCACAGGGTTCCTCCGAACACCACCACTTCCTGTGACCCGGAACATCCAAAGCTTACAGACGAGCTGTAGACGGGTGACCCTACTGATTGTCACCACATCTCTAGTGCCTGGCCTCTCAAATGTGCAGAACTGGTGCAAAGGTGAGTTCTGGTTCGGCAGGTCTGGGATAAAGCTAGAGAGGCTGCACTTCTCACAGCCCCAGAGGGATGGGACCAGTGACCTGGGACCGTACAGTATACAGCTGTACAGAGAAGTCGCCTTAGCCCCACTCCACAAGCAGGGGACCTCTGTCTCCCTGCCATGTGCCTATGCCCCTTGGTATGCTTGCTTGGGGTGCAGACTAGCCTTGAGTACAGTCCTTCCTGCCTGACAGGTCCTGAGGTGCAATGGCCTGGCAGCCCAGGGAGCATCCACCTATTTCCTGGGGTCACAACCTCTGCCCCTGAAAGCAGGCCTAGGCTCCTGCCCCAGCATGCAGCTAGGACAGGCCATTTGAGGGGGTGGTTCAGAGAGGTGACATTAAGTGTTCTGTGACAGGGACAGCAGGGAGACCTGCTCTTCAGTGCACTGCACACTCATGCAGCACTCATCAGCTAAAAGCTCTGTTGTCTCCAGGACTGCATGTGCCCATGCCCTGCAAGAGGGCATGGTGGCTATCCTCCGTCCCAGATGTCCTGGGGGGCGGGTCCTGCCAAGCTTATCGAGTGTGCTCAGGTCCCACAGCTGCCCCAACAAAACGCCATGAACAGGTAGGTGGCCTCAAACAACCTGGTTGCATTGTCTCAGCTCTGGAAGACGGAAGTCCAAAATCAAAGTGTCGGCAGGGCTGTGCTCCCTCCGAGGGCTCTCGAGGAAGATGTTTCCTGCTTCTTCCACCTCCTGGTGGCCCCAGGTGATCCCTGGTTTGTGGCAACATCCCTCCAATCTCTGCCTTAATCTTCCCATACTCCTCCTTCTATGTGCCTGTGTCTCTCCTCTCTTCCCATAAGGAAGGCAGTCACATTGGACCTTATCTTAAGTTGATTACACCGGCAAAGGCCCCATTTCCAAATATGGTCACAATGGTTAGAACTTCAACATAGCTTTAGGAGACCCAACTCAACCCACAGCAGGCAGGCAGGGAGACTCAGGCCCCAGGGCCTCCTGCATCCCCTGGACAAATCTCCTAACCCTCCGGTCCTCCGTTTGCATCTGTAAGCTGAGAAGAGCATCCTTTTTCTGCGGCCTCTCAGAGACGTCACAAGGATCAGAGGAGAGGGCAGATGTCCCTCCAACCCACAGAGAGACACAAAAGAAGGCAGAGAGGTGGGGCTCAAGTCCCTACTTTGCCATTGGCTAGCTGAAGCCACCAGAGGGGCCTGAGTCGCTGGTTTGCAGTCGCAACATGAGGACAGCAACACCTGCCTGCAGCCCAGCTGTTGAACATGAAAAGATCTGACAAATGTAGGAGCCAAGCTCAGTGCCTGACCCATGGGGACAATTGAGAGGTGGAACTGTGCCCGTTTCTTCCCCTCCCGCTCAATGGGGATCATCTACCTCAAGGGCCACATAGCCCCCACATGGGCTTTGATCATTCTCAGTAACTCACCACCCCCAGCCAGGGAGGTCAGCTCCTCCAAGGGTGTCACCGGAGCCATGGGGGCTGCAGGAGCCTGCCAGAGCCTCCTTCTCCACAGCTGGGCCCCCCCAAGTGAGTCAGAGCCAGGCCACTTCCATTGAATGCTTCTCCACTCAATTAGGGGTTTTCTGTGAAACAGATCTTCATTAAAAGACCTGAACATAAATTATTACCAATCACTAATGATGATATTTAAAAGAGCGACATATGATTTAGAACAGGTTTAAAGAAATCAAAATACCCAGTGTATTTTTAGTTGGAACACTTTGGTTGCTAACGACAGAAATGCCGCCCCATCTAGTTTAAGCAGAAAAGGGAATTTATCTGCTCGTGATGCGAACAAGTCCAGGAGGGACGTCGGACTCAGGCATAGCCGGGTCGGGGGCTCAGATTGGGCTGGTCCCTGTCTGTGAGCTGGCCTGCAGACCGTGGCTTTCATCCTTCTTGACGTCGAGGGCATCCACTGGCAGCCCCAGCCTTTCACTACCCTCTACAACACCAGGGAGAGGCACACCTTGTCCCTATAGCCCCAGCTGAGGGGAAAGCTCTCCAGCGTGGGTCCCTCCCATCCTGACCCAGGAAATGGGGGCTCCGATCAGCCACCTCTGGTTCCTTGTCCACCCCTGAAATGCCTCAGGGTGAGGGGGCATGGGACCCATTCCTCTGAACAGAATGTAAGGACCGTGAGCAAGTGAGGGGTGGGTGCGTGCCCATAAGAGAGAGAGGGTTCTGGTGTGGTCAAGCTAGGACACCCCTTCCCCCTGGGATCTTGCGTCAGGAGCCTCGGGCAACTCTCTTTCGCTGCTCCCCAACGCCAGATTGAGTTGCATCCACAGACTGAGTCACACCCAGCCCAGTTCCGGGAAGCCTCGTGAGATGACTTCAGGTCCCCAGGTCTGTGCTAACAAGGTCATCAGCTCAGCTGACCCCCAGCCCCGGAGACTGGCACAGGCCAAGCAGCCAGTCCACCCTCAGCCAGCATGTGCTTTAACGAACTTCAGCAAGCCGGTCCCCAAGAGTTTTGATCAGTGTGCCCGCTGCTGGCTCTGCTGGGTCCCCATGAGATTTGGCTTCTACCGAAACTCACTTGGTTGTATCTCAAAAGGAGTCACTCATTTGAGTTCCTCTATAACTAATGTGAAGTGACCGATGGCCTTTGGGATCCTGGGCACTCAGAGTGTTCACAGGATGGCTCAGAGCCTCTAAATGTGTCCCGAGGGAGAGGTAGAGTGGGTCGTAACCATGCCAACGCTGACTCTTTCTCCCAGATACAAGGTCCTCCCTGTCTCGGCTGCTGTAACTCCAGTCCCTCCTCTCCTGCTGTGAGGTAGGCAGAGAAGGTTTGTCACACCGTTTCAAGGGGGACAGAAGACATGGGATGAGGAAAGCTTTCCTGGAGTCAGTCACACACAAAGGGAGTGTTGCCTGACCAGGCCGTGGTACAGTGGATAGAGCATCGAACTGGGATGCGGAAGACCCAGGTTCAAGACTCCGAGGTCACCAGCTTGAGCGTGGGCCCATCTGGCTTGAGGAAAAGCTCGCCAGCTTGGACCCAAGGCCGCTGGCTCCAGCAAGGGGTTGCTCGGTCTGCTGAAGGCCCGCGGTCAAGGCACATGTGAGAAAGCAATCAATGAACAACTAAGGTGTTGTGATGGCAACGAAAAACTAATGATTGATACTTCTCACCTCTCTCCTTTCCTGGCTGTCTGTCCCTATCTATCCCTCTCTCTGACTCTCTGTCCCTGTAAAAAAAAGGGGGGGAGAGTGTCATCTGTGGTGGTGACAGTTAGGTGATGCATTTCTTGACCTTCTTGGAGCCTTCCCTGGAAAATAAGGATGACCCTTGAACCCTCAGGGTGTCTGTGAAGATAAAATGAGATCTTGATAGCAAATGCGCAGCGTTAACCGGAAAGAGCTGTGCACCTCGAAGGAATCAAAGGAACTGTCTTCTTCTTCATCATCATCATGCTCCTCCTCCTGATGGACGGCCTCACCTCAGATGGTGACCACAGGTGACGGCCAGCCGCTGTCTTAACAGGTGACTCAGGAGACAGGTCCGATTTGCCTCTGTGGACAGCTCAGTCCCTGCAGCAGGAAAGGTCTGAGCCGTGACCCCTGGAACAGCGGCCCGATCTGCTCGCAGTTGGGGAAGAGAAGTGTTTCAGGCACACCACCGCAAGGGGAGAACACAGTCATTACTGGAAATGACAGACGCCGGCTGACTAAGCACATTCTTCTCAGCCAAACCCAGAATTACTTGTGCTACTGATTGGGGCCTAATGGCAAAAGCAAAGGCCTCCCACAGGGAGCTCAGCGGTCCCCAAAGGCAGGCAGCACACTGTCCCCAACTGCACTGTCTCTGGAGTCCGAGGGTGCTCAGACAGGTCATGTCCTGGGGTCCCACAGGGAGCAGGTGTGTGATGCGGTGAGATCAGCACTTGCTGGGTTATGAATGAATTAACCCATCCTCACCACAGATATTTGTTTCTAAACCCAGTCGGGCTCCCAACTCCTCCTGCCCCCCAGGGAACTGGCTGCTGCCCAGTTACGGAGCTTCTGTGGCCAGTCTGAGCTCCCAGTCCCTACCCAGGAAGCACCGCTGTGTTCTCTTTTGCTGTGGTGAAATTTAACTCACATAAAATTGACCATCTTAATCATTTTCAGTGCACAACTCAGTAGCATTCAAGGGCATTCACAGTGGGGTGCACCTGTCACCTCCACCCTTTTCCAGAACTCTTTTATCCTCCCAAACCGAAACTCCATCCCCATTAAATGACTCCCACCCACCCATCCTGACACCCCCTTCTACTTTCCGTCTGTATGAACTGAATGACTCTAGCTACCTCCTATAAGTAGAATCACGCAGTGTTTGTCATTTTGTGATTGGCTTATTTCACTCAGCGTCACGTCATCAAGGTTCACACATGCTGTCCCGTGTGTCAGGTTGTTTTTCCTCTTTATGGGAAAATAATAGTTCGTTGTGTACCACACAGACTGCTATCCATTCCTCCTTTGATGGACACTCAGGTTGCTCTCAACGACTAAGTAATGCTGCTATGAATGTGAGTGTTCCAATACCCATTCCCGTCCCGGATTTCAGTTCTTTCAGGTGTAGACTCGGTCATCGAGTCACCCGGTCACACAGTTCCTCTAAATTAACTTTCTGAGGACCCGCCAGACTGTTTTCCACAGCAGCTGCACCCATTGACATGCCCACCTGCACAAGGGTTCCCGTTTCTCCGTAGCCTGCCCACATTTGGCATTCTCCTTCCATGGTGACTGCTATCCTAGAGGGGGGGGAGGTGGCATTCCACTGCACTGGCCCTGCTACTTTGGTTTGAGGATCAACATCCCAGGGACGGACCCCTTTGCACACAGCAGGGCACCTGCCACAGGGCTGGATGTCCGAAGGGGAAACTGCCAGTCTGTACCACGTCCATCCTGTCTGTGGCCAACAGCTCTTCCCACCACCACCACCCCACCCTCTGCTACCACCCACCCCAGATAGCACTTCCCTCCCAGCGTTTCCAGAATGGTCTGCTGTCTCCCTGGCTCGTGCAAGGAGCAATTTGCTCTTCAGATTGCCAGACGGTTTATCAACAGTAGACTCTCCTTCACACTCTGCTGATCTGCAAAACCGGTCATTATGCTAGGCCTGGCCGCCACACCCTGACGTTAACCACGGCACGACAGAAAATCAGCACCGTGGCTCAGAGGCCTGCCGCCCTTCTCCAGGGACGCCTGGGGACCTGCCTCCCCCTGCTGTGTGGGGGGACACTGTGCTCAAGATTCACCCAGCAGAGGGTTGGCTCCTTCTGGGGGAGCTTGGGGTTTCCCTCTGGAAGAAAGATGCAGCCCATCACATGGTACGGAATCCATCCAGCAGCCAGAGGAAAGGCCCAGCTACAGGCTGGCACACTGATGATGAAGAAGGGAACTGGGATGGGGTGCTATCCTGGCCATGCCCTGGCTGTGTGACCTTCAGTGAGTCACTTGACCTCTCTGAGTTTCAGTTTGCTCACCTGTGACACTGAGTCAGTAATAGCAACTTGCTCCCAGGGTTTCGGGATGTCTCCCCAGAGACAGAAGCCACAAACAGCTCCCACAGGACTCTGACCCATGCACTCAGTCTGGAGACAGGGGCATGGGGTTTGAACCCCAGCACTGCCGCTCACCACCTCTGGGATGCTGGGCCCTAAATCTCTCTGTGCCTCTGTTTCCTTCTCTGTTAACAGGAATGCAGCACCCATTTTCACTGCATTTTTGCAAGGATGGCTTGAGATGACGCCAAGACCCCAGCCAGTGGGGGCCTAAGAAGTGAGAAAACTGTGGGTTGTTCTGGGAGATGCCCCCGCCCCAAACACACTTTCGGAAGAGGGAGCAGAGCTTAGCAAAGCGCCAACCTCAGTCGGAGCTCCCAGGGGAGTGGGGGCCGGTGTACCTGGGAGGAGCATCCTACGTGGTGGACGCCCGGATGTGGTGGACACCTGGAGTGGCATGCCAGGCAGAGTGTCCAAGGTTGTGCCCAGCGCCCATCTGCTCAGCACGATGGTCTTGTCCTTAGGGATGTGTGTGCTGGAGGAGCAGCTGTCTGGGAGGATGCGGGCAGGAGCGTGGACTCCTGCGCAGAGTGGCCGTGTGGCAGGCTCCGGGTTAGACCGCAGGGACACCCTGCCTGTCAGGGCGGCCTTCTCTTGGGTTGACTCAGGTGTGCTGAGGCATGGGGGATGTAAATGTGAGTGAAAGACAGTCCCCGCCCAGCGAGTGCCCTGCCTGTCAGGGAGGGAGACACCGACTGACGGTGACAGTAAAGGATATTTGGCGTCTGATGGGACAAGAGAGCAGAGAGGACAAGGAGGGCCCTGCCTCAGCCCAGAAGTCCCAGGAGGCTTCTTGGAGGTGGATTTGAAAGGAGGTACAAGCAAAGCCACCAGGTAGCAGTTAAAGGAGGGACAGGAGGTTAGGTCATGGGCTTATCCTGTGAGTGTCTGATGCACTTTCCTCCAAGCCAGTCAGTGTCCAGCCAAGGCTGAGAGAGGCTCAGAGATGGCCGGCCCTGCCTCCCGCACACGCCAGCCCGACCACGCCACCAGGTCCAGGCTGTAGGAGGTAAGAAAGTCTCAGATCCCAGGGAGGCTGCCCCTGCACGGTGAGTCAGCAGTTGGGGAGACCAGCATTGAGTTGTGTGAGGGTCACCTCTTCCCCGGAGAGTGGAACTGGGTGGGTGGTCACAGGTCAAGTCTGTGGCTTTGCCTGGGCTCTCTCCAGCCCACCCAGCTCCTTAGGTGTCCAAGGGCTCCAAGCAGAACAGGCTTATTATCTCCTGGGTCAGGATGCCACGGACACCCAGCCGAGGAAGGCTCTGTTTGCCAGCAGAACCAGGTTGCCATTCAGCCCAAGTAGGGTTTGCAAGCTCACACACAGGCCTGGGAGATTCCAGAACTTGCCTTTCAACTGCATTTCTACCCCTACCCCAGGCCTCCTGGTGGGCAGTCCCCACCCCAGGAGTCTGGCTTCAAAGAGGGGTGAGTAGGAGAGGAGGGAGGGCCCCCACCCAGGCAGGGGAGGGGAAAATAAAAGCCATAATTCATCCATCATCCCCCAACATGAGCCATCATCAATAATAGAACAAATTCGGATATGGTGATTCAGTGTGTCAAAATATAGAAAGGCCATTTAGTATTGGCGACAAAATTAGATGAGAGGTTTTACTCTTTTGAATGAAGAAGCAGACAGAATGGAGCCGAGAGAGAGAGAGACACCTTGATACGCACTAAATGAAAACCGGCGTTTCCTGACAGCCCCACCAGGTGACCATCTGAGTTGGCTGTAACACAAGGTGGCATTCAGGGTCTGCACCCAAAGAAACCTCACTCGACCGAAAGGCACGTCAGACAAACAATTGCGTCTCCGGGAAGGAAGGCGTTAAGAATCTGGCGCACTGCAGATTTGCAATAATGCATTATTTTCCTTGCAGGATTTTAAATAATTAAAATGTTTTCTACAAGAGCATTGCTAATTATCACACAAGAAAAAGTATACTGATCAACACTCACCAAAAAACAAAGAAAACTCACCAAAACGTTTCTCATTTGCACCTTTCAAGCCACACCAGGAGCCTCTATCGCTGCTGGCTATCCTGTTGCGATTTTGCTCTGAGCACAGTTAAAGCAAAAGAAGTGCCCCCCAAGTTCTTTAGCAAAAGATCCTTCTAAGCAGGGGCAGGTGGTTCTGAGGGCCACAGCCTCCCCACCCTACACCTCCTCATCACCACCCTGGCAATCTTCATGCTGTCTGAATTGCTTCAGAGTTAGAACAAATCTCAGAATCTGGGAGTATAAACTCTCCAGGTTTGATTTTCCCTCTTTAAGGTTATTTCATCTTTCTTGGGCCATTGCGTTTCTATATAAATTTCAGAATCAAGTTGGTTGTTTTTATACACACACACACACACACACACATTCTCCTCAGCACTGTTTTCCAAACCTGCTCATGTTGTTTTGTGACCACCGGCTGCGACATGTCAGTCACCGGCCAATCAGAAAACAGAAACCCTTCTAATCACTTCCAGCAGAGAAGCATTGAATGCAAGGAGCTAGTGACAGAGCTGTGGGGAGGAGTCATGGGGAGAAAGGGAGCGGCCCAGACCCAGGCTGGAGGTGCAGCAGGGGCAGGGGTGCTACGCAGAGGTCAGGAAGCTGTCAGCATCCTGGGGTGGGCCCCCCGATCCACCACCCAGGGCTAGGGCTTATATCTCTGCCCACTGTTGGGGATGAATTGTGTCGCCGCAAAATTAGTGTGCTAAACTCCTAACCCGAGTACCTGAGGATGGGACCGCATTTGGAACCAAAGTCATTGCAGATGTGATTAGTTCAAGTGAGGTCACACTGGAGTAGGTTGGGCCCCTAATCCAACCCAACCTGAGTTGGGAACGGAGGTCAGGGCAGCCTGGAACGTATAGGTCACAGGTTTCCAGCCCCAGCAGCACAGAAGAAAATAAAGAAGGCTGAGGATGACAGCACCAAGAGCAACAAACATCCTGCCCCGTGTGCATTCGCCAGGTGTCCCCTGTCCATCTACCCCTGCAATGGACACTTGCTGGCCACCACAACTGCTGTGATGAAAACATCCTCTGATATGGGTCCTTGGGCTCTCTATATGAATTTTGGAATTGATGTCAAGGAGTTGAATTTGTCACACCTCTGTTCTATGAGGCAGTGTTCAAGGTCCTCTGTGACCTGGTTGGCCCCTGCTTCTCCCTGGCCTCATCTGCTCCAACTCTCAGCTCCAGCCACCTTGGGCTCCTTCCCATCTCAGGGCCTTTGCATGTGCTGTTCCTCTGCTCAGACCATGTTCCCTCACATTCTCAGCTAAAGGGCCCACCTCACAGTGCCATCTTACACCCCCTGTTGCCCCTCTTTGCTCACTTTCCCCCTTCTTACTCTGTTTGTTTTCTTTGTAGCGTATCATATCTAGAAATGATAATAGATTTACTTCCTGACTGTAGGACCGTGCATGGCAGAATCTTGTCTGACTGGTTCAACTTTTTGTCCTCAGAGTTCATAATAAGGCCTGGCACATGTAACAGGTGTTCGATAAATATTTGTTGAATGAATAAATATTGTGACTTCCCTATAGCATGAGCCAACACAGGTTCACCCAGGCATGGACGGAAGGATAAAGCCAGCGTTGAGCAGGCGTGGCCAGGGGTGTCAAGAGGTTGCCCCAGAGCTGGCCAGCCTCACCTCCCATTCTCACTTCCCAGGGTCTCTGATCTCCTGCCCAGAGCAGCTCTCTGCACTGCTCCTCCCCACCCTCCACTGGGAGACTGACTGAAGGGGCAACAGGGGAGTTGGGGAGAGCTGGTTGGCAAGCAGACAGGAGATGAGACAGGTCTGAACTGGCAGGATGCAGTGGGCGGGAGAGGTGGCCTCAAGTTTCAGGAGCGGTAAGGAGTTCACATGCACTGGCCTTGGGCACCGTTAGGTGGCGGTGGGGTGCAGAGGTATCAGAATGACATTCAGGTTTCTGGCTTGGTGCTGAGTGGCTAGATCCTGAGATGGGGGCTTCGAGGGAAGAGCAGCTGGCTGGGGGTGGGTTGAATTTGAGGGGCCTGTGGGACATGGACACAGAGACATCCAAGGGTCAGTTGAATGGATATCGGGCTCCGCACTCAGACTCAATTAAGGTCACAAGAGAAACCCTAATAAAAATATGTTTGTTCACCAAAATTAAATGTTAAAGCCGCTCCTGAAACAAAGAGCTAATCAATAACCCTTTCTGCCTGACCAGGCGGTGGCGCAGTGAATAGAGCATCGGATGGGGATGCGGAAGGACCCAGGTTCGAGACCCCGAGCTCGCCAGCTTGAGTGCGGACCCATCTGGCTTGAGCAAAGAGATCGCCAGCTTGGACCCAAGGTCGCTGGCTCTAGCAAGGGGTTGCTCGGTCTGCTGAAGGCCCGTGGTTAAGGCACATGTGAGAGAGCAATCAATGAACAACTATAGCGTCGCAAGGGCAACGAGAAACTAATGATTGATGCTTCTCACCTCTCTTCGTTCCTGTTTGTCTGTCCCTGTCTATCCCTCTCTCTGACTCTCTGTCACTGGAAAAAAAAAATAACCCTTTCCACATCTTCGATGAACAAAGACATGTACTGCACAGTTGCTCTCCGTGGCGGCATCCCTCCCCAAGAGCGTCAGTGAGACACCTGCAGGAAGAATCAGGCTTTGTTGCAAGTGACATATGTAGAGGAAGCATATTTTCGTGTGTCTGCTCATCCACCTGAATGTTCAATGCCTTAATGATTTTACGACTCAGAAGTGTTTATTCCTGCCTCCTGGGTCTCGCCACACTCCCAGCAACATCGAGTTATGTACATTTTCAGAATGGGAGAGGCCCCGTTGATCTTTATTTAACCTGCTTGGCAGAGCTGAGTGGCTCCCTTCCTGAGTGACCCCCACCTCCCTGCACACACTGGGGCTGGTGGGTGGCAGGGCATCAGCTCTGCTCTGTAACCTTGGAGACAGAAAACCTGCCTGCCTTTGACCCCCGCCCCGGGGGCTGTACCACAGTGGACAGTCACACCTCTAATGCTGCTAAGTTTTTCTCCCTTCTCTTTTCTCAGTTCCCAATTCTTCCTTTTTTTTCTTCCAGTTATTTCCTAGAGCACTGGCCCACAATTCACATGGTTGTAAAAAAGAAGTAAACCTGCATATTCTAGAACCCCATAGGAGAAACTCCAAGATGGAAGTCATTCCTTGCTAACTCATAACAATTATTCGGTGAATGTTTACTATGCATCCATTCTTGTATTAGTCCTGGAGCTATACTGAGGGACAAAAAAAAAAAATGAGGTAGGCTTTTTTACCTATTTGAACTTAAAGACCAGCCAGGGAGCCAGATCATAATTAATAACACAAACCAATGTGAAATTTCTCCTGTGACAAATGTCGTAGATGAGGGCACTGTGGCACTATGAGCATATTTAATGAGGGGGAGCTGACCTCATCAGTGAGATCAAGGCAGACTTCCTGGAGGAAGTGCCAATGGAACTGAGATCTGGAGGATGAGTGATATTAATTAGGCAAAGAAGGAAGGGAAGGAACTGTCTTTGTAGTGAAAGCGCTTGAGCAACAGCCTATGTGGGCAAAACAGAAGGCACACATGAGGGACCAAGGAGATCCCAGAAGAACTGGAGGTGGGGACGAGGGGGTAGAGGGTGGGGAACGGTAGAGGTGAGCCAGAGAAGCAAGCAGGTACCAGACTACACAGACCACGCTCACCTGTTAAAGACTTTGTTTTCATCCCAAGAGCAATGGCATGCCAATTCATGTTTTAAACAGAAGGGAAACAATCCCAGACTTGCATTTCAAAGAGCTCACCAGGCTGTGGTGTAGAGGACAAATCTCAGGGGGACACAGATGCAGGATGGCTGGTTGCAGCAGGTTAACAGGACATGGGGGAGACCTTCTCACCCTGCCCACTCCATGTGTTTTCACCCCTCTATTGTTTCTCCCTTACTGCATTCTAATCTCTTCATATATCTTTTGTGCCCCAACGGCATGCCAACCTATGTGCATCATGTCCAGTGTTTCTCATATTAACAGGTGGCTAGGTTGTTTATATATTTTTAGTTATCACGAATAAAGCTGTCAGGAACAATCTTATGCAAGTCTTTCCAAGGACTATGTTCCCTGTCTCCCAGATAAATATCTGGGAGTGGGGTTTCTGGGTCGTGGCGCAGATGTGTGTTTGACTTTACAAGACACTCCCAAACTGTTTGCTGTTGGTTTCCACCCAACATCTGTGCCGTCAGCTTTCACAGACATCTGACCTTCCGTGTCCTTGAAATTGGAAGGTCCATCTCTCTTCCTGCCTTATTCCTTGAGAAGTTAGAATCAGGCTTTGTTGCACGTGACACGTGGAGAGGAAGCATATTTTTATGTGTCTGTTCAGATTCCCCGACACATACCTTCACACCTTGGCTGAAGTCCACAGCTCAGGAGGGAGAGGAGACATTATCACTAAAGCCCACGAGAGACTAAAACATTTGACCGAACCTGAACAAGCTGGACTTTCAGGATGAGAAAAGTCTGGGTTTTGTAAAAAATGCTGTTCAGAGTCGGGAAAGGCGAATTAAACAGAACGTAGTGAGACACTGATGGGAGGTATTGTGAACCCCATTTCATGGTTACTCCCCACCCATTTGGACCGTTGGATACCATCAGTTCTGAGCCCCCTACTTGGTGCCCCTCCTCACTTCTCTTCCCTCCCATCTGGGTCTCGGACTCCTGGCCACAACACAAACAAGAGCTGAGGGTCAGGAGGAAGCAAAGGCCAGAAGGAAAGGCAAAGACTGGGAAGCCACGGAGAGGGGAGAGCTCACCGGCCTGCAAGCAGGTAGCACAGGGCTGCTTCTGAGCTCGATCTGACCTTGCTCAGCTACACTTGTTCCCTCATGACTAAGCCTCTGTCCCCTCGAGGACCCCCGAAGGCCCTCTCCTGGTCTATACCTGGTTGGTTTCTGTAATGCCATTATCAGTAGGTGGTGAGATCTCTGCCTCCCTGTCCAGTACCACCCAGCCAGGAGGAGGAAAAAGGATCTACCCTGGTTCTGACTTCTAGCCGCCAACTGGGTGTCTGTAGGGAACACTGGGTAATTAGACAAATTAGTCACTGTAGGCACGTTCACAAAAGCCAGGCCCCCGAGCCATTAGCACCCTGCCCCTAATGGCCTGCCTGGGCCTCTGAGGGTGAAGCCCACATCCTTGCACCCAGACTGGGGTTGGGAGGTGCTGAGCAGGGCAGATGGGGAGCCCCATAGGCTGCTCGTGTGCCTCAGAGCCTGGCCTGCTCCCAGGTCAGTAGGCAGTGGGACAGCTGCCCACCCACCAGCTCATCTCAGGCCACTCTATTTCCTTCTGTGTTCCTGCCTCCTGGAGTCTCCTTCACTGCTCTCTTTATGGAGTTGATGCCTAGTCATCCTTTTACGCTGGCCCCAGGCACCATTTCCCCAAGGAGGGCCTCATCTAACCTGATCTTATAGGTTAGATGAGGGTCCCTTTTCCAGCTCCCACACAGGTCAGCCTAACCTAGAGGTTGGGTTCTGTTGCCAGAGAAGGAAGCCAAAGCCCAAACGAAAGGTGTCCAGTTAGTGCTCTTTGGATGGAAGCGACAGAAAACCCTATAGCTAACTTTAGGGGAAAGAGGACTACGTTGGAAGGCTAAGGTATGGTCAGAGACCTCAGCTACAATGGGGAGCAGAGTGCTCCAGGCTGTGTCAGGATCCAGACAGCGACACTGAGGCCAAGTCTCTCCAGACACACCTAGGTGGGAAGGGACATCCATCATTTTGATTCTCTGTGCCCCTGGACAGCCAGCCCGCTTGGTCTGCCTTGGGCCACATGCCCCATGCCCTTGACCAAGGTTAAGTAGGACTCCATGTTTGACAGACCCTCACATGCATTCATTCACCCACTACTCACAAACTGTTAGTGGCTATCTCTCCTATCCTCTATTGCACAGCTGGGGAAACTGAGGCACAAGAGGCTAAGCAACTTAGTGGGCAACCAATGGGTGGCCATCAGGAAATGAGAGCAGCCAGTCCGGTCCCAGGCCCTTCTCTAAGCCACACTGCCCCTAGGGTTCTACGTTAAGTGAATGTGTGGTGAATGAATGAGCAGACTGAACACCCATCCGGCCCCTCCCTAGAGCCAGCCTGTTTTCTGGCGCAACCTGCTGCCCGAGCCAGGTGTGGGTGTTGTCTGGTCCATCCTGACGGATGGGTGACACTTCCCCAGGCAAGGGTGGCCAAAGCTCTGCAGCCTATAGCAGCTCTGGGGTCCTAACACAGGATGAGTGGAGAGCAGAGGGTAGGGCAGATGCTTAGTGCCCTCACGGGAGCATTGTACATGCAACCTCATCTCAAACGTCAAGGTTGAGAGGGCTGGGAGCTGTTGGGCCTGCTGCAGGGAAGGGCCCATTAGGTGCTACCTTATTTCTTTTTTAAACATTTTTTAAATCTATTTAATTCATTTTAGAGAGAGAGAGAGAGAAGGGGGAAGAGCAGGAAGCATCAACTCCCATATGTGCCTTGACCAGGCAAGCCCAGGCTTTCAAACCAGCAACCTCAGCATTTCATGTAAGTGCTTTATCCACTGTGCCACCATGGGTCAGGCAATTGCGACCTTATTGTTGTAGCTCTTCCACAGCGGCGGTGGCTGTGTCCTGGGACCCTCCTCCGTGCCTGGTACTATGTGTCAGCACTTGAGAGAGGGATAAAGGGTGTCTAGGGGAGTGAGGTCACAAAGGGGACCTCAGTTCTGCATGGTCTGCTCTCTATCATCCCGTGGTCTTGGTGGGACCCTGGTCCTGGACCCTATCCTGGCTCCATCCTGGTCTGCCCCTACTCTGAGCACCTTTGATCCCCTGTCTAGCTTGAGCCCTGTCTCCCCCACACCTGCCAGACTGTCACCCAGTGAGGTCCTTGTAGGCACTTCTCTGTCCCACCCACCCAGGACTGTGAGTGCCTGGGCCAGGGCAGAGGTCTGTCCATTAGTGGCTCCCAGCACCTGCACGGGGCTCCACATGGTGAGACTCTGCTGGGAGGGTGCCTGGTTCAGAGACTTGGGAGGCTGTGGGTATTAGAGGAAAAGCCTCGAGGTGTTGTCCCTACAGAAATTTGTATTTTAGAAAAAAAATTTTTTTTAAGATTGAAAAGAGCTTAAAATTCCAAGGAATTAACCTCCAGGAGTTACATTGCAAGGAGGAGGGGGAGTGGGGCCCCAAGCGCCTCTGAGCAGACAGTCCTTTCCGTTGCACCCCTTCCTGAGCCTGTCCCCCTGACCACACCAGCTGCTGGCCACCCGTGCACCTGCACACAACCCTGGCCACTGAGGTGCCCTCTGACCTGCCCCTCGCCTGCTGACCCATCTCCTGAAAGGCATCCTGATCAGGCAGGTGGAGAAGCAGAAACCCAGCTGTGTGGTTTGGGACACACCCGCCCCTTCATGCTGTCCAGCCAGTCCATCATCAAGTCCTGCTGACCTGCCCTTCCTGGGTCTCTCACACCTTCCCTTTGCCCCCCACCGCCACCCCTGGCCTGGCCATTGTGGGCCACACTCACCTTCAGCTCTCAACCGGACTTTTCCTCCCAGGGCTCCTCACACCCTCACTGCCCCTTGTAATCTGTCCTTCTGGCTGTGGCAGTGCCGACTGGGACTGTGTCGAACCTTAGCTCATTTTGGAGAATACTGTATGGTTCTCCACTGATTCAGGTCCCAGTTCACCCCATGGACCTGAGCACAATGCTGCTAGACAAAACCATGGAGAAATGATGGCCATTGGGGAGCGGCCAGTGTGTCCACCATACATCTGCCCAAGCCTCTGCATGACCCTGCTTGTCCCTCCCTTGCCATCTCCACAGGTGGATGGGGCCATCTGGACATCGCGAACACCAGTTGCTTGACGGGCATCCACCCTCATCCGCACACGCCGTGCCACTCCAGCCTCCCAGAAATTGGGGAGCAGGGGTGGTGCATTCCTTTCCACAGATTAGTGTGCAGAGGCTTAGATGGGATGAGGACTTTGCCTCGAGACCCCAGGCATGGACACCTCGGGGACGCGTCTGCACCGGCCCAGGCAGGGTTTCTCCAGGACCGAGGCTGCAGCTGGCCCCTGGCCATGTCCGTCCAGGAAACCGCAGCCTCCTCTTTGTAACCTTTGCAGCTCTCTTGGTTGCAATTCTCAGTTCTTTGCCACCATACATCTCTCTCTTCTTTTCCTTTCAAAGATGACTCATAAGATGGAATGAGGCACTTTGGAGTAAACGATGATGGGACTGAATTATTCAAACTCCTCCAGACTCTGAAATGACTTTAATGTGTTTATGTTTTGCAGTAAGTGTTGAAATGGGCTAAGGTTCACAGGATTCGTCTTAATTTGTGAAGTGCCTCTTGGTTTCACACTCCGGCCCAGGACCCGCCGTGATCTAAATGTCTAGGGACAGCAAACTTCCCTGCTAACTCCCCATGCGTCTTGCTTCCTGTTCTGTGTGACAACCCTGACCATGCTGCTGCATTCTCCCCTTTGCTCGGACAGAACCCAGTCCTGTCCCTTGGGTGGGAAGGAGATGCTTTGCAACCTCACCAGCTTTGCTGGGAAATCCTGAAGCTGCAGCCGAACTGCCCAACTAGGGCATGTGACTTGTGCAACCTGAACTTGGGCTGTGAAGCAGAAGATATCAGAGGCCAGTGGTGCCGCACTGTCTCCTGGCACATAGCGGGTCCTCACGCAGTGACGTTTGCCGGAAGGACTGCCCTGCTGTTGTGTCCTGAGCAGGAGGGACGGGCTCCTGCAGGTCCATCCCGCCACCCCTAAGAAGAGCCTGGAATGAGAGGAGTGGCGGAATGGAAGGAAAAGGAGGGATGTTGTGACCCCAGGCAGCCAGCCCTGTGGGAAGTGGGCACCACCCTCAGGCCAGCAGGAGAAAGAGGCCCCTGCCCAGATGGAATATTCCAGCCCCTCTCTCCTTCTGCACTTGCATCGCCGGCCTGGGTTTCCCGCCCGCCAAACCCAGTGGGTATTAGGGGACAGTGAGTCACTGACAAGTCCTTACAGGCCAGCCCTTGGGACCTGGACAGAGCAGAGCAGAAAATGGACAAGGGATGGCAGCAGAAGTCCTGAGTGAGCCTGCCACCTGAGACCACTGCCTCCGCACGCAAGCTCTCCAGCAGGAGAAGGGCCTCTGAGCCCCCGTGGGTCTAGGGACTGTCAGAATAGAGATGGGCCCTGGGCAGGTCCATGCGAGAGAGACAGTGTGGCAGGGGGCAGAGGGACAGAGGGCAGAAGCCAAGGCACCCATTCCACCTGACCCGGAGGAGGACGCAGCCTGGCAGTGTGAGTGATCATTGAGTAGGAAGCCAAATCATGGAGAACACCAGAGCCACGAAGTTCGGTTTTCAAGGTCCAAATGCACCCACAGGACTGGCCCCAGGCAGACGCCATCACCCTTTCAGGCTTCCCCTGCTGGGCGGCTGGAAATGGGGTTCCTCCCAGATTCTCAAAAAGGAAACAAGGACCCAGAAGACCACTCCCAGGGGGACCCAGAAGACCACTCCCAGGGGGCCAGCAGTGGGTGCCCACCAACTCTCCATCTTTCTGCATCTCTCTCCCACTTAGGCCTGGGTTTCCGGGGCTTGCCCCCACCCAGGAGGGATGTAAAAACCTCAGCCACAGAGCAGGCAAAGCTAGGACCAGACAAGGAGACCTCCCCTCTTCGTGGTAGCGTTTCCTAAGGCGTGTTCCCCAGACCAGCAGCACCAGTAGGCTGCTATAGGGGAGAGGGTTCTGCAGTCACGGAAGTTTGAGAAGCACTGCCCACTCCACTGCTACCCGAGCGCCCAGAGGTCCTGGTTTGCGGAGGTTCCAATGAGGCCAGCTAGGGGAAAAGCCCGTTCCACTTGAGTGCCAGCTCTCCGAGAAGTTTGCGCACAGCCTTTTCATAGCTGAGCATGTGGAACCTCTGGGCACTGCGCGGGGGAGCCGCCAGGCCGGGTCTCCCTGGCGCTGGTCTCTGTACATCGTCCCCGAACCTTGGCGAAGCCTCTCTTCACGAGTCTGCTGTGAGCTTCACCAGAAACGGCCACGTCTGAGCCCGCGTGCCAGCTGAAGGCGGCAGCACCGACCAAGGCCACAGGGAGGGTGATTGTCGGAAGAATGATTAGGGCCGAGACCAGAACCCGCTGCCCCTCCCACATGGATGGCCTCC
This sequence comes from Rhynchonycteris naso, assembly GCA_037038555.1. NCBI lineage: Eukaryota > Metazoa > Chordata > Mammalia > Chiroptera > Emballonuridae > Rhynchonycteris > Rhynchonycteris naso. The sequence goes on from CM073001.1 coordinate 106,214,109, forward strand.
CTCCCCCCTCCGCAACCCAGGGGTCAGTGGTGACTCTTACTGCAAAATGAAGGCAGCTGCGCTCTGGAGCGTGGTCTGGGGTCCCACCAGAGAGACTGCGGCTCTGGGTTCTTTCACGGCCCATGCAGGGCCAGGCTCCAGGCAATGGCTGGGGGCGAGAAGCAGAACCAGACCCCTGCACGCCTTCAGGAAGCCTATCTGGTGTTACCAAGCCTCAAACCAGGCGTTTTCAACACAGCCTCTCATTGGGTCCTCCCCACGTGACACCTGTACCTGCGATTGCTCGACACACGTGAGACGTGGAACCTGAGAGAGGTCAGGTGCCCCGCCCAGGGTCCCACTGCCGCCTTCTGGGGTGGGGTGAATGACAGGGGCTGTACTAGGCTGCAGACTCTCACCAGCACCCCCACCCCCATCCCCCGAGGCTGGCTGTTAGGGCCATCAAGGGATCTGCTTGCAGGTTCCCGTCCCAACAGGAGTCATTGGCCCCAGCCAAGCTGAGCTGGTGCTCAGGTCCTGGAAACGCCCTTGTCCTGTCTTACCCCGTGTGACAGTGATACTGTCACCTTTTGCTTCCGGTCTCCAGTGTGCTCCAGTTTAATGGGGGTGAGACTGTCCTCTCTGCTCCAGGAAACCCCTTGAACCCCTCTTCCCTCTCAAGCTGTTTCTCCACCAGACCTTTTCACATGGTGAATCAGTCAGCCTGCCCCCCACCCCGACCCCAGAGCGCGGCTCTACCTCAGGAGGGATGGGACGGGAGGGCTGCCCTGCAGCCACCGTGGGGATAGGCCCTCCGGGAGCAGCTCCTCTCCTTCTGGCTGCTCCAGGACCGCTGGGCGCCTGGGTCTGAGTCCCAGTCTCACCCCACGGGCCCTGCTCAGCCCTTCTGAGCCACGTGTCCTCTGGGGACATGGGACATTCGCTATGGACCCCTCCCCTCCCAGAGCTCTGCGGCCTGAGACACACTTAGCACAGCTCATGCTCAACAGATACCAGGTGTTCAGAGAGATTAGTGTTTCCTAACACATCCAGGACTTCTGACCTCTCGGACAGAAGGTTCTAGAGGACACAGGTGGATATGGCTCTGGAGAAACCTTGTTGGGGGCAGACAGCTATGTTCTAGGTAGCCTGTTGTCGTCTTCCTGCCCAAGCCCCCTCCCTCTCTTCAGAGAGATTCGGCACATTTGGGGTGGAGGCAGAGGATCCAACTGCCAGCCTACAACACCCTCCCTACCCCGACCCTGGCCCAATGTCCAGGCCCTGACACCTGCTGGCCCCTGGAGTACTTAAGCAAGAGTCTGTCACCAGCTGATGGAGCCGAGGGAGGCCAGGTGTTGTGGATGGATGTTTGTGTCCCCCCAGAATTCACCTGTTGAAGCCCTAACTCCCTGGTGTGGCCATATTCGGAGACAGGGTCTTTAAGGAGGTGATTAACATTAAATGGAGTCATAAGGGTAGGGCCCTAATTGATGGGACTGGTGTCCTGAGAAGAGGACATCTACCAGCCGCTATCTACCAGCCAGGAAGAGAGTTCTCACCAGGAACTGAATCTGCTGGCACCATGACCTTGGACTTACAGCATCCAGAACTGTGACAGATCAATGTCGTTTGGCAGCACCAGCTGCTATACAGAGGGGGCAGGTGTCCTGGGCCAGCCAGTCCTGCCCCCGACAGCCCGACCCAGGGCCAACTCTCCCACATGGAAGAGGGGAAAGCTAGGGATGCAAGCAGACATGAGGGGGCTGTTCCCCAGGGAAAGGAGCGCAGAGGGCATCACCCACAAATCACCAGAGCAGTGGCTCTCACATTGAGGGGGCATCGGGACCCCTGAGAAGACGTGTCAAAACACAGATTGCTGGCCAGACCAGGCGGTGGCGCAGTGGATAAAGCGTCGAACTGGGACACAGAAGACCCAGGTTTCAAACTACAAAGTCGACGGCTTGAGTGCAGGCTCATCTGGTTTGAGCAAGGTTCACCAGCTTGAACTCAAGGTCGCTGGCTTGAGCAAGGGGTCACTCAGTGTGCTGTAGCCCCCCACCTCCATCAAGGTACATATGAGAAATCAATCAATAAACAACTAGGGAGCTGCAACAAAGAATTGATGCTTCTCACCTCTTTCTTCCTGTCTGTCTGTCCCTATCTGTCTCTGTCACACACACTCACACACACACACACACACACACACACACACACACACACACACATAGATTGCTGGCTTCACCCTGGAGTTTCTGACTCAGTGGATCTTGGGTGGGGTCTGAGAATTTTCATTTCTAGCAAGTTCTTAGGTGCTGAGACCCAAGTTCCAGAGACCCCACTTTGGGAACAGCTGCACCAGGGAGTATTGAGTCAAAAGGTCTAAGTCAGCCTGACCAGGCGGTGGCGCAATAGATAGAGCATCAGACTGGGATGCGGAAGACCCAGGTTCAAGACCTCGAGCTTGCCAGCTTGAGCGCGGGCCCATCTGGCTTGAGCAAAAAACCCGCCAACTTGGACCCAAGGTCGCTGGCTCCAGCAAGGGGGTGCTAGGTCTGCTGAAGGCCCACGGTCAAGGCACATGTGAGAAAGCAATCAATGAACAACTAAGGTGTCGTAATGGCAATGAAAAACTAATGATTGATGCTTCTCACCTCTCTCTGTTCCTGTCTGTCTGTCCCTATCTATCCCTCTGTCTGACTCTCTCTGTCCCTGTGTAAAAAAAAAAAAAAAGAAAGAAAGGTCTAAGTCAGAGGCGGGAGCACAGGGCTCCCCTTCCCCTCCCTCCTCCGGAAAATTGGGACAGTGATGAGGTAAGAAAGAGCTGGCATCTGCCATGTCCCTGAGATATGGCTGGCCCATGCATCAGCCCATTTCATCTTCAGGACAGACTGAGGGGGTGGGCGACCCCATCCCCATTTTAGACAGAATCCAGCTCAGAGAGTTGAACTGACCTGTCTGGGGTCCCACAGATACGCATGGGGCCAAAGCCCTTGCCTCTCTCATTCTCCTAGTGACCATCACTGTGTTCTGGGACACACAGGGACAACCCTTGACCTCAGAACATCCATATCTGCTCAGACGCTGCTGCCAAAAACAAGAGAGCAAACGCAGATCCAGATGCCAAGTAAGCCTTGCCTCTGACAGCTGGGTTCGGGTCTCCTGCTAGTTTCCAAGGACTGTGATTCTAGGGCTCTCTGGTGCATTGTCATCTCCCCCCAAACTCTCCCAGTCGAGAAACTACAGGTTTACAGAGAAGCTGCGGTCCCACAGACAAAGCCTTGCGCTGTGGGTTTCTATGACAACGCGGCTGCCTTGCCCCGTAATTATAATTAACTCCAGAGTTAATCATTCTCCTGGACCCTTCTGGTGGGAAAGGAGGCGGCAGCACTTGGCAGCAGGGGGAAGCAAGGAGGATTGATTATGTGAACCTCTGGGTCCCTCCACGTCCGGGGGCCTTCAGGGAACGGGACTGGAGAGGGATATGCTGTGCAAGCGTGGGGGATACCACTAGGCTGGGCAAAGACACACACACACCCCAGAGGCTGGCTGCATTGGAACATTGTCAGGGGCCCTACCACCCAGCACTGCACCTATTCCTCTGAGTGCCCCTCTTGGGAGTCTGGGAGCAGAAAGCAGGGTCATGGGCACCAGAGCCCCTAGGTCCATGTGCTGGCCGTGCCTAACTCAGATGGTTCCAAGCAAAGCCTCTCTGTGACCTGAGAACATAGAGTGAACTGTGGAGGTGGGGGCCAGCCCAAGGTGAGGAGCCGGCAGCAGTGAGCAAGGCCCAGCCAATCCCAACCCCATCCTGCCCCAGACAGGGCACAAGAAATCATAATGACGGCTGCTGTTTGCCAAGCACTTATGGCAGTTCCAGGCCCTGGGTTAAGCCCCACAGATGTACCTGATCCCAGGAAAGCACTCAGCTATCATCAGACCCATTTGGCGGATGAACAACTGAGGCACAGAGAGGCTAGGAGCTGAGTCCTGGCAGCCTGATCTTGGTGCCTACTCCCTGATCTCTGGTCTCACTTTTGACTGCTGTCCACATGGAGGTTCACAAGGCTTTGGTTGGAAAACAAAAGGGCTCTGCTTCCAAAAACAGAGTGAAAACCAATGTTACGGTTCAACTTTCCTACCTTACAGAGAAGGGAAGTGAGGTCTGGGGGATGAAGTGGCCGGTCAAGGGTCACACAGCTCAACGCATGAAAGGCCAATTCAGTCAACAGTCATCGATTCAATGAGAGCTCACTCTCTCTTCCTCTTTCTCTCTCTCTCTCTTTCAACAGCCAAGATTAGCAGCTGCTAATTCTCCTGTCTTTCCTCTAAAACATTTGTGAAAATACTGGTGCAAAGGAAAAATAAGTATTCGTCAAATAAAATATCCCTGAAGCTTTCCAAATCCATCCCACCCTGCAAGATTTTCTATACAGGTTAGAAGTTTGATGACTTGGCCATTTGTCCAGTGGGCTATTGGTGAGCTCCTGTGGGCACACAGGGCGCTTCTGTCTGGTTCTCACAGCAGAAACAGGGTTAACCCCCAAGCTCCTGTCCTAACACCTGGGCTATCTTAATACCCACACTACTACAGAAGCAAAGTAGAGTTGCCACTATTATGACCTGGGAACATCTCCTCCTTTTCCAGTCTCAGTTTCCCTATCTCTAAAAGAAGTGGGAAGACAAGCTAGTCACTGAGCCCCTCCCAGCTCCGGGAAGTGATGCTGCTCAGTGCTGACCTCCTTGCTGGGGGTCTCTATCCCGAGAGACAGAGACAGCACAGGTGTCCCATTGCAGCACCCACACCCACACCCCAGCTCGCTGCACAGGGAAATGGGAGGTCAAAATCAAACCTCCATTCCATTCCACCCTCTGTCTGGGTCCCGCTCACTCCTGTTTGGCCACAGACCACAGATATAGCTGACCGTTCCCAGTGTGAACCTCCCAGGTGGGACGATGGGCAAGCTGGTCACTGGACCCCCAGGCAAGTTGGCTGAGCAAATTATTAGCAAAGAAGAGTGTTGGAGGGGAAGTTTAAGCTTTGCAGAGATTGCCCAGTGTGGGGAGATAAGCAAAGCAGAGGTTCTCTGGAAAATGCAAGTCTTGTGATTAAAATAGCAGAACGCCAGCCTGTGCCGGTCAGCAAGACCTGACCGCAAGAATGTGCACATTCCTGGTTTTACTAATATTTGCCCCTCAGAGCCCAAACAGGCATCAGAGCCAAGATGGAGAGCCCCGCTTCTCGGTCCCAGTCCATCAGCTGCTGCGAGACAGAGCCCTGCTCTGCATGTGGAACAAGAACAGTGACCGAAGCAGGGAGGGACAAGGCCAGGAGCTCTCCTGCCTGCAGGTGTCTGTCCCCATCAGCGCTGCCTCCGCCCACCAGCCTCCAGAAGCTCACGTCCCCCCATCCGTCCCGAGGGCACCTGGTGGGACCTGAAGCCCTCAGGCCTGCACACGGAATGACAAGGGCGGGGTACTGCCCCCATCTCCGCCCGAGACCGGCCCGCATTCTGAATGCAATGTGTGAAAGCCTGTCCTTCAGTCAGAAAGAGCAGGTCATTCCCACAGTGCCCTCCACGCCGTCACTGCCACTGCCTTTGTCCCCAGAAAGCAGGCGGTGAGCCTCTCAACCATCTCAAGTGAAACAGTCCCTTGTCAAAACATAGAACCAGCACCAAAGTTACAAATTGCTGATTTTCGTGGCAAATTAGAACAGACTCCGTGGTGTCCCTGTAGGGACACAGCCCTCATTCAGTTGTCATCGCAAGTTATGGGTGGCACAGAGGCATGTAACCTCAGGGTCAAGGCCTCTAACTTGGCTGAACCTACAAGATGGGGCCAGGCAACCGGCACCACCCTGCTGTGAGACTGGGGGTGGGGGGGCCTGAACCAGGGGTCCCAAGGAAGGGGGTAGATATGAAAATGAGTTGCGCAATGCCCAGAAAATATATTATGAAAAGCAAACCATGCCTGACCAGGTGGATGGAGCATTGGCCTGGGACACTGAAGACCCAGGTTCGAAAACCTGAGGTCAGCAGCTTGAGCGTGGGCTCACCAGCTTCAGTGCGGGGTTGCAGCCTTGCGCATGGGATCATAAACATGACCCCATGGTCTCTGGCTTGAGCCCAAAGGTCACTGACTTAAAGAAGGGGTCACTGGCTCAGCTACAGCCTACCAGTCACAGCACATATGAAAAGCAATCAATGAACAACTAAAGTGCCCCAACTATGAGTTGATGCTTCTCATCTCTCTCTTCCTTCCTGTCTGTCTGTCTGGTGCAAAAAAAAAAAAAAAGCAAGCCATGAATCTGTGAAACATGAGAACAATCCCAACCTGAGATCATAACAAAAATTAGAAAATACTTTAAATGAAATAATAAACTCCTACAGACAAAGGTGGATTAAGTTGGTTGAGGCCCCAGGCACAGAAAACATATTAGGCCCCTTAAAAAAGAGAGAAAGGGAAAATAAAAATACATGTTAACCATATTTTTAAATAAAATATATTATGTACTATTAATGTTAAAATTGCACATATGAGCCTGACCTGTGGTGGCGCAGTGGATAAAGCGTCGACCTGGGAACACTGAGGTCGCCAGTTCAAAACCCTGAACTGGTCTGGTCAAGGCATATATGGGAGTTGATGCTTCCAGCTCCTCCCCCCTTCTCTCTTTCTCTCTCTCTCTCTCTCTCTCTCTCTCACTCTGTGTCTCCTCTCTAAAATGAATAAATAAAAAAATTAAAAAAAAAAAAATTGCACATATGAAACCAAACTTGGCGTCATTAGAAAAAAGTGTCAAGTTGGGGTTTTGTGGGGCCCTTCAGAAGTTGGGGTCCAGGGCGCGCACCCAGTGCGCCCACCGTTAAATCCGTCTCTAGGTGAGAATGATCAGGAATAAAAGGGATGAGCGTACCCCCCATCCTGCAGACAAGTTGCAGCTCTGCCTCTTCCCAGCTGTGTGTCTTTGAGTGAGTTCATCAACCTTTCTGAGCCTGCCTCCACATCTTACCACTGAGAACTATATATATAACATCTGCCTCATCAGCTATTAGGCGCGCTCAGTGCGATGACGGGTGCTACGTTTCTGGCAGGTGGGAAAACTAAATAAATCATAATGGTGATTGTCATGGTGTTGACAGTGGGTGTCAATGTTGTATGAGAGCCCCCAACTGCTACAAGCGGGGAGGATCACTTCCTGTGCTGGAAGAAGTCAGGGAGGAGCGATTTCTAGGCTGAACCTTGCAGGAGGAGGACAATCCTGGCTGGGAAGATAGTGAGCAAGACCCAGGAGGCCCGGAAGCCTGGGGTCCACCCCTTCCCCAGGAAATAAGAGTTCTAAATCCCTTTGGAGGGTGAAGCAGGGGGCTGACATTCAAGGCCTGTGTAGAAAAAACAAATGGGCCTGGCTGGTGGGCCTCATGCATTATGCAGCCACTAAATAATGAATGACTTGGATTTTTTTTTTTTAACCATTTGGTTACTGATTTCTGTCCCAGATGTTGAAAATATTACAATGGTCTTACCCAGCCTGTCTCTATGGTTAAGAGAACAATTTCATTATGACAGTCTCCAGGCTAACTGAGATGTTTATTTTCTGATAGACACAAGTGAGCAAGTTTCCAACAGATCGAGCCACCTTCTCCCAGAAGAAAGGAGTTCTCAGGGGCTCTGTTCACTTCCTCAAAGGCCTCCGTCTACACAACAGGCAACACACATTGTGTTTTCCCAGGCAAAGAGAGCTAAATGCGTTCCCCAGCCCAGCCCGGCCTCTGGGGAGAAAGAGGAAGAAAAGCCAGTGTGTCCTCTGCCCACATCTGCAGCTCCACTGCCACAGGAGGGCGGTCACTGGGGACCTCTCAACAGGAGGCTGGTAGGGTGACCTGCCTCCCTCCCCTGGAGAAATATCTCTAGACCTGGATTAGATGGAGGGAGGCTCTAGTCCCGCCCAAACAGAGATATGGGGGGGGGGGTCTCCCGAAGAGTCATAATAAAGCCTTTAAGGTCGCAGGGAAAGGTTGTGTGAGAATATGTTGTCGGCAGAGTGACCTACGACCTTGGGCCCCTCTAAAAATAATTAGGAGGCAATGACCTTCTGACCCAGGAACTAAATTCTCGTGTGAATTTATGTTCACACAAAAATCGGGACACGCATGTTCAAAACAGCTTTACTCCTAACAAGCACAAACCAGAAACAGCCTGCTGCCCTTTAAAGGGGGAAGGGTAAGCACCCTGGCACGACCACGCAGCCAAACACCTGTCAGTGGTAGAGAAGCAGACTATTGGTCCACACCAATCTGGGCAGAGCTGCAGAGAACTTGGGCGAGCGCACAGAGCCAGTCCCAGGAGGATACCTCCTGCTCAAGTTTGTTTTCAGGACAGCTTGGGGAGGAGAAAGGTAGAAAGATGGAGAACTAGCTGAGGGTTGTGGGGCGGGGGGTAGTGGTGGGAGGGAAGGTGTGGTCATAAAGGAACCCCAGGAAGGATTCTGGTAGTGTCAGAACTGCCCAGGGTCTTGACTGTGGTGGTGGAGTCACAAACCTGCACAGGTGACAAGTACATGAACACACACACACACACACACACACACACACACACACACGGTTATAGAAATGCAGAGAAACTGGGGAACCTGAATGGGGGTTGCACTGATCTATATACTGATTGTCATGGTTGAGCTAGTGTGTTGCAAGATGTGACCATTGGGGAAAACTGATGATCTCTTCTGGCCTATTTCTCACAACGGCATCTCCATCTGCAATTACCTCAAAATAAAAAGATTTCAGTTAAAAAAATAATAATAATAGCGATGATAGAATGCCAAGTGGAAAGGGCCGGCCACGAAACTGAATGTGTATCACGATCGTACCTTATTAAGACCTCAGGGCTGACACCCATCTTCTAAAGCTAAGCAATGGCCCGCCCCACCACCCAGCAATCCCACTCCAAACATATTCTCAAGAGAAATGGGTGCTTCTGCCCACCAGGAAACATGCACAGGGGTCACAGCTGGCAGTCAGGAACACTCCAGAGGTCGACAGGAGAACCAGTCGACTCCTTCACGTGGCAATTATAACGCACAGTAGTGCTCAGCACAAGGTCTACAAATCTCCCCAATAAAATACCAACCACAGCCAGCACCTTAGAGTGTATCCCACAGGGCCCAGGGTGCCCTCTTAGCCTCGGGGAGGGGGAGCAGGGGGTCTATTGTTCTCCCATTTTGCAGATGAGCGAACTGAGCGCAGACTTGAATACACTCGACTCAGGACCTAACACTATAAGTAGTAGAGCTGAATTAGAACCCAGACTGCCTGAGTCCGTGCTGGTGAGTGCCACGAGGAAGAGCGAGAAAGCAGGAAGGGTATGGGGGGGACGAGAGGGGTGGACAAGGAGGCCCAGTTATGGTTTACAGGTGTTTCCTGAGTGCCTCTTCCCTGCAGGGCACTGCTGTAGACCCTGGAACAACCAGGGAGCTGTCGCCCGGGACGCGATGCTTGGCTGAAGGTTCTGCTGTCACTGTGTTGAAATTCTTGATAATTTTTGAACAAGGGTCCCCACGTTTTTATTTCACAAATGATGTCTCCAGCCCTGAATGCAATCGTGAAACAAGGACCCCAAATGCCTCCCCTTCGCAGGGCTCTGGTCCAGCGGCTGTGGCTGAAGGTCAGGATGGAGAGAGAAGAGACGTCTGCGGGTCTCACAGGGAGGACTGAGGAAAGGGCACTGGTTGTCCTTTAGAGCCGAGGAAGCATAACTCAATTCCTTTCCCAATTTCATTACTGGGAAAAACAAGCTATGGCCCCGGGAGCATCTGCTTACAGAATTGAACTGAAAACAAAAGGGCATTCGCAGTGTCTTCCCTGAGCTCCGAGCGAGCTGGGCTCCCATAAATCACTGACAAGCAGAGGGCGGAGATGAGCTGAGCAGCGTGCTGCCCGGCCCAGTCCCTCCAGTGGGACAGCAGCGTGGGGCACAGCACCCCAAGGGGGACAGCAGCGCGGGGCACAGCACCCCAAGGGCCGCATGGTGCCAGCATGGGGCCAGTCAGCGTCTCCCAACCCTCCTCAGAATGGTGCAAGGAAGGGATCAGCTCTCCCACTGAGAGCTGAGAAACTAAGTGACTTGCCCAGGGACCCAGCATGAGTGAGGGGCCGGGGCAGGACCCAGGCTGGGTTTGTCCAGCTCCAAAAGCCATGCCCTGCGAACTCACCACGTCCCCTCTCTCAATACATGTGTGCTAAAATGCATTCTAATCCCCGACAGGAGCCGCCTGCCCCTTAGCTTTGGGCCCAGACAGTGGGGTCCCTCAGCCAGGGGCAGCAGTGTGCTGGCCGTTAGCTCCCACTGAAGCAGCCCACCCAGATCCTGGCTTGCTGGAGGACATCCTCCCAGCTCCCTGTACCCTGCTTCCCAAACTCCATGAAGGCCACAGTTTCTGTCTGTTTTGTTTCTGTGTCCGGATCAGTGTCCGGACAGTGCCTGACACACAGCTGACACACAGCTGACCCTCGGTATTTTTCAGGAGAAAAATTACTTGAGGGACGTGGGCCCGGGAGAAGTGTCTATGACGGCTCCAGTCTCAGCCGGGCTGCCCGGCTGACCTGCTCTGCTCCCCGTGCACGGAGGGTGTCAGCCAGGGACGGCACTGTATTGATCTGGACCCAACGCCCGAACAGCTCCCCTGTGGCTCCTGATTGCGCCTTCGCTCAGACTCTTTCAACTTTTACGGGTCACATCTCGAGAGCCTTGGTGCTGGCTGGTGTGTGAGGCCTCGTCCAGCCCTTATTTCACCAACAGGCCCTTCTTCAAGTGCAACTGCAGGAACAGCAAGAGGCCCCGGGGAGGCCTGGGGCCAGACCAGAAGCAAGCCTGGACAGACACAGCGCACAGGTCACGGCAGCTCTATCCAGGGCTGCCACCAGCCAACTCCCTTCCCTCCTCTGCTGCTTCCTTTGAGTTCTCTTCTATGTCATCTCCTTTAATCCTGTCAACAGCCCTGGGGGTTCCAGGACCAAGGTTACCTGGGAGGAAGCTGGCTCGGGTTGCAAGCCAGCAGCAGAGGGGCTGGGCCGGGATGATAAGGGCTGCTGGCCACAGTCTCCCTCCACCTGTGGTCTGTGCTCACCGCCTGCGGTCTGTGCAGAGCCCACAGCCTGGAATGAGAGGCCCCCATGTGTCTGCTCAGGGAAGAAGGTGCTCTAATTGGTCTCTTTCAGCTGATTAGGCCAGGACCCCACATCCCAAAGCAGCTGGCAGCCCTGGGGGGATGGTTTTTTAGAAGTAACTTCCTCCTGGCCTCTGATTTCCAACCAGACATACATATGTGTTTTCCAGGGTCCATGGCCAGTGGGGAGGGGGGTGTCGTCCCCCTCTGTCTGCTGCTGGAGGCCATAGAAGCCTCACCGTTCTTTCCAGTGGGAAGAAGGCAGGGTGAGAGGCAGGAGCAGGGAGGGAAGAGAAGAGACCCAAGCCTTAAGTGACCCCCTCACAGCTGGGGCCTGTGTCTGTCCCCATTACAGGCCGAAACTGACTGTAGCTACCGAGGCTAGCTGAGCTAATCAGCTAGCCAGACATCTCCATGGCATCGTCCCTCCCTCCCTCCCTCTCTGTCTGACCCACCTCCCTTGCACATACACACCACACACACACCAGACAGAAAAACAAGACTGAACTCAGCCCGTTTGCACAGGCTGTGCTGGGGCTGCCTCGCTCCCTCACCACAGAGATCAAAGCTGGCCACGGGGTTGTACAGCAACCTGGCCAAATGACCCATCCCTGGGAGGGGAACAGGGACGTTTGTTTCCATGATTAGCAAGCCAACTCCTGAATCATGACATATTTATGCTCTATGTCTCCAGCCACCTGCTCGGGCTCAAAAACAAATCCTAGGTTCCAACCACGGAGGAATTGTGGCCATTCATTGGGAGAACACTGCAAATGGACCATTCTGAAAGGTGGGAAGACTGACCAGGGATCCAGTGGGTGTAGGAGTATAAGGGGTCTCCTGAGCACTCCCAAGGGCTGGGAGTCCTACAGAGAAAGGCAGCCCTGATCCTTCCCACCGGAAGTCCACCTGGGGCTGGACCTTGTGGTGCTCTGTGAGCCAGCCTTAGTGTGGGAGAAGCCGATGTACGGCTCCTTGAGTCCGAGCAGGCAGCCTGCAGGTGGGACTGGCCCTGGTCTTGCTCCCTGGGGTACCAGACCTGGATCACAGTAGGCCGATGGGCCCACCCAACCTCTGCAAACCAAATAGCAACCAAGGTCTCTCGGGACAGTAGGGACCCGGGAAATCCTGACTCGAACCTCCCCCTTCTCCCCGTTCGAAGCCCCCCAAGACGTCTACAGGTCCCTGGGGACCCATCGTCTGGTGGCCTCAGTCTTCAGGCTCCTGCTTCCACCCCTCAGGAGTCCAGGTGTGAACCTCAGCTCTCCTTCAAGATCAGAGAACTTAAACTTCACATTCACCCACACAGAGGTTCCGGAGGTCAAGGGGACTCTGAAAGAGGAGTCTGCATGGGGCCAGGCTGGCAACCTTAAAGCGGCAGCTGACCCCACCAGTCTCAGTGCCTGCTGCTGGGAGCACCTGGCCTCCAGCCCACCTCCCCCAGCCCAGCCCGCCCCCACCCCGCTGGCCTTTTCATCTTTTAACATCCCTGCTGCAAAACCCAGAACTAGTCTCTTCTCTGTTGAGTTCGTACCAGCGACACCTAGGCCTCCACTGTGCATATGAGGGTATTTTTTGAAACAAAGACAGTCCTCTTTCTAAGAGCAATTCTGGACCCCATGGTCAATCTAATAGATCTTCTTTTGCTGCATATCTATAACTGTCCCTAAAAGTGGTGGGTCAACTTGAGAATTTATAAAGAAAAGTAAGTGACTGGGACCCAGCAACTGACTACTGACCATTGAATGACACAGTCCTGTGCTTAGCGCCTGCTCCTCACCAGGTGTTGGGAGCCTTGGCCAGAGCAGCCATTGCAGCCGGACACATGGGCCACAGGGGAAAGTCTGGAGTGAAGGATGGGGGGGGGGTACGTGGGTGATCAGGTGACTGGGGGAGGGGGAGGGGGAGCGGAAAGGAATGAAAAAATGTGGCGAGGGAAGGGAGCTAGAAGGTGGACCGTGCAGGCCAGCCCAGAGGTCAATAGGCTATATAGCTGTTTGAAGGGTGAGCCTGGTATGGGGACCTAGGACCCCCTCAAACCCCCATAATTGGTATGAAAAGTATTTTAAACTAAAAACGTTTGAGATTTACACAGACGACAGTGTGGTGATTCCCAAAGGGAAAGGGGAGAAGGGGGAGGTAGACAAGGGTAAAGGGGAATAAATGGTGATGGAGGGAGACTTAACTTGGGGGGAGAAGTGAACGCACAATACAATATACAGATGATAGATTATAGAATTGTGCACCTGAGAGCAATATAGTTTTATTAACCAATGTCACCCTGATAAGCTTAATTTTAAAAATAAAAAAAGAGGCCTGACCTGTGGTGGCGCAGTGAATAAAGCGTCGACTTGGGAACACTGAGGTTGCCAGTTCAAAACCCTGCACTGGTCCGGTCAAGGCAAATATGGGAGTTGATGCTTCCAGCTCCTCCCCCCTTTCTCTCTCTCTCTCTCTCTCTCTCTCTCTCACTCTGTGTCTCCTCTCTAAAATGAATAAAATAAAAATAAAATAAATTTAAAGATAAAAAATGTGAAGAATAAAATGGCAACAATTACATATCTATCAGCAATTGAATCTAAAAAACCAAATAAACAAGCAAAACACTCATAGATACAGAGAACATTTTTAAAAAATATTTTTTTTATTTTGTTTTATTCATTTTAGAGAGGAGACACAGAGTGAGAGAGAGAGAGAGAGAGAGAGAGAGAAAGGGGGGAGGAGCTGGAAGCATCAACTCCCATATGTGCCTTGACCAGACCAGTACAGGGTTTTGAACTGGCGACCTCAGTGTTCCCAGGTCGACGCTTTATCCACTGCGCCACCACAGGTCAGGCCCAGAGAACATTTTTTTTAAAAAAAGATCTTATTTATTCATTTTTAGAGAGAGAAAGGGAGAAAGAGAGAGAAAGAGAAGGGAGGAGGAGCAGGAAGCATCAACTCCCACATGTGCCTGGACCAGGCAAGCCCAGGGTTTCGAACCAGCGACCTCAGCGTTCCAGGTAGATGCTTTATCCACTGCACCACCACAGGTCAGGCTACAGAGAACATTTTGATGGTTGCCAGATTGGGGGGGTGTAGAGGGGAGTGAGTGTAAAAGGTGAAGGGATTAAGTAGTACAAATTGAGACCCTGGCCAGTTAGCTCAGTGGTAGAGCATCGGCCTGGTGTGTGGAAGTCCCGGGTTTGATTCCCAGCCAGGGCACATAGGAGAGGCACCCATCTGCTTCTCCACCCTTCCCCCTCTCCTTTCTCTATGTCTCTCTCTTCCCCTCCTGCAGACAAGATTCTATTGGAGCAAAGTTGGCATGGGCGCTAAGGACGGCTCCATGGCCTCCACCTCACGTGTTAGAATGGCTCTGGTTGTAACAAAGCAACGCCCTAGATGGGCAGAGCATCGCCCCCTAGTGGGCATGCCAGGTGAATCATGGTTGGGCACATGTAGGAGTCTGTCTGCCTCCCCCCCCCCAACCCCTGACTTCTCACTTCGGAAAAATACACACACACACACACAAAAAAGGTACAAATTGGTAGTAACAGAACAGCGATGGAGATGTGAAGTACAGCATAGGGAATATAGTCAATAATAGTCTAATCGCTGTGTATGGTGTCAGATGGGTACGAGATTTATCTGGATGACCACTTAGTAGGTTATATAATGTCTAATCTGTACACCTGACACCAATGTAACATTGCATATCAACTGTAATTGGAAAATTAAAAGAATGATTTTTTAAATAATTTGAGATTCAACAGGTGCAGAAAGAAGCTTTTTGGGAGTCTCCCTTATCTAACTCAAGACAGACACTCTGGAAAGGAGGCTGCCTATAAACACCCTTCCCCCCCGGGAGGAAGATGCAGAAGCCCACCTGCATAAACAGATACATCACAGCTGCCTGCTTTCCGGGTCGTCCTTCCACACCCACCGGTCTTCCCCAGAAGCCTCTCTCTCCCCCTCGGCCCCATGCTTTGGGTATATGAACCCCCAGCTCTCTTACGTGTGCCTCATGGGCACGTGGATATACTTGATCTTTTCTCCTGTTAATCTACTGCCAATTAAACTCACAGATTCCAAACAAACACTGAACACAAATATACAGAGGGAAGGTTTTCTTCCCAACAAGTTTGGTGTGTTGCTTTGCGAGCTTATCTCTAAGAAAGCTCTGGAGACAATTCCTCGGTACAAGCACACATTTGGCCAACGGGCTTATCAAATGTGTAGAGGCATTAGCCACTGTGGCCTCGTGTGGGAAGAGCCACCATCATTGTTAATTTGGAAAATGGGAAGGGCAGGCCATAAAGATTTGTCATGAAAAACTGAATGTGGTCCGAGTACACTGCCTCTTGGGTTGGGGACCCCGATCACACCTGTTCCATCTCCGTCCAGCCTCACCCCATATACAGCCAACCTGCCTTCTCTTGCGGGGGGCATGCTGAGAAAAGTCTCTTCCCAACTCCATTGCAGGGTCTACATGCATCCGGTCATCCATTTCTCACTCCCTCATTCCCTAACCTGCCATTCTTTTATATGACATTACTGAGTTCTTCCATGGAGCAGGCTCTGTCAACACTCAGAGTAGCCAAGGCAAGTGAGAGGCAGGGGGCTGGCACAGTGGAGGGGCCGCCCTACAGCCAAGTTTACAGCTGGGGAGACTCTCAAAGAGCCCGTTTACAGAGGAAGGGACAACTAAACCCTGTGTGTAGAGGCTGTGACAGGCCTCTGACAGGTGTCAATATGGGTGGCAGGTATTAATATCAGTGAAATTTTTAAAATTATTTATTTAGTTTTATTTTAGAGAGAGAGAGAGGAACAGGAATATCAGTTTGTTGTTCCACTTATTTATGAGTTCTTTGGTTGATTTTTGTTTGTGCCTTGACCAGGGATTGAACCAGCAACCCTGGTGTATCAGGATGATACTCTAACCAACTGAGCCACCCAGCCGGGGCTCATCCTGGTTTTTGAGGAATATGCCATCCTGCTGACATCAGCTCCAGCAGTGAGGGGCGTTCCTGGTGCAGACACATCTGTTCCTCACAGGGACAGTCACTGTGTCCCACACCCCTCAGGGAGGGAGAGAGTGAGCAAACCAGCACCCTCCCTGCAGACCAGGTCCACACTGTGGAGGCCTGGAATGTGCAGGGCCTAGGGCATCCATCAGGGGGCCTCTGCCAAGCCAGAGCATGGCAGTGAGCCGGCTTGGGCTCCATTTGTGGTCAGCAGAGGCCACCTTCATCCCCAGCGCCTCCTAACGGTGGGCCTGCAGAACTCAGTTTTTTCAGCTGTGAAATGGGATCATAATGATTTACCTTGAAAGGGTAGTTTAGAGTATTAGAAATGATCCTGGATGCCAAACCCCTCTCCCACTTGCTATACAGTGAGCAGATGTCATGTCCCTGACCTGTCCCTTGCCCCACCACCCAGAGCTGAGGCTTTGTTTAGCTACATCCTGGCATCAGGGAGGGCGCAGAGCCTGTCAGGAGCCACCTTGTGGGTTACCAGGAAGCGGGGGGGGGGGGTTGAGTTAGGGGAAGGAGGAGAGCAGGGCCCAGGAGAGGGACTGCCCATATCCAGCGTCTCTGACCAGTCCCGGCTGCTGGCCCAGCTCCTGCAGCGTGTTTACCCTGTGAGCTGCCCATCCCCGTCTCACTGACCCGCCCCCCGGCTCTGCAAGACCTGGTTAATTTAGAGTAATTTTAATCAATTAGGTGAAGTGTAAAATAACTGCTCTGCTTTGCTCGGGAAATGGGGCTTGTTGTCTTTAAGGCTTTATTGGAAAGGCATTAAGATGGAATTTTGTGTTCTTGGCAGGTAGATGGCGGGAAGGGCTGTTGGAGAGGTTGGGATCAGAAAAAGCTCCACGGAACAGGGTGACATCTGCTCCATGTCACCCCTAGACACTGGTGCCCAACCCTGGGCAGAAGGACTCCCAGATACACACACGGTGACAACCCAGCAAACAGCCACGCTGCTGTTCTCCTGGTACTCCAGAGGGCTTCCGTGCACGCAGCCCACATCTGCCCCCCCCACCAGCAAAATGAGAATCACGGACCCCTTGGACATGCACACGGGAAGCAGTGAACACTGGCTCAAGCCAAACACATTCATATGAGTACATGTGTCTTCCCCTGGTCTCTTCAGGGGAAGAATTCACCCAGATACCTACACCATCCTCCCCGGTCATGTGTTTTCAGTGGCCTCACAACCCTGGTCACCCAGGAATGGACACTCATCATAATAGCCATGAGTAGCTGTGGGCTCGGACCATTTATAGAGCTTGTCGAAAACCAGTGTTTCACGTAGGCATTGCAGTATTTATCTCCTTGTGTCCAAAACGAGGACATATGGTCAGACACAGCTAGCTGGTCTCGGGTCGTCTTGGCATCCGCGGCTTCGCACAGCCTGTCTCCTACACAGAGCGTGACCCTGGGGCCCGCTCACTGGGGGGCCCAAATTCCGTGTCAGCCCTGCTCCTGGCCTGCAGTTTCATCCCCCAGGGCCCTGTGATGGTGCTCCCTGGGAAACATGTGTGGGGACCTACGTTGCATCCTCCAAAGAGGAGGTTAAGACAACCAGGAGTCGCGTGGGGCTGCCCCTCTGAGCAGGAGAAATGCAAAGCCGCCCACTCAAAGAGAAGCTAGAGGATGAAGAAGTGAAACGAGTACGCCTCCTCTCCTGGCCATGGCAGCCTCCACCCCTGTGCTCTGGTGGAAAACCTGAGGCTGGAGTGGCAACCCTCAGACCAAGGGGACAGCTGGGACCGGGCTCCTCAACCCACTTCTCTGGCCACACCCTACATTTGGAGGTAGCTGCAAGGATCTGTCTCTTCTGTCCAGGGCTGGTGGGTATTCAAAGCTGTCAACAACTAATGTGGTCCAAGCACAGCCTCATCCAAATAGCTGCCTACCTGCTCACCTTGGCATGAGTGGTGGCTGAACTTCAGCCCTGCTTCCCTCGTCTCAGCCACCTGGGGACAGATGGCTCCCGCCGCCCCCTGCTGGCTCATGTGGGTTTTATACTGTGACGCTGAGCCATTGTTAATATTCACTGATGCTGGTGTTGGAAACTGGGACCAAAGTGATTATCACACACATGCACGTGCGCACATACACACACATACACACACAGAGTGATGGGGGGCCGGGTGCAGACAGAGGCTTCTGGACCCCATGGCTGGGGCTTGGTCACAACACTCAACTCTTTCTCTTTAAAAGAAAAAATGTATATATTAGAATACGCACCCTGGGCTTCATTCAAAAAAGGTAGAAAAAGCACGTCCTGTATTTAGAAATGCTTTTGTCCAAATAGCCACACACACACGCTTTGGTTATGGGGAAATTAGCTTATAAGATGACCCCTGTGTTTCTGATACTGCAGCAGTGACCGCAAGCATGTATCACCTACTGGGTGTCAGACCACTAGGTACTTGTGAAAAATAATATAAACGGCCTGGCCTGGGTTGGCACAGTAGATAGATCATTGACCTAGAGTGCTGAGGTTGCAGGTTCGAGGCCCTGGGTTTGCCCAATCAAGGCACGTACAACAAGCAACAAGCAAGCAATGAACAACTAAAGTAAAGCAACTATGAGTTCAAACTTCTCATCCCATAAAATCAATAAATAAAATCTTCAAAAATAATAATAATATAGCCTGACCAGGTGATGGCGCAGTAGATAGAGCACAGGACTGGGATGCTGAGGACCCTGGTGTGAAAACCCGGGTCGCCAGCTTGAGCGAGGGCTCATCTGGTTTGAGCAAGGCTCACCAGGTTGAGCCCAAGGTCGCTGGCTTGAGCAAGGGCTTACTTGGCCTGCTGTAGTCACCCAGTCAAGGCACATATGAGAAAGCAATCTATGAACTAAGGTGCTGCAACAAAGAATTGATGCTTCTCATCTCTCTCCCTTCCTGTCTGTCTGTCCCTATCTGTCCCTCTCTCTGTCTCTCTCTGTCACTAAAAATAAAAATAAAATAATAATATAGGCCTGACCTGTGGTGGCGCAGTGGATAAAGTGTCGACCTGGGAACACTGAGGTCACCAGTTCAAAACCCTATACTGGTCTGGTCAAGGCACATATGGGAGTTGATGCTTCCAGCTCCTCCCCCCTTTCTCTCTTTCTCTCTCTCTCTCTCTCTCACTCTGTGTTTCCTCTCTAAAATGAATAAAATAAAATAAAATAACCTAAAAAATAAAAATAATAATAATATAAACGGACCCACTTTAAAATGAAGGCCAAGTGGCCATCTTGCCTTGCACGTTTGACTCCTCAAACCTTTGGGGTATTGAAACTGCGCAGAATAACCTCTGGGCTGGGCCCAAAGCAGCCTCGCATCCAAACAACCATTTGCAAAGATAACAGGAAGGCAGTTATGACAATTCTGTCTTGATGACTCCAGGACTGACAATTGAAAACATTCTGTCAAATTAGCAACACAAGGGATATAACCATTCCCCTTCCCTTGCTCACTCACACTTTTTGCCTTGACTCCCAATCAAAACACTATTTGGGCTTCTGCCCAAATCAGTGCTTCCTGAATAGCTATTTGTTTGGATCTTAAGTAAATATTTGTTTCCTCTCACTTTGGCCTTTTATATTTAGGTTTACAGCACTACTACTGTATTTAGTTAGGGAACTGTGACTTGTAGAGGCTAAGGGACGTCTCTGTTGTCACAGAGCTAAGAAGAAGCAAAGCTGAGATTTGAATTTTCACCCCCCATAACCTGGAAGCCCAATTAGCCACTCGCATTAGAAGTTCTCCTCTGGTCCAGGCAGAAAATGGGGAGCGGGCAGGGGACGCGGCTGAGAAGTGGCCAGAGGGCCAGGGCTGGCCCTTGGCTGTGGAGTTCTCTCCTCCAGCCCTTCCGGCACCATCTGCTCTCGACCCCACGGCTCCCACTTGCCCTTTCAGTGATGAATGGTCTCCATCTGCTCCTTTTGCACACACAAGGAAACTGAGACCCCAGGGGCTATGACCTGCCCACGGTCACACAGCCAAACCCAGCAGCAGGAGAGGAGCCTGCCCAGCCCTCCCTGTCCACCTTGCTCTGCTCTGTAGCCGGGACTAGCCCATCCCCCAGAGGCAGGCCCGCCCATGCCCCTCTCCTTTCTTATCTCTTCTCCCAACTCTGTGCCCTTTGGTTCCCCCGGGAACAGGCTGACATTCACCATGATTAGCTCGCTTCCCCCTCTACCCACAGCCAAGAGCTAATTGTCCTGATTTTCTTCCAAGAACGGTCTCTCTGAATAGCCTTCGCAGGCACAATTAGGCAGGTTCAGCCCAGCTTTCACACTCGGCTCTGAAAAAAAAATCAAATCAGCCAGGAAGCGGAGCCTCTCAGAAGTTCTCTGAGAGCTCCTTTGTGCGGGGAACAAAGTGTACCCATAATTACCTGCTTAGCTGATGAGCTCCGGACCTTGGGCCCTGCTGGCAGGAGAGCCCCGCCCACTGCTCCCCACAGAGACCCCTTCTCTCGCCCCCGTGGGCATCTGTTTCTGGGACTTGCTGTAGGGTGGTGATGGTGCCCGGAGGCCCCTCCACACTCAGGCCTGGCCAGGTGCAACCTCAGGTGATTATTCCAGGCTGTAGAAGCCCAGTGATGAGACGCTGGAGAGATGCACCAAACACAAAGTTCAGGCAGAGTCTCCCACAGGTACTCCTGCCTTGTGCTGACCACATGGCTACTTTAAAATGCACAGTCATCGAGCATACATCAACTCAAAATTTATGGGACACAGCAAAAGCAGTTCTGAGAGGGAAGTTTATTGCACTACAGGCATATCATAAGAAGCTAGAAAAAGCTCAAATAAGCAACCTGACCCTGCATCTAAAAGAACTAGAAAAACAACAACAAATAAAACCCAAGACAAGTAGAAGGAAGGAAATAATAAAGGTCAGAGCAGAAATAAATGACATAGAGGCTAAGGAAACAATACAGAGGATCAATGAGACAAGAAGCTGGTTCTTTGAAAAGGTAAACAAGATTGATGAACCTTTAACTAGACTCACCAAGAAAAAAAGAGAGAGGACTCAAATAAATAAAATTAGAAAGGACAGTGGAGAAATAACAACTGACACAACAGAAATACAAAGCATTGTAAGAAAATACTATGAAGAACTATATGCCAAAAAATTAGACAATCTTGGTGAAATGGACAAATTTCTTGAATCATATAACCTTCCAAAAATCAATCTGGAAGAATCAGAACACCTAAACAGACCAATTACAGCAAATGAGATCGAAACAGTTATCAAAAAACTCCCAAAAAAGAAAAGTCCTGGGCCTGATGGCTTCACAAGTGAATTCTATCAAAAATTCAAAGAAGAACTAACTCCTATTCTCCTCAAGCTATTTCAAAAAATTCAAGAGGAAGGAAGACTTCCAAACTCCTTTTATGAGGCGAGCATAATTCTGATCCCAAAACCGGGCAAAGACAACACAAAGAAAGAAAATTATAGGCCTATATCCCTGATGAATTTAGACGCTAAAATTCTCAACAAAATATTAGCCAACCGGATCCAGCAATATATGAAAAAAATCATACACCACGATCAAGTGGGATTTATTCTGGAGAGGCAAGGCTGGTTCAATATTCGCAAATCAATCAATGTGATTCACCACATAAACAAAAGGAAGGACAAAAATCACATGATAATTTCAATAGATGCAGAAAAGGCATTTGATAAAATCCAGCACCCATTCATGCTCAAAACTCTCAGTAAAGTGGGAATACAGGGATCATTCTTTAACATGATAAAGGCCATATACGATAAACCGACAGCAAACATCATACTAAATGGACAAAGATTAAAAGCAATCCCCTTAAGATCAGGAACCAGGCAGGGTTGCCCACTTTCACCACTCTTATTCAACATAGTTCTGGAAGTCCTAGCTACAGCAATCAGACAAGAAGAAGAAATAAAAGGCATACAAATTGGAAAAGAAGAAGTAAAACTGTCATTATTTGCAGATGATATGATATTGTATATTGAAAACCCTAAAGTCTCAGTCAAAAAACTACTGGACCTTATAAATGATTTCAGCAAGGTGGCAGGATATAAAATTAATACTCAGAAATCAGAGGCATTTCTATACACCAATAATGAAATATCAGCAAAAGAAATTAAGGAAACAATCCCCTTCACTATTGCAGCCAAAAAAATAAAGTACCTAGGAGTAAATTTAACCAAGGAGGTTAAGGACTTGTACTCGGAAAATTATAGAACATTGATAAAAGAAATCAAGGAACATACAAACAAGTGGAAGCACATACCGTGCTCATGGCTAGGAAGAATAAACATCATTAAAATGTCTATATTACCCAAAGCAATTTATAAATTCAATGCAATACCAATTAAAATACCAATGACATACTTCAAAGATATAGAACACATATTCCAAAAATTTATATGGAACCAAAAAAGAACACGAATAGCCTCAGCAATCTTAAAAAGAAAAAATAAAGCAGGAGGTATCACTCTTCCTGATATCAAGGTTTACTACAAGGCCATTATACTCAAGACAGCCTGGTACTGGCATAAGAACAGGCACATAGATCAATGGAACAGAACAGAGAACCCAGAAATAAACCCACAGCTTTATGGACAACTGATATTTGACAAAGGAGGAAAGAACATACAATGGAGTAGAGACAGCCTCTTTAACAAATGGTGTTGGGAAAATTGGACATCTACCTGCAAAAAAATGAAACTAGACCATCAACTTACACCATTCACAAAAACAAACTCAAAATGGATAAAAGACTTAAATGTAAGCCGTGAAACCATAAGCATCTTAGAAGAAAACATAGGCAGCAAGCTCTCCGACATCTGTAGCAGCGGTATATTTGCCGATTTATCTTCATGGGCAACTGAAATAAAAGGCAAGATAAACAAATGGGACTATATCAAACTAAAAAGTTTTTGCACAGCTAAAGACAATAGGAACAGAATAAAAAGACAAACCACACAATGGGAGAACATATTTGGCAGCACATCTGATAAGGGGTTAATAACTAAAATTTATAAAGAACTTATAAAATGCAACACTAGGAAGACAAACAACCCAATCAAAAAATGGGCAAAAGAAATGAATAGAAATTTCTCCAAAGAGGACATACATATGGCCAATAGGCATATGAAAAAATGCTCAACATCACTAATCATTAGAGAAATGCAAATTAAAACCACAATGAGATATCACCTCACACCAGTCAGAATGGCACTTATCAGCAAAACAACACAGAATAAGTGCTGGCGAGGATGTGGAGAAAAGGGAACCCTTCTGCACTGCTGGTGGGAATGCAGACTGGTGCAGCCACTGTGGAAAACAGTTTGGAGATTCCTCAAAAAATTAAAAATCGAACTGCCTTTTGACCCAGCTATCCCACTTTTAGGAATATACCCTAAGAACACCATAGCACTGTTCGAAAAGAAGAAATGCGCCCCCATGTTCGTGGCAGCATTGTTCACAATAGCCAAGATCTGGAACCAGCCCAAGTGTCCGTCAGAAGACGAGTGGATTAAAAAGCTATGGTACATATATACTATGGAATACTACTCAGCCATAAGAAACGATGACATCGGAGCATTTATAACAAAATGGATGTACCTTGATAACATTATACGGAGTGAAATAAGTAAATCAGAAAAAAAGAAAAACTGAAAACAGCACGATTACATACATAGGTGGGACATGAAAGTGAGGGTATGAGACATGGACAAGAGAGTGGTGGTTATGGGATGGGGGGAGGGAGGGAAGAGTGGGATAGGGAGGAGGGGAGGGACGCAGGGAAAACCAGATTGAAGGTGACAGAGGACAATTTGACTTTTGGTGATGGGTATGCAACACAATTGAATGATAAGATAACCTGGAGATGTTTTCATTGTACATATGTACCCTGATTTATTGATGTCACCCCATTAGAATTAATAATAATAAAATATATATTAAAAAAAAAAAAATGCACAGTCATCTTTGCCACAAGAGTCGGAGCTGCCAGCTGACTAAAGAAAATCTTTATTTCCTGCTAAATGGTGCAAGCATCAAACTGTTGTTAGGCCAAGGAAACTGCTGGTAGTACTTTTCCTGGGGACGAAAAGGGAGGACCTTTGTCTACATGTGGAGAAACTGAGGCCCAGAAATCCATTCAACTCAGCCAATAAATGGGAACACTGAGCCCTGGCCAGATGGATAGCGCATTCGGTTAGAGCATCATCCTGATACACAAAGGTTGCCGGTTCGATTCCTGTCAGAGCACGTACAGAAACAGATCGATGTTTTGTCTGTCTCTCTCCTTCCCTCTCTCTCTAAAATCAATAGAAAATAAAGTTTAGAAAACAAATGGGAGCACTGAGATTCATCCAGTGTCCCTGATTCCTGGGCCAGCGTTCACCACTGGTATCAGCAACACTCCAACCCCCATATGCTGTCTCTGCAACCTAACGAGCAGCACCCTGACTGACTCAGAGCCCACGCGTGGACATGGCAGCTGACCATCTCACTAACCAACAATCCTGCAGGGCCGGCAGCTGTAGAGAGACCAGTCTGAACGAAGGATTCCTGGCCTTAACCAGACTTCTCTTCTCTGCACTATGCGCACCTGGGCAAGCCCCTCACCTCTGTCTGTCACCCGTAAAATGGAGATGAAGCCGCCCACCTCCAGGAAAGTGCCTGGTCCAGGAGCAGTGAAGGTCATGCCCACATATGCATTGGGTAAATGCCCTGTTCTATACCTCTCAGAGGGTCACACTGCTCAGGTTCTGAGAAGTCCCGTGGGAAGAAAGCCTGGTGAACTGTTGATTCCCGAACCTTGTTTCCTGCTGGAACTGTTTTTTCTGGTTACACTGTGAAAAGCACACTTTTGAAAACAGCACTCAGCCCTGGCCCATCGGCCTGGTGTGTGGAAGTCCCGGGTTTGATTCCCAGCCAGGGCACACAGGAGAAGCGCCAATCTGCTTCCCCACCCTTCCCTCTCTCCTTTCTCTCTGTCTCTCTCTTCCCCTCCAGCAGCCAAGGCTCCATTGGAGCAAAGTTGGCCCAGGCGCTGAGGATGGCTTCCTGGCCTCCGACTCAGGCGCTAGAACGGGGGTCGGGAACCTTTTTGGCTGAGAGAGCCATGAACACCACATATTTTAAAATGTAATTCCATGAGAGCCATACAATATGTTTAACACTAAATACAAGTAAATGTGTGCATTTTATGTAAGACCAACACTTTTTTTTTCTTTTTATTTATTTATTTTAGAGAGGAGACACAGAGTGAGAAAGAGAAAGAGAGAGAGAGAGAGAGAGAGAGAGAGAAAGGGGGGAGGAGCTGGAAGCATCAACTCCCATATGTGCCTTGACCAGACCAGTGCAGGGTTTTGAACTGGCGACCTCAGTGTTCCCAGGTCGACGCTTTACCCACTGCACCACCACAGGTCAGGCAAGACCAACACTTTTAAAGTACAATAAGTCTCTGAATTCTTTTTAATAACATTGTTATGCTGTTGCTAACCAATAATGAGTGAAGTACTTCTTACCATTAATGCGACTTCTGGTGCTGCATGGTTTTGCTGATAGCTTTGTAATCTGGTTGATATGTGGTGAGGTTAAGCTTCATGAAGGCGTTGACACTTCGATCCATTAGACGTGATCATAGGTTGATCTTAACGTTCTTTAGATGTGAGAAAGACTGCTCACATGCATACGTAGAGCCAAACATTGTCAGTACAGCAATACTCACACACTGCAGCATGTGGTATGTGATGGGAAGTGCGTTCCAAGTTTTGACAATCAGCTGGTCCACAAGTTGAAGATTTTCCATTTCCCCCCATTTGTGTTCGCTCGCCAACTCTGCTTGCTGTCATGCAAGTCTTTCCAAATCTCCATTCAGTGACTTGAACTTATTCACCCACATATCTGAGGCCTTCAGGTCAGCAGCTTATAGCTCAAAATCACTGACGGAGACACCGGGGATATAACTCAGGTTGGCACTGTCCACTGCACACTTGTGTGGATGGGTGATGAACTTAAAAAGGCGAGTGCGCTCACGAAATTCTACAAAGTGTGCTTTGAATTACTGTAGGAGATTAGATGTGAAGTCTGCTAGCTGCTGGAGATCAAGATGTTGAGCAGGGTCACTTGCTGTGCATGCATCTTTAAACTCTCCCAGTTTTTCAAAGTGTAGTAACAACCTGTTTCAATGTTGGCGATGAAGAGTTCCAGCTTGTTTTCAAATGCAAATACTGCTTGTTGAAGGGATAAGACTGTATTTCCAACACCTTGCATTTTCACATTGTGTTGGTTCAGATGTTCAGTCATGTCCACGAGATAGTAGAATTTCAGGAAATACTCAGTGTTAGCTAACTCAGGATGCTCGATGTTTTTCATTTCAAGAAAAGTCCGATTTCACTCAAACAAGCCGTGAAACAGGTGAGCACCTTCCCTCTTGACAACCAATGCAAATTGCTGTGTAGAAGCAGACCAGGATAATTATTCCCAACTTCATGCAGCAGTGTTTTAAACTGGCGATCATTTAAAGCTTGGGCAACAATAAAGTTGACCACCCAAACGACCAGCGACATCACCTCCCCAAGCTACTCGCCACACATCTGAGCACAAAGTGCCTCCTGATGTAGGATGCAGTGAAAACTTAGGATGGGTCTCTTTTCATGTTCACGCAGGAGCGCTACGAATCCTCTGTTTTTCCCCACTATGCACGAAGCACCATCAGTACACACCGAAATAAGTTTATCCATCAATAGATTATTTTCTTTAGCGAACTCAGTGAAAGACTTGAATAAATCTTCCCCTCATTTTCTTTTTCATAGGCAAAATAGCAAGACTTTCCTCACGTAGTGTGTCACCAACAGCATACCTTGCAATCACACTGAACTGGGATAAATGGCTTACATCTGTTGACTTATCCAAAGCGAGAGAAAAGAATGGTGCTGCATTTATGTCCTTCACTTGTGTTGCCTCAATTTGATTTGCCATCATGATGGTACGATTGTGAACAGTTCTTGCCAACAGAGGCATGTCTTTTATTCATTTGATTATCTTGTCTTTATCTGAAAAGTCATCAAAAAGTTCATTGGCGGCCTGACCTGTGGTGGCACAGTGGATAAAGCGTCGACCTGGAATGCTGAGGTTGCCGGTTCAAAACCCTGCACTTGTCTGGTCAAGGCACATATGGAAGTTGATGCTTACTGCTCCTCCCCCCTTTCTCTCTCTCTCTCTCTCTCTCACTCTCTCTCTCTCTCTCCTCTCTAAAATGAATAAATTTTTTTAAAAAAGTTCATTGGCAACATCAAGCATGAATGTTTTGGCATACTCCCCATCTGTGAATGGCTTTCAGTGTCTCACAATTTCTAAAGCACCAGCAAAGCTAGCTGAATTCCAGTCAACTTGTTGGGTCCAAACAGAGTTTGCTGCTGACTAGCTTGCACTCTGCACAGTAGCTCTTGACATGCTTTCTTCCTGCTGTCCCCCACTGGATATTTTGATGTAAATGTAGTATGTTGTGTCAAATGCCGCTTTATATTTGACCGTTACATCGATGCAATTTTATCATTGCATATTAGACACACTGCAGAACCTGCTCTCTCCACAAAGGCAAATTCCTCTGTCCATTCCAGCTGAAAAGTACGATACTCCTCATCTTTTTTTATTTTAGCCATCTTCTTCATCAAGAGGGTTTCTGCTATTAGCTAGCTGACTACTTGATTAAAAGGAGGGAAGTTTACTTCCTGGCCTCACTATGACCCATATACATTATGTATTATCCAATAAAAATTTGGTGTTGTCCCGGAGGACAGCTGTGATTGGCTCCAGACACCCACAACCATGAACATGAGCAGTAGGAAATGAATGGATTGTAATACATGAGAATGTTTTATATTTTTAAGGTTATGATTTTTTTTATTAAAGATTTGTCTGCGAACCAGATACAGCCATCAAAAGAGCCACAGCTGGCTCGTGAGCCATAGGTTCCCGACCCCTGCGCTAGAATGACTCCGGCCACAATGGAGCAACACCCCAAATGGGCAGAGCATCGCCCCCTGGTGGATCCCGGTCAGGCGCATGCAGGAGTCTGTCTCTCTGCCTCCCTGCTTCTCACTTCAGAAAAATACAAAAAGGAAAACCTCACTTGGAGCCCTGCCTCTGTGAGGTCCTCAAGTCTGATCTTCTTATCAGCAGCGCAGAGGCTGTCTTCGGGTGCTGATAAGGACTGGAACCAAGAAGAGGCCTGAGCAGGGTTGGGCGTAGGTTTCCTGAGTCAGATATAGGCGTGGACACTGAGCAAACGACCAGCCACGGGAAACGGTCTTTGGAAGAAACCAGGAGAGCCGTGCTCGCCTCAAGGCTGAAGGGCAGAGTTGGAGGATGGGTGACATGCTGGGGCGGCCTCCTGGGACCCCTCCCCTCACTGACTCAGCCCCCAGGGCACATGATAACCATGGTCACAGCTCTCAGTTGCTCACACTTAAGTTGGGGGTGTCTCCACTCACTTGGAAAATGGCCCTTCTCCTATTTGGGGCCACAGACCCCTTTGAAAATGTCATCTTCCCCTACCTCACCTCTCAGTACCAGATGTAAACAAAAATCAGATTTGGTCCCTGTTCAAAAGTAACATTCATCTCTTGGCCCAAGTGTATGATTTAAATGACTAAGTCATGGAAGAAGCCAAGAGACTGTCCCATCCAAAGGGCTACAACCCCCAGTAGGCCCCCAGGGCCACTGCTCTTTATGGGTCCCCATTCTAAGTACTGGCTGGTTCTCTGGAGGCAAAATGCAGGGGACCAGCTCCCGGGGCCGCACGACAGTGCTCCCGGTGGAGGTGGCCGTGCTGAAGAGGCGAGTAGGCGCAGAACCAACCCACAGCTGGGAACCGCCAGGCTTTGTCCTGGGCAGACCCTCCGCCCCAACTCCGGAGTCACACACTATGCGGGTTATTATTTGAATCTACATCAGCATAATTTCTCAAGAGGCCCTATCATTCCAGACACAGAATGAAATTAGTGGGCAGAGACCACTGAACTTGCCTGCTAATCTCAGCCTCTGGGTGAGGCAAGTTAGAGGTTGGGGGGTGCAGCGGTCCTTTAGAGAGTGGGGAGTGCCGCGGTCCCAGGGCTGAGCCCCAATGAATTTGTTTACTCACAGTCCAGATTGCAGGCAGGGGCGGGGGGGGGGGGGGGGGGGAGAAAGGGTCTCGGGGAGGGGCCCTCCCTCATCCTGAAGAGGTGCTGGGGTCAGAAAGCGTGGGCCAAGACCCCTTCACTCTCCCAAATCTCTCAAAGGCAGGCAGGCAGCATGGAGTGGTGGAAACAGTGCTGTGGTGGGACAGTATAGGAACACAGGTTCAAATCCTGGCCCGACCACTTACATGCTACATCACTTCAAACCGTAATTCACACCCTTTTCTTTCTCTCTCTCTTTTTTTTTTTTTTTTTAACAGGGACAGATAGGGACAGATAGACAGGAATGGAGAGAGGTGAGAAGCATCAATCATTAGTTTTTCGTTGCCATTGCGACACCTTAGTTGTTCATTGATTGCTTTCTCATATGTGCCTTGACCACGGGCCTTCAGCGGACCAAAGCAACCCCTTGCTGGAGCCAGCGACCTTGGCCCAAGCCGGTGAGCCTTAGCTCAAGCCCGATGGGCTCGCGCTCAAGCTGGCGAGCTCAGGGTCTCGAACCAGGGTCCTCCGCATCCCAGTCCGACGCTCTATCCACTGCGGCACCACTTGGTCAAGCACTCTCTCTTCTTTTTTTTTTTTTTTTAAGGTCAACCAAATTCTTTATTGCACAGTGCATGCATTCTTTCATATAAATTACCAAATTAATATAACAAACATCATTGTTCCCATTCAAAATGAAGACATTGATATGCAGGATTTGAGCCCATGTTTTAATTTACTTTTCTTACTATTCCCTAATTCCGGCCTCTAACGAGAAAACTGCTTTATCTCAATTAAATGTCACAATGTTCCCCATCACCAATGATCGAGTCCTAATTATTTCATCCTAAATAAATACTTGACTTTAGTGAGAAAATTTTTTTATATATATTTTATTATTATTAATTCTAATGGGGTGACACCAATAAATCAGGGTACATATGTTCAAAGAAAACATCTCCAGGTTATCTTATCATTCAATTGTGTTGCATACCCGTCACTAAAAGTCAAATTGTCCTCTGTCACCTTCTATCTGGTTTTCCCTGTGTCCCTCCCCTCCTCCCTATCCCACTCTTCCCTCCCTCCCCCCATCCCGTAACCACCACTTTCTTGTCCATGTCTCATATTCTCACTTTTATGTCCCACCTATGTATGGAATCATGCTGTTCTCAGTTTTTCTTTTTTTCTGCTTTACTTATTTTACTCCGTATAATGTTATCAAGGTACATCCATTTTGTTATAAATGATCCAATGTCATCATTTCTTATGGCTGAGTAGTATTCCAGAGTATATATGTACCATGGCTTTTTAATCCACTCGTCCTCTGACGGACATTTGGGCTTTTTCCAGATCTTCGCTATTGTGAACAATGCTGCCACAAACATGGGGGCGCATTTCTTCTTTTCGAACAGTGCTATGGTGTTCTTAGGGTATATTCCTATAAGTGGGATAGCTGGGTCAAAAGGCAGTTCGATTTTTAATTTTTTGAGGAATCTCCAAACTGTTTTCCATGGTGGCTGCACCAGTCTGCATTCCCACCAGCAGTGCGGAAGGGTTCCCTTTTCTTCACATCCTCGCCAGCATTTATTCTGTGTTGTTTTGCTGATCAGTGCCATTCTGACTGGTGTGAGGTGATATCTCATTGTGGTTTTAATTTGCATTTCTCTAATGATTAGTGATGTTGAACATTTTTTCATATGCCTATTGGCCATCTGTATGTCCTCTTTGGAGAAATTTCTATTCATTTCTTTTGCCCAATTTTTGATTGGATTGTTTGTCTTCCTGGTGTTGAGTTTTATAAGTTCTTTATAAATTTTAGTTATTAACCCCTTATCAGATGTGCTGTCGAATATGTTCTCCCATTGTGTGGTTTGTCTTTTTATTCTGTTCTTATTGTCCTTAGCTGTGCAAAAACTTTTTAGTTTGATATAGTCCCATTTGTTTATCTTGCCTTTTTTTTTAATATATATTTTATTATTATTAATTCTAATGGGGTGACACCAATAAATCAGGGTACATATGTACAATGAAAACATCTCCAGGTTATCTTATCATTCAATTGTGTTGCATACCCATCACCAAAAGTCAAATTGTCCTCTGTCACTTTCAATCTGGTTTTCCCTGTGTCCCTCCCCTCCTCCCTATCCCACTCTTCCCTCCCTCCCCCCACCCCATAACCACCACTCTCTTGTCCATGTCTCATACCCTCACTTTCATGTCCCACCTATGTATGTAATCGTGCTGTTCTAAGTTTTCCTTTTTTTCTGATTTACTTATTTCACTCCGTATAATGTTATCAAGGTACATCCATTTTGTTATAAATGATCCGATGTCATCGTTTCTTATGGCTGAGTAGTATTCCATAGTATATATGTACCATAGCTTTTTAATCCACTCGTCTTCTGACGGACACTTGGGCTGGTTCCAGATCTTCGCTATTGTGAACAATGCTGCCACGAACATGGGGGCGCATTTCTTCTTTTCGAACAGTGCTATGGTGTTCTTAGGGTATATTCCTATAAGTGGGATAGCTGGGTCAAAAGGCAGTTCGATTTTTAATTTTCTGAGGAATCTCCAAACTGTTTTCCACAGTGGCTGCACCAGTCTGCATTCCCACCAGCAGTGCAGAAGGGTTCCCTTTTCTCCACATCCTCGCCAGCACTTATTCTGTGTTGTTTTGCTAATAAGTGCCATTCTGACTGGTGTGAGGTGATATCTCATTGTGGTTTTAATTTGCATTACTCTAATGATTAGTGATGTTGAGCATTTTTTCATATGCCTATTGGCCATCTGTATGTCCTCTTTGGAGAAATTTCTATTCATTTCTTTTGCCCATTTTTTGATTGGGTTGTTTGTCTTCCTGGTGTTGAGTTTTATAAGTTCTTTATAAATTTTAGTTATTAACCCCTTATCAGATGTGCTGTCGAATATGTTCTCCCATTGTGTGGTTTGTCTTTTTATTCTGTTCCTATTGTCTTTAGCTGTGCAAAAACGTTTTAGTTTGATATAGTCCCATTTGTTTATCTTGCCTTTTATTTCAGTTGCCCGTGGAGATAAATCGGCAAATATACTGCTGCTACAGATGTCGGAGAGCTTGCTGCCTATGTTTTCTTCTAAGATGCTTATGGTTTCACGGCTTACATTTAAGTCTTTTATCCATTTTGAGTTTGTTTTTGTGAATGGTGTAAGTTGATGGTCTAGTTTCA
The DNA here is from genome assembly GCA_037038555.1 of Rhynchonycteris naso. Lineage (NCBI taxonomy): Eukaryota > Metazoa > Chordata > Mammalia > Chiroptera > Emballonuridae > Rhynchonycteris > Rhynchonycteris naso. Next base: position 106,246,611 of record CM073001.1, read on the forward strand.
TTTTTTTGCAGGTAGATGTCCAATTTTCCCAACACCATTTGTTAAAGAGGCTGTCTTTACTCCATTGTATGTTCTTTCCTCCTTTGTCAAATATCAGTTGTCCATAAAGCTGTGGGTTTATTTCTTGGTCCTCTGTTCTATTCCATTGATCTATGTGCCTGTTCTTATGCCAGTACCAGGCTGCCTTGAGTATAATGGCCTTATAGTAAATCTTGATATCTGGAAGAGTGATACCTCCTGCTTTATTTTTTTTTTTAAGATTGCTGAGGCTATTCGTATTCTTTTTTGGTTCCATATAAATTTTTGGAATATGTTTTCTATATCTTTGAAGTATGTCATTGGTATTTTAATTGGTATTGCATTGAATTTATAAATTGCTTTGGGTAATATAGACATTTTAATGATGTTTATTCTTCCTAGCCATGAGCACGGTATGTGCTTCCACTTGTTTGTGTCTTCCTTAATTTCTTTTATCAATGTTTTATAATTTTCCGAGTACAAGTCCTTAACCTCCTTGGTTAAATTTACTCCTAGGTACTTTATTTTTTTGGCTGCAATAGTGAAGGGGATTGTTTCCTTAATTTCTTTTGCTGACAGTTCATTGTTGGTATATAGAAATGCCTCTGATTTCTGAGTATTAATTTTATATCCTGCCACCTTGCTGAATTCATTTATAAGGTCCAGTAGTTTTTTGACTGAGACTTTAGGGTTTTCAATATACAATACCATATCATCTGCAAATAGTGACAGTTTTACTTCTTCTTTTCCAATTTGGATGCCTTTTATTTCTTCTTCTTGTCTGATTGCTGTAGCTAGGACTTCCAGAACTATGTTGAATATGAGTGGTGAAAGGGGGCATCCCTGCCTGGTTCCTGATCTTAAGGGGATTATTGCTTTTAATTTTTGTCCATTTAGTATGATGTTTGCTGTCGGTTTGTCGTAGATGGCTTTTATCATGTTAAGGAATGATCCCTGTATTCCCACTTTACTGAGAGTTTTGAGCATGAATGGGTGCTGGATTTTATCAAATGCCTTTTCTGCATCTATTGAAATTATCATGTGATTTTTGTCCTTCCTTTTGTTTATATGATGAATCACATTGATTGATTTGCGAATATTGAACCAGCCTTGCCTCTCCAGAATAAATCCCACTTGATCGTGGTGTATGATTTTTTTCATATATTGCTGGATCCGGTTGGCTAATATTTTGTTGAGAATTTTAGCATCTAAATTCATCAGGCAACTGACACAACAGAAATACAAAGCATTGTAAGAAAATACTATGAAGAACTATATGCCAAAAAATTAGACAATCTTGGTGAAATGGACAAATTTCTTGAATCATATAACCTTCCAAAAATCAATCTGGAAGAATCAGAACACCTAAACAGACCAATTACAACAAATGAGATCGAAACAGTTATCAAAAAACTCCCAAAAAAGAAAAGTCCTGGGCCTGATGGCTTCACAAGTGAATTCTATCAAAAATTCAAAGAAGAACTAACTCCTATCCTTCTCAAGCTATTTCAAAAAATTCAAGAGGAAGGAAGACTTCCAAACTCCTTTTATGAGGCGAGCATAATTCTGATCCCAAAACCGGGCAAAGACAACACAAAGAAAGAAAATTATAGGCCTATATCCCTGATGAATTTAGACGCTAAAATTCTCAACAAAATATTAGCCAACCGGATCCAGCAATATATGAAAAAAATCATACACCACGATCAAGTGGGATTTATTCTGGAGAGGCAAGGCTGGTTCAATATTCGCAAATCAATCAATGTGATTCATCACATAAACAAAAGGAAGGACAAAAATCACATGATAATTTCAATAGATGCAGAAAAGGCATTTGATAAAATCCAGCACCCATTCATGCTCAAAACTCTCAGTAAAGTGGGAATACAGAGATCATTCCTTAACATGATAAAGGCCATCTACGATAAACCGACAGCAAACATCATACTAAATGGACAAAGATTAAAAGCAATCTCCTTAAGATCAGGAACCAGGCAGGGTTGCCCACTTTCACCACTCTTATTCAACATAATTCTGGAAGTCCTAGCTACAGCAATCAGACAAGAAGAAGAAATAAAAGGCATCCAAATTGGAAAAGAAGAAGTAAAACTGTCACTATTTGCAGATGATATGGTATTGTATATTGAAAACCCTAAAGTCTCAGTCAAAAAACTACTGGACCTTATAAATGAATTCAGCAAGGTGGCAGGATATAAAATTAATACTCAGAAATCAGAGGCATTTCTATATACCAACAATGAACTGTCAGCAAAAGAAATTAAGGAAACAATCCCCTTCACTATTGCAGCCAAAAAAATAAAGTACCTAGGAGTAAATTTAACCAAGGAGGTTAAGGACTTGTACTCGGAAAATTATAAAACATTGATAAAAGAAATTAAGGAAGACACAAACAAGTGGAAGCACATACCGTGCTCATGGCTAGGAAGAATAAACATCATTAAAATGTCTATATTACCCAAAGCAATTTATAAATTCAATGCAATACCAATTAAAATACCAATGACATACTTCAAAGATATAGAAAACATATTCCAAAAATTTATATGGAACCAATAAAGAATACGAATAGCCTCAGCAATCTTAAAAAAAAAAATAAAGCAGGAGGTATCACTCTTCCAGATATCAAGGTTTACTATAAGGCCATTATATTCAAGACAGCCTGGTACTGGCATAAGAACAGGCACATAGATCAATGGAACAGAACAGAGGACCCAGAAATAAACCCACAGCTTTATGGACAACTGATATTTGACAAAGGAGGAAAGAACATACAATGGAGTAAAGACAGCCTCTTTAACAAATGGTGTTGGGAAAATTGGACATCTACCTGCAAAAAAATGAAACTAGACCATCAACTTACACCATTCACAAAAACAAACTCAAAATGGATAAAAGACTTAAACGTAAGCCGTGAAACCATAAGCATCTTAGAAGAAAACATAGGCAGCAAGCTCTCCGACATCTGTAGCAGCAGTATATTTGCCGATTTATCTCCACGGGCAACTGAAATAAAAGGCAAGATAAACAAATGGGACTATATCAAACTAAAAAGTTTTTGCACAGCTAAAGACAATAAGAACAGAATAAAAAGACAAACCACACAATGGGAGAACATATTCGACAGCACATCTGATAAGGGGTTAATAACTAAAATTTATAAAGAACTTATAAAACTCAACACCAGGAAGACAAACAACCCAATCAAAAAATGGGCAAAAGGCCTGACCTGTGGTGGCGCAGTGGATAAAGCGTCCACCTGGGAACACTGAGGTTGCCAGTTCAAAACCCTGTACCGGTTCGGTCAAGGCACATATGGGAGTTGATGCTTCCAGCTCCTGCCCCCTTTTTCTCTTTCTCTCTCTCTCTCTCTCTCTCTCTCACTCTGTGTCTTCTCTCTAAAAATGAATAAAATAAAAACAAATTTTAAAAAAATGGGCAAAAGAAATGAATAGAAATTTCTCCATAGAGGACATACAGATGGCCAATAGGCATATGAAAAAATGCTCAACATCACTAATCATTAGAGAAATGCAAATTAAAACCACAATGAGGTATCACCTCACACATGTCAGAATGGCACTTATCAGCAAAACAACACAGAATAAGTGCTGGCGAGGATGTGGAGAAAAGGGAACCCTTCTGCACTGCTGGTGGGAAGCAGACTGGTGCAGCCACTGTGGAAAACAGTTTAAAGATTCCTCAGAAAATTAAAAATCGAACTGCCTTTTGACCCAGCTATCCCACTTTTAGGAATATACCCTAAGAACACCATAGCACTGTTCGAAAAGAAGAAATGCGCCCCCATGTTTGTGGCAGCATTGTTCACAATAGCGAAGATCTGGAAACAGCCCAAGTGTCCGTCAGAAGACGAGTGGATTAAAAAGCTATGGTACATATATACTATGGAAAACTACTCAGCCATAAGAAACGATGACATCGGATCATTTATAACAAAATGGATGTACCTTGATAACATTATACGGAGTAAAATAAGTAAATCAGAAAAAAAGAAATACTGAGAACAGCATGATTTCATACATAGGTGGGACATAAAAGTGAGAATATGAGACATGAACAAGAGAGTGGTGGTTATGGGATAGGGGAAGGGAGGGAAGAGTGGGATAGGGAGGAGAGGAGGGACACAGGGAAAACCAGATTGAAGGTGACAGAGGACAATTTGACTTTTGGTGATGGGTATGCAACACAATTGAATGATAAGATAACCTGGAGATGTTTTCATTGTACATATGTACCCTGATTTATTGGTGTCACCCCATTAGAATTAATAATAATAAAATATATATATATATATAAATTTATCAGGGATATAGGCCTATAATTTTCTTTCTTTGTGTTGTCTTTGCCCGGTTTTGGGATCAGAATTATGCTCACCTCATAAAAGGAGTTTGGAAGTCTTCCTTCCTCTTGAATTTTTTGAAATAGCTTGAGGAAGATAGGAGTTAGTTCTTCTTTGAATTTTTGATAGAATTCACTTGTGAAGCCATCAGGCCCAGGACTTTTCTTTTTTGGGAGTTTTTTGATAACTGTTTCGATCTCATTTGTTGTAATTGGTCTGTTTAGGTGTTCTGATTCTTCCAGATTGATTTTTGGAAGGTTATATGATTCAAGAAATTTGTCCATTTCACCAAGATTGTCTAATTTTTTGGCATATAGTTCTTCATAGTATTTTCTTACAATGCTTTGTATTTCTGTTGTGTCAGTTGTTATTTCTCCACTGTCCTTTCTAATTTTATTTATTTGAGTCCTCTCTCTTTTTTTCTTGGTGAGTCTAGTTAAAGGTTCATCAATTTGTTTACCTTTTCAAAGAACCAGCTCCTGGTTTCATTGATCCTCTGTATTGTTTCCTTAGCCTCCATTTCATTTATTTCTGCTCTGATCTTTATTATTTCCTTCCTTCTACTTGTCTTGGGTTTTATTTGTTGTTGTTTTTCTAGTTCTTTTAGATGCAGGGTCAGGTTGCTTATTTGAGCTTTTTCTAGCTTCTTATGATATGCCTGTAGGGCAATAAACTTCCCTCTCAGAACTGCTTTTGCTGTGTCCCATAAATTTTGAGTTGATGTATGCTCATTATCATTTGTTTCTAGAAACTTTTTTATTTCTTCTTTGATCTCATTGTTAATCCATTCATTATTTAATAACATGCTATTTAGTTTCCAAGTGTTTGAGTATATTTCAGTTTTTCTTTTGTCGTTAATTTCTAGTTTCATGGCATTGTGATCAGAGAAAATGCTTGATATGATTTCAATCTTCTTAAATTTATTGAGATCATTTTTGTGTCTTAACATGTGGTCTATCCTAGAAAACGTACCATGAGCGCTTGAGAAGAATGTATTTTCTACTGCTTTAGGGTGAAAAGTTATGAAGATATCTATTAAATCAAGTTGATCTAGTGTCTCCTTTAATTCTGCTGTTTCTTTATTAATTTTCTTTCTTGAGGATCTATCCAGTGTTGTTAGAGGGGTATTGAAATTCCCTACTATGATAGTATTGCTGTTAATCTCACCCTTTATATCCATCAAAGTTTGCTTTATGTATGTCGGGGCTCCTATATTTGGTGCATAGATATTTATAATAGTTATATCTTCCTGTTGAATTGTTCCCTTTATCATTATGTAGTGTCCTTCTTTATCTCTTACTACAGCCTTTGTTTTAAAGTCCATTTTGTCTGATATAAGTATTGCTACCCCTGCTTGTTTTTCATTTCCATTTGCATGAAATATTTTTTTCCATCCTTTTACCTTCAGTCTATGAGCATCTTTTGTTTTAAGGTGTGTCTCTTGTAGACAGCATATGTATGGGTCCTGTTTCTTTATCCATGCAGCTACCCTATGTCTTTTGATTGGATCATTTAATCCATTTACATTTAAGGTTATTATTGATATGTAGTTGTTTATTGCCATTTTATTCTTTAAAGCTGTATTCTTCTTTTGCTCTATTCATTCCTCCCTTTAAACTGTTCACAAGAGGCCCCTTAGTATCTCTTGCAGAATTGGTTTGGTTTTTATGAATTCCTTGAGGCTTTCTTTTTCTGGGAAGCTCTTTATTTCTCCTTCAATTTTAAACGTCAGCCTTGCTGAATAAAGTAGTCTTGTTTGTAGGTTCTTGTTCTGCATTACTTTGATTATATCTTGCCATTCCCTTCTGGCCTCAAGTGTTTCTGTTGAAAAGTCCGATGTCATCCTTATGGGGGCTCCTTTGTAGGTGATAGCCTTTTTTTCTCTAGCAGCTTTTAAAATTTTTTCTTTATCCATTAGCTTTGGTATTTTAACTATGATGTGTCTTGGTGTAGATCTTTTTGGGTTTCTCTTTAATGGAGTTCTGTGTGCTTCTTGAATGTGTGGAGTGTTTCCCAGCCTTAATTTAGGAAAGTTTTCTGCTATGATTTGATTGAACAAAGTTTCCATTTCCTGTTCTCTCTCCTCTTCTTCAGGCACCCCTATGATACGAATGTTGTTTCTCTTCATGTTGTCACAAAGCTCCCTTAGAGTTTCCTCACATTTTTTAAGTCTCTTTTCCTTTTTCTTCTCTGCTTCTGTGCCTTTGTTTATTGTGTCCTCTAACTCGCTTATTCGATCCTCAGCGTGATTCATCCTGCTTTTAATTCCTTCCATTGTGGTCTTCAGTTCTGATACTGTATTTGTCATTTCTGTCTGATCTTTTTTATTATTTCAATTTCATTTTTTATACTTGTTATCTCTTTATTTAGGTGTTCATAATGACTATCCATTGTTGCTCTAATTTCTTTGAACATCCTAACTATCATTATTCTAAATTCTGCTTCTGGTAATTTGGTTATATCTGGTTCATTCAGGTCCTTCTCTGGGGATTTCTCTTGATTCATTTGGTTTGCATTCCTCTGCCTGCCCTTTTTGTCTGTGTATAAGCAAGTTGTGGCCACTGGAGTCCAGTAGGTGTTGCCTTTGTGTTCTCTAGGTGTGGTCTTTCTGCAGGCCCCCCACCCCCTCTGCCGCTGCCTAGGGTGGTTGGGTATGGGCGTTGCCAGCACCAGCCCACTGTGGCTTTTGCTGTGATTTCTGCCTCTCCTCCATGGGAGGGGCTATCACTCAAGCCACAAGCCTTAGCACTAAGGGTAAAGGTGAGCACCTTTGCTCAGCTGCAGACCCAGCCTGTTTCCGGAGTTCCGCCCAGAACCCACAGTCAGAGCCTGCTTGCCACAGTTTCGCGGGTTGGGTGGGGCTTCTGACGTGCTCTCAGCTGGGAGCCTTTGCCCGTCCAGAGCTTTAGCCCCGCCCTCGAGGCCAGGGCCCTTCTGCGCAGGGTCGCAAACCAAGGTTTATTGGGCCGGGCGTGTTTGCTGGCTTCTGCTCAGCTGCGAACTTCAGCTCGTCCGGGACTCTACCCCATCCCCGCATTCGGAGCCCGCTCGTGCACGTAGGATTGCAAATCGCGGTTTCTCCGGCCCGGCGGGGACAGTAGCTTGGGCTAAGCTGCGAGCTTCCACATGTCTCGGAGTCCACCCCATCCCTGCGCTCGGAGCCCGCTCACGCACTCAGAATGGCAAACCGCGGTTTCTCCAGCAGGGAGGGGCTGGCAGCATGAGCTCAGTCGCTAGCCCGCACCTGTCCCTGGTCCTAGCCCCGTCCCCTTGGTCAGGGCCAGCCTGCACAGGGTCACAGAGCATATTTCTGCCCGTTCCTGGCCTCCCGCTTTGTCCCCATGGGTGGGATCACAGGCGGGCCCGCAGCTTCCGGACCGCTTTCGCACATCCCCTCTGACCCTGCTGGGCTAGACCAAGCTCACTCCGGCTTGGCCTCCGCCTACGCCGACAGAACCGCGTTTCAGCCTCCTGCCGCCACCATACCCTTCAGCAACCCTCAGCAGAGTAGGAAGGGACCTAATACTCCACACTGTAGGCCTGGGAGCTCCCTCACTTGTTTCACAGCTCTAAACTGTCCAAACGCCTCTTCTAGGCTCTGCGACTGCAGGCTGGGGCTTGGTTCCTGGGACCCAGGTCCCTCCCTCTCCGCCAAACTCTCCTCCCGCCCCGCGGGTCTCTCCGGGCTGCCGTTTGCTCCGGGGAGCTGGGCAGCCCTCTTCGCAGTTTCGCTATTCCTACCAGTCTCAATGTGGCTTCTTCTGTGTTCTTTGGTTGAAGAGTCCACTTAGTTTAGTTCAAAGTTGGTTTATCCAGATGATGGTTCTTAAAATTGAGTTATAATCCACTTTGGTTCTGGGAGTTGGAAGTTGGTATGTCCGCCTACTCCGTCGCCATCTTGCTCCCCCTCTCTCTTCTTTTTTTAATGGTCGTTTTCTATGCCAGGATGATGTGTATGTGTATCACCCACTCACTCTCTCAATAGCCTGCTGAGATTGCTGTTGCCATTGTGCAAATGGAAAAACTGAGCCCAGAAAAGCTTAATGACCTGTATCCTCTGAGCCTTGACATTTATTTGTTTGTTCATCCATAATATCAATGTCACATCCCAATTTCAAAGGATGGCAGCACGGATTAAATATGGGATTATGAAAATGACCCTCACAGCGTCTGACACCAGGTGACATGCATAATGTTCTTTTCAGAAATGGATTCACGCCCTGACCAATACCTCGGTTGGTTGGAGCATTGTCCTAGAGTGTGGAGGTTGTCAGTTCAATTCCCCAGTCAGGGCATGTAACAGGAACAGCTCGATGTTACTGTCTCTCTCTCTCCCTACCTCTCTCTCAAAAGAAAAGAAAAGAAAAGAAAAGAAAAGAAAAGAAAAGAAAAGAAAAGAAAAGAAAAGAACTCACTTGTTTCTCTTTCATTCATTCATTTGTTCATTCATTTAAAATAAAAGGCCAGGCCTTGGCCGGGTAGCTCAGTGGACAGAGCGTCATCCCTGTGTGCTGAGGAGGTCATGGGTTTGATCCCAGTTGAAACACATATGAGAAGCAACCAATGAGCGCAAACTAAATGGAACTAAGAACAAGTTGATGCTTCTCCCTCTTCTCTCCCTTCCCCGCCCTTCCTTTTTTTCTTTTTCTCTCAAATCAATGGAAAAAAATAAAAGGCCAGCCATGGTGCCTGAGATTCCAACCACAGGCCCCCTAATCAGGCATGGCATTGCAGGTCCACCTTAATAACACATCACTTTCACACCTATGCCAAGCTCAGACCCTGCAGAGGAGGGGTGGGCCGAGGAAGGAGTAAGGCTGGGTCAGTAGCCCCTGTACCAGCGTTACTCATAATTCCAAAAATAGAAACGAACAAAAATTTAAAAGATAAAATAAATGAAAGTGGAAGCGACATGCCTGACCTGTGGTGGCACAGTGGATAGATCACCGGCCTGGAATGCTGAGATTGCTGGTTCGAAACCCAGACTTGTCCTATCAAAGCACATACCAGAAACTATCAATGAACAATGAAAGTGAAGCAACTATGATCTTGTCCCTCTCTTGCTCTCTGTGTCCCTCCCTCTCTCTCTCTAAAAATCAATAAATAAAACCTTAAAAAGGGGGAGTGGGAGCAACAGAAATACCAACGGGGAGCAGGATGAATACACCAAGGCCACTCGCCCTGTGGGGTCCTCTCCACAGACATAGGACGGACACAGACACTTGGATGAGTCGGTTCCCAAGCACGGTGCTGAGCCAGAGAAGCCAGACCCGTGGCATGAAGCCGAGTCTGGGAAGATGAGTAAGATTCATCATACTCATCCCGCACCTCCATTTACTATAGAACCTGACCAGGAGAGCCCTATTGCAGGTGACAGAATTAGGACATGGCCTCAGTCACCTGTGAAAGGGGCTTCCACGTCCCGGGCTGGGAGCCGACGCCCCAGGTGCACTCATTTTGTGGAAAGGTTTCCGCCGGGCTGTTACCATGGGGCTGTTATGAGGTGCATGTTTCTCTGTGTTACGTTATCGATTAGACATCCCAGGGAGGGGCAGATGGCGAAACACCTGAGTGTGGAAGTTGGGAGGGTCAGGACCCGACTGTGTTGGGTCATCAGTGGGAGACTCAAGATGGGGAAGAGGGGGCGAGCTGAGCCCTAGGGCACACTGGGGTTGCAGGGTTGGAAAGGGAAGGGGACCCAGCAGACAGTTCTGTCCTGAAGGGGGACCAGTGATGCTGGGGGAACCCCTGAGGTCACGGAAGTTTCCAGGCGCATGTTGTTGCGGGACCCATCTTTGGACCTGGCACCATGAAGGTCACTTGATTAGAGTATTTCAGAGGTGAAGAGGGGACAAAAGCCAGACTATAGCCGGTTGTGGAGAAAAGATGAATCTTACTCATCTTCCCCAACTCAGCTCCATGCCACCGCTGCCGCCTCCAGGAAGCCTTCCTGGTGGCCCTCTTCAAGGCCACTTCACCTTACAGTCACTTAAGGTTGTCCCCACCTTAAGATTTGTCACCTCTGCATCCTGGCACACAGTTGATGCTTCGAAATCCTTAGCACCTCTCTCTCCCTTCCCTGGTGGCAGGCAGAAGGGAATCCTGAGACTTTCCCAGAATTCTGTTCTCCCGTGTAATGAATCACTCCTCCCCAAACAATTGCTGTTTTTGTGTTGCTGGAAGATTGTTAGCATAATGATGAGACCTAATATTGCATTAATTTGGTTGTGAATTATTTGTATTGTCACAGTCATTAATTCGGCGATTGCAATTTTGTTTTAATTTAATCTTGCCGCTGGTGCCAAAACTTCCAAGAGCAATGTAACCCAGAATTGCATTTCAGAACAGACTCAATACCAAATGTATATAGAATTGATAGAAATGTGACCGCAGACACCGCCCTCCGGGATGAGAAAACAGATAGCAGGTGCGGACAGGGACAGCCGCTGAGGCCAGGCAGGGCTAATGCCCCCACAATCCCCCAAGGGGAACTGGCTCTCTGCCCCCCTCCAGACCCCAATGGCCTCAGGGCCAGAAATGGGGGGATCATCTGTGTGCAGTGCCCCGCAAAGCATGGCTGTGCTCAGGGCTGGGAGAGCAGCCTAGGGATGACAGAGGACGGCTGGGCCCAGGGGCACTTCCCCAGCATGCGGGAGGAACAGCCCCCATACTGACCCACAGACGTCAGGCTGCCAAGGCTGGGGAAACTCCCGGGGGCCTGGAACTCACTAGGATGCAGTGAGTTCCCTTCACTGAGCTCCACAATCTCTGCTTCAGCTAAGCCTGACCTTTTTGTTTTCTAAGCTGCTGGTGGCAGAAACCGGCTGGTGTGCCTCTCAGCCGGCCTGCCTTGCAGCTGAGCCGGTGCCAGGACGCAGATGAGCTCACAAAGCTGACGCGCAAGGCAGAAGCCATGGTTTTCACCGACAAGAGCAACGAAGCTGCGACAAGGACTGGACTGGCTTCTCCCAGAAATGCAGTCTTCCCCTTCTGCCACCCCAGCCCTTGCTGGAAGGCATCACCGGGCCTGGGCTTCCTGAGGCACCAGGCACCGTGCGCTCCCCTGGCCTCCATGTGGCTCCTCCCATCTGCTCCCCGCAACGGTGTGGGCTATCCGGCCTTCCGCTGTGGAAGCTCAGTCTCCACGTCCCGTCACTGTGGCCAAGTCTGCTGCCCACGCCCTTTACTTCTCCCCACAGCAGCCCTGCCCAAGGGCTTTGGAGAAGCTCAGAAAATCCCCCGCCCCCCAACATTGTGCTGATCTTTGCATTCTGGAGTCCAAAACAGTCCCCCACACATGGTGAGCTCAATACTTACCAAATGGATGGATGGATGAACACTGCCTAGCTTCAGCCCCTCCGTTCTCTTTTCCTGCAGGTGAGCACCTTCCAGGGGACATACCCACCCAGGGGAAGGTGCCTGATCCCAGAGGAAACGCGTCTGGGCCACTGCCACCGTCTGGGCCACTGCCACCGCTACCGAGCACCTTTCTCTACTCACTGTACTTACTCAGGTCCCTTTAGGTCTCACAGGGCCTGGGAGCTGTTCTCCCTCTAATACCATGTACATTTCTGTTCCATTATGAAGGGATTTGAAATTTAGCTTGGAGAGCAGTCAGGAGTTCCAAAGTCTAGATGGATTCCTCAGGGCGCCCTCCGAGCTCTGCCCACAGGCCCAGGCAGAGCACAGCCGGAACAGAGTCCTGGAGAGCAGTGTGGGCGGGGCCTTGCACTCACTCAAGAGACCAGGCATGGAAGACCACCTGTGTGACACTGGTCAGTTACACAGCCTCTCTGGGCTGCAGGCGCCTCATCCTTACAGCAGAACCAGTGTTGTTGTGAGAACTTGGTGGCATAATTATACTTCGCTGGGGGCACAGTGGGGGTCACAGAACCTTGGCTAAGCACCACTCCCCAGCTGGGGGGCTCTGGCTCTCGAAGAGCAGCTTGCCCTGTCCAGGAGGAAACCCCATGAGCTGGAGGGGCCTGGAAGGGGGCCAGCATCACCCTGGCCAGGCCTGGTGGCTCATGGCTCATTGGCTGCTGCAGGCCAAACAGAAATGAGAGGTATTGAGGCAGGAAAGAAACATTTTGGTCTAAAATAGAAGAGGGGAAGGAATCAGAAAAGGTGGAGAAAAATTCTAGAACTGGATGGTCCTATGGGGAAACTGAGGCCGGGCAGGAAGAGCCTGTGCTGGATGCACACCCGCTCAGTCCGGCCTCGTGGGCCCTGTCACTCCGCTGGCTACCTGCTAGCTGACCAGCCGGTCGGAGGAGCTCAGACCTTCCTCTTGTAGAACACAGTCCCAGAGAGAGCAGGAGCCGGTGCAGGGAGTCTTACAGAGACAGGCTGTAATTTAACACCTGACACTCAATTTCACACTAAACACTTAGTGTGTTTATTCCTCTGTGATTTATCATTTCCTGAGGCTCCACCCACTGGAGAATGTGAACTTCCCAGTTGCAAAGCCCAGTGGGGTGGGGCCCCGTGCCTGAACAGAGAGGGGCTGCTGTGTGCTCCTTCTCCGTCAGGTCAGAAAGCACTTAGTGAGAGCTGTGGGTGAAAAATAAACTGCAGCCCTCCCACACCCCAGACACGACAATTCACCAGACACTGGGTCCTGGGCCCAAACATAAAAGCAAAAACTACCAGCTTCTATATAGAAGAACACACAGGAGAAAATCCTCATGATCTTTGAGTTGGGAAGAATTCCTTAACAGGATACACAAAAGAAGAAACGGTAGAAGAACAACAACAAAGAAAAAAGAGTAAATTGAATGTCACCAAAAATTTCACCAAATTTTTAAAGTTTTTTATTTATTAATTTGAGAGAGAGAGAGAGAGAGAGAAACATCTGTTCCTATATGTGCCCTGACCAGGGATCAAACCTACAACCTTTGCATATCAGGACCATGCTCTAACCAACGGAGCTATCCGGCCATAGCTTAATGTCACCCAAATTAAAAACCTTTAGTTTCAAGATACTGAAAAGAGAAAGCAGAGAATGGAAAAACTATTTTCAAACCATGCGTCTAACAGAGGATTGTGTCTAGAATGTAGAGAGAGCCTTTACCCCCGAATAACACAGAGGATTTGAGCTGACAATTAACCATAGAAGACCTGTGTGTGGAAAATGAGCACACGAGAAATTACCCAGTGTCCTCAGTCATTGGTGAAAAATAACTGAAAACCACAGGGGCACCCTGGACACCCATGAGCATGCCTACCATTGAAAGGACCAGCCATGCCAGGGTGTGAAGCCACCAGAACTCCTCTAGTTCTCTTGTGCTCACAGGCATGCATAGTGGACAGTCACTCAGAAAACAGCTGGGCAGTGTCTGAAAAAGTTCAACATACACTTACCGTATCACCAGCCACCTGTGCCTCCGTATTTCCCTGAGAGGAATGAAAGCATCTATCCAGAACAGACATCTCCATGAATGGTCACAGCAGCTTTATTTGTAACAGCCCAAAAGAGGGAACCACCCAAATGTCCATCAACCAGCGAATGGATAAGTAATCATGGTACATCCCACAGTGGACTACTACGCAGCAATAAAAAAGGATGAGCCCTGGTTATACACAACTGGATGAACTTCAAAATAATTATAATTTGAAAGAAGACAGACAAAAAAGAAAGCATATTCTAAGGTACTATTCATATAAAATTTAAGAAAATGCAAACCAACCTATAGTGGTAGAAAGCAGCTCATGGTTGCCTGGGAACAGTGTTGAGCAGATAAAATATATTATGCTCACTTTGTTAAAGATGGCACTGCCCACATGGAAGTTCGTTGATATTAATGTGTGTACTGGAACAGGCTGTGAGCAGGCCGGGTCATTATAGCCTAAGGCTTAGTTTTAAGAGTAAGCTCTTCCCCACACCCTTGACTGATTGGATGATGTGGGGTGGTGCACTCTCCTGAGGAATCCCATTATACAGAGACTTCCTTGTTTGTATAATTGGATTTAGGGTTTTGATTCTATGGTATAAAGTGGGAGAGACTAGTAGCTTGATCTCTCTCTCTTGGTTCCTGAGTTCCTGAGGTTGGTATTAGAGAGGAGAGCAGATTAAGGCCATGTGGAGGAGAAGTAGCCAAGATGGCAGAGTGCTGAGGAAGAAGCCAGTTTGTTAAGAGTTTGTGCAGGAGGAGATGGGAAACAGAGGTGAATAAGTCTGGTGAGCTAGAAACCTTTGATTCTAGGAAACTCAGATAAGTCAGTAGCTTTGTGAGCACTGAATGTGTGGGTTTTGGAGCCCAGTGTGTGTTTTTGCTTGCCCGCCGGGTGCAAGCTAGAATTAAAGCTGATGGCTCACCAGTTTTTGGCTCCTGTGTTTCATTACCGACTGTTCGAATCCAATGAGAACCTGCATGGGTCAGGTGGCTGTGATCCTGACCACGACTACTGGCTTTACAGACAGGGTGACAGCAAGGAAGAGCCCGAGGGAGACATGACACAGGGGTGTATAGAAATGGGTATTAGCTTGATTGTGATGTGGTTTCATGTGTGTACCTGTTGGGCAGATGAAATATATTATGCTCACTTTGTTAAAGATGGCGCTGCCCACATGCAAGTTTTAAGAGTGAGCTTTCCCCCACACCCTTGACTGATTGGATGATGTAGGGTGGTGCACTCTCATGAGTAATCCTCCCAGTATGTCTCAGATAAGTGACTTTGTATCAGAGACTTCCTTGTTTGTAGATTGGATTAAAAGTTTTGAATCTACACTATAAAGTGGGGCAGACTGGGAGCTTACTCTCTTGGTTCCTAAAGTAAGCATTAGAGAGGAGAGCAGATTAAGGCCACGCCACGAGGAGGCCAGGAGAAGCAGCCAAGATGGCAGAGTGCTGAGGGAGAAGCCAATTTGTGCAGAGAGAGGGAGATGGGGAACAGAGGTGAATAAGTCTGGTGAGCTAGAAACCTTTTGATTCTAGGAAACTCGGATAAGTCAGTAGCTTTGTGAGCACTGAATGAGTGGATTTTGGAGCCCAGTGTGTGTTTTTGCTTGCCCACCAGGTGCAAGCTAGAATTAAAGCTGATGGCTCACCAGTTCTTGGCTCCATTGTTTCATTACTGACTGTCCGAATCTAATGCGAACCTGCACTGGCTAGGCGGCTATGATGGTGACCTTGACTACTGGCCTTATATGGGCTATTACCTTTAATCCTAGCTCACACCCTGCAGGTGAGAAATACAGACAGCAGGAAAACACTTCCCTTTCCATTCAGGGCTCCCAAAGCCACTGACTCATCAAGTATTCCTAGAATCAAAGGCCCCACCAGCCTTATTCACCTCTGTTCCCCATCTCCTTCTCTTTGCACAAACTGGCTTCTCCTTCAGCACTCCGCTATCCTGGCTGCCACTCCTTTGCAATGCTGATGGCAGGATCTGAGAGAGAGCCACCCAGCTCGTCTGCCTTATCTTATAGTGTAAAAATTAAAGCCTTTAAGCTAATATACAAATAAGGAAGTCTCTGATACAAAGCCACTTAATCTGAGGCAATAAATGGGATTCCTCATGAGAGTGCACCACCCCACATCATGCAACAGTCAAGGGTGTGGGGAAAAGCTTAGTTTTGAGAAGATCTTACTATTAGAAGGATGTTGAAAAGATCTTAATATTAAGAGGGTGGGAAAGGCTATAAGGACCTTGCAAGCTTACAGCCTGTCTCCCACACTAAATGCAAACTATAAGCGAGCAAATATATACATCATATTTGCAAACTTATTTGCCCAACAGTAAACAAGTGAGTTAAGTTTTCTCACTTGTATTTTGCATTGGCGCGGGCAGCATCATGTGCCTGTAGTCTGTGTAAGGCTGCCTGTGCTTGCCCTCAGGGCGGCAAATTGCAGACTGCCTGCCTCCATGGGGCAGCCGTTGTTTGTTGGAAAAGGGGTATTTTGGCAGGGCCTATTTTGCTGGAGAGTGCTGAGGGGCTTAGGAGCCATGCTGAGGCTGGTGGGGGCTGTGAGCTTGGTCATTCCCAAGAGGTGAGTTGGGTTTGGGAGCCCTGAGTGAGAGGGATGCGGTCTTCCCTGCTTGTTTGCTCACCCCCCATTAGGAGACTTCAATAATCAGAATGGCCCACCATTTTCAGGCTCCATAGTTCTTTTACCGTCTGCCCAAATCCCATGTGAACCTGCATCTGCGTGGCCACAAGGCTTACTGTGGACGTGGGTGCTGGTTTGGGGTTTGCACCCCAGCTCTGCTTCCCGCCAGCTGTGTGACCTCCCTGAGCCTTTGTGTCCTCAAATGAAAGAAGTGTCCCTCCTAGAAGGTGGGTGGCGACCTCTGATAATGTATGTAACCATGCAGCTCAGCCCGTGTACCTAGAAGTGTGACAAGCGGGGGTCTGTTGTCAACATCCCCCCTTCAACCGCCCCGAATCCCAGCAAGGGGACTGGGCTCCAGGACCACCTGCCACATCTGGGGGTTCAGCTGGGAGCCAGAGGGGGGCGGTAGCACCCAAAGCCAGAGCCTGCGGAGGCCAGCCATTCGGACAGGCCGGCTTGGGTCCACAGGTCCAGCTCCCATGGACCATTCTGCTGCCAGTGCAGAACACCTGGCTCGAGGCTCAACAGGCTTTGTCCCAAAGATGTCATTTCTATTTTGATTCCATGTGACATTTTTTTTTTTAACAGGGACAGAGAGAGGGATAGATAGGGACAGACAGACAGGAACGAAGAGAGATGAGAAGCATCAATCATCAGTTTTTCATTGCCGTTGCGACACATTAGTTGTTCATTGATTGCTTTCTCACATGTGCCTTGACCGCGGGCCTTCAGCAGACCTAGCCACCCCTTGCTGGAGCCAGCGACCTTGGGTCCAAGCTGACGAGCTTTTGCTCAAGCCAGATGGGCCCACGCTCAAGCTGGCAATCTCGGGGTTTCGAACCTGGGTCTTCCGCATCCCAGTCCGACGCTCTATCCACTGCGCCACCACCTGGTCAGGCCCATGTGACATTTAATGAAATGACTTCCAGTCCCCACATGGCATGTAAGTTATGAAACCACAGCACCTGGATCCCCACCATGACTCACAGTGACAGGTCCCTCCTGTGGCTGCAGGAAGCGCCCCACCTAACAGGGACAGTGGCCTCTGCCTCAGTCCTGCCTCTGTTCCCCTCTCTCCAATCCAGCGCTGTCCAGAAACACTCAGGCAGACAGGACATCAATGGAGAGGGCTGCAAACAGCATGTTAAGAGAAACAAGTAGAACAGACTAGAGAACGGCGAAATGCATTACACATGGTTAGAGGGACTACTGTGTCATGATGCTTTGGTAGAGAGTGTGTGCACAGGGTCTCTGCAAAATGAATGAAAGATGGAACGAGTGTAGCTCTCCTCCCACAACCACCTGCAACCCATTCTACCTGCTGACCTCCTCTGGGTTAGGCTGAGTTCCTGGACTCCATAGAAGCAAAGATAGAAATACTTCTGGAAGTTTTCTGCTCTAAAGGAAGCAGAAGTCCTCCAATTTCTCAACAACTTGGCTCTTCACAATAGGAGTTCCACCTACACACCAGAAGGGCTTGTCAGGATCACTGAGGAGCTGGAATTGTCGGTCCCTCATGTGTGGGGCTGAGGAGGTGGCCAGGCTCAGGAGCTGACCGCAGAGAAGGCAGGCAGCTGTGTGCAGCTGGAGCCACAGCCCCCAGAAACCTCTGGAACCACAGGAAGGCCAAATGCTACTCGGCCAACAGCTTCACCAAACTCTTTTCTCACCCCATCATATGAACATCTGGACAAGCACAGGTTCCAAAGGAAACTGGAAAAGAAATAAATCATGCACTAGCAAGTAGATGTGAGACCTCATCCCTGACCTGGGAGGGGACCAGCAGAGCTGCCTCAGGTGCTGGCTTGCCATCTCTGACCTCTCCGAGTCTTGGGCAGGGAGCATGCTTGGCCCCAAGGCTCAGGGACACTCGTGGAAGGGAAAGTTGGAGCACTCTGAGGATTCCACCCTCGGTTCAGGTTCTGGGCCCCACAAGCCTGATGGTCCAGGTTCCGGACAGTCCCCAGAAGGCTGCGAGGGAGAGCAGTGGCGGCTGGATGGGGATCATGTCCATCACTCAGCATCTGCAGCCACTCACAGGTTGGCCAGGTGGACCGGGACAGGAGGAGAGCGGAGAAGGTGGGCAGTGAGAAAGTGAGCCCAGGCACCGTGCTCTCCATAATCAGGATCTCGCTTAATCCGCAGCTTCATGACCCTCCTGCAACAGCGGCTTCCCAAAGGCGGCCACTCACTCGTTCATTCATTCACTCACTCACTTACTCATTCACACAATAAACATTTACTGAGAGAGTCCAAAGTGCCACGCCCAGGCCAGGTGCTGGCTGAAGACACTACTGGGGACAGCAGACTCCATCGTCCCTGACCTCAGGGCATTTACAACCCAGAGAAGGGGGAAGGTCGGAAAAGTGACAGACAGGCGTGGTTCTGTACCATCACCCTCAGAGCCGGTTCAGCTGGGGCCCTGGGAGAGCAGAGGGGACCCCTCGTCAGTCTTGCTCGGTCTGGGGGAACTGGTAAGGGAGGTGACCTGGGGGTTGAGACCTGCAAGAGCAGAAGTGGGACAAGTGGTAGCACAGGTGAGGAGCTCCGGGAGCCCATCAGCAGGATGCGCTGACCCGTCAAGGGAGGGAGGTTCCCCTGCTGGCCACATGCGCAATAGCAGATCCGCACCCTGTGTGCCCGGATTTCTGACCCAGCGCCCACCCAGAGCTAGGCATGCCCTTTACTGAGCGAGGAGCAGCGGCAGCGAGCACCCCAGGGGTACACTCTGGGGTGGTGTCTGCAGGGCACTCAAGGGGAGACGTCTAGTTGAACATTAGGTCTGGAACTCAAAACCTGCACTGCGGAGAGAGTTGCAATTCCACAGACGGGGTGAAGAGGCCCTAGGAAAAAAATTGCAGGGGCAGAGAGGACAGGGGTGGGTAGAAGTGGGGGCACAGGGCAAAGCAAACAGGAGGAGCCACCAGAGCAGTCAGTGGAAGGCCAGGGAGGCTGTGGGTCAGGGAGCCAGTGGAGGCAGTGGGAACTGAAGTGGGGCCACTGGCCACAAGGGGGCAGCACGGCAGATGTAAAGGTTCAGACCCACCCAGGAACGGGTGGCCCCAGCTCACCTACCAGCTCGTCTCCTTGCTGGCGGTGTGACCTCAGGTGAGCCCCCTCACCCTCTGCCTCCGGTCCCTTTCCTGTACAGGGCTATTGTTAGCTGTGAACATGTCAGTACCCAAAAAGTGCTTAGGATAGTGCACGGTGAAAAGAAAGCAAAGGTCCCTGTCTGGGGACAGTGTCAAGGCAAGGTCAGCAAGAAAGCCAGACAGCTGGACGGACCTGAGACACGAGGGGACATGAGATGGTGGCAATTACCACACACTCCTCCTTCAAGAAGGCTGGCTGGCTGGACAGGAGAGGGGAGGGGCAGGCTGACTGAGCAGAATGGATGTCTCCTTCTAAGAACACAAGCCCAGAAGGATGAAGAAAGAGACCTCGGAGGGGCCACACTGCACCTGCACTCCGCCTGCTCTCCTGGCAGTGCTGGCTGACAGGTGACAAATGCCGACCCCACCCCGCCCTCCTCCCCCAACCCCCTACCCGTCAAATTCAACCACTTGGGGCCCCAACTGAGTTGCTTCCCTTGAAAGTGGACTCTCAGAACCAAGCCAACCAGGGTCTACCCCCAGGTTCCCTCGTGCCCACTGGCTGAAGGAAAGCCTGAGTGGGCCACGCTGGCCATTGAGCTTTGGGGCACAGGATGGGTGCGGGTTCAGTGGGTCTGGGACAGAGCCTGAGAACTGGCATTCTAGCAAACATCCAGCTGCTGGTGATTCTGGTCTCCCTACCCTCTGGGAGACCCATCCAGCCCATGCCCGTCCAGCAAAAGCCTTCCCTGGGAGACCAGCGGGCCCTGCCTGACCATGGGCCTGTCTTCACTTCTTCCTGCAGCACCCTTCTCTCTCCGAGCCCTTCCTTCTCTCTCTGACCACCACAAGCCCTTCCTGTCTCCGCTCCCCACCCACTTCCTGGAGCTCTGGCACCACCTGACTTACTGCACGTCGGGTGGTCAGTCAGCCGGTTTCTGTTCTGCGATCTCCACGGTCTTGGGCTTTGGCGGCGGTGTGGTCCTAGTCTTTCCAGTACCTGAGCAGAATGGATGCAGAGGTTCTCAGAACTACGTGTGGCTACGGGGCCTCCCAGCCGCAGCCTCAGCGGTCCCAGCCCTCTGCCCTGCCCATCACCCCCCCACTTCTCCTTCCCAAAGGAACAGATAGGGGCCTGACCTGGTAGCTCAGTGTGTTAGATCATTGTCCCAATAATGCCAAGGTTACAGGTTCCATCCCCAGTCAGGGCACATACAAGAGTCAACTGGTGAATGCATGAATAGGTGGAACAATTCATCTGTTTCTCTCTCTCTCTCTCCCTTCCTCTCTTAAAAAAAAAGAGTGGCGCAGTGGATAGAGCGTTGGACTGGGATGCGGAAGACCCAGGTTCGAGACCCCGAGATCTCCAGCTTGAGCGCGGGCCCATCTGGCTTGAGCAAAAGCTCGTCAGCTTGGACCCAAGGTCGCTGGCTCCAGCAAGGGGTTGCTCGGTCTACTGAAGGCCCGCGGTCAAGGCACATGTGAGAAAGCAATCAATGAACAACTATGGTGTCGCAACGGCAATGAAAAAACTAATGATTGATGCTTCTCATCTCTCTTCGTTCCTGTCTGTCTGTTCCTATCTATCCCTCTCTGACTCTCTCTCTCTCTGTCCCTGTAAATAAAAACAATAATAAGCCTGACCTGTGGTGGCGCAGTGGGTAAAGCGTCGACCTGGGAACACTGAGGTCGCCAGTTCAAAACCCTGCACTGGTCTGGTCAAGGCACGTATGGGAGTTGATGCTTCCAGCTCCTCCCCCCTTTCTCTCTTTCTCTGTGTGTGTGTGTGTGTGTGTCCTCTCTAAAATGAATAAAATAAATAAATAAATAAATAAAACAATAATAAAATAAACACACACACACACAAATCAATTAAAAATTTTAAAAAAAGAGATAGGAGGTGTTGTTTCCTTGCTCCTGACACCCTCCCTCCTTAGAGCTAATCACCTTCCTTCATGTGGCCTTGGAACATATGAACCTTAACTCATTGCTCTCTCAACTCCAACACCAGGCCTCGTACCCAGGTTCCCTGTAGCCAGGCAGTCACAAGGATGTGTCTGTCCACCATGGCCCAGGCCTCTGCCGCCAGTGAACAGGTCCTTCCCACGAGGGGCTGACAGTCTCCCTGGGGAGGCCACAGTAAAACAAGGAACAGCATCCTAGCACCGCCCAAGATGCATGTCACTGAGCAACTCTCTGAAGCCCCAAGGGGGGTGGGGTGGGAGTGGAGGGACTGAGGGCCCAACACCCCTGGATGAAGTCTGTGTTCTGCTACCTACAGTCTTAATCCCTCTGAGCCCCTGAGCACAGTGAAGATTCCAAGGCCCAAGACTCTCTGAACTGAAAGGGGCTTCAGAACTGCCCAGCCCGTTCTCCTGGCCAGACATGACAGGCTCTCGGCTCCCACTGAGATCCGGGACCTTGTAAGCAACACTAAGAGGCGAGAGCAGAGGGGTGGGCACACATGCATGAATCACCAACCAGCCCGGACTAGTGCAGCCCAGCCCCACACACCCCAGCGATAACTTGGCCCAGCCCTCTAGGCCCTGGGCGGCCCCCTCTGCCTTGCCCTCCTCCTTGGGCCACTGCCCAGGGCAGTGCTTCCCTTCAGCAGTTCACCAGAAATTTCAAACAGAGCAAAAGAACAGCAAGAAAGCTGCTCTCACTCCCAGCACCCTGACACGCTGTCCTGTTTCTTCGTTTGTGACCCCTCTCATCTTTAGCCCTATGTGCAGTGCCATGTCATTGTGACCACAGCAGAGTAGTCTTGTTCTGTCGCGCATACACCGTTACTCAGCTGCAGCTTTCCACGCCGCTGCAGAGCCTCCCTGGGTGTCGCTTGTGATGACCAGTTAGTGTTCCGGGGTATAGACACCCCACCATTTACTTAGTCGCTCCCCTCTGGCTTGACACTTAGGCTATTTCCAGCTCCACCGCTAATTGGAGACGGAAGGCTGAGTCCCCTGTTAAAGATTTCAGAATGAACGGGATGATTCAGGCACTCAGCAAGCATTCACGGAGAACCTTCCACTTGCAGAGAACACAGAGAAAGCAGGTCACAGGGCCCTGCACCACACTCAACACACAGGCCTGACACTAACCCCACTGGCAGCCAGTGACCTCGCCACCTGGATCCTCGCCCTTGGCTCCAAGACCTTCTGTGGCTCCCCATTACTAGATCAAGTAGAACTCCCTCCACATGGTGCTCTCGGTCCTGCCTGCCTCCCTTCACAGGTCGCCTCTTCCTCTCCCAACAGTGACTCACCACCACCGGCGACCACCCCCTAGCCCAACGCAAGGTGCCCTCTCCTGCCTCAGTGCTTTGCAAACCCATGTCACCCTTTCCTCCCCATGCCTGGTCAACCCTCATTCATGTTCCACGGTGCCACATCAGTGGTGTGATGATAAATGTCAACAACCAGTTCTCCGGGAAGGGGACCCAGAAGGGCAGAGTTTCCCAATCTCTCTGGTGTAAATACTCCCACCAGAGCTGGTTCTGAGCCACCAAAGTGATGTCACTGTTCAGTATCACACTGAACTTAAAAAGAGATGCTCAGTATCACACTTGACAGTCATCTCCTCCGTACAGAGAGAACAGATATAACGAGCTTCCAGAGCATGGGTAACCAGTAACATGTGGTAAAGAAGACTCTTGAGTATATTTGTCCTTTTGTTTCTCCATTGACTTTAGAGAGGACGGGAAAGGGAGAGAGGGAGAAACATTGACCTGCCATTCAACCTGTCTATACATTCATTGGTTGATTCTCATATGTGCCCTGGCCCAGGATTAAACCTACAACTCTGGCATATCAGGATGATGTTCAAACAAACTGAACTACCTGGGCAGGACTATATTTGCTTTAATATTAATTTATTTAATTATAAGCTTATGTAATTTAATTTTTAGTAATGGCTATATTTGACAACTAGCTCAGTGAGATAGATTAAATTGGATCCCTCCCGCCTGACCAGGTGGTGGCGCAGTTGATAGAGCATTGGACTGGGATGCAGAAGGGTTTGAAACCCCGAGGTCACCAGCTTGAGCGCGGGTTCATCTGGTTTGAGCAAAAAAGCTCACCAGTTTGAGTCCAAGGTTGCTGCCTCGAGCAAGAGGTTGCTCAGTCTGCTGAAGGCCCACAGTCAAGGCACATATGAGAAAGCAATCAATGAACAACTAAGGTGTCACAACAAAAAACTTGATGATTGATGCTTATCTCTCTGTTCCTGTCTGTCTGCCCCTGTCTATCCCTCTCTCTGACTCTGTAAGAAAAAAAAATATTAAAAATAATAATAATAAAATAAATAAATTGAATCCCTCTCAGCCCTGGCCAGTTCGCTCAGTAGTAGAGCATCGGCCCAGTGTGTGGAAGTCCCAGGTCCGATTCCTGGCCAGGACAAACAGAAGTGCCCATCTGTTTCTCCACCCTTCCCCCTCTCCTTCCTCTCTATCTCTCTCCCCTCCCACAGCCAAGGTTCCACTGGAGCAAAGTTGGCCTGGGCACTGAAATGTGGCTCCATGGCCTCCACCTCAGGCGCCAGAATGGCTCTGGTTGCAACGGAGCATCACCCCAGATGGGCAGAGCATCGCCCCCTGGTGGGCATGCCAGGTGGATCTCAGTCAGGTGCATCCAGGAGTCTGTCTCCCTCCCTCTCACTTCAGAAAAATACACACACACACATTGAATGCCCCCTAAAATCCATATGCTGAAGTCCCAACCCACAAAACCACAGAATTTAACTATTTTGGGAGAGGTCCTTAAATTGGTGGTTCCAGTTAGAGACTATGTGGGCGATGCCTAATCCAGTCTGATTTAAATGAGATCATATGGGCAGAACCTAATCCAATCTGATTAATGTCCCCCAAAAGCAGGGGTCTCCAAACTTTACACAGGAGGCCAGTTCACTGTCCCTCAGACCATTAGAGGGCCAGACTATAAAAAAAACTATGAACAAATCCCTATGCACACTGCACATATCTTATTTTAAAGTAAAAAAACAAAACGGGAACAAATACAATACTTAAAATAAAGAACAAGTAAATTAAAATCAACAAACTGACCAGTATTTCAATGTGAACTATGGGTGCAGATGCATCCTGTGCTCCTCTCACTGACCACCAATGAAAGAGGTGCTCCTTCCAGAAGTGTGGCGGGGGCCAGATAAATGGCCTCAGGGGGCCACATGTGGCCTGCAGTTTGGGACCCTAGCTATAAAGGGAGTTTAGAACACAGAGGGACAGCCATATGAGGACATAGGGAAAAGCCTAGGAGGCCTCAGGAGAAACCAACCCTGCCAACACCCTGGTCTTGAACCTCTAGCCCCCAGAACCATGAGAAAACAAAGTTCTGTTTAAACCACCTAGCCTCCACTCATTTGCTATGGCAACCCTAGCAAGGGAGTGCACTCAGAGTCCCTGAAAATTTAATAATCTGATCTCCAGTGGGAACTTGCAAGCTCCAGCCCGTCACTACCAACCACCTACTACTTTCCTATTTCCTGACTTGACCGTGGCCCCTTCACGAGCAAGGCCAAGATTTTTGGAAAGTTGCAGAAAATAGTGTAGCTCCATGTAAAAATATGGCCCGTTGCCACAATTCGACGCTGCCATTGTAGCGCCCAAACGGCCCAGCCAGGGACAAAAAGAGAGTGATATGGCCATGTGCCAATGAAACAACCCCAAAATGGAGTCACCTGCACTAAGCCCCAGTGAGAGGTAATGCCTAGCCTGCGGGGAGTGTTGACCTCTCCCAGGAATGGAATTTTAGAGTGGCCTGGAACTTCCTGCTCCGATAGCCTGCTTGATAAGGCCCAGGGGAAGGTGCCCTGCCCGAGATAATCCACTCCCAACTTCATTGTCCCCCTTTCCACTGATAAAAACTTTTCACTTTGCAGCTTCTGGGAGTTCCTTTGTACGTGTGAGGTGGGTGCTGTTTATCTGCGACTTGTTCCACAAAGACAATTAGACCTGCAAATTTTTTTAACCACTAAAATGTGGACTTCATGTAATTCCCATGTGTCACAAAGCATCCTTTCTTCTGCTGTATTTTAAGTCTTTAGCTTGGTGACTGTACAGAAACAGGTCATGGACCAGACCTGACCCCTGACCTTTCTCCCGCCCTGCCCCCAGCTCAGAGAGGGCCGGGTTGTCTCATGACCCAGGAGCGGAAGAATGGAGCCACCTCACAGGCTGTCAGCAGACAAAGTCCCCTTCCAGGAAACGTCATCTTTCCTGAATTAAAGTATTTTTCTAACATGCTCAGAAAAGTAAGCTTTCTGAAAGGCAAGTGCAATCTCTCCCTGCCAGGCAGACCCACCCTCTTCTGCTGCCTCTAATGCTCCAAGTGACCTTTGAGAAACAATCCATGGGGCATTTCCACAAGCAAGTTCTACTCATTGAGCATTTCCAAAATGCGCCAAATAGAGCTACGGAGATGGAACTACTGTGTTGATTACCAGTGACAAGGGGCTGGGGGGCAGAGGGCAGACAGAGGTCAGGCACAAATACGTGCCAGGTCTCTGATGTTCCACAACTCTGGAACACATTAAACACCATTGAATTGTATGTACATCTAAAGTGGGTAAATTGGATGGCACACAAACTATTTCAATAAAGCCACTTTAAAAAATACACCAAGTTGCCTGACCTGCAGTGGCACAGTGGGTAAAAGCACCAACCTGGAACACCGAGGTCACTGGGCATGGCCAGGAAGTGAGGACACAATTCCCTGGACAGGGCTCACTGACCACAAGCAATCCCAGCAGCATAAAGGAGACCTGAGATTTTCAGTTTCCCAGTAAAGGGGAGGAAGTGGTCACGGGCCAACATACCACTTTCCAGTCCTGGGTGGCCACTGTGTATATATGGGAGGTGGTCCGCAAGGCACATGATCGCCCCAAGCCTGTTGCCTACATCTGTAGAGGGGTAAACTATTCCCACCCCAGGGCGATGTGGACAAAATGGACTCTATCCAGGCTTTAACTATGTTGCACGTGGTAGGAACATTCATTCACCCAATTCTATTAGCAATTTGTTGGTTTACTTGAGAAGTCTAGGGTAGGGGACTCAGGTATGGTTAGATCCGCTAGTCATGAGGAGCACTTTTCTCCCTTTGCTGTGGACTTTTAAGGTCTGCTGCATGGCTGCTAGCCTGCTGCTGCTGCATTCCCCAGACAGCTCCCTAACCTCCAAGCCTGGGGCGCAGGGGGAATAACAGGTCTCCCACTCCCAGCCTCAGACCTAACACAAGTCCCCCACCTGGCTCTGGCTGCCAGGACCTATGACCTTGCTGCATAGAATGAGGGGGAGGGGACTGTGTCCAGGAAACTTCATAGTGAACAGCAGGGTCAGTGTACTCTTGGGGGGACCAGACCAAGCCTTCCCAAGGCCCCACTCACTTCTGAAGCTTGTCCCCGCTGTCCACCCCCGCAGAGGGGAGCCTAGTGAAGGGCCCTCCCTAGGGCACAGGCAGCCCTTTAAATTCACAGGACCTGCATTCAGTGATGGTCTTTGGGTTTTAATTTCTACCATTCATCACTTTTCAATTTTTTGCCCTGAAGTTCTTGGGATTATAAGGCTCATTGTCCTTAGTCGTTTTGTGACCGAGCTCCAGCCATGGGAATCCCATGTGCCCTAGCAGGGGCTTTATATTCCAAACTCCTAGGCCATACATCCGTTGGATCCAGGAAGATTAACACCCACATCCTCTCCCTAGTGCCGGTGGGATTATTTTTAGCCCTTTCTTCATTGGGAGACAGGAAATATTTCAGAGAAATTTGGGTCCCATCCCTCCAAATCCAAGGGGGTGTTGGGCCTCTCATCCTCTTAATTTTTCTAAGAGACTAACTATCCTTTGAGCTGCTACAAGCTCAGGTTTCCAGTCCCTGTTCCACCATCCAGGAATTCCCATTTCTTGGAAGGGAGGTGTTTAAAACAGGTAAGTTTCTAGAGTCTGCCATCTGGTAATAACTCTGGTCTTTACAGCCAATCCAAGGTTACTGTGGTTACTGAACCTATACACACAACAGGTTCAGCTGTGATCATAAAACTTGATGTGAAGAACTCCCCCCACCCCCGAATGACAACACCAAGGAGCGTGTTCTCTCACACCCAGATCACACCAGGGTTGTCCCTGTACAGAGGCTGTGAGGTGGGGTCCTATCCAGCCTCTCTGGTCTAAGTGGGCCAAGCCATGCAATCCAGTTGCCTCAAAGCCATACAGCTATGCACTGACAGGGAGACAGGACTGTCTGCTATGTAGTTAAACCAGGAGACCTCCAGGCTAACACAGGCAGGGCTGGCACTCCTCAGTAACATGCAGCCAAGCGCTAATCAATGCCATGTTCCAGCTGCAGATGCAGAACCAGCCCTCGGGCTGGAGCACAGGCCAGACCAAGCCTGGCAGGGAGGCAGAGGAAGGCTCTCAGGGCTGGCTATTGGTAGCCAGACTTGGCCACCACACTGAGAAGCCAAGTATTCACATGCAAGGAAATGTGCCTACTACTTAAGTGCTGGGGGCTCAAGGCATCTGGAACATAGGTCAGAAAGCACCTCCAGGTAAAACTCTGCACAGGGCCAGCTTTTTCAAGCACCAGTTAAGTCTAAAACGCCTGTGGGCAGGCAGCATGCATAGCAATAACTGAAAACCACGTTGGAACTACATCTAAGGAGTCCATCCATGCCACCCAGGCCTCGAATGTCCGAGATGAAGTGAGGTGAGGTCGTTTCGTTTCAATTGCCTGCTCCCTGGTTTCAGCTGAGGATGGAGTCCGTAAGCCTGGGATGAGGCCCACGAGTCTCTGCATCTATCAGTACCTGAGACCTCACCCGGCAGGGCAGCCACTTGGGGAGTCGTTCCTTGAAGAGGGACAGAAGCTGGGCCCTGAAAGAGCACTCTCCGTCAGGGGAGACACCTGGCAGGAACTGAGGCAAGCGCATGGCAGCAGGAGAGCCGCTGGGGAAGGTGGGGCCCCAGGCCCACCTCAAGAAAGCATATCACCCACTGCACATGACACTCCTCCCCCCTCAACACTCCCCTCCGCCTACAACAGCTTTATTTTAATCATTCAACACTTGTGTCATATTCCACTTTAAGAGTCCTCCAAATGCTTAAGACTAAAGCCTGTTTCCCTTTAGACAGATAGAAGTGAGTGCTTACAGGACACAGCCAGCAGGAGGAAGAGTCCTAGCCTGCTTCTGACCCCCCACCTGTATCCTAACAACACAAGGCAAAGTGTTTGTTTATTTTTGTGTTGCATGGGGGGCAGGGACCACAGAACCTGGAGCCAGTTCGGTTAACAGTAACTTATACGCTAGGAAAAGGTCACGTATTACAGAAAACTTAAAACAGACAACTTGAGTATTTATACAGTAAGTGATAAAAGAACTGACAACATTACAGGCCAGTGGTCCAACGCCACAGCAAACAGTGACGCAGGGGACCAGCATATGTTAGTTCACACTTGCTTCAGACACTAGGAGTTGGATGGAGTATGTACTCATGGGTCATATGCGACACTCCTCTAACCCATCAGGTGACACTCAGATTGAAGTAACTTCTAGAAGTCACTAGACTCAATATAGACTCAATTGTTTATGAACTAACTGCAAGGTAATACTAATTATTTCAAAGCATAAACTAGATATTAAAATGGAAAAAAAATTTCTAATTTAAATAACGTGCAGTAAAAAAATCAATGTTTAGTACAAAGCACTTATGGATACAAATTAAACAAAATCAGAACAAGGCACAATTCTTGGGAAGCCAATGTAAGCCCTGGTTTCACCACTGGAATAGGAGTCAGACTTTATCTGAGTCATTCCGTTCAAGGACTTGAAAGTCAATTTACAGTCCTATCCCAGATCCCAGCTATTAGGAGTCTGCAAGAACCTTTCGTATAAACTGTAACTGGGGAAAATGTACTTGGAGCAATAAAATTATACCGTAACCCTGACACACCCAGGTTACTGGCAGTCTGCAATCCACACAGGCCACACCTCAATTTAAGTTAGAAGTTCCTTCCCCTCTATCTCCTATCCCATGACACTTGACCTAGGCAACAGAATACCAAGTACAGCGCACCTTCTATGTGGCAGCAAGTGGCTAGTACTTAGATATGCACGGGATTGGATTTAAAGTTGATGAGAAGGCACTTCAACTCATTGAAGAAAATAATACAAAAAACACGCTTAGATGACAATTTAACTTATATCGGTTATCTGTTAAGTTTTGAGTTGGTTCCCATTACTACTGGTCAACAGAATACTTTGCATTTGTAATACAAGCTATTCAAGTTAGGGTTTTATATATAAGGAACTAAACTAAAAAATTTACTTTGAAGGAGGGGGCTGCCGCCTTCCAATGGCCTTGTGATTTACATTGAATGTTTAAACCTGCTGACCAGACCCACCTGTGTGCCCAGAGGTCTGTTAAGAGTCATAGTAAAGTCATGTATGGCCTGCCTGTTCATAACAGCCAAATATGGGCATGGCCTTTCATTAAAACCTGACCAACTTTTGTCCATGGTTTTATTCTAAGTAACAGATATTGCTAGCACCATTTATAAGACAAATGGCAAAGGCGAATACAAAATTTTAAAGCTGCCATTAAAGAGCACAGTGGATAATACCAGTTGTGGCTAGCTGATGAAGCTTTCAAGTGCCTACTTGTGTTTTCAAGGAGGGGAGGCCCGACCTGTGGTGGCGTAGTGGATAAAGGGTCGACCTGGAACACTGAGGTCGCTGGTTCGAAACCCTGGGCTTGCCAGGTCCGGGCACATATGGAAGTTGATGCTTCTTCCTGCTCCTCCCGTCCTCTCTTTCTTGCTCTCTCTTTTATTTATATTTTTGTATGTGTGAGGAAAAAGGGAAAAAAATACAAAAACAAATTAAGAGCAGACCTTCAGTTCACTTAGAAGTCAGCATCCAGGGTAAAAGAGTTCTCCGTTGGACTTGACATCACCCCCATCCTCTGATACTCGCCGACTCTCTTCTCAAAGAAGTTCGTCTTCCCTTCCAGTGAAATGTTCTCCATAAAGTCAAATGGATTTTCCACTTGGAAAACCTGAAAAGATTCACAGCAAAACCTAAGTACAGAATACCAGTTTCAAAAGAAACAGGAGGGGCCATGAACAACACCTCACCTTGCTGAAACCCAGCTCCAACATGAGCCTGTCAGCCACAAACTCGATGTACCGCTCCATCAAAACACAGTTCATCCCAATGAGCTTTACCGGCAAGGCCTCCGTGAGGAATTCCTAGGGACCAAAACACAGCTTCTCAGTCAAACGGAGGCGTGAAGAGGTCTTCTGGCACGCATGACACCTGACAGGTCACCCACCTGTTCTATCCTCACAGCATTGATAATTATTTCTCTTACTCTCTGCTCTGAAGGCTTATGTAGCAGGTGTTTGAACATCAGGCAGGCAAAATCACAGTGCAAGCCCTAGGAGAAAACGTCTAAGGTCATTATAAAGCCAGAAGACGTCCACCATGAATGTGCAATAGGAAATGGCTTGTCTTTTTCTGCATTCTGTCTTTATACATCCTGTGTGCCCATACCAACGGCACTTAAACCTTTGAAAGGAAGATGAGTAACTGAGGTCTACTCCACTTGGGTCACTGGGTTCAGTCTCAGCCAAGGCGCTCAATGCTGCCACCTAGGCGCCAACCACAGGCCAAGTCTGGTCCTTGCTGCTCTGTGATGTGGCAAAAGCTGTTGGAGAACTTCCGCTCTGAGAGCATCCTTCCTTTCTACACCCATGCTCCCTCATTTTGCCATTACTTCTAACAGGAAAGGCAAAACTGACTAGGCTACCCTTAAACATTCAATCTAATGCACAGAAAATCAGTAATGCAATTTCAAGTGCATCAACTCTGCAAGTCTCAGTGCATCAAATCCCAAGTAACGCTGATATGGCCTAAACTGGAATACCTGAGCACCGCCCCCTACTCTCTGCAGCTTAATCCAGGCATTCTAAAACATATATTGGACCAGAATGGGTTCACATTTCATCAAGATGCTCATTAACTGAGTTACAGTAGGAACCACACAAAATACTTGAAGGGGGGGGGATCCCTCTAAAAGTTCCATCATCCACAGAGAAATACCTATGTTTAATTGTACTGTGATATATTGAGAATATAAATAAAATAACTTTAGTACATTATTTAAAGTATTGCATTCCCCGACATGTATGTGGTTGAGTTTCACATGTGAAATGTGGATACAAGGTAACCTGATTCCGTGTTGCCTTCAGGGAACACGCCTATGTGCTGGTGTTTGGGATGCAGATTAGCCTACCACTTGAGCTAGACTCACCTCATCTCTGCTAATAAGTTCGTTGGAAAATGTGAGGCCAGGCATCAGTCCTCGTTTCTTGAGCCAGAATATTGACGCAAATGAACCAGAAAAGAAGATTCCTTCCACTGCGGCAAAAGCTACAACACGTTCTCCTATTTAAGCGTTAATGCCAAAAAATTCCAGTAAATTCATAGGAAGAGCCAACAAACCAGTAACATCCTTCACAGAATAAAACTGCGCAGGGGTAAGGAGGGCCACTGGTACTCTTACCATAGGTGGCCTTTTTGTCCCCGATCCAGCGCAAGGCCCAGTCGGCCTTCTTCTTGACACAAGGCATCGTCTCGATGGCATTGAAGAGAAACTCCCTGAAGGTACACAGAGAAAAACCAATCCCCACAAGGACCTTCGATCACAACCTTCTAGATCAGAGCACCAGGACACAAGGCCAAATTGGGGCTCAAACAAGTGTGTTTTTTTTTGTTTTTTCGTTTTTTGTTTTTTTTTTTTTTACAGGGAGAGAGAGAGTCAGAGAGAGGGATAGATAGGGACAGACAGACAGGAACAGAGAGAGGTGAGAAGCATCAATCACTAGTTTTTTGTTGCCGTCACAACACCTTAGTTGTTCATGGATTGCCCTCTCACATGTGCCTTAACTGCAGGCCTTCAGCAGACCGAGCAACCGCTTGCTAGAGCCAGCGACCTTCGGTCCAAGCTGACGAGCTTTTGCTCAAGCCAGATGGGCCAGCGCTCAAGCTGGCGAGCTCGGGGTCTCGAACCAGGGTTTTCCGCATCCCAGTCCGACGCTCCATCCACTGCGCCACCGACTGGTCAGGCACAAATGTGCTTTTTAAGGTCTTGCTTTTTCCTTCACTTTTCTTATTTTATTTATATTTTTAAGATTTTATTCATTTTAGAGAGGAGAGAGAGAGAGAGAGAGAGAGAGAGAGAGAGAGAGGAGCAACATCAACTTCCCATACGTGCCTTGACAGGGCAAGCCCAGGGTTTTGAACTGGTGACCTCAGCATTCTGAGTCGACGCTCTATCCACTGCGCCACCACAGGTCAGGCTTCCCTGTTCTTTTTAAAATCTCAACATTTACTTGGTTTATGCAAATATACACTTATTTAGTTAAGTCCTGGTCACGTCCTTAATGCAGGCTATTATATTATGGACTTCCTCTCATTTGTACTTCTAGGTCTTATTTTCTGTATCTGACTCCTAGGTCTTTAAAAGACAAGTTAGGTTCTACTTTGTGTCCTCTATCTATCTCCTCCACCCTGCCCCAGCCTCAGCGTTGATAAGATTCACCGTGAGTGAGAACTCGTAGACCTAGGTTTTACTAAAGAAGGCATTAGAAAACCAATAGTATACTTCCACCTCTAAAAATGGAGTAACCTCCACACTTTGCTTTTAAGTGATTGGCTAACAATCTTAATTAGGCATCTTTCTCAAAGAGATGACCGTAGAATTTTTTGGACTTGACAGTCGTTTTTCTAACCCTACATAAATTTAAAAACTTGAAACAATTAGTGAGTCCTAAATATGTGAGCATGTCGCCCCAATACTCACCTTTCCTTAGCATCTTTAATGTACGTGTCAATGAGAAGGCTATACATTTCAGAATGGATGTTTTCCATGGCGATCTGGAAGCCATAGAAACATCGGGCTTCAGTGATCTGAACTTCTTGGCTAAAGCGTTCCACCTAATGGCAAACACAAAGGTCAGCTTGAGGGAAAACAACCAGCGGCCCTTTGGTCGGACAATGTGGACACTGGTTGCCTCACAGTCCCTTTTTTGTGCTACTTTAAGGTTTATTTCTCTACATGATTCTTCATTATTCCGTGACAAAACTGGACACTTGATGTCCTAAGCCCAATTTACAGATCAATAGATAAGATAACACCCTTGTTTTTCTGTGACCACTTGGGCTAAATCCCATTACCACTGACCACTGTCTTTGAGCTTCTCCAGTCAGGAGAAAAATTAAGGAAGAACTGCTAAGTCTATTCTAAACCGGGAAAAGCCACATAAATACTGGCTTTTACATACACACACACACACACACAGAGACACACACATACATCCAGAGTAGAAAAATAGAGAAAACAAGGAAAAGAGAATTAGTTCTCTCTTACAACTTTTCCAAAATATAAGAGAAAGTTTATTTAGAAAATCACAGAGGTAGAAGAAATGGGCTTTAGGAAACAAGTTAAAGAGGCAGAAGAAGCGCCCTTGGGGCTTAGGAAAGAGAAGGGCAAAGGTAAGCTGCTGGGTGGGGGTTAGGGGGAGGGGGAGGAGGACGACGGGTGGGGGGAGGGTGTAAGGCAGGAAGGGGAGGGAAGGGCGCAGGAGTGCCCCTGGGCGGGAGACTGGAGTGAAGAGAAGCAGGCTCTTCAGGGGCAGCTCACCAAGTTCTCATTGACTATGCCATCACTCGCGGCAAAGAAAGCCAGGACATGAGAAATAAAGTATCTCTCCTCCTGCTTCAGGGCTTCCCAGTGCTGGATGTCCTTGGAAAGGTCCACCTGAAGCGCATAAGTTTACAGGGGAGTCAAGCATGTGAGGCCTCCCACACCTGAATAATGCTTATTAAACTTGCGGTCCCGCCTGGTTCGTGCAAACCTCCCATGGTGAGAACACGCTGCCTGCCCCTCTGCATAGGTCTTTGTCACAGTCAGGGGTTATGCCTCTACTGTCTCCTAAGGGTCCTCGATTCCTGAACCCTGTTACCTCTTCAGCAGTCCAGAAGGAAGCCTCAGCCTTCTTGTACATCTGCCAGATATCGTGGTACTCAATGGGGAAGACGACGAAGCGGCGTGGGTTCTCTCTCAGCAGCGGCTCGTCCCACACGCTGAGCGCGGGGGCCTTGGTCTTCTGCGGGGGGAGAAGGTACGGAAGAAGGTACGGAAGATGCTCACCTATCCCGTGAACCGTATGAAATTGCCACGTTTTCAGGCCAAGGACAGCCCGCTGTCGGTAATTTCATGCGGTTCACCGTCTAAAGTGGCAGGGATCCCACAGGTGTCCGTCCTCTCTGTGGAACCTAGCAGACAGGGGACAGAGGGAAGGCGGGAACCGTGGGGGTGTATCAAGTAGGAAATGATGGCGAAAGCGCACTTTGGCGGGAAAGCACCAGAGGAAACAATGAATGAGAGCAAAAAGCCTCCCATCTCTTCCCTCCGCTGGGCGGCGTCCGCGTCCCGCACTGCCCTGCCCTTCCCTTCCCCCGGGTTCCGACTCACGGGCTCTGTCGGCTCCTGGAAGATCTTGCGCGCGGTCTTGCAGGCCAGCACGCGCGTGGCACCGTAGACTGGGGGCTGCAGGGAGACGCGTGATGAGGAGCCGGTCCACGTCCCACGGAAACCACCGCCTCGCCCTGGCCCACGCGTGCTCACCGTGTTCTCCTTGTCCGCCAGGCTGAGCCTCTTACCCGGCGAGAGCTGCAGCTGCTGCGGGTCCACGATGGTAGCGAGCGGGGCGCGACAGGAGAGCATAGCGGCGTACAGGTCTCACAGGTGAGGCTGCGCTCGGGGTCGGGCTATCCCCGCACTTTCCCGCCAGCTGCTTAAAAAGACCTGAGAATCGCGTAAGCACCTTCTCATTGGATGTGCCTGATCCAGCTCCACCTCCCAATAAAATTCTGACCTCGGGCTTTGTAAATGATCTGCATGCAAATTGCGGAACGCCCACCGCTTGTCGAGAAACGCCTTGTTGAGATACGCGTCCTTTGGGGGTGGGGGTGGGGGTCGGGGTGCAAGAGCCCTGAGAACTGGCAAGTTTGGGTGAGGGGTGTATCAGTGGTGATCGTGCTACCTATCGGTTAAGGCTGCTGGCTACTGAGTCCCCGCCGGCCGGGCAGTTGCTGTGTCTCTTGGACACGTCAGATAATTTATTTTTTTTATTGATTGATTTTTAAGAGAGAAAGGAGGTGGAGGAGAGAGAAAGAGAGACATATCATTTATTAGTTGTTCCTTGTATGCGCCCTGACTGGGGAATCGAACCGCTAGCTTGGCAAATGGGGACGACGCTCTAACTTCTAACCAACTGGTACCCAGCCGAAGGACCCCTCAGATGATTTAAAGACTCAGTAAAATGGGACTTGTAACCATGCCTAACCCGTGGGATTATTGTTTTAAATATTTTTTTAATTGGTTTTAGAGAGACAGAGAGAGAGAGAAAGGGGGAGAGGAGTGTGAAGTATCAACTGGCAGTATGTGCCTTGACCGGGTAAGCCTGGGGTTTCTTTCTTTTAGTTTTCTTTTTTTATTATTTTTTTCAAATTTTATTTTTATTTTATTCATTTTAGAGAGGAGACACAGAGTGAGAGAGAGAGAGAGAGAGAGAGAGAGAGAGAAAGGGGGGAGGAGCTGGAAGCATCAACTCCCATATGTGCCTTGACCAGACTAGTGCAGGGTTTTGAACTGGCGACCTCAGTATTCCCAGGTCGACGCTTTATCCACTGCGCCACCACAGGTCAGGCTCTTTTAGTATTTTTTAAGACTTTATTTATTCATTTTAGAAATGGGGGTGGGGAGAGCAGGAAACACCAACTTCCATATGTGCCTTGTCTGGGCAAGCCCAGGGTTTCGAACCGGCCACCTCAGCGTTCCAGTTCGAAACTTTGTCCGCTGCACCACCACAGGTCAGGCCCGTGGGGTGATTAATGAGAGTATTAAATGAGAGTGTAAAATGTTCAGTCCTTTGTAAATCTTCAAGTTCACTAAATGACAGAGGGCTTTTGGAGCAGTGTCTCGCCGAAACTGTGGCTGCTGTCAGGCCACTGTCCCCTTTGTCAACACTGTATGAAAAGTTGCAAACTGAGCAAAAATTCTGAGAGAAAGTTCACATAATGAAGAACCAGAAATAATTTTACTGCTTGTATTGGGCATCAGAAAGAAGAGGCTGAAAACCTGGGGGGGGGGGGGCGGAGACCTGAAGTAGTCGATTTTCATTTTACTTAGTATTTGCTTTTTGTTTTTATTTGTTTTTTTGTTTTGTTTGTGTGTGTCATATACATGTGAACTGCAACGGGCAAAATGCTAGGAACGAGTGAGGTGCTCCTGTTCTATGTTAGGAACAAGAACCACCAAGTACAACGCTGTGAGCCTGCCAGAAATTTTTGACTCCATTTTTAGTTCAATTTTTCCCTCTGGCCACCCAAATAACACATGCGCACTGCAGAAAACTTGAGAAGTTGAGTCGGAATGCCACGAGGCAGGAGAAAAGTCGCCACCTTCCCCTTCACCGCCTCCTCTCTGAGTCACTGGGACGGCCCCGTCCTCCCGCCTAAACCGTTTCTCTTTCGAATTGAGCGCCTTTTTCTTAACAAGGAGGAAGCAGACACAGAAAATAAGCTCCAGTCCTTGGTCTGCCCCGCGCTGGCACGGGGAGGGGACCGCGGAGCCGGGCTTCTGGTCCGCAGGGCCCCGCCCCTAGAGACGGGGAGGGAAAGGTCCGGTCCGGCCCGGTCCGGCCCGGCCCGGCCCGGCGATCCAGACTTGGGAAGAAAAAGGACGGCCGCGGCCGAATGCTAAGGGCTGGGGTCCGCCGGGATCGCCCCTTCTTTAGTGGAGCGCCGGTTTTGACCACGATTCCACTCTGGTCCCGTTTACACAGCTGCCCACGATTGGTCCACCAGCACGAAGCCCCGCCTCTCGCGCCCACTTCCGGTGATGAGTCTGAGCCTGCAGTCCTTTAGCACTCACTCGCGGGTTTTCTAGTTCCAAGAAACCATTCCGGGAAGGGGATTTCCCGGGGCCACTCATCACCCCCAATGCTATGCCGGACCCGTGCTCGGGATGGTCATAATATTACAGTAACCCTCTCCCCTCCAGCCTCCGGGCACCTGGACCAGGAGACGGACACCTCTAATCCAGACCTAGTGCCAAGGAGGTACTTATTTGTAGCTCTATTGCTTAGATGGAAACCAAGGCTCAGAGAGAGTCAAGGAGACGCCCAAGGTCACCCAGCTCCTCCGACTGCCCGGCTAGAACTTTTCTCCCACCCTATCCCCACCCCCACCCCGGCTTTCATTAAGAACTTTTCAGCAAACAGAACAATGGAGAGAATTCTATGGTGTTGGCTCACAGTCATTTGCACTTTGCCCAGCTTGCTTTATTCCTCTGGGTAGGACGCTTCTTTTCTAGATCATTGGAAAGTGAGTTGCAGCTAGGATGCCTCACCCTTAGACGTTTGGTCACGCAACTCTTAAAAATGACATTCTCCAACATAACCACGACATGATATTTAGACCTAAGAAAACTAAGTCCCTCTACCAGCCTCAAAAACCTACCACAGGACCTCCCTCTTCATACAACTCCTATGGAAACACCATCCCCCCATACACACATACCTCAGCTTACTCCACCCCATTCCTGTTCCTCTCAGAGAAGGCATTTGAAGATTGGATGTATTCCAATCAAGAAAAATGCAAGACACAGATTCAGTTTCAGCCACCAAGAGGCCGAGACCAAGCAGCCAGCTTGGTGCAGGGAAGGAATCTGTGGTTTTCTTTTTGCTCAAGTGGCCCCTAAAGTGATGTTCAAAAGCAGTGACCCTGCCTGGATGGCTGGGTTAGAGCATCATCCCAAAAAGCAGAGGTTGCTGGTTCGATCACCGGTCGGGGCACATACAGGAACAGATTGATGTTCCTGTCTCTCTCTCTCTCTTCCTTTCTCTAAAATTAATACACTAAAACAAAAGTATTCCCCTTTGCACAGGTTTAAATTGATGTTAAACCTTTTCATCACAAGATTAAGTAGTTGCAGGGGTATGTAATATCCACTAAGTTGCAAATATCAGTGTAAAGCCAGTGCCCGCGGCCACCATCACAGCTGCATGGCCCATGTAGGTTCACATTTGATTTGGACAGACGGTAATGAAACAACGGAGCCAAGAACTGGTATGCCATCATCTTTAATCATAGCTTGCACCTGGCAGGCAAGTAAAAACACACACTGGACTCCAAAACCCACTCATTCGGTGCTCACAAAGCTATTGACTTATCTGAGTTTCCTAGAATCAAAGTTTTCTAGTTCACCATCCTTATTCACCTCTGTTTCCCATCTCCTTATCTCTGCACAAACTCTGTACAAACTGGCTTCTTCTTCAGCATTCTGCCATCTTAGCTGCCTCTCCTCTCCTCCATGTGGCCTTTCTTTGCTCTCCTCTCTAATGCTAATCTCAGGAACCGAGAGAGAGCAAGCTCCAGGTCAGCCCCATTTTATAGTGTAGAAATCCAAACCTTTAATCCAAGATACAAACAAGGAAGTCTCTGATACAAAGTCACTTATCTGAGGCATAATGAGATTTCTCATGAAAGTGGGCCACCCCCTATCATGCAACAGTCAAGGGTGTGGAGAAAAGCTTAGTCTTAAAACTAAGCCTTCGGCTATAACGACCCTGCCTGCTTACAGCCTGTCCCCCCCACACAATGCAAACTATAAGCAAGCAAACATATATATCATATTTACAGACTTATTTGACCAACAATCAGCATTTTTGAAAGCACGAGGGTGTGATTCCTAGAACCTCAACTCTGTAGATGGCTCTATGTTTGTTATGCTTACTTTTAATTATTGGTCTAGCCCTTCTTCTCATTTTTTGTTGGTGGTATTTATAATCCAATTTGTTCCTTTTCTTTTGAAGGAGTTTTACTTTGGGATGATCTCATGTCCCCGAGGGTGTGTCAGCTGCTCAAGGAAGGGCGAGCCCTGGAGAGTTCCAGAGAGGGTGGCCCACCACCTACCCAGAGTCAGCACTTGCAGGCTTCTTCAGGCTTCCCCAGGGCATTTCACCCTGGAGAAAGAGCCCCGCCTGAGCAGAGCCCCTCCCTAGAGGGAAGGTCATCACCTGGCAGGGTGTGGGGGGAGTGGGAGTAGTATCCTGGGCTGTTCAGTTCCTGTAAAGAGGTATTTCTCTTTTCTTGTTTTAAATTTTTGGCCTATTTTAAATATTCTTACTGTACAAAAATAATACATTTCATTGTAAAAAAAAAAAAAAGGCAAG
The DNA here is from genome assembly GCA_037038555.1 of Rhynchonycteris naso. Taxonomy (NCBI): domain Eukaryota; kingdom Metazoa; phylum Chordata; class Mammalia; order Chiroptera; family Emballonuridae; genus Rhynchonycteris; species Rhynchonycteris naso. Next base: position 106,286,462 of record CM073001.1, read on the forward strand.
CAATATAAAACTATATAAACAAAAGAGTAAGTATTTTCCATAATCTCAAACCCCAATGATAATGTACACGCTCTCGGGGCCCTGCTCTGCTCACTGCCTTGTAGCTTGTAGCTCACTTTTCTCATGGAATATGCCAGCACACCCCTCCATGTTTAGCACCTGGCATAAGGTTATGGTCGCAGGTTCTAAACCCAGGCCACCTACATGTGAATTTAGTTCCCCACCCTGCCACTTGCTAATGCATGTCTGTTTCCCTGTGTAATAACAGAACCTGAAACCTGCTTCACAGGATGTGAGGATTAAAGGTTGGCCAGTTCTTGCCTGACCAGGTGGCGCAGTGGATGGAGCGTTGGACTGGGGTGCAGAGGACCCAGTTTTGAGATCCCGAGGTCGCCGGCTTGAGTGTGGGCTCATCTGGCTTGAGCAAGTCTCACCAGCTTGAGCCCAAGGTCGCTGGCTTGAGCAAGGAGTCACTCGGTCTGTTGTAGCCTCCCAGTCAAGGCACATATGAGAAAGCAATCAATGAACAACTAAGGTGCCACGGTGAAGAATTGATGCTTCTCATCTCTCTCCCTTTCTGTCTGTCTGTCCCTATCTGTCTCTCTTTCTCTGACTCTATCTCTGTCACCAAAAAAAAAAAAAAGGTTGGCCAGTTCACACTCTCACTTAGTGGTGTATGGGAATGCTGTTTTATGTCCTGGCCAGTGGTCTTTTATGAGTGGAAACTAATATGTTCATGTTGTCTTAATCTTAATTTACTTGATTATTAGGAAGATTGCATATGGATAGTTATAGTCTCTGAATTCCCTGATACTTGCCCACTTGTTGGTTGGGTTACATTTTCGTACTGTTTTACTGTATAGGTGGTCTAGACCTTTTGGGTGGTATTTCATTTTCTATTAAATATGTTGCAGTTATGTTGCCTGGCTTTTCATTTATGTCTTTTCTTATTCTTATTTTTATTTATTTTTTTTCTATTTAAACTATAACTTAATTTGAAATAGTTTAACACATAGGCCCTGGCCTGTTAACTCAGTCAGTTGGAGTGTCTCCCAAAACACCAAAGTGGCAGGTTCAATCCCTGATCAGGGCACATACGGGAAGCAACCAATCAATGCATAAGCAAATGGAACAACAGATGAGTGCTTCTTTCTACCCCTTCTTCCTCTGCCTGTCTAAAATTAATCAATACATTTTGTAAAAAGAAAAAAATCATTTAAGACACAGTTGCAAAATTATTACCAAGAGTTCCTGTGTACGTTTCACCTAGGTTCCCCAAATGTCACCGAACTGCACTTTATTGTCAAAATCAGGAAGTTGACATTGTCGCAATCCTATTAAGTAAATTAGGAAGCTTATTGGGAGTTTAACCAGTTTCTACATCCACGTGTGGTTGTGCACATGGTTCTTGGAGGTTTTACACGTATGTCAATTTGAGTAAGCATCACCAAATCAGGATGCAGAGTTGTTCCATGACCGCAAGGAAAATCCCTGTGTTATTCCTTAGTAGTCACTCCTCCCACACCCCAACTCCTGGCCACAACCTACCTGGTCTCCATCACCATAACTTTGTCACTTAGAGACAGTCACATCAATGGAATCGCACAGTATGGAACACTTTGAAATTGGCTTTCCCACACACCTTAAAGCCATTGAAATGGATCCAAGTCACTAAGTGTATCAGTAGTTTCCTCCTTTTTATTTCTGAGTGTTTACCACTCACCTGCTGTGGGATATCTGGGTTTTGGTTTTGTTTTTTTTTAGATAGGGACAGACAGACAGGAACGGAGAGAGGTGAGAAGCATCAATCATTAGTTTTTCGTTGCCTTTGCAACACCATAGTTGTTCATTGACTGCTCTCTCACATGTGCCCTGACGACGGGCCTTCAGCAGACCGCGGGCCTTCAGCAGACCGAGCCACCACTTGCTGGAGCCAGCGACCTTGGGTCCAAGCTGGTGAACTTTGCTCAAGCCAGATGGGCCTGCACTCAAGCTGGCAACCTCGGGGTCTTGAACCTGGGTCTTCCGCATCCCAGTCCGATGCTCTATCCACTGCGCCACTGCCTGGTCAGGCTCTTTCTTCTTATAAGTTTTATCTAAGATTAGAATTATTCAACACAAAAGCAAAAGCGAAATGAGCCTGAGGAAAGCAACTGAGCTGTTGTGAAGTGTGTCCTCAGAACACGTGATACCTCGGAAACTGAGCTGCCTCTGCGCCTGGCTGGCTCAGCATTTTTCTTAGATGAAACCATTCATACCCTTGCATGCTCCTTGGAGTGTCCTTTGGCCAAATCCCACAAGTTTTTTTTGTGTGTGGTTTTTTTTTTTTTTGGTTTTTTTTTTTTGACAGAGAGAGAGTCAGATAAATGGACAGACAGGAAGGGAGAGAGCTGAGAAGCATCAATTCCTTGTTGCGGCTCCTTAGTTCATTGATTGCTTTCTCACATGTGCCTTGATGTGGGGAGTCTACAGCAGACCAAGTGACCCCTTGCTCAAGCCAACGACCTTGGACTTCAAGCCAGCAACCATGGGCTTTAAGCCAGAGACCATGGGCTTCAAGCCAGTGACCTTTGGGATCAAGCTAGTGACCACGGGGTCATGTCTATGATCCCACACTCAATCTAGCAACTCCATGCTCAAGCTGGTGAGCCCATGCTCAGGCCAGATGAGCCCGCACTCAAGCTGGTGACTTTGGGGTCTCAAACCTGGGTCCTCTGCTTCCCAGTCTGACACTCTATCCACTGTGCCACTGCCTGGTCAGGCCAAATCCCACAGGTCTTAATAGATAGTGATCTCATTTTTTGCATCACAAAATAAGTAGTCTGAATTTTTGGGTTTGATTTTCACCTTGATCTGAGTTATTTGGAAGGTCAAAATGTTAATTATCCACGTGGTGTGATTTCAATGTTTGATACCTTTTCATTTCTACTCTGTTGTTATGGGATCTCGTGATCAGAAAAATGTGTGGCATGTACTTTTTCTTTTCCTCACATTTTAAAAGTTAAAAAGGATGGAGCCTGACCAGGCGGTGGCGCAGTGGATAGAGTGTCGGACTGGGATGCAGAGGACCCCGGTTCGAGACCCCAAGCTCGCCAGCTTGAGCACGGGCCCATCTGGCTTGAGCGAAGGCTCACCAGCTTAGACCCAAGGTCGCTGGCTCCAGCAAGGGGTTGCTCGGTCTGCTGAGGGCCCGTGGTCAAGGCACATGTGAGAAAGCAATCAATGAACAACTAAGATGTCGCAATGGCAACGAAAAACTAATGATTGATGCTTCTCACCTCTCTCCATTCCTGTCTGTCTGTTCCTATCTGTGCCTCTCTCTGACTCTCTCTGTCCCTGTAAAAAAAAAAAAAAAAAAAAAAAGGATGGAGAACCGTTTAATTTTTCTGAGGAACTGCCATGTTGTTTTTCAGTGACTTCACCATCTGACATTCCCACCAAGAGTGCACAAAGATTCCAATTTCTCCACTTCTTCACCAACACTTGTTATTTATTTTTTTAAATATGAACCCTTGTGCCTGACCTGTGGTGGCGCAGTGGATAAAGCGTCGACCTGGGAACACTGAGGTCGCCAGTTCAAAACCCTGCACTGGTCCGGTCAAGGCACATATGGGAGTTGATGCTTCCAGCTCCTCCCCCCTTTCTCTCTTCTCTCTTTCTCTCTCTCTCTCTCTCTCTCTCTCTCTCTCACTCTGTGTCTCCTCTCTAAAATGAATAAAATAAAAATAAAATAAAATTTAAAATATGAACCCTTGTTTTGATTTACATTTCCAAAAGCGTTAACTCTTTTTTTTTTTCTGTAATAATTGCCAGTTTTATTCCTCTGGTTAAGAGATCCAGAAGTAATATGAGGTTTACATTTTAACAGTTACTTCAATCAAGAGTTTAGGTGCCCCCATTGCCCTTATAAGCTGGCTGCAAATTACTTGATTCTCTTATTAAAAAAAATTTTAATTGTCTGCGACACGAGTTCATTAAAAAATACGTATTGCCTGACCTGTGGTGGCGCAGTGGATAAAGCGTTGACCTGGGAACACTGAGGTCGCCAGTTCAAAACCCTGCACTGGTCCGGTCAGGGCACATGTGGGAGTTGATGCTTCCAGCTCCTCCCCCCTTTCTCTCTTTCTCTCTCTCTCTCTCACTCTGTGTCTCCTCTCTAAAATGAATAAAATAAAAAAAATAAAATAAATTAAAAAATACGTATTAAGCCTGACCTGTGATGGCGCAGTGGATAAAGCGTCGACCTAGGAACACTGAGGTCGCCAGTTCAAAACCCTGCACTGGTCTGGTCAAGGCACATTGGGAGTTGATGCTTCCAGCTCCTCCCCCCTTTCTCTCTCTCTCTCTCTCTCTCTCTCTCTCTCTCTCTCTCTCTCACTCTGTGCCTCCTCTGTAAAATGAATAAATAAAAAAAATAAAAATTAAAAAAAAAAAGAGTTTAGGTGCCCCCATTGCCCTTATAAGCTGGCTGCAAATTACTTGATTCTCTTCTTAAAAAAATTTTTAATTGTCTGCAACACGTGTTCATTAAAAAATACGTATTAAGGCCTGACCTGTGGTGGCGCAGTGGTAAAGTGTCGACCTGGGAACACTGAGGTCGCCAGTTCAAAACCCTGCACTGGTCTGGTCGAGGCACACATGGGAGTAGATGCTTCCAGCTCCTCCCCCCTTTCTCTCTCTCTCTATCTCTCTCTCTCACTCTGTGTCTCCTATCTAAAATGAATAAAATAAACAAACAAACAAACAAACAAAAAATACGTATTAAGCCTGACCTGTGGTGGCGCAGTGGATAAAGCGTCGACCTGGGAACACTGAGGTCGCCAGTTCAAAACCCTGCACTGGTCTGGTCAAGGCACGTATGGGAGTTGATGCTTCCAGCTCCTCCCCCCTTTCTCTCTCTCTCTCTCTCTCTCTCTCTCTCTCTCTCACTCTGTGTCTCCTCTCTAAAATGAATAAATTAAAAAAAAAAAGAAATATGAAGTTAAGTTTTGGATGTATGTATGTATACACACATGCACACACCATTTGCATTTTTATTCTACATTTGAGAGCTAATACTAAATATACAAATATACTGCTTTGTAACTTGTTATGTGTTACAATATGGAATTAACATATTTTCATGCATTTGTGTGAAACTGCCCAATTGAAAAATAGGCCTGGAGAATGGATCAAAATACAAAATCCAGTAAAATGCTGGTAATAAGGAAACTGCCTAAAACAAAATTCCACCAGCTGATTAAAAGTAAAAGAAAGGTAAAAGATGTCAGAAAATGCTAACAGAAAGAAAGCAGGGGCCAGATTTTACTATCAGATTAAAAAAAAAGAACTCAAGGCCTAACGCACACAGGATAAGGTCGTCTGCGTGAATGTCTTTGCTTCCAATGTATCATCACAAACTTGTTTCTTACTCTTCTTATTTCTTCCCTAAGCCTTTCCAACTCATCTACTCCTCTCAGCATTTCTTCAGGGTCCAAATACCTAACGGGAGTATCCTCTTTAAATTCTTGGACAGGCTGAGTGGGCCCACCTCAAAGGTTTCCTGCTGCTTCCTGGTTCACTCCCTCCTGGGAAGGTTGAGGATCCCCTCCTGCCTCCTGGCGCACATCCTCCGAAGGGTGCTCTTCGTTGGCCCTTGGCATGTTCTGTGGGTTTCCTTCATTTTCCTCAGAAGATGTTTGCATGTTGAGTATTTTTCTATTTCCTTTTTTAATAAATTAATCCTGCAGGGATCCGGGAGATTTTTCTCCTTCCCTCACTCGATTTGCATCGCGCCCAAAAGACCAGGAGTCCTGAAAGGATCCGGGACACTTCTCCAGAGATACAGAGCTGCTCCAAAAGCGTTAACTTTTTTTTAAATTGTTTTTTACTTATCATTTTTTTAGAGAGGAGAGAGAGTGACAAAGAGAGAGAGAGAGAGAGAGCGAGAGAGAAAGGGGGGAGGAGCAGAAAGCATCAACTCCCATATGTGCCTTGACCAGACAAGTGCAGGGTCTTGAACCGGCAACCTCAAGCATTGCAGGTCCACGCTTCATCCACTGCGCCACCACAAGTCAGGCCAAAAGCATTAACTTTTTTTTTAAATTAATTTATTTTTTTACAGGGACAGAGAGAGAGTCAGAGAGAGGGATAGATAGGGACAGACAGACAGGAACGGAGAGAGATGAGAAGCATCAGTCATCCGTTGCGACACCTTAGTTGTTCATTGATTGCTTTCTCATATGTGCCCTGACTGCGGGCCTTCAGCAGACTGAGCCACCCCTTGCTGGAGCCAGCGACCTTGGGTCCAAGCTGGTGAACTTTTGCTCAAACCAGATGAGCCTGCGCTCGAGCTGAGGACCTCAGGGTCTCGAACCTGGGTTCTCCACATCCCAGTCCAACGCTCTATCCACTGCGCCACAGCCTGGTCAGGCCAAAAGCGTTAACTTTTATTGGAGTATTTTAATAGGTTGGCAATGTAGAGTTTGAAACCAAATTGATATTATTTCCTACTGTGTATCTCATGACCCTGCTTGGTGAAAAAGGCTGAGAACAGCTGACAAGGGACCCAAAGTTCACTGGAGGTCGGGCCTAGGTACAGAGGGGCGGGCTTCAGGGCATGGCCTTTGCAGTCAGAGGGCCGGCTGGTTCCTCTGTCACATCGTCGCTGTGTAACTAGGGCAGCTGCTCCTCACTGAGCTGTCCCTTCGTCATCTGTAAAACAGAGTGTTACTACTTCAGCCAACTGCTGTGAGGCTCACATGAGATGATCTCGGGGCCTGGTGAGTAGTGATCCTCAGTCATTGGCAGCTACTGTGATGATCGTGGGCTTCTGGGTTTTGCTTGAGTGTTTCCCATGCCCATCTGTACCGACCATCCAGAAACCACTGTGTTGCCTGATGAGAACAAGGGAGGTGCCCCTGCTCCTGGTCTGCCTGTGTTGATGGGCCGGCCCAGCAGGCTTATCTTGGCTTGGCCGCAGGGAAGCATAGGGAGATTAGGGAGGTTAGATGCACATTATCATAAAGTGGCAGAATCACAGTTAGGGTGGGTTGACACAACCCAAAGAGGCAAGAAAGTGCTCCAGGAAATAGAGGAGCTGGATAATGTACCAGCACAGCAGGGATGGGGCCAGGCTGCCTGGGTTCCACTCTCAGCACTGGGCCTGATGCACCACTCTGACATCCCCCTGTCCCATCTCACGCAGAGCAGAAGTTCAAGTCCTTGCAGGGCCCGTGAAAGTTCATTGGGTCAACTACCCATCTGTCTCCTTGCTCCTGAAGTTTCAGGAGCAGGATATGACCCCACAATTGCTCATTTCTTGGAATGGGCAAACAACTCAAACGTTCCTAAAGAAGCCCAATTTGGGGCCACTTGCTGGCCGTCTGGGAGAAAGGAAAGGTCTGACTTCCTGTTGCATTCGGAGCTTGGAGAACTAAGCCGGTGGCTCGTGGGAGCCCAGAGCGGAAAGTGGATTCAGTGTGGAACTAAAAACAGAACCAAAAGATAAAGAGAAACTGTTAGGACTCTTTTGGTTGCAAGTGACAGACACTTCAGCAAAAGCGTTGTTTATTGGTCTGTGTGCCTGAAATACCCAGAGAAGCTCTCCCGCTAAGTCTGCCCCGACACCCAATGGGGCTGTCAGTCTGGTGACATCTTCCACCTTCCATCTTCACCCTATTGCCAGCAACGCTCCTGTGATCACCTCCACCCAGCCTAACTCCTGGGATCTTCTCACCTGTGACGGCCCCTCTCTCTCCCCACCTGCCCCTCCTGAGATGAGAGCGTAAGTGGGTGGGTGGGACCCTCCAGTTCTGCTTTGACACAGCAAACGATTCAGGTCAGCAGCTTGTAGCTCAAAATCTCTGATGGAGACACCAGGGATGTAACTCAGGTCGGCACTGTCCACTGCACACTCATGTGGAAGGGTGATGAACTTAAAAAGATGAGTTCACTCACAAAATTCACCAAAGTGTGCTTTGAATGACTGCAGGAGATTAGATGTGAAGCCCGCTAGCTGCTGGAGATCAAGATGTTGAGCAGGGTCACTTGCTGTGCATGCATCTTTAAACTCTCCCAGTTTTTCAAAGTGTAGTAAGTGACCTGTTTCAATGTCAGCGATGAAGAGTTCCAGCTTGTTTTCAAATGCAAACACTGCTTGTTGAAGGGATAAGACTGTATTTCCAACACCTTGCATTTTCACATTGAGCTGGTTCGGATGTTCAGTCATGTCCACGAGATAGTAGAACTTCAGGAGATACTCAGTGTTACATAACTCAGGATGCTCAATGTTTTTCATTTCAAGAAAAGTCCAGATTTCACTCAGAGAAGCTGTGAAACAGCTGAGCACCTTCCCTCTTGACAACCAATGCACATTGCTGTGCAGAAGCAGACCAGGATAATTATTCCCAACTTCATCTAGCAGTGTTTTAAACTGGTGATCATTTAAAGCTCGGGCAACAATAAAGTTGACCACCCAAATGACCAGCGACATCACCTCACCAAGCTGCTCACCACACATCTGAGCACAAAGTGCCTCCTGATGTAGGATGCAGTGAAAACTTAGGATGGGTCTCTTTTCATGTTCACAAAGAAGCGCTACGAATCCTCTGTTTTTCCCCACCATCAGTACACACCGAAATAAGTTTATCCATCGATAGATTTTTTTCTTTAGTGAACTCAGTGAAAGACTTGAATAAATCCTCCCCTCTTGTTGTCTCTTTCATAAGCAAAACAGCAAGACTTTCCTCACAAGTGTGTCACCGACAGCATACCTTGCAATCACGCTGAACTGGGATAAATAGCTTACGTCCGTTGACTCATCCAAAGCAAGAGAAAAGAATGGTGCTGCATTTATGTCCTTCACTTGTGTTGCCTCAATTTGATTTGCCATCATGATGGTACAGTTGTGAACAGTTCTTGCCGACAGAGGCATGTCCTTTTTTTTTTAATATTTTTTTAAAATGTCTTTTTATTTATTTATTTTAGAGAGGAGTCACAGAGTGAGAGAGAGAGAGAGAGAAAGAGAGAAAGGGGGGAGGAGCTGGAAGCATCAACACCCATATATGCCTTGACCAGACCAGTGCAGGGTTTTGAACTGGTGACCTCAGTGTTTCCAGGCTGACGCTTTATCCACTGCACCACCACAGGTCAGGCCAGAGGCATGTCTTTTATTCGTTTGATTATCTTTTTTTTTTTTTAAAGGTTTTATTTTTATTTTTTTTAATTTTTTTTAATTTTTTTTTTTTTTTTTTAAGAGAGGAGACACAGGGTGAGAGAGAGAGAGAGAGAGAGAAAGAGAAAGGGGGGAGGAGCTGGAAGCTCAACTCCCATATGTGCCTTGACCAGACCAGTGCAGGGTTTTGAACTGGTGACCTCAGTGTTCCCAGGTCGACGCTTTATCCACTGCGCCACCACAGGTCAGGCCAGAGGCATGTCTTTTATTCGTTTGATTATCTTGTCTTTATCTGAAAAGTCATCAAAAAGTTCATTGGCAACATCAAGCATGAATGTTTTGGCATACTGTAAATGGCTTTCCGGTTCTCACAATTGCTAAAGCACCAGCAAAGGTAACCTAAATCTAGTCACCTTGTTGGATCCAAACACGGAGTTGCTGCTGACTAGCTTGCACTCTGCACAGTAGCTCTTTTTTTTTTTTTTCAGGGACAGAGAGAGAGTCAGAGAGAGGGATAGATAGGGACAGACAGACAGGAATGGAGAGAGGTGAGGAGCATCAATCATTAGTTTCTCATTGCTATTGAGACACCATAGTTGTTCATTGATTGCTTTCTCACATGTGCCTTGACCGCGGGCCTTCAGCAGACCAAGCAACCCCTTGCTGGAGCCAGCGCCCTTGGATCCAAGCTGGCGAGCTTGGGGTCTCGAACCTGGGTCCTCCGCATCCCAGTCTGACGCTCTATCCACTGCGCCACCGCCTGGTCAGGCTGCACAGTAGCTCTTGACATGCTTTCTTCCTGCTGTCCCCTGCTGGATATTTTGATGCAAATGTAGTATGTTGTGTGTCGAAGTGCCGCTTTATATTTGACCATTTCATCGATGCAATTTTATCATTGCATATTAGACACACTGCAGAACCTGCTCTCTCCACAAAGGTGAATTCCTTTGTCCATCCCAGCTGAAAAGTACAATACTCCTCATCTTTTTTTCTTTTAGCCATCTTCTTCATCAAAAGGGTTTCTGCAATTAGCTAGCTGACTACTTGATTAAAAGGAGGAAAGTTTACTTCCTGACCTCACAACGACCCGTATACATTTCGCATTATCCAAAAAAATTTGGTGTTGTTCCAGAGGACAGCTGTGATTGGCTCTAGCCACCTGCAACCATGAACATGAATGGTAGGAAATTAATGGATTGTAATACATGAGAATGTTTTATATTTTTAACGTTATTATTATTTTTATTAAAGATTTGTCTGCAAGCCAGATGCAGCCATCAAAAGAGCCACATCTGGCTTGTGAGCCATAGGTTTCTGAGCCCTGCTCTATCTACTCCTGCAACCAAGGCTCCACTGGAGCAAAGTTGGCCCAGGCGTTGAGGATGGCTCCATGGCCTCCCCCTCAGGCACTAGAATGGCTCAGATTGCAGTGGAGCAATGTCCCAGAGGGGTTGAGCATCATCCCCTGGTGGGCATGCCGGGTGGATCCTGGTCGGGCACATGCAGGAGTCTATTTATCTCTCTGCCTCCCCGCTTCTCACTTCAGAAAAAAAATATACAAAAAAAAAAACCATAATAAAATAAAATAAACTAGGCTCCCTGTGACAATGAAATGGAGATGGAGGGGTGAGACACAAGGATGGGTGTGAGCTATGCAGGTTTTTATTTATTTAGTTTTTAAATTTTTTTTAACAATTTATTGTTTAATACATTGTCACTTGCATATTCCAGTGGTTTTTAAATTTTCTTTTTTTAAAAATTTCTTTTTATTTATTAATTTTAGAGAGGAGACACAGAGTGAGAGAGAGAGAAAGAGAGAGAGAGAAAGGGGGGAGTAGCTGGAAGCATCAACTCCCATGTGTGCCTTGATCAGACCAGTGCAGGGTTTTGAACTGGCTACCTCAGTGTTCCCAGGTCGACGCTTTATCCACTGAGCCACCACAGGTCAGGCAATGCAGGTTTTTATAGGAGTCACAAACACTCTTGTGCAAAGGCCCTTAGGTGCATTTGGCATGGTTGAGGATGGGCCAGGAGAGCGGAGAGGCTGGAGAAGAATCAGAGAAGGCAATGGGTGAAGTCAGAGGGGGCCACGTTCTAGACAGGTAGTCCGCAAGGCAAAGCTAAGGCAACTGCTGATGGCTTGAAGGTGGGTTATTGAGAAAGAAGGAGTCAGGGATGACCCTGGGGTTTAGGGGCCAAGGAACTAGAATAGTAAAGAATTTAGAACAATGCTGCAGCATTAAGAAGAGGCCGGCTGTTCTCTCTTTCCCCATGGCCTCTGTGGACCTTTGCCCAGTGGTCGGGGTGACATGCTTGTGTCAGACTGGGACAGTGGGAAGGGCAAAGAAATCAGGCAGCATAACAAAATTATTTTACAATATACGGAGAGGTGAGAACCAGTACCTACTTTTATTTTCATGAAGAAAAGTACACGGCTTTTTAAAACTTTTTATTTTAAAATAATTTTAGACTTAAAAATGTTGCCAAAATAGTAGTTTCCACAGCACACCTGCTCCCCCTACTGTTCACATACAGTATGACCACCGTACAATGACAAAAGGAAGACATGAACTTGGTGCGACGCTGTTACCCAAACTGCGGGTTTTATTCCGATTTCCCAACTTTTCCCCACTCTGCCATCTTATGTTTTGTTATCATGTCTCCTTAGTCTCCTCCCATCGGTCTCCGTCATAACTGCCTGGCACCTGTCTCTTTCCTTAGGCCCCAGGTCTGGGCAAAGTCTGGAGCAGGGATGGAACTCGCCACCCACTCAGAAAGTCAGCACCAAGGGAGGAGCGGCCAAAGCTGAGTCCCCTCCCTGACTCAGGCCACCACCCTGGTCAACAGCGCACCATAGCCCTTAGCCTCGGGAACTGCCAGTGCCTGGTCACCATGGCCACTTCTGATCAACAGACAGAACTGGGTCTGGTAGGCGGTCCTGACTACCCAACAGAACGCAGATAGCTAAGGGAGGGGTCCCGCCCTCCTGAACTCCATCAGGATTAAAGGACTGACTCCCCAGTTTGCTCCTGTGGCCGAAGAGCCCTGCAGCCAGTGAGAAGAGCCCCCTCTGCTCCATTTGGCCCTGCTTGACCCCACCCAGAGTCCTGCAGCGTGCAGCCTGAGACACCTTAGTGATCAGCAGCAGGCAGCGTTTGGTAGTGCGAATCACAGTGCTGTTGTTGGCACTGCTCAAGTCAGGAAGAGCTGATGTTACTTAGTTACCATGGAAACCAAAGTTTGCTTTCCAGGCAGCAGGTGTTCAGATCTTATTTAGACTTAGCGGTGCACTAGAGAGACTTAGAGATGCATGTTGTCACCATGGTGGAGGCGCCACACACATTCACATAAATCTTTGCTGCAGATGGCCGCTGGAGGTGGGCATGTGGGTGCCAGGTTGTGCAAACCGAAAGATGGACTGGGATCTGTTTAGGGGGTGGGAGACACCCAGGTCTGGGGGAAAGGCTCCTCAGAGGATACGGACGAACACATGCTCTATAACAGCTCCCAGAGCCCTGTGTGCAACTGTCTGCTGGTCTGCTGGTCAGGGTGGCCCGCTGGTGCTGGAGGACAAGGCCAGGGCCCAGGATACATCAGCTCTGCAGCAAGACCAGTCGAGGCTCCAGCACTGATTAGCTGTGCGACTGTGGGCAAGTGTCTCGGGCTCTCTGAGCCTTCATCCCAGGTCTGTCAAATGAGGGAATAGCTTTACCCTATAAAGCTGCAGAGAGTTAAATCAGCAGAGCTCACAGGGTGCCCAGAACACAATGGCCCTCCATAAATGGTGGGTCTATAATCTTTGTCCGGACTTGGATGAGTCAAGTTTCCTTCTCCAGGAGCCTGTCGTGAGCATGCGCGTCCCTGGGTTCTTTCCAGCACCAACTCCACGCCCTGGCGCTTGCTGGGTGCTCTCCCGTGGCTGTCAGCACAGCAACAGCATAGGACCAGGAGGACAGTGGTCCAAGTGACAGAGTGATATTGGTGCTGGGGACAGGACATGGACTGGGGCCCAAAGAAGTCTTTCTTTACTTTAGGATTTTATTTCATTCCAACTGCAGAATTCTTTCTCCAAAAAACCAGACTGCTGTTTCCCCCACAGCCGCAGTAAGCTGAGGATCCTGAGGGCACTGCTCTGCCCTCGCCCCGCAGCACACTGAGCGCCCGCCGACTGTCCCCTGCCCTCCCTGTCTCAGCACCTCCATCTTTGCCTTTGGAGACTCCTGCTCTGGGTTCTTTCTGTGACCTTCACTGACCTTTCCCAGAGTTCTTAATTCACGTTAATTTTCCTTTCTCTGTATTTTGGGCTTGTTATTTCACATTTCTCTCTCTCTCTCAGTTTGTTTATTTATTTATTTTTAGCGAAAGAGACAGAGAGAGGGGGACAGATAGGGACAGACAGACAGGAAGGGAGAGAGATGAGAAGCATTAATTCTTCGTTGCAGCTCCTTAGTTGTTCATTGATTGCTTTCTCATATGTGCCTTGACCGGAGGGGTCCAGCAGAGCGAGTGACCTCTTGCTCAAGCGAGCGACCTTGGGCTCAAGCTGGTGAGCCTGTGCTCAAGTCGGGGACCACAGGGTTTCGAATCTGGGTCCTCTAGTCCCAGGTCAACACTCTATCCACTGCACTACCACCTGTTCAGGCTCTCTATTTAACACAGCTGTCTTGTTTGTAGAATTGAATCAAATAGACCATATGTGGGTTATATACTCGGTCAAACAGATTGGGTTTCTTTTCCGATGATTTCATTTTGGTGTAAATTTGCTTTCAGTTTAAGTAATCAAGACACATTTGGATAAGTATTATTCTTGAGTAGATTAAAATAACTTTTAATGTATTCCAAATGTTGATCCTCGTAAAACTGGACATTGGAAAGCTTTTTCCCTTTTACTGGTGTCTGAATAAGAGGAAGCACGTGGGAGAGGAAATGCTTTTAACATATTATCCATAAGAAAAAAAAAAGAAACTGTGGAAGAAGTAGAAAAATAAAGATGACTTTCAGATATAGTTTCTGGTTCATACAAAAGAACAACTTTAGCCTGACCTGTGGTGGCCCAGCGGATAGAGTATCAACCTGGAACATCGAGGTTGCCAGTTCAAAACCCTGAGATTGCCTGGTCAAGGCACACAGGACAAGCAACAAGCAAGCAATGAACAACTAAAGTGTGAAGGAACTCTGAGTTGATACGTCTCACCCTCCCTTCCATAAAGTCAGTAAATAAATTTTTTAATTTCTTCTTTTATTTTTATTTTATTAACAGGGACAGAGAGAGAGTCAGAGAGAGGGACAGATAGGGACAGACAGACCGGAACGGAGAGAGATGAGAAGCATCAATCATCAGTTTTTCGCTGCCATTACGACACCATAGTTGTTCATTGATTGCTTTCTCACATGTGCCTTGACCGTGTGCCTTCAGCAGACCAAAGTAACCCCTTGCTGGAGCCAGCAACCTTGGGTCCAAGCTGGCGAGCCTTCGCTCAAACCAGATGGGCCCATGCTCAAGCTGGCGAGCTTGGGGTCTCGAACCTGGGTCCTCCGCATCCCAGTCCGACGCTCTATCCACTGCGCTACTACCTGGTCAGGCAAGTAAATAAATTTTAAAAAGAGAAGGAGTTTAAAAATTAGAAAGGCTGATTTGTCTACAAAACCCTTTTTACTTTGGGTTTCACAACTCAAGAATCTTGCCCGGGGCCCCCAAGTGAGAAGGCTGCGTTAGGTATGAAGGCAGAAATAAGTTACTAAAATCCATAGGTGGTTAATATTAACTTCCTTTCTTTCATATCATCCAGGACTAATGGGTGAAGTTCAGAGGCTTTCAACTAAGCCAGGGATGGGCAAACTTTCTGTAAAGGCCTGATGGCAAATATTTTAGGCTTTGCAGGACAAAATCTCCGAAGCGGCTACTCTGTTCTTCATAGTCAAGTAAAATTGTTATATTGGATAGGGTCTCAAGGTTTGGGCAGTTTTAAATGTTATTTCTCGCTAAATGTTAAACTGTAGCATAGTATTTTGCAGCTGCAGCTATAAACAGGATGAGCGGACAGGAACTCAATGGGGTGAAAGTAGCCAACTGCAAAGAAGAAATCATATAATTGACCAAATAGTGTACAATGGCTAAGCTTCCCCTCCCAGAGGCAGAGCTTTGCAGTGAATCCCGTCTCCTTTCCTCGCTACAAGTAAATAAAACTACCTGGCAACAACCATGTCTTGTTTTCGAAGAGTACCTCAAGTGGTGAAC
Organism: Rhynchonycteris naso; assembly: GCA_037038555.1. NCBI lineage: Eukaryota > Metazoa > Chordata > Mammalia > Chiroptera > Emballonuridae > Rhynchonycteris > Rhynchonycteris naso. The sequence continues at coordinate 106,301,854 of CM073001.1, forward strand.
CCCTTGCATTTGATAACACAATCAGCCAGAGATACACAAATGGGGCATGACTGGGTTCCAATCAAGCTTTATTTACAAAAAACTAGTGGAAGCTGGATTTGGCTTGTTGACTGTAGGCTGCAGACCCTTGAACTAAACAGTCCATTTTCAGATCTAAATGCCCATTCTTTTAAATACACCATGCATAGGCCCTGGCAGGGTGATCCAGTGGATAGAGTGCCATTTCAGCATGCTGAGGTCACAGGTTGGATCCCCAGTCAGGGCACATACGAGAAAAGTAACCAATGAGTGCTCAACTACATGGAGCAACTAAGTGGAACAAGTTGGGGCTTCTTTCTCTCTCCTTTCCCCTCTCTCTCCCTTCCTTTCTCTCTCAAATCAATGGAAAAATAAAATAAAATAAATAAACATACCATGCACATAGAAAAAGGAAGCAGTGTTGATCAAATCGTACGGTTATTATGGTATTGTGATTATTTGTAATTTTAACATCAAGATCAATTTGTGAGTGAAAAACAAAGCACAAGTCTCAGGGCTGGGAGGCCAGATTCTCATGTCTGGATGGCAGGTTTGGACCCAGAAGAACAACTTGCCTCCTGCTTCAGCAGAGCTCACCTCTTGCTCTCACAACCCATTGCTTACCCACTTAGTCACTGTCTTCTAGGTCTCTTGTGGCAGAAAGGAGTCTGATGGCTGTGTTGGTTTACTTTAGAGGGAGGAGATCACAGAACTCTGCAGAACCTCGGCTGGCAGTGTGGCAGAGGAAGCCCAAGACCATCCCAACCAGAAGTATTAACTTTATAAAGAAATGTAGGAAAATAAGTCTGCTTCCATTATTGTAAAGTGACCAGTGAGTTCCAGAGAGACACCAAAGTTACAGAATAATTTTAAGAGGAGTTTATTAAGCTAGCCGGCTGCACAGGGTTTAGTATAGATCCAAATCATGCAGCCCCAAATGCTTGAGGTTGAGGGTTTATAAAGGCAAAACCCACAAAGTCTAGATAAGAAAGTTTAGCAGGTGCCAGCGGCAGTTATAGCAGAACTGGTGGTGGTTAGCTTATTAGGAAGTCTCTGTTGCACAAGTTACAAAAATTTTTAAATGCTGGTTTCAGAAGGCACAAAATAGTGTTGCTTATGCTAACAGTGTTACGTTTTCTTAGTACCTTGTCACACCATTACTCATAGGTTTTTTTTTTTTTTTCATTACTCATAGGTTTTATGTAGCCCACGGTATTAGGCAGGGTTATTCAGCAGAACAAAACCAACAGGTACAATGTTATAGAAGGGGCCAAGTCAATCATGACGCATGGATGATGCCAACTCTGAGGACTTAATCCTATTTCTGAGTAAATATGTATAAAGGGTTCTGTAACTCACTAATTGTCCTTAATGACTATGTGTTCACTCTCTCAAGGAACCATGAAACCAAATGCAAAAGTTTGGAACTTTTGCCCAAAGACAACAGCAGTTATATGAGCTATCGCTGTCCAAACATATTAGCAACGATCAGTAGCACTGTGGCTTTCTCACATTACTGATTAAGCATTAAAAATAGAAGCAAAAAAATAAAATAAAATAAAAATAGAAGCAAGGCTTGCTTGTGTCTCAGATGCTATCTCCTTTCTCATCTGAATATAAATGCTATCTTTCTGCATATTCATAATAACCAGCACCTACACAATAGAGCTCTCCTATGTATGACCAAGTGGTGTGATAGGAATGATGGACATGATATAGGTTCTGAGTGGGGACAGTAGATCTGGAGGGTCTCTGAAAAAGGGCACCTGAGTGGGCATTTCTGGGGGCAGGACTTGTGGCAGCTGTAATGGTGTGGCCCCAGGGCTGTGGTAAGGAAGACTGCTTCAGCTCCAGATGCCAGGCTAGTCCTGCTGCCAAGACAAAATCACTCAGGACACAGTCCCTGCTCTGAGTACCAACAATTACAGTTCTCTCCCAAAGTGCAATCTGTTCATTGCAAGGAAGTTCTTTTCCAGGAATTAGGCAGACAGCTCCCAAGTGGAGCCTCCTCTTCAACCCCCCTCCCCAGCCATCACCACAGTCACTGCATAAAGAAGTCCTTTAGGTGGAGAGGTGTGGCCACCTGGGTGCTTCCTGAAGAGGGATTAGACCCCGTTTTCAATGTCCCAATATTCCTGGGACTTTGCCATCCCTTTGGAACAAAGAGATTCTTGTTTATTTTGAGAGATGATCTCAGGCAGCCCTAGTCCCATGGGAAAGCTTGGGTTGTTTGCATAGGAGAGTTCCTAATAAACTCAAGCCAGGGTTTTCCCCTATCTGATGGGAGCCAAGTCTCCAAACATAGCTGATTTTAAATGCACTCTCAGAGTGGAAAGAACACAGGCTTGGCACCTCTCTCACTGAAGAGAGCGGAACAAGCTACACAAGTCTGGGGAAAACAGGCTTGAAATCAAAAGGGGTCAGAAAAATCCATTGCCCTGGGAGGTGAGCACAGGGAACTAACTGTATTATTGAGTCACATGATGAGACTCCACTTAGGCAGAAGTAAAGGATGTTTTCCTTTAAATGATTAAACTTAGTTGAACTTATTTCAAGAAAATATTTTCCATCTGAACACTTTTTTCCAGGCTTAAAGGATCTTAAGACCAGATTTGTTTTCTTTTTTCTTTTCTTTTTTTTTTAATCCAGATTTGTTTTCTTAAAGAGAAAACTTGTATCGACAGCTTCCAAAGTAGACCATATCTGCAGACTTAGAACACCCAAATGATATCAAACTCCTACATCTGGATGGTAAGACAGCGCATCAAAAAAAGAAAAAGAAATAAAAAGGAAGGGGTGTTATAAATACTTCCCTGGCTTCTTGATAATAAAACTAAATGGCTATGGACTAGAATCTCACATTTATTCCATTTCCTTGGGCATAAAGTATTTTTTGTTATTTTTTTTTTAAGTTTTATTTATTTATTATTTTTTTCCAAGGACAGAGAGAGTCAGAGAGAGGGATAGATAGGGACAGACAGACAGGAACGGAGAGAGGTGAGAAGCATCAATCATTAGTTTCTCGTTGCCCTTGCGACACCATAGTTGTTCATTGATGGCTTTCTTTTTTTTAAAAAAAAGAACTTTATTTTATTTATTCATTTTAGAGAGGAGAGAGAGAGAGAGAGAAAGGGGGGAGGAGCAGGAAGCATCAACTCCCATATGTGCCTTGACCAGACCAGTGCAGGGTTTTGAACCAGCAACCTCAGCATTCCAAGTTGATATTCTATCCACTGCGCCACCACAGGTCAGGCCATTGATGGCTTTCTCACATGTGCCTTGATCGCGGGCCTTCAGCAGACTGAGCCACCCCTTGCTGGAGCCAGTTACCTTGGGTCCAAGCTGACGAGCTTTTACTCAAGCCAGATGGGCCCGCGCTCAAGCTGGTGAGCTCGGGGTCTTGAACCTGGGTCTTCTGCATCCCAGTCTGACGCTCTATTCACTGCGGCACCGCCTGGTCAGGCGGGCATAAAGTTTTTAATGCTTATTCCCAAAGCGATAAAATAGTATAGCCTCAAGTGTATGATTGGTAAAGGTTAGCCAAAATTTCATTTGAACAATTATTCTGCAATCCAGTTTAGATTCGGGTTAATGTCAAGATATATGAGTAGGCCCTGGTCAGGTAGCACAGTTGGTTGGTGTGTTGTCCCAACATGCCAAGGTTGGGCTTTTGATCCCTGTTCAGGACACATACAGGAATCAACCAATGAACGCATAAGTAAGTGGAATGACAAATCCACATCCCTCTCTCTCTTTCTCAAACCAATTAAAAAAATAAAAGGCATCTGAGGCCAGGTTTGGAAAAGCTAGATTGGTAAGAGGGGAAAGAGAAGAAGCAATCAACTCGAAGGAAAACACAAGCATGACGGACAATAACAACCCTGGGTTTGAGCCCGGCAGCTTTGAGCCTTAACTGCTCTTATTTTGGGGTTTGTCCACTTAAAAAATAGTACCCGTTTTTCTATTCTTTCATTTCTTTCTCTATTCTTCCTATTTTCTTCTTTCTCTCTCTCACTTTCTTTCCTTTTTTATTATCCCATCACCGAAGTCGAGAACAAATTATGATCAGTAGCTACTCGGATTTCCTTTGCTTCTTTCTGGGAGAAAGAAAATGCTTTTTCTGTCGCCCTCTTTTAAAATTGTTTTCTTTTTCCCATAAGCGATTACTTCTCGACTCTTTTGATGAGGCTCACCATTCCAACGCCGGATCCCGGATGGAGCAGGAGAGGGGCGGGAAACCGAGGGCCCCCACTGCAGGCAAGGCCGTCCCGCCGGGGAGCATCGCCCCCTCCCCTCCTGTCCAGTCTCAGGTAAGTCCTTGCGCGGGAGCGGGAGGGGCAGACACCTGAGGACCGGGAGGCCACGGAGGTGCGTGACTCTGCACGCTCGCGCTGTTATTTGCGGTACCGTTCCAGCCCGCTCCGGCCCCTCCTTCACGTTGGAGGACTAGCAGGCTGGGAGAAGCGAGGTAGCCCCCACCCTCGAAGCTCCAATAGGGTGAGGTTGCGGGGTCACCTCCGCAGTTTTTCCAGGCAGCGAGGACCCGCAAGAAAGGGACCACCAAACCGGGACCCTGGTGCTGAGCTGGAATGAAGAAGGAGGGGCCGCCCTGCCCCCACCGTTGCCCCGCCCGGACCGCCTGACCCCGCCCCCACCGCAGGTCAACCCCGCCCTCGGCGTCCCCAACACCAGCTCCTCCCCACGCGGTGCAGCCGGGCGGTGCAGCCCCGCGGCGCCCCTCCGGCGTCGAGTTCCGGTCCTGGCCCAACGCGCTCCGTTCCCCTGCTGCTCTCGCGGGGCCCGGCCACCTTGCCGGGCGGTGGGCCATGGGTAGCGGCAGCAGCCGGAGCAGCCGGGCCCTGCGGCGACTGCGCAGCCCCGACAGCCGGACAGCCGGGCCCGGCGTGGCAGTCTCGGAGGGCGGGACGGGGCCGCGGGCCTCCGCGACGACGACAGTGTGGGAGGAGGCCCCGGAGGCAGCGAGGGCGGCGGCTGGAGGCGCGGCCGACCCCGACTCCGGCCCCGTTGCGGCCCCCGACGGACGGGACGAAACCCTGCGCCTCCTGGACCAGCTGCTGGCTGAGTCTGCGGCCTGGGGGCCCAGGGAGGTGGCCCCGCGGGGCCCGGCGCGGCCCCGGCCCACCGGTGCCGGTCCGGGGAGCCGGGTGAGTGTCACTGCGCCGCGTATGCGCCCAGCCCTCTGCGCGTCCCCCCTGCGCGTCCTCCGGGCTGCGTGGTCCTCCCACCCGCCCCCAGTCGCCACCGGCTCCCTCGGCCTGCGCCGGCCACCCGCCGTCTCGCTGGCCCCGAATTCCTCCGAGGTCCTTGCCGATCACTCGGCCTCTTCTTCCCTAGCACGACTGATTTTCTCCCTGTCTGCCTCCTCTGGGTGCTGGCTTAACTGGGTGACAGTGCTGGGAGCAGCCTTAAAGGGCAGGGGACAGGCACTCCTGGATAGAAGAGCGTCTTCTGGGCTTCCTTCTGACCAGAGCTCTTTTTCCTTTTTTCCTCTTGGAGCTGTGTGTCCGCGCGCTTGGTATAGCATCCCGGGCGCCTTCCAGCCTGCGAACTGGTCAGGGGTGCCTCCCCTTTGGCAGCCCCTGGGGACACTGGCGGAGGAGGTGCTCAGTGGTGGGACCGGTAGCCAGACAGTGGTTTCACAGATGCCCTGCGTGTCAGACTCCTTGGGATCTTCGCCTTGTCGGCCAAGCAGTGCGCTGAGGGATCTCGTCTTGGCTTTCCTGTTCCCTCGTCCAGAACACTTGTAACAACATTCGTGCTGTTCTAGAAAAACAAAATGAGCACTCTGGTTTGGCAACGGACTTCCCTCCAGCAGAGCTGAAGGAACAAGATCTTGAAGAGTAGCTCCTGGGAGTGAGGAGGAAGCTGTAGGCAGCACCCACGCCCGGAGTCCCATGCACAGGTTCTACCTCCCCGCTGGGGACCTGAGGGAAGCTGTGCCTTTCAGTGGTGGAATCCGGGAAACGCCTCCGGGAGGGTGGGGAGGCTGGCCCACCCTGGATAGCACAGGGACTTCTTGGGTCCTCCTGCCCACCCTCCGCCCTGCTGCCCTCCCCAAATAAGCTGCAGTTTAGGCAGGCTGAATTTTTTATAACGAGATTCCTTCAAGGCTACATCAGCACTGGTTATATAACACTAAAAAATGGAAGAACAGTGGAGAAATTGGGGGAAATTCTGAGATAGCATGGAAACAATGTTTTAGGGTTCAGTTTCCAAGTGTTTTGGAAACTTCAGTTGTGCAAATGAGAAAATGGGTTCCCCCCCAGACACTGAGCATCACTGCGGCTCAGGGTGCAGGGGCTTCCTTACTGGTCCTTTCGGTCATTTCTCAGGTTATTGCGTGAGCTTCTACTAGGTGCCAGGCATCAATCTAGGTCCTGGAGACAGCACAGAAGGCACACGGTCTAAGGAGGTGGGGGAGGGGAGAGGTCTGCCAACTCAGTGGAATACAGTGTGGTTCGAATTCTGTGTTAAGAGTTCGCCAGAGGAGCAACTGAGCTTTGGAGAAGTCAGGGCGGCATTCCAGAAGGACAGAAGAACAGCACTTGATCTGAATCTGGAAGAGTATGTGACCTTAGCCAGGCAAACAAGCAGAGAAGAGCCTTTGGGCAGAGAGAACCCCAGATGCAAAGACAGTGGTGGCCCAGTGACCTGGAAGCACTCAAGTTGATGCAGATGTTGGCCGCTGTCCGTGGTTGGAGGAAGCCTAGCTAGGTAGGGGTGGCCAGATGCCAGGCCTCAGGGACTACTGCAGAGTGCTGGATGTTACTGCATTTGTGCCACCTTAAGCAATGCCAATGGAAATGTGGCCTGGGAGTTTGACAAGCCCTAACCGGACTCTGGTGGGAAGGCTGAGCAGTGGTTTGGCCAGAATGGGAGTTCTTCCACACCTGAGTCCTGGGATCCTGTAACCAGCAGGAGGGCAGCACCCGGCCTGAGGCCACCAATCCAGGTTCTCCTTAGACTCTGCCACCTGACAGCCGACATGCAGGACCCCTTTCGTTTCTTGACAGTTTGAGAATCACAGATTGCTAGAGCCGAAGGGACCTTAGCAACCACCTAGGGCTACCTTCTCATTTACATTGCAGGCCTGTGGGGCCAGCTTCATGACTGCCCAAATCCCCCCAGCAGGGCCAAGAGCCCTGCCAGGTCATCGGCCTCTAGGGCCAAGGACCTGGGTGAGGACACTCGGGACAGGAACACACAGTGTAGTTGAGTCCTCAGTAAATGTGTATTAACTTGAGTTTTGGAAGAATTATGTGAAAATGTATGTGCCTGACCAGGCGGTGGTGCAGTGGACAGAGCGTCAACCTGGGACCCTGAGGACCCAGGTTCAAAACTCAGAGGTCACTGGCTTGAGTGTGGGATCATAGACATGACCCCCTGGTCGCTGGCTTGAGCCCATGGTTGCTGGCTTGAGCAAGGGGTCACTGGTTGGGCTGGAGCCTCCCTCCCCATCAATGCACATGAGAAGCAATCGATGAGCAACTCAAGTGCCACAACTACAAGTTGATGCTTCTCATCTCTCCCTTCCTCACTCTCCCTCACTATAAAAAACAAAAAAGATGTATGTGAATGTGCTCTATAAAGGGATAAAACACTATATAATGTGTTATTTTCCTCCAATCTCACCCCTTCAGCTTCTCCAGGTCTCCCTGACTGACTTTCTCTTTGGAACACTTTCCCGAAGCCCAGGCCTTGTGAAGGGGGTTGTGTAGGACCTAGGATTGCTGGTCTCAGAGTCACAGCCTCCCTCCGGAAAAACCTTTGTCTCTTCAGCTATGTACAACAACAGCTCATAACAACGTCCTCCTGGGCCCCGCAGCCTCTGCTGCCTGCGAGGCCATGAAGTAAGGACAACAGCGCCCTCTGCTGGAGAGAGGAGGACTGAACCCCATTAGCAAAAGACTGAAATTTGCTGAGGCTGGGAGATGGAGGGACCAGGAGGTCCAGTACCCTGTTCTCCCTCTCTTGTTTGTTAAAATTTCCACAGTGAAACCTGAACTATCAAGCAACCAAATATGAGCCTCAAAGAAGAGAACAGGTGACCCACGCCATGCGAATGGAGCTCAGAACTATGATTCATACAAAGAAGCCAGACAAGAAAGCGCACATGCCATGCAAATGCAGTACGGAGGTTTCTAGAGGATGCACGCACATCTGCAGGGATGGGAAGTGTACAGGTGGTTGCCTAGAGGTGGGAGGAAAGAAGGGAAATAGCACAGAGTGGGTGAAGAACACATTTAGTATTTTGACTGCAGTAATGGGTTGACAGGTGTATTCGCGTTTGAAAACCTACCAAATCACATTCTTCAAACACTTGCAGCTTGTCCTATGGGATTTTGTACATCATTGATGTGTGTGCATATTCCAGGTTGGACAAAAGTGGGTTGCCAGTTGTGAGTATGTGAAACACAAAGAGTTTGTATTACACTGGAGAACAATTTTTTCATTTTCTATTGCATGAGGTTTTAGATCTGTTTCTATATATTTCTGCATTGCTAATTCCAAATCTGAAATCCGTTTTTTGGTGCATGCTCTAGTTTTTATGCAATTTTAATTTCTTTTTGTTACAGTTAATGGCATGCATTGGTTTTTAAATTGGAGTTAAAGGGCAATGACTCTTGAATTGAACATAACCACAAGGCAATTAATGTTTTACAAACACCACTTTTACATAATTGTATTTGTTTTTAAATGTAAAATATTATTATCTGATAAAAACACCCTCTTATTTTGTTCTAAGATTGAATCATGGCTTCTTCGAGTAGGTGTAAATGTAAGAATAGTCCTGACATCTTCTGTTATATATGCAGCTGTTACACACTTCAGTGTCAAAGGCGCAATATTTCATCATTTGTGACACGTGCATATATTGCCTATTTTCAAGTTCCCCTTGGTGATCAAGACAAGAATTGGGCTCCTCATATTATGTGTCATAATTGTGAGGAAATGTTTCGTGACTGGACAAAAGGAAAACACAAAGGAATGCCTTTTGGTCTTCCCATGGTTTGGCTTGAACCTAAGGACCACAGCAGTGACTTATTTCTGTCTGATCCATGCAAAGGGCATTGGCAAGGAAAAATGGCATATGATTGTATATCCTAATATTCCTTCAGCAATATGACCTATCCCACACTCTGAGATACTCCCGGTTCCAGTTTTCAATGGTTTTATTTCTTCTAAGGAAGAAAAAAACGAACATGGTGATCAAGTGTATTTTGATAAGATACATGAGGAAATGGTTGTAGAATCTGAAGGGTCTTCTTCTGATGCCAAGCAGTCATTAACCCCCAGCAGTTTAGCCAACCCAAATTGAATGACTTAGTAAGAGAGTTGGGCCTATCAAAGCAGCTGAGTTAATAGCCTCCAGGCTTCAAGAAAAGAATGTACTTCAGCAGTCAGCTAAAGTATCCCATTTCAGGAAGCGTGAACAAATTTTTGTGGACTCTTTTTCCAAAGACAAACACTTTGTTTACTGTCATGATATCAGTAGTCTTCTCAGCCAGCTAGATGTTACCACAGTACAACAGAATGGCGGCTATTTCTTGACAGCTCTAAACAGAGTCTGAAATGTGTTCTACAGAATGGTAATGTTTATGCAGCGGTTCCAATTGGTTATTTAACTCATCTGCGAGAAGATTATAATGACATAAAAATTGTCCTCAGCTTTCTGAAGTATGAGGAGCATAACTGGATCATTTGTGTGGATCTTAAAATGGTAAATTTCTGCTAGGACAACAGAGAGGTTTCACGAAGTATCCTTGCTTTCTGTGTTTGTGGGACTCAGGAGAAACTCTGGACACAGAAGGAATGGCCGAAACGTGAAGCTCTGGAAGTAGGGATGCAAAATATTGTGAATGAACCTGTAGTTAATCGAGACAGGATCATTTTCCCCCCACTTCACAGCAAACTTGGCTTAATGAAGCAGTTTGTTCAGGCTTTGAGTAGAGAAAGTGAATACTTTCAACATGTTATTTCTGCTTTTCCTGCCTTGTCTTTCGAGAAGATAAAAGCAGGTATATTCGATGGACCTCAATTTCGAACCCTCATATGTGACAAAGAATTTGCCGGGAAGATGAATAAGGAGGAGAAAGCAGCATGGCAGTCTTTTGTGGCAGTTACAAACAACTTCCTTGGCAACAAAAAAGCAGAAAACTATGAACTTCTGGTTCAAAGGATGCTGTTGGCTTTCCACAACATTGGGTGTAACATGAGCATTAAGATTCACTTCCTGAACAGTCACCTTGATAAGTTTCCCAAAAATCTTGGAGCTTTTAGTGATGAGCAGGGAGAACACTTTCATCAAGATCTGAAGATAATGGAAGAGTGTTATCAGGGGCGATGGGACAGAAATATGATGGCAGACTACTGCTGGAGCATCAAACGAGATTGTTCTCAACAAGTACACAAACGCAAGAGCTACAAATGCAAATTTTTGCCTGAATAGAATTTAAATAAGTTTTGCGCAAATTTTATGATTAAAATAAGTGTTTTAATATGTTCTATTTTGAAATTGTAGACAAATTCTGATGCAATCATATCTTTTAGTGTATTAGTGTATTTACTGCATTATATAAATATTTTCACAAAGATGATGCCCAAGAAGACATTCTATTTCATTATGTTAAACCAGTGGTTCTTAACCTGGGTTCTATCAAACCCTAGGGGTTTGATGAGTCGGTCTCAGGAGTTCGGAGAAGCCTCTGCCGTGGAGGTAAAGACACACTTGTGTAAAGTCGTGATGACACGCCCCCCTTGGCCATCACTTGCTGCAGAGGATCACGTTACATTGCTTGGCCAACCAGTGCTGCGGGGAATTTAGTGCGCACAGTAGTCAACGGCTGTCGTAGTTGTACGTCGTGTGGTTTCTTTCTTAATATTTTAATCCATACTAAATATGTCGAGCAAAAAAAGAAAGTGGTCGGATGAATATGTACAACATGGATTCACATGTATCATGGGATGGGATGGAAGTCAGCATCCTATCTGCATGATATGCAATGCCAAGTTGAGCAACTCTAGTCTCGCACCAGCAAAACTAAATTTGGAAAAAGAAATCATATTTTATTTATCACTAAAGAAGGGTTGGGTGAATGCACATATGAAATTGGTGGGTTCGGTACCTTAAAAAAGGTTAAGAACCACTGTGTTAAACTAAATGTTGAAAATTTTACAATTAAGATGAAAACCTAAAATCTTGTATTGCAAAAACACTATAGCTTAAGAGAAAAACTAATGTCAGATTTGAGATCAGCACACTCGAATTAGGTAAGAACAAGTGTTTTTGTGGATGCAACAAAAATTTTGTTCCCCAGTGTTATTAATTATTATCTTCCATATGAACAATGGTAAACCTAGTTTTGCCTCAACCTGTATATACATATAAAGCTGTTAAGGGCTAAGGGAAGAACTCTTTAAATAGAAGAAGCGGGATATAATACATTTTTGTTTTGATTGAGACAGAGAATCAAGAGAGAGGCACATAGGGACAGACAGAAGGGAGAGAGATGAGGAACATCAATTCTTCATTATGGCACCTTAGTTGTTCACCGATTGCTTCTTATATGTGCCTTGACTGGAGGGCTATAGCAGAGTGAGTGACCTCTTGCTCAAGCCAGCGACTTTGGACTCAAGCCAGCAACCTTGGGCTTCAAGACAGCTACCTTTGGGTTCAAGCCTGTGACCATGGGTGGGGTAATGTCTATGAACCCTCGCTCAAGCCAGCCACCCCACACTCATGCCGGCGACCTCGGGGTTTCGAACATGGGTCCTCTGCGTCCCAGTCCGATGCTCTATCCACTGCACCACTGCCTGGTCAGGCTGTAGTGGATTTTCTAAAAAATTAACTTGGTATTTCACTATTCGAAAAAAAAAAACACCTCTACTTGTAAGGGCCAGAGGAGACTTGAAGGGATCATCTTCAATTCCTCCATGTTTTCTGGGTCTTGTTAAGCTGTGGTGTGGTTTTTCAGAGCCTCAGTGGGATCTCGAGTGAGGACCTGTCCCTGCCCTGCCCAGACACACTCAGGTCTCCCTGAGCGCAGCCTGGTTCCCACAGCCCCAGCCCAGGCTCCGCCCTCCTTGCGGTCCAGGTGTCTGGCCTCAAGGTGGCAGACTGCCACCTGGCTGGTGGTGGAAACTTGTGTCTGCAGAGTCGGGAGCAGCCACCAGGGACCGCTGTATCTGCTTTTCATCCCAGCTCCCCTTCCTGCTTCAGCAAACTATAGTGTGTCCGTAAAGTCATGGTGCACTTTTTTCCTGTGACCGGTCAAAAGTGCACCATGACTTTACGGACACACTGTATATTTCTGAGAGTCTAACACCTTGCCCGTGAGGGTAAGTCAAGTTAAAGGCGTAACCAAATTGTTGAGAGAAAGGACCACACAGCCAAGTCACAGGCATAGAAATAAAGAGGTGAAAACAACAGAAAGAACAAGGCTGACCAGTCAGGGAAATTATTAAAGAAAGAGTACGACCTACCTTTTGAACAGATGTGATGGTGTGCCACGTGGTCCCCGCCCTGCGAGGCCAGCAGTGCTGTTGGTGCAGATGTTCAAGTCCAATCTTGTGTCCTTTCATCCAGTTGCTCTCCTGATGGGAGAAACGATATCGGTTAACAACTCTTACAAAATCCAGTGATGAAAGGAAAAGCCACCCCAGGTGACAGCAAAAGCTAGCTCCAGCAGAAACTGGCAAGAGGAAACTAGGGTTCCTATAGGATGACATTATGAAAACATAGCAGAAGGGTAGTTGGATGGTCCCAAGACTATAACCAGGCCAAGTGAGGAAAGCTGCAGGGAGGCAGGTTGGCATTAATTTGGAGAAAACTCAGATATACCTAAGAGAATTGAAAGCACATCTCAGACTTCTGTTCACCCATGGTCATGGGAGCATTAGTCACAAGAGCCGAAAGGTAGAAGCAGTCCAAGTATCCATCGACAAGATGGCTAAACAAAATGAGTAAACAAAATGAATAAAGAAAATATGATACAATCACAATGAACTGTCGCCTCACACCCATCAGAATGGCTCTCATCAATAAAGATACAAGTGCTGACAAGGATGTGGAGAAAAGGGAACCCTGGTGCACTGCTGGTGGGAACGCAGACTGGTGCAGCCACTGTGGAAAACAGTGTGGAGTTAACTCAAAAAGTTAAAAATGGATCTGCATTATGACCCAATGATTCCACTTCTCGGTATATGGTCGAAGAAATCCAAAACACTAATTCGAAAAAATATGCATCCCTGTGTTAATTGCAGTGTTATTTACAATAGCCAAGATGTGAAAGGAACCGAAGTGTCCATCACTAGATGAATGGATAAAAAAGTGGTGGTACGTATATACAATGGAATATTACCTGGCCATAAAAAGTAATGGAATCTTATCATTTGTGACAGCAGGGATGGCCCTAGAGGGTATTATGTTAAGAGAAATAAGTCAGAGAAAGACAAATACTGTAAAGTTTCACTTATATGTGGAGTCTAAAGAGCAAAATAAATGAACAAAACAGAAACAGGCTCATAGAGACAGAGAACAGACTGATGGCTGCCAGAGGGGAGGGATTTGGGGGGCTGGACGAAAATGGTGAAGGGACTGAGAAGTACAGATTGGTAGTTACAAAATAGTCACGGGGATGTCAAATACAGCATAGAGACTCGTCAGTAATACCATAACAACTATGTATGGTGCAAGGTGGGATTAGAAATATCAGGGGAACACTTTGTCAAGTATATGCTTGTCTAACCACTATACACTTGCAACTAATACAAATATTGACTGTAAACAAATTGAAAAAAAAAATTTTTTTAAAAGAGGAAAATGTGGTACAGTCATCCCTTGGTATCCATAGGGGACTGGTTTCAGGGCCCCTGTGGATACCAGTCTTCAGATGCTCAAGTCTCTTCCTTAAGATGGTGTAGTAATTTGCATATAATCTAAGCACAACTTCTTGTATACTTAAAACTATTGCTAGATTACTTACTACATTTGTTATACCTAATACAATTAAAATGCTGTGTAAGTAGTTGTTATTACTTCTTGTATGTGTCCTGACTGGGGACTGAATTTTTGACCTCGGTATGTGGGGATGATGCTTTATCCATTGAGCCACCTGGCCAGGGCTTAACAGCTGTTGTATAGTCAGTATAATAGGTTCAGTACACATGCAGCCATTGTAGGCCTAACTATATAGCACACGTCAGCAACGTTATCTTTTTCTTTCTCTGACTCTTTTCGAACCCTGGTAGGTTGAATCTGTGGATGCAGAACCCATGGAATAGGAGGGCCAACTGTGTGTACATACAACAGACTATTACTCAGTCCTGGGCTGAGCTGGTGGCCTGCATCTGTCAGCAGAAAGTAGGACTGTCAGGAGGCTCACCATTGATGACCTTTTTGATGCCTCTTCCTTTTGTCCTTCTCAAGGTGTCCCCAAAACAGAGTGCTGAGTACCACCCAGAGAGCAGCAGTGCCTGCATCTCCGAGTAAGTACTGGGGAGTTCACCTCCTGCCAGACTGCTGTTGTCTCCAGCTGCCCCCAGAGCCCTCTTGCCCCCCCCCCCCCCGCATCCCCTCCGAACCGCCCCCCCCCCCACCGTTTCCCCTGGGTCTCAGCTCCTTTCCCAGACACAGCTCCACCTTTAAATGCAAAGCTTTGCCTCTGGGGGGAAGGTCCCAGCCCTGGGAAAGGGCAGAAGCCTTATAACCTCTCGGCTTTGACTTCCTTTCTGGTAAAGGCCCTGATTCAGATCATATAGGACATTCCCTCCTTCCCTGCTTCATCCCAGCCCCACCCGTTCACTCAGGATGAGACACGCCTTGGCCTTTAGGAGTTCACTGCCTAGAGAAGTAACAAATAGGCCTTTCTGAACCCAATACAGTCTTTTCAGGAAAACACATGTAAAACTCCTCGGAAGGCGTCAGCGGAGGACCCAAGGCCCAGAGACCAGGCCTTCTGCCTGGCCCTGCACTGCTCTGTTTCTCTGCACCAGGAGCAGCCAGGTGACAGGCTGGCATGACCTTCGACCTGGCCCATTCTCACCTTGTCTAACTGGTTTCTAATGCGTGACAGTGATCTGTGCCTTGTCACTGGGGTGCTGGTGATTATGGTACTCAAAATCATGGATGTGAGAAGTTGGAGAATTCTGGCTTAACAGCTATATATTTTTTAAATGTACTTAGATTTTTCCAATGATTTGAGGAGGATGGTGGGGGGGCGGGGTGGGAGAAGGAGGGGAAAGGAGACAGAAGCATTAACTTGTTCCACTTAGTTGTTCCATCTCTTGTAGTTGTCCACTCATTAGTTGCTTTCTGTATGTGTCCTGACTGGGGATCAAACCCGTGACCTTGATGTACTAGGACAGTGCTTTATCTATTGAGCCACCCGGCCAGGGCTTAACAGGTTTTTTTTTGTTTTGTATTTTTCTGGAATAAGAAGCAGGGAGGTAGTCAGACAGACTCCTGCATGTGCCGGACCAGGATCCACCAGGCATACTCACCAGGGGGTGTTGCTCCACTGCAATCGGAGCCATTCTAGCTCCTGAGGCAGAGGCCATGGAGCCATCCTCAGCGCCCAGGCCAACTTTGCTCCAATGGAGCCTTGGCTGTGGGAGGGGAAGAGAGAGATAGAAAGGAGAGGGGGAAGGGTGGAGAAGCAGATGGGCGCTTCTCCTGTGTGCCCTGACTGGGAATTGAACCCAGGACTTCCACACGCTGGGCTGACGCTCTACCTCTAAGACAACCGGCCAGGGCCTTTAACAGCTATTTTTATTACCAGTGCCAGATGGTTTCGGGGCAAGGGTCTTGCTGGTGTCCCTTAGTCAGCAAACCTTTGCAGAGATCCTTCCCCCAAGAGTGAGGTCTCCTCAGAGGTGCCGGCCATGGGCTCCAGGGAGGTCACAGAGGCTCCCCCAGGGAGGGGCTGGTGTTTCAGTGGTTAGCAGGATGGGAGGAGGAGTCCATGGAGGAGCAAGGAGGGAGGGATCAGCCCGAGTAAGCAGGACTGCACGGCTGGTGGCATTTAGCACAGGTCTGCGGGAGGGAATGGGAAGAGGCAAGTTTTGAAATATAAGGAGGGCCTTGAATGCCAGGCTGAAACCATTGGTCATTGCTGTCGGGTCAGAGAATGCTGGGGTCAGCTCTGGGCTTTGGACACCACTATGACAGCAGAGGGTGTCATAGCAAGAACACTTAGGCTCAACCCCCTTGCAGCAGCAGCCAAGGTCAAGAGCTTTGCTCAGCACAGCGGCAAGCCTTGGTCCTCACTTGATGTTACTGCAGGCTTTGCCTTGCAGGGCTGTCAGGTCACTGGAGGTCTGGAGGATGTCATTTCTCCCCAGGGCTGCAGCTTTCACAACCAGGGGTCTGGCCTGGGTGACCCAGAGAGGCTTTCTTCCTGCTGGGAGGTCCTCAGGCTCTGAACTGGTGTTCCCAGATGCCTGCAGGACAGCTGGTTTCCTGCTCGGTCCCCTGGCTTGGCCAAGACACCCTCTTGCCCTTGAGGACCTCTGAGGTGCCCGTTCCCATTCCAAATTCCTTCTCTCTGGCCATCTTCATTGTGCACTGGAGGGGAAGGGAGGAACAGGAAGTAACACTGCCTGGGCCCTTCCTCTGTCCCCAGTACTCTGCCATGACCTTTCTGCCTAGTGCTTCTAGGGGCTAAGCTCCATGCGAATAACGTGACATTGAGCATCTCATGTCACGCTCAGGTCAGCGTGCAGGGAGCCCCTCCTGTCCCCCAGCTGCAGCTCCTGCTCCTGTGAGACCCCCCAGCCCCCTGCCAGAGGTGCAGGCCCAGGGAGTAAGTCAGGCCAGTGGCTACGGTGACACATCGCTTCCTTGCCGAGGGTATGATTCAGTGTTGCATGCTGTTCAAGCATTTCCTAATTTTTGCCTCAGAAGGAATCTATGAATCCAGCTCCATTTTAGAGAAAAAACTTGCTACTGAACTAGTAAGTGGTAGAATTGGGTTTTGAACTGGCCCCCCCTTGCCTTGGGACACCCACTCTCAGACACTGCAGGCCCTGGTTCCTTGGCGGGCAGGTCTGGGCCAAGAAGGCTGGGAGGTGAAGCCAGGGAATGGGCTCATGCAAGAGACAGGAAGCTGTCCCCAGGCAAAGGCCTTGGTTTGGGGTGTAGGATGATCAGAACTCCGTCAAGCGGCCGTGGTGGTTGTCCAGTGGAGACACCGAGTTCCAAGGCAACATCTTGCCTCCTGACACTCCCCTCTGTGTTCTGGCCTGCAGAGCCCCAGGCAGCAGCCACAAGAGGCCAGAGAGCCAGGCGGTCATCTTGTACGACTACTCAGAGGAAGAGCTGATGGCCAGCATTGAGCAGGAGTACTGTCGCTGAGGGCCCGTCCATCAGTCCCCATGCTGCGAACCAGGCCTCCAGGGACCCGGGCTGGGGGTGCACGTGCCCCTGCCCTGCCCAGGGCTCCTGTGGAGCCCAGCCGCTGCGACATGCAGCCACTCACGGCTCTTTCCACCGATCTTTTCTAGTCCGTAGTTAGCTGGTTGTAGCGTGGCCGGCTGCTGGCTGTTGTGCTTGTCGGAAGGAGGTGGTCAGCCATGTAGACCCAGCCCAGAAGGAGGTGCGGGTGCTGCCCCTACAAGTGTGTGAGCAGGTGATGTCCAGACACCCGCCCTCCTGTCAGGTTCTGGAGGTCCTGTCCTTGAGGCTCGGCAGGGGCCTGAGCATTTTCCCTCTGGGGGCCTCCCTATACCCGGGCCTGGAGGGCTCCCTAGCTGACCATGGTTACCTTGCTGACTGTGGCTCAGACCAGATACCTCGGGGCTGCTAGCACATCCCACAGAGCTTCAGAAAGGTTCCACGGTGAGGGTGCGCCCAGACATGACCTGCCCAGATGAAGGGAGTCACTCTGTGTTCTGGGGAGGTTTTTCAGCTGGCCTGTGGTGGGCCTCAGAGTCTGCCTCTCTCACCAGCTCCCAGGTGAGACCCACACTGCCGGCTCCCAGCCTCACCTGAGCAGCGAGACTAGAGTGGATCTCTATACCCTGGAGCTAGAGGCTGCTCAGAGCTTAGCCCACCTCCCTCCCGAGGGACAGCCCTGGGCTGGAGCCGGTGTTCAGCTCTGATTCTTGCTCTCGCCCTCACTAGCAATAACTTTCCCTCTCCAGGCCTCAGTTTCCTTCTTGGAGACTGACAACCTGGGGTCACACAGTTCCAGGCTTCTTTGCTCTCCCTTATTCCCACACCCTTAGGGCACAGAGCTGCACCCTACTGAGGGTGCTGGCATGCCCCCCCCCCAGAAAGGGTCTTCAGGGTCACCTGCTCTCACCTGAAGCATACCTGGTGGGGCCCTGTTACCGTCTTCCCACCCAGTGGAAGGTGGACACCAGCAGTGAGCCCAGAAGAGCCGAGACAGTTCCCAGCTGACGGATGAAAAAGCCAACCTGCCCAGGACGCCTCACTTACCAGAGGCAGGCCAGGGGACTGCGGCCTGACTGGAAAGTGGGACTTCTGTGTGGCCCAGATGTGCTGCCCCAGAGAAGGGCTGTGAGGTCAGTGGTAGGGCCCCTCCAGAGTGGCTGATGAGGTCATCAGCACAAAGTGGCACGCGGAGGCGACAGTGGTTTTCTGCCAGAGCCAGAATCGGCCCCAGCTTGTCTTGAGTTTACCACCAGCACAATGGAACCCTTGGCATCGCCTGCAAAATGCAAGAGCATCTCAGAAACAAACCAGCGGCCACTTGGCACTATCCCCAGACCCCCAGGCCTGTTGCCATCATGTGCAAAGGGGTGTTTCTGTGAACTTTCCTTATTTGACAAGTGTGCCTTTGATTGGTTCTGTGAAGTCAGGATGGAGCCGTGACGTCCCGGGAGGGTTGGCTCAGAACCCCCCTTCCCAAAACGAGAGCTGTATGTCACCCAAGCCGGAACCCTTTCTTTTGATCTAATGATTAAAGCCGTTACCACTGTAGTAATACAAACGCTTCTTTTAAAAGAAGTTAAAACTTGATTTCTCACAACCAGACAGATCAGGCCTTGAATTTCATGACATAAAATGTTTCTGGTTTTACGTTATTTAGTTCAGATGGGATACATGGAGCTGGTTTCCAAGAGGAAGATGAGATCCCTTCATTTTCCAGTGGAAACCTCATAAAACCCTTCATGAGAAAAAAAGTGCCAAGGACAAGAACCTCTGGTACTTACAGTCTATGTCAGTGTCGAGGTGAATACTCTTCCTCAAAGCCAAGAAGTCATAGCAGTAGTTGTCAGGCCATTTTTTATTACTATTCCTCAGATTCAGAACAAGGGTCTTCTGAACAGCAGCTGCCCCATAAAGCCGCGTGTCCACATGCTGCGCAGTCTCCAGGGTGAAGGGAGGGTGCTGAGCACTAAAAGGGGGGGTGCTGGTGGTGGCAGCAGGGTGCGAGCCTCGGGGAGGGGGGCGCTGCATACAGCGACTAGGCAGGGTGCCTGCCACGTGCTGGGCGCAGCCCTGGGCTCAGGGCTGCTCGGTGTTGCTTCTGCTCTGGAGCTGAGTGTGGGAGCTGCTCATGGCCTTGAGGAACGTGGCTGAAATAGAGGAAGGAAGACAGCGTCTCAGAAGTGAAGGTCAGGCAACGCAGGTTCCTGTCTGAAGTCGAAGCACCATGCACGTGTCTTCTGCTTTCTGTGCCATGGGAGTTCCCGAGACGCGGAACATGGCAAGCACGTGCCCTTCCCAGCTCTAGAAACACCGCGTGGGCTTTCTGGGGAAGGTGCAGTGAGGTTCGGGACCCTGGCCCCTCGCCAGGAGAGGATCTTTTCTAAGACATGCCCTTCTGATGTTACAGAGACCCCGTGGCCCTGGTCCCTGGGCTGCCACCCTCACTGTGCAGTGAGACGCCTGGTTAGATGCCCTCCGGAGTTTCTGTTCAGTCCTCCTCCGGTCCCATTTCCTGAGCCCCTGCTGCCCTGAACCTGGCCCTCCACTCGATGCCAGGGCTCGTGCCTAGCCAGGTCTGGGCTCGGCCAGTGAGGACGTACTGTTTCTGGAGGCACGGGCACACCTGTTGACAGTATTCACCTGGAGAAGGTAAAGGCAGTCACAGACATAGCTCAAGCCTCACCAAAGGTCTAACCTGGGTGGGGGTTCTTTTCCTGTTCTGGCCATGACTCGGGAGAAAAGCCTTCTTGGTTGCTGTTGAGAGGGTTGGAAATACTGGAGCTCTGGAGATCAGAGCCCCGGGAAGAAGGCAATGTCACAGCAGCCCTTTGGTGGGGTGACCACTAAACCTCCAGGAACAAGTCAGACCTTACTTACCCAGCGCGTGGGGCTCTCCTTCTGGTTTGATGAAACTCTTTCATCTCCAGGGTTGAAAAGGAAAAGCTGCCCTTTCTTTGGGCTGTGAACCCTGGGAAGAAGGAGGAAACTTAAGTGTCTGGACACCCCATGGAGCTAGTGCCTGGGGGGTATGGCTTCACCTGAGACCCAAAGTGCGTGAGGTTTCATGTGACACTGAGGACAGGTGCAGGGCTCCCCAAAGACCTGGGGCCTGTGGCCAGCTGTCAACCAGGGTACCACGCAGCAGCAAGAATCACAGTAGTGGTCTCAGCTTGGACTAACTAAGGCCCAAGGGGTTTAGGACAACTTGCAGGAAGGGGGGAAACTGCAGAGGGAGGGGCTGGCTTTCCTATACATCTGGCAGGAAAAGATTAGGGTGAAAAATAAAAAGGCCTTAGTGGCACCTTACATTAGTGAGGTACAGGTAGCAGAAACATTTTTTTCCTTTCTCTTTGAAAATTGTTCAACTATTTGAGGAGGGCTCACACCATGCCAGGCTCTGTGCTAGGCCCTGGAGGTAAAAATAATAAAGAGCCCCGCCCCATTTGCTAGCAGGAATTCCACATTTTTCTGAGAGTTTGTATATTAGAGGTAACACTGGGTCACTGTCCCAGAGTAGACGCTCAATTGCGCCCCCTTGAGGCTAACCGCAGGCCTCCAGGCCCTGAGAGAACTCAGTGGTTCCAAGGGCTTCTGCAAGCTGCCAAAGCCAAGATCCCAGGGTCTTTTGGGGCCCAGGGTTGCGTGTGTGGCCTAACAAAACTCGCCTCTGCGGCACCTTGGTAGAGGAGCCCCTCGCTAAATCTACCTGGGCACTTCATGTCACTGCTCTCAGTGTCCACATACAGAGCTATCTGCCCCAGGGTCAAACCCTGAGCCAGGTGGGCACGGGGTCAGGGACAGGTACACACAGAGTCCTAGATCTAGCCAACGTCCTGTCCCACTGTGTGCGCCCTTTGTGCCAGAAACAGAGAGGCACGTTACACCTGTTGTCTCTACAGCCCTCATTCTATAAATAAGGAAACAGGTTTAGTTTGGATGGATGGATGGGTGAATGGGTGGATGGATACTCGGATGTGTGTGTGTGTGGGGGGAGATGTGTCGCTGAGGGCCCGCCGTCCATCAGTCCCCATGCCGCGAACCAGGCTTCCAGGGACCCAGGCTAGGGGTCCTTACATTTAGCAGGTGGGTTAGACCTGCAATGAAGTTAAATAAAACATGGCAAATTCTTCCTAGTGATCAGAACCGGTAGTGTTGAAGGAGTCCAGAGAAGTGGGCTGTGGGAAGGCTCCTCAGAAGCTGCCCCCCAAGCTGGGTGAGAGCTGAGGATGGAGGTCGAGCCCTTGGCTGCCACTTCTCTGTGCTGTCATCTCAGTACACATGTGCACCCCCTCCTCCTGCACCTAGCTTGTGGCATCTTGTCTCTTCTTTATCGTTGTCTTTTGGCAAGTTCATCTGCTAAGCTCAGCAAGACTGCGCTGGAGAGAGGACGCCAACTTCAGAGCCAGTTCAGGTGCATCCTGGGACTCCCGTGGCTTCCTGGGGCGTGGAGAGAGGACTCTGGGAATGAGCCTGCCTAACCCAAGGACACTGGGTAAGCGTCTCTCCTCAGGTGAGGAGTCCTTGGTGCCTGGGCTTCCTCCCAGGAAAATGTCTCAAGTCCCTCATAGCAAAAGTCCCTAAACAAAGGTTGAAAGCAAGAAACAGCCGGAAAGTAAAACTTCAGTAACAACAGAGGGAAGACAGTAGGTACGAAGCCACAAAGCTGAGGAAAACACTTGTGGCCATCACCCAGATGCAAAAGGGTTGGAGCTGGAGAGACTTGTAGATAGATAGCTAAGTGCAAAGCCCACTAGGATCATTTAGGGCCCCTCTCCCCGACACGCCTCATGCACACACACAAATATGACCAGGACCAGCATAGCCTACGAGTGACAACTGCATGTCTGCCACCATCACATCCCCAGATGGGTAGCTTTGGAAGGCAGTCAATCAACAGGATTGAGTGAACAACAAGTGAGAAAGGCCAGGGTGACGCTAAGGTTTTGCACCTGAACAGCTAGAAGGGTAGACTTGCTGGGGTTTTAAAAAAATTTTTTTTATTTTAGTGAAAGGAGGGGAGGCAGGGAGATAGACTCCACCATGCACCCCGACCGACCGGGATCCACCTGGCAAGCCCACTAGGGAGAGATGCTCTGCCCGTCTGGGGCCCTTGCTGTGTTGCAACCAGTCATTTTTTTTTAGCACGTGAGGCGGAGGCCATGGAGCCATCCTCAGCACCTGGGGCCAACTTGCTCTAAACCAGCCATGGCTGCATGAAGGGAGGAGGGAGAGAGAGAGAGAGAGAGAGAGAGAGAGAGAAAGAGAAGCGAGAGGGGGAGGGGTGGAAAAGCAGATGGGCTCTTCTGTGTGCCCTGAGCGGTAACTGAACCCTGGACTTCCACATGCTCTACCATTAAGCCAACCAGCCAGGGCCAACTTGCTGTTCTTTTGAGACAAAGGGGTCAGGCCCTGGCCAGGCTAAGTTGGTTAGAGCGTTGTCCCAATCCACCAAGGCTGCAGATTTGATCCCTGGTCAGGACACATATAAGAATCAACCAGTGAGCTTGGCCTGTGGTAGCACAGTGGATAGAGCATCAACCTGGAAGGTTGAGATCACCAGTTCTAAACCCTTGGCTTGCCTGGTTAAGGAATGTATGATAAGCGAGAAGCAACAAGCAAGCAATGAACAACTAAAGTGAAGCAACTATAAGTTGATACTTCTCATGCCCCAACCTCTGTAAAAGCAATAAAATACAAACACCCCCCCCAAAACCAACCAATGAATGTATAAATGGGTGTAATAACAATTTGGTTGATCTCGCTCTAAATGTCAATCAATAAAAATTAAAGACAACAGGGTCAACTGTTGAGACAATCAAGTGTTGAGAAGGAGCTTGCTCGTCTTGGACAAATATGACGTCCTCATCATGTGAGAACTGAACCTGCATGTCTCTGGCAACATCCACAGCAGACCCCTCAGAGGAATGCAGATGCTGAGTCCCAGCCCCAGTGGGTTCAGCAGAGCATGTGCCCCAGAGCAGTGCTGCACTTTAATGCTTGGGCTGGGGGTGAAAGGCGGAGGGGAAGAGGCTCCTTCACATTCCATGTAGCAGCACAGGAAGAGCATGAGGATGAAGGACACAAGGTCACCTGGCGCCCATGGTCCCCTTCTGCCAAGACCAGACCCAACATTGAAGTGGCCCACACAGAAGCTGCCCTTTGGCATGTGTCTTTCAGAAAGAACCCTCCACCCTGAGTGGCCCAGCGCCCAGACGAAAGAGAGCAGGTCTACGCGGGGCCAGCAGACCACAGGTTTTGTACATCATTTTCTGAAAGGTCACTGGGTGTACCACGGTGCAGTCAAACACAAAGGACACAAGTCCAGTTCACAAATCAAGGAAATTTTATATGATTCAAAGAAAAAGATTACATCACACATCCATTTAAATAAGTCAAAATCTTACATAAAACATAATTCCAAAACGTTTAAAATTTTATTACTGAAACTACTTAGGAGGCTAAAGTCAACAAAGGGCAAGCAGAACTGCTCAGGAAGTAAAGTGCACTGGGGGGCGCACCGCCCACACTCCGTGCCCAGCCAGGGCTGTTCCGCCGTCTCCATGTGGAGCTGCCGCAGGGGGCTGGTGCTCAGGGCAGCATTCTTCAAATGAAGCTGATTCCCAACTTACCACCTTTCAATGGACAAACAGAAGGCCAGAAACCGTTAGTTTACAGAAGGCCTTTCTGACGCTACTCAGGAAATGGAAGTGCAATCCAAATTGTCTTCAACATGTGTTCTTCAGCAGCAGTGCTGCTCAGCGGATGAAATTCAACGTGACAAGCCGTGGAGTACTCAGAGACTCGTACTTTCCACCACGGCTCGAGGACTAACATTGTGTATCATTAAGAAAAATACCCCAATTTAAAGCCGTCTGTGGCATGCACACAGAGTGGTTTGTGCTGATTTAAGGTGTGAGTGAGACAGGAGGCGGCGTGGAAACACAGGCTGCACACATCTAGCCCTCATTCTCTTGCACAACTGTTACGTGTCATGAATAGGAGTGCTAAACACACAGCCAGCACTCACAGACATGTAGGTCAGTTGCCAGTTGATACTAAAGGGCAATTTAATGGGAATCAACGAACATCTCCTGAATGACGAGGGGAGGGTTATCAGACTTAGAAGACCTGAACACAGAACCTAATTATATTTATTTAATATTTCACCCCACCATCGTTTTTAATAAAAGTGAATGCCAATGACTATGAGGCCAAGACAAACTCTCAGCACACACAGCACAATGAGAACCATCCTGTGTTCCTCACATGCACCGTGGCCGGATTCCCAAGGCTGCCTAACAGACGCAGTCGTGGAGGCTTTCTAGTCACTGGGGTGCAGGGGCTGTCTAGACAGGGATTGTGCTCACACAGCTGCAATGTGACACCCACATCTACTTTCTATCAGACTGCAAAACACCCCCATTCATTCCTACTAATTTTCTGTTTGATCAAAACCACTTCCTTCAAACACAGGAACGCAGAGGCAGCTGGGTACTGTTACTGCCATGTGGTGTAACTTGTGCATCTCCCCCGGTTCTTAATAAACAAAAGAATCAGAACATGGGCCGGGCCGTCTGCACATACACTTGGCCTCCGTGTACAAAGCTGCACCTGGGTGCAGTTTCTCCAACCAATAAGGCTACTTTCTTTTTCTCTAAGAAGTTGCTCTACCCACAAAATACCCTGGATAAGGCCACAGGAAAAGTCAACGAAAACAGACAAAACAGCTAGGTTTGAGCACTCACACCATCTATTTCCTGGTGTTTGAGGCACAAGCCCGAAACCGCGAGTGGCGTGTTCCCTGCAGAACACAGACCCTCGGACTCTGGGACTCTGCAGAGGCTCCCTGACCTGATCACAGGGTGTCAGCCGAGTGTTTACAAGTTGTCCTCCACAAGTCACACCATGGACACAGGTGACTAGTTCTACTTGATCAGTACAGCTACAGCTGTACAGGAAGGTTGCCCGGTATACCCCTTGAAAATGTTATGAAGAAGCTGGCTGCCAAGTCCCCCCCGCCCCGCCATTTCTTTAAGAGACCTTCCAACCAGTTCTGATTCTAAACAATTCTGAGATCTAAAAGGCCTGATTACAAACTTGTGATATTTTTTTTGGCTGAATAATGTTCCAAGGTTACTAACAGTAGGGTTGTTTGTTAAACACTGAAATAAAAAAGACTGTAAAATCATCTTTCTAGAAATTGGTATCTCTGAGTGCCAACAATATAAATATTTCCATAAAAAAAAACAGTATAAAGTTATACCCTGTCTCATTTCTACAAAATATGGATAGAAAGGCTATAAAAATGCAGATTCTGTAAAATTTATTGCCGAAATGTTGGTCTGAATGCTGGTGATTTAGATCATCAAATTTTCTTCCATTTCCCTAAAAAACTTCCTTCCGAAACTCTAAGAGACGCTGAACCAGGTCTCACCTGAGAAATAAGAGTTAACGTGTTTTCATCAGAACCGGCCTGCTACTTTCTTCCATCCCCCGAGAGAATGATTTTGGGAGAGAAAACCATAGGTCCTTTTCCTGAAAAAGGTCTTACACCCCCCTGGGCAAGGCCCCGCTGACCCCCAGGCAGAGGCTGGCACGCCCTCTGGCGGGCCCCCGGGGTTCTCTGCAGAGGCAGTTCAGTTCTGTCCAGCTTCTGCCTGCCAGCCAGATGTCTTCTTGGTGGCTGTGTGGCGCCGGGTGTGCTTCGTCAAGTGGTCGCTGCGCATAAAGCGCCGGTCGCACACAGGGCACGCGAACTTCTTCTCCCCGGTGTGCGTTCTGCGGTGGCGAGACAGTTCATCCGAACGGGCAAATTTCTTATCACAGCCATCCCAGCTGCAGCTGAAGGGCTTCTCTCCTGGCAGAGAGAAAACACGTGTTAATGGGGGTGGGGTGCCTAGCACCCATCGCTGTCACACGGAGTAATCCATGTTGCTTTTACATTTTGTTCTTCAAAACCTAGGGCAAAAGTAACACCTTGTTATCCTGGTATCGGGTTATTCAGTAGTCAGGAAACTACCGAGAAGCAAGTCTTCCTGCCACACCTGAGATATAGTTAGTCAGGGGCTAAAGAGGTCAAGCTAATCTAATCTTTCAGAAGATATCTTTAAATAAAAGTAAATCTTCAACTGTTAACCTACGGTAGGGGAAAGATTCTTGAAAAGAGCTCCATCCCTCTCAGGAAGCTGCACATTTAAAAAAAATCCCTCCCAGGACCTACAAGATTCCTCAGAAGTACAAACTCTTCATATTTGTTAGCACACTGACAAAGAGGTAAGTTGTAAAATGGATTAGAATTCCAATAAGCATCTTCCTGTTACAGTTACCAGCTCCAAGTGTCCCTCTCATTCGTTCAGTTTCTGAGCACCTAGCAGGTGTCCTTAGGACGTCTTCCTGGAGTTTCAGAGGTGAGCCAGGGAGCCTCTGTCTGCAGGTAACAGCATAGCTACTCCGAATAGCAGGAGGGTTCCCTTTCCTACGGCCTGAAGCTTTTTCTTTTTGGAGAGAGAAACACAGGAAGGAAGAGATCTGAGAAGCATCAGCTTATACTTGTGTCACTTTAAGTTGTTCACTGACCGCTTCTCCTGTGTGCGTGGACTGAGCCAGTGACCCCTTGCTTAAGCCAGCAACCTCAGGATCACTCAGACGATTCCATGCTCAAGCAGGAGAGCCCAGACTCAAGCCAGATAAAGCTGTGTTCAATCTGGCGACCTCGGCGTTTCAAACCTGGGACTTCAGTGTCCCTGGTCGATGCTCTATCCACTGTACTACCACTGGTCAGGCCTGAAGCTCTTGTCTTGACCAGGTTGTAACAATCACACACTGCCCATACAGCCTCAGGAACTTTTTCTTTATTATTTCTTTTTATTTATTCATTTTAGAGAGGAGACACAGAGTGAGAGAGAGTGAAAAAGAGGGAAAAGGGGGAGGAGCTGGAAGATTCAACTCCCATATGTGCCTTGACCAGACCGGTGCAGGGTTTTGAACTGGTGACCTCAGTGCTCCCAGGTCGACGCTTTATCCACTGCACCACCACAGGTCAGGCTCAAACCTGGGTCTTTTGCATCCCAGTCCGACGCTCTATCCACTGCGCCACCGCCTGGTCAGGCAGGAACTGACTTTTAAACACAGTTTCGCACTGCATACCCTGCCTTCTCAGGAGTGTGTGTTGAGAGGTCTAGTTCACCATCTGTGCAGCCTCATCCCAGCACAGCATTCTGTTTGGCAGGTGGCAGAGGAATGATTTGGAATGAATGAGTGAAGAAACTAGAACTAAGTATTTGATGTTTTTCAAAATTGAATTAATGGTAAAAGTCAGCATCACAATACTCTTTTCTTTTTTTTTTCTAAAATTTTTATTTTTATTTTATTCATTTTAGAGAGGAGACAGAGTGAGAGAGAGAGAAAGAGAGAAAGGGGGGAGGAGCTGGAAGCATCAACTCCCATATGTGCCTTGACCGAACCAGTGTAGGGTTTTGAATTGGCGACCTCAGTGTTCCCAGGTTGACGCTTTATCCACTGCGCCACCGCAGGTCAGGCAGCATCACAATACTCTTTTAAGAACCATTCTGGTCCTGGCCGATTGGCTCAGAGGCCAAGTGTCAGCCAGGCGTGTGGAAGTCCCAGGTTCAATTCCCAGCCAGGGCACACAGGAGAAGGGCCCATCTGCTTCTCTGCTTCTCCAACCTTCCCCCTCTCCTTCCTCTACCTCCATCTTCCCCTCCCTCAGCCAAGGGACCATTGGAGCCAAGTTGGCCTGGGCGCTGAGGATGGCTCCATGGCCTCCGCCTCAGGCACTAGAATGGCTCTGGTTGCAATGGAGCAATGCCCTAGATGGGCAAAGCATCGTCCCCTAATGGGCTTGCTGGTGGGTCCTGGTCGGGTGCATGTGGGAGTCTTTCTGCCTCCCTGCTTCTCACTTCAGAAAAATTAAATAAAAAACAAAACATTCTAAGGAAGAGGGCCTGAACATCATGGATTTCACAGACCCCATGCTGTAAGCATAAAGATGCCCACCTGTTCCCAGGAATTTACCACTACTGGCGGCATGCCAGGATGGCCAGGTATTAGACAGAGATGAACCATTCTTTGGCATGGAACTTATAAAGTGCCATTTTCAACATATCAGAAATGTAGCTCTCACTTTACCTTATTCTACCTATTTTAAAAACTTCAGGTTGGTAGAAATATCTGGAAAACTATCTTATCTAAGGTAAAACTACCCAAAGTTCTTATTAAAAAATTCCAACTTTAATGTTTATAAACTAGCACAAGAAGCTGATCCTTCAGAACGTCGTGGCTCTGTAAATGGGTGTGTTTCGGGACGGTTGGGAAGAGCCTGTTCTGACTATCCTATTTTATGGAATCCTGTATTCCTACCAAGGGAGGCTGACTGAGTTCACAGGGAGACCTAGCCCTCTGCTTCCCCGACTTCGGAGTCTGCTTGTCCACCTCCACCTCGGTCATCTCAGCGAAGGGTGGACCTCGGCAGTCAGTTTTTGTGGGCTTGCAGAAGCTGCAGCAGCCATCCTCAGCGCCAGTGCCCACCCGTCCCAGTGCCAGGCTCTTGAGCCAGACACTAAGAGTTCACATCCTTAGACCAGTCAAGCACACAAGAAACTAGAAAACAAAAAAATGTGCTGGGAAACACAACAAACCACCAGGGTCAAAGAAGGAAGGAGAGATCAGGACGCGCCCCGGAAAACTGGTGTGGGAAGGCCCTCACTGGGTTCCAGTACGGAGTGCCGGACCAAGGGTGGGGGGTGAGGGGCAGGATGTGGAAGTGGAGAGGAGGTGAAGGTAGAGAGCAAGCTCCTCAGTGGCCAGGCTGGAGCTGCCGGCCGCAGCAAAGGGCTGCTCCGCAGAGTGGCAGGCAGAAGGGCCCTCTGGGAGGCCCGCAGGCTCCAGACCACCACCTTCCACAGGTGGGACCTCCCCAGCACTGTTGAGAAACCCGTCTCAGCTCCCTCTGGTCCAGCCTTCCAAGGCTGTGCTCCACAACACAATGCTGTCCCACAGGCCATGAGCAGACACCATGGGGGGAGAACTCCATGATCAAACACATCTTCCCTGTGAACCCGTGACCTGTTATTGAGCTTACATGTGTATCTGTGTGAACCCTGAAAGGCGGGTTTAACAAGCAGACAACTTAACCATAGGCCCCTTCAAACCAAAATAGCACTAATCAAAGAGCAAGAGGGCCGTTTTGAACACCAGGACAGTCTGCCCTAGTTATCCACGTACCAAGTCTCCCAGGCCACCCTTAGACCTATCACCAAGCACGGCAGCCACTGGCCCAGGGAGCTGTCCATGTTAATTCAATGAAAATGTGAAATTCAGCTCCTTAGACCTAGCTCACACCGACGTTGACTGAAGGGCAATGCACGTTTCTAGGTTGCACAGAAAGGAGATGTCTACTGCAACAGGAAGAGAAAGGGACAACGTGAGCACCACCCTAATGGCCTACCCAAGGATCACGGTCACGGAACTAGCCCACACTTGACGGACCGGGGTGCACTGATGCCGTGTTCTTCAAGTACCACTGACGGCTGTACTAATTAATGCTAACCCAGACCTGCACACGACCACGAGGGTTTTTCAGAACCGAAGGGAAACAGCCATACTGCCACCTTCTCCGGCGGTTCTCATGCTTTCTTCCGGCGCAACGAGGACTCTAGGTGCATTTAACCACTGACCAGCCGTGCCCAGGCCCCGCCTGCTTAGGGCTTACCTGTGTGAGTGCGGAGATGGGCCTTGAGGTGAGAACTTTTGAAGTAGGTTTTTTGGCAGCCTGGAAAGTTGCAAATGTAGTTCCTCCTTCGGGAAAAGTCTACCTGAGGGGCACAGTCGTGACTGGAGGTGATGAACACCGGGGCTGGGGCCAACGGCAACAACCTGGTGCTCCCGGCAGCCACACTCGCAGGAGAGCAGGGGGCAGGAGGGAGGAGTGCCCCGTGAGGCAGGACCAGCATGACAGCTCCCTGAGGCACGGGTGGTCCCATGAACACAGGCTGGGGCACTGTGGTAGTGGCAGCAGCAGCAGCGTGGGGGAGGATGGGTGTGACAGTTCCGGCAGACACCGGGGAAGATGGTTTCCAAAAAGCTGGTAGCATGCCACTTGGTCCTGTCACAGGGATCATCTGGCAAAGAAAAGGGGAACTGGGAATGGGGACAGAAATCAGAGGGGTTGTTTTCCCTGGCAAGTCCTTTTCATAATTCTTTGGTGAGCAGGCTTGAATTGCAACTGGCCAACATGCCCGCTGGCTTTTATCAGGGGGGATCAGGTCACCAGGCTTACTCGAGCAAGGTGGACAGGATGCTGAGTTAATGCTGAGCACTTGGTCCGTGAGGCATGGGTCCTGCAGAGCTCCAGTATGTCCCAGGAACTGTGCTCCTCCCCCTCTGTTGTCTGAGAGTCGGCGTTCTTGAATCTGGGTGGTGGGAATGTGGATAGGAGCGGGTCTCTGTCTGGTGCGGTGGGTGACACTGGTCACTGTAGCCCTGCCGTGGGGATCAGGGGCTGGCTGCAGCAGCTCTGGCTTCAAACCACGCAGGCTCCTCTCCTGGCCCCTGCTCAGCACTCTGGCTGCCCCAGCAGAGGTTGGGGGTGCAACCATGACCATGTGTGCTTTGGAATCAGTTACTTGGGAAGGAACAAGTGTCCCCGTCGATGGCCCTATGAGATCAGGGCTCTGAGGAGGAGTCATGCACTTGGAAAAAAAAAAGTATGGTGTAAAGAGGGTGTTTTGGTTAAATTTTAACACTTACTTTGATTGCATCACCTCCAATGCCATTAAAAAGTGGTATCTAGGAAAACCCAGTCCAGGCGGGCTCCTAACAGCAGTGAATTTCAAGGCTGCACAAGGTACTTAATTTTCTAGTCTTCTCCCCACCTTTTTTCTTTTGTTTTGTTTTTAAAAGAGGAGAAAGAAAAAGGAGACAGAGGCCATGAGACACGTCAACTCATAGTGGTTGCTTCTCATATGTGCCCTGACCAGGCAAGCTGGGGACTTCAAACTGGTGACCTCAGTGTTCCAGATCGCCGCTCTATCCACTGTGCCACCACAGGTCAGGCTCTTCTCCCCTTTTCTGACCTCTCCTGAACACACCCATTTGCTTGGTTCTAAGAATGTCAGTGCCACTTCTGGGTCTGCATAATTACTGAAATGAGAAATTTAAGCATTAGGAGTATTGAGAAAAGACAAATTTATGCTCAAAGTGAGAGCTTTTCATAATTTTAGATTTTTAAAAATCCAAGTGGTGCCTGACTAGGCAGTGGATAGAGCATCAGCCTGGGATACTGAGGACCCAGTTCGAAACCTTGAGGTAACCAGCTTGAGAGCAGGGTTGCCAGCTTGAGCATGGGGTCAAAAACATGTCCTGTGGTCGCTGGTTTGAACCCCTAAATCGCTGGCTTGAGCAAGAGGTCACTGGCCCGGCTGGAGTCCCCTGGTCAGGGCACATATGAGAAAGCAATCAGTGAACAACTAAAGTGCTACAACAAAGAATTGATGTTTCTCATCTCTCTCCCTTCCTGTTTGTTCTCGTCAGTCTCTGTTGCAAAACTAACTAAATATCCCAATGGTAATCACTTAACACACACTTAGCCAGTACCTAGTAGCTAAAGCAAGGTGAACCTACTGGAACGAGCCCCAAAAGGCCATGCTATAACTAGTGGTCTGTTTAAACCAAGCCTCTCTGAACTGCCCCCAACAGGTCCCATTTACTTTCCCGGCCTCCCATGGAAGAACTCAATGCCCAGTAACTCTGAGAGGGGCACCCACAGCCAGGCCAAGTCTTATAGGATCCTCTCTACCGCCTACAAGCCCCTTCTCATCCCTCTCCACGTGGCTTTCCACACTCCCTCCAGCGCAGCTTCCAGCCCAGGGCAAATAGACTGTGATTTTCACTTCTGATAGCAACTGACAGCTCCCAACTTCTCTAAGCCGAGAAGTTTCTTCCAGCAATTCCGTAGCTGTAGCAAGTTAAGAAAACAAAACAACAGTGCTTGCCTGCAGCCAACTCACACAAGAAAGACACTGGCTGCCACAGAGAGGCAGAGAGGCCATTATTTGTTTCCACCCAGCTGAGAGTCTGGTGCCAAAGCACAAGCCTTCCCAGGTGCCACGCACATACACTCGTCCTGGCTTCGGTCATCTGGGAGGACCTAGCCCTCACCCTGCAATTCCCCAAGTAAACGAGCACGTTTTCCTTCCTCGAATCAGTCTGTAGGTTTTGTTCTATGGACATGTTAACCCTGTAGCTGCAAGCTATGGCCCATCAATGGAACAAACGTGTTTCTAAGAGATAAAGGAAGTTTTGCTCTCAGGCCCTCCTCAGGGGAGGCTATGAACCTGCTTGCCAGCTTCCCAGGGAATCCCCCCCCCCCCAAGTTCCCTCAGCGCGTTTACTGAAGATACGCCAGCCACTGCACAAAAACACCCCTCGCCCCGACTTACCAATGTCGATAAGGAATGGAAGTCCTTTGCTAGCTCAGGCGTAGCTTCGTCCACATGCACAGTGGTGGTGACCTCCCCAGAGTCAGACACAGGTGTGAGGGGTCTTATCTTTAATAGGTCACCTTTCTGGGATCTTTGACCCCAGGAGCTCATGCAAACAAGAGCCTCAACAGCCTCAATGTCATTCTGCTCCAAGAAGCTACAGGTACACCTTTCGTTGTCATGGCGCTTCTTCTCGAGGATGGACTCACATATGTCCATGATGTCAACCTAAATGCGATACAAAGGCTTCTCAGTCCAGGGGACACACAGGGAGGCATGTGGATATGCACACATGCACAACACTCCACACACGAGTTCTGTTCCAGGAAAAAACAGCAATGGAGCAATCGTGACAATTTTGCTTTTACCCCCATGTTCTGAAGAGGGAAGGTTTTCCACAGCAAGCCCTGCTTCTTAAAAAAGTTATTGATATGAAGTTCATCTTCTTTGGCAAACATTTCATAAGACATTCACTCCAGAGGTGTAAGCCAAAGTGGCCAGTCACACCAGGGGACAAAGGGCACGGTTCTTCTGAGTTGGCAAAGCTACCGGGAGAACGTCCGTACTGATGCATTTGGGGCAACTTTCTGGGGCATCTCCCACAGCCCTACCCCAGCAGAACTTTAGGGGGTGAGAGGCTGAACTCCATGGGCCCCATATATTAAGTCACTTCTTCATGCCACAAGGTTAGTGGAACAGGGGTAAGAGGAAGCATTTGTAAGATCTACCCCAACCCGGGAGACTGTTTTCCCAGGTATCACACCTGGCTTTATTTTAATAATATTTATTTACTTTAGAGAGAGAGAGAGAAGGAAAAAGAGAAGCAGGAAGCATCAACTTCTATATGTGCCTTGATCAGGTAAGCCTGGGGCCCAGAACTGGCAACCTCAGCGTTCCAGGTTGATGCCCATCCACTGCGCCACCACAGGTCAGGCAACGCCTGGCTTTTTTGAAGAGGATGGAGAGGGAAGCGACTGAAAGAAACTGATCTCTTCCCCCAAACACTTCAAGTCTATAGAGACCCATTTCCACTTAGGGTGCTCAGGCATCAAATCGTTCTGTCCTGCTCGGGTTCCTACAGGGTACACAGGTAACGAGGGAGCCTTTACAAATGCGAATGCCATTCTGGCCCAGGTTCTGCCTGGTCCAAGCACAAACTGCGAAGTCACAGACACCGGAGCTGCCGCCTGCTCTGCGGCCACATGCAGGGAGAGACTTGGACGCGCGGAGCTCCCAGGCCCCTCGCTCCTACCCTCATCTAGCCCGAGTGTAAAGGTGGAGCCAGCGACCTCCCCGTACCCCTTGAATGGCGACTAGAGGAGCCCCGACCAGTGTTACCGCCCCTTCCCTCCCGCGCTCGCGGCGCTCTGCCCCGCCCCCACCGTCCGCATGCCGCGTTCCCGCTACTTTCCTCCCGCGCTCGCGGCCCTCTGCCCCGCCCGCAGCCCGTGATCCGCCCCCGGCAGGCTCGCCCCGCCCCCGCCGTCCGCAAGCCTCGTTCCCGCCACTTCCCTCCCGCGCCCCGCAGCCCGGACCCCGCATGCCCCGTTCCCAGCAGCCGCTCCCCGCCCAACGGTCACTGGCTCACACGGGCTGGTGACGTCATAGCCTGGAAATAGCCCCGCGCCCGCAGCCTGCTGGCGGCGCCGCTGCGGGGGCAGGGGACAAAGCTGCAGCGGGGCGGCGCGGGCACACGCCCCCGCCCTGCCGCCGCTTCCCCGGGGTCTGCGGTCCGTCCGGCACCCGAGTTGCGGCCGTGGCGAGGGCCCGCGCGCCCCCGCCCTTCTTCGCGCCCTGGTGTCCCGCAAGGGCGGCGCGGCCCCGCCTCGCCTTTCGCTCCGATGGGCGGCCACTCACCGCGCGCGTCTCGCTGGGAGCCGCGGAGCCGGGCGTGTGCATGGTGCCTGCAGTCCAGAGGCAACAAATCGGCGGCGGGCAGACGCTCCGAGCACGGCAGCGGCTGCACGTGCGTGGCGGAGGCGGCCTGCGCGAGCCGAGCTCCAGCGGCCACCCGCGCGCCTCTGCCCCAGCGCGGCCCTGGTGGTGCGGGAGGGGCGGGGCGGCCGCCGAGGGCGCGGCCGCCGGGGGCGGAGCGCGAAGGCAAACCAAAATACAGCGCGCCCCCCCGGGGCGGGGCCGGGTGCCCGCCAGCCAATCCACGTTCGGCCCGTGCACGGCCGGCCAATGGGCGCGGTGGGGAGCCGCGTGATCAAAGCCTGGCCGCGGCGTGATGCGGCTGGGCGAGATGCGGCACGTGTTTTGGTCTGAGCGAAGGGGCGGGGCCTGAGGTCCTGGAAAGTAGGGAAAAGGTCTCTGCGGCGGCGTGGGCGGCGCGGGTGGCGCGGGAAGCGCAGCTGCTGTCCAGGGAAGTTCCCCGTTTTGGACGCGCAGACCGGGGTGGGAACCGCGCTTAAAGGGGCCGCTGCCTTCAGCCTTCCCGGGCGCAGGTCCCCATGGACTGAGTCAGTCCACCTGGAGGCCCCAACCCTGCTACTGCCTGTTTGGTTTTTCATTTTTATTAACGTACTGTTGCATCACTGGCCAGGGAGAGCTTTGAAAGCTGGCTGGCTCTAGCTGATTTTGCCTGTATCTGCTGCTGCTTGCAGGGACCCAGAGCCAGAGTTCCCAGGCCAGTGTCTGCCTCTGACAACTCTCCCCGGGCAGCTGGGGGCCACAATCTCCACTCTTTAGGTGACGTCAGGGGAAGCAAAGACAGGGAATCAGCTCAGAGATGACTGATGAAACCCGCTCTTTCTTCCCAGACCGGTTGCAAGTGTCATCCCCTCTGGGAAGTCCTCAGGCCTGAATGAGAAAGATGCCGAGGGTCCCTTTTTTCTCCTTTTTTCTCCTCACGCTGAGATGGAAGTGGGTAGGGCCCAGGGCTCTGGCCACAGCTTGTCCCTCACTGCTCTGGATGCGTAAGGAGTTGAATAGGGTGACTTCTTTCCATTCCATCTTTCTCAAGCTCCCCCACTGTACATTTGAAGACCTGTAGCTTTTGTTTCTTTAGTTATCTGTTAACTGGCTTCCCGCCAGAGGGAACCCTCCCAAAGTTAGGGAGCTTGTTGAATTCACTGCAAACCCCCAGGGGCCTGGCCCACCGCAGGGGCACAGTCAGTATGGGTTGAGTGGGTGAATCAAGGTGAGCATGTATGGACACACATC
This sequence comes from Rhynchonycteris naso, assembly GCA_037038555.1. Classification (NCBI taxonomy): domain Eukaryota; kingdom Metazoa; phylum Chordata; class Mammalia; order Chiroptera; family Emballonuridae; genus Rhynchonycteris; species Rhynchonycteris naso. The sequence continues at coordinate 106,337,953 of CM073001.1, forward strand.
CCTCCTACCCCCCTACCCTCCTACCCCCACCCCACCCCTGCCCCACTTGGCTATCCTGCAGACACTTCTAATTCAGTGTCCTTGGATCTGAACTCATACTCTATCTAAATCTGGATTTCTCACCTCCAACTGCCTCAAAACCTGCAGGTCATCTCTGACTCCTCCCTTTCCTGCACTTGCTTCCTTCTGCTAAGTGCTTCATGCCTTTCTTCATAAATCTCTCTCAAACTGGTAAGTTCTTCCTGCCACCCAGTCCCACCTTGGTCCAGGCCACCCTTCTCTCTCCCCTGAATTACTACTGCTGCCTCCCAACAGGTCTCCCTACCTCCTGCTGCAGCACCTACCATTTGCCTCTCATCTGGCTACCAGAATGAACTTCCAGAAGTAGAAATGGCATCAAACTGGTATTTAAGTCCTCAGTTGGAATCCAAACAGCCCTAGGACTGGAACTGAACCTTGGTGCTTGGGCAGGAAGCTGTGACTCTGTGTACCCAGGTTCCGCAGCGCTTCCTGTGCCATTTCCAACCAGTCCTCCAAATACGGAACCCTTGGCGCATGGTGTTCCTTCTGTGGGGAGCACCCCGACCCTTCTCCACTTTGACTCTGTAAGGGTTCAGGGGGACTCCGCAGGGAAGCCTTTCCTGGCTCCCAAACAGCAGGCCCACTCAGCAGAATGCTAATAAGCACAGGGCTTTGGACCCAGACCTGGATCCAAACCCCAGTTCAGCCATGTGGCCAAGTCAGGGCTGGCGGTGCCTTGTTCCTATAGAGTAGGAGGTGGTAGCAGCTCCCCAGGAGTCTGGCGCCCCAGCTAGTCTCATTTCAGTTTCTGTTTCTGTTCCCGGTACAGAAGCAATACCTGGAAACCTGGGCAGCAGACTGGCTCAGGGTTCTGCAGGCATAAGGCCCTATTCTTCTCAGGTCTAGCCCATGTTCCAGACAGAAGACAGGCCTTCACTCCTGCTGGGCCCTCCTCTGTTCTCCCCCACGTCTACCTAGATACCACTTTTCCATGAAGACTTTCTACACACACACACACACACACACACACACACACACACGGCAGCTGCCAAAGCCTGGCTTCTGATCCTGCCTGTAGTCAGAGGAATATTGACATGTTGGTAAACTAAAGACAGTTAAAGGTCATTCCCTCAGAGGCTCTTGTCAGCACCAGGCATCACAGACCTACAGTCAGAGCAGGGACAGGCTGGCAGACTGGACACAGACACAGGGAACACCTCTGTAAAGTAGATGCCACCAGCTTAACTGCGATCACTTTCTTGTGTGTCCTCCCAGAGAAAGTCTGTGTGAATGCAAACATACTGTGTACACCTTCTGAACCTCGCTACCTGACTTCTTGTGTAACATCTCAGTGGCTGTGACATATCAGTACACAAAAATCAACCTCATGCTTTGTAATAGGTGAGTAATGTTTCACGATGTGGAGACATACATGGATGGGTCATAATTTATTTAACCATTGCAGCTTATGTCACTGTCATGGGGGGCTTAGGTAGTTTCTAATTTGCCAAGATATCAGGTCCACTTGTCCTCTGTCCATATGCGAGGATAACTACAGAGTCACTTCCTAGAGTTGGAATTGCAGGGTCAACGGCTCTTTGTATTTATTTTATTTTTCTGGCTTTTGCCAAATTTTAATAAAGTACAGGATAGATAGAGGAAAGTGCAAACACTGAAGGGCACACAGCTCGGTGCATTTTCCCAAGGCAAACACACTTGTCACCAGCTTCCAGATCAAAAAACAGGATCAGCAGAATCCTGAAACACCCTTCTTGACCCACTTCCAGGATAGCCCTTACCACGATTTCTCACACTGTGGATTGCTTCTGCATGTATTGAAACTTGTGCAAAGAGAAGTACACTGCACCTTCTCCATCAGGTCTAGAGTGCAAAGGCGTTTCGTTGGAATTCATTTGTCCTCATGGCTGTAGAACACACAGTGTCCTGGCCCGTCCTTCTCCCGACGGCCATTGGTTTCCAGTCTGGGGCTGCTATGAATATAGCGCCAGGAAAATTCCGATAAATATGGTTTGTACATTTTTCACTTAGAAAGATTGTCAAATGGCCCTCCAAACGCGCTTTTGTGCCCACTTATCGTGCCAATAGTGGGCTGTGAAGCTGGTCCCCTATTTCTTCATTAATGCAGGCCTTGAATCTTCTGGCCTTTACCAAGCTAAATAGGAAAAGAAAAAAAATGAGAATTCATGAAACGGTATTTTTCTGATGGAGTTTACTTGAGAATTTTTTAATATATAAAACCCATCTTGATTTCCTTTTTCTGTGAAATTCGGAAGGAATTTTAAGTGACTGGACAGAAACTTGAAGATGTTCATATACTGAAGGGAAGGGGTCAGTGGAGAAAAAAGAACTATGCCAGAGGGGGAGGGGCTGATGGTGGGAGGAGGGCAGGAGGAATGTGCATAGGGGAACCCGCCTGTGCAGGAGGAAGAACCTGCTTCATCTGGGAAGGGGTAGCGGGAGGGGAGAAGGTGCGGAAGGGGTGAGGGGAGGGGAGAAGATGCATGCAGATCCAGGAAGATTCGGGGATAGAGAACCTAAAAGGCCAGAAGCTAGGGTGCTCACATGTGACCCACCTTCTTGGTAACATGGGAGGACAAATCACCTGCTGGGAAGGGGGCCCTGGTGAAGTGAGGAAGGTCTGGAATAGACTCAGAAAGAAACGTGTTAAGCACTCAGCCAGGGAGGGTGACAGCAACGGCCTCCTGCACGGAGGACCCACTGGGGATGGCCCTAGACAGAGAATTTGGTTCTTGTCCTTGCTCCTGGTACTAAAGTGCTTGGTCACCGGGGGATGACCTCTTTGTCACTGTTGAGCCTTACTTTTCTGACCTGCAAAATGGACTTGGATTAGCTCTGTGATTCGAATCAGTTCTGAACTATGATCAAGTTACTTTTCATGGTTTTGCTTTGAATGAGGAAAATAAGGACAAAGAATGCATCTTGTCGTGTCAAAAAGTACAATTTAAGGACTATCATTTATTCAGAGATGATATTCTCCTAATTTTTTTCTTGTTAGACTGTCTGGTCTTTTATGAAAAGATGTTGATAGCAGATAATACATCATGCTTTAACTTATGAAAACAAAATGTCAGCTGCCCTGTGATAGACCCCCAGATTAGTTTCAAAGTTTTGTGGTCAGTGAAATGCCCAAATATGGAATTCTCTGGACTACGTGTTTTTGGAGATCCATCTCTCATAACCATGGTTCCACAGAGCTGGTCTTTCCATGTTGAACTTGGAGGAACTGATTTCAGGCCTAGTCGGAAACAGAAGTTTGAGGTTGACTCCACTCTGTCTTAAGCCTGGCAGCTGCCAAGGGCGAGGACCACAGCGGACCAACGCCTTCCTCTCTAGACCCTCGCACCCCTCCTGGGTCGCGGATAGGCCGGTCCAGGCCTTGCCAGCTCTGGAGTATTCAGTCTTCGGTCAGAATCCAGCTGCAGAGCCAAGAGGAACAAAGTGGGGCTGGGGCTGCCCTCCCCACCCCACCCTTACCTGCCAGACTGGGTGGGAGGGTCAGGGAGCTCTGGTGAGGAGGGAGAGCTGGCTGCCCACCAGGACTGGGTCCAGCCCATCCTTCTTGCATTTTCCTTTCTCCCTTGGTTGCACTCACTGAGCTGGAAGCGGCACAGGGCCAGACTGGCAGTCCAAATGACCTAATAAATGATTGACTAGTGGATGGATTAATGAGTCACCGACCCACCAGTCCCCCCAGCTGTTGAGTGATTGATCTGCCAACTGCCAGGCCCTTGGCATCCATCGCTCCTCATACCCCAGTTCCTGTCTCCTGCCCTTGGGGCGCTGGTCGGGGAAGGGGAGCAAAGGGGCTTTGTAGGGGCAATTGGGGGCACATCCAGGACAAGCTGCTAACTTCACAGATGGGGACATGGAGGCCTAGCGAGTGCACACGGGGCCTTCTGGCTCAGGAGAAAAACATAGCAAGGCCTCTCTGTGTTTGAGTCACAAAGGAGGATCAGCTTATGGGCATATACTAAACACCGACGTGGCCTGAGAGTTGTGCAAGGTGTGAGCTCTTCATCCCTTTTTATTCTCTGATGTTTGGTCCCATTTTATAGATAGATGCCCAACTCCATTCCCTCTGCCACATTAAAAGGCCCCCTGGCTGAATGCCGCTGGGCCACATCCCAAGATCAACCCCAGAAGAAAGCCGTTGGAGGCCAGTGGGACGTTGGACAGCAGCATGCATGACCTGCTGGCCTGGGAAGGCAACCTTCCAAGTGTCCCTGTGGCCACCCCACCCTCTGCCCGGCCAGACTGCCTGTAAATGGGTGTGCTGCCAGCCCGGCCTCCCCAGTGACCCAGTGCGCTGCTGGTACCAGCTCAGCAGGGCAGCAGGGCTAGCCGGGCGTAGCAGCTCAAAGTGTTGACAGAGTGACCGTTAGAGACGTGTCTCATGGGGGGACTCGTGTGGGCCCACCAGGGGCCTGAGCCGAGGTCTGTCCAGAAGCCCGCTCCTTGCTCCCTGTGGTCCCCTGCTGCCTAGTCACCTGACTCGGCACAGGAATGGGTTTTAACCCCCCGAAAATGCCAGCCCCCAGCTCAGAGCTGAGTGCAGCCGGGCCAGGAGACGTCTCCCAGCTTCACCCTGAATAATATTAGTGTAAGTAATGTGAACAAGATTAATATAAACAAAAAATTGTATTGGCCACTATTTGTCAATATATGGTGTGCCAGACACTGTTGACACACACATTTCCCACTGATCTCATTTAATTTTTACATAGACTTTGCATTGTGGGTATCATCACCCCATGTTTTGGAGGGGGGAATTGAAAGGGTGGGGGTAAGGAACTTGCCCAAATCATTGTCAGGGAACGAGAGCTCGGTCAGCTGTCCACTCAACCTTGACCTGGACCTTGCTCCCTAGTGAAAGAGTTGGGGGCTGAGCCAGCAGGTGCAATGTCGTGCATGGCCAGGGGTCTTTGAATGCCCCTGTTAAATCTTCAAGTAATGTTTCTGAGGTGGGCCCGATGGAAGATTTATTTATTTTATATAGTAACTTAAATACATTTTAATATCACCACTGCAAAAGCAGTTCATCCTTATTCCAGGAACGTACCTACAAAGAAAGTAAAATATTTTCTTCTCTCTCCTCCTCCCCATCCCTTATCTCTCCTCCCTCCTCTTCTGCTTCTTTTCTCTCTCATCACATGGAAAAAACAGTGAAAGTCTTCCCCTCTCCCAGTTACCTCCTAAGGAAGGTAACCCCTGCCAGACTTTTGTCTGTGAGGGAGCACACGCACACACAGCGTGTCTGGCTTTGTTTGGGTTCCCAGGTCACACGTGTGTGCGAAGCTGCCTGCCTCACACTGCAGTCTGCTCTGTTCAACCTGATGTCTTCTGCCCAGGTCGCACTGACAGCCCTGGTCCGTGTGTCTTCCAGAGCCCCCCGGAGTTCGCCCAACATCCCACTCCTTGGTTTCTTCAGTGCTGAAATGGGGGCAGCAGTGCTTCCCAAGCTGAGTTCTTTTAAGCATTAGCAATGGTGTTCCACAGCACGTGGCGTTATGGGCAATCAGATAATCTCCAGCGGGGGTGGGGCTTTTTTTGAGGGGGGCTTAACTGGGCTCCTTCTTCCCCTCATATCAAAACCAGTGTGTGTGTGTGTGTGTGTGTGTGTGTGTGCGCGCACACGCGCGCACGCACATGTGTGGTTTCTATTTGATGCCTGGGGAAAAGGGAACAGCTGGGCCTCGCACTGTGGGCTGCATTGAGAGCCCTGGATGTGACCTTGGCAGGGGCAGGGGCTAGAGTCCCGTGGGTAAGGGTGTAGCACCCCCCAGCTCTGGTGCAGGGAATCAGAGTTTGCACAGTCAGGCTGGGTGGTCCCAGGGCTGTCAGAGAGCACACTCCCCTGCAGCCAGGCCTCGGAGCGTTCTCGGACACACTCTCACTGCACAGCCCAGACGTACAGAGCAGGGCTTGGAGACCATTCAAGTTTCCAACCGTCTGGCTTCCTGGCTCTCATGACATTCTCTGGGTGGAGAAGGAAGGGAGGGGAAGAGAGTGTCACAGGCACAGTGCATTCCTGGGGAGGGGAGGAGTAGCTGAGAAGGGGTCCTGGAAGCGCCTTGTCTTACAGGGGCCCACGGAGAGCTTATTCCAGTACTTGGGGAGCAGGAAGCTCCCCACCCAGGGGAAAAAGCCTCTCCTGCCCATGAGTGGGCCTGGACACCACTTCCCCTGCAGAGTGACACGTGCAGGCTGGCTGCCTCAGTGGCCGGTGGGGAAGGGGGAGAGTGGTAGCGGGGAGGCCTGTTCCTCCCTGCCCCAGCCTCAGTTTTCCTTCTGGGCTATGAGGGGACATTGTAGTATGGTAGCAATGGGCTGACAGCGTGTAGATAAGGCACCCCATATGGGCTTTAACCAGCCTCTGGCTTGCGGCCAATGTCCACTGGACTCCAGAGGCACTGGCACCCTGGTCAGCAAACTGCGGCTCACAAGCCACATGCGGCTCTTTGGCCCCTTGAGTGCGGCTCTTCCACAAAAAACCATGTGCGGGTGCTACCTTGATAAGGAATGTACCTACCTATATAGTTTAAGTTTAAAAATTTGGCTCTCAAAAGAAATTTCAATTGTTGTACTCTTGATATTTGGCTCTGTTGACTAATGAGTTTGCTGACCAAGGCCCTGGCAGATTGGGAACTCAGGTTGGGTACCAAGACTGCCCAGTGTGTGTGCAGCTCCCATTCATCATTTAGAGGATATGAAAGGGTTAAGTGACCCCTACCCTGGAAAGTAGCCCTGCTATTCATGAATTCATTTCAGCAGAACTTTGCTGGCAGCCAGCCCTGAGTGGTCCCAGGGATCCTGAGTGGGCCAGCTTCTACTGCCCTCCCAGTGGACACTGTGGGGAAGGAAGGGGGACACACAGGTGACCAGGCATTGCGGACAGCCCAGAAGTGGAACTGCCAAGGGGCAGGAACCCCAAGGTAGACAAGCATTTCATCTTAGGGTCTGAACCCTAATGCTGGCCATGTTTGATCTGAGCTTCAAAGAAGAAAGGAAAAAAGAGGAGAAAAGGTGTGTGTAGGGGGTGGGAGGGTAGTAGAGTGAGGGGGAAGAACAGAGATCCAGAGGAAAATGAGTGGGTCACAAAGGCCTGGCCATGAGGTGGGGAAATCGATCTCCATCCTCCCATACAGGGTGGAGTTGGGGTAAAGGCCCATTTGTCAAGGTCTCACAAGGCCACGCTGAGAACCAGGAGCAGGCATTCATGGGACTTAAACTTGGGAAAGGCAGGTCACCTTTGAGTTTTAGGACCGTGCCTCTGACTGTGGCATGGAGAGTGGATTGAGCAGGTGCAGGACTGCAGGGCTGGGACCCCGTCTACAGGCAGCTGCAATCATTCTCTGCTGCAGAGAAAAGATGGGGGGGTGCATTTATTTTCCATGCTGTGTGGCGAATTACCACACACTCAGAGGCTTACAGCAACACACTCTTATTAAGCCAGAGTTTTCATGAGATAATAAAAGAGCAGTGTGGCCCTGATTTAGCTGGTTCTTCTGCTCAGGGGTCTCCTTAATCTGCAATGGAGCCTCAGCTGGGCTGAGTTCTCATCTGGAGACTTGGCTGGGGAAGAATCTGCTCCCACTTTCAGGGTGTTGGCAAAATTCCTTTCCTTGCAGCTGTCTGATGGAGACCAGGCTTCCTACTGGTTGTCTGCTGGAGGTCCTCTTGGGTCCTAGAGGTAGCTGGCTGCTGTACCTTAGGTAGCACAACATGGCAGCTCATTTGCTGGAGGTCAATAGGAGAGGGTCTCTCTCCAGTCACCTAAGACAGCCTTGTATGGCAAGATGTAGATGTGAGAGTGACATCACTCATGGCATATCCCACTGGCTAGAAGCAAGCCACAGGTCCCACCCACACTCGAGAGGAGGGACTTACTCAGGACATGCACCAGAATAGGAGACCCTGGGTCCATCTCAGGTCTTAGCCTACCTCAGGGGTCTCCTCCTGTTTATTTGTGCATGCATCCTTCAGTATCTATGGAAATGTGAAAAGTGGATTTTATATACAAACATTCACATGTAGCTGGCCGTCTTAACAAGGTAGGAGCCTAGAGACACCCCCCCCCCAATATCCTGGGGGGTTTAGAGGCTGCAATGAGGTTTCACAAAGTTCTTCCACTCACTTCTCTATTCCTATCCTGGGACTGATCTGAAGGCTTACTGTCCTCATCAGAAATTCAGGGCCAGGGTTTGACCAGCCTCTTCTTCTTCCAGGTGGCCCATGTGGGCGTCTGCCACATAATTCTGTGTCCTTTGGAGCAGTGATTGGTGGAAGGATGAGCACATGACATAAGCCAGACCAGTAGGGCTTCTCCTGGAACTTGTGCTGGGGTTGGCAGGAAAGAAAGTCTCTGCCTTTCCAGGTCAGCGGTGAGAATGTGCCAAGGCCATGGGACTAATCATGTGGAAAGAGTCTGTCGGCAGCAGGAGAGACGGAGGCCAAAGCAGAGCCGACCTAGTTAGTGATATCCAGTAATGACTCATTTGAGCCTGCTTGTCAGAGGGTAAATCCACCCCTTTTTTATTTGGCTTTAGCTGAGTTGAAATTTCTAATCCTTGCAACTGAAAATTACAAGGTCCCAGAATTAAAGCTCTTACATGTCCTAATGAGTAACCCATCACGGCGGGCTGGGCTAAGTCTGTAGAGTTGGACCTGGAGCCTTCCCTGTGGGACTTCCCCAAGACAGCAGCTGGCAAGGGACAGGGAGCATGGATTCCCCTGGAAAGCCTCCAGAACATTGTGGGAAAGGTTGTCATTCCATCACGGAGTTACTGGGGGATTGGGACCAGAGTCATCAGTCATTTTTTCCCCAAAATATTTTTCTTTATTATTATTTTTTCCCAGTTTCAGAGCTTTATGGCACCAACCCTACTGAGATACCTCCTAAGGCCAGCCAAGCCTTGCTTGCCACTGGGAAGGGTGAAATTCAAAGCCACACCCTGTAACTATTCTTAGTGTTAATCAAAACATCAGGGTGGAAGGAGGGACCCACATTCTGTGTCTTCCCTCCACCGCTTCTTTCTCTGCCTCAAACCAGCCTGCGGAGTTTCTGCATTTTTCTGTTCGCCCTCAGCGCCTTGCAGAAGCCCTTTGTCCCTACCTGCTCCTCCATCCCCTCCAAGCGGGAGTTCCCAGAAGCCAGCCTCTGATGGTGCTCTGCTCCTCTGCCTCCTCCCTCTCTAGTGGGGCCCATCTGAACCCCGTCCACACCCACCTGCCCAGCTAGTGTAGGGCCAGCCTTGCGCTTGCATTTCCCCCGAGAGTCTCCCTTTCTTCCCTTTCCCCCTTCTGTCTCCCTGTTCCCCGGTCCAGGTGGCAGCTTTGGTCCCATTGCTTAGGGAGAACCAGACAGGGCTCGTTTCCTAGCCCACCCTTAGGGAGGAAAACAGATTCAGGGCACAGAGTGTTCATGGAGATAAGGCTTTCTGCGACAGCAGATGTCAGATAAAAGAACGCAGCTGCGTTGGAAACAGCCCCTGTCATGGCTGAGGGGCGGCAATGAGGGCCTTGCACTTACTGAAGTCCCCACTCGAGCACACCCGGTGTGTCAGGTAGGGAGGGTCCACCAAAGAAACAGAACCAGTGAGATATGTGTGTATGGACATACAAATGCATGTGTATTTGTGTTTGTATATGCATGTGTGTATATACTCACACAGACATAGATATGTGTGGGTGTGTATATATTGCAAAAGCCAATTTCAAATGTTTTTATGTACCTATGTAAAATTAACATTTATATATGGATGAGAGATACCTATAGTTATATCTCTCTCCATATACATATACATACATATACGTATATGTATATCAGTGATGGGCAATCTTTTGAGATTGGCATGTCAAAGTTTGCCAAAAAACCGAGCATAACTCAGGTGGTATGTCACTTTGAGAAAAACGGCCTAACTGGAAGTCCCAGAACTAGACTCTCTGTGCCGGAGTTCTGTTGTTTTGGCTTACACTACAGCAAATGTTTTATCCTCGGCTACTGCACCTGGCCATGCAGGAGCTGAGAATGAAACGGCCGCGTGACATCAAAAATGGCTACGTGTTTCAGTGCTGACATGCGTGTCATAGGTTTGCCATCACGGATGTATATGGAGAGAGAGATTAATTGGAAGGAATTGGCATGCACAGTTGTGGGGACTGATTAGGCAAGTAGGAAATCCACAGGGGAGGTGGCATGATGGTCCTCTTAGGAACAGTGGTAGAATTTCTTCCTCTTCAGGGACACCTCAGCTTTGCTATTTGGACTTTTCACTAGTTGCGTGAGGCGCACCTGTAGACATTAACGACCTGGACAAAATCCCTGCGCAGCAACCCCTAGCTTAGCGTACAAATACCCAGGGACAAGAGCCTGGGCATGCCGACATGTGTAACTGACTGTCACCCCCAGGTCCTGGTGGGGAGAGGCGAGGCCCAGAGGCTCAGCGCTGCTGACCTCTCTGTTAAGGTGTCACCGGCCTCACCCATGCCATCACCTGGGCTGTGCCCTCGCCGCTCCGGCACCTCACTCTTTTGGCTGCTGTGAGTGTGGGAAAGGGGGTCTTGAGGGCTGCAGGGCAGGCTCCCTGGTCCCCAGGGCTTCATGCTCTCCGTCCCTCCCGGCTCAGGACTCAGGTGAAGGACCTCTGATCAAGCCTGGGGCTAAGCAACCTTTGTACCATGGGCTTCGGGCCGATGTCTTGGTCTGCCTGGTACAGGTTTCACCTGCCCGGATGAGAGAAGCAGCTCCAGTTTGTAAGCCCAGGGCCCGGCTTCCACACTTCAAAGGAAGAGAAGAGAGGATGGGGCATAGGGCATGACTCCAAAATTCCTTCCTCCCTGCCTGCTGCCCTGAAGATAAGGCTGAGACCTACTCGTCCCTACAGGAAAGCAAGCCTCCAGGCACACATGTCCCCTACCTGGAGCTCACTCACCTTATCCGAGCAACTGACCTTCAATTTCTGCAGGTTGTCATGAGTTAAAGGGAGGAGTGCCCAGCAGTGGGCTGGAGCCCGCTCATAGGCACATCTTCTCAGTTCCCTGTCTGCCGATGTCACGTTGTAGTTCCAGATCAACCATGATGGGGATATTTACACCACAAACATCAGCAAACCCTATACGTAAGACCCCACCGTCCCCCAGAGCAAACATTCCCCAGGAGACCACTGGAAAGACCCAGAAGGTAAAGGTAAAGCTTCATGCAGGATGGGGCTGTAAGTTAGTTGTCCTTTTTTTTTTTTTTTTTTTTTTTTAGAGACAGAGAGAGAGAGAGTCAGCCAGAGGGACAGATAGGGACAGACAGACAGGAATGGAGAAAAATGAGAAGCATCAATTATCAGTTTTTCGTTGCAACACCTTAGTTGTTCATTGATTGTTTTCTCATATGTGCCTTGACCGTGGGCCTTCAGCAGATTGATAACCCCTTGTTCAAGCCAGTGACCTTGGGTCCAAGCTGGTGAGCTTTTGCTCAAACCAGATGAACCCACGCTCAAGCTGGCGACCTTGGGGTCTCGAACCTGGGTCCTCCGCATCCTAGTCCGACGCTCTATCCAGTGCGCTACCACCTGGTCAGGCAGTTGTCCACTATTGAATAACAACTGCCCCCCCCCCAATTTAGTTACTTAGAATGACAGTGATTTATTATTTCTCCTGATTCTGTGGTTTGGCGAGATGGCTCCTCACTTGGCATGGTGTTGGCTAAGGTCACTGTCCCAGCGCACTCGGGCCCACCTCCAAGCAGGGTTTCCTGGAGGGATCTGGCTTCCCCTCTTGTCTCTTCTCCTCGAGTTCACAGCACAGTAGTGAGGGCTGACTCAGGGACTGGTCCCTGGCTGTGTGGATCCTGCTGGGGGTCCAGCATCCCTCTCGGCCATCCGCAGCACCAGGGCCATAACCCTGAGGCCATCTGCCCCAGCCCCACGCCACCCGCCCCACCTGGACTCCATTTTCCTGTACCTCCAAACGGGCAATAGAGCAGCGGTCCCCGAGAGCCACCCACCTCCAGGCCGGTGCGGTGCTCTGGTCGGGCTTCCTACCCACGTGCCCACCCACACTGGGCCCACCCATGTCTTGGCTCTTGGAGACTCTCCCAGGGCCTTTTTAAAAGGATGGTCACAATGGTACAAGGTGGTCACTGGGCTCCTGCCCTGTGCTGGGCACTGGGGACAGAAAGGTGGGTGGAACACAACCGGGGGCCCATCAATGTGCTACTGAGACTTACTGCACAGCCCTAGAACAACTAGTTTTTCTCCTCCAGGGGCTGAGGAGTCCATAAGGGCAGGTTCCACCACCTCAGCCCCCCATACACCCCATGTCAATGCCCCAGGTCTGCCCCACAGAAGATGAACAAAGGAACAGAGCAGCACTTGCACACCCACATGTGTGCACACACACATGCACAGGCACACACGCACACACCACACACACGTGCACACCCGTGAGTCATACAGTCCAGATGGCCACGCCCTGCGTGCTTGTGGACCTCAGGTACTGATCCGTGCTTCGTGGCCTCCAGCTCACAAGGCTCAAGAGCAGCTTTGTGGAGCGTGGCCCAGGGATCCCGGGATTTGGGCCCTCAGACCTCTGCGTGCTCCACCCCCTCAGTCCCAGCAGCTGCTGGGGAGCGAGGCGAACTCCCTCAGTGCACGCACTGCAGGTGCAGCCCTACCTCCCGGAGCAGAGGTCCAGGCACAGGGGACACGCAGACAATGCTGTGTGTTTGCTGTTTTGGTTCTTCTAGGAAATCAGAACCATCTTCCCAGCAAGATCCCTAGTTCGAACCACCTCTCATGGGAACCCTTTTCCATGTGCCCCCTACCTCATCAGTGTCTGGACTCCTACCACAGCCTTCTCCATGGCCCCCTGCCTCTGGCCTCACTGTCTCTTGTCCCTGGTACAGTTATAGTCAGAATCATCTCCCTGGCAACCAAGTGGGTCTAGAACTCCCTGCTCAAAGCCCGTCAGCTTTTCGGCAGCAGACAGCCAGCCCTGCGCTCACACCTAGGCCCTGCCCGCAACCCCAGGCTCCCAGGGTGGCCTCTGGGAGAGCCCTGTCCCTTAGCCTGTGTTGTCACCAGGTTGATGGAGGTGAGGTAGGGTGGGGGATGGGGGAGGAGAATAGCTGTCACCCTCTGTGAGGGCCATGTCTGGGTGAGAAGGATGGGCAAACTCAGGCTGCAGCCCTAGGCCCCTGGGTTGAGAGCCGGGCCTGGGTTCTGACTGAGGGCGTGCAAAGCAGCCATCAGGTTTCGTGTCGAGCAACAGCCTGCTGTGTTGGCAACCCTGAGAAAGTGGTCACTGGGCCCCCATCCTCAGGACTGATGCTTGTGTAAGCAGCGACATTCAATATGCCTACCGGTAGCAAGGACAGGCATTGTGATGTGCTGGAGCACTGGGGCAGGGCTGGGGGTCTCCCTGAGAGCAGGGAGGGCCCTAGGACCCGGCTGCAGGCCGGTCCCAGCCCTGCAGGCCTTGCCCGAAGTCCTAAGTCCAGGACCTACCTGCTCATCAGTGCGGCCTGGCCTTGGGGGGGCTAAGGAGGAGGAGGGAGGCAGGGAATGGCTGGTCCCTGCGGGGGCATCGTTTGGAGGCCAGCACTGGGAGTGGGGGAAAGGTCACAGCGTCGGGCCAGTGGTGGGCTGTGGGCCAGAGCCAGCCAGAGCGAGGTGGCCGGAAGCCAGCTGGGCCAGACACCCACAGGCCATTCACTGCCTGGCCATCTACCACCAGGGAGGACTGCACAAACCTTGTGCAGGCCTGGCCAGCATCTAATCTCTTGGGAGGGCCAGCTGGGTGTCTCTACTGTTGCCGATCCCCCTCCCTGCCTCTGACCCAGGTTTCTCCAGGCTCAGGCAGGCTTCCTAACAGGTGGGCTTTCTGAGAGCAGATAGACAGGCAGAGGGGTGGACGGTTAGGGAAAGGCAGGGGGTGGCGAGGCTTCCCCAGGGACTCCCGCTAAATGTCCTTCCCTTCACATCAGGGCAGAGGTTCTCAGAGGAGAGACCCAGGGACAGAAAGGACAGAGGCCCACAGGGCACACACTCAGTTTCAGTTTCCTCTCCCAGCAAGGCCTGTCCACACCAGGCCACCACCAGGGTGTCCGGGAGGCGTGGACAACTGGGAAACAGGCGACCTGTGCAGCTAACCGGTGAAGGCACTGCCCGAGTCCCTTTGCTTGACCTCGTCTGAGATGCCCCCGAGCCGCCCTGCCCCCCCCCCCCCCCCGCCAGCCCTTGGCTGTTGCACAGGACGCCTGTTTCCAGATTCCCGCTGAGTTTGTTTCAAGCAGCAGATATTTAAGCCAGATTCCGCCTCAACACTTCCCAAGGCATAGAGACTAAAACCCAGCCCTCCACCTTATTCCTAGAGTCCACCTGCTAAGTACAAACAGAAGGTTCCAGTGTAGTGGGCGGGGGCAGTGCCTGGACAGAGTGGGAGCGGGCCGGGGCCCAGCCTTGGTGCGCCTGCTAAGCTGAAGGGTGAGTAGGGATGAATCAGGAAAAGGGAAAGGGCCAGGTGTGTGGGTGGGCATTAATTCAGGTGAGCGGCAGGAGCAGAGATCAGGGGCTGCAGGATCAGAGGGCGGGGACCCATGGCAACTGGGACCTGGGTAGTGGTCTGTGACTTCCTGGGACACAGATGGCATCAGCACTGGATGTGGGGAAACAGGGAGAAAAGACACAACTGTTTCCAGGTAGGATATCCAGGTAATATTTAAAAGTAAAATAAAGAACAAAACCGCACACACAAACCCCCAGCTTAACTGGGTATAATTCATAGATGATAAAATGCACCTATTTAACACACACAGTTTGCTAAGTTTTGACATGTATACACCTATAAACCTGTCATCACAATCAAGATAACAAACATCTCTATCGCCCCCAAAGTTCCCTTGAGCCCCTTTGTAACCCCTCCTGCCCCTCCCTAGCAAACCTTCCCAGGCAATCACTGGTTTTTCTATTTTATTTTCTTTCTTTTGTCATAAAAATAACTTTTATTTGAAATGTCAACGTTACATATTAAGACATCAGAAGCCCATTAGAGCAGAGGCGTTGCTGGAATTGTGAACTGGCCCAGTGAATGCTTCCCAATAATTACTGGGATTTTGTGGGTGACAGACATGGCATTTCCAAAGGGTGTAAAAGTGCTGCACTGAAGACCACACACCCTGTCCACCCAGATTTAAGGTCCACTTCCTCCCAGAGTCACTGTGAATTACTCTGCATTGTCTAGAGGTTTTTCTGAATGGAGTCATAGACGATGTATTCTTCTCTGTCTTCTTCAACTCAGCACCATTATTGTGTGATGTATCCATGTTTCAGGTATGTCCGTAGTTCTGTTCTTTTACTGCCCAGTCTTGGCCAGCTCTAAGGGTGTCTTGAACCAAGCACCCACAGTCAGGACGACAAGCAACAGCCAGGATGGGGCAGAGCGGGCTGGAGCTGCTTCAGAGCCCCACCCCCGAGAACGGGCCTGGAAGACCCTGCTGGCAACACTTATCTGTATGTGACCTGACTCAGAGCCCGCCCAGTGCAAAAGGTCTCTTTCCCAAGGGTATTTGTCAGGAGTATCCAAAAGAAACTATTGAATTTCATGGCTGCCTGAGAGGGTAGACAACAGCCAGGGCAGACAGAGGCTTAAAAGGACAAACCAGGCGATGGCCAGTGCGCAGGTGCTTTGAAAGGCCACACCCAACGACAGGCTGTTCCCATTGAGTCAGCACTGGCTGACCTGAGGCTCGGACCAGTGGGAAGCAGGATGGGTAGGGAGCGCCCTACAACCCCACTGAGCCCCTCGCCAAGACCAGGAGGCTCCCCGGCTCTGTGAGCCTTAGGAAATCTCTGTCCGACCCTTGGCCAACCCTTATGCCAACGAAGCAGGGTGTGCAAGGTCCATGCCCAATGTGAAATAGACTCCACAGAATTCATGCAGGACACTCATTGAACGAACAACCACAAACCCCCGGGAAGGAGAAGAGTCCAACTTCCAGAGTAGCCCCCATTCCATTGTCTAAAATGTTCAGTTTCGCCTGACCAGGCGGTGCCACAGTGGATAGTGTTGGACTGGGACACGGAAGACCCGGGTTCGAGACCCCAAGGTCGCCAGCTTGAGCACGGGCCCATCTGGCTTGAGTAAAAGCTCGCCAGATTGGACCCAAGGTGGATGACTCCAGCAAGGGGTGGTTCGGTCTGCTGAAGGCCCACGGTCAAGGCACATGTGAGAGAGCAATCAATGAACAATTATGGTGTTGCAATGGCAATGAAAAACTAATGATTGATGCTTCTCATCTCTCTTTGTCCCTGTCTGTCTGTTCCTATCTATCCCTCTCTCTGACTCTCTCCATTTAAAATGTTCAGTTTCAACAAAAAAATTACAAGCGATGCATAGAAACAGAAATGCATGGGCCAAAGACAAGGGGGAAATAAAAAACCCCAGTAGAAAGTGTCTCAGACATTGGGCTTATTAGACAAGGACTTTGACTCCGTTATGAGGTCGGGTCACAGACATAAAGGAAACCATGTCTAGAGAACTAAAGTGTGAGAAGGAAGTTGCACCAGAGAGCACCCCTGGGGTGCTGCGGGCTGGCCCGGAGCCCTTCACACCCTCTCACAGCTTCTGAGAGGCTGCCATTGGAAACTGGGGCTGGGAGGGGCTGGAAGCCCCTGGGCATGCCCCCCTGCACCCAAACACACGGGGAGCTAGCTGTAAGGATAGCGGGCAGCCCACTGCCCACTCCTGTTGAGCCGGGCACACTCTGCTCGGGGGACGGACTCCACAGAATAAACATGGAAAAAGGGAGTCAGCTCCTGAGAGTGGGGTGGAAACTCGAAGGGTCACCCTGTCTTCAGACTGCCAGTAGCATGTGGTTCCAGGGAGGGCGGGGAGCTGGTCAGCTCTGTGCCTGCTGCTGGGTGGTCCACCTTGCTGAGCAGGGATCAGGACCCTTGTCCTCCACCTCTCCGCGGCGTTGCCACGAGCGTCCCTGAAGGCAGGACCTCCTCTCCCACAGTTCCTCACCTAGGACCCTTCTGAAGAAGGGCTCTTGTACCCAGGGCCCCTCTCCCATCTGGAACCACCGCTGTCCAGCCAGGACGGGGTGATTGCTTGCTATCACCGCAGCAGAGATGGCAAACGGAGGTGGTGAAGTGCTCCGTGTGGGTACCTGGTAACCAGGGCTCTGGGTGGCTCCCTCTGTAGCTGAGGGACAAAATATCCACCGCCCCTGCCTGGCCCCGTGGGACGTGGACGTGAAGGGGTGACAGCAGGGAAACATCTGGCTTTCTGGCCGTTGGGGAACTGCAGAAAGAGCTGGCTGGCCTCGGCTCCCAGGAGGCCAGAGGCGCTGTGGCCCCTTGCATGGCCCTCCCCACATGACTGAACCCAAGTTCTGGGCACACAGGCCACCCACAGTGCCTACGTTGGGTATAGAGACACCCCTAGACACTGCCTAGGGATCGGGAGCTGCCCAGGCGGCCTGCACCCTCCCAAAAATGAGTCCTCTTCAACGTTGGGTTCAGATACCCAAGTCAGAAGTGGAGGGTGGGCTGGGCTCTTGCAGGCCCCCGGCCCTTTCTCAGAGGCCAAGTCTGTGCTTTCATGTGGGAACAAAAAAATTATTTTAAATTAACACTTCACTTTGTCTGAGTATTTTTAGGTTCACAGCAAAGTATAGAGACTTCCCATATTCCCCCTGTCCCCACACATGCACAGCCGGCCCCACGGTAAGCATCCCTCCCCACAGTGGGACATGGGTCACAGTGACACATGAAGTCTGTGGTTCACACTAGGTTCCACTCGCGGTGCTGCACTTTCTACAGTTTGGGCGACTGCGGAACGCCACGTCAACAGGCATCCATCATGAAAGCCTTCCGAACAGTTTCCTGTGCTCTGCCTGGTACCCCCTCCCCTATGAATCCCTGCGGACCCTGACCTTTCCATGTTTCCAGCGCATTGCCTTTTCCAGAATGTCATACTGTTGGAATTCTATGACATTGACCTCCTCAGATTGGCTCCTTCCACTTAGTGACGTGCATTTAAGTTCCCTCTTTATCTTTTCATGGCTTGTCGCTTATTTCTTTGCAGCCCTGATAAAAACTGGACCAGTTTATTTACCCATCCCCTACCAAAAAGACATCTTAGTCGCTTCCCAGTTTTGGGTGATTACGACTCAAGCCACTGTAAGCATCACATCTGCGTGCAGGTTTTGGTGTGGACCTGTTTTCACCTCCTTTGAGTAAATACCGAGGAGCAGGTCTGCTGGGTCCTAAGAGTATGTTTAATTTTGTAAGAAAGTGCCAATCTGTCTTCCAAAGAGGCCGTGGTGTGTCGCATTTTTGCCAGTGTTCCTGCTGCCCCACACCCCACCAGCACATGGTGTTCTCTGCATTCTGGTTCCTGGTCATTCCAATAGCTGGGCAATGGCACCCTGTGACTGGCATTTCCCTGCCGGCATAGGATGCGGAGTCACTTCTCATAAGCTTGTGCACTGTCCACATATTTTCTAGAGATGAAAGATAAGCAATCAGTTCATCAGTAACCTCAGGGAAGGCACTGTCAGTGAAAACAGCATGGTGAGTGGAAAGAAACGGAGGTTTGGAGTCGGACGTCCTTGTTCCTTCCTAGCAGTGTGATCGCCTGAACCTCTCTGGGCCTCCTCTGTGAAATGAGGTGGTGTCCTCCCCTCATGCCCCCCACCCCATCACTTGATCCGGTGAGCGTTCAGGGAGACAGTCAAGTGACAGATGGGTGGAGTTCGGTACATGGTATGGCAGGGACAGACTTCGGGTTGCCCCGGTTGAAGAAGAATTTGGGTCAATGAACACATTGTCTCTTTATTTTCAAGGATACAAGCACAGGCAATCAAGTACACATGGCCATTGAGTGCAAAGCTCCAGGTCACCCAGGGAAGCGCCAAACGAAAGCAGCACCATGTCTGGAGACTGACCCATACTCAGTGGGTAGGGATGCAAATTGGTTCACTCTGGATGGCAATTTGAGCCTATCTATGAAACAGTTACTGAACATATTCTTCAGCTCAGCATTCCTCTGCTAAGAACTCCTGTAATTTTCCTTTAGAAATCTGTAAGGACAGACAGGCTGGCATGTTTTCTGCAGCTGTGTTTGGAATGGTAAACATCGTCCATCAGCGGCACTGATCGGAAGATGCTATCTATACAGTTGAACACAAAAACAGTCATTCAAAAGGAACTGTGCCTGAAGGACAGAGATAAATGAAAACATTCGCAAAAAAAAAAAAAAAATTGTAGGACCTTATTTGAAAAACAGTGTGAATAGTCCGCTGGCGGTTCCTTAGGAGACTCTGTGTAGCCTTGAGATATTACCCAAGGTTCTCTCTGGGGAGTGAGATTGCAGAGGGAGGAATGTCTACCTCTGAGTCACCTTCTCATGCAGATCTAACATGGATCCTAATGGATTATGCTTTTTTATTTAGCATATGTTACATTCATAATAAACAAAATTTGACCGGAAGATTTGAAAAGGGCGACCAAGGGTGTGTATGTATAAGACAGAACTTGGACAGAGGAGACACAATCTGTGTACCTACTGTTATTCCATGCCTTCGGTGACTGTCCTTGGACTTGGGTCCTCGGGAGGCAGGA
The DNA here is from genome assembly GCA_037038555.1 of Rhynchonycteris naso. Lineage (NCBI taxonomy): Eukaryota > Metazoa > Chordata > Mammalia > Chiroptera > Emballonuridae > Rhynchonycteris > Rhynchonycteris naso. The sequence goes on from CM073001.1 coordinate 106,357,635, forward strand.
AGTAGAGGCGCAAGATCCAACTCCCCTGACTGGGTAGCCTCCATTTGCTCTATGTTGGTACAACTATTGTTCATACTGGATGACACGAGCGTGCTCCCTTCACGGAGCATGTAGATGGAGACACGGCAGTCACAAGCATGCGCACTCTGCGGTCCCACCACAGCCTGGCCCGCAGGTGGCTCACTCGCAGGTGTTCATTCGCCTTCTACTGTGACTCCTCCCCCACAAAGTCTTCTCGATCCCTGGAAACCAGCTTCTCTTCGGCAGTGTCCTAGGGACTTCAGCCAAGCGGAGTAGGCAATTCCTATGCCCTGACTGACTGGGCTAGTAGCTCCTGCCCAGATTAATTTCTGAGCTGCTCACTTCTAGGCGAGCTCCCTGCTAATGCCGTGCAAGTGACAGGGTTCCTCTGGCCCTGCCTCGTAAATCATTACAGAGTCACTCCCCGAGCATTTGTAACAGAGCCAGCACCAGGATGGGCGCCGCAGACCCAGGGACACGAGGCCTGGGTGGGCTGGCAGGTTTCTGGTCACAGCTGGAGCAATGGACGCTAGGAGAGGGGGACCTGGGGCCACCCACTGGGGTGACCATGAAAGCCTTTCACTCCAGGGAGTGACAAGTTTTGAGGCAGAAAGAAGAGCCAAGTGACAAAGGGAGAAAGAAATACAGCAGAAGGCAGGGAGCAGTAAGTGTGAGGAAGCCCAGGGGCTCCCTGCAGCCTTGGCAACGGCAGAGCCCAGGGGAAGCCCCTATGGCGAGGACTGTTGAGGGACCAGGAGCACATTCTGCCCCTAAGGAGTCTTGACTTGTGGCCCGAGGACTTGAGAGAAAATGCCCAGGTGTTGCAGGAAACCTACCAGGGAGCTTACTTCATGAAATTTTTTTTAATATATTTTATTATTATTAATTCTAATGGGGTGACACCAATAAATCAGGGTACATATGTACAATGAAAACATCTCCAGGTTATCTTATCATTCAGTTGTGTTGCATACCCATCACCCAAAGTCAAATTGTCCTCTGTCACCTTCTATCTGGTTTTCTTTGTGCCCCTCCCCTCCTCCCTATCCCACTCTTCCCTCCCTCCCCCCATCCTGTAACCACCACTCTCTTGTCCATGTCTCATATTCTCACTTTTATGTCCCACCTATGTATGAAATCATGCTGTTCTGTTTTTCTTTTTTTCTGACTTACATATTTCACTCCGTATAATGTTATCAAGGTACATCCATTTTGTTATAAATGATCCAATGTCATCATTTCTTATGGCTGAGTAGTATTCCATAGTATATATGTACCATAGCTTTTTAATCCACTCGTCTTCTGACAGACACTTGGGCTGGTTCCAGATCTTCGCTATTGTGAACAATGCTGCCACGAACATGGAGGCGCATTTCTTCTTTTCAAACAGAGCTATGGTGTTCTTAGGGTATATTCCTATAAGTGGGATAGCTGGGTCAAAAGGCAGTTCGATTTTTAATTTTTTGAGGAATCTCCAAACTGTTTTCCACAGTGGCTGCACCAGTCTGCATTCCCACCAGCAGTTACTTCATGAATTTGAGTGTTCATTAGAAATATATTTTAGTGTCTATCACAGTTAAGCCCTAGATTACCTGAATATGCTCACAACAGGTGTTTGATTTAGAAATTCTGATAAAATAAAAACAATGGCAGTTTTTTTTTTTAGGTGAAAGGAGAGAAGATAGTGAGGCAGACTCCTGCATGCCCCCCAATAGGATCCACCCAGCAACACCATCTGCGGCCAATGCTCAAGTATCAAGCTATTTTTAGCACCTGGGAATGATAGGCTCCAAATGAGCCATCCTTTGTGCCCAGGGTCATGCTCAAACAAGTTGAGCCACTGTCTGCAGAAGAGGGAGAAAAGGGGGAGAGGAAGGGAAAGAGAAGCAGATGGTTGCTTCACCTGTGTGCCCTGACTGGGAATTGAACCAGGGACATCCATACACCGAGTCGATGCTCTATCCACTGAGCCACTCACTGGCCAAGGCCAGTGGTAGATTTTTAAACCAAACATTTTCTGCTACACTTTTAATAACTAATAAGAGCATTAAGATTTTAGGTCTAAAGCATTCACCTGCAGCTTTAGTGGTTAAAGTTTGTTAACAGTTGAAAATTACAGGGCTCCCTAACAATACCGACACCTGTATGGAAAAATGAAGGTTGAGAGACCTGAAGACACATGCTGGGAAGCCAGAGGAGGGTGCTGAGAAGACCCTTTCCAGCCCTTCCGCCGCAGGACCTCACACTCTGCTCTCCTGACTAATAAAAGGATATGTTCCAACTGAATAAAAGGAAATCACATATTATGAAATAGACATATAAAATTTAATCCCTTTGGTTTAAAATACATTTTCAATGATACAATTAAAAACAGTACACAAGACAAAATCAATTTCATAAAAAATAGAAAATCTTCTTAGATGACCCGTATCCCATATCTTATCTTAGAAAACCAGCAATTTTGTTCACATACTTCATTAGAATATTTTAACCTAAGAATGTAACTATCCATCCTACTTGCACAAACTAGCTCCCTGAACCTAAAGATACCCGTGATTTTGTTATAAAATTACACTTTTTAGTATTTTTCATGTACTAAAACTGTGTGTACAAAATGTACCCCTGCCATGGTAATACAGTTCCATAAATTCAGGAGTGCTTTCTACAATTCTGAGCATACAAGATAAAGTGTGAAAGCTCTTAACATAAAACAAATCATTTCTCCTAACAGGAAGAGGAGGAAGAACTCCACTTTGAGCAGTGTTACCTGGCCTACAGGAACCACAGTGCGTTGCAATCCCTGTCTGTTCACTATGTTAGGTACATATGACTGATATTAGCATACACAACACTCAGGAGTTGCTGTTTTTCCTTTACTTCATTTGTTAAAACAGTGCAGAAACCCAAATACTAACATCCTCGGAAGCGAACAGAACCTGTTGCTTGAGGCTTTGGCATGCTACTGAGTGAGCGCTGTGTTTGGGGAAACAGAAAGCGTTTCTGTGGGTTCTAGTAGCACAGGAGTTAACCTGCTTGGTACACAGTATCAAAGCGGCTGAACCTGTTGTCCAGCTGGTCTTGAAGGTAGTTCTCATTGCATCTCTTCACTGTATGTACACAGACAACATATTTATATATTAGTTATTTATATAAGACATGTATGTACACATTTACATAAGCCTTCGAAAAAATGTATTGCACTTATATACAACGTAGCATTAGCTTAACTGATTCATACTGTATCCACTGAAGTTCTTCATAAGAAAGGCAGTTGGTACCATTCAAGAAAGTTGCAAAGAAAGATTTCAGTACCACGCTCTATTTGAGTGAACATTTACCAAGGGCGATGAGAGGCTGAGAGAGAAAGGGTGAACCCTCCCATTAACCTGAGGCAGGTGGCTACACTGAGTTCAGGCCAGGATGCAAAAGTCCTTAAAGCCACACCCACTGCCTTTCCAGACTTGCCCTAGTGAGCAGGCCCTCTTAACATCAAAGAGGAAAGGGAGAGACGCCATAATTTTTCTAGTCTGACCACTGTGCTACTCTGTGTGTGACACCTGAAACTAATACAAAATAATATTGAACGTAACTATAATAAAAATATTCTTATAAATAATGTTGCAGACAACCTAAAGGTTCCCAGAAAGTCTATTAAATCTCGGAACAAGATTTTCACTTTTAATCCTACGTATTTATACCAGAAAATTCAAACATGGCAATTGTACATGGATCTCCCTGTTGGCTGAAACCGGCGAAGCAGCATGTTCACTGCTGTCTCCAAGTCAAATGCAGCGTCACCTCCGGCTCGAAAGGAGCCCCACACAGACCTCTGTGCGGGTGTGGAAGGCGCTGACCACGCACCTGCAGCTTGGCAAACGATAAGACCTATGTGACACCTTCATTCAATGCGTGGGGACCTGCGGGCCAGGGTGCCCTCAGATCTCGGTGAGAGTGAGTCGGTACGACCCCCCCACCTCTTCCATCTGCAGCTGGAAGGTGTCCTCATTGGAGTAATGCTTCACGATGTTGTCGTCCATGTTCACTAGAATCCTGGAAGAGGAGAGGCCAGACAGACGCACTCAGTCCCACTCACTCTGGAGCCAGACCCGGATTTCAGTCAGCTCGGCCATTTACTAGCTGTCAACATGAGGCAAGTTATTTCCTCCCCAAGCATCCATCTCCCCAACTAAGGCCTGAGAATAACAGTGTCTATTTCTCAGGACTGCTGTGAGGAGAAAACGAGGACTCAGGAAAGCACCAACAACCCCACAGGAAAGCACCAACAACCCCACAGGGCACGCACGTGTGCAACAAGACGTCCTTGCTTATCTGTTACTGTTGCAACGTACAGTAACCACTTGATGAACAGTAGCTACTATAAAGAACACAGTGGGCCCACAGAGGACACACTTCACTGGTCCAGCTCTAGAAAGCATGTCAATAACATGAATCTATGGGATCTGAAGCCACTGTTTCCTGACAAACAATCTTCCCTGGCAAGCTGTCCTCAAAGTTGAACTGAATTATGACCAAGTCCAATGCTTCCCACTAGGCCCTTCTACCAAGTTTCACTTAGAGTTTGCTTTAGAATTAAAACAAAATACTTTTATGCTATCCCATGCTTACCCATGCCAACCAGCATAGACACTTAAACAAAATAGAACTAAAAATATTACCATAGTTCCCCATGTATGAGATGCACCCCTTTTCGAAAATATTGGGGTCTAAAAACTGGGTGTGTCTTATACAATAGTTGTAGTTTTTTTTACTTGTATTTCCTGCTTTTTCACATGGCTGAGGAGTTGTATCAATTTTATGATGAATAAAACTTGAGTTTAATAACTTTATGAAATACATTCTTTTTCAAATTTCAGGGCCCAAAATGAAAGTGCATCTTATACATGGGAGCGTCTTATACACGGAGAAATACGGTAATCTCTGGACACAGAAGCCATTTCCATGCAAGGGCTCTGCAGCGGCTGGTCAGGACGTAACTTGAGTCACGGCCCCCTCTGTCGTTGCCCTGACCTGGGCGTCTTGCGGCCCTCTGTGCCTCAGCTACAAACTCTCACTAGTGTCCCCCATTTCAGAGGGTAACGGCAGAGGCACCGACCTAGGCCGGACCCATGGCGGGGGCTCTCCGAGCAGCGTCTGCTGGCATGGGGGGACCTCACAGGGACTCTGGAACTTGGAGCCCCTTCACTGCTGCCAAGTGTGAGAAGAGCAAACACAGATTTTACTGGAAAGAAAACCCACAAGGTTGTTTTAGAAAAGGTAGCTCAATTTTCTGTGGGTAATTTAAGGAGAAAATACATCTGCACACTGACGTTTCTCTGACCATTTCTGAATGGGGCACGAATGCACATGAGGAACAGTGAAGCTGTACAACATTAATCTTATTCAGATACCAGGACTGCGGCCGATGCTCACCCTTTCTTACATTTCTTGAATATTTTCCCAATCTTGTCATGGGGAACATCATATTTGTCTGAGATCTAAAAGAGCAATGAGAAAGAATTAAAAATGATGTTTTAACGTCTTTAACAAACAAACAAACTGTATACTTACTTAGTGGGCTAGGCATCCAACTTTGTTTTCCAAAAATGCTTTTGCAAAAACACACAAGGCCCAGTGCCTGTCCTGGGGAGGGGTGTGACCTGCCCTGGGACCGAGCAGAAATTTATCTCCCCTACTTTGCAGATGTCCACGAACATAGTAAGTGGTCACAGATTTTAAAGATTTTATCGGGCAGTTTTAGGGTTATAGAAAAGCAGCAGAAAGTACCGAGTTGTTCACCCTTCTGCCCCCAGGCCAAGTTCCCAGCTATGAATTAATATCTCACATCAGCGTGGTGCCACGTGATGGGCCACGGTATGAATTCAGGTCCACTGTTTCCATTAGGTGCACTCTCTGTGTTGTACATCCCATAGATTTCCACAAATGCATAATGACACACATCTGCATAGTCACAGCTACTCCAGTCAAGTGTGCAAAGGCCTTGCTTTGGAGTCAGATGACCTGAATCAGCTCCAATCCACTCTCAGTGAGCAGGGGCCCTTTCTGACCCTCATACTCCCTCATCAGTAGTGTGAGACTCACTTTACACACCACAGGATCAACGTGAGGATTACCATGCGCTCAGCACAAAGCAGCTGTTCATTTAGCTGCAGAATTACAGGAAGGAAAGAACACTTCAGCACCCCACAGACCAAAAGACGCATCCACGTCCTTGCTCACAGACAGCACCGTGCCCGCCAGTCCTGCCCGGAGCCTCTCGAGAGTGGTGAGTGGCGAAGACTGCTGCAGAATCACTGAGGCTCTGGGGAACATCCACCACTCCTGCTCAGCCTCGCACCCTCTTCCACGACCAGTGAGCGGGGCACACAGAGCAAGTGCAGTGCAGCGATATCAGCTGCTGTCATGTTCGGGCATTTTCCTGTCGGGGCACAGAGGCTCTCTCTAAAGAGGGAGGATGCCTTCCTCCAAGGACAGGCTGCTGGTTCAGTCTGGAGCAAACACTTCACTTGCTGTCCAGCCCTTGTCCACACTGGGGTCACCACCGTCACCTCCTGAAGAGCCAGGCTTGAGGCAGCACCCGGAAACGGGGCCTCAGACCACGGACCTTCAGATGGCTGTTAAGCTAACAAACATAAGTTTCAAACCCAATTCATGCTCCCAATGTACAAACCAGTCCAGTTCTTCTCTGTAGCACCGGACAGCAATCACGTGCATGTTCATGAAATCCCAGCCCCAGGAAATATAAGGACCTTGATGAAATCTCTGGGTTAGGAATAGTTGTACCTGACACAGTCAGTCTCAACCTTTTCCACACTCTCTTCTCTCCCCACAGTCGAGAGTTTGCATGATTCTTAAGAAACGAGAAAGGCCAGTCAGAAGACCAGGTGAGAGGAGCCAGGAGAAAGGACAGAAGCAGAGAGCTGACTGTGGGAGGGCAGACACTGTGAGCGACCCCTGTCCACCGACCGGTGTGCTGGGCACAGTGGTGTGAGGGCGAGGGGACATGGCCCCGTGAGTGACTGAGGACCACTGAGACGGGGGACACAGGAACTGTGCAGAGGCAGATGAGGCACCGGGACTCAGCAAGGGCCTTGGAGGTTTCAGAGCAACAACGAAATGCGAATGGTCTGTGAAGTCTGTTCAGTGGAATTCTGTGAGTTCATTTTCACATTTTAAAGAGCATTACAAAGCACACTACTTACAGCTTCCACCAGGCCTTTCAGAGACGGGGTCTTGAGCATTAGGGCGTCGAAGACTTCTTCCGACTCCTTCCGCACGTAGAGCAGCACTGGCCCAGGCGGGAGGAGGGAGAGGAACAAGAGAAAATGCACTGAGTGAGAAAATAGCCTGGACACTGGTTACAATAAAGCATGGCCTCTGCACCAAGGACACAAACGCCAGCCAATCTAAAATCCGCCAGGAGGAGCGCAACTGTTAGCATCCCCGAACTGCTGCACGTTCAAGCTCGAGCCAGGAGCCAGCCTGACGGGCTGACTACTCAGGGAAGCCAAGCCAGGCCGGGCAGGGCCGGGTGGCGGAGTAGCTAATGCTTTTGACGGATTCAGAGTTCACTTCCAATCTAAAGCTCCCACTGAGAAATTAAGCCAACATACCTCTCTTTGGTTCTTCTACCCGGGTCAGCTTAGCAGGAGGTGGAATCGCAAAATCATCTTCTGAGCCGAATGGCACCCTTTTCAAGTTTGATCTGCAGGAACAAAGGCACAATGAGTGACTTCAGAGAAAGATGCTGACTGAACTAGGGCTCTGCCGTTAACGGCACAGCAGGAGGCCACTCAGGCCGCCAGCCAGACACCTCCATCACTGACACTAGATCAAGCTAAGCTGCCTTCCCAGGAACAGTTTCTTTTTTAGTTTATTTGTTCATATTTAGTGGGGGGAGGAGCAGGAAGCATCAACTCCCATATGGGCCTTGACCTGGCAAGCCCAGGGTTTCGAACCAGTGACCTCAGCGTTCCAGGTTGATGCTTTATCCCCCTGAGCCACCACAGGTCAGGCCAAACAGTTTCTTTTCTGGAAAAATTTTTATGGAGGTAGTATTTGAAATATATGTAAAGGTACCAACAAAGGAGAGGACACGTCAAAAAAGGAGAAAGAGTAAGTAGGAAAATGCAAAGCAGTCAAACGCAAAGCGGAAACAGAATGTTCCACAGGAAGTCAAACCTAGAGGGGTAGGGTAAGCTCTCCTGTGAAGCCGCTTGACAACACGGCTCTAAGGAACCTTAGATTTTATGCTGAGGGTCTTAGGGAATCTGTGAAAATTCTGTGAGATGAGAATGTGTGGCAAAGCCTGGAGGGAGCCCTGGCCCAATAGCTCAGCTGGTTAAAGCATTGTCCGAATAAACCACGGTTGCAGGTTCGATCCCTGGTCAGGGAATAGACAAGACTCCACCAATGAATGTATAAATAAGAGGAACAGCAAATCAATGTTTCTCTCTCTCTCTCTCTCCCTCCTTAAAATCAGTTAAAAATAGAAATGACTGGAGGGGACTCTAGGACTCACAGGCAGAAGAACCACAGGAAGAAGACCTGGACACAATCAGAGCACGATGCTAAAGGGTTAAGATACAGGTGTCAGTGGGAATAGAGTGGGGAAGATGAACACAGGTGCGTTTGAAGACAGACGTGAAGAGGTCAGCATGACTGGCAGTCACAGGTACAGTGATGGGTATTACTGCTGTGAGGGTCAGTGTAGGCGAGAGAGAGAAAAGGAAAGTAACTGAAAATGAAGAAACCAAGTGCTTGGCTTTGAACAGAACCATCATTTCAAGAACAGGGCTGGAGCCTTGAAATAGTCTGTCCCGGCTTCTAGAACATAACAGGCCTCCAACGAAAGCATGTGTAGGACTTATGTCTGAGCACGGAAGAGTTAAGGAGGCAGCGGAGGGCTGGCCTTTAGTGAGAAGACACCACAGGCAACATGGGGGAAAGGGGGAGCTCTGACATGTCTTAGAGGGGGCCCTCAACATGGCGGAGCACTGAGTTGAAGGGCTGCCAGTGTGGGCAGTCAGGGCTCAGGTGGGCTCGGCAAAGTGCCCAGACGGTGGGGGAGTGTCCACACCTCAACAGCAACAAGCACACCCAGGGCCCCATCTGGGGCTCTAAAACCTGTTTCCCACCACGTGGAGCCTGGGGTTTGGGAGGAGAGGCTGGTTCTAGGGCTGCAGAACGAGTGTCTGGAACACACAGCCTAAAAGTGAGAAAGTGCTCACAGCCCTGGGGGAGTGGGGGGCTGCAGCCAAGGGGTACAGGAGTGAGCCTGAAGGATGCCCCTGGCCCACCGGGACAGTGTGAGCACAGCCAGTGACAGTACTGCACTACAACCTGCTGAATAAAATTGGAAACTAGGAGTTAATACTGATAGAAATAAACGAATAATGTGAAAGTCTGAGGAGATGTGAGATATTTACAAAGCTACAAAGAATCTTCCCCACAAAACACATATTATAAAAGGAGAAAGAGCAGCTTCACAGTAGAGAAGCCTGGTGATACTACCTTAACCAAGACATCAGGGTGAGCAACATTAGCAACAGGTCAAATGACAGCATGTCACCTGACAGGACACAGGAAGGAGGCAGCGTTATGTCTGACATTCCTGCCAAGATACACAATCTAATCTAATCCCAAGACAACACAAAGACCCAAACTGGGGGATGCTCTACAAAACAGAGGGTCTGTAATCTTCAAATGCGTTAGCTCAGGAAACTGAAGGAGAGATGCCCGTACCAGACGACGGGACTAAAAGAAAAACAACCAAATACGCCATGCGTCCGAACTGGACACTTCTTTGCTGTAAAGGACGTGACTGGAACAGCACACTAGCACAAGCTATGAGGACAGACCGGAACTAGCACCTCAGTGTCAACGTCCTGACTGTGACTGCTGTGCAGGAGAACGGCCTTGGTTGTAGGAAACACACAGTAAGTATTTAGGAATGAAGGGGTCACTGGGTCAAACGGCTCAAGAGGAAAATGAGTTCTTGGTATCACTTTTCTAGAAGTTGGAGATTGTTTCAAAATAAAAAGAATTTATTAAAACGACACAAGATGTGACTCTTACCCTTCACCCTCCAACTCCTCCGTGGTGATGGACAGGGCCTGGGAACAACAGCAGAGAGACTGATTTTCAAAGATATGCTCAAAATATGTCTGACCACAAGTAAATTATTCCCTATGAGAAAATAACTCTGAATCTGACCACACTAACACAAGATCCTTTCGCCTTATTTCATTCACCAGATGCTTAGAGGCGTCCTGACCTCCAGCCTGGGCTGGCAAATGCATTGGGCCTAACGCCAGGGGAGTAATCAGGTGTCCGTGCACTTGGCCACACTCACTTGGGCAGTGTCGTTACGCCTGCTTGGCACCACAAGCCGTAGTGTGCAGCAGTCACAACAGAGACCACATGACCCAAAAAACCTAAAAGTTATTATTTGACCCTTTTCAGAAAAAGATAGCTGAAGCTGCTCGTTAGGACTGTAGACACTGGCAGTGGCTTCCCCCAAGAACAGTAAAAACCATCAGTCTGTGCAGATTAGACCCATCTACAAAGTGCGTACAGACAGTCCTTCCCAGGTTTGTCTGAATTCAGCAGAGAGCGCGCCCCTCCCCACGCAGGCTCCTGTCTCCACTGCACTCTCGCTCAGAGCAGGGCATGACCCCGTTACACTGCGCAGGCTTGCCGAGACGTAGCTATCTGTGTGCCAATGACGCCTCGGGAACTGGAACCGTGTTCCATGTGCCATGACGCTGCCTGACCTCCCTGGCCCTTCTGTCCACACCCATGCAAGTTTTAATTTCACCAAATCACAGGTTCAAACTCCACATTTTGTTACTATTCTTGCATCTTTTAAATGAGCTAAAATATAAACAATAAATACAAACAGGATTTGGGTGATAGGCTTGGGACTGCATTTCCAAATCAGTGGCGCTTGCACATCCTTGACTGCAAGGACATCCTGTCACCCCAGCGGACAATCCAGGAGCTGCCCCCTAACGCTGGTCACGTCTTGCTCAGCTCTGGCTTCTGTCTCCCAAAGGCCCACTCAGTTGAGCCTCCTGGCCCCACAGCCACCCCAGAAGGCTGGTTACGCACATGAGTGCCCCGCTGAAGGTTGCTGAAGTGCACGTCAGGAATGAAGAGGACAGGCTGGGTGTCCAGGTCGACAAAGGGCTTGAAGACTGTGATGTCCATGCGCTTGTGAGAGGGGAGCAGCGGCACCTTCACGTCCGTAACTGGAGAAAAGATGACACCTCAGTCAATAGTGTGTGAGCGCACATGACAGCATTTCCCTCAAGGTTAAGAAGCTTAAATTGTGGCACTATGACATGCAGGTATGTCACCTGAACTAAGAGAAAAATAAGTTTAGGTGAAGGAACATGTTGTTTGTGTTAATGATCTAAAATCAATTAAACATCTTATAAAAATGAGAAAAAAATGGTATCTTTAAACACACACACACACAGATTTGGAACAGAGGCAAAGCATATTTAATATTTTTTCTGAAAGGCTAAATCATAATAACTATATAGACATAGCTTAGAGGTGACTTCATCTTAACTATCCTCATAGAAATTTAAATTAAAAAATTTTTTTTTTCTGAGAAAATTTTTTTTTCTAAAGAGACAGACTCCTGCATTTGTCCCAGCCTGGATCCACCCAGCAACTCCTGTCTGGGACCAATGCTCAGACCAACCGAGATATCCTCAGTGCCTGGGGCCGATACTCGAACCAACTGGGCCCCTGGCTGTGAGGGGGGAGAGGGAGGGGAAGAGAAGCAGACGACGGTTGCTTCTCATGTGTGCCCTGACCAGGAATTGAACCTGGGACGTCCACACACTGGGCCAACTATCTATCCACTGAGCCAACCAGTCATCCAGTCAGCCAGCCAGCCAGCCAGGGCCATAATCTACATTCTAATAGCAAGCAATGCTCTCTTCTACCTTGAAAAGTACGCACACGCGTTAGCTTCACACCTCCCACTTCAGAACTGAACCTCTGTGATGTTAAGAGTAATAAGCACTGCTGCCTGATCTTTACTCTGAAATTACAGAGTCCACCACCCCATCATCTGGCTCCGAGATCCTCAGGGATGAGCTTTCCTAGGGAGCTGGCTGTTGTCTGAAGTGACCCCAGGAGCTGCCCTGTGACGCCAGTAGGATAACCCTGATGAATGTGCCGCAGGGCAAACGTCTGTTGAGCCAGACAGAACGTTTGAAGAACAGAGACAGCAGTCCGCGGACCGCAGAGGAAATGCAGCTGGCACAGAACAGCACTTTTCCCTGTTAGCTGAGAGACACAGGATTGTATGGATAGGAATACTGGTCACATTAGGAACAAAGAAAAGAAGAAAGAAAGAAAACTTCCCTGGTTAAATGTCCAGGCAGAGGCTCTATAGATTCTGCAAATGATAGAATATGACATAGAAGAAAACACTCACTTGGAATTAAGACATCCTAAATTCTCAAGTGTGTTACCATTCTTAGAGATCTAAACAAGTCCCAATTTTATCATCAGTTACTTGGAGGAAATGTGTACTAGTTTTCAGGACTGCAACCAGCAACCTGAGCTAGAACTAATAATCAAAATAGCCTAAAAACTCTGAAAAAACTCAAGAGTCCTTCCTTCCTGGAATTCCCCAAGAAAACGCCTCAGTTTGGCCATTCATCTGTTTTTGCATCTGTCTCTGGTCAAGGAAGCAGTGTTAACACTTCATAGTGAAAAACAGCCCGTCACATCTTTTGCTTGAAAACTCAAGTCACCATTCTGAAAGAAAAAGGTCGGAAGTGCGCAGAGGGAACATTTCTACTTACAGGCGTTCAACTGGGAGCTGGGGTCAGTGCACTTGCCTTTTCTCTTGCTTTGTTTTCGTTCTTCATCCCTGATTTTCCGTTCAGCTCCCTGTAGGTCAAAACAAGACAAGACAAAACATGATTCTGTTTATCTGATCCTCTTCCAAACATTCAGCTCTCACCCTGAGCAGTGAGGGGTGGGGTGGCGATGGCTCCTGTTTGGAGATGGACTCTACTGCCCGTTCCATTCACAGAGGTTTCTTCCTAAAAGCAGTTTCTTCCTAAAAGCCTATCCTTCAAACTATCCTTAACTCTACAAAATCACAAGGAAACAATATAGCAAAATTCTCTTAATAATAAACGTGGCCAGGTCCCAGGAGAAGCTGAGAAGGCCCGTCAGTGTACTATGCTGACTTCACAGACACAAGTGACCTTTCCCGTGGGTTAGTAACAGAAGATGAAAGAAAAAACACAGACCCTCCTGAAAGTGCATTTTCCTATATGGATGCAATGTTATCCCTGACAGCTGGGATTTTCTCCCAGGACTTGGTGTCAACCAAGTGACAAGTATGACCAACTGTGACTCTTGGGCAAAGGCTGAACCAGGAAACTGCACAGTCCCTTAGAGAAGTGTGCTCAACCCTCTAGAGGGGACACAGACGCCGAGACACGCCACCTACACAGAGTGGCACTGCCACACAGATGACCCCACAAAGATAAAAAAGGACTGCAGTGGTAATAAACATGACCTGAAATTAGACAAGTGGGATAAAAACATCACTGTTAATTTGTCATTTTGCTTGGCCTTTATTTGCTTGGCATTTATTTTTGGACGGCACAGATTTCTTCACAATGTTATCGGTTAAATATGAACCAGCGGCCTGTTTTCCTGTAAATCAATTCCCTGATATTGAAGAGAGGCAACAGAACCGTCTCACTGATGCGGCATTCTCATACAGTAACAACACATCAAAGAAAACAGCATATGGAACCACTTCTGCCTCGTCTAGCAGGTGTTAGTACACTAACATTTGCTTATAAAGACTGCAATTACTATGGACACAAACATTACCTCCCTGGCACAGAACACCAGGTACGTCCCCACACCCCCAGCCACTACTACTGCATGGAACGGAACTGTCTGCCTCTCTCAGTCCCCTGGAACAGTCTAATAATAACTTCATTTTCATGATAAATTACCACACACAAAAGGTAGTTTTACAAATGAGGCCGTTTTCCTCCTGATTTATCAGCTGCACGCTTAGAGAACGGTAAGGGACTTCTGCTCCTGCTCAGAGTGGAGCAACACAGACCGTACTTACCCTTCACCTAGAGACAATAACAAAAAAACTCCAAAAAAATGTATGCAAGGGATTTTTAAAGCCCTGGCCAGCAGGCAATCACAGCAACCCCTTAGGAAAAGGCGCAGCGAGGCGAGCCTCCAGCCGCACCTGCTGACGACAGCACATTTCTGGGTCAGGGCATGGGGGTACCATCTGGAGGTCCCTGGCTCAAGGAGACAGGGCGGGAGGCTCAGAGAGGTCAAGGCAGCTGGCCAAAGTCACAAGAGAGAGAAGCCCCGAGATCGTCAGAGCGTCCCTGATTATCAGCCAAGCCATGATCCTCAACACGAGTGTGTTTGTGTGCAGTACTGAGTGTGGGGCAGCGCCTGCAGCTGGGGAGAAGCAGAGATGAGAGAGTGGTGTCTAGAACTCACACAGGGCCTAAACAGTGCCTTTCCCCATCAATAGGGCCAGCACACTTACAGTTCAGTGTGCCGGGCAGGGCAGTGGGTGGAAGAGTCAGGAAAATCTCGCCTCCATCGTGGAGAACAACCAGCTTAAAAGTGAGCCCTGCTCCAGACACACCTGTCAAATCGTGAAAGACCGGAAAAGACGGTCACTGCTTCCAAGTAACTTCACTAGATTTCAGGACAAACTTCAAGAAGATGTGTAGGATGACAAAATTATCCAGCATCCAACAAGGTAAGACTCACAACGTCTGCTGTCCAAGACACTGGCCAGGCAGGCAGAAAAGCAGGACAAGAGGATGGTGTGAAGGGGACAAGCACAGCATGAAAGGAACCCAGCATTGACACGCATTCAAGACAGGGACATGACCACGGTTCTTACAAATGCAGCCACATGTTCCAGAGTCAGTGAAAGGACCGGGCAGGTTAAAGCAGAGACCTGAGCACTACAAAACAGATCCAAGCTGGTCTTCTAGAGATGCAAACTATAATATCTGAGATGAAAAACACACATGATGGGATTAACAGCAGTGTAGACAAAAGAAAAGACTGGTGAACTCTGGGACATAACAATAGAAACCACCCCAAGTGAAACAGATAGAAACAGTAATCCAGAATAGCAGCAAGAACCTCCGTGGGCTGTGGGACAACTTCAGGAGGCTGCACACAGGCTTTCCCAAAGGAGGAGGAAGGCCAGACATATTTCAAGAAACTATGGCTGAAAAATTTCCCAATCTGATGAAAACTATAAACCCACACATCCAGTAAGTTCAAGTAACACTAAGCACAAGAAAACAGACACATTAAAGTGCTCAAAACCAGTAAAAAGAGAAAATCTTATAAACAGGAAAAAAGGACATGTTAATTAAACACAGAAGAACAAAGCCAATGATGACAGCAGACTTCTCGTCAGGAGCACTATGAGAGGACAGAGCCACAGAATAAAGCATTAAAGGAAAAATCAGCCAATTATAATGTTATACCCAGCAAAACAATCTTTCAAAATTAAAGGCGAAAGAAAGACTTTTGAGACATACAGATACTGAAAGGACTCATCACCAGCAGACACACTGCAATAAATGTTAAAGGACCCATTTAAGTTCAGGCTGTTTTGACTCTTTTTCTCAGTCAAGAACTAGAGATTGATCTTGGAAACTCACACCAGGCCATGGTCCCAACTTCAGTCAGGAAGAAATTCTCCTGAAGAAGAAAACTATCTGTGGGAAAGAGTGTCAATGAAAGTTTTCTCCATTCGGACAACCAGGAATATATAGAAGCCCCCAGAGAGAAGAACTGCCAAATTTCCGCTGGTTAGGGACCCAATCTTTGTCCCCTTTCTCTGGAAAAAAAAAAAAAAAAAGCTACACTGCTGCTTCTTCTGAAATAAGAGAACATTCTATTTGTCCAACTAGTTAAGTAACTCAGAGTAAAGTACATACCTCTGAAGGAATCCAAAAGATGTCTTACATCTAGTTTCTTACTGAATGGAGACCAGGTTCATAAAATGTGAGCGTTTTAAGACCCAGCAGAGGGAAATGAATAGACAGGCACCCAACAACAGGTGAATCAAATCTCAGAAAGGAGAGAATCAAGGGGGCAAGAGGGACACTCCACAGAAGGGAGGCAGAAGACAAACCTGTAAGAGACAACAGAAGTTGTAACCAGGTGCACAAGAACCAGGAGTGGGGGTGAGGTCGTAGGGGACTGCATGTGGTTCAAAGGACTTTTAAAATTAATCACACACCACACACACACAATATTTTCTTCTCATACAGGATTTTAAAGAATCCAAAACAACTGAGATTAAAACCTAGGGATGGAAACTGTGTAATTTCACATCCATGTCCCTTGGGTGCCTTGTTATTTATACAACACATGACCACTCCTGTATGCCTGCTGTAGGGCTGAACCCGGGAGGACACCAACTGCCATCTCCCTATGGATCTCTAGGGACAAACAGGTAAGAAATATTTTTAGGGGCCTTCCAAAGATAGCCACACCCATGAAGGGTGAGGGTATGTGGACAAAGCCTCTGGACACAGATGCCCTGCTTCTCACCAGGTCCTGTGTGAATGCCTCTGACCATCACACTGTGCTGAAACCCAAGCCATGAGAAACGGCTTGGGCGGGCCTGCAGGTTAGGCAGAGCAGGGTCTCAGGGGATCACCAGGGCCAAGCGAACAGCAACAGCCAGGTTGATGGAGATGCAGATCTGGCACCTGCTCTGTACAGGGAGGGCTCAGAGAAGGAACGAGGCCTCCGCCAGAACTTTTTTCTGGGAGAAAGCTATGCATCCCCAGCTCTCATCCTGCTGCCAGACAATTCAGTTTCTTCCCATATGTCCCTGGTGCCTTCTGAGCTGCTATCCCAGAGCTGGAGCTCAGAGGAGGAGAGTCTGAGTCTGAGTAAGTCCATGCGCTGGCCCTTTAAAAGCATGTGCCTGGAACTCCAGCAGCCTGTCTCCCTCAGCCTCAATTCCCACTGGTTTTTACAGCCAGAAGTTACAGGGACTTCTCTTCCCAGCACTGGAACCTGGTGTGGGGCTGGGGCCCCATGCTCATCAGAGGGGACACCTCTGCAGCTGATATGCCTCCCAATTTTTATCTGCCACATGTGGGTGTGGGACCAGCCACTTTGTGCCTGTATCTCTACCAGTCTTGACGTGGCTGCTTCTTTCAGTTCCTACTTGTAGGACTTCTACTCATGTATATTTCAGGCAGTTCTGAATGATGGCTATTCTGTAGCTTAGCTATAATTACGATATGGCCGTGGGAGGATCTGAGTACCACATTTACCTGTGCCACCACCTTGACCAGTCAGTCTTCTTCAGTCTTAGTTCCGTAGCTGCTCACTCATCTACGGCAGCTGCCCAGCTCCCGAGGACACCACTGTCCGCAGCCCTCAAGACAGTGGGCCTATTGGCTTCTCTCTGGATTTAACCCAGCTGAGCCCCTGGCTCTGCACCTGGCAAAAGTGATCACCTCTTCTCCAGAAAAGAAAGGAGTCACACCAGAAAAAAGAAATGACCCTGAAATCATTTGGGCCAATAGATACTTCTTCTTGCCTACATGCTGCTTAGAGAGGAATCTGATCTGCATCTCATCGCCTGCCTTTGTGGGCCGGCTGACAACCAGGAGGACGGGGCAGAGGGCAGCCCTCTGTGATGCACCCGCATCAGTCCTCAGATGCAAAGCTCAGGACGAGTCCAACCTCACAGCGCTGCCTACAAACCCAGGAAGTGGAGGGGCCACCAGGGCTTGAGCTCAGCCCGGCGAGCATCCCACATGGACCACCCTGACTCTGGCAGACAGGCCCAAAAAAATGTCATTTTTTTAATAAAACAAGACTTTTTCCCCCTTCCTTATATAACGTGTCCTTGCATGGCTAAAATGATAACTGCAAGTTAAAAACATCAATATTGACAACAGCATATTCATCTTGAACTTAAATATTAAAAATATCCTTTTCTGTCACGGGCTTTACCCTAAGCGTGCCTACCCCACCCAACAGTCTCACCTTGTCACAGAAGACTTTGATCTGGCAGTAGGCCCGGTGCACAGGCTTGTTGCTCCGGTTGTTGTAACTGTAGGTGTCAATCTGAATGTTAAGAGGCAACCCCTTCACGCCCTTCTGAGAAGAGAAATCTGTGCTCAAGCAGTTGACAGAAATGAAAACCTGCAAAGAGAAGGCTCTGTAAGCAACCGGCACCAACAGTCAGCCTTAGCACTGCTTAAGCAGTACTAACGTCACTGACATTCCTCAAGTTAGTTCTAAATGACAGCACAGGCTTCTCACTTAAAATAAAATCTAAAAAATAAAGGGTGTTTGTGTTTTTGTTTTTTTTTTTTAACAGGGACAGAGAGAGAGTCAGGGAGAGGGATAGATAGGGACAGACAGACAGGAACGAAGAGAGATGAGAAGCATCAATTATTAGTTTTTCATTGCCATTGCGACACCTTAGTTATTCATTGATTGCTTTCTCACATGTGTCTTGACCGTGGGCCTTCAGCAGACCGAGCAACCCCTTGCTGGAGCCAGCGACCTTGGGTCCAAGCTGGCGAGCTTGGGGTCTCGAACCTGGGTCTTCCGCATCCCAGTCCGATGCTCTAACCACTGCACAACCGCCTGGTCAGGCAAAGGGTTTGTTTTAAAACTTTTGGTCAAAGTGATGGCAGGCTTTAAAGGAAAAGGCAGCTCTGAACAGCCCTTCAGAGAATGTGTATTATCATCCAGTGGACATGCCGTCTTTCTTGACATCGCTTTTCAATGTTACCAATGGCTGAGGTTTCCTGTGCCGCTGTCTTCTGGCTTATTTCAAACTCTCTGTGTATCTGCCTGCATTTATGTATGAATCATCTGTACGATAACCTGTAATACCCAATGTCCGAATATTCTGGAATTTCCGAAATCAGCGAGTGACGTGATTAAAGTGGTACTGGAGGTTGCTGCTCAGAGTCCCAGGTAAACCTGTACGGCAAACGAACAGGCTCCACTTCCCCTCCTAGTTTTGTGATTCTGGCTTTAACCTTTCCACACATGGCCATGTTTTTGAGCTCCCTTTCAATTATTTCGTTTTAGAATTTATTTCTGATGCGTTAGCACCACATAGTGGATATTACTGGAATTACAGTTTTACAAGACTGGTTGGCATCTTTCAAAGACCTAAGGTCCTTAGGCTGTATTCCTTCCAGGTCATAGGTCAGCAACCCCTCAGCTGTGACCAAGAACAGCAGTGTGGGCGCTGCTGGCTGAACCAAGACCCAAAGAGGCATAAGTTTAATTAAGTTAGAAAAGGGGGAAAATCTCTAAGAACCTAAGGGAGTGGAAAGAGAGTAAGGAGAAAGAAAAATTATAGCCACAATGACAAAAATTTCTCTGCAGAAGGTATGCAAAATGATGAAATAAGAGTTTTTATTCTTGCTCTAGACTATATATATACTGTTTCTAAATTAAAAAAAAGAAAACACCAAAACATCCTAAAAGACTGAGAACTTGTCCAAATTAACAGATTTAATATTCATTTCTCATCTTGTCCCTGCACAAGCTCTCCACTCAGACTATCTACTCACCATTCCCAGAAGACCCTTTGAAAGTTTGTGCCTGCTTCAAGTCTTTGTGCTTGTTCCCCTCCGGTCCCAGCCCGAGTCACCCCCTTAGTTCCTCTCCACCTCTCTAACTCCCAACTCCACAGCTTGTCGCCGCTCACCCCAGACTCGAGTTGTGAGGCCACAGCAGTGAGACCATTCACTGAACACCTGCTGTTTCAGGACCTGTGCTGGCACGTCACATGCACGGTGTCTCCTACCAACATCACAACCTTGAGAGACGGTACTGTCTCCTTTTTTTACAACGAAAGATGGAGAAATTTTTGAAACTGCAAGGTAGAATGCATAATAGGACTGGGATTCGTTTCCAGGACATCCCCCTGGACACCCTGCTGTCTCTCTCCCTAGTGACCTGGCACCAATGGAAATGCTCTGCCATTTTCATGTCTGTATGTCTGTATTTCCCTGGCTGGCTAGGTCCTTAATCTCTGCTGTGTACCTTTCTCAATATTGAGTACAGTACCTGTTCTAGGATGACCTAGTCTTGCCCGTGATGATTTTCCTTTCCATTTAACCCACTTTTAGTAAATAAGCAAATTGATTTAATTTTAAATACCTAAATCTTAGATATATGGGCAAAAAGTTCAAATCCATTAAAGAGTTCTAGTGCTTTGACTGTGTATTTTTAGAAAACACTTCAAATTCAAGTGAAAGAGAGAGTCTATGGAACGGATGAAAGAAACACAGAAAGACAAACAGAAAAACACAGACAGAGAGGCAAACAGAACAATAGTCCATGAAAAACAACTGAGCACATAAAGTAACCAAACCATTATATTTTTCATCTTGCAACCAATGAAAAATCTAAACTTTCCTCTATCCTTCTAGATCACACTGCTGCCTAAGAGAGATATTTACCCACGACAACTCTAGGAAGTCTTTGACTCACACGATATTCCCTTCACAAGAGGATTTCATAGTAATACAACCTAAAACCTAACATCCACTTGTTCCAGTGTCAGGTTTCTATTTGAAACGGAAATAAGGAGTCAAGTTGCAGGATCAGTATAAACACGGGGTTTCACACTCATCACTATTCATGGTTACTTTGGCTCCAAAACCCAGAGATTACTGAAACAAGTCCCAATATATGGCTTCCTTACTTTAAAGAATTCAGGTAGTCTTACACGTATTTCTATGCATCCCATCATATAGCCTATTGAATAAGAATATTCATCTAAAACATAAATTAAAATAAATAAGAAAAAAATATTCATCTAATCAATGGAAAGATACCTACAATATTTAAGAAAATGCTCAACCTTGCTATTTAACAAGGCATGTAAATTCTCAAGAACTCACAGTTGATAATATAGTGACTAGAAAAAGAACCTATTAAAACCTATCAAACTCTACTTATGTTGATCCCTTAGGTGATGTTTGATTTTCATAGGGGTTGACATTTGTGCATGAAGTGTGTGGTCAGGTAATGGTGTAAGGTATCTCTCTGAACTGCAGTGCAAGGCTGATTAGTGATGTCCCCACTGAGCTGCAAGCTACTAAGGACAGAGACGAAAAGAATTCAGCCCGCCCTTTGTGCCTGGTACACAGCACTGCCTAATACAGAGGTTTTTACTAAAACAAGGAAAACGCAGAGGGAACAGTAATAAACACAGCTTATAGGAAGTGCAATGTAGATACATAAAGTAGCTTCCATGTATTTATCTAAACCAGGAGTTGGTTAACTTTTTCTGTAAAAGGATCCAAGAGTATTTTATCAACTCTGCAGTAACAGTGCAAAGGCAGCCACAGGCCAGAAGTGAACAAGTGGGTACACTGGTGTTTCAGTCAACTTTTATTTGTACCAAAAGGCAGCTGGCTGGCACGGGCGAGACCTGCAGTTCGCTATTTTGAGAAGCTAAACCCTTCTCTAAGCTGCTCGAGTGGCAATCTATCCTGACATGTCATGATGTGGGCAACAGGCAGGAAGTATTATTTCCCTTTTTGTCACTCAGTATTTCCACTTTCCACATAGGCGACTTCCTGTGAACACATCCTGTGTGGACTTCTTGCCAATGTGTCATTCACCCATGCAACCACGCTCTTTACTGATACATTCATGGAGCGAACTTGGGTAAGTTTTCAGGGAGAAGCTCAGCATCTAGGAATCTTTATTTAGGATGGTGACAATTCTCAATCAGGAGCACCCAAAACAGACAAAAGGGCAAGTATGGGAACACGAGGCACACCTCTCCTATGGATCCTAAGGCAGCACCAAGATGGGTGAGTTCTGTTCCTCACCGTGTCAGCACTCAGGATTGGATCTACCTAATGACAACTCCCAAACCAGCAGGACAATAGGCCAAGTCACCCAAGTCTAAATCAAACAAATGCTCAGAACACTCTCACCATGTAGAGAAATACTTTCTATATTGTGATTACAGAAAGGCCCCACTAGCTCTTACAGAGGGTGGGGAAGAGGTAAAAAGTGAGACGAATTATTACAGTCAACTCCTTGTCTATAAAATGCACATGTGCACGCACACAGTCTTACAGCATACTATTTATTTTATTTTTTCTCCTTTTCCCTTAGCTTTTATTGATCTTAGAGCATCCTATTTCTGAGGTCTGAGGGTAGGCTGAGTGATATAACACCTTTCCTCTCTAGCACAATGCAAATATCTTTTTTTTTTTTTTTTTACAGGGACAGAGAGAGAGAGAGAGAGTCAGAGAGGGATAGATAGGGACAGACAGACAGGAGTGGAGAGAGATGAGAAGCATCAATCATTAATTTTTTGTTGCTGTAGCGACACCATAGTTGTTCATTGATTGCTTTCTCATGTGTGCCTTGACCGCGGGCCTTCAGCAGACTGAGCAACCCCTTGCTAGAGCCAGCGACCTCGGGTTCAAGCTGGCAAGCTTTTGCTCAAGCCAGATGGGCCCGCGCACAAGCTGGCAACCTCGGGGTCTCGAACCTGGGTCTTCCACATCCAAGTCCGATGCTCTATCCACTGCATCACTGCCTGGTCATGCAAAGATCTTTAAGACCTCAACACTGATGAACTTTTCTCATCCTTTCTTGCCACTGATTTTGAGAAAGTCTGATTTTATTTAAATAATCATAACATAATTCTCAAAACATGAGTAATTAATATTCCCAACCCAAATAGCTAGAGAGAAAAACTAACCACAAAAATAAACTGCTAAACAGGTCGAAGATGCTCTGTAGGATTCCTTGTTCAATGTCCTGCCCATTTTTCTAAGACAGTTCCTCATTCTTGGCCGAGAATTCATAAACTTACAACTTTTCAAAAGAGTTCATTTTGTTTTCAAATCAAACCTCAGTTTGAAAACAGGAAGAGGCTGACCAGGCGGTGGCGCAGTGGATAGAGTGTCAGACTGGGATGCAGAAAACCCAGGTTCGAGACCCCGAGCTCGCCAGCTTGAGCGTGGGCCCATCTGGCTTGAGCAAAAAGCTCACCAGCTTGGATCCAAGGTAGCTGGCTCCAGCAAGGGGTGGCTCAGTCTGCTGAAGGCCCGCGGTCAAGGCACACGTGAGAAAGCAATCAATGAACAACTAAGGTGTTGCGAAGGCAATGAAAAACTGATGATTGATGCTTCTCATCTCTCTCCGTTCCTGTCTGTCTGTCCCTATCTATCCCTCTCTCTGACTCTCTCTCTGTCCCTGTAAAAAAATAAATGAAAACAAGAAGAAAACAACAAAAGAAAAAATTTTACAACATCAAAGATTAACCTGTATAGATTTTTTTGGTCCCAATGCTTACAAGCACAGAACCAACAAGAAATAAGAGCTTGAACTAATTTATAATGATCCTTGCTTCCTTTCCCCCTCCCTTCCTTCCTTTCTTCTATTTCTTTCTTTTCTTTTCTTCTTCCCTCCCTCCCTGCCTCCCTCCCTTTTTAAAGTAAGAGGCAGAGAGGCAGGGAGGCAGAGAGACTCCTGCACGTGTCCGACCAGGATCCACCCAGTAAGCCCCCTACAGGGCGATGCTCTGCCCTTCTGTGCTCCTACTCCGTTGTTCAGCAACCGAACATTTCAGCACCTGAGGTGAGGCCATTGAGCCATCCTCAGCACCCGGGGCCAACTTGCTCAAACCATTTGAGCCATGGCTGTGGGAAAGGACTAGAGAGAGAGAAAGAGAAAGGGGAGGGAGAGAGGTGGAGAAGCAGATGGTTGTTTCTCTTGTGTATCCTGACCAGGAATCGAACCTAGGACTCCCCCATCCTGGGCCAACGCACTACCCTGAGCCAACTGGCCAGGGCCTATAATGATTTTTCTAAGAAGCATTATGGTAGCTACACAACACTAATCAAACAGCTGGCTGCTTTCTTACTCCTCAAAGGAGTGGGGGCGGTGGAAAGGGGGAGAAAGACACAAGAAAATGATATGTTCAAAACACAGGTCGTCATCAGAGGTTCATTCCCCAGCCAACAAAGTGAACGCAACTGAGAACAGACGTGATAACCCCTCAACTCACCTACTCACAAACCCAGGTACAATCCGGTAAAATGTGCTGTCTCATCTAAAGAGAACAGTCAGACAGGTGAGCTTTAGCAAGTGAATTTCATTTGTGGGGAGAAATTACAGAAGTACCGATTTTATTCCCATCTAATTCACAGCAAGAAAGCATTAACAAAGCACTTAGAATTCATCATTCAGAAGTTAACAAAATTATAAGCAGTTGAGTCAGAAGCTAAATGATGAAACTAATTTAAGTACACAATAATTAAATTATTTAAGGTTATTCTCCATGACCTAATAAAAAGGCTGTTCCTTTTAAAAATTTTATCACAATAGTAAGTAAGAGTCATCCTATATTATTCATGTACAAGAGAAAAACTCAAAATCCAAATAATATAGTCTAATTATTTTCCTCACGGAGAAATTTAAACAGAATTTTGCATGTTTTTATAACACTGATACTATAAAACTGAAAATAATTCCCTCTGGCTTTCATAGTATGGTTTTCTCAATGAGTGGAATAAAATAGGTAGTTTAAAACATGAACCTTCAGATTTGCTAGGATAAGTATAAATCACCCTTTTGACAGTTTGAATAGTTTTCTTTCTGAGTTCTTTTTAACCCTTTGAGCAGTACGAACGTTTATGTATGTCCTCATGCCTCCTGACCATCCAGAGTATGATCGATTTATTTTTTAAATGGGTAAGGCAAATTAAAAAAAGGCAAATGTTATATTCTTCTTTCCATAAATTGTTTATCAAACAAACATGATTTTAAGTGAATAAAACTGGAACTGGAACTAATTTCATTTTTTGGAAAAAAAACTCACTCCTGGGGTCAGCGAGCATGAAAGCAACTCACTACTCAAAGGGTTAAGGGATCAAGTTTTTGTTTTAAGGGCTCTGATTTTTAAACAGAAACAGAGTCACAATTTGTTACGCTCATCAGAGCAGCCAGACTGATCTTGTTTTGTGTGAAAAGCTGCAGCCTCTCCCATCACAAGGCCAGGGAAGGGGACAGAGGAGCACCCTGGATGTGCCACCTGTTGGTCACTTCTGTCACTGTCACACTGCAAGGACAAGGGATGGCAGGGATCGTGTGTTGTTTCATTTTTTAAATTTCTCCTGGCCTGGCCCATGATGGCGCAGTGCAAGGAGCGTCGACCTGGGACACCGAGGTCGCAGGTTCAGTCCTGGGTTCGCCTGGCCAAAGCACCTACGAGAAGAGAAGCCACTGAGCGTTGATGCTTCCCGCTCCCCTCCCCTTTTTCTCTCTCTCTCTAAAAATCAATAAGTAAAATATTAAATATATATATTTCTTTCAATGTTTTGGGTTTTTTCCTTTACTTTTAGTCTTTTTAGTTGAATGTGTTGGGGTGACACTGCTGGTGAACATAATTATACAGGTTTCAGGTACCTGATTCTACAGCACAGCTCTACTCTTCCAGTGTTTAGTGTCTTTTTCTGTGCTTCTCCCAATGCCTATAACTAAATGGCACTGAATTAAATGCTGGTCATAAGAGACAGAAAAATGATGTGTATGAAAAATCTATGTATTATGTTCAAATCTTAATTTAAGAAGTTTCAAGACGTTACAAACCCTTTTTCTGGGGGGGGTTGATAGATAGGAAGGGAGAGGGATGAGAATCATCAAGTATTCACTGTGACTTCAATGTTCATTGATTGCTTTCTCATATGTGCCTTGACTGGGGGGGGGAGGGGGGCTCCAGCTGAGACAGTAACACCCTTGCTCAAGCCAATGACCTTGGGCTCAAGCCAGCAACCTTTGGGCTCAAACCTGTGAGCCCATGCTCAAGCCAGATGAGCCACACTCAAACTGGTGACCTCTGGGTTTTGAACCTGGGTCCTCAGTGTTCCAGGTCAACACTCTATCCACTGCACCACCGCCTGGTTAGGCTCCCTGTAGAATCTTTTTTATTTATTTATTTATTTATACAGGGACAGAGAGAGAGTCAGAGAGGGATAGATGGGAACAGACAGGAATGGAGAAAGGTGAGAAGCATCAATCATTAGTTTTTCATTGCCGTTGTGACACCTTAGTTGTTCATTGATTGCTTTCTCACATGTGCCTTGACCGCGGGTCTTCAGCAGACTGAGCCACCCCTTGCTGGAGCCAGCGACCTTGGGTCCAAGCTGGAGAGCTTTTTGCTCAAGCCAGATGGGCCCACGCTCAAGCTGGCGAGCTCAGGGTCTCGAACCTGGGTCTTCTGCATCCCAGTCTGATGCTCTATCCACTGCGCCACCGCCTGGTCAGGCTATAGAATCTTAATTATTTATTCTTACTCAAAAATTTTCAATACTGCACCATAATCTTCATAATAAAGACTAACTTCTTTAGCATTCAAGATGATATAAGTGACATCAATCCACTTTTCCAGTCATATTTCCTGCCACCTACAGCAGTATTTTTCTAAAATAATATATGCATCCTTTTTAAAATGGAAAAAAAGTTGCTTAACTTAAAAAATATAGCCAGATCCTCGTTTGAGAAATATTACTCTACTACTCAAATGCTGCAGACATTTGACCACACAGAGGCCCAAGAACTGATTAGGCTTTGCCTGGCCCAAACCTACGACCCAGACAACCACCAGCACAGAAACCTCCTGACAGCAACGGACACCTGCAATATGCTTAGGATTTAAATCTCATCACTGAATTGAAAACACAACATTAAAAACCTCAAAGAAATTCCCACCCAATGTACTTGGTCCAAAGAATCAAGGGTTCAAGACAAACTCAAAGGGTGAAATCAAAGGTCCTTACTAGGGCGCACCGGGCTGTCAGGACCTGGTTCCTTCAACTCCTGCCCCATGTCCCCCACACCGTAGCTGGCCTCAGGGGTCAGGCCCCCCAAGCCACCCCAGTTTTAGTTCTGCACTCACACTCATCAAGGTTTACAGGCTCATACTGGCCTCTGAACACTTGGCTAGCTCTTACTACACTTTAGGGCTCACTCAAGAGTTACCTCAAGAAGCATTCTCTGGTCCTGCTATTCCTTTGTGTTCACTTCTGTGACTGTACTTCCTGGAGCGACAATCTCCCCCACTGAACTGAGTTTTCTGAGAATGTGGCCGTATCTTATCCTTCCAAACTGAGTTTTCTGAGAACTTGGCCATATCTTACTCATCCTTTCATTCCCAGAGAGTCCTGACAGTGTCTGGTCAATAAGAAAGACATGTTCACTGAATAAATGACCCCGAATTCCTAACCCCATCCAAATTAAACTATATGGAGCTATGATATTTAAGATATGTTAACTGCATTCTTACATCATACCTGACTCTTTGGTCCTCAAAACAACCCATGAAACTGGTATTATTCTGACCCCATTTCACAGATGAGGAAACCACGGCTTACAGGTTACGCAACCTAGATCATCTTGGCAGAACCCAGAATGCCAAAAAGCTTTTTACACCTACTGCACATTAAACAAATATTTGTTGAATGAATAACTGACTATATATACTCCCTCAATTAACTTGGAAAAGACTATGGTACTCAGAGGCTCGTTGACACGTATGTATAGAGAGAGACACAAGGTAAGCTCTACAGCAGAGACACATCCACACAATGAGCTATGATGTAATGTTCTATTCCATCTATTCTCTCTTACGCTTTAAAACGTTACTGCGGTAAGCATTCTTCCACTATCGACACTGCAGGAACTTCGCAGTTTTTTATTTAATAATTTAATATGTTATCCCTTCACTTGTCTGGTCCTGTCATAGTGAAAGGTGTGGTAATAATGTCCACAACCTTTAGATTCAAGCGTGGCATAAGACGAGTTCCCATTGTTTCCTACACTATACAATGTCTAGGCCTCAATATGTCAGTGCCCCTCTGCAGACGAAGTGATTTCAGTTGCCCCTTTTCCACTTAAATTTACAACAGCTATTAGTGGAGGAAAAAAGAAAAGGAAAAAGGAAAAAGATCCAACCAAATAGACTTTGCTAAAATACTCTGCAGGTCCAACCTTTCAAAGAATCATATCAAATGCTATCTTCCATAAAGTGGTCTCTGGTTCCCTTACCTGAAAGTACTCTTTTCTCCTAGAAATCTTAAGTATTAAAAAAAATTGTTTTTCTGTTGATTTTGAGAGAGAGAGATAGGAAGAGGGGTGGGGAGAGTGAGGTGGGGTGAGAGAAAGAAAGAGAAGTATCAGCTCATTTTCCACTTAGTTGTTCCATTTAGTTGTGCATTCCTTAGTTGCTTCTCGCATGTGCCCTGACCGGGGATCAAATCTGTGACCTCGGTGTGCCAGGATGACACTGTATCCACTTAGCCCACCTGGCCTCAAGTAATTTTTTAACCCCACTTATGACCTGAACCCTAACATAGAGAGTACAATCTCTTTTGAGGACAGATTTGATATGTGATTTATTTTTTTTTATTCTCACAGTTCTTACATAGATAAGTAACATGAATAATTTGCTGAATGAATAAATGTTTAGTTAAGAAAGTCAACTCCTGGCCTGACCTGTGGTGGCGCAGTGGATAAAGCGTCAAACTGGAACACTGAGGTCCCCGGTTCAAAACCCTGGGCTTGCCCGGTCAAGGCACATATGGGAGTTGATGCTTCCTGCTCCTCCCCCACTTCTCTCTTTCTCTCTCTTCTCTAAAATGAATAAATAATTAAAATATTAAAAAAAAAAAAAAAGTCAACTCCTTGCAACATGGCTTCTTAAGCCAGTTCTTCCCTATAGTAGCAACAGATTAATTACCTTGCATAGAATTTCCTATAAAAATGTTAGAGATGAGCCCTGGCCGGTGGCTCAGCGGATAAAGTGTTGTCCTGGTGTGCCGAGGTCACGGGTTTGATCCCTGGTCAGGGCACAAATGAGATGAAATCAGTGAGTTCACAACTAACTGGAAAAACTAAGTGGAAGAAGTTGATGCTTCTCCCCCCCGCCCATCAATGAAAAAAAAAAAAAGAAATGAGTTAAATTGATCAATAATGACTAAAAGAAACTTCAAGGGAGAATGTTGCTTTGTTCTAGCAAATCAGATACACAGAGCAGATGTGGCGGAATGTGAACACACAGAGCTGAATGCCTACCTGACCACTCATGTCAGTGTCATATATGGGTGGCTGTGTGTTAGGTTGCACATGAGATGGCTCCAGTGAGGTCTACCTGCTGGTAAATATAAGCAAAGAAGGAGAAGAGGTCTGTTAGAAGAAAAGAAAAAATAAACGTGGGTTGGTTTGGGTATGGAAGATGCTTCAGCAAGATGGTAAATGAAAACGGTTTCACACTCCAAAGTTCACTGGTCCTTGCCGTGCACCCTACAAACACGAGCGCCCCACGCCCCACAGTCTGGCTGCGCAGTACTTTTCAACTCGAGATATACCGTCCAGCTGTGGCTGAGGCTGAGGCTCTGAGGACACAGACAGTAAAAGACAAAGTAAACAATGACAGAGACAAAGTCAGGCCCCACGGCTCCTGCTCCAGACTGCCACTCTCGGAACTGCACTGCCAGAATGAATCAGACAGATGAAGAAGGTCCTCGCGGGGAAACTGCTCCGTGAAGTAGGAGAAAGGGGGAAAAGGGACACCCCACAAACGGCTGTGAGCAAAAGGGTGTTTCATGATCATGAGGCATGAAATTAAAGGTCCCTATATTTAAAATCAAGTAGGGAATGAATGTCAAGCTCCTATTTGACTTCACATAAATCACGGGATTGAGTTGATGATGTGACCCCAGCAGAGATGGGGCAGACATCTTGGATACAGTCCCAGCTGCCTCTGGGAATCTTCATCATTTTAACCAATTAGTATTAAAATTCAAATGAGTCAAATAACAGATATAATATCCATAATTTCATTCCTAGAATGTAAATGATCTACCAAATTGGAAGTAGAAACCCTAGAACAAATTTTAACTTTCCCATAACAGTCAATAAAATCACTCTGAAACATGTTTAAGTGGCTCTTCTCAGTCAGAAAACTCCTGACAAATAAAATTACTATGTGAGGTCAATAATGTAGTTTATCCTCCCCCCGAAATCCAACAACACGAATTAGAGACTAAAATCACCATTTCCCAATATTTTTATATGAATTTATAAATGTCAACTGAAGCCAATGGAGTGGGAAACACTTTAAGAACTCAAGATTCAATTCTTGGCTGAAGTCTAATTATACAGAACATTTACTGAATGTTATATAGCAGACACTTAATCCTAATCAACATTTCTTCCCCCTAACCAAAACCATACCGATTATGTTAGTTCTGTATGAAGAACATACAGTTCTTCTCCTCAGTCTGTATATGCAAGCCTAATGAAGTAATTAAGCCCAAGAAGGTAGCAAAGACTGAGTCAGAATCTCAGAAGGAGAACCCAGTTTCACTACTAATTCATCGGACAATCCTAGGAGAGTCACACTTCCAGTTGCCCAGACAATGCGAGGTGATTAAAATACCACCACAGAGCGCTATCAGCACGGACTGAAAGCCTTCAATGCGCAACTAGTATTTGTGTCGTTTCTCAGACAATCAAATGACCATCAGGAAAAAAGAAAGAGAATGGGATGGCTGGGGTAGGGAGGAATGGAATATGGGAAAAGCAAAGCACTAACTTGAAATCTTCTCACATGTACATGGGGCGTTTCCCTGAAGCAAAAACAAGGCCCCAGTCATCAGCCTTATTATTGCCAGTACTGCCTTCCCACACCGCCCACATGACCCCTTGGTTTCTGCAGACTGCAGAGAGCCAGGGAAATGTCACAAAGAGAGAAGGGGGCGATTAGAGAGAGAGAGAGAGAGAGAGATACATAGATATTGACTGATTGATTCTGGATGTCCTATATACTGTCTTCCTTCTGTCGTATCCTATAAGCAGGACCTGGTGAACTTAAGGACACTCGGCAGATACAGTAATTTGGCACCTGCTGTCCTAAATAAGTAGCATGTTTGTTCTGAAATATGCAGAACTGGATGCAGGTGTGACACAAGGCAAACAGACCACATTCTAGTATCTCCAGGTACAGAACAGGACAGGTAAGCATGTGGGTCACAAGGGGAGCCACAGCAGGCAAGCTGACTTCCGGTCAAAATTTCTAATTATAAAATATTTTCCACTTTAAAATAGGCTGAAGAGACTGACCAGGCAGTGGCGCAGTATATACAGTGTCAAAAGTGCACCATGACTTTACGGACACACTGTAGAGGGTCAACCTGGGACGTTGAAGTCCCAGGTTTGAAACCCCGAGGTTGCCTTGAGTGCAGGCTCATCCAGCTTGAGCGCAGGGTTGCTGGCTTGAGTGTGGGATCATAGACATGACCCAGTGATCGCTGGCTTGAACCCAAAGGTCACTGGCTTGAAGCCCAAGGTAGCTGGCTCGAGCAAGGGGTCACTGGCTCAGCTGGAACCCCCAAGTTAAGGCACATATGAGAAAGCAATCAATGAACAACTAAGGTGCCGCATCAAAGAATTGATGCTTCTCATCTGTCTCCCTTCCTGTCTGTCTGTCTGACTGTCTCTCACCACCCCCCCTCGGTCTTCCTCAACCCTGGCCTCTAAATCTCTTTCGCATAAAAAAAAAAGGCTAAAGAAAAATATCCCTACATGAGTAATTACTGTAGTGCTCACTTATATTTTTACTAAGGGATTTGGATTCTTCGACGAAGATGTGCCATATAAAAGGAACCTGCACTTCAAGGCCCCTTACTGCCTTGAAATCTCTCTTCCAGGTAAATTCAGTTAGTATTAAAAATGTCAGGCCAAACTCAAAGCTCTGCGATCTAACTTATAAGCAGCACAACTGGCTGAAATGACAGATTTAGAAAACCACTGTAGATGGGATTTCCAGGAAAGACCTAGAGGGAGGGTTATAGTGACATGCCGTCAAAGGACAAAGTTCTACAGAGGAGCTTATTGTTTTGTGACAGTGGCAGGGTGGAGGTGAAGGGGAATCTGACAAAAAAAAAAAAAAAAGAATGAAAAACAAATTCAAATGACAGCACAAATCACGGCTAAACAGACATTGTGTTTCCAAGCTGTTCCATAAAATGCAGGTTTCGCTACCAAACCATGCTTTCTCCCCCGGCCAAGTGTCCCCCTCCTCTGATCAGCAACACCGTGACCATGGCCCTCACCCTCAGGCACATGCTATGGGAAACGCCTGCTGTTTTGACAAAAGAGTCCAGCCTCCTCCAGGACTCACTGCGTATGGCACATCTTCGTCGAAGAATCCAAATCCCTTAGTAAAAATATAAGTGAGCACTACAGTAATTACTCATGTAGGGATAATTTTCTTTAGCCTTTTTTTTTTATGCGAAAGAGACTTAGAGGCCGGGGTTGAGGAAGACTGAGGGGGGACATCTTGCTCAGACACTAGAGTGCACTCTGTGAAATGCTTTCAAGACAAAATAGCAAATCTTGTTAAAAAAATAAATAAATAAAAACGTTTCAAGGAGAAACCCTTCACACAATCAGACCCAGAACTGATTTTCCAAAGCCAACTCTCCGGCCGTCATGTAACGAATTTATTCCATGAGCAGCTAATTAAAGGCATTCTCCACAAATTTCCAGTGTCGAGAAAAGTGTCTTGCCATTTCCATTACTGATCAAACTGATTCCTATAGAGAAATAGGACTACTGTTCTGGCACTAAAATTTAAATTAAAATTTTTTTCTTGAATAAATATGTATCGTTAAACTGTATACAAGGAAACCCCAGGAGTGGCGTGAACGTCACTTCAGAAACCCCATGGCCACTTTGAGTTTCCTTAGGGGTCTAAGGATAGAACACGGCTCAGCCATTAAGTTAGCCCTGGGTGCGCCTGGCCTTGAGAAGTTCTTCTGCTTTGTTTTCAAGGTCACAATGCTTTCTGATTACTTCTTCTATTTAGGCTGGGAGTATACACTTTTGTTTGAATTCTCCTGCCCACGTCTAATGGCAATGGCAAGTGAGACAGATACCTGACTCACTCCTCTCCCTCCTCCCTCCCATTCACACCGGCAACCTCAAGTTGTGAAACAAACCAAACCTGTCCCTGCTTAATGCAACCAAACATGGCAACACCTTACTTTAATGGCACACTTGACTGATGCTTCACTAGAATGGAATCCCTATAAATGCAAGCAATATGCTCAGTCCCAAGCAAATTAAAAATTACTCTCACAATGAATTCCAAATATTATGCTTAGACAAAACAACAAACTGTTATTAAACCCATAAACCTGCATCCCATAAGCGGCACACAGAAAGTCTTAAGTTCAAGCTACCAGAATGGCCACACCCCTCTGACAGAAGGAAGCAAGGCTCAGAAATCCCTCACCAGGAGCTCCACGTTTTCTCTGCGACAAGGAGACAAAAGGGGAAGACGGACAGCAACAACGCTCCATCCAGACACAGGCCCCATGGTAGAGCTTCCTTGGGCTCTGGGCAGGCTCCACACTCTATTTTAACCCCTTTTCTTTTGTAACAGGAGACTGCATGACACACAAAACATCTGGCTCAGAAGGACAATCCTTCAGAATGCCTTGGAGTCCCTTCTTAGAGCGGAGAGAATAGAATTAAAGACAAAAGCAAAAAGTGCTCTTGTGGACAGGGCTTTTTCTCAGGGGAACCGGACACTCTGTCTTTGTCCTATCCCTGACTGCCCCTGTCCCTTCTCCACAGGCCAACGCCACACTGACAGCAAAAACTATGGGAAAAGGAAGACACATCTAGAGTGTTAAAACTGGCTCTGGGCGTGGCCCACTGGCTCAGTGTATAGAGCATCAGGCTAGCATACAGACATCCCAGGTTCGATTTCCAGTCAGGGCACACGTAAGAAATAACCATCTGCTTCTCTTCCCCTCCCTCTCCCCTTTCTCTCCCTGTTCCCGGCCCTGCACACTGAAGATAGCTCAGCTGGTCTGAGCACTGGCCTCAGGCGCTGAGGATAGCTCAGATGTTTCAAACATTGGCCCCACAGTGTTGCCGGGTGGATCCTGGTTGGGTCACATGAAGGAGTCTGTCTCTCTAACTTCCTTCCTCTCACTTAATAAAAAACAAACTGGCTCTGTCACCCCCAGAAAGATCATGCCACCAAGAAAGAGACACAACTGCATCTGTCTGTGACAAAGCCGATCATAGTCTGAAAGGGCGTGCTTCCTTCTGAAGGGCCAGGGAGGAGAGGGAAAAGCAGCCAGGTTCTATAGCAGCCCTGCAGGACAAACTCCCAGCTCTGCGTGTTCTTTTAAGCACAGAAGCACAATACAAAAAAGCAGAATGAGATTCCACACCTGGCTTCTCTGGTGATGCTTACTCTGGCAGAAGCTTGGTGCAGGTCTGATGGGCATTCTCTGCCATTAATGTTTTAAAAATGACACAGGCAAATGGTAGCTACACCACGATCTACATTCCAGTGTAAGGATTTAGGAGTCTGTATTGGAAAAAACCATGCTAGATATTTTGTACCTCTGGGGTTCATTACATTTTTAAAAAGTTTGCTTAAAACTCACAGAGATCATAGCTCCACATAGCTAATCAAAGTCACACCGAGCTGTGCTCTCAACTGCTGCGCTCAACCACCACTGTGTCCCCATTTACCACGCTGTCAGGTGAACTACAGTCCGGTACGTTCCTGTCAGGGCCGCCCGCCTCACACAGCCCCTCAGACTTAGCTGCTCACTTTTCACTCGATTCCATACAACCCTGTTTTGGTTTATAATTCCCACTCCTCTGTAGTTGAACGTCACTCATCCAACAATTAAGAAAAATTACTTCCTGGTAGCAAAAGTGCTAGAGGAATTTATACTAGCAAATCCATAATGCTACTCCACTAATAAGAATCTGGACACTCTGAAATACTCTCCTCTGTCAAGAACACTTTCTGTTCATTTCAAAGTCCAGATTCTTGCCTCCTCGGGTAGCCTCATTTTGACAACCACGCGGTGCTTCTCACAGGTACGGAGCAGGGACCACTGCCGCGCTGCGTGGGAACACAGGTAAGGTTCCTTGTCGCAGCACCTAGCACAAAACAGGCATTCAGGGAAGTTAGTTCTCTCTTAGTGGCTGCTTTTTCCTCTATTAATTTAGATCTTGAGGCTCTGAGAGGCCCTCACTTCGTATCACTAATCAAATCTCAGTGCTGTTGTAAACTGTTAGATTGACAATCCAAGCAAGAAATTAAGCCCTAGGCCAAGATATGGGCAGCCCATCCAGAATTACTCACCGGGCTTTGGAACTACTGAAATGAGCAGATCCCAATCTCTACATTATTTGTGTCTCCAAAGTTCATTTGCAAGGTGGCACGTAAACACACTTTTCCTTAGAAATCATGTTCTAGTTAGGATCTCAGGCTAGCCCACAACAGCCTATCTAACCACAGTACTGGTGTCCTAGCTGGGATCGCCCGCAGTACCTCAGGCACAGCAGCACTCAGATACTTGCTGGACAAAGTTATGAATTCTTGCAGCGGGGCCGGCGCACAGCTGACTGCGGGGAGACATGGAGAGAGTACCAGAGTGTGTCCATCTCTTCTCCTTTCCACCAGCCCACCTTAGTCTCCACTTCCCACAGCGACGGCCGCTCTCCCGCCTGACACACTGAGTGTCCCCGCTTCCCTCAGTGACCCCCATCCTCCCGCCTAACACACTCTGTGTCCCCACTTCCCACAGTAACCCCCGCCCTCCAGCCTGACACAGTCTGTGTCCCTGCTTCCCACAGTGAGTCCCGCCCTCCCACTTGACACACTCTGTGTCCCTGCTTCCCACAGTGAGTCCTGCCCTCCCACCTGATACACTCTGAGTGTCCTCCCTTCCCATAGTGACCCCCGCCCTGAGCTGACACACTCTGAGTGTCCTCCCTTCCCAGAGTGAGTCCTGCCCTTCCATCTTAAACACTCAGTGTCCTCGCTTCCCACAGTGAGTCCCACCCTCCCACCTTACATACTCTGAGTGTCCCCACTTCCCAGTGAGTCCCCCCTCCTGCCTGACACACTCTGTGTCCCCACTTCCCAGTGACCCCCGCCTTACACTCAGTGTCCCTGCTTCCCACAGTGACCCCCGCCCTCCTGCCTGACACACTCTGAGTGTCAGCACCAGAGCACCATCCTTTAATGTTTCTGGGGTAACTGCTTCTTCCTGCCAAAACCCCCTCCAGCAGCTGACCTCAGCGGCTCATCAGGAGGACAGAAATCTGACTACTCACAATGCAATGTGCATAGCCGATGCATTTTATCTTGTCCAGAGGTTTCTGACTCTCTAAAGGATGCATGACTACCCAAACAAATCCAGCTTGGTGTGGAGCACAGAAAAGTAAATAAAACAGGTCCTCACAGTGGAAAGGGTGCTGCCCGGCAGACTGCCTTTAAAATACTTCTGCTTTTCTAGGTGACATCTTTCTCCACCACCACTCTGAAAACTAATAATTTGTTACAAGCTCCATTACTTTTTCAAGTTTCCATGGTAACAGCAGGTATAAGATCACACCGATAAACATGTACAGGGATAGTATAAAATGAGCCTAACCTTGACAGTGTTTCCCCCAAACCAGAACATAGGACAAGGGGTTCAAGATCCGACCTAATGTGCCCTCAAAATATAGTCACCTCCAAAGGGGGCAGACGCTACAGGGAGAATTTGGATGTTAACACTGGGCCAGAATTCTGGTTTTCCTCACCCTGGCATGACCAAAAGGGTCTGTTAGTTACCTTAAACAACAACAGCAGCAAAAACAACAAAATACTGTAAGAGGTAGGAGGGCATGCCACCTATCTCCAAGAAACCCTCATGTTTGTGGGGGAGAATGAACTGGAATTGTGAATCAACAAATGTATCCTACATAAATTAGAACAAGAAAGTGGATACTTGTAGAAAATATCTACACAGGATTCTGCATGCACATGCCTTCACTCTAGCTGCCCTGAGGCATCAACTACTTTAAGTGTAAGAGCAGAAAACATCAACTGGGCCAGGTAAAGCAAAAATCCACATCCTTAATTCCAACACACACTTGAAGTTGATGCCTGGTAGCTGCTTCTAAAGGTAGCAAGCAGCCTCATTAAGAAACAGCACGGTCCTCTCCAGTAGCGGGAAAATGCTTAAAAATCAAGTCAGCACTGGGCTGGGCTGGGCGTCTGGAAGGGGAAACGAAACTGAATTTACCTACATCAATTAACAATGCTATTAAGGCTACTTAAGACATGCCTCCAACTATATTTCTCTTCAGTATAAATATGCTGAAGGCCTTCTAAATGAAACCAGCCATTATCCATGCCCGTCATCTCGGTTTTCATTACTCCCATCCAGAGTGACACATCAAATAAACAAAGCACCCTGCCCATATGTAGGCCTTTCTGCCAAGAGCTCCTCGCACTCTGACAAGTGTTTATTAGTCCTGACAACACTCCCCACAAAGAAAACTGGCCACTATAGGCTTTTTCTTTTTCTGGGGGAGAAAAGGGGAGAAAAAAAAGCTAGTGAACCAAAGGACTAACTCAAGGTCACAAATAAGTCAGAAAAGTGAACTCAGGACTTCCATGTGCTAACTCACCTCCTCAGCCCTTTAATGGGTCCTTGATGGCTGTATTTCCCTACTTTGCTATAAGAACAGAAATATCTGCAGGGCCCCGGGCCAATTCTTCTTAAAGGCTATTACTGGCCGGCACACTAAGTCCTATTATATTTAATTTCAAAATTACTGTAACAACCACATAAAACTGAAGTTTACTTTTCCTTCTAGCAGCTCCTCTGGGGTGAACTCATTGTTTGGTCAAGCACCACATTCTGGACCAAGCAGCCTGAGGACACCTGCATGGGACTAAGTGGTCAGCAGAAAGCACTTCATGCAATGACAGGGACTCAAGCTTCCTTCCAGACTGGCTGACACCAGTCACTGTCTCCTGCAGTCTTAAAGACACACTTTGCCTTAGACATGACGACCACGATAGGAAAGGAAAGCAATTAGAGTAAATCTTAATATGTTTCTCAAGAATCCAGTCATATAAGTTTTCAAAAGCAATCCTAAGCAGTGGAAAATAAAATTCTGCAATATTTTAGCACGTAATACAGTTTAAACTAATGAAAAGAAATAAATATTAAAACTCTAGTCATTTAGCGAAGAGAGGGACTCAAGGGGGGAAGGCAGAAACGACCTACTACTATGCTTAATTCTTCTTAAAACATACAAACAGTTCCAATAATCCAGATGACCATATGAACTGGAGGCAATTCTGCATCTCTAAACGCCCACGATGGAAGAATCTTAAAGGAGGAATCTTCAAAGTGAACAATATAAAACAGACCACTGCTAATGATACTTGTATTTAAGCGCCTTTCTGAAGAAACTCCAGTGCTTCACAGACATCGTTCCAATAACTCTTACAGCGCGTCTGAAGGAAGGAGGAGACAGACACGGTGCCCACTTCGCAAATGGAGGAAGCAGCACGGTGGCGCAGGGGGTCAGACCGCAGGCCACACGGTGAGCAGGGGCGGCCCCGCCCCCGACCCCTCTGAGGGGCCGTGCAATTCACACGTTGACAAAAACTATCTTTTTTGGAGGAAGGAGAAGAGAGTAAGGGGAGAAGGATAGCTGCAGAACAGCTGGGGAAAAGCTGTTCTTTCAGAAAATGTGAAAAACTGGAGAGAAGTAAAAGATCCCACTGGCACTGATCAATAGGAAGAAAGTGCAAGGCTGATGAAGTAAGAGCTATTCCTTCTCCCAGGGTCCTGGCTCATCTTCCTGCAAGTCAGGACTGATGGCTCCAACCAATCTTCTTAGCTGAGCTCATCCTCCCTATTCCTTAGCAAAGAAATGAAAGCATGT
Organism: Rhynchonycteris naso; assembly: GCA_037038555.1. Taxonomy (NCBI): domain Eukaryota; kingdom Metazoa; phylum Chordata; class Mammalia; order Chiroptera; family Emballonuridae; genus Rhynchonycteris; species Rhynchonycteris naso. The sequence goes on from CM073001.1 coordinate 106,396,542, forward strand.
GGCGCTGTAAAACACATAAGCTATCAATCATCAAGCTCCACCCACCATCAGCACACTGGGAGTACAGGGAGCCCTGGGCCTCACTACCTACCTTCGCTTCATCATTAATGTCCCAAGTGAAGGAAATGGCATTGTAAGCAATCTCCTCAATGTTACTGATGGTGTTGAAGCTCTCCTTATAGTCAGCTGTGTAAGAGATGAGAAGAAAAACAATGGTGATGTCTCATTCCAACACGAGATTGTAGCAGTTCACAGTACCAGTCAGTTTTTCATGTTATCACCTCTATATAACGTAACATGCTGTTGGGTTGAAAGAAGTTAAAAAATAACAACACAAAAAAATGAAGAAAAAGAATTTTTGTATAACGAAAAGCTTTGATATATTTAATTTTATCTCCTTATGTCAAAATTAGGACATTTAGGTCTAAAAAAGGTTTAAATAATTGTCCCAAAGTCACAAAACTAGTCTAGAGAACAAGGAGAACTCAGTCCTTTTCATTCTTTTGAAGAGAACCATGAACATTGTAAGAAGCAAAGAAAAGGAGTGACACTAAGGCTAAGAACCATCTATGACACAGACATCGGTTTTTTAAGAAAATTATACACAGGACAAGAATTGAGGTTCTCACAAAGTCACTTCACTAACGGGGGTGGGGGGGGGGGGTTGCGTGGCTGGCTGCTCTGCCCGCGCGATGAGTCTCTGGGTCTATTTACAGAGAGAGCCCAGCACGTGCCCGGCATGGAGCAGGAAAAGCCTGGCGGGAAACTGCATGTAAGCTGTATCTTCTTGTACTTGGTGACTATTTTCCTCCACCTTACTATCATCTCCAAATAATCAGACTCTCATACAGGTGTCACCTTTCAAAAACATCTGCAGATCTTTTAAAAAGCGGGACACTCTTATGTGAGTGGGCTATAGAACTTCTGGCCCTGGTGTCAGGTGGAAAGCCACCGCATGGGGCACAGGTCCTTATGAAGGAAGTAATGTTAAAAGCACTGATTCTAGGAGGCCAAGGACACTGTTTGGAACAGATCAGTAGCTGGCATAAAAATTCAAATGCTTTCGGCAGGAAGCTGATTACTGCCAAAAATAACTGGATTTAGAAAACTGGATGCTTGCGCCCCCGGGAAGAAAAGCAGACTCTGGAGTCACTCACCAATGTCAATGCATCTTTGTTTCGCTGTGTGCTGCCGGGAATGCCAGTATTTCCAGTGCCTTAACTGATCCTCCCGGCTTTTGTCCTCGGCGAAAACCACCATGATCACACTCTATGGGAGAATCCAGGACAACACAAAGACGATACAGGGTGAGTATCGATAGGGAAACTTTTCAGCGTTAGATTTTGCGGGTAAGGGCATAAAACTGACATTTTAGGTCGTCAAGCTCTGCTTCATTCCTGGAACTGTGAAGCTTTGACAGCCTCCCCAGGGAATCCCTCCAAGCACAGAACTTACCCGTACTTTGCTGATGGGGTGGTGGATCCCCTCGCTGCTGCTCACCTCCTTCAAGGTGACAGGGTAGAACTGGCCTTTGTTCAAGTATGTCATGGTGCTGTCTCCTGGCTTCTGTCGAAGCGACTTTGAGGCTTCTAGAGTGTATTCAAAGTTGTTCCTAAAGAACAAAACAAGTCACAGACCTCTCATCCACTCCCTCGGAAGCTTCCCATCTGCCTTAGTTCAATTTTGAAATGCTTCAGTGTGAATTTATGAAAATAGCAGGCTACCAAAAAACATCCAACTGACCATGTCCTATGATAAATAGTATTTGCTACTTTCTCCGTCATAAATATAACCTCAGCAAAGTAGAAATTCTCAAATCTCACAGACATGGGACAGCTATGCCTACTAGAAATTCCATGAAGTACTGTTAGAGTTTGGAGGCTAAGAATATTTATTAAAGATACTAATAGAAGAAAAGGACATTGGAAGGAAACCTCACAAGAGATGCTACCGATCTGGTATTTACTCAGCAAGGTTGCCAACAGGTGCCTGGCAGTCCTCCTATTAAATTCGATTTGGTCAACACAGCACTTTTTTGTTGTTTTTACTTATAATTTAAACGTCTTTAGATGGTACTCCACAATTCTCCCCATTTCTTATTATCCTAGAGTTCCATCCATATATCCCCCTTAAGTTGTTTAATAACCTGCCCAAGACAGGGGGTGGCAAATTACACCTATTTTATAAATAAATTTATTTTTGCAAATAAAATGTAAAAACCTACTGGCATAGGGCCAGGCCCTGTGCTGGTAGTTGCAACAGGGGCTGTCGGCCCACAGAGCCTGAAACACTTACTATCTGATCCTTTGCAGGTAGAGTCTGCCAAACCCTGTCCTACATCCTAAAGGCATCTGAGCCTGTGACTCCCGCACCTTGAGGCAAGTCTCCAAGGGAAGTCTTGATTCCCAAAACATCCTGGACTTTTAAAGAAAACCTTTTTAAGTTTTACTTCAAAATATACACACACAGAAAAAAAATACAGCAAACAAAACTGTAAAATGAAATCCTAAACTCTTTCAAAAAATATCTGAAGATGTTTATGTATTATGTTCATAATGCACTTAGAAAATATTCTTAGTCCCAGTGGGAGATAACCATTTTGTGAGGTTTAAAGGAAGAAGTTATCAGGTCAGAGCAAGTTGACTTCATTGATCATTAATGAGGCTAATTAAAAAAGAAAAGCCTTTATTATCTTGCTGTTATTCCTCAATTCTCACAGAACAGTCCCCTTTTGGAAACAGGAGGGACTTCAGAGATCTAACTTTATGCTTTCATCTCTTCTTTTAGATTCCGTTCCACCACCATCACAGAGAGAAATCGAAGGAGAGAAAAATCACCAACACCAAGAGTTAAAGGACACATGACACACAGCTCAGAGTTCAAAACTGAATACACAGAAGCAACTATCCTTCCTCAGAGAAAGGCATTACTGTCACAGTAACCCGCAGTGACACATAGGGGAAAGCCCACCCAAGCCACCTGATTTTTCAATACTGAATCAACAAAAAAGAAATTAAGTCATAAAAGCTGAAAGATAAAAATCGAATTAAAAGACAACGATTACCCAGAAACACTGTCAAAAACATAGTCTTCTGAATTCATGCCAGGCATCCGTAGACTGAGGTCCGAGGGGAAGAAAACCTGAAACATCAATGCAATGAGCACGACTAGGTAACTGGTTATCAGGCTTACTGAAGACCAATGTCTGGTGCTGCAGCAGGGCCTGCAGCTCACAGCAACCCACTACTTTCAACATTTGTTTGAAAATAAAAATTTTAACTCTATGAAAACTTTAAAAAAAAGAAAGTTAAAAAAAATATCCATTTTATATGCCACTCAAATTAACACAATCTATGTGAGTACTCCTACAAAGTGCTTCTCCACTAATTCCCTTTCCTGTCTTTACCACACACCCTAATTCTGTTCAAATTCTAGAATCATGGGGGTTTAGCAGTCAGCACTGACACTTACCAAGTTAAGACAGACTACCAAGTTCACACAGGGTTGGGTGGACCACGGCACTTTCTCAGGAGAGGATACCACTCTACCCCTAATTCCACAGGCAGATATATATTCTCCCCCAAGCATTCAACACAATCGTCAACATCTTCAGTTCCCTAACTTATACCCGAGTGAAGTGTTCATCACCACAAAACTCTCAGAAGTATTTGCAGTTCATTTGTAAATTTCACACTGCACCTATCACCAAGATCCACCTGCCTCCATGACAGTACTCCCAATCAAGAAACGCCACGCAGATCAATAATGTTCGATTGTTTTCTATGAAGGCCAGTGGTAGGGAGCTTGTCTTGGTCCAGGACAAAAGCCAAAGACAGAGTATGTGGATACAGCCGTTACTGATAGAGAATTATGTATAGGGCCCTCGTTCACCTTCTCCAGCAAATCACTTAGCTGAAGTCATCATTGTTAACTCAGCTGCTGGTAAGATTAGCCATGTGCCCTTGATGATAATTTCTGGTTTTTAGGTTTAGTTTACAAATTACACCCACGGGTCATTTTTTTAGAAACCTACTTTTGTTCCTAATCCATTCATTTCAGGCTGAGTTTCAGGCTTACGTAACAAGCAAGAGCTGGAACACGATACTTATACAAACACACAGCTAACTCAGGGAGACGCTTCTGTTTCCTGTACCTCCTGAACGCCTTCCTTGAAGGTCTCCGAGAAGGTGGAGTCTGGAGTTCGCCGCTGCGCATTTGGGGGCTGCGCACCAGAGCTGAACTGGTCAGTATTGAGGTTCCGGTCGAACACCACCACCCGTTCGGTGGGATCGGGATGATACACTGCTGGAGGAATCCCCACAGCAAAGCCGTGGGGCTGGGTTTCTGTCTTGATGGAGTGGGTAGGCATTGTTGCTATGGAGACAGTGACTGTTGTATCAGGAACTGTTAGATGGCCTCTCTTATCAATGCCCAGTTGGTTCCCATGGGGAAGGACAATGTTAAATGGCACATTTTTCAGAACTTGTACTCTGTTTTCTCCAGCAGAAATGAGGGGCTGCTCAGTCACATTTGGTATGCTGTTTCTTTAAGAAAACAAAACAAAACTGTTTCAATGCTTATATAGTTCTCTGACAATTTTTATTTTTCTAATGACATTGGACTACTGGGTCCTCTGCAATAATTATAATACACTTGGTAGAAACTCAATAAATAGAAAAATGGTGTGACAATCCATTACTAGAAAAGGAAAAGAAGACTCCATAGTTATAGGTCAAATAAAGTCCAAAAGCATTAAGTAAAATGTCATTTGAATACTGGGAACTCAGAGTTCTTCTCCATTATACTTTATTTTCAATAATTCTAATACAATTAACAAACTAGAACCCTGAAGCTATGAATATGATTAGAAGGATTAGCCTAGCATGATGGCTCACATACAGACTCTAAAGTCAGACGGCCTTACTTCAAATTCTGTGTGACCTTGAGCAAGTTACTTCATCTCTCAGTAACTACATGCACATCTATAAAATTGGGATAGTAATGGTATCTATCCTCACAAGGTTGTAATGAGGATAGATAAGTCAATATACTGAAATGTGAATAATAATGCTGGGCACACAAGGGTTTAAGAGCTATAAGAGCTATAAGCTGTTATTACTTGGCCATCATTTATTCCCCAGTATTTATGCTTATTTGGCTTTCTCTTACACCAAAAGAAAACCTATGATTACATTGTACTAGTAGATATAATGGCATAAAATTACTTTTGCTTTAATTAATTAATTGAGAGGAGGGGAGATAGTGAGATAGACTCCCACATGTGCCCCAACTAGGACCCACCCACCTGGCAATCCATGTCTTGGGCTGATGCTTGATGCTCAAATCAATGGAGCTATTTTTAGTGCTTGAGGCTAATGTGCTGAGACCAACCAAGTCATCCTTAGCACCTGAGGCCAACACCCAAACTAATTAAGCAGATGGTCACTTCTCCTGTGTGACCAGACTGGGAATTTAACCCAATTATGTCCATATGCCAGGCCACTGCTCTATCCCCTGAGCCAACTGGCCAGGGTTACTTTTGCTTTAATAGATATCCTGGGTAATATACAATAGTGTCTATTCTAGGGTAAAATTAATAAATTTCCAAAGCCCACTGTAATCATATAGGCTGACACTTTTAAAGAAAAAAGCGATTTGGTAACTTTGTACATTTCCAGATCAATAAGATTGTTCAAACCTTAAACTATGAATTCATACCCAGCAATTTTTCCTAAGGAAAGAAAAAAAGAAAAAAGCTATCAAGAAAATTGATCACTGAGGCTTTATAACAGTAAAAAAAAAAAGTAGATACAGCCTTAATGTTAGGGATAGCTAGGTTTTGTTTTAAAATACTCCTACAGTCCTGGCCAGGTAGCTCAGCTGGCTGGAGTGTCATCCCAATACACCAAGGTTGTGGGTTTGACCTCCGTCAGGGCACAGACAAGAATTACCTAATGAATATATAAATTAGTGAAACAACAAGTTAATGTTTTTTTCTTTCTGTCTCTAAAATCAATTAAAAATTAAAAAATTTATTCAAGAAAAAATAATTTTTTTAAAGATTTATTTATTAGTTTTAGAGAGAGGAGAGAGAGAGAGAGAGAAAGGGGGTGGGAAAAAGGAGCAGGAAGTATCAACTCATAGTAGTTGCTTCTTATATGTGCCTTGACCCGGCAAGCCTGAGGTTTTGAACCAGCAACCTCAGCATTCCAGGTAAACACTTTATCCACTGAGCCACCACAGGTCAGGCAGTAAAAATAAATTTAAGCCTCACCAGGCGGTGGCGCAGTGGATGGAGCGTCGGACTGGGATGCGGAAGACCCAGGTTCGAGACCCCGAGCTTGCCAGCTTGAGTGCGGGCCCATCTCGCTTGAGCAAAAGCTCGTCAGCTTGGACCCAAGGTCACTGGCTCCAGCAAGGGGCTGCTCGGTCTGCTGAAGGCCCGCAGTCAAGGCACATGTGAGAAAGCAATCAACGAACAACTATGGTGTCGCAACGGCAATGAAAAACTAATGATTGATGCTTCTCACCTCTCTTCGTTTCTGTCTGTCTGTCCCTATCTATCCCTCTCTCTGACTCTCTCTGTCCCTGTAAAAATAAAAAAAATAAAAAATAAAAAAATAAATTTAAGAGATTCATTTAAAAGTTGAAGAAGACAGGCCCTGGCCAGGTGGCCCAGTTTATGAGAGCATCGTCCCAATTTTTCGGGGTCGTGGGTTCGGTCCCTGGTCAGGGCACATATAAGAATCAACCAACAATGGCATGAATAAGCGGAACAACAAAATCAGTGTTTCTCTCTCTGTCCGTCTCTCTCACTAAAAATCAATAAATTTTTAAAAATGTTGAAGACAGCCTGACCTGTGGTGGCGCAGTGGATAAAACGTCGACCTGGGAACACTGAGGTCGCCAGTTCAAAACCCTGCACTGTCTGGTCAAGGCACATATGGGAGTTGATGCTTCCAGCTCCTCCCACCTTTCTCTCTTTCTCTCTCTCTCTCTCACTCTGTGTCTCCTCTCTAAAATGAATAAAATAAAAATAAAACTTAAAAAAAAAAATGTTGAAGACAAATGTTTAGGTCAAACAAGAGGAATTAAACTGATAACTGTTGAAGTTGTTAATGGTATGTGTGGGTTTATATTATTTCTCTACTTCTGCCATGTTTAAATATTCTCATAATAATAAGCACACAATAAAGCCATAAGCCCTTTGCCAAAAGGTAATTACAAAGATTAAAACAACCATATGGAAAATACTTCTGAAACATTACTAAGTAAAAGAAAGCTTACTATCAAATCCTATCTCTGAATACAACCAGAATCACATAAAAGGTGCACGCAGACCCAAAGAGTAAATGCATACAGTGTCAGGATTCTGAGTTGTTTTTTCCTAAATCATGTTTTATTCCTTTATTACTAATAGGACACAGGGCAATTTAAAAGGTATTTTTAAATTTTTCTTTTACGGCTACAAAGTCAAACCTTAATTTAATTTTCTGAAAGTTTTAACCTAAAATATTTTTAAAATAACTTCAACAGGAGTTTGGAATAAGGTTGAATTTACTCTACTGAATTTTGCTTAGGCAGTTTTTCTAAATCTCTGGGACTGAAGTTTTTTAAATTGACCCCCACTACTGCCTTAAGCCATACCCTTCTTAAAAGAACATCAGCCTGACCTGTGGTGGCGCAGTGGATAAAGCGTCGACCTGGGAACACTTAGGTTGCCAGTTCAAAACCCTGCACTAGTCTGGTCAAGGCACATATGGGAGTTGAGCTACCAGCTCCTCCCCCCTTTCTCTCTCTTTCTCTCTCACTCTCTCTCTCACTCTGTGTCTCCTCTCTAAAATGAATAAAATTAAAAAAAAAAAAAAAAGAACATCAAAGACAAACCAGCAAACACTTCTGTTATTACTAAAAACATCCCTTTGGAGGAGGAGAAAGTTAATGCTTGGATTTCTAGAAAAGGCAACTATATGGCTCACAAAAATGAGGGATATTTTTTTATTTTTATTTTTATTTATTTTAGAGGAAAGGGAGAGGGGGGGGGAGGGGGAGAGGAGCAGGAAGCTTCAACTCCCATATGTGCCTTGACCGGGCAAGCCCAGGGTTTTGAACCGGCAACCTCAGCATTCCAGGTCAACGCTTTATCCACTGCACCACCACAGGTCAGGCAAAAATGAGGGATATTTCAAAATGAATATGAAGCGATAAAATATCCCCTCATTTTTTTGAGCAGTATATTTCTAAAGGAACTGGTAACTTCTCAGAGCAATAGAATCATAACTAGTAAGAGGCAAATCAGTACTGAAATCTGAATTTAGATATTCAGGGTCCAACTTACCTATCTCTTCCACTTGTACTTGTTCATCTGAACAAACCCTCATCTTATTTTCACAGACACCTGGTATTTTTCAAGAGAATTATTTTATGCTCCATGTTAGACATTACCTTTTGCTGTGATCTGCTTCTGGGTGTTCAACATCGGCCTTTGCGGTTGATGACCTTCTCTCTCTTGGAACCTTAGACATTAACACACATGAAAATTTAATCCTTACTCGGCGAAGTATAGATACAGACTTTATTTTTCAGTAAGTCCAACCATTCATCTATCCACTGACTGCCTACAAACACTAGGCGCGGGGGAAACAGAATAAATGACCCAGTGCCTGCCCTCAAGAGCTTATGATCTGGTCTCCAGGCAGTAATGTAAAAAACAAATATAGTCAGGGCTTCAAAAATTTACTGTCCATGAAATTTGGGTTTCATCTCTTAAATAAAATATCTGTGGCCTGGTTTTACCCAATTATCCACATAATATATCACAACTGGACCCCTTCCTCTTTCTCACTGCACTTGTCGGCTTCCCTTCCTTTCAGGTCAAATGCAAAATCCAAAAGATAAGCCATAATAACAGGGCCCTCCAAGGTCCAAATACTTCTTTCTAATGATAAGTTTCTCTAGATACTTTGGAATTCACATGGTCAGTTATCCAAAGGACAGATCAAACTGAGTCTGCGCTATTCCTGTTTCGATTCTGCTTTCTTTGGATCGGCGGTGAGAGCAGGTGAACATTCCAGGGGTACTAGGGATATCAACCCAACTGAGACTAATTCCCAACATGTACTCCAAAACTGCTAAGATGTTTGAAAATGGTTTTCAGTGTGAATGTGGGAATTCTATTCCTACATTCTAATTTTACCCTTAAAGAAGAAAAAGTAGTTTCATGTATTAATGTGCTTTTAAAGCTTTACAAAAGTTATGTGAAAATGACTGATGGTTCCCACCTAAAAAACTGAAATAAGTCAGTTCATTTAAAAACAAACAAACACCCGCCTGACCTGTGGTGGCCCAGTGGATAAAGCGTCGACCTGGGAACACTGAGATTGCCAGTTCAAAACCCTGCACTGGTCTGGTCAAGGCACATATGGGAGTTGATGCTTCCAGCTCCTCCCCCCTTTCTCTCTTTCTCTCTCTCTGACTCACTCTGTGTCTCCTTTCTAAAAATGAATAAATAAAAAATTTAAAAAAAAAAACAAAAATACCCTACACCAATCAAAAGAAGCTTGACATAGAGTACTATTAAAAATATCATCCGTGCCTAACCAGGCGGTGGCACAGTGGATAGAGCATCGGACTGGGATGCAGAGGACCCAGGTTTAAAACCCCGAGGTCGTCAGCCTGAGTGTGGGCTCATCCAGCGTGAGCAATAGGTTGCTGACTTGAGCATGGGATCGCAGACATAACCCTAGGTCACTGGCTTGAGCCCAAAGGTCTGGTTCAAGCCCAAGGTCGCTGGCTTGAGCAAGGGGTCACTTGCTCTGCTGGAGTATCCCGGGTCAAGGCACATATGAGAAAGCAATCAAGGAACAACAAAGATGTTGCAATGAAGAATTGATGCTTCTCCTCTCTCTCCCTTCCTCTCTGTCCCTCTCTCTGTTTCTCTCACTAAAAAAAAAAAGTCATCTGTAATGAATAGACATGAAAGTTTATCTTCTCCTAAGATGTAAAATACCTTCTCCTAAGACAGTGGTTCTTAACCTAGGTTCTATCGAACCCTAAGGGTTCGATGAGTCGGTCTCAGGAGTTCGGAGAAGCCTCTGCCGTGGAGGTAAAGACACACTTGTGTGAAGTCGTGATGACACGCCCCGCTTGGCCATCACTTGCTGCAGAGGATCACGTTACATTGCTTGGCCAACCAGTGCTGCGGGGAATTTAGTGCGTGCAGTAATCAACGGCTGTCGTAGTTGTACCTCGTGTGGTTTCTTTCTTAATATTTTAATCCATACTAAATATGTCGAGCAAAAAAAGAAAGTGGTCGGACAAATATGTACAACATGGATTCACATGTATCACGGAACGGGATGGGAGTCAGCGTCCTATCTGCATGATATGCAATGCCAAGTTGAGCAACTCTAGTCTCGCACCGGCACAACTAAATTTGGAAAAAAAAAATCATATTTTATTTATCACTAAAGAAGGGTTTGGTGAATGCGCATATGAAACTGGTGGGTTCGGTACCTCAAAAAAGGTTAAGAACCACTGTCCTAAGATGTAAAATACCTTTAGGATCCTTTATTTAAAACACACACAGACAACCATGGCAATTAGTATGATTACATCAGTCTTTCCGACATAAACTTGTTTGGTTTTCTCCCACTCTCAAAAGTTTGTTACAGCCTGACCTGTGGTGGCGCAGTGGATAAAGCGTCGACCTGGGAACACTGAGGTCGCCAGTTCAAAACCCTGCACTGGTCTGGTCAAGGCACATATGGGAGTTGATGCTTCCAGCTCCTCCCCCCTTTCTCTCTCTCACTCTGTGTCTCCTCTCTAAAATGAATAAAATTAAAATAAAAATTAAAAAAAACATATACCTATGTCTTGAATTTGGAAAAAAATATCATATTAAAAAAAAAAAGTTTCAGTTACAAATATGTAACTTCTAACTTCATAATTAATACTTAGGAACTAATGGTTTTTATACTGATTGATTCAGTAAAGCAAGCCATAAAGAAGAAGAGATTATTTATTTATTTATTTTAGCGAGGAGAGAGGAGAGAGAGAAGGGGGAGAGAGGAGAGAGAAGAGGGGAGGAGCAGGAAGCATCAATTCCCAATATGCCTTGACTGGGCAGGCCCAGGGTTTCAAACCAAAAAAGAAGAGATTATATAATAAATTCCACTTCAAAGGAACGTTTAGTGGCTACATTTCCCAGAGAAGGGTTCCTTCCAGCATCTTTAGTTACTATACAAGTTTCCATTTACATTCAAAGAAAAAAAAAGTGCCTCACTCTCTGAAACTCAACAAGGTGACCACATGACCTCATACCAGAAAGTGATGAAATCTTTAGTTTAGGTCCCACCCGAATTTTGATAATCAAACGATCTTCTTTGCTTTTCCCCCTCTGCATTTCTGGTATTCTAGAAAGACTACAGGGTCAGAATATAACAAAAGGCAGACAAAATGGTCAACCTAGGTGAAAGTATTGAGGAGTTAATTATCCTATCATTTTAAGTTTCTTATCGGTTTGGAAGCTTTAAGAACAAAAAGATGGCACAAATAAGCTGTCGTATGTTGCCATCTTCACATATCTGCGATAGGTCAGAAAGAAGAATTGCCAGAGTGAACCCAACAAGCAAAGTGTGTCCCATAGGAGGCAGCATGGCAGCATGGTGACTCTGGTACAAGCCAGGCCAGGCTTGGAATCCTGGCTGCAACACACATTAGTTGTGTGACATAAGAATTTTATTTTTTTCATCTGACAACTAGAGATAATGCCACATATTTTTCAGGGATTCTGGAGGCATGGGAAACACACACACACACACATTCACACACACACACTTACTCTTAACATGTCTAGCATAGTATAGGTAATCAGCAAGTGCTGGCTAGTACTACTAGGACGATGATGGTGACACAGACCAGTGGCGTCATGCCCATGAACATCATGTAAAACTCCAGGCCGAGGAGAGACTACATTTATTTAAGGCTCGTCCAAATCTCTAGAAATAGACAACAAAATACATCCTGATCTTAGAACTAGCAGGCCTAAGACTGGAAAATATGATTGGTTTGTTTTTCATAAATCCTACAATCAAGTCAAGTCAAAGCAATAGCTCTAAAATATCATTTAGGGAAGAGGACATCACTCTGACTAATCAGAATGAGTCACTGTCACTCTGACAACACTAAGAACTTCCTTTGATAAAATGTTTGGTCTCATGGAGACACATCGACAGCCTTCTTTCATGGTAGCCTCACCTTTCAGAGACAGCCAGAACAGCTGGCTACTTCACATGTTTTAAAAACAACCCTTTGATTCTATGATAGTAGATATTCAGCTTTGAACCATAGTAATTCAAAGTACTCATTAAACTATTTATAGTCACTACAGAAGCAACTTGCATTACATTCTACCAGCAAATTACTGTTTTATACGCCCTTGAATCAAGTGCACCATGGACTGCTATTAAGCGTTTTAAAGAGCAGGCAAACCCACCTTGTAGTAGTCATAGAGCAGGCCAAGCGCAGCGGCACTGTCTTCGTCGCCGTTGATACTCATCATTGCCTTGGTTGCCGCAGTGAGGGGGTTCTCCAGGAAGGACTTCCAGGCTTCATCCTCACTAGTATAGGAACGCCGCTGTGGATAGAGCGCTTCATTCTGAAGAACCAACACTGGCCGCTTGCTTCAGAGAGATTTAAAAAATAGATATATATTATACTTTAATGTAATGCATCCTAAGCTCATTTTTAAAGAACAAAATAACCAATTCATTGATGTTCCAATGAAATAGTCCACTATGTCTTCAATGACCCTATAAAGTAAATGAAGTCAAGACCAGAAGGCAATCCACTTCACTGCAGTCTACTGGGTCACCCAAGAAGATACAAGGTATTTAGGCATCCAGGAAACCTACAGTTTAACCTGCACATGGAACCCAGGAAAAACAAGAACAAAAATACCTGTACAACACTCCAAGAAAATTTAGGCTATTCAAATACTTCATACAAACAAATACAAAGTAAGGCAAACAAAACATTTATTCTCTTAAGGCATATGTAATCAGGACCATACCCTCTTAAGAGTATATATGGTTTAGTCATCATGCTGCTACATGTCATTTCCCTTTCTCCTGCTGATGCCATGCCTTAAAAACTTTCCTATCGACAAACAAGGGAGAGAAGAGGGGGAGGTGGAAAGAAAAAGGGATACTTGGTTTAATCCTCCAGGGTATATGAGAAAGTTAGAATATTCTACTGATTACCAGCAGATTGAGCATGGAATGTGGCCAAAGGGGACTGTAAATCAATAAAAAGGCATAATTTTCTGGCATGGGAGTTAACTGTTTATCTTAGAGATAAACACTTAAGAATCTACAACAATAAATGAAACCACTACACAAAAAGTTAGTTTTGTTTTAGAAAATAGGAGGGGGGAATCAGTTTTTAAAAAATCTCTACTGGTTTTCCACACTGGCCATGAACAGTTTCATTTTAACATTGCAGTTTGGTGGGGAAAATAGAGCAAAATCAGTGTGGATCTTAGTAAACCCTTATAAAAGATTTGACTCAAAGATTAAATCAAACATTACTGATTCCAAAAACTTGAAATGTAAACAGTCCCAACTGTTAGGTTTGTACTATTTAATAAGTCAATGAAGAGAAAAGGTGGAACGCTAACTCCAGCAAAATGAAGCAGTTTCTTTTTTAAAGGAAAAAATTTAAATGTTCAGAACTACTCTTGAATTATCACTATTTCAACAAGCAAATTTGAGGATCAGTACTCATTGCAACACACAAATGAAATATGTAAACTGCCTAAAGGTGACCTACCTACTCTAAAAGTGAATGTAGAAAGACTGATTATCTTTTCAAGTAATCAACAAAGGTTAGGGTTTGGCAAGCACCCAGGCCCTTTAAAACCAAATATAGAGTTTTTTTAAAAAAGGAGAACATCTTTGCAAAAGGGGGTGGGAGGAATCCAACAACTTAATTTATCCTCAGTCAAAATTAAGTCTTATTTCAAAGCCATTGCTTTTACTCAGGTCTAGGCATAAAGTCAGAGTTAGCTTATATTGGTAGAGCAAGAAGTCTTGAGGTAGTGTACTATTTTAACACAAAACAAACAAAATGAGATGCTCAAACAGTTTGTTCTAAAATGAAGCCTATTTATACAGATCTTAAGTTTAAAAAGAAAGAAGAATATACAAAGGGGCAGTCCCTGCACTGTCAAGAGTCAGGAACAGAGCATAACAGCTGCTGACCCAGTGGTAGGTACCTTGGGGTGATTTACTGGTGTCCTGCTAAGCTATTATTAATAGTGTAATAGCTACTTCCAAAAGATTATGACAGCACTTGGCTCATTCAATCCCCATAATGCTAGTTTTTCAGCTTCCCTTCTCCCACGCCTACCCGAAATTTGGACAAGCAACAGAAAATATTTCTTTTTCTTTTTTGCAAATCGTTTTGTGTCTGATCACCCTGAAGGTGTCTAACATTTGCAAAGTGTGCCTCGGGCCAAAATTTTAGCTTTGGGAATCTGCTTTCTCTAAACTATATGTTGAGAAATAAACATGAAACCAGCTGCCTTAGTCTATCTACTTCCTCATATGACAGGCTGCTGCTAGTCCCTAAAGCTCATCACTGCCTCGGGGGAGTCTGAGACCTTCCCATCAGCGATCTCTCCAAGACTTCCGAAATACTTTATTTCAGGAGATAATTCAACTGCATATTCTACAGCAAAACCCAAAAATAATCTATTTGAGATATTCAGTCCATAATATCTAACCTACGCATCCAGAAAAAGAGCACAGTTCAACAAAATGATCCTCTGCAAATAATTATAAACTGGGGTGGGGGTACCTCTCCGCCCTGGATTTACTGATCTAAAATATACCGATTTGGTTTGGTAAGATTTACCTGTTTGTTTGCTTATTATTTTAAGAATTTTTTAAAGTCTGGAGACAATTTTATATTTACAGAAAAACTGCCAAGAAAATATAGAACTATCTCTTACCCAGCGTGTCCCCTAATGTTAGTTAACATCTCATACCACCTTACATTGGTCAAAAACGTCACTTTAATCACACACTCCAAAAAGGCACATTAGTCCGGGACTTTCAAGTTTATCGCCCTGATTTCGAAGTTTCGTCCTCCTGATATGTTCGGAGCCAGTTTAATTACAGCAGTCTGTAATTACCCTCAGTGATGCAAGTGGCAAAATAACTCCTACGGCAATTTTCTCACTCGCCCAGCCGGCCAGCCGGGGAAAAGAAAATGCCAGGGCGCCGCAGCGCGTCCACTTTTCCCTCGGTTTCTCCTTAGGGGAGTTAGTTGTACCAGGCCGGCTCCGACCCGACGGAGCGACGCGATCGTCCGGAGACCTCTGCCCCGCCAGCCGCGCGCGGGACGCGTCGCAAGGAGCCCCCCGGGCTCCGCGGAGGAGGCGCAAGCAAAGGCGACCCGGGCGGGGGGACCGGGTGGAGGGGACAACGCGCGTCCCCGCTGCAGCTCTCGAGTAGGGCGCCCCGAGCCTCTTCCCGCGCACCAGGGCCACCGGGGAGCTGAGGTGGGGACGCGCCCGTGGGGTGGTCCCAGGGGCGAGGACGTTGAGGCGGAGGAGGACTCTATGAAATCCGGTCCCCAAGGCGAGGGTCCCCCCAAGGGAGGCTTGGCCGGAACAAAGGCATGGGGAGCATGGAGGGGCCGCGGCAGAGAAGAGAGCGGGCCGCACGACACGCGACCCAGCTTGCCCCGCACTGCGCCCGCCCGCCCTCGCTCCGCCCGGCCTCGCGGCAGGTGCGGCGGCCCCGCCGGGCAGCGGCCGCCCTGGGCCGCCCGGCCGGACTCGCGCGCCGGCGTCTCACTCACTTGTCGTACTCCTGTGTCATTGCGCTCGCTCGCCGCTGCCGGGCCGAAAAACTGGACTTTCGGGTTGGGACAGTACACCCGATCCGGGGGGAGGAGGCGGCGGCGGCAGCGGCGGCGGCGGCGGCAGCGGCGGCGGGTCCGGAGCGGCGGCCCCGACGGGTTGGGTTCGCTTTTCTTGCTCTGAGCCGGCTCCGCGCGAGCAGCGCGCACTGGAAGCCCGGGCTCGGCCGCCCATTGGCTGGCGACGCGCCGGCTCGGGGCGTGGCCTCGGGGCTGGGAGGCCGGCGGCGCCGCCTAATTGGCCGGCGCGCGGGGCGCCGGGACGGGGGCGACGGGACCGGGAGGCGCGGGCGGGGACAGCCGTGTCGGTGTGGCTTGGCCGGCGCCGGTAGCCTCTCGCCTGGCTCGACCCGTGTGGTCGCGCAGCTCCTGGCGCGCACCTGCAGCCTCTTGGCTGGCCGCCGCACGCCCACCCCACCTAAGGGCGGCCAGGAGCTGTGTCACGCCCTCGGCCACCCACCTGCGGGACCGACAGTGTCTTGGCCCCGCCTTCCCGAGCGCTGGGCGCTTGTCCTTCGCCGCCCGCCCACCCTAACCCTCCGGTACGCGGTGATGGAGCCTAGCCACCAGCAGCCGCACCCCTCATGGGGCCGACTCCGCCAGGAGTCTCTGAAGTGCCCCGACCTCTCCCTGTCACCTCTCAGTCCCCGTCCACGTACTTATGAGACCTCTGGCTTTTTAACCGAGGCTCCCCCTTCGCCTTGCCCGCCGCAGATATCTGCCTTTCCAACCTCTTGCTTGTCCATCTCAAAATCCACCATGTGACAGTCACTGGACAACCGCTACAGCCTCACCGATGTATCCCCTCCAGGTTGAGGGCAGGATGGGTCTCTGCGGAGTGGTCGCGTCAGTCTCACCTGAGCCGCCTTATCCCATGTGCCTTCCCCTCCGTTTCTTCTGGGCCCTACCTCACTGCTGGGCCCCACCAGTCTCCTGCTTCTAATCTCTGCCTACCCCTTGGTCCTCAGAACCCCCATCTGGGCTCCAAAGCCCCCCTCCCTGCACTCTCCTCCCTTCCGTCCAGTGCCCTGTGCTCCATTCTCAGGCTCAGTGGCTTCTGCCCACCCTGCTCCTTCCAGCAGCCCTATTGCAGTCTGTCTCTTACCCCCCTGCTTCCACGCATGTCCACCCCAGGCCCAAATGGTCATTCGTGAGAATAAAACCCTTCTTGTTCAGGGCCTTGACAAGTCTCAACAAACATTTATTGAGAGAGCTACAGTGTGTCAGGCACTGATCTAGATGCTGGGGATAAACCAGTGAACAGAACCGACAAAACTTTCCCTGCCTCCTTTCAGCATTCTACTTGGGGTAAAAGACCATGAAAAAATAAAATATGCCTTGGCCCAGTGGCTCAATGGATAAAGTGTCAACCGGGGTGTCAGAGGTCACAGATATGACCCCCGCCAGTCAGGGCACCTATCAGAAGCAATTAATGAGTGCACAACTAAATTAAATAACTAAACTAGGTGAAACGAGTTGATGCTTCTTTCTCTCTCTCTTTCTTTCTCTCTTCCTCCCCATTTCCCTCCTCTCTCAAATCAATGGAAAAAGTTTTAAAATAAATAGTATGTTAGAAAATGGCAAGTTCTATGGGAGAAAAATAGAGCAGCATCTGGAGAGCATGGGGTGGAATTGGGGTTAGAAGACAGGAGGAAGAAAGGACTTCAAGGAGGTGGAGGGTGGGGAGTGGTCCAGGCAGAGGCATAGCTTTGCAGAAGGTGGGGGCAGGAGACCAGTGTGGCTTGGGGGGGAGGTCAAAGCAGCAGGACAGAGGATGTGTAGGCCGTTGTATGGACTTTGGTTTTTCCTGAGTGAGGTGGGGAAGCATTGGAGGGCTTGGGTTCAGGCAGTGATGTGATCTCACTCCTGTCTTCAAATAGTCTGGCTACTGAACCTGACCAGGTGGTGGCGCAGTGGATAGAGCGTCGGACTGGGATGTGGAAGACCCAGGTTCGAGACCCCAAGCTTGTCAGCTTAAGCGCGGCCCCATCCAGATTGAGCAAAAGCTCGTCAGCTTGGACCGAAGGTCGCTGGCTCCAGCAAGGGGTTGCTTGGTTTGCAGAAGGCCCACGGTCAAGGCACATGTGAGAAAGCAATCAATGAACAACTATGGTGTCGTGACGGCAATGAAAAACTAATGATTGATGCTTCTCACCTCTCTCTGTTCCTGTCTGTCTGTCCCTATCTATCCCTCTCTCTGTCCCTGTGAAAAAAAAAATAGTCTGGCTACTGGGACAGACAAAGGTGGAAGCAGAGAGACTGGGCCAAAGATCATTGCAGCGTGGCTTGGAGTGGTAAAGTGGAGCAGTGAGAAGTGGTCAAATTCTGGATCTATTCTGAAGAAAGAATCAATAAGATACCCTGAAAATTGGATACAGAGTGTGAGAAACACGGCAGAGTCCCAGACGGCTGTGAGGTTCTCGGCTGAAAGCTGGAAGGAGTGATTTACCATCACTGAAATGAAGAAGACTGCAGGTGCAAGACTAGGGGAGGTCAGGAATCCCATTTTGGACATAAGTTCAAGGTTTTTATTAGAGATTCCAGTGGATGTTTCAATAGACAGTTGACCATGAGTCTGGAGTCCAGGGGAGAAGTCTGGGCTGATGGACATCTGGGAGACGTCAGCTCGGAGACGGTATTGAACGCCTGGAGAAAGGGTGAGTCTCCACAGCAGCGAGGGCCAAAAGAACAGGACCCCCCCCCCACAATGTAGAGAGGCTGGAGGACAAGGACCCCGAAGAGGAGATGGAAAAAGGGGGGGAGCACCAATGTAGGAGGAAAATGGAAGCTGAGAGAAGAAAGTCAGACGGGGGTGTGTGGTCAGTGGATCACGTGCTTCCAAGAGGTCAACTAACATGAGGATTTAGCAACATGGAGGCCACTGGGGCCTTTATTCAGCTCCAGCAGTCCCTCACCTACTCCCGATAGCTTCCTCTCCCTGTTTTCCAAGCCCCTTGGGACCTAAGTCAGCAATGACAGACACTTCTGGCTGTCCCCTCCTGCCATTTTCAGTTTCTATCCCTGAGCCTGGGTACAATGCTGGAGCATGGAGCCTGTTCTTTTTTTTACTTGCTGTGTTTTTGTTGTTGTTGAAATAAATTATATTTTTAAATGTTGTATTTTAAGAAAAATATTAAGTGAAGAATAGCATAGGTGGCCCATAGATAGGGTGCAAATCATCAGAGTTGTGCTGCTGAAGTGACTCAAGCTGGGAAACAACTTCTCTTTCTCTCCTTTTCCTCTTATCCATCTCTAGATGTGGCCAGAGCAACCTTTCTAAAGCACAACTTTTAGATCATGTGACGCTATTACACTCAAGGTAAAGTTCAAACTCCTCAGCAGAATGTGTAAATGAACAGCTCAATCTGCCCTTTTGCAATTCTACTCCTTCTGGAGCTGCTCACAGCTAAGAACCTTCCTGCCCCTAGTCCCCTGCTCCTTCCCCTCCTGCTTGTCAGCTCCATTCAACCTTCCAGACTCAGCAGGACTCCCCATCCCCCGGATGGTCTCCCACACCCTCTAGGATGGTTAAGTGTCCTGTGCGTGTGGACAGGACCGCATCACCCCACTACCACCTTCACCATGTCTTGTTACCAACACAATTTTCTGTTTGTGTCTGTCTCCACTATAGTGGAGTTGCTATCATGTTAACATCCAGCTTCCTGGTACACACACAGGAAATGTCCAGTATGTGTATATTGAATGGGGACGTTCCTCTGTAGGTCTCTGATCAGCCTCTGTCTCCTCCCTCTGTGCCACATTTGGGGTTGACTTAAAATGACCTTCCTATTGCAGAAGAGTGACAACCTCATGCTCTGGTCCCAGAGCCTGATACACAGTAGGCATGAAATAAATATGGGACGAATAAAATCAAACCATAAAACTGAAAACAAGAGCCGTAAGGGTTCTGGGTTATTAGATCTTAGGTGTATTAATAAAAAAAAATCAGTCTATCTTGTAAATGTGAATATAGGCTTATTTAGATTGTCTCTAAGAGCTCTCTAAAACAGAAGTTAAAATCCATACCTACGAGTTTTTGACAATATCTTCTCTATTTTTTATTGACTGATTTTCTTTCTTTTCTTTTCTTTTTTGAGAGAAATGTGGAGAGAGAAAGTGAGAGAGAGAGAAGCATTCATTCATGGTTCTACTTAGGCGTACACTCGTTAGTCACTTCCTGTATGTGCTCCGACCGGGACTCGAACTTGCAACCTTGATGTTTTGGGATGATGCTCTTACCCACCAAGCAACTGGCCAGAGCAAGCTATCTTTCTTTCTTTCCTATTTTTTAAAACTTATAAAAAGAATATATACTCATAGTGTTAAAAAAAAACAAAAAGAAAGAGGGAGAAGTAAAGGGGGGAAAAGGAGGAAGAAAAACAGAAAAGAAAACTCAAAATTTAAAAATACACAGGGATTAGAACAGAGTCCCTCTGTCCCTCCATCTTGTCCGCCTCCCCAGATAAGACCACTGGAGATTTTTGTGTCTTTCCAGACATTCCCTATGTATCTACAGACATATAAAGTATGTGTTTTATTTTCTTACACAGGTGGGATTCACATTGTGCATCTGCTCCTTAGCTTACTTGCTTCCCTTCCTGTGCCTTAAACATTTATTTCCCTGTCAGCACACAGACATCTACTGCACTTGAAAGAAAATGGCTGCATGGAATTTCTTAGAACTGATCTATGACAACTTAACTAGACTTGATTGAGGAGCAGTGAGGGTTCTTCTCCCCAGTTTTTCACAACTACAAACATTTTGCAACAAACATCTCCCTAACTGTACACTTTGCACCCTTGATCAAGGATAGCCACAGGATAAGTCCCTAGTTACTGTGAAAAAGGTACTCCCCTTTGCAGTTTTTAGAGATCTTACCAAATGGTTTTCTGAAAGGCTGCCCCATGTAGACTCCTACCAACCAGGCATCGTACCGCCTGAAGGGCCACCCCTCACCACCCACGGCATCAGCAGACTTTGCTTTTTTGGTCTGTTAGATGAAAAATAGCATCTCCTTGTTTTTGTTTTGTTTTGTTTTTTAAATTCATTTTAGAGAGGAGAGAGAGAAGGGGTGAGGAGCAGGAAGCATCAACTCCCATATGTGCCTTAATCAGGCAAGCACAGGGTTTCGAACCAGTGACCTCAGTGTCCCAGATCAATGCTTTATCCACTGCGCCACCACAGGTTAGGCCAGCATTCCCTTGTTTTGATTTACACTTTTAAAAAGTTATGACTGAGGTTTAGCATCTTTTTATTTGTTTTGCAATAACCTTTTAAAGCTCAAGGATGAGGTCATGCTTTTTAAAGAGCAGGTGGACCTTTGAGGTACCTTCCCAAGCAATGGGCTTCAGAGAAGGAAATGGCTTTTTTTTTTTTTTTTTTAGAGAGAGAAGCATCAGCTTGTTGTTCCACCTAGTTGTGCCATTTACTACTTCTCTCATGTGCCTGGACTGTGACTCAAACCAGGGATATCAGGACTGAGTGGGCACTCTTGGGGTCAAATCCTGACTGGGGCTCAAGCTGGTGACCTCATCACTCTGGGGCTGCATTTTATTCACTGTGCCACCAGCCAGAGCATGGGAGTGATTTTGGACGCTTCTCTAGCAGGGGACCATGTGGTTTAAACAGACTTGTGGAAGTCAAGAGGCAAGCGAGTGAGTAGACAGAGATACAAGACCCAGGTGCTACTGGCCCACAGGGTAACCTCAGTTGCGTCATTTCTTTCTGGGCCTCAAAAAAAGGAGGAGGATGGACAGGCATCTGGTCCCCGCCAGGTCCACTATCCCATGCATGATTATAAGAATGGTCGCTAAGAGTAGTTCCAATCTTGACTGCCCACAATGTACAGACTAAAGCCCCTTAGCTTAGCATTCTAGTTTCTTCTCCATCTGGTCCTAACATATATTTCCAAACGTATTTCCCGGTTAAAAGCCCTCAGTGCTCTGGACCCAGTCAGAGTGCTCCCTGAATATATCCAGGGCTCAGGCTCCAGGTTACCTGCCCTGTTCCTTCCCGCCTTTCCCCACCCACTCCAACATCTTCCCACAAGGCCAACCTCCAATGCCACTTCACCCAGGCACCCTCCCCATCCCATTCCCATGACCCCGGAGGGCTCAGCTTGTCCTTTATTAAACCACTCGTTGCAGACTTGCTCTGCCTTTTAGTTGATTCAGTTCTACATGAGTTTGAGAGAATAATTTTAAGTCAAGCAGCTCTGGGTACAAATCTCAGACCCGCCTGCTATGTTTACATGAAGCTGTCTACTTCTCGACGGGTCCTCAGTTTTCTCATCTGTGAAACAAGTTTTGCAGTCTTAATGAAGAAAATGGCACACCAAGACACTTTCTAGTTTGGCCTCCACCTTCTTTAGAAATTAGGAGGACAGGAACCCTGTCTGATTCCTCCTGCGCTTGCAGGTTGGCCGTGCGACCTAATCCTAACCTGACTGAACATGTGCAGGGCTCATCACGTGCAGGGACCTCACCCTGACGAAACAGCCTGTATTGAAGGAGCATCTAAAGTAGTTGCGACATAATAGCAGAGCCTCCATGCCTGACATCCAAGACTATGTCCCACCCAGCTCCCGGGAGCCACTGTGTCTCGTGCTGGGTGCCACTGCCCATGGTGAGTTGAAAGTCTTCCCCTGTGGAGAAATGGGGTGTGGAAGAGAGAGTGCGGCATCTACACCCTTGCCTCTCAGATCTATGACTCAAGAAAGGTATTTAACCTCTGAGCCTCAGTCTCCTCAATTGGGAAATATGGGATAATAATTCCTATCACCAACTGTTCTGTTTGTTAGTTTTGTTTTTGCTTTGTGAAGTGTCTCAAACAATGCCAGACCTATTGGAACCCAATAAATATTAAATATTTCACCTCCCCATTTTTTTTCTCACTATAAGGGACAGAAATTATATCTCATATAGAAAAAAATCCCTCATAATGTAGAATAAGGGTAAGCATATTATAGAGGATCAAGAATTATTGTTATTCAGGGTGGTAATGACATTGACCTTCCTTCTGCAGTTTTCGGAGTTCCAAGTGACAACATACCTGAACTCATTTGAGTGTCTTTTTCTTTTTTTTTTTAATTATTGCTTTAAGAGAGAGAGAGAGAAAGAGAGAAAGATGGATTCGTTGTTCCACTTATTTATGCATTCATTGGTTGATTCTTTTATGTGTCCTCACTGGGTCATTTGATTTTTAATTTTTATTTTTATTCAATTTATTGGGGTGACATTGGCTAATAAAATCATGTAGGTTTCACATGTACAATTCTAAAACACATCACCTGTGTATTGTACTGTGTTTACCACCCCAAGTTAAGTCTTCTTCCAAGGATCATTGGATTCTTAAAACAACCCTTCAGGGTAGACCAGGTTACACTTATCTTGTAGATGAAGAAACGAGGTCCTAAGAGATCAAATGATGCATTCAAAGTCTCATAGCCAGTAAATCCAGGATTTGAACCCAGACTCTCGTTTCCGGATTCCACATGTTCCTTTCTGAGTGGTGGTAACTGCCGATGTGTGTGTATTCCCGCTCGATATTCTGGGTTGAACCGGTGGCCCTGTTATAGAGCAGCCCGGGTGCTTTAAATCTGACAGAGTCAGTGCTGGTTCTTCCCAGAGACAATGTCTGGTCTGGTTCAGCCCGGGAGACGGCATTTGATTGTTCTCTAAATTGATTCTCAAACGCAGGGGACATGGTGACTCTCGGGGCTGTCCCCGGGGTTTGGCCTCCACATACTCTGTTTTCAAATGTCCTCAGGGGCGTTGTCATGAGTGTACTTGCCCATGAAGGCTTTGTCCCTTCCTCACCATGCCTGCCCCTAATGCCAGGGTGACAGCGGTCTTAGGGAGTCTGGTCGAGTACCCAGGATGTAATCCAGACTCTCCCTGTCCTTAAGTGGAGGCAGAAGAAGCTATGTTAAGGTGGGCGTCACCCTCTGGCTGGCACATTCTTGCTCTCTCACATTCTTTTCCAGTGGCTTCACTGTAGATCGATCACTCCAGTGAAGGCTCGGCAGTTGCAACACAGCTGCCAGAAAGTCCTTGGCTGCTGAACACTGGCCTGAACCTCCAGCAAACGTCTGGCCTGTGACACATTGGGAGGCGTGGAACTATTCTTCTTACTGCCCTTTCAAGAAAACACTTAAGGGGGTATTAGGGGGGATGGGAGGCCAGGGTTCTGCCTGCTGGCTCAGCTTGCTTATTTTATTTACTCTTTGAGGAAAACATCGCTGGTGGTGAAGCATCTTCATTACAAAATGATGTCAATTTAAAATTGAGTTGTTATCCTCACTTCACAGGTAGGAAATCAGTGAAGAGGGATTCGATCACTTGCCCCAAAATGACATTTCTTCTTTTATTTTTTAATTTTTATTTATTTTTTATTTATCAAGATCGAGTAAGTGAGAGAAAGAGACAGATAGGGAGAGACAGACAGGAAGCAAGAGAGATGAGAAGCATCAACTCACAGCTGCGTCACCTTAGTTGTTCACTGACGCTTTATCACCTGTGCCTGGACCGGGGGGGGGGGGGCGGTGTCAGCAGAGCGACTGACCCCTTGATCAAGCCAGTAACCTTGGGCTTCTAGCCAGCGACCTTGGGCTCAAGCCAGCAACCATGGGGTCATGTCTATGATCCCACACTCAAGCTGGCAACCTCAGGGTTTCAAACCTGAGTCCTTAGTGTTCCAGGCCGATGCTCCATCCACTGTGCCATTGCCTGCTCAGGCAATCCTTCCCCAGCTAAGAGTGTTCTTTACTTGAAATTCAAGTACTTTTGACTCCCTTTTGTATATGTGTAGAAGTAGGCACTCCTGTGGGTGACAATTAGAAAGGGGAAAACTGGTGGTTGAAAGAGGAGGGGACAAGTCAGGAGCATTTGGCGACAGCACCGAGACAGAAGAAATGTGGAAGTAGCTTTTCCATTTGTGAGATGGCTTTTCATGCGGGGAGGGGCCAAGGTGTGTTTGGTCTGAAACAATTATGGGCATGGCTGCAGCTCTGTTCCTTTGGAATTGGGAGGTAGATGAGCGTTCTTACTTAGGTATCCCTCAGTCCTTTCACAAAGAGCGCCTTGAGGCAGCCCCCAAAACTCCAAGTGACTCTGCTCTGTGGATCAGCAGATGGAGACACCAACTCTAAGACCAGAAATCAGAGTACTTTTAATGTGTGTTTAGCAGACCAGGCAGAGCACAAAACAAATGCTTCGTAGTATGTAGCTGAGCCTTCACGAAGCGGAGCAAATATACAGGCACCTCATTGGAAATCCCTTCTGTGAGGTTCTACAAGGTGTCTGATGAGCCGTGGGCAGTCGGTGGACATCATTACACAAACCTCATCATGACAGATTAGATGTGTAAACTGTGCTAGGTATGCTTCTTCTATGGCATGTTGCCTAGATTATTTTATCTTTGTGAATTCTATTTTTCATGTAAGGTCTCATGTTTCTTAACCTCAAAATCTCCCACCCCTCCCTTGGGTGTCAATGGACATGACTAGATCACAATCAGCGCTCATGCTGATGGACCTGGAGGCCAGCCCATCAGCACACATCTTGTCAAGGCGCTAGGGGTGGTGTGTGCGCTGTGCGTTGGGCATGATAAATTCTTCCTGGGGGCCGAGGTGGGAATGTGGAGGAGATGGCATCCCAGCCGGGTCACAAAGGGAAAATGTGGGCTCTCCTGAGAAGACTGAGGACATTTCTGACAGAATGCAGCATGAAAAAGGCCCTGAGGTTGAGACATCATAGCTAGTTCAGGTGCCCCTTGCCTGAGATCAAGGGAGGTGACCAGAAAATGCGGGATACAGATGTGTTGCAGAATTGTGCACGCGTATTATTTTGTTAACCAGTGTCACCTCAATAAATTAAATTTTAAAAAAAAGAAAGAAAAGTGTAGGAGCCACACTCTCTGGAATCCCCCAGGCCAAACTATTGGCTGTAAGCAGCTGGGAGCCACGGAAGGATATTGAGCCTTATAGTGTGATTAATTCTATTTTTAGACAGTGCCTGGCCGAGGAACAACACAGGCTTGGACAGGAAAAACTCTTGAAATCCACCAGGAAGGAGATGATGAGGGCCTGAGCGGAGCAGTGACTGTATCTACGGGGACTGGAGACCCATCAGAGAGGGACCCAGTGGTAGAACTGTCAGTGTGAGTGACGGCTGAGATGTCCGGAGTGACAGATAGGGAAGGCCTGGCGATTTATAGCGTGGGTGATTAGGAGAAGGTGCGGTAACAAGAGACAGGGTGCACAGAGGACAAACAGGTTTGCGGGGTGGAGTGGGGATAGACTCCAGTCATAAATGCTAATGTTTTCTTCAGAAGAGCGCTGGGGTTCCTACGTTCCAAACTGGCATCACCAGGAGTTAAGGTCTTTGAGAGACTGTCAACCAAGGGAAACCACAGATGCTGGTGAGCCAGCCTGGGACCAGGACGTCTCAGTCAGTGTCCTAATTTGTGAAACCACACAGAGCCACATCACAGGGGCAGGCAGATATTTGGGGAGGTGGTGGGGTATACCAGGGGCAAAAGTCATGCTCATTTTTCCCCTTCTCTTTCAAAAGTACTCCGAGTTGATCCAATTAGGAAGGCAGACACCTGAGGTTGTTCATTAAGTAGCGACCATTGCCCTGCAGTAAGCAATCAGAAAGTAGAAAGCTTTTGGTGCTTTTCCCCTTGTTATCACCCTTGCTAGCATGAAGGGCATCTACGGAACATCTTTTGGATGTAGGGTTCTATACAGAGCTGTGAGGAGTGGCCCCCTTTCTCAAAGACGTCCAGAGAGTTAGGAAGCAGGACAGGGCATGGGTGCCCTACGTGAGATGTGCAAGCAGGATGTGCTGAGGAGTTGAAAGGCTGCAGGGAGAAGGTGGGCAGCCCCACCCTCCGTGCCTGGGGGTGGGAGTGTGGGGTATCGCACAGTGAAGGACAGGCCCTGGTCCTCAAGCCTTGGTGAGGAGGGGCGGGCAGGGGAGCCCCCGCCATGTTGCTAAGGAGCATCGACCCTGGAGCGTCTGACGCAGGTCCCTAAAGAAACTCTGTGGGTAGATAGTGAGGAGTAGAGAGGAATGGACATGTGCAAATTGTGTTTTGGCAAGACGGACAGCAGCCCAAGGGGGGGACCCAAGTTCTCTACCCCAGGTCCTAGGAATGAGGCTGCCTAGGGGACAAGGGGTCCCAAGTAGAGGAGACTTTCCCAGGGATACTTTTACTCTACTGTGAATTTCTAAGGACAGAAAGGTAAAAAAAAAAAAAGTAAGTGAACACATTTTATAATATTTTCTTAACCTCTAACATGGTCAAGAACACATTTTTCCTACTTTTCCCCTTGAGAGTTCTAAAATTCAGAGACCACCTTTTTCACTGCAGGTAACAATCTCTTCATCTGAAATAATGTGTACAATGGTGACTAAAGGTCATGATATTTAAGCGCTATTTTAACTTAAAAATGCTTTTGGGAGTATTGGTGAGTTACGCAGGTCAACGCAAATATCTACAAAACATGCACCAATTGTTCCAGAAGGAAATAATCATTGCAGAAGGGCAAACGGCCAAAGGGGCTGAAATGCCAGGTTCTTAATTTATAAAGTCAATAAAAGAACCTCTTTTGTGAGCTCTTCTCAAGTCATAGCGTATTGTCAAGTAAGTCTGGCGCTGAAATCATTTTTACGCTTAACTACTTCACACGGGCACAAAACACGGGAACCATAAACTAAAAGCTTCTTGAAAACATTTTTTTGATAAGAGACTTAAGACTAGGTAGAATTTACTCAGCTTTCAAAAATGCAGAGGCATTTCAAATGAAAAAAAGCCAGTACCTACCTACTCAGGATAAAAATACACCCTTTTTACTATCTGCCACATGGCCTATTTCACAAAACTCTTATGGCTGTCGCACTTTAGAAATTCTATTCAAGGTTTTCCTTGAGACTCGGAAAGAATGTTCCTTCTCATCTTCTAAGCAATATATCATTTTGTGTAAATATATATAGGGTTGGATTCATACTGACTTTTTTTTCTAGGTGGCTTTGTGCCAATGGAAGGAAAAAAACCCAAATAAATAACAAAGAACTATAGACACGCCCCCATCTGTGGGCTCTCCCCCTTTCTTTGGGCGTTCAAAGGCTCCACTCTGTGTGGCAATGACAGGTCTGCCACCCCCTCCAGTGAGATAAGGCATCCATGGCTCATGGCCCTGTTAACCATCATTACATCCCGTAATAATGTTGATTGACCTGATGGGAAAGGAGCCAAAACTGGCAGGTAGAAGGCACTCCCTTTGCTTTTAAGTCTAACACAGAACCTCAAGCTGCCTAAAGAAACCTGCATTTTTTTTAAAGGATTAAGAGGAAGAAAAAAACAAAACAAAACCAACAAAACTATGTTCAAAATGTATCAGATATCCCTGTAGATTAATGAAGTATTTGGGCCAATGTTTTGGATTCTCGTGGGAAAAGGCTCATTGCACGTTCACGGATGAGTTTTTAGTATAAAACACGGAACAGCTTTTGTTTTAACCTATGGTGACCAAACCTTTCATTGCTACAGTTGTAGATAGATTTCTCTAGCTAGGTTACATGAGAAAACATGTAAAATGTTCAAGATAAGATAATAAATGTGTTTCACACCTGTGTTTTCTGTTTGGATGATTCAAATTTGATATTAAGACCACTAAAACCACAGCATTTAACTCAATTTCTGCAAACACGTGCTATATTTGCATGGCTCTGAGCTTGGACTAATCACTGAGAGACATAAAACAATTTTTCCCCCAAATGAGAGGAAAGACAGATTCCTGCATGTGCACCGACTAGAATCCACCCGGCAAACCCCATCTGCGGCTGATGCTCTGCCCATCAGGGGCCATACTTGCAACCAAGCTATTTGTAGTGCCTGTGGCAGAGGTTCTACAGAAAGGGTCAGGAATGTTTTTGGCTGAGAGAGCTATAAATGCCACATATTTTAAAATGTAATTCCATGAGAGCCATACAATATGTTTAACACTAAATACAAGTAAATGTGTACATTTTATGTAAGACCAACATTTTTAAAGTACAATAAGTCTCTGAATTCTTTTTAATAACATTGTTATGCTGTTGCTAACCAATGATGAATCAAGTACTTCTTACCATTAATGCGACTTCTGGTGCTGCATGGTTTTGCTTATGGCTTTGTAGTCTGGTTGATACATGGTGAGGTTAAGCTTCATGCAGGTGTTGAGACTTCCATCCATTAAATGTGATTGTAGGTTGATCTTAAGGGTCTTTAGATGTGAGAAAGACTGCTCACATGCATATGTAGAGCCAAACATTGTCAGTACAGCAATACTCACACGCTGCAGTGTCTGGTATGTGACGGGAAACACATTCCAAGTTTTGACAATCAGCTGGTCCACAGGTTGAAGTGATTTCATTTCTCCCCACTTGTGTTTGCTCGCCAACTCTGCTTGCTGTAGTGCAAGTCTTTTATTCAGTGACTTGAACTTATTTACCCACATGTCTGAGGCCTTCAGGTCAGCAGCTTGTAGCTCAAAATCTCTGACGGAGATACCGGGGATGTAACTCAGGTTGGCGCTATCCACTGCACACTCGTGTGGATGGGTGATGAACTTAAAACGATGAGTGCACTCACGAAATTCTCCAAAGCACGCTTTGAATGACCGCAGGAGAATAGATGTGAAGCCCACTAGCTGCTGGAGATCAAGACGTTGAGCCAGGTCACTTGCTGTGCATGCATCTTTAAACTCTCCCAGTTTTTCAAAGTGTAATAAACGACCTGTTTCAATGTCAGCAATGAAGAGCACCAGCTTGTTTTCAAATGCAAACACTGCTTGTTGAAGGGATAAGACTATTTCCAACGCCTTGCATTTTCACATTGAGCTGGTTCAGATATTCAGCCATGTCTACGAGATAGTAGAACTTCAGAAGCCACTTAGTGTTAGCTAACTCAGGATGTTCAACGTTTTTCATTTCATGAAAAGTCCGGATTTCGCTCAAACAAGCTGCGAAACAGCTGAGCACCTTCCCTCTTGACAACCAATGCACATTGCTGTGCAGAAGCAGACCAGGATAATTATTCCCAACTTCATCCAGGAGTGTTTTAAACTGGCAGTCATTTAAAGCTCGGGCAACAATAAAGTTGACCACCTGAATGACCAGCAACATCACCTCACCAAGCTGTTCACCACACATCTAAGCACAAAGTGCCTCTTGATGTAGGATGCAATGAAAACTTAGGATGGGTCTCTTTTCATGTTCATGAAGAAGCGCTATGAATCCTGTT
Organism: Rhynchonycteris naso; assembly: GCA_037038555.1. Classification (NCBI taxonomy): domain Eukaryota; kingdom Metazoa; phylum Chordata; class Mammalia; order Chiroptera; family Emballonuridae; genus Rhynchonycteris; species Rhynchonycteris naso. Next base: position 106,426,759 of record CM073001.1, read on the forward strand.
TTTCCCCACCATCAGTACACACCGAAATAAGTTTATCCATCGGTAGATTTTTTTTCTTTCACAAACTCAGTGAAAGACTTGAATAAATCCTTCCCTCTTGTTGTCTCTTTCATAGGCAAAACAGCAAGATTTTCCTCACGTAGTGTGTCACCAACAGCATACCTTGCAATCACATTAAACTGGGATAAGTGGCTTACGTCTGTTGACTCATCCAAAGCAAGAGAAAAGAATGGTGCTGCATTTATGGCCTTCACTTGTGTTGCCTCGATTTGATTTGCCATCATGATGGTACAGTTGTGAACAGTTCTGCTGACAGAGGCATGTCTTTATTTGATTATCTTGTCTTTATCCGAAAAGTCGTCAAAAAGTTCATTGGCAACATCAAGCATGAATGTTTTGGCATACTCCCCATCTGTAAATGGCTTTTCGTTTCTTACAATTCCTAAAGCACCAGCAAAGCTAACCGGATTCCAGTCACCTTATTGGGTCCAAACACAGAGTTGCTGCTGACTAGCTTGCACTCTGTACAGTAGCTCTTGATATGCTTTCTTCCTGCTGTCCCCCGCTGGATATTTCGATGCAAATGTAGTATGGCATGTGTCGAAGTGCCGCTTTATATTTGTTTCATTGATGCACTTTTATCATTGCATATTAGACACACTGCAGAACCTGCTCTCTCCACAAAGGCGAATTTCTCTGTCCGTCCCTGCCGAAAAGTACGATACTCCTCATCTTTTTTTCTTTTAGCCATCTTCTTCGTCAAAAGGGTTTCTGCAATTAGCTGACTACTTGATTAAAAGGAGGGAAGTTTACTTCCTGACCTCACAATGACCCGTGTACATTACGCATTATCCAATAAAAATTTGGTGTTGTCCCAGAGGACATCTGTGATTGGCTCCAGCCACCCGCAACCATGAACATGAGCGGTAGGAAATGAATGGAATGTAATACATGAGAATGTTTTATATTTTTTAAGTTATTATTTTTTTTATTAAAGATTTGTCTGTGAGCCAGATGCAGCCATCAAAAGAGCCACATCTGGCTCTCGAGTCATAGGTTCCCTACCCCTGCTCTACAGAGCCATCCTCAGAGCTTGGGGCCAATGTGCTTGAACCAATCGAGCCATAGCTATTTGAGGGGAAAGGAAGAGAGAAAGAGAGAGAAGGGGAAAGGGAGGGGTAGAAAAGCATATAGTCACATCTCCTGTGTGCCCTGACCTGGAATTGAATCCCAGACATCCACACACCAGGCAGATGCTCTATCACTGAGCCAACTGGTCAGGACCTATAAAACAATTTTTAAAAACTCATTTATTGATTTCAGCAAGAGAGGAAGGGAGAGAAAAAGAGAGACAGGAACACTAAAGTGCTCCTGTATGTGCCCTGAACTGGAAATCAAACTGGCAATTGCACCTCAGGATGATGCTCTAACCAACTGAGCTATCCAGCCAGGGCCATAAGACAATTTAAAAACTTTTTTTTCTCCTTAAGTATCTGCTGCATTCTATTTTCAGCCCCCAGGAGTTTCTGGTTTTGCACTATTACCATAGTTACTGGATCTGAGACCCTGAGAAATTGTACTTGATTTTATTTCCCTCTAAGATGGTCACCTAAATGGTAAAATTATGTTTCATTGTAGTGGTATGGAATTATTTAACAAAAAATATAATTTTTTCATAAAAGAGATTCTACCCAAATCAATAAATTTCACAAGTCACTCTAGTGGTAAAATAATGTATTAGCGCCCATGAAAGGAGACTAAACATTTTATTCCTGGCCCTCCACAGGATACCTTCCTGGGAAGCCAGCTCCTCTGAGCCCTGGGCCTGCCTGGAGTGTCCACCTCTTCCTCCTCCACGCCCCCCCCCCCACTGAGTCCCACTTGTACATGTCATGGTACTTAGCCTACTGCTGCCTTATTTCATGACAGTGGACCTTTGCGAAAATGGCTGAGGCAAGCATTTTGGAAGAGATAGGGCTTGCAGAACCCCTGTTGGCCTGCTCCAGGGCCCATCTACATCTGAGCCTGGCAGGGACCCAGAGGACACATGTAGGTGGGGGCTCTTTGGCCATCTCACCCTTGAACCCAGAGGCCATCTGGGGAAGGAGACAAAGAAGGGAAAATCAACCGTGATAGGGATTTGAACTTTCACTTGGCTAAATATTTACCCCAAAGTGACTGTTTCAGCCCCAAAGAGACTGACATCTTTAATTGGTAGGACTGAAGATTCAAGGGGCATTCCTCCGAGCAGGATAAAAGCTTGGGAAAAGTTACAGATAATAAAGTCAAGTGGCATTATTTTTATAGGTTGTGTGTGGTGAAATCAATTTTGACTCTGTTAATATTGTAAGTTTCTTGAGAGCAAAGACTGCTCAAGTCTCTGGAGAGACAGCGTAGTGCAATAGTTTATTCCAGATTAGTTGTATGATTTTGGGTAAGCTACTCAACCCCCGTGGGTTTCAGGTGCCCCATCTGTAAAATGAGAATAACAACATCATGCAGTTGTTATAAGAATAAAATTATTATTAGGTCTGTCCATAAGACTAGAACAGATCTGAGGGCTGCGGTTCTTGTGTACCCCGCCAAATCCCTCTCCTAAGAGGACGTGCTGCTTGTTTCAATCGTTCCTTCCTCTTCACAGCCAAGTAGTATTCCACAGCATGGATATACCACCTCCATCACCTGCTAATGGCTATTTGGGTTGTTTTCCTTTTTGGGCTGTTTCAGACAAAGTTGCTCTGAATATGTGTGTATAAGTCATGATGTGGAAATGTGCTGTTATTTTTCTTGGTTAGATACCCATGAGTGCAGTGACTGACATATGAGAGGTGCACTATTCACTTTTGAGAAACCACCAAACTGTTTTTCTAAAGTGGTGTTTAATATTCCCACTAGCAGTGGGAGCGCCAGGTGCTTCAAACCCTCGCTAACGCTAGGGTTGGTCTTCTAGAACGTCAGTCATTCCGGTGGGCGTGCAGCAGTCTCTCCTGGTTTTAACTTGCATTTTCCTAATCACTAACAATAATCAAGCGCCTTTCGTGTGCTTACTTGTTCTCTGTATGTTTTCTTCGGTAAAGTGTCTGTTCAAATCATTTTTTCACTTTTAATTGTTGTATTTATTGAGTTATAAGAATTATTTGTATGGATACAAATATCTTTCTCCAGTTTCTTTTTTGCCTTTGACTTAAGTCACGTTATCAATCCTTTCCTTTTGGCTTCTGGTTTTCAGGCATGCTTAGAAAGTCCTTCTCTGTTCCAACCTCATCAAAGCATTCATACTTGTTTTCTTCTAATATTCCTAAGGCTTTAAGATGTTTTGATCTTTGACCCATATGGGATTTACTTTGGGGGATAAAGAGTAAGAAATGATCTGATTTAAAAAGCAAACTTATCTCTAAAATATAATGAATATACATCTCTGGATACCATTTATATAACACTGTTGTTTTAATTTTCTCAAAGAATATTTATAATTAAACAAAATAGCCTGACCTGTCGTGGCGTAGTGGATAAAGCGTCAACCTGGGAACACTGAGGTCGCCAGTTCAAAACCCTGCACTGGTCTGGTCAAGGCACATAGGGGAGTTGATGCTTCCAGCTCCTCCCCCCTTTCTCTCTCTCTCACTCTGTGTCTCCTCTCTAAAATGAATTTAAAAAAAAAAATTTAAACAAAATAAATTCAAAGCTCCCTCATTTTCCAATATACATTGTATAAGCACAATGGATACATATATGTGATATATGTTTGTATGTCTATCTATGTACGGATATACAAGGCAAAGAATTCTATTTCCCATGATTCTCTAGACTGTTCTATTACAATTCAACATTAAATTCATTATTAAAATATCTTCCACAGAAAGTCTCTATTTTATTTTTCTCATTTTTTCACCTTCCTGGATCCTGAAGATTTCTTTTCCCCTTCACTGTATTTTTTTTTAAAAAGTCTCTTTTCAATTAAGCTCACTTCTTCATGGAGGGAATAGGTCTTTATTCTTAGCAGGAAGGAGAAGAGATTTAGTATAAACTGATAGCTCAGGGAAAAATTGGATTCTTCATAGGTCGTCACATGTTTACAATAGCTAGAAGAGAAGAAAAAGGGAGATGTTATCTTTAAATGGCCATCTAGAAACGCATGCATCTCTCCCTTGAACATCTTCCAAATGGAAATAAATATATATGTTAGACTTAAAATAGTAATCTGGACTGAAAGGAAACTTAGAAAACTTAGGTAAAACTCCTTAATTTTACAAAGGAGAAAACTTTAGCACTGCCTCTGGTCACCACACAAGGGACACACAGGTGGTCCTGGAACCAGGTGTCACAACTCCTGGCCCAGAGGGTCTGCCACTTTAGGTGGGTCCTTACTTCATATCATGAGCAAGGCAAACAAAAACACACAGGGAGAGATTCTGGACCTATTTTTTAAAACAAACAAAAGAAAACAAACAAGCTAAAACCGCCACCCAAAATAAGACACTAGACTTAATCCTGCAGCTTTCAATCCTGTATGTATTATAGGAATAAGAGTTTGCAAAGCAATTTCACTTATTTTAAAGCAGTAGTACCTGAATTTAACCAAATTCCTATCACCAAATCTCTAACTGCCAATCTCTCACTAACTCTGACTATACCAAGGTATAGGCAATCAGGGGACAGAGGAACATGGTAAATGGCTCAGATAAATGGCTCATGGTAAATGGGACAGAGATAACAATTATATGGTACGGGAAATCATATAGAACACATGATCTAGATTACTCAATAAGTAAATTGCAAGGGGAAAAAAAAGAGATAAAGGAGGAATTTACAAACTAAACCACTTAAAGGATATCTCAGCTACTTACAATTGTGTGGACCTCATTTGGATTCTGACTTATCTAAAAAAGCAGATGACAATCAGGAAACTCTAAAAAGTGACCACGTGTTTGATAATATTAAGGAATTATTTTAGGGTTTTTAAAATGTCTAATGGTATTATGGTTTTGCTTTTTTAAAATTTACTAATTGAATTTAGAGAGACAGAGAAGAAAGAGAGGGAGGGAGAGAGAGGGAAGCATTCATTTGTTGTTCCATTTAGTTGTGCTTTCATTGGTTGCTTCCTGTATGTGCCTTGCCTGGGGTTGAAATCGTGACCTTGGTGTTTTGGGACGATACTCTAACTGACCATGCTAACTGGCCAGGGCTTTAAAACTATTTCAGTGTTTGGAATTTACTTCCAAATATTCTGGAGGGTTGTGTGTGTGGGTGACTGAGCTGAGATATTAGTGAAGCAAGTCTAACCTTGTTGAAGCTGAGTGACAGGCACATTCTAGCTACTATTCTCTCTTCTTTTGACTTTTCATTTTTTTTCTTTTTGAGAAAGAGGAAGCAAGAGAGAGGGACAGGGATGAGAAGCATCAAATCATAGTTGCGTCACTTTAGTTATTCACTGATTGCTCCTCATCTGTGTTTTGACCAGGGGCTCCAGCCAAACCAGTGACCCCTTGCTCAAGCCAGCAACCTTGGGATCAAGCCAGTGTGACCTTGGATTCATATTGGGGATTCCACAATCAGGCCAGCAACCCTGGGCTCAAGCTAGTGAACCTGCACTCACACCAGCAACCTTGGGGTTTCAAACCTAGGACCTTAGCATCCCAGGTCGACGCTCTATCCACTGCATGTCCACCAGTCAAGTAGCAGAGGTCTATATTTATTTATTTATTTTTACAGGGACAGAGAGTCAGTCAGAGAGAGGGATAGACAGGCACGGAGAGAGGTGAGAAGCATCAATCATTAGTTTTTCGATGCCGTCGCAACACCTTAGTTGTTCATTGATTGCTTTCTCACATGTGCCTTGACCGCGGGCCTTCAGCAGACCAAGTAACCCCTTGCTGGAGCCAGCGACCTTGGGTCCAAGCTGACGAGCTTTAGCTCAAGCCTGATGGGCCCGCACTCAAGCTGGCGAGCTCGGGGTCTCGAACCTGGGTCTTCTGCATCCCAGTCTGATGCTCTATCCACTATGCCACCGCCGGGTCAGGCAGCAGAGGTCTATATTTAAAGATGGGGCAGTGTAGGTGGGAGCAAGATGGCGATGGAGTAGGCAGACGTACCTACTTCCAACTCCCAGAACCAAAGTGGATTATAACTCAATTTTAAGAACCATCATCTGGATAAACCAACTTAGAACTAAACTAAGTGGACTCTTCAACCAAGGAACACAGAAGAAGCCACATTGAGACTGGTAGGAATAGTGAAAACGCAAAGTGGGCTGGCCAGCTCCCTGGAGCAAACGGCACCCTGGAGAGACCCACGTGGCGGGAGGAGAGTTTGGCGGAGAGGGAGGGACCTGGGTCCCAGGAACAAAGCCCCAGCCTGCAGTCGCAGAGCCTAGAAGAGGCGTTTGGACAGTATTGAGCTGTGAAACAAGTGAGGATACTGTTTGTGAGAAAGAGACAGTTTTCTCAGACCCAGGATTCTTTTTAAAGGGACAGCGCAGAAAACCTCTCTCACAACCACGCACCCAACGCTCCAGGGAACGGGGACAGAGAGAACCAGAGCAGCGGGAAGAGAGTGTGGACTGAAGGCACAGGGACAAACACTCTGAGGGACAGCCACCCTAACCCCTGGACTGAGTCACTTCCCTAATCAAAAACGAATATTTCCCCTGGAACTAGCAATACCAGCAAAGGGAGACAGGACACCAGCCAAACAAGCTCTCCCGCGGCAATTAGAGCAGAGCTGCTTAGAGGGAGGGAGCTCCCAGGTCTACAGTATGGAGTGTTAGGGCCCTTCCTACTCTGCTGAGGGCTGCTGGAGGGATGGTGGTGGCGGGATGCTGAAACGCGGTTCTGTTGGCAGGGGTGGAGGCCCAGCCGGTGTGAGCTCGGTCTAGCCCAGCAGGGGCAGAGGGGAGGGGATGCGCGAAAGCAGTCCGGCAGCTGCGGGCCCGCCTGTAACCCCACCTGTGGGGAGAAAGCGGGAGGCCAAGAACGGGCAGAGATCTGCTCTGTGACCCTGCGCAAGCCGGCCCTGACCGCGGGGACGGGGCTAGGACCAGGGATAGGTGGAGGCTCGCGCTGAGCTCATGCCAGCAGGCCCAACCCACCGAAGAAACTGCGGTTTCCCATCCTGCGTGCGTGAGTTAACTCTAAACGTGGGGGTGGGGTAGAGCCTGGGATGAGCAGAAGTCCGCAGCTGAGCGCACACCAGCAGCCACGCCCAGCCCAATAAACCTTGGTTTGTAACCCTGCGCAGGAGGGCCCTGGCCTCGAGGGCGGGGCTAAAGCTCCCCACGGGCAAAGGCTCACAGCTGAGAGCACGTCAGAAGCCCCGCCCAACCCGCGAAACAGTGGCGAGCAGGCTCTGACCATGGGTGCTGGGCGGAAGCCCGGAAACAGGCTGGGTCCGCAGCTGAACAAAGGTGCTCACCTCTACCCTTGGTGTTGAGGCTTGTGGCTTGAGTGACAGCCCCTCCTGTGGAGGAGAGGCGAAAATCACAGCAACAGCCGCAGTGGACCAGCACTGGCAACGCCCATACCCAACCACGCTAGGCAGCAGCAGAGGCGGTGGCGGGCCTGCAGACAGACCACACCTAGAGAACCCAAAGGCAACACCTACTGGACTCCAGTGGCCACAACTTGCTTATACACAGACAAAATGGGCAGGCAGAGGAATGCAAACCAAATGAATCAAGAGAAATTCCCAGAGAAGGACCTGAATGAACCAGATATAACCAAATTACCAGAAGCAGAATTTAGAATAATGATAGTTAAGATGTTCAAAGAAATTAGAGCAACAGTGGAGAGTCACTATGAACACCTAAATAAAGAGATAACAAGTATAAAAAATGAAATTGAAATAATAAAAACGAATCAGACAGAAATGACAAATACAGTATCAGAACTGAAGACCACAATGGAAGGAATTAAAAGCAGGATGAATGACGCTGAGGATCGAATCAGCGAGTTAGAGGACACAATAAACAAAGGCACAGAAGCAGAGAAGAAAAAGGAAAAGAGACTCAAAAAATGTGAGGAACCTCTAAGGGAGCTCTGTGACAACATGAAGAGAAACAACATTCGCATCATAGGGGTTCCTGAAGAAGAGGAGAGAGAACAAGAAATAGAAACTTTGTTCAATCAAATCATAGATAAGGGGTTAATAACCAAAATTTATAAAGAACTTATAAAACTCAACACCAGGAAGACAAACAACCCAATCAAAAAATGGGCAAAAGAAATGAATAGAAATTTCTCCAAAGAGGACATACAGATGGCCAACAGGCATAAGAAAAAATGCTCAACATCACTAATCATTAGAGAAATGCAAATTAAAACCACAATGAGATATCACCTCACACCAGTCAGAATGGCGCTCATCAGCAAAACAACACAGAATAAGTGCTGGCGAGGATGTGGAGAAAAGGGAACCCTCTTGCACTGCTGGTGGGAATGCAGACTGGTGCAGTCACTGTAGAAAACAGTATGGAGATTCCTCAGAAAATTAAAAATCAAACTGCCTTTTGACCCAGCTATCCCACTTATAGGAATATACCCTAAGAACACCATAGCACTGTTCGAAAAGAAGAAATGCGCCCTCATGTTCGTGGCAGCATTGTTCACAATAGCGAAGATCTGGAAACAGCCCAAGTGTCCGTCAGAAGACGAGTGGATTAAAAAGCTTTGGTACATATATACTATGGAATACTACTCAGCCATAAGAAATGATGACATCGGATCATTTACAACAAAATGGATGGACCTTGATAACATTATACGGAGTGAAATAAGTAAATCAGAACAAAACTGAGAACAGCATGATTTCATAGATAGGTGGGACATAAAAGTGAGACAATGAGACATGGACAAGAGAGTGGTGGTTACGGGGTGGAGTGAGGGAGGAGAGGATGAGATAGGGAGGAGGGGAGGGGCACAGGGAAAACCAGACAGAAGGTGACAGAGGACAATTTGACTTTGGGTGACGGGTATGCAACATAATTGAATGATAAGATAACCTGGAGATGTTTTCGTTGTACATATGTACCCTGATTTATTGGTGTCACCCCATTAAAATTAATAAAAAAAAAAGATGGGGCAGTGTAAACCCTTTGTATGAGAAGTGCAGCCCTCTATATGAGTTCAAATGCATGCAAAGGGAATAGGCTGACATATGCACCACATACAAATAGAACCTTAGTGACAGTTTGGTGATCTCAAGTATGCTCAAAATGCCATATGACATTTGAGCACTACTTTTTACCAGTTTTAAAAATTAAATATAAATCTTAAACAATTCAAATCACTTCTCCGGGACACCCCAAGCGCCTCCATTTCCCATGAAGACAACCTGAAACTCCAGCTGTGCCTCCTCCTGAGGAAGGACAGAGGAACCACCTGCCCCTCTCAGGACGTCAGGGACAGATGCCCTATTAGCCAGCACCTCTGGAAGGTCTCTGGCCCTAACTAATTCTCTGTCACCAGCCTTTGTACAGACAGGGAATTCTGTAAATGGGAGGAGTATTAGGGGCAGTTCATCCATATAGATAATCAGTCAGCTCTGCTGCAGGCAGAAAGCATAACCAAGTGCTCACATCTGAAGTCTCCGGCAGCTTTTGGAGAAGCACCGTGAGGAGCGCACACAGGTGTGAGCTCCAGCTAACTCAGGCCCAGCAGGGCACGTGACAAGGCAAAGACCAGTGGCACAGAGCTGCCTGACTTACGGGTCTCGCGCGGGCTCCTCACGGTCCAGGACTGTAAACAAAATCTTAAACTCTGGAAAAGCCATGGCACTGACCATTGCCAAGGCACAAGCACCTCAGGGGTGAGGCTGACCCCAGGGTAGTAATTTGGCCTTTTGTGGCTGCTGCTGTGAAGACACTGCCCCTCTTTAACCCTCTTAGACTCTCTGAGCATGTTTAGAGCAGTTAATTTTAATACAGGTAACTTCATTTTATAATCTTCATCTGATTATCTTGATAGACAACTCAGGAAGTAAAATTTGAAAAGAAAATTAATTTTGATTAAAATCAGAATGATCATGGTTATCATTTATTGAGTATTTACTATGTGACAGACACCAAATAAATACCTCCTTTGACTCTCGTAAGAACCCTATGGGGCAGCTTCCATTGTTCATTCATTCAACAAAAACTGGGTGAGTACCTAGGCCCTGATACAGTCCTGGTGATGGTGGTGGTAATAGTGGTGGTGATGGTGGTGGTGGTGATGATGGTGGTAATGGTGGTGATGGTGATGATGGTGGTGGTGATGATGGTTTTGGTGATGGTGGTGGTGATGATGGTTTTGGTGATGGTGGTGGTGATGATGGTGATGATGGTGGTGATGATGGTGATGGTGGTGGTGATGATGGTGATGGTGGTGGTGATGATGATGGTGGTTGTGATGGTGGTGATGACGGTGGTAATGATGGTGATGGTGGTGGTAATGATGGTGATGGTGGTGGTGATGATGGTAGTGATGATGGTGATGGTGGTGATGATGGCTTTGGTGATGGTGGTGGTGGTGGTGATGGTGGTGGTGGTCTTGGGGGGACTGGTTCTATTTTAGACAGGATGGTTAAAAAAGGCCTCCGTGGAGAACTGAAAGAACTGAACTTGTGTGGATATCCAGGGGAGGAGCCTTCCAGACTAAGGCACAACATATGCAAAGGCCCGTGTGGGGACTGTACTCGGCAAGTTCAAGGAACAGTTAGGAGCCCAATGTATACGGGGCAGTGAACACAGGAAGGGGTAGCTGAGGCGGTCAGAGAACAGCAGGGCTTGTAGGCTTTCCTCTAAATGAGACGGGATCCACTGGAGGTGGTGAGGGGAGGAAACGGGCAGCATTACACCCCACTTTATAATCAGGGCAACAGAACTGTAGAGATGGTAAACATATATATATATATATATATATATATTTTTTTTTTTTTTTTTTTTTTTTTTTTACAGGGACAGAGAGAGAGAGTCAGAGAGAAGAGACAGTCAGAGAGAGGGATAGATAGGGACAGACAGACAGGAACAGAGAGAGATGAGAAACATCAATCATTAGTTTTTCATTGCCGTTGCAACACCTTAGTTGTTCATTGATTGCTTTCTCACATGTGCCTTGACTGCGGGCCTTCAGCAGACTGAGCAACTCCTTGCTGGAGCCAACGACCTTGGGTCCAAGCTGATGAGCTTTTTGTTTTGCTCAAGCCAGATGGGCCCGTGCTCAAGCTGGCAAGCTTGGGGTCTCGAACCTGGTCTTCCACATCGCAGTCTGACCCTCTATCCACTGCACCACCGCCTGGTCAGGTGAGATGGTAAACATCTTACCCACAGCAGCAAGTAGAGGAGCTGGGATACGAATAGCCAAATTCATTACCACATTCCCTTAACCACTGTGGGAGACTGCCGTATAGACAAGTTCTATGTCAACACAGGAACAAGATTAGAAAAAAAAGTTTTCACAATGAGAAAAGTCTTTATAATCTAAAACTTTTTTGAGATATGATTGACATATAAGTTTTAAGTGCACAATATGACGGCGAATAGATTGTGGGATGATTATCACAATAAGATGGGTCAACACCTCCATCCCTAAAACTCTTAAACAAGACTTAATGTATAATTCCTATTTTCTTATAAGCCTGTATTAACAAACAGCCTATCTGGCTCTCATGACAGTCAATTCCCTTAAATTTTATGCGTCTTAAAAAAAAAAAAGGATTTTATTTACTGATTTTACAGAGGGGGAGGAAGCAAGAAATATCAACTCATAGTTGCTTCACTTTAGTTGTTCATTAATTACTTCTCATATGTGCCTTGAAGGGGTAAACCCAGGATTTTGAACCGGTGACGTCAGCATTCCAGGTCAATGTTTTATCTACTCTGCCACCACAGGCCAGGCATATGTGACTTTTTTTTAATTAGAAAAGAATAGTACTTCAGGGAAAACTAGAGATTTTATCAGGTTTTTGTCCTTTGATTTCTACAAGTATCACGTACCTTTTACAGAATTTCTGTGTACTAAGCCAATATAGTGAGTTCTTGGTTATCACTGACTGGCCTTTCTTCTGCAGTATTCCCTGGAGGCTGTGTCCATGGAAACAAGTTCTGTTGGTGTCTTCTTCACTCCAGTTGAACTGAAAACTTGATGGGCTTTTCTTTGCAACAGTTGGAGTTGAATCAACCAGTGTGCTAAATTGTTTTTGCAGATTCAACACCATTTCTGGAAATGGAAGAAAAGACTGAAATAAAAATGAATGTTAAATCCCTATAAAGTCTGTAGTTCACTTGGTAGTAAGGTCCCCATGTTGGTTTCTTACTATGACAAGTGCTAATTGAAACCGGACGAGGGGTCTAGGGGGAGCTACTTAGAAAAGGCTAAAATAAAATAGTTAAGTTTTAGGTTATATATATATATATATATATATATATTTTACCACTTTAAAAAAACGAGTAAGACAACCTAAAGGCAATTCTCCAAATCAAGAGTTTTGAGAGTCATAGGAAGACAGGACTGTGGGTTGTGGTGGGAACCACGTAAGTCTGGCATATGGGCTCATTCCTAAAATAAATCCTATGAAGATTTCTTACAGGGGATGTTGTGTCTTTGGATGTACATTGGAACACTTGTTAAAGAAGAAAAAATTATTTGTGCATTCACTTTTCAAGTCAAGATACATAGCTGTTTTACAACTGTGTTGCTACCTGGCATTCGTGAGAGGATGAAACTCACCTCTCCTTTTGTAGACCACCGATTTGTCAATGGAGGAGTAGTACAGTGGCTTTTCGCTCTTCCACACATACCTGTACAAGGTAGGAAAACTGTTGGAGCAGGATAAAAAGAGAAACCTACTCCCAGTTCAGAGAAGTTTCTCTAAAGCAACGTCTGAAATTCCTGAAGTTCAGCGTATGAGCGCTGGCGTGGAGTGACTGAGGGACCCGTGCCTGCACTCACATCAGCAGTCAGCATGCAGCACCGGAGCAGAGAGCAGGCCAGCGGGATGACGGGGCCTCCCACGAGCCTACAGCGGCCGCAGGACCCTGAATAAGCTGTCACTCATACAATGAATGCACAAATGAGCTCCCTCACCACAAAGCCGCCCTGCCGCCTTGTCTCATAAGGAGAAGCCACCTGAGAAACAACTGCTTCTCCTCGTCTTTGCCCAACTGCCCTTTTGTTGAGGATTGAGTCAGTGATTCTTCTGCTTCTGATAGCTTAGCTGACAAAGTAAACAGTAAGTGCCAGCCTGCCATCATTCAATGCCTAGAAATCAGTCCTGACCCTGTTGGGAACAAGAAGGAAAGATCTGGATTCCAGCAGACACAGTCCTTACAGTCCCTGCACGGACTAGCCACCCTTCCCTCGGGAAGTCCTGCCAGGGAAGTTCCACTATGAAATGGAAATCCCGCATTGACCTACAAAATACAAAGAACATTCCCTCCAGAGCGAAGAACGAGAGTCATGTAGGGATCCTTCAGATTGGAGGAGCACCCTCGAGTCAGGTTCAAGGGCCATAGCAGGCTCTGCCTCCAGTTATAGGGACCCTGCCGGGCTTCACCAAGCGGCCTGCTGCTCTGGAACAAAGAGCACTTAATGTTCATTTTTTGGTCCCATTTTCATCAACTCTTGAGTTTCCCAAAGTGAAGGATTTTCCTAATTTACCATAAAATATAAGAACTGCCACCATGGCCAGATAGCTCAGTTGGTTAGGGCATCATCCCGAAACACAGAGGTTGCCGGTTCAATCCCCATTCAGGGCACACACAGAAACAGATTGAGGTTCCTGTCTCTCTCTCTCTCAAATCAATAAAATAAACATTAAAATAAAAAGAACTACCTTCTTCTTGATCTCAGGCCATAATCTTATTTTGTGAGGCCATGTAGTAATAGGAAGAGGACTGACTCAGAGGACCTGGTTCTACCACTTCCTAGTGCTGTGACCTCGTGTGAGTCATTCATGACAAATTCTGGAGGTTCTCAAAGGTGGAGACTGTCCCACCCTTCTTTGCGTCCCTAATATTGGCAGTGAATGGCATGTGGAAAGGACTCATTCATTTATATATTGAGAATATATTTTGAATGGAAGAATAAAAGAACACAGAGAACTTCAACATCTCTAAAGCAGTCTACTTTTATAGGGTTGTTGTGAAAACTAAGATAATGCACGTAATGATTCTTTGACTTCTATACAATTGTCAGAAGTGATTAATGCCCAGTGCTTGACAAAGTGTCTGACTAGAAGACACTCAAGTAGTATCTGGATTTTCTACAAAAAAAAAAAAACAAAACAAAAAACGGCTAAGGAATAAAAAATCAGGAATTTATATACAGTGTGTCCCTAAAGTCAAGGTGCACTTTTGACAGGTCAACCAGTCAAAAGTGCACCATGACTTTACGAACACACTGTATTTTTATTTTTTAAATTTATAGTATTTAGTTATGGGTACTTTTTCACCATTCTTTTTTAATGCTGAAAGAAAATGCATTAAAAAGGAAACATTTTAGTAATATTATGATAGCAAATGCCATTTTAACCAATTTAAGAATTAAGATTTTTTCCAAGGATTTCAAAGAGACTTCATCAAATCAGTAAAATCTTGATGTGGTATAAAACAAAAATGTTAACTTTTTACTTTGAATTCTTATGGGAATTTAAAATATTAAGACAGAAATGGAACTTTTCTAATTATCACGGAGCAGTAGAGGCGTCATCACTGTTAACAGGTGACAGTCTACCCAAAAATGATGTGTAAAGTAAATTTTAGCGGGCTATACCATATTTAACATATATCAGTGAACTTGTCATTTACCCCTACTAAATGAGTTTGTAATTCTTTTAGATACCTTTTTTGTTATTTGTCTTCTTAAATAATAAAAGTAACAACACACTCAAGGTAAAAAGAAAAATCTCAAATAGAGTCTCAAAAAGAGGTTCCCTGAACAGTTCTAATTCCACTATCTGGATAAACTCACTGCTAAAAATTCCTTGTGAATACCTAGTCTAGATAGATGTTCTTAAGCATTTATAATAAATGCCTACACAGGTATCAGGGATGTGACAGTCAAGGAGGCATTATGAGTTCCTTGGGGTCACAAGCCAAGAAAATGCAGAAGGCAATTTAAAATCACAGCACTGTTTATATCCGTATTTTTCCACTGCTGGTCCGCCAGAAATTTCGTGCAGGTCTGTGAGAGCTGTCCACCTGATGTCGTATGAAGATTATCGAATCCTATAATCAGCATTGCCAACTCTTTCGCAGTCCAACACCGGTCCACGGACCGGCAGTTGAAAAACAATGGTTTATGCGTCTCCTTCAGAATTTACTTTATTTTGCTTATCTCTTTCCCAAACTACAAAGCTACAAAAAACGGAGGTACACAACAAAGTCGTAATGTTTCCTACAGGATGCCACAAAGTCCTGTACTGTTCTGCTAGCTCTACAGATAGACACCGTCAGGTAACCAGCACCGCAATCTGTGCAGAGAGCAGCTCCATCGCTCCCCGAATCCCTCACGCTTCTGACAGTCAACCTCATCCAAACCCCCAGGTCTCATCTCAGCAACCGCGGACCTGATTTTCCATCCCTATAGTTTAACCTTTTGCAGACTGTCAGATAAATGAATCACATAGTATGTAACCTTTTGAGTCTTTCATTTAGCATAATGCATTTATGATTCACACTTATTGCTGAGTATACCAGAAGTCTGTTCCTTTTTATTCCAGTGTACATATATACTACAGTTCATTTTTCCATTCACCAGCTGGAGGGGGTTTGGATTGTTGCCAGTTTGGCCGTTGTGAATTAAGCCACTATAAACATTCATATATTAGGTTTCTGTGTGAACTTGTTTTTCATTTCATTTCGGTAAATATTTAGAATTGAAAACTAATGAGTAGAATAATAAGTATATATTTAACTTTATGAGAAATAGCCAATCTTTCTAAAATGACTGTATCATTTTGCATTCCCAAGTTTGTCACCATCATTTTTTTGTTGGTTTTGTTTTTCAGCCATTCTAATTGGTGTGGAATGACATGTCATCATGATTTTAATTTGGATTTCCCTACCAACAATGGTGAACATTTCATGTATAACCTATACATCTTCTTTGGCAAAGTTTTGTTTTTTCCATTTAAAAAACTAGGTTGTTTTCTTATTACATGATAATTTTTTTTATATTCTGGATATAAACCTTTTATCAGATAAGTGACTTGACATGTCTCGCAGCCTGTAGCTTCTCATTCTCTTAACAGTGTCTTTTGAAGAGCAGTTCTTTCCTCTTGATAAAATCCAATTTATCTTTTTTCTTTTATGGATCACGCTTTTAATAACTTTCCTCTCACAACATGGAAGATGATGTCCAGAAGAACAGAGAGAAAAATTAGAAACTTATGTCAACAATGGGGTGGAGTAGGCTGAGACAGACAGGTAGTCACATGCATAATGGCTTTATGCCCAAACGTTGTTCGTTAGTTATTTACATATGCTACCTCATTTTTTAATTTAGAAATTAAATTTAATGGGGTGACATTGGTCCATAGAACACAGGTTTCAGGTAAACATCTCTATAGCATTTGAACTTTTCATTGCATTGTGTGCCCATCACCCAAAGTCAAATCATTTTCTGTCACCATATTTGTCCCTCTTACTCCCCTCCCCCACACCCCTACTCCCTGGTAACCACTTCACTTTTGTCTATGTCCATGTGGCTCAGTTTTATATCCCATCTATGTTTGAATCACATAGTTTACAGCCTTTTCTGATTTACTTATTTCACTTAGCATAATGTTCTCAAGGTCCATTCATGTTGTCACAAATAGCAGTATGTCATCATTTCTATGGCTGAGTAGTGTCTATATGTACCCATCTTCTTTATCCAGTTTTCTATCGAGGGACACTTTGGTCGTTTCCATGTCTTGGCCACTGTGAATAATGCTGCAATGAACATGGGGTTACAGGTGTCTTTGTGTACCAATGATTTCAAGTTTTTCAAGTAGATACCCAGTAAGGGGATGATTTCTGGGTCATATAGTAGCTCTATTCTTAAACTTTTGAGTAACTGCCATACTGTCTTCCATAATGGCTGTACCAGTTTACATTCCCACTGGCAGTGAACGAGGGTTCCTTTTTCTCCACAACTTCTCCAACATTTGCTATTACTTGTTTTGTTGATAATAGCCATTCTATTAGGTATGATGTGGTATCTCATTGTATTTCTGACTTGCATTTCTCTAATGGCTAGTGAAGATGAGCATCTTTTCGTATATTTATTTGTTGTTTGTATGTCTTTTTGGGAGAAGTGTCTGTTCAGGTCCTCTCCCCATTTTCTGAATTAATTTTTATGCATGGGGACAAACTGTAGTCAAGTTTCATTCTTTTACATGTGGCTTTCCAATTTTCCCAGCACCATTTATTGAAGAGGCTTTTCTCCATTATGTGTTTTAGGCTCCTTTGTCAAAAGATTATTTGCCCATATATTTGTGGTTTTATTCCTGAGCTCTTGGTTCTGTTCCATTGGTCTGTGTGTCTCTTTTCCTGCCAATTCCACGCTGTGTTGATTATTATGGCTCGTACTATAATTTGAAGTCAGCATCTACTCTCTGAAGTGGGATCTTAGTAATGGATCCTATAAACAACCTTCTACCTGAGGCTGGTGTGTCCCAGGAAAACACCCAGAGACCCAATTAAAGAGACATTTCTCCTCTGACTGGGAAGCAGAAGAACTGGGCTCCTGGGTGTCCAGGAGTTATCAGAACACATCCACCTCCCACCTCTTTTCCGTCATCATCACCCATCAAGCACAAATCGTGAGAAACCGTTATTCTTCTCACTTTTTGACAAGAATCCTCTTCCCCATTGGGTTTTATTCATCCCTGGAAGTCTGTTTCCCTATTTAAAATCTCTCTCAAATTAGAGGAAAAAAATCTAGTTCTACCTGTGAAAAATGAAATTTAGTTCTTTTTTTTAAAATTTTTATTTTATTCATTTTAGAGAGGAGACACAGAGTGAGAGAGAAAGAGAAAGTGGGGGAGGAGCTGGAAGCTCAACTGCCATATGTGCCTTGACCAGACCAGTGCAAGGTTTTGAACTGGCGACCTCAGTGTTCCCAGGTCGACGCTTTATCCACTGCGCCACCACAGGTCAGGCTTTTTTTTTTAATTTACAGGGACAGAGAGAGAGTCAGAGAGAGGGATAGATAGGGACAGACAGACAGGAATGGAGAGAGGTGAGAAACATCATCATTAGTTTTTCGTTGCCGTTGTGACACCTTAGTTGTTCATTGATTGCTTTCTCACATGTGCCTTGACCGCGGGCCTTCAGCAGACCGAGCCACCCCTTGCTGGAGCCAGCGACCTTGGGTCCAAGCTGACGAGTTTTTTGCTCAAGCCAGATGGGCCCGTGCTCAAGCTGGCGAGCTCGGGGTCTCGAACCTGGGTCTTCCACATCCCAGTCCGATGCTCTATCCACTGCGCCACCGCCTGGTCAGGCTGAAATTTAGTTCTTTTTTTTTTAATTTATTTTATTTTTATTTTATTCATTTTAGAGAGGAGACACAGAGTGAGAGAGAGAGAGACAGAGAGAGAGAAAGGGGGGAGGAGCTGGAAGCATCAACTCCCATATATGCCTTGACCGAACCAGTGCAGGGTTTTGAACTGGCGACCTCAGTGTTCCCAGGTCGACGCTTTATCCACTGCGCCACCACAGGTCAGGCTGAAATGTAGTTCCTATAGCATAAAGCAGGCATTATTAATTCAACTTATGAGGAAACTATAACTAAATGAATTATTTAACTACTTTTAGCAAGCTTGGTTTTACTCAAAGGATTTAAATTATTTGACCGAATGAGTATTATTATAAATTTACATAAAATACAGAGATGTTAACTTTTTCTTAAAAGTCTCATAGAGACTCAAAGTTCTAAACATAGATGTAACTGTTCAAATCAGAGGTCAATAGAAATGTACTCTACATATAAGAAATAGTATCCCTGAAAATTTATGAGCAAACTAAATTTCAGTGCACAGAGGCTAAAGGTTTAATAACTTGCCCCTGGGTCACACAGCTCATCAGTAAGACACTCAGGATTCAGACCTAGCACTGAATCTATGCTCGTTCCAATTTACCACAATAAACCGATGTCAGAGTGAGAGTCCAAAGTCAAACAGTGAGACCAACTGAATTAAATATATTCTCCTTCTGCTTTCCTTAGTTTTGATTTTTACAGGGATCTTTATTTGGGGAGAACATTACAATTAAGAAAAAAAGTTAATTAGAATATAGTGGCTAATATTTCTAGAAAAAAATGTCATAATACTAATGAGTCTATACTGATAAAACTTCAGCTTCTGGATGGAAAGTAAGAGACTTGGAAATAAGTAGGTGAATATAAAACTAGGAGAGATAATATACTTTGCCCTGGCTTCCTCCCATTGTTGTTTTTTCTCATCAAAAGATTTCTTCATAACCTGGTACCATTTTCTGAAATCAAACCATGGCTTATCTGGAAAAAAAAAAAAGAATCCATGATTATTAACCAAATAAGTCACATCATAATATACATAGTTCATCTGAATCTTCATTCACAGATATAAGTAAAAGATGTAATAGCCCTGGGAAAAAATGGATGGAGTCTCTGTCTCTGGCCTCTAATATAATTCCCCTTTCTGAGCGTCTACTGACACCACGGCCCGACAAGAGTCTGAGCATCTACTGACACCACAGCCCGACAAGAGTATGCCAAAACTACCTTCTTATGGGTCTGTTTCTCCTGGATTGACTACTACTGCCTTGAAAACAGGGAACAAGTTTTGTTTGCCACTGCACAATCAGGCCTCTTCCTCTCAACCCAGCACCCAGCATATGCGCTGGTATGTCTGACCTACGTGGATTAAAGAACAAATGGTAGGCCCTCGCCAGCTGGCTCAGTGGTAGAGCATTGGCCCGGCGTTTGGAAGTCCTGGGCTCGATTCCTGGTCCAGGCACACAGAAGAAGCACCCATCTGCTTCTCCACCCTTCCCCCTCTCCTTCCTCTGTCTCTCTTCCCCTCCCGCAGCCAACGCTCCACTGGAGCAAAGTTGGCCTGGGCGCTGAGGATGGCTCCATGGCCTCTGCTTCAGGCAATAGAATGGCTCCGGCTGCAGTGGAGCAACGCCCCAGAGGGGCAGAGCATCGCCTCCTGGTGGACATGCTGGGTAGATCCCGGTCAGGTGGGAGCCTGTCTGACTGCCTCCTCTAACTTCAAAAAAATACAACAACAATTCACTGAGGTCGCCAGTTCAAAACCCTGCACTGGTCTGGTCAAGGCACATATGGGAGTTGATGCTTCTAGCTCCTCCCCGCTTTCTCTCTCTCTCTCTCTCTCTCTCTCTCTCTCTCTCTCACTCACTCTGTGTCTCCTCTGTAAAAAAAAAAAAAATAAATAAATAAAAAGAAATTAAAAAAAAATACAACAACAACAAAAAGAACAAATGGTTGACAAACGTGTAAAATGGCACGGCAGTGGCTAAACCCAGATTTCAGTGTCATCAACTCCATCTGGTTCTTTCTAGTCCTAATCCAAATCCAAAGCAAGTAAAGCAAGTAAGAAAGCAGACTGGGTGAACAGCAGGCATGCATGTTCCCGATGTCAAGGGCAGAAAGGTGACAGAGCTGAACAGAGCCAAGCACAGTCGCCCCTCACTCCTGCACACACTCTACATGGGGAGATGGGAAGGGTGGGGAGGAACCATGAGTGACAGGTGAAGCGGAAAAGAGGACCACAGGGGGAGGCAGAGGAGGAAGGAGGGCCGGCTGGGGAGGAAGATGCTGAAAGGTTAAATTTTTACATGTTCTCTCATGGAGACAGGCTAGGTCTAGTCCAGTAGTTCTTAACCTTTTTTGAGGTACCGAACCCACCAGTTTCATATGCACATTCACCGAACCCTTCTTTAGTGATAAATAAAATATGATTTTTTTCCCAAATTCAAGACATAGGTATATGTTTTTTGACTAGTGCACAAAATGAGCCGTGCATGAACATCACCTTGCTCAAAGAACAAAACCAACAAAGTGCATGAGCTCACAACAAATTACGGTATTACTTTATTCTGGCCTCCGCGACAGAGGCTTCTCGGAACCCCTGAGACCGACTCATCGAACACCTAGGGTTCGATAGAACCCAGGTTAAGAACCACTGGTCTAGTCAAAAATCTTTTCAACTGGCCCAAAACCATCACTTAATCCAGTATAGCCTTGGAGGCCACAAAGCCACAGAGGAGAAGCTACACCATAGGGCCAAAGACAGACGACAATGATCACAATTGGTAGGACACTAGGCCCTGAGCCATTCTCTAGACAACAAGTTCCCTGTTGCGATGCGGCAGGGATGGCAGGCAGCAGTGGCCAAAGGCGGGAAACAACCCCCCGGCTGAGAGCACATACTCATGGTGAGGGTCAGACGGAGACAACACATCAGAGTGCTCTGTTTATGCTCAGTATCCACACAGTCTACAATGGCCCTTCCGCATGAGAAGGGATATTAGGAGCCATCTTGTTAAACCTTTCATTCTATGCAGAAGCCAACATAAGGTAACATGCAGAAATAAGTAGGTGCGTATATTCTGGAAATAGCACACAAAGCACTGAACATATATGTGGAATCTAAGAGAAAGTTAAACTCACAGAGGGAGTAGACATGTGGTTGCCAGGGGCTTGGGGTAGAGGGAGTGGGGAGAGGTTGGGCACGAATACAGACTTTCAGTTGTAAGATGACAAGGTCTAAGGATCTGATGTAAAAATGTTGTGACAAGTTCATGACTGTACTGTGGAGGTGAAGTTTGCTGAGTTACACTTAAATGTTTTCACCAAGAGAGAGAAATACGTGAGGTAATAAATACGTTAATTAACCAAATGGGAAGAATCCTTTCACAATGCATATGTATCTCAAATCAGAACAATGTACTCTTTAAATATTCTATAATAGTATGTGTCAATTATTCCTCAATAAAGCTGAAATTAAAAAATAAAAAGGACAATGCACATAAATGCTAGTAAGAACATTAAGAAACTGGCATTGAATCTAAGAATTCATGTAGTTATCAAACTTTACTGAGTTTTCTCAGGCCAGTCACTGTTAGGCACCAAGGATGCATTTTTTAAAAAGGAAGAACGATATGGCCCTTCCCTTTAGAAGCTCACAATCTACTTATTTGTCTGTATGTTTATCATTATGGACCACCTACTAAAAGTCAGATATTCTTCTACACACTTCACAAATACTGACCATCTAATAGGGACAGACATACTTAGTCTACTGGTTGTAATCAATGTGCTAAAAATATAAAAGAAATCTGGACAGCAGTGGTTGCGGCACAACTGATTAGTTCTGATTTGGGAACAGGTGATGGGAGTAAGTGTGAAGAGAGGGCAGAAGAGGGTATTTATGTTGCATCTTGAAGAACAAAAACGGGTCTGCTAGATTAAAGGTGTGGAGCTGGAGGTAAGAAGGGAAGAGGGGCTCAGGTAGAAGAACCAGTGTAAACAAAGTTCAAAGGCTTTGGGACAGAAGGCGTGGCGTCGTCACAACACTGCCCGCAGGATCATGGTCTAGTAATGGCTAGTGAGTGGGGGTTGGGAAGAAAAGGCAAACCGGCCTGTACAAACCATAGTTGGTCACGGGAGGTTTTTATTAGCCTAGAGATACAATTAAATAACTATATGAAAAATTAAGCCGGGTAGAAGGTAGATTTATATATACGAATATGTATATGTGTACATGTGTGTTTTTAAAGTTTCTTCCCTACATTTATTGTATCTTTTAATGCACTGTTTATCTTTCAGTTTGATTGACAAAAAAATTAAGTACCTTCTTTGTTCTCTTCATTATATCTCTCAGCAACAGTAGACAAAGTCCTGGAGATACCAATAAACAAATCAATTTATTTAGAAATCACTTATACAAAGACAGTGAAATTTTGAATTCTTCTGAAAGAAATGTATGAGAAGTCTTGAAACTGATGACAATGTTAATGGAGAAGCATTTACTGAAACGGGAAGATGCTACAACTGCCACTCTTTGATGGTATCTGGGAGGGGTAATATTTTAAAGTTTCTTTACTTTCCAAAATAACCTTTGAGACATAGTGCCAGGAGCCTAAGGACTAAGTGCTAAAGGGTCCCCTGAGGTTTGTGGGCAAGGATTTAAAACTCAGAAGGAACAATGGCAAACGTGTA
Source organism: Rhynchonycteris naso (assembly GCA_037038555.1). Lineage (NCBI taxonomy): Eukaryota > Metazoa > Chordata > Mammalia > Chiroptera > Emballonuridae > Rhynchonycteris > Rhynchonycteris naso. Next base: position 106,449,942 of record CM073001.1, read on the forward strand.
TCTGCCAACAAAAATAGAAGTAAGACATGACACGACCAACTTACTGATGTGGAGTGAAACCTCTGACAACTAGCTGAGTCACAGCGTTCTGTGACAGCAGCTGCCACTAGTCAACACTCTGTACCAGCACGTCTCCATTTTCTACTGAGATAACGCATGGAATTTTTCACTCTGAATAATCAGGTAAGAACAACACAATCCCCCCTCCCCCCAATAAAATTGATATAAACTTACCATTCTACACTGTCATCCAATAAAAAGAGCAATTTCAATACTATCACGATCACAGCCATGGCTTGTACATCATATTTAACAGCTTGTCCCTTTTTACCTATGGGGTCAAATGTCAAAAAGCCCACTTCTCCTATTCCAGCCATTTTTACCACCTGGCAGGTGAAATCATTCATTTCATCTGTGGAAGAAAAAAACAGTCAAACATGAAATAAACTCTCTGGCTAACTAATGTGTCTATCCATACAACAGTCTTTATCTTAAAACACAGTACTGCACTACAGCTCAGGGACACACATTTTCTTATCGTGTGGGAAACTAATGGTAGGGTCTTCACAAGGCATATATCTCCTCCTGTTTTTGACTTCCTAAGACGTCTACTATTTATAAGCTCCATCTTGGTACCTAATCCACAGTCACGGGTCAGTTCCTGCTGTTTTATACGTGTCTCTTGTCTGTGTTTCTGTAGCAATTAGTGCTCCCCTGAAACTAGCTCCCCATAGAGACCAAGATCTTCTATGAACAAACACGCACTTGCTGACTGATGCTTGGTGAGCATGCCGGAAGGCTCAGTGTGTGCTAAGCGAGAGATACTGCCTTCCCAAAGAAGTCATGTGCTCAGCATGGCCGGCACCTATCGTATACTGTGAGTAACACGGCCTCAGAGGCAGGGAGTTTAGGGCCTGTGCTTAGGGGTCACAGTGAGGAGGTGAGGAGAAATGAGACTAAATACCATATTTCCCCATGTATAAGACGCACTGTTTCCCTGAAAAATTTGAGATCTAAAAACTAAATGCATTTTATACAGAGGTTGAAGATTTTTTTACTTGCATGTCCCACTTTTTTGTGCTTGTTTTTACGCTCATTGTTGAAGACAGTGATTTGTCATCAGACACAGATGAGGAGAAGCTAATGGATGGGAGGTTTGACAGTGTTGAGGAGTTGTATGAATTTTATGATGAATGAAACTTGAGTTCAATAACTTTATGTAATACATTTTTTTTCAAATGTTGGGCCCCCAAATTAAGGTGCGTCTTATACATGGGGAAATGTGGTAAGACAGTGCCAATAAATACACTGAAAACTCTAAATTACTACACACATTTCTTAACTCACTAATGCAAGTAATTTCAAGTAGAAAAGCAATCACTCATAAGTGCATTACACTGGGGAACAAAATTTTTGTTGCATCCACGAAAACACTTGTTCTTACCTAATTCGAGTGTGCTGATCTCAAATCTGACATTAGTTTTTCTCAGTAAGCTACAGTTTTTTTGCAATCCAAGATTTAGGTTTTCATCTTATTGTAAAATTTTCAACATTTAGTTTAACATAATGAAGTAGAATGTCTTCTTGGGCATCATCTTTGTGAAAATATAATGATTTATATAATGCAATAAATACACTAATACACTAAAAGATATGATTGCATCATAATTTGTCTACAATTTTGAAATAGAACATATTAAAACACTTATTTTAATCATAAAATTTGCACAAAACTTATTTAAATTCTATTAAGGAAAAAATTTGCGTTTGTAGCTCTTGCATTTGCGTATTTGTTGAGGACAATCTTGTTTGATGCTCTAGCAGTAGTCTGCTCATCACTAACAGTTCCAAGATTTTCGGGAAACTTATCAAGGTGACTGTTCAGGAAGTGAATCTTAATGCTCATGTTACATCCAATGTCACAGAAAGCCAACAGCATCCTTTGAACCAGAAGTTCATAGTTTTCTGCTTTTTTGTTGCCAAGGAAGTTCTTTGTTAACTGCCACAAAAGACTGCCATGCTGCCTTCTCCTCCTTATTCATCTTCCTGGCAAATTCTTCATCATGTATGAGGGTTTGAAATTGAGGTCCATCAAATACACCTTTTATCTTCTCGAAAGACAAGGCAGGAAAAGCAGAAATAATATGTTGAAAGCATTCACTTTCTCTATTCAAAGCCTGAACAAACTGCTTCATTAAGCCAAGTTTGATGTGAAGTGGGGGGAAAATGATCCTGTCTCGATTAACTACAGGTTCATTCACAATATTTTGCATCCCTACTTCCAGAGCTTCATGTTTCAGTCATTCCTTCTGTGTCCAGAGTTTCTCCCGAGCTGGGCTATCCCACAAACACAGAAAACAAGGATACTTCGTGAAACCTCTCTGTTGTCCTAGAAGGAAATTTACCATTTTAAGATCCACACAAATGATCCAGTTATGCTCCTCATACTTCAGAAAGTCAAGGACAATTTTTATGTCATTATATATTCTCACAGATGAGTTGAATAACCAATTGAAACCGCTGCATAAACATTACCACTGTGTAGGAGAACACATTTCAGACTCTGTTTAGAGCTGTTAAGAAATAGCCGCCATTCTGTTGGACTGTTAAGTGGTAACACCTAGCTGGCTGAGAAGACTACTGATATCATAACAGTAAACACAGTGTTTGTCTTCGGAAAAAAAGTCCACAAAAATTTGTTCACGCTTCCTGAAATGGGATACTTTAGCTGACTGGTGAAGTACATTCTTTTCTTGAAGCCTTGAAGCTAATAACTCAGCTGCTTTCTTTAATATGCCCAAATCTCTTACTAAGTCAATCAATTTGGGTTGGCTAAACAGCTGAGGGGTTAATGACTGCTTGGCATCAGAAGAACACCCTTCAGATTCTACAACCATTTCCTCATGCATCTTTTCAAAATACACTTGATCACCATGTTCACTTTTTTCGTCCTTAGAAGAAGTAAAACCATTGAAAACTGGAACCGGGAGTATCTCAGAGTGTGGGATAGGTCGTATTGCTGAAGGAATATTAGGATATGCAATCACATGCCGTTTTTTCTTGCCGATGCCCTTTGTATGGATCAGACAGAAACAACAGTCACTGCTGTGGTCCTTAGGTTTAAGCCAAACCATGGGAATACCAAAAGGCATTCCTTTGTGTTTTCCTTTTGTCCAGTCACAAAGCATTTTCTCACAATTATGACACATAATATGAAGAGCCCGATTCTTGTCTTGATCGCCAAGGGGAACTTGAAAATAGGCAATATATGCACGTGTCACAAATTATGAAATATTGCGCCTTTGACGTTGAAGTGTGTAACAGCCACATATATAACAGAAAGTGTCAGGACTATTCTTACATTTACGCCTACTCGAAGAAGCCATGATTCAATCTTAAAACAAAATAAGAGGGTGTTTTTATCAGATAATAACTTTTAACATTTAAAAACAACTATAATTATGTAAAAGTGATGTTTGTCAAACATTGCCTTGTGGGTATGTTCAATCCAAGAGTCATTGTCCTTTAACTCCAATTTAAAAACCAATGCATGCCATTTACTGTAACAAAACGAAATTAAAATTTCATAAAAACTAGAGCATGCACCAAAAAACAGATTTCAGATTTGGAATCAGCGATTTCGAAATATATAGAAACAGTTCTAAAACCTCATGCTACAGAAAATGAAAAAAAATTGTTCCCCAGTGATATATATGATTGTAAAACCTGCCAGAAATTCTCTCTAGCAGGACCATCAGTCCCAGTATGAGGAACAACAATAGAAAATGCATTTGGTGGTGCAGTGGATAGAGTGTCAGACTGGGATGCAGAGGACCCAGGTTAGAAACCCTGAGGTCACCAGCCTGAGTGCAAGCTCATCTGGCTTGAGTGCAGGGTCGCTGGCTTGAGCCCAAGGTCACTGGCTTGAGCAAGGGTCACTCACTCTGCTGTAGCCCCCGGGTAAAAGCACATATGAGAAAGCAATCAATGAACAACTAAGGAGCTGCAATGAAGAACTGATGCTTCTCATCTCTCTCCCTTCCTGTCTGTCCATCCCTATCTGCCCCTCTCTGACTCTCTCTGTCTCTGCCAAAAAAAAAAAAAAATGCATTTGGAACTCATTCAAAGCCATCAAAGAGTCAGTGCTTACTCAGCAAGGATGTGTGACATGATGAATAAAACCTTCTACCTAGATCGAGGCCCACATGGTCACACGTAAAGGCTCTTGGGAGGGGCATTTGTTGCTGCGCCATACTTACAACTACTCTCAGCTTTCTGGGAACCCTACAAAGGGCAGTAGAAGTGCCAGGTGCATGGGTCTCTTTTTTCTGGCACTACAGACAGCAAAATAGCACATATGAAAATGTCAACCAGCTACAAATCTCCCTATAATCTTGTGGGTGGTTTACAAACCAATGTCACATTTCGGAACCTAAAGAATCTATGCCCTAAGGTAGAGGGACTAGAACATCTTAATTTGTAGATTTCTTTTGTTTGCTGTCTCCCACACTGCTAAGTAATACACCCTCAATAAAGGGTGCTCATAAGACCCAGAAAGATAGAAGGAAGGAAAAAATGCACTACCATCATTTAGAAATACCACTTTAATGTTTTGGTATATTTACTTCTAATATTTTTATGAATATTTTCATTTTATGTAGCTGTAGTTATGTTATCTATAATTTTACATAATTTGGCTTATTTCACTTTTTATTGTAATAAACATTTTCCATGCTTTTCTGAACTCGTCACAAACGTGATTTTAAAAGTTGCATAATGTTGCCTGACCTGTGGTGGCGCAGTGGATAAAGCGTCGACCTGGGAACACTGAGGTCGCCAGTTCAAAACCCTGCACTGGGTAGAAAGAGCAGAGAGAATACAGAGTGCTGAAGAAACCAGTTTTTGCAGAGAGAGAGAGAAGGTGTGCACGAGGAGAACCAGAGGTTTGCATATTTACTACCCTTCTACCTACCTCCAATGATCTATCAGAAGTCAATGATGCTTTCCTGTCCAGATTAATTCCTCAGTTTCTCAGTCTGTGGAGCACTCCCCCCAGTTTTGAGGGCCCCTTAAAAGACTACTACAGAGATAATGACAGAGACAGATGCAGCAGGGGAGGAGATCGTAAGGGTTTCACATGATACAGACAGAAACAACTAAATTAGAGAAGCAAGATGGCGACGGAGTAGGCGGACGTACCAACTTCCAACTCCCAGAAGCAAAGTGGAGTATAACTCAATTTAAAGAACCATCATCTGGATAAACCAACTATGAACTAAACTAAGTGAACTCTTCAACCAAGGAACACAGAAGAAGCCACATTGAGACTGGTAGAAATAGCGAAAACGCGAAGAGGGCTGCCCAGCTCCCCGGAGCAAACGGCAGCCAGGAGAGACCCGCGGGGCGGGAGGAAAGTTTGGCGGAGAGGGAGGGACCTGGGTCCCAGGAACCAAGCCCCAGCCTGCAGTCCCAGAGCCTAGAAGAGGCGTTTGGACAGTTTTGAGCTGTGAAACAAGTGAGGGAGCTCCCAGGCCTACAGTGTGGAGTATTAGGTCCCTTCCTACTCTGCTGAGGGCTGCTTAAGGGTTTGAGGCACAGGACGCTGAAAGGCGGTTCTGTCGGCGTGGGCAGAGGCCAAGCCGGTGGGAGATCGGTCTAGCCCAGAGAGTCAGAGGGGACGCGCGAAAGCGGTCCGGAAGCTGCGGGCCCTCCTTTAATCCCACCTACGGGGACAAAGCGGGAGGCCAGGAACGGGCAGGCCCTGCGCAAGCCGGCCCTGACCGAGGGGACTGGGCTAGGACCAGGGACGGGCAGGGGCTTGCGGCTGAGCTGACGCTACCAGTCCCCCACGCCCCCGGGCCGGAAAAACCGCAGTTGGCCAGTATACGTGCGCGAGCGGGCTCTGAGCGCGGGAACGGGGTTGACCCCAAGACAAGTGGAAGCTCGCAGCGGAGCCCACGCTACTATCCCCACCCGGCCGGAGAAACCGCGGATTGCATTCAAACGTGCACGAGCGGGCTCGAACGCGGGGGCGGGGTAGAGTCCGGGATGAGCGGAAGTGCGCAGCTGAGCGGAAGCCAGCAAACACGCCCGCCCCAATAAACCTTGGTTTCCGACCCTGCACAGAAGGGCCCTGGCCTCGAGGGCGGGGCTAAAGCTCCGGACGGGCAAAAGCTTACAGCTGAGAGCACGTCAAAAGCCCCGCCTAACCCGCGGAACTGTAGCGAGCAGGTTCCGACTGCTGGTTCTGGGCGCAAGTCGGGAAATAGGCTGGGTCCGCAGCTGAGCAAAGGTGCTCGCCTCTACCCTTGGTGCTAAGTCTGGTGGCTTCAGTGACAGCCCCTCCCACGGAGGAGAGGCAGAAATCACAGCAAAAGCCACAGTGGGCCGGTGCTGGTAACCCTCATACCCAACCACCCTAGGCACCGGCAGAGAGGGAGGGGGGCCTGCAGACAGACCAAACCTAGAGAACACAAGGCAACACCTACAGGACTCCAGTGGCCACATCTTGCTTATACACAGAAAAAATGGGCAGGCAGAGGAATGCAAACCAAATGAATCAAGAGAAATCCCCAGAGAAGGACCTGAATGAACCAGATATAACCAAATTACCAGAAGCAGAATTTAGAATAATGATAGTTAGGATATTCAAAGAAATTAGAGCAACAATGGATAGTCATTATGAACACCTAAACAAAGAGATAACAAGTATAAAAAATGAAATTGAAATAATAAAAAAGAATCAGATAGAAATGACAAATACAGTATCAGAACTGAAGACCACAATGGAAGGAATTAAAAGCAGGATGGATGACGCTGAGGATCGAATAAGCGAGTTAGAGGACACAATAAACAAAGGCACAGAAGCAGAGAAGAAAAAGGAAAAGAGACTTAAAAAATGTGAGGAAACTCTAAGGGAGCTTTGTGACAACATGAAGAGAAACATTCGCATCATAGGGGTGCCTGAAGAAGAGGAGAGAGGACAGGAAATGGAAACTTTGTTCAATCAAATCATAGCAGAAAACTTTCCTAAATTAAGGCTGGGAAACACTCCACACATTCAAGAAGCACACAGAACTCCATTAAAGAGAAACCCAAAAAGATCTACACCAAGACACATCATAGTTAAAATACCAAAGCTAATGGATAAAGAAAAAATTTTAAAAGCTGCTAGAGAAAAAAAGGCTATCACCTACAAAGGAGCCCCCATAAGGATGACATCGGACTTCTCAACAGAAACACTTGAGGCCAGAAGGGAATGGCAAGATATAATCAAAGTAATGCAGAACAAGAACCTACAACCAAGACTACTTTATCCAGCAAGGCTAACGTTTAAAATTAAAGGAGAAATAAAGAGCTTCCCAGAAAAAGAAAGCCTGAAGGAATTCATAAAAACCAAACCAATTCTGCAAGAGATACTAAGGGGCCTCTTGTGAACAGTTTAAAGGGAGGAATGAATAGAGCAAAAGAAGAATACAGCTTTAAAGAATAAAATGGCAATAAACAACTACATATCAATAATAACCTTAAATGTAAATGGATTAAATGATCCAATCAAAAGACATAGGGTAGCTGCATGGATAAAGAAACAGGACCCATACATATGCTGTCGACAAGAGACACACCTTATAACAAAAGATGTTCATAGACTGAAGGTAAAAGGATGGAAAAAAATATTTCATGCAAATGGAAATGAAAAAAAAGGAGGGGTAGCAATACTTATATCAGACAAAATGGACTTTAAAACAAAGGCTGTAGTAAGAGATAAAGAAGGACACTACATAATGATAAAGGGAACAATTCAACAGGAAGATATAACTATTGTAAATATCTATGCACCAAATATAGGAGCCCTGACACACATAAAGCATACTTTGATGGATATAAAGGGCGAGATTAACAGCAATACTATCATAGTAGGGGATTTCAATACCCCTCTAACAACACTGGATAGATCGTCAAGAAAGAAAATTAATAAAGAAACAGCAGACTTAAAGGAGACACTAGATCAACTTGATTTAATAGATATCTTCAGAACTTTTCACCCGAAAGCAGTAGAATATACATTCTTCTCAAGCGCTCATGGTACGTTTTCTAGGATAGACCACATGTTAGGACACAAAAATGGTCTCAATAAATTTAAGAAGATTGAAATCATATCAAGCATTTTCTCTGATCACAATGCCATGAAACTAGAAATTAACCACAAAAGAAAAACTGAAAAATACTCAAACACTTGGAAACTAAATAGCATGTTATTAAATAATGAATGGATTAACAATGAGATCAAAGAAGAAATAAAAAAGTTTCTAGAAACAAATGATAATGAGCATACATCAACTCAAAATTTATGGGACACAGCAAAAGCAGTTCTGAGAGGGAAGTTTATTGCACTACAGGCATATCATAAGAAGCTAGAAAAAGCTCAAATAAGCAACCTGACCCTGCATCTAAAAGAACTAGAAAAACAACAACAAATAAAACCCAAGTCAAGTAGAAGGAAGGAAATAATAAAGGTCAGAGCAGAAATAAATGACATAGAGGCTAAGGAAACAATACAGAGGATCAATGAAACCAGAAGCTGGTTCTTTGAAAAGGTAAAAAAGATTGATGAACCTTTAACTAGACTCACCAAAAAAAAAGAGAGAGGACTCAAATAAATAAAATTAGAAAGGACAGTGGAGAAATAACAACTGACACAACAGAAATACAAAGTATTGTAAGAAAATACTATGAAGAACTCTATGACAAAAGATTAGACAATCTAGGTGAAATGGACAAATTTCTTGAATCATATAACCTTCCAAAAATCAATCTGGAAGAATCAGAACACCTAAACAGACCAATTACAACAAATGAGATCGAAACAGTTATCAAAAAACTCCCAAAAAAGAAAAGTCCTAGGCCTGATGGCTTCACAAGTGAATTCTATCAAAAATTCAAAGAAGAACTAACTCCTATTCTTCTCAAGCTATTTCAAAAAATTCAAGAGGAAGGAAGACTTCCAAACTTCTTTTATGAGGCGAGCATAATTCTGATCCCAAAACCGGGCAAAGACAACACAAAGAAAGAAAATTATAGGCCTATATCCCTGATGAATTTAGACGCTAAAATTCTCAACAAAATATTAGCCAACCGGATCCAGCAATATATGAAAAAAATCATACACCATGATCAAGTGGGATTTATTCTGGAGAGGCAAGGCTGGTTCAATATTCGCAAATCAATCAATGTGATTCATCACATAAACAAAAGGAAGGACAAAAATCACATGATAATTTCAATAGATGCAGAAAAGGCATTTGATAAAATCCAGCACCCATTCATGCTCAAAACTCTCAGTAAAGTGGGAATACAGGGATCATTCCTTAACATGATAAAGGCCATCTACGATAAACCGACAGCAAACATCATACTAAATGGACAAAGATTAAAAGCAATCCCCTTAAGATCAGGAACCAGGCAGGGTTGCCCACTTTCACCACTCTTATTCAACATAGTTCTGGAAGTCCTAGCTGCAGCAATCAGACAAGAAGAAGAAATAAAAGGCATCCAAATTAGAAAAGAAGAAGTAAAACTGTCACTATTTGCAGATGATATGATATTGTATATTGAAAACCCTAAAGTCTCAGTCAAAAAATTACTGGACCTTATAAATGAATTCAGCAAGGTGGCAGGATATAAAATTAATACTCAGAAATCAGAGGCATTTCTATACACCAACAATGAAATATCAGCAAAAGAAATTAAGGAAACAATACCCTTCACTATTGCAGCCAAAAAAATAACCTAGGAGTAAATTTAACCAAGGAGGTTAAGGACTTGTACTCGGAAAATTATAGAACATTGATAAAAGAAATCAAGGAAGATACAAACAAGTGGAAGCACATACCGTGCTCATGGCTAGGAAGAATAAACATCATTAAAATGTCTATATTACCCAAAGCAATTTATAAATTCAATGCAATACCAATTAAAATACCAATGACATACTTCAAAGATATAGAACACATATTCCAAAAATTTATATGGAACCAAAAAAGAACACGAATAGCCTCAGCAATCTTAAAAAGAAAAAATAAAGCAGGAGGTATCACTCTTCCAGATATCAAGGTTTACTATAAGGCCATTATACTCAAGGCAGCCTGGTACTGGCATAAGAACAGGCACATAGATCAATGGAACAGAACAGAGGACCCAGAAATAAACCCACAGCTTTATGGACAACTGATATTTGACAAAGGAGGAAAGAACATACAATGGAGTAAAGACAGCCTCTTTAACAAATGGTGTTGGGAAAATTGGACATCTACCTGCAAAAAAATGAAACTAGACCATCAACTTACACCATTCACAAAAACAAACTCAAAATGGATAAAAGACTTAAATGTAAGCCGTGAAACCATAAGCATCTTAGAAGAAAACATAGGCAGCAAGCTATCCGACATCTGTAGCAGCAGTATATTTGCCGATTTATCTCCACGGGCAACTGAAATAAAAGGCAAGATAAACAAATGGGACTATATCAAACTAAAAAGTTTTTGCACAGCTAAAGACAATAGGAACAGAATAAAAAGACAAACCACACAATGGGAGAACATATTCGACAGCACATCTGATAAGGGGTTAATAACTAAAATTTATAAAGAACTTATAAAACTCAACACCAGGAAGACAAACAACCCAATCAAAAAATGGGCAAAAGAAATGAATAGAAATTTCTCCAAAGAGGACATACAGATGGCCAATAGAAATATGAAAAAATGCTCAACATCACTAATCATTAGAGAAATGCAAATTAAAACCACAATGAGATATCACCTCACACCAGTCAGAATGGCGCTCATCAGCAAAACAACACAGAATAAGTGCTGGCGAGGATGCGGAGAAAAGGGAACCCTCTTGCACTGCTGGTGGGAATGCAGACTGGTTCAGCCACTGTAGAAAACAGTATGGAGATTCCTCAGAAAATTAAAAATCAAACTGCCTTTTGACCCAGCTATCCCACTTATAGGAATATACCCTAAGAACACCATAGCACTGTTCGAAAAGAAGAAATGCGCGCCCATGTTCGTGGCAGCATTGTTCACAATAGCGAAAATCTGGAACCAGCCCAAGTGTCCGTCAGAAGACGAGTGGATTAAAAAGCTATGGTACATATATACTATGGAAAACTACTCAGCCATAAGAAACGATGACATCGGACCATTTATAACAAAATGGATGTACCTTGATAACATTATACGGAGTGAAATAAGTAAATCAGAAAAAAAGAAAAACTGAGAACAGCATGATTTCATACATAGGTGGGACATAAAAGTGAGAATATGAGACATGGACAAGAGTGTGGTGGTTATGGGATGGGGGGAGGGAGGGAAGAGTGGGATAGGGAGGAGGGGAGGGACACAGGGAAAACCAGATAGAAGGTGACAGAGGACAATTTGATTTTGGTTGACGGGTATGCAACACAATTGAATGATAAGATAACCTGGAGATGTTTTCATTGTACATATGTACCCTGATTTATTGGTGTCACCCCATTAGAATTAATAATAATAAAATATATATTAAAAAAAAAAAACAAATAAAAAACCCTGCACTGGTCTGGTCAAGGCACATATGGGAGTTGATGCTTCCAGCTCCTCCCCTCTTTCTCTCTTTCTCTCTCTCTCTCTCTCACTCTGTGTCTCCTCTCTAAAATGAATAAATATAAAGAAATTAAAAAAAACAAAACAAAAACAAAAGTTGCATAATGCCCCACTGAATATGTGTACCACTATTTACCTAACCATTATCTTTCTGTTATATATACTGCTCACAAAAAATAGGGGATATTTCAAAAGGTATATGAAGCTATAAAAATATCACCTAATTTTTGTTAGCAGTATATTTAAGTTGTTTCTGACTTTTCAGTATTATGAATAAGGAGGTCAATAAATTACATTTATGTATATATTTCTTTCTATATCTGAAATTATTCCTATTGAACAGTTTGTGAGGAGTGAAATATCTTGACCCTGATTCTTTATAATACTGTCTCCACAAAGGCACTTAATAAATATCAGAGGATAGCAATGTCTCTCTGCACAGTTTCTGGGTTAATTCTACCTGTCACTCTCAGGAGTTAGGGGAGAGATACTGCTACCCCACACACATTGGCCAGCATGAGTGCCATTCCCTCTGTCCGGGTGCAGTTTTCCAAGCCAGCGTCTGCTGCAGCCCGGCTGTGGCGGCTACGTTTTGGGAATCCCTCTGCTATTTCTTCCACTCCTAGTACTCCCTTTGAAAGTTTGAGATCTTGGAGTATGTGACAGAACACAGAAACTTGCCGTATTTTGAAAGAACCATCAAAGAAGCAAATTTTAAAAAAGCAAAATCTAAAACAGTAATTATGCTTTATGCAATATATCAAAATACAGAAATCCGAGTTTCCAAATTTTGGAATCTTAATCAAACAGACAGTGACTTCTGAAATCTCCAGAAGAGATGTAAATTCCCTGGCTTGATAAATATATTTTAAAAGCTTAAATTATTTTTGTTCATTTAAAAATATTAAATTTAAATATTAATTTTAGGATTATACTCAATATTTACATTTGTGTATAAGTCACTACATATTTATATTTATTTTCTAGTTAAAATTATACTATGCACACAGTTTTTCATACTGCTTTTCTCATATATCCATTTTCCTTTTCTATTAAAAATATATTAAATCACATTTTTTATATTACTCAAGCAATAGTACAGTCACACTATGTTTGTATTTTCTCTTAAAAATGAAAGTCCTGAACTTCTCACATTTCTAGTTTAGCAAGAAATTCAAGAATGGATTCCATCAGCAGATTCCATCGGATAACCTGTGTCTTATACATTGTGAACAAAGTCTAGTGAGCCTCTTGTTATATTCTATGTTTCACTGCCTAAAGAGTTCACGTGATCCAACCAGACTTTAATCTCCCTTTGTTTCAGGGACTGGATTAGCATTATGTTTCCAACAGTAAAAATGTTACCATAAATTAGCTTCTGGGCTTTTTAAAAATTAGAATTCATTATGTAATAATCACACTTCATGCAAATGAAGAAGTGCTGCTTTGCAGGGCCCCCAGGTCATTGATAACACACTATTACTTTATTGTACTCAGCAAACTTACTATAAAAACCAAATACATGCACTCAAGCACAGCCCTCTCACCAAAATAGAACTCTTCATTTCTGAACAGTACCCATTTCAACATTTTAAGTGGTCTGATGTATTTTAAGAAAGGAGTGTGAAATAAGCTTCATGTTGCTATGGACCCTGTCGGGTGGCTCTACGAGTCTGTGATTTGAGAGGACTCTTTTTCTTGATCAACAGGACTGTAGTCAGTAAGAAGCTTCCTCACCACAAGTAGCACTCGCTTACCAGGGAGATTGACTTCCATCAAGTATTTCATGCACAAGACGTTTGGGTGAAGGTAGCAGTCTTCAGTTATGTCTGGGAAACGAGGCAGGTCTAAAAATATAGCAAGTTCAATCACCTTTTTATAAATGTCTTCATAGGTAGGCCAAGACTGAAACAAGAGAGAGATGGTTAAAGCAGAGATTCTCACAATATAAATTAGTTTTTCAAGTATTTTCTGATTGTAAAGCAGTGGTTCTCAAAGTGTGCGCTAGGGCGCACTGGTGCACCCTGGAAGATTTCCAGGTGCAGTCTATGGTATTCCAAAGAAATATGTGCCTTTTGGGAACCAGGGTTTTTGGAATTTAGATTTTGGGGGGACAGAGGTGTGGAGAATTGGCTGTAAGCTGACAGTCTGCCCAACCCCCCACCTCACTTGCCTGATTAGGTTGCAAAAGGCCGTTAAGCTGTGGTGCTGCATCATTTGCACTACCCTCCATGTTCCCTGGAAAGACTGGAGGCAAGTTTCTTCTATCCTTTGTTTGATGTCAAATTAAGATGATGTGTATAGTGGGGGTTTTCTGCACTCAACACAATTAAGAGTAAAAAGAGAGGAATTCTTCGATGTATTAACGAGGAAATGAGAGTTTGCCTTTCAGATATATGCCCAAACATTGAAGAAATCACTAGGACACATCAGGCTCATGTTTCTTATAAACACAAGAATGAAAAAACTTAACACATCCGCGCCAGGACCTGCCGAATTTATTAAATCTTACTAAGAATATATCTATATATATAAAAAGATAACTTTTTTGTCTTTTTTTATTTTTTAACCTTTTTTACGAATTCTAAAAAGCATAACTCAAAAAATGTAACATAAAAATGTTTTATAATATCAGAAAAAATTTAATTTTGCCATATTTATTTTGTTTAATTACCATAAAAGCACGCTTGGACTTTATATTCTTTTTTTTTTTATATTTGACTTAATTATTATAACGTATTTTTCAGAAATTTGTATATAGTGCACCTACAATTATTTGTAGGATTTTTTTTTTTACAGGGACAGAGAGAGAGTCGGACAGAGGGACAGATAGGGACAGACAGACAGGAACAGAGAAAGATGAGAAGCATCAATCATCAGTTTTTCGTTGCAACACCTTAGTTGTTCATTGATTGCTTTCTCATATGTGCCCTGACCGCGGGCCTTCAGGAGACCCAGCAAACCCTTGCTCGAGCCAGCAACCTTGGGTCCAAGCTGGTGAGTTCTTTTTGCTCAAGCCAGATGGGCCCGTGCTCAAGCTGGCAACCTTGGGGTCTCGAACTATTGTAGGCTATTTGTAGGATTTTAAATGCGCCCCGACTTCAAAAGGTTTGAGAACCACTGTTGTAAGGTAATACGCACACTTTGAACGCAATTAGAGAAAAGCACTAAGGGAGGACACCTGCTACCCTAAGTTAGCAGTTTTACATAGCAATCACACTAAATTAAAAAGCCACTAAAACTCTGTTTGGCTCATAAATTCTTACTGGCCTCATCCACAATATAAAATGAAGTCATAACTTCTTCCCAGTCATAGAATAAGTGGGGGGACAGATAGAGCTGAGTGACAATGTTTTAACTGTTCAACGTGGGTACCCCCCATTAACCTCCAAAATCACAGCTAGCAAATTTAGCTCACGTTACATAATATTCACACACTTCTAAGTGACTCAAACAGATACTTGTACACCAACGTTTACAATAGCCAAAAGGTGGAAACACTCCACATGTCCATGAATGAATGGGTAAACAAATGTGGTTTATCCATACAATAGAATATCATTTAGCCTTAAAAGGAATGAGATTCTGACATGCTACAACAGGGATAAACCTTACATTTGGAAGGATGAACAGGACTGGAGATGGAGCGTGGTGATGGATGCACAAGTAAATGTATTTAATTCTACTGAACTGCACATTTAAAAATGGTTTAGAGGATAAATTTTATGTTATGTATATTTTACTACAATTTTAATAAAGTATAAAAAACCCTAAATATCATCTGAAGGGAAAAATACGCCAATATATTAAAGACAACATAATTAGAATAATAAAGCTGAAGATTTAAAAAAATTCAACATAAGGCAACCAATCGAGTAGGAGATGATATTTGCAAACAACACCTCCAAGAAGGAGTTAATATCTAAAATTTATAAAGAACTCATACAACTCAGCACCAAACAAGCAACCCAATTAAAAAATGGCAGAGGACCTGAATAGACACTTCTCCCAAGAAGACATACAGATGGCCAACAGATACATGAAAAGATGCTCAACATCACTAGTTAAAGGAAAATGCAAATCAAAACTACAGTGAGACACCACTTCACACCTGTCAGAATGGCTATCACCAGCAAGACGGGTAATAGCCAGTGTGAGTCAGGTTGTGGAGAAAAAGGAACCCTCATTCACAGCTGGGAATGTAAACTGGTGCAGCCATTATGAGAAACAGTATGGAGGTTGCTCTAAAATTTAAGAATAGAGATACCCTTCTTCTTGTATCTACTTGAAAATTTTGAAAACATTTATTCACAAAGATATATGCTCCCCTATGTTCATCACAGCATTATTCACAGTAGTCAAGACATGGAGACCACTGAAGTGTCCTTTGATAAAGGACTGGATAAAGAAGATGTGTACATACATACAACAAAATACTACTCAGCCATAAGGAATGACGAAATACACCATTTATGACAACATGAGTAAACATGGACCTTGAGAATATTATGCTAAGTGAAATAAGTCAATTTAAAAAAGCTAAGAACCACTCTTAGGTGGGACATAAAACTGAAACTCACAGACACAGACAACAGTACGGCTGCCCCCTCAAAAGGAAGAGGGGTTAGTAAAGGGTAAAGGGGGCCAAACATCTGGCGACAGAAGATGATTTTACCGCGGGTGGTGGACACACAATGCGATATACAGAACATGTATTATAGAACTGTACAACTGAAACCTATATGATCTTATTGACCAATGTCAGCCCAATAAATTTTATTTTAAAAAAAAAGAAACCCAAAGAAAAAAATTTAAAATTTTAGATAAAATTTACAAACATTCAAAATCTGTACTACTTGCTAATATCTAACTTTATTTTACATAAAATATCTTAGCAATGGAGACATACACTTGGGGGGGACAAAATTACTAAACTGTAACTATTAAATATATTAATACCAAGATCTAGTTCCTCTCCTGGAAGACAAAGCGTGCTGAGCACAGAGAGAGTTAATGCCCACCACATCTCTTGCTCAGGGCCTCTGTCCAGAGATAACACCTACCTACTAGTTAATGGTTCTAGTAGGAGACTGAAAGGGATCTTAGTGCCTCAAATGAGGGAAGGGTTATAACTGGACATCACCAATGCCCACCATTTCTATCCCAGGGGCAACATCAAAAAAATCAAGAATGCTACCTTCTTCCTCCACCATGGCCCAACTGTCCCTACACAGATGGGCTACGGACTAAGCTCCCTACATAGGTGTTCCCCTTCCAACCAAGCCAGGCCAATCCAGGGGGGCAGCATTGCCAGCTCCCCCAGGTATTTAACGCCTGTGGCAGAAAAGGCCAAGAGCACTGTGGTCAGAGAATAAGACCACAGTGAAACGTTTTTGCTTTTGTCCCTCTGTCCTCAACCCAGAGAGAGGAGTCAGGCTCTAATTCTGACAAGATTCTAAACCATGGGTAACTTTCATGTAATAATTACAGTAAACTATTTTTTAATGTTTTATATCTTTTTAATTATTCATTTTAGAGAGGAGAGAGGGAGAGAGGGAGGACGAGGGGGGGGGAGCAGAAAGCATCAACTCCCATATGTGCCTTGACCAGACAAGTGCAGGGTCCCAAATCAGCAAACTCAGCACTCCAGGTCGACGCTTTATCCACTGCGCCACCACAGGTCAGGCATACAGTAAACCTTTAATGGCTGTTAGAAGAATCTTATTTTGACTTTTAGAAAATGCATCCATGCAAAGAACAACGCAAGGGAAGGGTCTCCGAGAAGCTGTGAGGTATTTGTACCATATTTTCATCAGGTATGTGGAATCTCTGATGTATTAAGTAGAAGAGGCCTACCAGAATCCTGTGTAAAACACTGCATGCTTAGTAAGGTCTAATAGCATGTTTTTACTGCACTTCGGTAATCTGCTAATCAGTCTAATTCTATCTCAAATATTTTGTGGAACAAGCTGGAATAGTAAAAGAAAGAAAGAGGTGGAGATGGAAGACTAGTCATACTGTTCAAAGCACCATCTCCACCAGAATCAGTTGCAAGATGTTTGTTAAAAGTGCATGTTTCGCCTGACCGGGCGGTGGCGCAGTGGATGGAGCGTCGGGCTGGGATGTGGAGAACCCAGGTTCAAGACCCTGAGCTCGCCAGCTTGAGCGCAGGCCCATCTGGCTTGAGCAAAGGCTTGTCAGCTTGGACCCAAGGTCGCTGGCTCCAGCAAGGGGTTGCTGGGTCTCCTGAAGGCCCGCGGTCAAGGCACATGTGAGAAAGCAATCAATGAACAACTAAGGTGTTGCGAAGGCAATGAAAAACTAATGATTGATGCCTTTCACCTCTCTCTGTTCCTGTCTGTCTGTCCCTATCTATCCCTCTCTCTGATTCTCTCTGTCCCTGTAAAAAAAAAAAAAAAAAGTGCATGTTTCTGAGCCTGACCTGTGGTGGCACAGCGGATAAAGCGTCGACCTGGAATGCTGAGGTCGCGGGTTCAAAACCCTGCACTTGTCTGGTCAAGGCACATATGGGAGTTGATGCTTCCTGCTCCTCCCCCCTTTCTCTCTCTCTCTCTCTCTCCTCTCTCAAATGAATAAAAAATAAAAAGTGCATGTTTCTGGATCCCACACCAGACTTATGGACTCAATCCCTGACATCGGGGCTAAGAATCTGTAGTTTAAATAAGATCTCTAGGATATTCTTATGCAAAAATAAATCAAATAGCCTGACCAGGTGGTGGCGCAGTAGAGAGAGCGTCAGACTGGGACGCGGAGGACCCAGGTTCAAGACCCCGAGGTCGCCAGCTTGAGTGCAGGCTCATCTGGTTTGAGCAAACGCTCACCAGCTTGGACCCAAGGTCGCTGGCTTGAGCAAGGGGTTACTTGGTCTGCTAAAGGCCGGCAATCAAGGCACATATGAGAAACCAATCAATGAACAAGTAAGGTGTCGCAATGAAAAACTGATGCTTCTCATCTTTCTTCATTCCTTTCTGTCCCTATCTATCCCTCTCTCTGACTCTCTCTCTGTAAAAAAAAAAAAAAAAAAAAAATGCAGTGGCTTCTCCTTCTCATTTTCCATGCAGCCTAGAAGAGACCCTCTCCTGGTGTTTTACCCTACAAGCTTGGAAACACCAGTGTACCCACAGGTCCCAGGGGTGGTTACGACGTCGTGGGAGCCGGAAGCAACCCTCATGCTGTCTGGCAGCAGTGACTCTGAGAGGGAGAAGGGTGAGGGACACTAAGAACATCTGTCACCATGACACCTTAATCCTCCCCCCCCACCCCGGCAGCCTTCAAACCTGTTGGGTTATTATTCTAACAGAGGTTAGAATAAGAGCTGCACGAGGCCCACAGAGTGATGGTGAGCAAATCCAGAGTAAAGTTTGATGGCTTAGAGTGTGCTGAAACCTGATCCGGTGAGACCGTCACCTGCAGGTGCCTGACACTCTGAAGGAGACTTTCTTCCCTCCCCGACAGGAACCTGGTTTCACAGAGGGTGTAGGACCGCTCCAAGGCAAAATGAGTCATCATGGCAAAGTGCCACTCAGTGGGTTTGGCGGCACCAGCATGACATCTTTTCTGTTTCCTCATTCAGAGAAGACCAGAATGTTGATGACCGACATTCAGAACACTGGAGAGGCACTTGGGGGGATGTCGGTGTCCTCTCCACCCTCTCACTGAGTCTGCTGAGGGTTGGCGAAGCGAGGACTCTGAAGGGGGTCAGAAACCCTGTCAAGAGCCATGGTAAAATAAGATGTGTCACCAAGCATCTGCTTAGAAATTGGTCTGTGGGTGGGAAACAAAAAATAAAGCAAATCAAGGCTGAAAAGGTAAAAGCAGCCCCACTGGCAGAAAAAGCTGTGTCTCTAATAGAGGCAGGTGTGTTTAAGCCCAATTCTGGCTTAAACAATGATGACTACTCAGGACTCTGCACAGAGAAAGAAAGGAAGGTAGGAAGGAAGAAGGGAGGGTGGGAGGGAAGAAAAAGAAAAGGAAAGAGAGAAAGAAAGAAAGAAAAAGAGAGAGAGAGAGAAAGTTATCTAGCTGAAGTTGGGGATCACAACTCAGCAAAATGCTAAAATTGAATGTATGCACCTGTCTCCTGTCTGGAGCTTGCTCGAGGCAGGAATGGCAGGAGGCGCGCCAGGAAACTGAAAACACACCACCCTGTCCATGCTTCATTCCCGATGTTTCCAGTGAGCTTTGTCAGCTTTGCATTTATGGGGACAGAGGGGCCCACTTAAACACGAACAGAACTTAATGGAAAGATAGTTCACCGAGGATAAAGGGTTAAGAGTCTTTAAAGCTCTCTCCTTTTTTTTTTTTTGGTTTGTTTTTAAGGTGTGCTCTACTTTCTGGAATAACAAAAACAAAATAAAAACCAACGCAGAAGAAAAACAGTCCCCGGCAGCCCACACACACAACACTACAGGGCATTATCTTCACCGCCATCTCCCAGAACAATTGCACCTTTTGTCATTTCTGGTGGAGGTACAGCTGCTGAAGAAGCCAAGACTTAGTGGAGAAAGCTAAGACTTGGACTGAGAGAAGAAAATGCCTCCTTTGTTCATGAAAAGCTGTTTCCATTTAAAAGTTTCAACATACTATGGAAGAGTGAATGCACTTTTGTGAGCAAAGGCAAAGCATACAATGAAGAAAAGCTGCCTGTCAATTAAATAAACAGTATTTGAAGACATCCTAACCTTCCCCCTCTTTCTTGAACACTAAGGGGATGGGCGGGAGGGAATAGCCACGGCTGGAGATGTGTCTAAAAGGCACAGCAAATATGACCCAAAGGCTTCTACAGTGGTACAAACTCATTTAATTACAAGAGTAAAAATCATAAGGTTCACATGTTTTTCTTAGAAGACCACACGGCTGTAATGAATTGTCCTAGCACACATTAAAAATGGAGTGCTTGGGAAAGCATTTTATTGAATTTCACAAATATTTCAGTGAGCGTATTTTCCTTCGTGAAGCAATGCCTTCAGACAGGTAAGAACAAGCTAGAGTTTCTGTTACACAAGAGCAGGCTCTTGTGATAAACCTGATTATAATACCCTGTCAGAGGTGAACTTCCTGCTTAGCTAATAAAAAAATAAAAAGAGTACAGTACCTCACCCTTACACTTATTGTTGTTTTAAAGCAAAGATTCAGCCAAGAAGAAGCTAATGCTACATGCACCTGTTAATCCACACTTCTTTTCTTTTTTTTAAAGAGAGAGAGAGAGAGAAAGGTGAGGCAGAAGCAGGAAGCATCAACTCATAGTAGTTGCTTCTCGTATGGGCCTTGACTGGGTAAGCGCAGGGTTTCGAACCAGAGACCTCAGCATTCCACATGGATGCTTTATCCACTGCATCCCCAAAGGCCAGGCTGTTAATCCAAACTTAACACAAGACTTGCTATTACAGAGAACAATTAATAAGGAATAGAAGTACTGCCAGAAGTAATGACAAAACACTGTAATGTGTTATTTGTGGAGGAAGGACAAAATGAATTCTGCGTGTACTATGAGTCACCTTGCATTTTCAGCCCACTAGAATGATCTTAATGGTTGTAAATCTACCAAGCAGTAAGAAAAAGTACTTTTTTATGTTCAAAGTCTAGTCTACTGGGAGTCTGTGGTGAATATATTACTTTCTGTGAAATACAGCCTTGGTCCTGGGGTGAGACCATATCAGAAAGGCTGTCAACTTGTTATGAATAAATACAAACATATGAACTGATGACCAATGAAGATTTGCCAACTGCACAGGAGACAGAAATTTGTTTGACTGCCGCATTAGCTATGTTCACGTTCCACGTATCCGTACCCAAGATTAAAAGCCGGCATCCAGGGGTGCAGCTCAGCCCCCAGTAATTTCTACTGGAGCTCAGCAGGGCGATGTGATTACATTTGCGGCGATATACCTTTGCCATGTCTTCATTTTCTTTACCCCTGGTTCCCATTCTCTTCTCCTGGAAGAAGAGGCAAGAGCAGGCCAGGCCGACCATGCAGAGACAGTGTGGTGTGGTTCTAATAGCTGCAGGTACTTCTTACCACACTGCCCACAGGAACGGAGTACCAACCTTTTTCTTTTTTCTTTTTTAAAGTAAGAGGAGGGGACATAGTGAGGCAGGCTCCTGCATGCGCCCAGACCCGGATCCACGCAGCAACTCCTGTCTGGGGCCAGTGTTTGGATCAACCCAGCTATCCTCAGTTCCTGGAGCTGATGCTCAAACCACTTGAGCCACTGGCTGTGGGAGGAGGAGAGAGAGAGAAGGTGGAGAGAAGCAGATGGTCGCTTCTCAAGTGTTCCCTGACCAGGGATCGAACCTGGGACTTCCGCATGCTGTGCCAACACTCTCTCCACTGAACCAACCGGGCAGGGATAGGAGTGCAGATCTTATCAGAGAACTTAAAAGAGGCTTTGGAGATACATAAGCCATAGTGTCTATTACAGTAACAGTCTCTAATTCTGCACCTTATACGTCACTGTCGCAGTCATTTAAACATCTGGCAACAGTGGGATCCATTACTATTTGAAAGGATACAGAGAATAAATATTTAGTATTATTTTTATAGAGTGAAGTTTGAGTGTCAACATGTATGTATATATAAAGTGAAATCAAACTTCTTAATCCAGAAGGCAGTTCCTGGTTAGATATAAATCTCAACCATATAACCCGAGCCCAGAAAGCAACATCCTTTGCAAGAAGCTGAGTTTATGGTAATCAGAATTATAAGATACCATGATGAAAAGTAAGAGTCATATCCACAAACTTCCTGGAACCTACTTTGAAAACTTTAGTTTCCAAAAATGACACCTTCTACTCCTTCCAGAGGCTCGACTACCCTCTTCACCCCGGCACCTTAGAGGAAAAACTCTCCCATCCCAGGCCTGGAAGGGAGCCCATTACAATTTGAATATCCTCGACATGCCTGCATTCAGAATATATTATCTCCAATAACCCTCATTAGAACCCTAATGGAGTGGAGGTATATTTATTCCCAAGTCACGTTTCTTGTCAGGCCGGTTTCCTTATTGGAGAAATAAGAAAAGTAAACAAAGCAATCTCTAAATTGCCCCCAGCTTCAATATTCCTCTTCCCCTCAGCAGAATGTTTAAAGGCTCAGATGACTAGCCACAATTTTTAGCAGCTAAATTTAAAACGATTGATTAATGAATTATTTTAAAATAAATTATTTTAAGAAAAACTTTCATGTGACAGTCTCAGGGTAGCAGCAGTACTGTCCCAGGAATGCCCAGGAGGTCCAGACTTCCTGTCTCATCGAGTGTGGGGTGAAATCTGAAAAGATGAAAAGCCAATCAGCCTCATGCACAGGCTAGTTCTGAAACTAAGAAGTCATGTTGCTCTTTTCCCAGCCATGAGGGGCTCCCGAAGTATTAAGTGTACCTTGCACCTCGGGGCTGTCCTCCCGGTTTCTGCCCAAATTCCACCACACTGCTGACAAATTAGCTGGTATCTAGAGTGTCTCCCGTCCTTTGTAGCAACCATCACAACCCTGCCTGGGCTAAGGAGACTAATCTGCTGCCTTTCCTTAAAGGCCCACTTCCAGGAAGGCTGTCCTAGTCAGCCAGCCTGTGCCCCAGGCCAGACACATGTCCTCACTACCCCACTGTCACCACTGACAGGACCACCCTCCAGCTGGATGCTCTGGTCCCGGTGCCACCTCTGCCACAGGGCCACCTGTTGGCTTCCGTACCAGTGTGGAGCGCCTTTGCTGTCTCAGCAGCCCACTCCCTCTCCTTGCCCTGCTGCTCCCCCTTCTCAGTGCCTGCATCCTCCCTCCTTTCTGTCTCCTTCCAAACAGAGGCTGCCTCACTCATGCTGGACTACGTTCAGGGTGAGAATACCAGGAGTTACCTCCTATCTCTGTCTGTTTCCTCATCTGTAAAACTGGAAAACACACTATGATGTATCCCATAGGGTTGGTCTGAACAATAGATGAGTTATAAAGTCTCTGAACCAGGCCTGGTGGGTATCAAGCACTCCCACTGCTATTATTTCTTTAGTGTTCTCCAGGACAGGTGGGGCTGCAGCTGTGCCCTCCTTCCCTGTGCTTCCCACAGCTGGGCAAGGGCGAGCACATCTGGAACCCATCCTATCTCCCCTGGGTACAGATAAACAGTGACCATGCGGAAGCAGGACAGGGAACCCCCTCCGAGATCCTTCGTGTTCTCTTCATCTATGGGAACTGCTCTGGCACAGGTTGTTCTGAGGGTGGAGCCGCTGCTGGTCTAAAAACCTAATGTTCTCAACTCATTCACAGAGACCAATAATCTAATTCAATGTAAAATGCTGCTGCTATTTAGTAACCTCGGGAGTAAAATATTCCAGCATGTTACGGTATGTGTTTCCTGTCATGCGCTGCTTCAACACCACACGTCCTAGTCATATTTCCACAGCACTCATCTAAGTGTTCTGAGACCATGGGTGACGAGGGCAGAATAGCAGGCAAACAGGGCAAAAGATGACACAGCAAGCACAAGGCCTGATGTGTGACAGTTCCAAGTTTGGGACCAGCAACTGTGCGACCCTGGCAAGTCATTCTAACTTTCTGAGGTGTTTGCTCATACATAAAATGGGGATACAGTGAACCACAATGACCATAGTAAGGACCACAAACGTCTCAAGTTAAACTGCAAACAAAGTGAAGGTTGTGAAGATTTAGGGAGGCCTCTGAAAATAACTCCTGAAGTGGGCAAATGGGACAGAATATTTAATATTAATACTATTTAGTAAACTGAAACCTTCTGATGATGGAAAAAGGGAAGCCTGTGAGTACTATAAAGTGATAAATACTCATAATGGAAGGACAGAAGCCCTTCCATAGGAGACATCTGGAAACATCCAGAAAAGACTAACACAAGCAAGGACTGACAATAGTGCCTCTTAAAGCAAGATAACAACTTTCTTTCATTTTCTCCAAAGCAACATAGTGTACAAATAACAACAAAAAACATTTCTTAGAAAATGTGAAATTACTTGAAGCTCTCTATAGAAAACTTTTAAAGTTTAGTCTCAACAATATACCTTTTTGCAATGCATACACCTTACACTACAGCTATATTTTGAGGATAACCTAGAGCAGGGGTGCCCACACTTTTTCAGCTTGCGAGCTACTTATAAGATGACCAAGTCAAAATTATCTACCTACAATAAAAATGCAAAACATAAATTTATTTCTTCTATATTATTTAAGTTACTATTATTACTATTTAATATTGTGTATTCTTCTTTCACCTTTCTCCTTCTCAGTTCTCTTTTCGGAGGAAAGTCAATGTCATAGTTTTTATGAACAGTCTGAAAAAGCCGCTCCACATTTCCCTTCTTTGGAATAGCAATGGCACACAGACAGATGAGGCAAACGCACTTAGAATATGACATAGTGAAAAAAATCCCCTCCCATTCTGTATGAAAGTGGTAGGTTTTAGTCTTCTTACTCGGACCAGCTACAGCACTCATTTTTATACCCTTAGTTGTATTTAGTTTAAATAAATTGAAGGCCAACTATGCAGCAATGTAACTGAACAAGTTAGCGCGGTTTAACGCGCATGCGTAGGGTGTCAAAAGTTCAGATGTCAGATTGGCTACCCTGTATGCCAATCAAAAGACAAATGTCTTTTTAATGTCATGCGATCTACCCACACTTCCTTCGCGATCGACCAGTAGATCGCGATCGACGTATTGAGCACCCCTGACCTAGAAGATTAAAAGAAGGAACATAAGGAAAATAAAAAATAACAACACTACTCTTCATTAAATTATAACTAACATTCCATATTTGGACAGAACATGAACTAGATGACATTTTAAAAAACTCTAACACCAAATGAGAAGTTAGAGAAGGAATTCAAATCACCATACTACTCTAGTGTCTTATTAGTGACTTAAGTAAAAAAGGAAATAACTTACCTCTATTGTAAAGATTCCTTTGTCACGCCCATATAATTTCATCTCTTCCGGAAAATGCTCAAAAGCATTTATGTAAGGAATATGGCCCTCTTCAACAAATCTATATTTTTAAAAAGAGTTTCAATAAGAGATATGTCCTGATTTAGCAAAGTAATCGAAAGAGTTGTATTTCAAAGAACATGGTAAGAATCAGTTGAGTGTGTTGTCCTCACATTTTTCAGGATGATACATCTGAAAACATCTGTCACTCTCTGTACCCACGTGTGGAGAAAACCTCTGGTTACCTAGTGATCTCTTCAGTTTCTGACTAAGCAGATGGACTACTTCTAGGAAGTGGCATCAGGCCTTTCAATCCCCACCCCCACCCCCAGGCTTGTCAGCAGGGCAGTCCTCCTCTCCTGGTCTCCTCCACACGAGGAGCTCCTCTTCAACTTTCAGTCACTTCTTCAGGGAGACCTTCTCTGACCCGTTTCCTTTGTTTGAACAGCCCCTTGTCTACCCCTCCGTCCCCATGACCTGCGACAGTACGTGGCACATGACTCTCACTAGCAGAACAATTAGGAGAAGGGACCTTAGCCATTTGCTTACTGCTCCATCCCAATGTCTGGGACATTGAGGCTGATCAAATTATTATGAGTAGATTATTACATATGAAGAAAATAGCACATATATAAAAATAATTGCACGTACATATTTATTTACAATTAATTCATTAATTCTACAGAAATTCAAGGAGTACTATATACCCAGCACTAGTCTGAGCTGTGGGGATACAGCAGTGGACAAAACAGGGAAATATTCTCATTCTTAAGGAGTTTACATTTTAGTGAAAAGAGAAAGATGGCCAATGAAACAAACGAAACGTATAGGATGTTAGGTAGAAAAAATAGTAAGGAGAAAAATAAAGTGGGGAAGAATATTAGAGTTTTAAAAATATTTGTATTGATTCATTTTAGAGAGAGGAAAGAGAGAAAGGGGGTAGGGAGAGGAGCAGGAAGCATCAACCTGCTTCTTATTCGTGCCTTGAACGGGCAAGCCCAGGGTTTCAAACCAGTGACCTCAGCGTTCCAGTTCAACGCTTTATTCGCTGCGCCACCACCAGTTAGGTGATAGATTTATTATTATTATTATTTACTTATTTATTTTTAGTGAGAGAGAGACAGGAAGGAAGAGAGATGAGAAGCATCAACTCGTAGTTGCAGCACTTTTAGTTGTTCATTGATTGCTTTCTCATACGTGCCTTAACCAGGGGAGCTCCAACTGAGCCAGTAACCCCTTGCTCAAGCAAACAACCTCGGGCTCAAACCAGCGACCTTGAGTTTCAAGCCAGCAACCTGTGGGCGAAGCCAGTGACCACGGAATCAAGTTGATGATCCCACACTCAAGTCAGTGACCCTGCACTGACACTGGATAAGCCATGCTCAAGCCAGTGACCTCAGGGTTTCAAACCTGGGACCTTAGTGTCCCAGGTCAATGCTCTATCCTCTGCACCACCACCAGTCAAGCTGCATATTATATTTTTCAAATAAGAACATTGTTAAGGAAAATATGATCAAGACAGGAATAAGTATACAAAATTTTTGTCTCAGTCTATTTTTGGTAGAGCTAGTAGTTCAAGATCAATATTGATTCAACTCTAATTCCAAATTAAAAATGTGATTTAACTTTTTAGTCTCCTGAGCATTAATGTAAGTGTTTTATGTAACAATGATGTTTTATGAAGTATAGCAATGAAACAGGATTCATTAGAGCAGTCCTACAGAGAAACCCAGCTAGGTTTACATAGCGTAATTTATGTAAAAGTATCTGTGCATAGCAATACCTATTCCCATTATTTTGGAACTTTCTGGTTCAATATTATTTTATATCCAGGATGTACTACACGTTTATCACTCATAACTATCTAGCATTCCATGATGTTAATATATTCATAACTTATTCATCATTACCCGTTTATTATCTATATTTTCCAGCACTGTGTAAAGCACTAGGAGCTCAGAGAGAAGTGAGACATGGGGCACAGCCAGCGGGACCCACGC
Organism: Rhynchonycteris naso; assembly: GCA_037038555.1. Lineage (NCBI taxonomy): Eukaryota > Metazoa > Chordata > Mammalia > Chiroptera > Emballonuridae > Rhynchonycteris > Rhynchonycteris naso. The sequence goes on from CM073001.1 coordinate 106,477,549, forward strand.
GGGTCACACACGCAGCGCGTGCTGGGCGCCAAAGGCACAGGAAGCAGAATGAGAAACCTGCCAGGGGAAGAGAGATGTCTGCACACGGCAGGTCTCGGACACCTGGGGTTTTAACAGTTTTTGCCATTGATAAATATTGCTGCACTTCACCTCTTTCTCTTTCCAAAGAATTCTTTTCTTTTTGAATTTCCTTTAAGAAAAAAAATCTAGATTTTTCCAGTCAAAGTTCTGAACAATCTATTTGCCTTGGTAAGTATTATCAGACAGGTCCTGGGATCGACCCCAACGCCTAACTCGGCTGACAGACCCATCTGGCCTCTGCTTCTGAGCCCCCAGCCTCGCATTCCGCCTCCTTCAGACCGCCACTGCCACCAGCCTCCTCCTGCTCACGCACAGAGAGTGCTCACGCTCCAGGGCTCAGCCTTTGCAGCCTCCCTCTACCTGGAGCGCTAGGAGTATGTTCTCCCATGTTCATCTGCTGGCGCTATTTTCATTCAAAGTGCGACTTAAATCCCCATTCTAGGGGAGACCTTCCCTTATTGCCAGCCTGAAGCAGTCAGCTGGTCCTCTGTCTTGTCACACGACTTCAGTCTTCTGCACAGCACCTCACTGTTTGATTTTGTTTTACACATTTATGTATTTGCTCGTCTGTTTCCTCCTCTAGTCTTGAACTTCATGAAAGCAGAGACTTGATCAATACGGTTCACAACTGTATCTCAAGAATAACACCTGCATATAGTCAAGATTCAATAAACACTCATGGAATGAATACATGCTGCCTATTTTTATTTATTACTGTTATTGCTAGGTAGGCAGGGTCCAGTCAAGGCTATTATTAGGGTTATGAGTTAATCCTAAGAAGCACGGATGCTGCTAACGGATGTAAACAGAGAAGTGACATATAGAACCAGTATAAGATAGATGGGTATTGTAGCCAGACTAATCACGTATTCTCTTCAACGTATTTTAAATATTTGTCAAAGATCGGGAATAGTGCTCAATTTAGCATCTATAGGAATATTTTGGAAAGATTATTAAAACAGAGATTACCAGGCCCATCCCCAGAGTTTCTGATTCCAAAGGTTAGAATGGGCCCAAATACTTGCATGGCTAACAGGTTCCGAGGTGATACGGCTGGTCAGGGGACCCCACTTTTAGAGCCCTTTCTATGAGAAAAGCAGAGAAAGAGAACATTCTCTTCTTTTAATCCAAGCAATTAAGCTCGGGTCCCAAATCTGTATGTGCACAGAGCAAAATAAAAGCCCTCTGGCTAACCAGATTCAAGCTCCTCCAAGTCACTGTAGCATTCCCCTTGGAGGGAGAGAAAGGGGAGGAGGGGAAGAAGGGAAAGAGAGAGCAAGGGAGAGGCAGAAGCAGAGAAGGGGGGAGAGAAAGAGACACAGGCCTAGGATCTTACCCCCAGTCTTCCCACCACCTATGATATTCCCCCTGAGGAGAATTTCAGGTAAATATTTTTTCTGCATCTTGTTCAATTTCCAGGAGAGTTTTGCTATCGCCTCAGAGATGGCCCCGGGAAGGACGCTAGCTAGCCCTTTCTCCAGTGTTACTGACATCATTAGGTTACTGTTTCTGAGAGCCCTCTGATTATGGAGGAGAATGAGGGCTGCAGTCACGGGTTCATCTGGCAGGCTTCTAAGTAACCCAGGTGAAGACAGAGACAGAGGGAAGGGGGAGAAAGAAAAGTGGTCTCACGAGGTACTTTGTAAGTATAACTGATAGGATGCAGTGACTGACAGTATATGCACAGAGGGATAGGATGTAGTGACTGAGTTTTTGGATAGGATGCAGCAGAGTGCACAGTGTTGATAAAGAAATCACGGGAGAAGGAGCGGGACAGAGGCAAAGATGATGACCCTCTTTAGTCTTGCTAGTCTTGAAATGCCCTAGAGCAGTGGTCAGCAAACTCATTAGTCAACAGAGCCAAATATCAACAATACAATGAGTGAAATTTCTTTTGAGAGCCAAATTTTTAAAACTTAAACTATATAGGTAGGTACATTCCTTATCGAGGTAGCGCCCGCACGTGGTATTTTGTGGAAGAGCCGCACTCAAGGGGCCAAAGAGCCGCATGTGGCTCGCGAGCCAAGGAGTGCCGACCAGGGCCCTAGAGACACTGGAGGAGCAGCAGGTGCATCCCTGAACACATGGGTTGGGCCCTCGGCAGACAAGTCTGGGCTGGAGACCCACACTTGGGAGTCATCATCTTAGAGACAGTAATTAAGGCCTTGGCAGAGGATGAGGTCATCCACTGAGGGCGTACAGAGCAAGTTGAGGTTTTTAACTTAGCAGTAAAATTCAGTGAATGAATGAATCACGGACCATCTGCAGGCAGAGTTCATCACATCTGAGAAAAGCCTTGATATTTGGTTGATGTGGCCAAATTCAAAGGCACCATCAGCGTTTACAGGAGGCATTTTATTCCATCTAAGGGCCTAGTGCCAATAGCGACGATGAGGGTGAAGAAGAAGGAAGAGGAGGAGAAAAAGGAAGAAGAACAAAGACAAACAAGAACTAGCACCGAGTTCTTGTATGCCAGGCACTGCTGTAAGTGCTCCTCATGCAGGACTAACTACTGGGGTCCTCACAGCCTTTGACGCAGGCACCACTACCCTCGCCTTACTCATGAGCAGACAGAGACAGAGAGAAACGAAAATTAAGTTAACGGTTACTCCAGGTCACAGAACATATAAGCACCAAACCCAGGATTCAATCCCTGGAGTGTGGTTCTAAATCTGTTCTTTTTATTTTTATTTTTGAGAGACAGAGAGTGAGATAGATAGGGACAGACAGACAGGAAGCGAGAGAGATGGGAAGCATCAATTCTTTGTTGCAGCTCCTTAGTTGTTCATTGATTTCCTTCTCATATGTGCCTTAACCAGGGGGCTACAGCAGAGTGAGCAACCCCTTCCTCAAGCCAGTGATCTTGGGCTCAAGCTAGCGACCTAGGGCTCAAGCCAGTGACTTTGGGCTTCAAACCAGTGACCTTTGGGCTCAACTTAGTGACCATGGAGTCATGTCTATGATCCCACACTCAAGCCAATGACCCTCCACTCAAACTGGTGAGCCTGCGCTCAAGCCAGCGACTTTGGGGTTTTGAACCTGGGTCCTCCATGTCCCAGTCTGACACTCTATCCACTGTGCCACTGCCTGGTCAGGCTAAATCTGTTATAAAAATCACTCTACATGCCTGACCAGGCAGTGGCACAGTGAATAGAGCGTCGGACTGGGATGCAGAAGACCCAGGTTCGAGGCCCCGAGGTCGCCAGCTTGAGCGCGGGCCCATATGGCTCGAGCAAAAGCTCGCCAGCTTAGACCCAAGGTCGCTGGCTCCAGCAAGGGCTTGCTTGGTCTGCTGAAGGCCCGCAGTCAAGGCACATATGAGAAAGCAATCAATGAACAACTATGGTGTCGCAACAGCAATGAAAAACTGATGATTGATGCTTCTCATCTCTCTCCGTTCCTGTCTGTCTGTCCCTATCTATTCCTCTCTCTGACTCTCTCTCTGTCCCTGTTAAAAAAAAAAAAAAAATCACTCTACACACTGATCAAACCCAAAGGTTATTGATTAGAATACATAAAGAATGAGAGAATGAACACATTAATGATTTTCGCACATCTTCTATTGAATGAGAAATTCTTATGCACAATGCCACACTTTACTCATTAACTATAAAACCCTGTAGATTATCTTGAAACAGTGTAAATGCCAATTATCTACATACTAGGTTCTTCCAACAGTTTGATTTCAGTTTTGCCTTATAAACATAGACAATCTCTATTTTAACTCTTAACCACACCAATGAATACTTTTGTGTAACTACATTAATAAGCATTTGCCAAAGTAAGGGTCATCTGTTCATTTTCTCCCTTAGAAATAAAAAACACTAGTACTTCTACTTAAGTGTCACTTTTTACCTTCAAAACATTATACTCACAGTAAATAATTTTCCAACACCCCACATAAGGTAAGCACTATTATTTCCACTATATAAATGAGGAAAACAGCCCAGGGAGGATTAAATCTCAGAAGTGGGACTTAGGCTACCCAATCTTTCCAGTCCACTCCTCAATTTAGGCCTCTTTGTAAAATTCAAAATATCCAAAGGTGTCCCTGAGTTCACACAGATGATCAGCAAAAACGTCCCAAGAGGTTCAGCTTACCTCAGAAGGTCTGAAAAAGTAACTGTCTCTCTCTGCCACAGCAACGACAGATAGCAGAAAGCAAGGGTCCTCGGCACAGCCATCTTCACGATCCCCTTCCTCAGCGAGTACTCAGCTCCATCAAGGGACCCAGAACAGAAGTACATTCCTAAGGGCACAAATGGAGAGTATTCATTTATTTATTTACTTACTTATTTTGTATTTTTTTGAAGTGTAAAGCGGGGAGACAGAAACAGACTCCCACATGCGCCCAACCAGGATCCAATGGCATGCCCACAAGGGGGCGATGCTCTGCCCATCTGGTCGTTGCTACGTTGCAACCAGAGCCATTCTAGCACCTGAGGCAGAGGCCATGGAGCCATCCTCAGCAACCAGGCCAACTTTGCTCCAATGGAGCCTTGGCTGTGGGAGGGGAAGAGAGAGACAGAGAGGAAGGAGAGGGGGAAGAGTGGAGAAGCAGATAGGCGTTTCTCCTGTGTGCCCTGGCCAAGAATAGAACCCAGGACTTCCACATGCCGGCAACGCTAAATGGAGATTTTTTTAAGTGCAGGTAACAAGTTTGGACAACAGAAGAAATAATAAAATCCACAGAGGCATTTAAAATATTTTAAAATCAGGTGGTAATTGATAAAGTCTTTATAAAGAGCAGTCTGGCAATAAAGCCATTACGGTTTAAGAGGAAATTGGCCAAAAAAGGTAACTGTTGGTGTGAGTTGGATGGACTTGGATACTAAAGAGGGATTTGACTTTTGAATTTTTTAATTTTTAATTTTTATTTTATTCATTTTAGAAAGGAGACACAGAGTGAGAGGGGGGGGAGGAGCTGGAAGCATCAACTCCCCCATATGTGCCTTGACCAGACCAGTGCAGGGTTTTGAACTGGCGACCTCAGTGTTCCCAGGTCGACGCTTTATCCACTGCGCCACCACAGGTCAGGCTAAATTTTTTATAATGAACAATTTTTTCAAATAAATGAAAGTGTAAACAATTACAAAGTAAAGCAAAAAGGATATAACTCCTTTGACCCAGGCCTTGATCCAGGCCTCGTTTCACCTGTCCCCTTCCCTGAGAGGCTCTGTAAACACCAGCGAGGTGGCACCCCGCCCAGCCGCACGCTCCAGGCATCCTCTACTGTGGGCATTGGTTCATCCTCACTCGCTCAATCTACATTTAGTCATCTCATTCTTTGTGCCACAGTTCTAGTTCTGGGGAAATGACAGAGAACGGTGTCTCATCTCTCTTGGAACTTACATCTAGTCATGGAAGAGAGTCGATAAACAACAACAAAAATGACAATTGACAGATGGTGTGTTATATAGAAAAAGCAATGCAAGGGGTCCGAAAGTAATGGAAGGGAGGAGACGTGCCATTTCGCAAGGGTCAGCAGAAAAGCTCTTTGGGAAGCTGACAACTGAGCCGACCTGAACGAAGTCAGACAGGAGTCTCAAGGCTCTCGGGAGAACAGCAGGTGCTTTAGCAGGAGTGAACTGAAGGAACAGCCAGGAAGCCTATGGGCTGAGAGCATCGTGGTGAAAGGAAAGAGGTCAATGACACAGGAGGGAGAGAACAGCATGGAAGGCTCTGTGGGTCACAGGGTGTACTCTGGATCCTACTCTATGATAGCCGGTAAGAAGAGTTCAAAGGCTTTCAAACATATAGCAACATTACTTCCTCTGTATTTTATAAAGGTCCCTCTGGCGCTGTATGAAGAACGGTGTCATGGGGGCCGCAGTGGGCCCATGACACCACCATCTCAGGACAGCGAGGATGGACTCCTGGGCTAGAGCAGTGGCACTGACAAACAATGGACTCTGAACACAATCTGAAGACAGTCAAAAGGATTTAAGAAAGGACTAGATGTGAAATATGAGAGAAAAATGAAGACGAGAATGATTCTAAAGTTTGTGTCTTAAGCAACAAGAACAGAGATAGCATTTACTGAGACCAGGAAGATGGCAAAAGAACAGGTTTGATGAGATCAATCAAGATACCAGCAGTGCACATGGTGACTGCAACATCTTGTTAATTATCCAAATAGAAATGCTGAGTAGGCAGCCAGACATAAAGCTAGTCAGGGGAGGCTGGGTGGCAGATAGGGACTTTGGAGTGCTCAGGAGCCAACTGCTGCTTCAGCCAGAAGTGAGGGTAGGTGAGGGCAGGGATCACCCTGAGAGACTGAGCTTCCTGGGACAAGAACCCTCCAAGTTATTCCTCAAAAATCCCTTCCTCCCAATACTGCGGACCTGCTCCTCACAGCACCTGCTGGGGACTGCTCTTCGCACACATGTGGTCTGGCTCTCCCACGGCCTCTAAGACCCTGGACGGCAGGCAGCCTGCTCCCCGGTGTTCCCAGTGCCCCGAACAGGCCCTGGCACGGAGCAGGAACCCAATAAATATCTGCCAACAAACAGATCTTGCAGTTCTACTCCTAAGATTTTCATCCTGGTGGATGATTTCTAAAACATGCAAAGATTCAGGATCAAAGCATGGTGTGGCAGCCCTGCTTACAATATGAAAAAAAATATTAAACAACCTACGTGACAGGGTTAGAAATTGAATTAAATAATTCCATACAATGCTGTATTATGTACCACTTTCTACAATATTTTATCTTTATTTTTATTTTAGGTTTTATTTGTTGGTTTTAGAGGGCGAGAGAGGAAGAGAGAGGGAGCGAAAAACATTCCTTTGTGCTTTGACTACATAAGCCCGGGATTTCAAACCAGTGACATCAACCTTCCAGGTCGATGCTCTATCTACCGCACCACCACAAGTCAGGTGATAATTTCCACAATATTTTAAATCAGTGGTTCTCAAAGTATGATCCCTAGACTAGCTATGTTAGGATCACCTGAGAACATATGAGAACTGTGCCAATCTGTGTTCTAACAAGCCCTGTGGGTATTCTGGTGGATGCTAAAGTTTGAGGATGACTATTTTAATTGGTTGATTCCTGTATGTGCTCTGACTGGGGATTGAACCTGCAACCCCAGTGTGTTGGGGGGACAACACTCTGACCAACTGAGCTACCTGACCAGGGCTGGCCAAGGATGTCTGTTTTAAAAGAATATACAAGAACACAGATTTTCATACAATATTATGTTAAATATATACATATAAAAATATGTATAAAACAACACACAGGAAGTTAAGGTGGCAGGTTGAAAACACATTTGCCTCTGCTCTGTCTCACTAAAACAATTATAAAAGCAATTTTAAAAGATATCCCAGAACAAACCACATGGGGAAGGAGACAAGAACAATGGAAATTTAAAGTTTAAAAGCACGTGAACAGGGGTTACTGCCTGCAATCTGAGAAACTGAATCAAAGCCAGTACCTGGAAAAGCCAACACCAATCTAATTCCCCCCTGGGCACCGCTAAAGAAGGCTCCGGAATTGGTTAAACCGGGTAGCCCTGGACACAGGGTGAAGGCAGGGCTCACCCAAGAGGACTGCTTGGAAGTCTGGTTAAGAAGCAGTTAGAGCCTGGCCTGTGGTGACGCAGTGGAGAGCATCGACCTAGAGTGCTGAGGTCACCGGTTCAAAACCCTGGGCTTGCCTGGTCAAGGTACATACGACAAGCAACAAGCAAGCAATGAACAACTAAAGTGAAGGAACTATACTTCTCACTCTTCCCTATCCTCTCTCTATAAAGTTAATACATAAAATCTTTCTTTTTAATTAATTTTAATGGGGTGACATTAATAAATCAGAGTACATATGTTCAAAGAAAACATCTCCAGGTTATCTTGTCGTTCAGTTATGTTGCATACCCATCACCCTAAGTCAAATTGTCCTCTGTCACCTTCTATCTGGTTTTCTTTGTGCCCCTCCCCTTCCTCCTCTCCCACCTTCTCCTCCCTCCCCCCACCCCGTAACCACCACACTCTTGTCCATGTCTCATAGTCTCGTTTTTATGTCCCACCTATGTATGAAATCATGCAGTTCTCAGTTTTTTTTCTGTTTTACTTATTTCGCTCCGTATAATGTTATCAAAAATATGGAATGCTTCACGAATTTGCATGTCATCCTTGCGCAGGGGCCATGCTAATCTTCTCTGTATCGTTCCGATTTTAGTATGTGTGCTGCCAAAGCGAGCACTATACATAAAATCTTAAACAAAAACAAAAACAAGCAGTTAAGACACTCAAATTCCTACCCCAACACTTTGCAGCCAAATGATTCCCCCTCCCCAATTTTGGCAGTACATTGGAAGTTCTGCTCTGGAGAGTAAAGAGGTCTCAGACTAGGGGCTCTCAAGAGCATACACCACCCAGAGCAGGGGTATCCTGCTGAGAACGGGAGTGAGTGAAAGTTTACACACAAGTCTGAGACAACCCCCATGCCCCGGGGGCCTTTGCCTCCCGCCCACTTCCCAGAAAAGCCAGGATTACAACCTCTTCTAACCTGAAGACTCAAAGAGGTTTCTCTGTACAATCTGATCAACTCTGGGGAAAAGATTTCCAGGTGATAGTGCCGGAGATGCACTAACAGCTCAGCCAAGTCGCCCTCTCATGCAGAGTGGAGCAGACAGGGCTCACTATGCGTGCACAATTTTTAACCAATGTTTTAGTCTCCGTTTCTCAATGGGAAGAACCATTGTAGGCTCACTACACATTTGAAAAAAGCTCTAATACAGTCACACGTCACTTAACGACACGTTCTGAGAATTCATCACGTGAACACCATGGAACCTAGTTACAAAAACCTAGATGGTATTTAGCCCAGAATGCACCCAGAAGGCTGGGGGCAGGAATGGGCTGCAGGGTGAGGGCTGGGGGTGGCAGCCTTGGAGGGGCAGTAGATCTCAGGAGGACGGAGGGAAGGGAGGGAGAGCAGAGATCAAGAGTCACAGATTAAATAAAGCTTGAGACAAGAAACAGTTAAAGGAAGAGAGGTTGAGACTGAGAGAGAGGAGGCGGGGAGAGGTGGGAATGGGACTGGAGGAAAGAGCTGGAGACATGAAGGGGAGGAAACGAGTTTGTGTACTGTGTGCATGCAGGAGGAGCAGGGTGGGCTCCCCTCCTCCCCAGCCCAGTCCTCACCACCACCACCACCACCCCGCCCAGGTCTCACCTCCACAGGTACAGGGCCCCTGCATTTATTTACACCACCCAGAGCGAGTGAGACAAAAGTCAGTATCACAGTTCGGTCCAGCCTTTCTTTTCAACACTGCGAACCTGTTGCTTATAACCTCATGGGACTGTGAGGTGTATGTGTTCCCCATTCACCCAAATGTCGTTCTGTGGTACATGACAGTATGAACAGCAGAGGTCAAAACAATAAAATCGGAGGAAGAAATATCACTAATATCCTCAGCAAAATAAGATGCTCCAAACAATAAGGGGTCAACCAGAAAAGAAGATGAAATGGGATCAAGGAAATAAGGAATTCAACGAGAGGTGACAGAGGGGCAAGGAGACCACAAACACAGCTGGGTCACAGGTCAGAAGCTGCAGAAAGACTTCTTCAAGATAAAAATGACAGAATACTTAAGGAACTGAGAGATGTTTTCAGAATTGGGAAGAAGTGTGGATCAACCCCAGTAATGAATTATAGAATAGCAATAAAACAGAACACTAAACAAAAAAGACAATTACCAACCAGAAAAACCAAAGGATGTACAGAAAGTGTAACCATGATACATAATGTGGTTCAGGTATAAACTTATGATAATTTAAGCACTAAATATTGATCTAATAGAAAATTATAAATTATACTGGGAAGATAGAAAATAAAAAATGCCTAACTGTGTGCTGCTGGCCGCCGGGGAAAAAAGGGGTGAGGAATATGTGGAAGGGTTGGGACTTCATCTCCCACAGGGGAAGTTTCCTGGCTAATTCCCAAACCAGAGGGCACGAAGCAGCACCGGAAGCATATGACCCAGAGACACGGAGGAGGCTGCAGGAGAGGGAAACTGATGCCACAGGGGGACAGGCCACTGAGGGGAGCAGTGGGCTACATTTTTATTTTTTTACAAATTTTTAAAACAAGCCTTACATATATATTTGAATTACATGCATATAGAAGAATTTTTATTTAAAAATGTAAAGAATAAAGAAATAGTCTGGCCCTGGCCAGTGGCTAAGTAGATAGAGCATTGGCCTGGCATATGGTCATCCCAGGTTCAATTCCTGGTCAGGGCACGCAAGAGAATCACGTGACCATCTGCTTCTCCTCCCTTCCCTCTCGCCCTTCTCTCCCTCTTCCCCTCCTGCAGCCAGTGGCTTGATTGGCTGGAGTGTGGCCCTGGGCGCTGAGGATAGCTCCATTGGAACACGTCACCCTCAGGTGCTAAAAATAGCTCAGAACTCGAGCATTGGCCCCAGATGGGGTTGCTGGATGGATCCTGGTTGGGGCACATGTGGGAGTCTGCCTCACTATCTCCCCTCCTCTTACCTAAAAAAAAAAAGAAAAAAAAAAGAAATAGTTCATTTTTTTGCAAAAACAAAATAAGAAAATGTTCCCTTTCTATATGTACATGAAGAAGAAACTTTCTGGAATGATTTATAGCAAAAGTGATTATTTCTGGATGGTACAACAACTGCTAATTTTATTTTCTTGATAATTATCTGTATTCTATAGTTTTATGAAAGGGGTTAAATTAAATTGCTTTTAACGTAAACACTAAAATAAAACGGAAAGGACCATCACTTACCACAAAACAAATACACAAGACTTAACACAGGTCAACAATCATGATACTTTAAAGGGCTTGATGGTTTTAGAGGAGCGGGTCCCCTGGGAATGCTTGCGGAAAGCATGGAGAGGAAACTCTAGAGATTTATAGCTGCCCAATTATTCTATGACTCCAACTTCTTTACTTCTTTGGACAGAAAAATAACATCTGACATCTGTGTCATAGCAAGTAACGCGGATATGCTGATTAAAGGAGTCTTTAATCTCTGAAGAGCAAAGGAGTTCATACAAGAATTTTTTTTTCTTATTTTTTTACAGGAACAGAGAGAGGGGAGAAGCATCAATCATTAGTTTTTCGTTTCCGTTGTGACACCTTAGTTGTTCATTGATTGCTTTCTCACATGTGCCTTGTCCGTGGGCCTTCAGCAGACCGAGCAACCCCTTGCTGGGGCCAGCGACCTTGGGTCCAAGCTGGAGAGCTTTTGCTCAAACCAAATGGGCCCACGCTCAAGCTGGCAACCTCGGGGTCTCGAACCTGGGTCTTCTGCATCCCAGTCTGATGCTCTATCCAGTGCGCCACCGCCCAGTCAGGCATACAAAAAATATTTTGTTGAAGATTTCATATAACCACACTTTGGATTTCAATAATCTCTAACGCCAGAGGGTTTGGAAGCTGTCTCCAAAAGAACTCTCATCACACATCAAGATTCTAGTAATCTGTAATAAAAGCTGGTCTATACTTAGAGCTCTGTTTTCCACCATGGTTTTTTGTTTTTTAATGTAGTGTAGAAACGGCCTTGGCCAGTTGGCTCAGTGGTAGAGCGTCAGCCTGATGTGTGGATGTACTGGGTTCGATTCCCAGTCAGGGCACACAGGAGAGGTGACCATCTGCTTCTCCACCCCTTCCCCTTCCCTTTCTCTTTCTTCTCCTGCAGCCATGGTTTGATTGGTTCGAACGCATCAGCCTTGGCGCTGAGGGTAGTATCTCCATGAAGCTTCCGCCTCAGGTGCTAAGAATAGCTCTGTTGCGAGCATGGCCACAAATGGGCAGAACATTGGCCCCAGATGGGGACTGCTGGGTGGATCCCAGTCAGGGTGCATTCAGGAGTCTATCTCCCCTCCTCTCACTTAGAAAAGAAGAAAATAAAATGTGGTTTAGAAACAACTAAAATCATGAATAAAATGCTTTGGGAAGGTCTATATCTGTAACCTTAAATAGACTCCTTATCTATTTTAACTTATAGAATTAAGTCAGAAAATAAAATACACATACACACATGTAATATGGTTGTTGTTTTTTGTGTATGACAAAGACAGAGAGAGACAGAGAGAGGGACAGATAGGCACAGACAGATAGGAAAGGAGAGATGAGAAGCATCAATTATTCATTGCAGCAGCTCTGTCTCCTTATTTGTTCATTGATTGCTTTCTCATATGTGCCTTGATGAGGGGGTCCGGGGAGGGACTCCAGCAGAGGGAGTGACCCCTTGCTCAAGCCAGCGACCTTAGGCTGAAGCCAGTGACCTTTGGGCTCAAGCCAGCGACCATGGGGTTATATCTATGATCCCATGCTCAAGCCAGTGACCCAGCACTCAAGCTGGTGAACCCACGCTCAAACTGGCGATCTCAGGTCCCCGAACCTGGGGCCTCTGCATCCCAGTCCTATGCTCTATCCACTGCACCACTGCCTGGTCGGGCACATGTAATATGGTTTAATTCAGCTGGCTTTAGCCTATGCTTAGAAACTGGGAATATCATCTTTGCCTCCTGTCTGCCTTACCAGATGAGAAACTGGGAATATCATCTTTGCCTCCTATTTGCCTTACCAGATGGCTAAATTCTATCATTTTTCTGCTGTAACTTTTCTTTGGAAGTTCTGAGCCCACACTTACATGAGCTTTATAGAGTTGGCCCCTTTTGTCCCAGATCCACTCAGTTTAGCTCCCTTTAATTCATTTTAGAGAGGAAACACAGAGTGAGAGAGAGAGAGAGAGAAAGAGAGAAAAGGGGGAGGAGCTGGAAGCATCAACTCCCATATGTGCCTTGACCAGACCAGTGCAGGGTTTTGAACTGGCGACCTCAGTGTTCCCAGGTCGACGCTTTATCCACTGCGCCACCACAGGTCAGGCCAGTTTAGCTCCCTTTAAAAACCAAACAAAGACATTCATGTGGAGACAATGTATCTTCTTAAAAATGACACGAAAATTACACTTCATTTCCCTTTTTCTTAGCCATACGATTTTGTTAGGCCAACTTCCTTTCCTTGGACTATGAAGAAACTGGACTACATAATTTTTGAGATGCATCCCCACATTTCAAATTCTAGGTAGCTGGAGTCTCCTCTTTACCTGACTGTGATGGTCTGCTGCGGACTGGCTTCCGGGTGCGGCCATCAGGCTGAGACTCGGTGCCACTCTCCAAGGCGGAAGGGCAGCTGAAGCCACTCAGCAGCTCAGGCTCACTGTCCCAGGCTGAATGACTGGGATTGTCTCCCAATTCCTATTTGCAAAATAATATAAAGTCACTGCATAGGAATTTACAACTGCAATTAATTCTCATAAACTTAAACAATTCCTGACCATCCCAAACACCATAAAGAAATCACTCCGACTAAGTGCCACTACCCACTGAGTCTCTGACGCCCAAAGGGCGCCCAGGCAGTTTGGCCAGAGCTCCCTGCGGGCAGGCTGCAGACGAGGGTGAGCAGAAAGCCACCAGGCTTCCTTTCCTCAGAACTGTCACATCCCTGGTGGCTCCAGATCCACACCAACAGAAACACCAGCATCAGCAGGGACCCCCCCAACCCGCCTGCACACTGCCCGCCGCTCCACCGAGTCTGCCCGGGGAACCTCTGCTCTGTGTCCTGTCCTTGCTAATTCCCTTTCTCCTGCTCGGACCACCCATCTTTCTCCTCCTCTCCAACTTAGTGATGCCATCACACCGGCCTTCCAATGGCTCTTCCACAGGGAGTTCTCCTGTCCCTGAACTTTAGTAGCACTTACTGCTCAAAACACTTAATTGACGGGGGTTAACAATCTCATGCCATTGTTTAATTTTTCATACATGTGTTGTTAAAATGGCGGTTAAAGTGTCTCTATAAAAGGTCCACTGGTTGCCGACCTAACAGCCCCATTTGCCAACATTAACCTTGAAATCGTTCACAGAAAAAGAAGCACTGCTTCTCAGCCATACAGGTCAAGAAACTTGATTTTTTTTTAATTTTTATTTTTTATTTTATTCATTTTAGAGAGGAGACACAGAGAGAGAGAGAGAGAGAGAGAGAGAGAGAAAGAGAGAAAGGGGGGAGGAGCTGGAAGCATCAACTCCCATATGTGCCTTGACCAGACCAGTGCAGGGTTTTGAACTGGCGACTTCAGTGTTCCCAGGTCGACGCTTTATCCACTGCGCCACCACAGGTCAGGCCAAGAAACTTGATTTTATTAAGAAAAGATAAGACTCATGCTAAAAAAACCTCATACTCACAAGAGAATAAAATAATCAGGGACAGGACACTGTGTCCTCTGTCCAGCACTCCCTCTTTATAGGCTACCAGGTGAAATGCAAGTCACCACAGAGTGGCAGGTGAGCCTGCACCCACGGAGAAGACTGAAACAGTCCGAAGGAAATGTCCACAGGCTTGCACCGGCAGCCACTGCCAGCACTGACCACTACCCTACCCTGTCTGGGTCTGCCAGTGGACAGCAAGCTCGTCAGTCGGAAGCCTGATTCTCCCCTGTGCGCTCAGCCCTGCCCGCCCTCCACGCACAGATCATGTGTACTCTCCTCCCACCCTGTTCTGGTCCTGTCAGCACAGATGTGTTCGTTCACCCCACAAACGCCTCCTGGACTCCAGGGGCGACACAGTGTTGCTCTGCAGCCAGACTGGGTGGCATCGGGCCTCACTTTACTGTGCTCCACAGATGTGGCATTTTTTTATAAATTGAGGGCAAGATCCTCCACCAGCAGAAAGATGACAGTTCGCTTTACTGCAATGGTGGCAGGAAGCAAGCCCACTTGAGGGATGCCAGTGCTTCTCTGCAACAGAATGGAATTTTGGATTTGATGGTTATAGTGTAAATTGACAGCCTCCCCGTATATAGCTCCGGCCCACAAGCCTCCCCTGGATTGAGGACCTGCGTGTCTAGTGAGTACGGGGCATTTCCCCTAGGATGTCCACGGGCTGCCTCAGACTAACAGTCCAAGACTGAGCCCGGCCCTCCTGCTCCGCCCGCTGCAGCTGAGGGCCACTCCTTCCTGCCAGCTGCTCAGCCCACATCCCGGAGAGTCATCCCTGAGGATGTCTCTCCTTCTCTGTCCTATGGCCGTTGCACCAGGAGAGTCTATGGGCTCCATCCCAAGCGTACCTAGAATCCTACCACCTGTCATTCCATTGCTGACTGTCCAAGCCGAGCTACTATCATGTGTCATCTAGAGTAGTGCTTCACAAACTTGAGTGTGCACAGGAAGCACCCAGGAGTTGTCCTGAAATGCGGGCTCTGGCTCAGCGGCTCTGGGCGAACCAGAAATTCTGTTTGTCTGCCCTGACATGTCCCCACGGCTTCCTCTCACCTTCATGAGGTCCTCATTGGGACGCTTTCCCTACCACTCTGTGTCAAACAGCACCCTTAGTTGCCACCCCGTTTTCTATCCCCTTTACCCTGCTTTATATACTTGCTTGTTTGCTTTTTCTGTAAGTTCCAAGTAATTCATTTCACCCCAAATCACACACCTGAAAAGTGGTGGAGCCAGGTTTCACATGCAGACCTCTAACTATTCTTGGAACAGTTACATCCAGAGCACAAAGAAAACACTTACCGTACTGAGTATTTGAGAAGACTAAGCTTCTAATTTAAAAGCATTTGTTCCTTTTTCCTTCCAAAATCGAGTATAGGTGTACTTTTTCAATAGAAATTTTATTACCAATTTACATATCAGCTTAAAATTTTGCTTAGTGCTTATTTATTCACCAACTAGATTTCAGTGTGATGCTGATATTACTTTAGACGGGTGTTTACTCAAGTCAGCAAAACCCTTTTTAATATCTTAACCTAAAAATATTTAAATCTTAGATAAAATCCAAGGTTCTGACTCAGATTTTCTATGGTTAGATAAAGCCCCACTGCATAAATATAACCAACAAATACCTTAGCTATTTAGTTTTAAATGTCAGGTTCTTAATCATTTGGCTGCTTCTGTCTGTCTGTCTTTTTCTCTTTCAAAGGTCACCCAAGAGACACACAGCAACTTCATTTCTCTTGAGAAGCACCTGCCTCCTGAATCAGGATGATGTTTCACAACTCTATAAATACAAAATGTTGCTTTTCCCAGTAAATTCAAGTTCCTTCTCTTGAGTCGATTTAAATCCATTGCCTACTATTTTAAAAGGACATTTCCTAAACTAACTCTTTGCACTTTTATCACTGTACCTTGAATGACCTGACTACTCCCAACGTTCCCGTTCTTAGACCGACTCCTTCCACCCCGATCTGGGCTTCTTGGTCCTGAGTCACTAAACTCTGCACGTGGAACCTACGAGGCCCCAAACAAACAAAGATACACTGGGCCATGTTCCCAAGCCTTCAACAATGTGAATCAACAGATTCGGAACCCTGGAGGGCGAGGACTGCACATCCAACATGCCCACATTCATCCAGTTTGCCCTTCTCAGCAGTGCAGAGCCTCCGAACCTCAAATAAAATGTGCCATGGCACATTTATAAAGGGATTAAAAGCAACTGGGGGATAGGCAAGGTGCAGGAGGAACGGGGCTTCTAAAAAGAGATGGCAACTGAATTCAATCTTGAAGAGCTAGGTAAAGTAAGTAGGTATCGTAACTAACAAGACAGTTATAGAACTTCTTTAAGCTTCTATTTAGAACTTAATCACATATTTCTTTATGTTTCAATCGGTCAAATAAGTCACAATTAATTCCAATGTCTAGATCAGTGACCGTGTCCTTGTGGACTGCAACAGAAACCCCTTCAAAGTCCTCTGACAAGCATCACAAGCCCATACGCGGCTGAGCCCACATGCGGCTGAGCCCACTGCATCTCGACCTCACTGCGCCTTTCTGCCCACGCCTCAGACCTGTCACGTACCGAAGCTTTCCTTCCACAGGTGTACACTGGGTTTTCACAATATGCCTGCTTGCTCTTCTGAAGGTAGCGCTTCCAAAAATTATGTAAGACTTGATTCTAAGGTGGAAGAGAAATGAGTGGTCACTTGGGCTTACGACGACAAATGCACCAGCACACTGAAACCCCAGAGCCTCTCACACGGTACGCACTGCTCTCTGTCTCCGTGTGTTGTCACATATCTCCCTGCACCAGCTGTGTGACTGAGCCCTTGAGGGTCACGTATAGGCCTTTGGTGCATCACATTGAGTTTCTAATTCCTATTATCCCATCCTATTCCATCCTATCCCATCCAGTCCCGTCCCACCCCGTCCCGTCCCACCGCATCCTGTCCCGTCCCATCCTGTCCCATCTCATCCCATCCCATCCTAAGAAGCCCAGAGTCCCCTTTGGTCATGCATGGGTCTAGAGGTCACTTTGTTTCAGCTTGCCCCAACAATAGCAAAGGCTCCTCGACAGATCTTTCCTCAGTGACTTCGTCCACATTGATCTTCTTCCCTTCTCTTTTTGACCTTAATGTCACTTAAGAGCATACCGTTATCCAGCTTTGTGTTTATTCATTCCACAACACATAAAACCCTCTCCTCAACGAGGCTGGGTTTCTTAGCACTCGGTTTCCAAGGAAGGCATGCAGCAAGTGTGTGGTAAACTCTGTCGCTATACAACTGGCCTTTAAAGAATTTTTGAGATGGTTTCAACTAAATGAGGAAATATGAAATGCAAGTAAGAGCAGGGATACTCCTGAAAGGCAGCAAGGTCAAAGTATGGTCCCTGGACCAACAGCAACAGGGTCACCTGGGAACTTGTTAGAAATAAAAATGCTTGGGACCTACTCCAGACCTACTCAATCAAAAGCTCTAGCAGTCTGTGTTCTAACAAGCCCTCCAGGTAATTCTGACACAAATTCAAGCCTGAGAACCACTGGTTTAACATGTCATTCTCCAAAGTGCATTCTGGAACTCAAGTGCTCATAGATGCTGCATACAGCAAAAGATTCTGTTCTCTAATCGGGAATACTATACACTACGTCCCTTTGGAAACTAAACAAGCACATTAACTCATAAAAGACCACAAAGTTATTTGTTTTACTTTGTTTAAGCCAATGTTTCCTAAAGACTAAAAACATTTTTAAAAAGGTTTCCTTTAAATGTATTATTTGCTGCCCTGGCCAGTTGGCTCAGTGGTAGAGCATCAGCCTGGCATATGGATGTCCCGGGTTCGATTCCCAGTCAGGGCACACAGGAGAAGCACCCATCTGCTTCTCCATACCTCCCCATACCTTCTCCCCTCCTGCAGCCATGTTTGAATGGTTTGAGCTATATGGCCCTGAATGCTGAGGCTGGCTCTTTGGCCTCCGCCCCAGGCGCTAAGAAAGAGATCGGTTACTGAGCAATGGAGCAATGCCCCAGATGGGCAGAGCATCACACCCTAGCGGGCTTGCCAGGTGGATGCCAATCAGAGCGCATGCAGGAGTCTGTCTGCCTCCCTTCCTTTCACTGAATTTAAAAAGTATATATATCATTGCTTATTCACATCCCATAGAACACACTTAGAAACTGCTAGTCTAAAAAAGGATTGTAGTTTTTCTAAAAATCCCCCAAAATAATAGTGTTATTACCAATAACTCTTACTTTTCTCCTTAGTTTCACTCTAAATCTTACTACTCTTAGGGAAAGAGAGAGAGAGACAGGAACAGCAGTCTGTCCCTGTATGCGCCCTGACAGGGGATCACACCGGCAACCTTCAGTGTATCAGGATGGTGCTCTAACCAACCAAGCTATCCAGCCAGGGCAGAATATTACTGTTCTTAAAGCAACCAAGTATAAACCTAACATCAGACACAAATGGACTTACCTTTAATTCTGGGCCTATGCCAAGGGTCTTTAAGGCTTCTGCTTGCTGGCAAAGTATGTGCTGAAAACCTTCGCACACGTACCAATCCCAGCCTTTCTCTAAATGACAAATAACAAGCTTTAGACATCTGCGTTCCTAATTCCCTCACTGCACGCTACTACATAGTTACAGCTGTGTTTTACACATAGCAACTGGAATTGTTTTTGTATCCCTGAATAGAGTTTCCAGTTTTGTTTCCAACATAGCAAATCTGTACACAAATGCCAAAGCCGAACATTATAGTCACCACGTTAAAAAAATGAAATCAGTTTTTAAATTGCACACTGCACTGAGCAACGCCCATGGGCGTCCCGAATGGGAAACCCTCAGTGTCCAGTCATTACGGCTACTGCTCCCCTGTGCAGACTCACAAGGAAAGGGAACAGTGAGTCTTTGCAGAATGAAAGAACAAGGCCAGGATGTAAGGGTCCAGGGTCCAGGAAAGAGAAGTAAGAACATTCCAAAACACACGGCTCAGTGGCATTCTGCTTTTCTGAAAATGGTTACAGGGAGAAACTGAAAGCAAAGAAAAAAATGCTTATGGAGCTCTGCCTAGGTATCAGGTGTGCACTAGGCATTACAATTAGGTTCTTCTCTTCAGTCCTGAGAACCTGGGAAGAAGTCCGCCACCACAACAGACAGGAGCTACATGTTTAAACACACCACTAGTTATAGAAAAGGTTAAAATCTGTTAAGACCCTGATATTTTACCCCTCCTTTCGAGACAAATACTGGACTTTTTGAAAAACTGGTTATCAGCCTTTTTACATATAACTTCTGAAGTCTGTTGCTATGACTCCAGGATCCTCTTTCACATGCAGAATGTCATAGGGCTGCCACTCGCTCTCTTACCTCAGTGTCACAAGGTTCCCCACCCCAGCTGACTAACCAAGTTTCTGTAAAGGGTTTTAGGTTGTACAGGAGTAAAACAAACAGTCTATCATTCTGATGCATCCTTTAAGTGGAAGCTAAGGGTCGAAGCGCTTCAACCTGAACATATGGGCGCTCTCTTCTCCTCACATTGTTCTGCGTTCTCTCTCATCACCGCATACTGTTCTCACCGTGTTCTCTTATCTATCTCCCTGCACACTGTTCTCACCGTGTTCTCCCTCCTCCCCGCATACTGTTCTCACCACGTTCTCTCCTCCTCCCCACACACTGTTCTCACTGTGTTCTCCCTCCTCCCGCACACTGTTCTCACTGTGTTCTCTCTCCACCTCGCACACTGTACTCACCGTGTTCTCTCCTCCTCCCCGCACACTGTTCTCACCGTGTTCTCTCTCCTACCCATACTGTTCTCACCGTGTTCTCTCTCCTACCCATACTGTTCTCACCGTGTTCTCTATCTCCCCACACACTGTTCTCACCGTGTTCTCACTCCTCACCGCACACAGCTCTCACCGTGTTCTCCCTCCTCCCCGCACACTGTTCTCACCGTGTTCTCTCTCCTACCCATACTGTTCTCACCGTGTTCTCTATCTCCCCACACACTGTTCTCACCGTGTTCTCACTCCTCACCGCACACAGCTCTCACCGTGTTCTCCCTCCTCCCCGCACACTGTTCTCACCGTGTTCTCTCTCCTACCCGTACTGTTCTCACTGTGTTCTCTCTGCTCACTGTTCTCACTGCGTTCTCTGTCTCTGCACACTGTACTCACCCTGTTCTCTCTCCTACCCGCACTGTTCTCACCGTGTTCTCTATCTCCCCGCACAGTTCTCACCATGTTCTCCTTCCTTCCGCACACTGTTCTCACTGTGTTCTCCTTCCTCTCCGCACACTGTCCTCACCTCCCCCCCACACTGTTCTCACCGTGTTCTCTATCTCCCCGCACACCGTTCTCACCGTGTTCTCTCCTCCTACACCCCCCCCCCCGCACACCGTTCTCACCGTGTTCTCACTCCTCCCCCGCACACCGTTCTCACGCGTTCTCTCCTCCTCCCCGCACACCGCTCTCACCGCGTTCTCTCCTCCTCCCGGCACACTGTTCTCACCGTGTTTCCACTCCTCCCGGCACACTGTTCTCACCGTGTTCTCTCCTCTTCCCCGCACACTGTTCTCACCGTGTTCTCTCCTCTTCCCCGCACACTGTTCTCACCGTGTTCTCCCTCTTACCCGTACACTGTTCTCACCGTGTTCTCCCTCTTACCCGCACACTGTTCTCACCGTGTTCTCTCCTCCTCGCCGCACACTGTTCTCACCGTGTTCTCCCTCCTCCCCGCACACTGTTCTCACCGTGTTCTCCCTCCTCCCCGCACACTGTTCTCACCGTGTTCTCCTTCCTCCCGCACACTGTTCTCACCGTTTCTCCCTCCTTCCAGCACACTGTTCTCACGGTATTCTCCCTCCTCCCCGCACACTGTTCTCACCGTGTTCTCCCTCCTCCCCGCATATTGTTCTCACCGTTTCACCCTCCTCCCCGAAGTGTTTTCTCCTCCCCGCACACCGTTCTCACCGCGTTCTTTCTCCTCCCCGCACACCGCTCTCACCGCGTTCTCTCCTCCTCCCCGCACACCGTTCTCACCGTGTTCCCACTCCTCCCCGCACACTGTTCTCACCCTGTTCTCCCTCTTCCCCGCACACTGTTCTCACCGTGTTCTCCTTCCTCCCCGCACACTGTTCTCACCGTGTTCTCCCTCCTCCCCGCACACTGTTCTCACGGTGTTCTTTCTTCTCCCCGCACACTGTTCTCACCGTGTTCTCCCCTCCTCCCCCGCACACTGTTCTCACCGTGTTCTCCCTCCTCCCCGCACACTGTTCTCACCGTGTATTTTCTCCTCCCCCACACTGTTCTCATGGTGTTCTCCTTCCTCCCTGCACACTGTTCTCACCATCTATTTTCTCCTCCCCACACTGTTCTCACTGTGTTCTCACTCCTCCCCGCGCACTGTTTTCACCGTGTTCTCTCTCCTCCCTGCGCACTGTATTCACTGTGTTCTCCCTCCTCCCCGCACACTGTTTTCTCCGTGTTCTCACTTCTCCCTGCACACTGTTCTCACCGTGTTTTCTCTCTTCCCCACAATTTTCTCACTGTAAGTTTTCTCTGCTCCCTGCACACTGTTCTCACTGTGTTAAGTTATGAGTCTAGAGTCCTATTTTACATAACAAAGGCCATCACGACTTGCATCTTACAGATTAAGAAACTAAGGTCAAAGAACTTGCTTGTATGTAAGACACTTGACATCTGATGTAAAGCACCTAAGTTCCTGCTACAATTGAAGTTCAAACTATACATTTTAATTATTTACACAGGTGAAGTCCAAATGTATCAGGGTTTACCCTAATAATATTTAATTAATATTAATCACGTTTTAGCCTAATCAAAATGGTGACTATTAAAGGTTAAACAGGAACAGAAGTTAGCATTTAGGTGTTCTCTCTGCTACCCACCTAAGAATGTCAATTTATTTCATACAGAAAGCTTATTACATTCGTACATATTTATTTCATGTTTGTGTATCTGTAAGGCTACAACATGGAGAAGCAGCTGTTATCATTAGCCTGGTTTCAAACTTGAGGATCTCGTCCTAGGTAAAAAGCACCAGATATAAAAAAAAAAAAAAGCACCAGATAGGTTTTACCTCAGATTCTTCTCAATAATGGTTAATTCATGTCCTCACTTCTCACTGGATTAATGAAATAGACTACTTGTCAAAGCACACCCAGGCTGAGCTATTTTAAGGGAAAATAATCTCCCCGTTTTTAAAGGGGTGTGTTCACAATTCAATGTGAGAAATGGATTTCTAAATGCTGAATATCAGGTTTAACTCGCCTAACCTGACAATTCCAGCTGAATCATTTCAGAAAAAAAAAGCATTTTCTTTTAAAGTATAGAAAATCATATTCGTAACAGATGATATATATAGAACAGAAAAATAGATGCCAACAGATAAAAAGAGACATGCTCCTTTTGTTATCATTCTTCTGTATAACTGCTGCTCTTCTGGGAAAGCAACTTAATAATAAGCAGGATAAACAACAACAGGCTTTAAGACATTTGCTTCCAATCTTACCATTGATAATTACCCACTTTAATTCTACTCTGGATTACCTGCTTAACATGCCGCAATTTCTCTGGAATCTATTTAATATCCCATTCCACATCCCCAAACACGAAGGTGAAAGCAGGACTGAAGATGCTAAGCACACATGAAGAAAGAGCTTACCAGGCTTTTTTTTCTTTTTAAGTCCCCGGTTGATGGCTTTTATTTTAGTGTTAGGAATAGGCTCAGTGCTCAGAACTTCCTTAGATCTCTGCAGGAAACAGAAACATATCATTAAAAAGGTAGCTTTACATCTCTCTCAGTCTATTTCCATCCATGCTCTAGAAGTATATCTATTGCGGGGGTTAGGTTCCAGAACCCCTGTGATAGGCGAAAATCTGAAATAGTGACCTTATATTTATTTTATTACTTATATATATTTTAAGGCTTTATTTCAATTTAGTATTCTTTTAATATGTTTGAATTAATAGTTTTATGTTTTTTATATTGTTTTCAATTTTTTAGGCTAAAAAATGCTTATTTTACTGCAAAAATAATTAAAATAATAACTATATAAAAATACCTATTACCGCAAAATCTCACGATATAGCAAAAAAGCTGCAATATAAAACTAGATATATACAATTTAAAAATTTGCGATACAGTGAGACCATAAAAAGCAAACCGTGATATGGCAAGGGACGACTGTATAATGAACTAAATTGTGAGTGCCAGAATGAATAATGGTAACACATTTTGGAAAATTATATAAATCGGAACACTCTGATTAACCTTTTTGTTGCCTTTTCATTCAAAATTACTCAGTGCCTAGAATAGAGTAGACACTAAATAAATGTCTTTCAAATGAATATACTTTTATTTCAAATAAATTTTTAGTTGTTTCAAATCAAACCTACAGTCTCAGGTGCCATATTCAAAGCAGTTCTGATGGACTGGGTTGGCTACAGTAAGAACGTAAGACATGTCAGAATACACACCAACACAGTTACCCAGCAGAGACAAGTGCAACTTCTAAAGAGTAGGCAGGGAATAAAGGCTTAAAATCTGGACTAGACAAAATGTGAAATAACTAAAAGATAGAAAAAGCTAAATATTCAAATTAGAGCTATAATTAAGTAACTGGATGTCTGGATATACTGTGGACTATTATACAGTCAATTAAAATATCCATAAAAGTGTAGAAGGACACAGAGAAATCCTTAATTTATTAATACAGAAGATTCAATATGCCTGACCCAGCCGTGGTGCAGTGGAGAGAGCGTCAGACCGGGATGCGGAGGACCCGGGTTCAAGACCCAGAGGTCGCCAGCTCACCAGCTTGAGCCCAAGGTTGCTGGCTTGAGCAAGGGGTCACTCAAGTCTGCTGTAGCCCTCTGGTCAAGACACATATGAAAAAGCAATCAATGAACAACTAAGGTGCTGCAAAAAAGAACTGATGCTTCTTATCTCTTTCCCTTTCTGTCTGTCCCTATCTGTTCCTCTCTCTGACTCTCTCTCTCTTTGTGTCACAAAAAAAACAGATTCAATACCACTCACCCACATCCCCTTCCCATACAGAGTAAAAAGAAACTAAACAGAAACATTGAAATGTTGTGTATAGAGATTGATTTTAGCTTTCATCTTTATAACTTTCAAATTTTCTACAATAAATATGCTCTTATAATCATAAAAATCTGTTAAACTCACACAATTCTAGCCTACAACTTTTTTTTTAAGGTTTTTTTTTTTTAATTTTTTTTAGAAATTTTATTTATTCATTTGAGAGCAGAGAGAGAGAAGGGAGACAAGCAGGAAGCATCAACTCCCATATGTGCCTTGACTGGGCAAGCCCAGGGTTTTGAACCAGCGACCTCAGCATTCCTGGTCGGCACTTTATCCACTGCGTCACCACAGGTCAGGCATAGCCTACAACTTTTATTAAATACTCACAAAATACTTGCAAGAATATCTATTTTAGAAATTGGCCAGATTTAAGGCCCAAGAGTTTTTCCTGCATAAAGTAAACCAAGAGAAACATCTAACTCCTTGACCACTTCAGAAGGCTTTTTCCAGGATGTAGAGTATCCAGAGCTTGAGAAAGATTCACAGAGTACAACGGAGGGCAGTGCAGGGGCAGAGAAATGGGGAAAATCGTACCAGGACTTCTCTTCATAGATGTTACTCCTGTCTCATCAGCCATTCCTCGCCCACTGGATTTCTACACCTCCAACTACAATGCCACATTCCAGGCAGCACCTGTCACATCACACTCTATATGAAGACCATGCCTGGACTGCCAGGAAGCCAAGAGCAACCACTGAGGCTAGAAAACAGTTTGTCTATCATATGGTAGGCACTGAGTCAAGTTCTTGGCCTTTATAAATATGTTGCTCATTGTAAGGCCAGGAGCCGCCATCGTGGCCATTCACATGCAGGTTCCCATTGGATTCGGGCTGACGGTGAAGAAATGGCAGAGTCGGAGGATGGTAGGCCATTCTGTTTATTGGTGTCTCACCAAGACAGGCAAGCCACAAGAGAAGACAAGGGAAAAGCAGAAAACCAGCTTTTCCCATGGAGGGCAAGGGATCAGGGAGGCCCCTGCAATGGTGATAGCAGGAACCGAGAGCGCAAGCTCCTGGCCTGCCCCACTTTACAGTGTAGAATCAAAACCTTTAATCCAATTGTACAAACAAGGAAGTCTCTGATACAAAGTCACCCATCTGAGGCATAATGGGATTCCTCAGGAGTTCACCACCCTACATCATCGAATCAGTCAAGGGTGTGGGGGAAAGCTTACTCTTAAAACTAAGCCTTAGGCTATAACAACTGGCCTGCTTACATTACAGCCTTTCCCCCACACCCATCACAAGCATAAGGGCAAATAATATCACCTGGGTGATGGGCTTCCATGTGGGCAGCGCCATCTTTAAAAAAGTGAACATATTATATTTTATCTGCCCAACACTCACTTTCAAGAATGCTACATTCTTGGCCCTAGCCAGTTGGCACAGTGGATAAAGTGTTGACCCCGCACACCAGAGGTCACAGGTTTGGCCCCCGGTCTGGGCATGTATGAGAAGCACTCAATGAGTACACAACTAAATGGAACAACTGAGTGAAACAATGTGCTGATGATTCTCTCTCTCTCTCAAATCAATGGAAAAATTAAAAAAATAAAAAGAGAATGCTACATTCTTGACAAGTTACTCCATTTGGGTTGAGAACTTTTCAAATGTGGAACCAGGTAGTGGTATTAGAATCTTTCAAGGTAAGTAAATGACTGCAGCAGATTTTATCAGACAGAAATAAATAAACACATCATCAAAGACAGAAAAGAAGCAACTAGTTAATAGTTTGATTTCTACAGGAATAGGATGCTGACTTCATCTGCTAGTGGCAAATGGTCCGTGTAGACACGTTTCCTTCACGTGATTACATTTGCACTTCCGGGGCACACGCAACGGTGGGTAAAACCGCCAGTGCTCAGCATGCGCCAGAGCAGAGAGGCTCAAATGACACATGTTTAAGTACAATTTGATGTGTGTGTGTGTGTGTGTGTGTGTCCAAGGCTATCACCATCAAGATGATGAACACATCCATCACTCCCACCACTTCATCAGAGGAGCCCTTATTTCTTAAATATTCTGGGCGACTAAACAGAAGTGGACATGAGAACGTCCACTGTAGGCGGAGGGACAAGTGTGACTGAGTTGCAAGCTAAATCTTCTCAAAGGAAATTTTATTTTTTGCTTGTTTCAGATATTTTTCCAGGTTTTAGTTGTTTGGGTAGAAAGGTAAATCTGGTTCCTGCTACCCCTTGGCGAGAAGCAGAAATCTACAGTTACTTTTATCTGTCCCAAATGTGGCTTTTTTAGGCCAGTGGAGTAAAGGTAGTAATACCTTCTCCTTCCTGACTATAGACATTAAGGAAATCCTTTTCCAGAGAGAAGAGCTCTGGCATGTTTAGCCTGTCCAAGAGCAGGTTGTCCACACTGCCCTGGGGGACGTGGTACTCCCAACCTTCAATTATCCAGGTCACAGCAGGGTGGTGTGACAATCTCTAAGAGATAGGTGTGGTGGGGCAAAATGAACACTGGAGTCAGAAGATTTAGGTTCAAGTCCCGGCTCAACACTTTATGCTTCTGTGACTTTGGAAAATTTATTCAACTGGTGAGCCATACTTGCCCCATCAACAGATAGGCATAATAGTATATGTCACACGTTGGTATGAGGAAGAAATTAAATAATGGGCAAGAAAACACTGTAAGGTATTGTACAAAGATAAAATAATAATGAAGCATATTTCCAATACACACAACAGTCCTCAATCTTTCTAACACTCCATCTTCCAAACCTCTAAGATACCACAACACATTAAAAACTCTTAAGTATTAAATAATAAAAAGAAATGCACCACCTTCTAAGTACGATTTTAGTTATTTCCCCTTAAACTATACAGTCTGAATCAGAAAATTATTTATTCATATGGCCCAACATAATTACCAAAGCTCATTCTAAATCTAACTTACAAATTCCTTCACCATTGTGTAAGCACCTGAAGACTACTTACACTCTTGGGAGTTTGGGTATTGCAAAACCGATAAAAAAAGATCAATTTGATCAATTCTTTGCCATATGAGGCTGAAACTGCAATTTTTAAAACACAAGCAAATTTGTAGATGAGATGGGTTACTTACTTCTGTGACGCTGTGGCAGGAAGTACAATAATATTTGCCTTCATCAGTCAGACCCCAGGAGACAGCAGAACACTGAGTACAGCGCTCTCTGAACTCTTTCTGCAGAAGAGTAAGAAGACAGTCAGGACGTTGTACCTCAATCCTGCTGTTCTGCTAGAGGTGACCAGGCAGTTTTACCCCATAAATTAAAAAAAAAAGTATATATATAATAGAACGTAGAAAATATATAAGAGAGATTATCTATAAGCAATGAGAACAGCACTTCAGATTCTTGAGCAGTTCAAAATGGAATTAAACTATTAAAGAAAACTTTCTAAAATATGCAATGTGTGAGGGGGAAAGCGTGAAGAAAAGGTAGTAGGGGCAAAGTGGAAAAAAAAAGGTGAGTAAATAAAACTCCTTGAAAATGCTGTGATGAAAAAGTGATGACAAGATTTAAGTACAGAGAAGACTTAAAAAACAGAAATAGCATATCATTTGGAACTTTTTCCAGGATGCTAAAAACAAGCAACTCACCCAAAGACACCAGATTTTTATTAAGTTGTTTTAATTTACTCATTCAGCAACACAAGGAGTATCAATTACCTGTGTACTAGCCATTTAAACCAGGTAATGAGCATTCAATCCGACAGGAGCCCTACTCATAGCACATACAGATTAATGGTGAGTGACCATTATCAATGTCATCACCCTAGCATTTAAAGACTGACGTCACCCATGCATCATTCAGTAAACATTTACTGAGCATCTACAATGAGGTAGACCTTCTATTTCCATAACGCTTCTAAACATACCTCGACTGTCACTAAGTAACTGACCCCCTAGCTCTTTGGTGTTTGACATGATTGTTGATCTAATTATAGAATACTCTGCCATCAAAGAGAGCAGGCATTTTAAGCAGTATGTCAAAAATGAACGCCAAATTTATTTTGGCAAGTGGGTAAAGTTTCCATCGATCCTGTGTTGATCACTACCTCGACTTGATTTGTCCCCCAAACCCAAATGTGGAGTCCCTACAGCAGATGGTGGCAAGGAATCCCAGAGGTTACTGGGGGGGGGGGGCGCGGAGGGCATTCTAGTTCCAACCCCGCCTTCCCTCGCCGACTCTATCATCAAGGGGAACTTGTGGGGGGTCCTGTCCAGAGAGGATGAGCCACGTGGGTGGACCAGCCACAAAACCCACCCTTCTCCTGAAACACACCCAGAGGAGGGGACATCGCCCACCCTCCCTTCACCCAAAACACATGCTCCCACGTCCGCCCGCTCCATCCCTTTGCCGGCGGGTCAGTGGCCGTCCCCGTGGCCAGTCGGCGTCCTGCAGCCCCTTCTCCTTCCTCAGCTTCGTTCCCCTCCGCCCCGCTGTACGGGCCCCTCGTCGCACCCCTGCTCCATCCCGGTCCACCGCCCGCTCACCGCTTCCTCTAGGTCCATAACAGCGCTCCCGCCGCCGCCGCCGCCGCCGCCGCCTCCGGAGCCCGTTACCCAGGCAGCGAGCGCAGCTTCCGGGAGTGGCGGGAGCAGCGGTCCCGCCGGAAACTGAGACCTTGGCTTTGCATTCCGTGCTCCTGCGGCCTCGGGGAAGCCTCGGAGCGCTCCCCGGGGCGGAGCCAAACTCGCCAATTCTGTATTCCCGTCCCAGACAGCACCCTTTCCAAGTCAAAGATAACGGACACAAACCAGTAACAAACTGGGCGATGCCCCATACCGGGCTGGTCCGACCTCGCTCTGTTCTGGCAGCCCTTCGTTTCGTGACCCGCTTACTGATTCAGGCTACCAGGGAGCTCGCCACTCCAGGCTGGCTTTTAAACGCGCGGACGGGGGCACGGGGTGCTGCAGGAAAGAACACAGGGTGCTGGGTTAGACCTGGGCTTCTCATCACGGCTTTCCTGCTTCCCTATGCCTCAGTTTCCTCTTCTGCAAAAGTTCCCTATTGCTGGTGAGCCCCTTGCTAACTAAGCCTCAACCTAAGTGCTCACAAATTAGCTTCTATTGTTCCTTCATTGGGCACGTTTTACTCCCTGGTTTCTTCATGAAGCAGGCGCTGTGGTCCAGAGGATTCCGCAGGTCCCTTTTTGTTTCCTTTTCATGGAGCTTGTATTATGGTGAGGAGAAACAAAAATTAGTAAAGAAATATATGGTATGATATGTGATGCTGAGTACCAAGGAGAATGGAAGCTCTACTGTGGTTTCGGTTTTCAATGGGGTGTTCAAGAATGGTCTCACTAAGAAGGGGACCTTTGAGGCAAGGAAGCAAGAGAAATGTTGGAAACGTCATTCCAGGCAGATGGAGCATAATAAGCACTGAGGCCCTGAGTCCTGAGCTTCCTGCCGGGTCATTTAAATATCAGCAAAGAGGTCAGTGAGTGAATGAAACAGTGAGCTAAAAAGAGAGGAGAAAATGTGGCGGGGGGCGGGGAGGATATGTTTTAAGGACTTTGACTTGGAGAAATTGGGGAAGCCATTGGAAGTTACACGATCTGACTTACGTTTAACAGATCAGACGTTTATGGATTTGTCTGTTTTTGTTTCTTGGCTTGGTGAAGATGTTTATAAGCTGATGAAAACGAACTCTCAGATGGAAATGATGGTGCAAAGGAAAGAGATTAGTTTCAGAGGGCCATCAATGAGCTGGGGAGAGGGGATGGGATCCACGGAGACAGCAGGGGGGCACGTGAATCAGACACAGGCACTGGCAGAACACAGTGGAGGACTCTTCTGAGTGTTCCTGCTGACATGGAAGCAAGTCACAGCTGGGCATGGAAGTAGGGGGTGTGGTACAGGATCTGCGGAGAGAGCAGGGGTGTAACATCTCTGGGAAATGGAGGAGTTAAATCAGAAACCTGGGAACTTGTCAGGCAGCAGTAGAGGCCCTGGACATGTGTGGTCATTAATACAAAGCCAGTCAACACACCCAGCCATTCAGCTGCGTACTTTGTTAAAACATTCCCTTTGCCACGAAGGGACAAATTATGTATATTCACAACTTGGAAAGTATCTGCCAGGTACTATACTACTGACAGCTACCTGTCATCACAGGACTACATGCCTTTTTGTCTAAAAGGCAAAACAGTAACTCATCGCTAAGTCTGACAGGTCTTTTAAGTATTTTACTATGAGACAGCCAACACCCTTCTGAGTGGAACAAAGGACTCTCTCAGATACTCCGCTCACTACAGGTTACAGTAACAATCCCAGGAGGTCAGAAAGGTCTTGTGTGTCTAAAATTAACCCCGTGAGTGGTATTCTGCAGCAGCCCTGCGTGTCTGCCTTTCACTTCCTGCTGGTGAATTTCAGCCAAGGTGCCTCAGCAGTCTAATTTCCGCGTTCTTTTATTATTTTAGTCAAAGCAGCCAATCCTTCAGTAGTCACATGGAAACAATTTTGCCACAAAATACTGCTTTTATGGAAGAAACGATTTAGTACCCAGTGTATCCTCATGTATATCTAGTATTTTCTGAGCCAGTCATTATTCTAAACATTAACTCATTTAAATATTATAATCATCATCAGCCCCATTTATAGACAAGAAAGCAGACACAAAAAGAGGTCACTGAAAGCTCCCATTAGCAGCTGAGCCAGAAGCCTGGTAGAGAACGTGACCTGCTCAGGGGGCGCTGGGCTCAACCTCATGAAATATGGCACTTCACAAAAGATTTCTGTGGCTAAATCATCAATAAGACGTTGACTATGTAAGAATCTCAGATGATAGTATAAGAATCAGAAAATATTTTCATGTAATTGCTCTCAATTCAAGGTAAGAGACAAATTTATTACCAAAAACATTGTTGTTACCCAGAGAAAGTCTCTATTTTGAGTCTATAAGTTACCTAGTGGCTACTGATTTAATGGGGAAGTTATTGGAAGAATATGTTACATCTCCCTCCATTGAATCATAGCTGCAATAGGGGCGTTATTTAATAAGTGAGAGCATACCAAACAAAAAATTGCACCAATGATTTCTGAAAACCAACAGATGACTTAGAAATCGTTAGATTGGTTTGATGAATGCTCAGTGTAAAAGCTTATATCATTTTATAAGCAGTTTTATTATATAGGTAAATAGATATACTTTGGTTTATTTATGCCTGACCAGGCGGTGGAGCAGTGGATAGAGCATCAGACTGGGATGCGGAGGACCCAGGTTCGAGACCCCAAGCTCACCAGCTTGAGCGCGGGCCCATCTGGCTTGAGCAAAAGCTCGTCAGCTTGGACCCAAGGTCGCTGGCTCCAGCAAGGGGTTGCTCGGTCTGCTGAAGGCCCGCGGTCAAGGCACATGTGAGAAAGCAATCAATGAACAACTAAGGTGTTGCGATGGCAACAAAAAACTAATGATTGATGCTTCTCCCCTCTCTCCGTTCCTGTCTGTCTGTTCCTATCTATCTCTCTCTCTGACTCTCTCTCTCTCTGTCCCTGTAAAAAAAAAAAAAAAAAAAGATATACTTTGGTTTATTTAGATAATACAGTGTGTCCGTAAAGTCATGGTGCACT
Source organism: Rhynchonycteris naso (assembly GCA_037038555.1). NCBI lineage: Eukaryota > Metazoa > Chordata > Mammalia > Chiroptera > Emballonuridae > Rhynchonycteris > Rhynchonycteris naso. The sequence continues at coordinate 106,509,563 of CM073001.1, forward strand.
TTTGGTCACAGGAAAGAAACAAAAGACGATAGAAATGTGAAATCTGCACCAAATAAAAGGAAAACCCTCCCAGTTTCTGTAGGATGATGTGGCAGCATGTGCGCATGCGTATGATGATGGAACACCTTGTATACAGGGGAGCAGCCCACGGCCATGCCAGTGGAGATGTGGACAGTACAGAGGAAAGTTCATTGTGTTCTGTGGCTCGCTAAATTCGAATCCATGACCATAGTGCAATGTGAATATCGGCGCATGTATAACGAAGCGCCACCACATAGGAATAACATTACTCAGTCGGATAAATAGTTGAAGGAAACCGGCAGTTTGGTGGAGAAACCCTGTTCTGGTAGGCCATCAGTCAGTGATGAGTCTGTAGAGCAGGGGTCCCCAAACTACAGCCCAAAAGCCGCATGCAGCCCCCTGAGGCCATTTATCCGCCCCCGCTGCACTTCTGGAAGGGGCACCTCTTTCATTGGTGGTCCGTGAGAGGAGCACAGGATGCATCCGCACCCATAGTTCCCATTGAAATACTGGTCAGTTTGTTGATTTAAATTTACTTGTTCTTTATTTTAAATATTGTATTTGTTCCCATTCTGTTTTTTTTACTTTAAAATAAGATATGTGCAGTGTGCATAGGGATTTGTTCATAGTTTTTTTTATAGTCCGGCCCTCCAACGGTCTGAGAGACAGTGAACTGGCCCCCTGTGTAAAAAGTTTGGGGACCCGTGCTGTAGAGGCTATACGGGATAGCTACCTAAGGAGCCCTAAAACATCTGTGCGTGCGTGTGCTCGACAATTACATCTAAGCAAGACTATAGTTCATAAGGTGTTAAAGAAATGTCTCTGTTTTACGGGGTACAAATTGCGGCTGTTGCACACTATCAAAATGGCAGATAGACCCACACGATGTGCGTTTGCTACAGATATGCTTCATGAGATCGACTTTTGGGGTTATGTGAAGCAACATGTGTACATTGAACATATCAACAACATTAATCACTTAAAACAGAGAATCACAGACATTATTCACTCTGTTACACCCGATGTCCTTAACCGTGTGTGGCAAGAACTTCGCTATCATTTGGATGTGTGTAGGGCAACAAATGGAGTCCACATCGAACTGCACTGAATAGGTATGAAACTGGGAGAGTTTTCCTTTTATTTGGTGCAGATTTCACATTTCTATCGTCTTTTGTTGCTTTCCTGTGACCGGTCAAAAGTGCACCATGACTTAATGGACACACTGTAGAAGGGAATATAGTTACAATTGTTTATTTTCCTAGAAACTTATACATAAATATACATTCCTCTACCAGTTGTTAAATGTGGGTGTTTCAAGTATTCCTTCCGAGGCCACAGTAAAGCATTTCAATTTAACTCTTATGTGCTTTGAGCAGTCATTAAAGGATTTTGAACAGAGGAGTAATGTTGTCTAATTTATGCTTTCACGTGCTCTTCAGACCTCCGTGTTGGGATACGGGCAGCATGAAGATGACTAATCGGGGTCTGACACAGGAGTCCAACCCCGACATGGCAGTCCTTGGACACGGGGCGATGAGACAGAGATATACTTTGAAGGTGGAGCCAACAATTGATTGGGTGTAGTTGAGAGAAAAATAGAGGAATCAAGGATGCCCACAACTGAGATGGTTATGAGCAGGTTTGGGACACGTTGCCCTGGTGGTGGCTCAGTAGATAAAGCGTCGTCCCAGTGCAGAGGTCGCGGTTTCAATCGCTTGTCATAGCACATAGGAGAAGCAATTGATGAGTACACAACGATGTGGAACAACTAAGTGGAACAATAAGTTGATGCTTCTTCTCTCTCTCTTTCTCCCTCCTTCCCCCCGCCAAATCAATTGGAACAATTAAAAAATAGTATCCTGAGTATCTTCAGAAAACGCAATAAATTGAACTCACAGAAAGAAATGGCATATTTCTCAAAAAAGAAACGGGACATGTTAAGTTTGATCCATCTATTAGAAATGTACAGGAAACATTGAATAGGAAGTTGGACACTTAAGTATTCAATTCAGAGGAGATGTCTGGCTAGAGAAGTGAATTTGTGATTTATTGTGTAAAAATGAAATTTAAAGCCCTGGGACTCAGTGGGAGCACCTGATAAGCCAGAGGAACCAGCAGACAAGCTGAGGGAGCCCAGGACATAGGCATGGGCACAGTAACACTTAGAGGTCAGGACGAGTGGGACCATCCAAGCAAGGTGGCGGAGGAGCAGCTAATGTGGAGGGAGGAGGGCCCGCAGTGTGGTGACCAGAGCCCCGGGAAGAAAGTTTCAAAAAAGAAGAAAGGGCACATGCTGGTGAGAGTAGGGTGAGCTGAACCCAGGTCTTAGCGAGCTCCAGGATATCGACAAGATGATGTCGGGGAAGAGGTCAGGTTGGACGTCTCACCGGAGTGGGTTCATGGCTGAACAGAGGAGGAGTGGACAGCGAGCAGGGACAGCATCTGCAGGAGTTCTGCTGAAAGGAAGAGCAGGGAACTGGGCCACAGGGGAGGAAGCCCCAGGGAACAACATGGACTGTTGCAGCATATCTGTGCGCTAACGGAAATGCGATATCGTTTGCTGCATGAAAGGGGAGAGTCACGGGAGAAAGTCAGAAAAACAGATCTGCCCCTACCCAATGAGGCTGCCCAGAGGGACTGCATTATTCTTGTGTGACCAGGGCATGGCAATTCCAGGAATATGGTCCCCAGTCACCCAGGCTGGGGCCCTGGTCTGCAGGGCGTGGCCACATTTGAGCTGGCCCACTGCCCCCTCCAGAGCCCCTGATGCTGCCAGCACTGCAGGGCGGGGAACCCAGGACAACTCAGCTAAACGTTTAGTTAAAGAGGTTCTTCTGAGTGTGGAAATAGTAAGATGTTTCAAGGAGGCAACAGAGCAGAGATTCTGCAATCAAGGGAGTAGGTTTAAATCCTGGCCCTGTAACCGACGTGCTTTGTGACCTGGATAATTCACTTCTTGGAGTCTCGGTTTTCTTGTCTGCCTGACGGAGATGATAACTTTACCAAAAGACGTTCTGAGAAGGTGACAAAGGTACAAATGGAATAATGGCTGCGCAGAGGCTTTGTCAGAGCTTTGCAGACTGAAAGGTGGGACACGGTGCCATAGATTATCATGCATAATTTGCTGAGCACCCCCCATTCATCTCACAAAACAGGCCCTGCTGGAGGAGGAGACGTTTCTAAAAATGTGTTGTTCCGGTGCCACTCCTCTCTGTGACTTTAATTTTCATAACGAGACTGTTAAGGTTTGTTGTTGTTTTTTTAAAGATAAGAGCAAGTCTTGATTCCTTGTGAGAAGCTCTGAATATCATTATAAACGTAAGTGTATCATGTCAAGATCATAGTTGAAAAGGGAGGGAGACGTATTATTATCTTCAAAGCTTCCTGGGAACCTATTAAATGCTAATCACAAAGCACAGAAATATTCCAGAAAGCAGACACCATCCTCTGTTCTCTCATATACATGACTCCTTCCTTCCTGGGCTGGCATTAACATTTCTGACAATGAGGTAAGAGAGAATCAGGCACATCCTCTGTGAATGGACCTTCTGGGGGCTCCAAGCCCTGCTTATGGCCCAGTCTGTTTGGCATATCCCTAGAGAGGAGGGTAAAGGAGCGGATACTTGCTGGGCACAGAGTATGTCAGGCACTGTACCAGGCCCATTGCCCAGGTCATCTTGTCATTGGGCTGGGAGGTAATCATTCTCTTCTCCTCAAACAGGAAGGTACACTGAGGCTCAGAAGGTCGAATCAGGTGATGTGGTCAACACGAAGCAAAGTATCATCTTAACCCAGTTCTATCCTCTCCAAAGAGCCCGCTCTCTCTGCTAACAGGGTCAGTGCTTCAGGAGGTTTCCTGAGTGAGTGAGCAGGTGATTGAATCCAGTCCTCTGGATGTCGTAAAACTGCCTTGTCAAAGGACGTGAGCTGCCGAGAGACACAGCCCCAAATGACACAGAAGCAAACTCAAACTACCTTCGAAGATTTGTGTGAGGTACTCAAGAGTTTAGCTAAAAGAACCCAGGAGTTTCCCAAACCCTTGAGTGATAATATCTCAGGCAAGTTGCAGAACCTGTCCAGGTGGGGGTGGGGGTGGGGAGCTGGTTCATCCATTTCTAGTCTTGGGCCAAACCAGGTCTTGCTCCTCCCTTTCTTCCAGGAACAAAGCCACCGGAGGTATCCCAAGACCTTAAAGTCCTTGAATGATGCATCCCAGCTTGTGACCATGCATCCCTTGGCCAAGACTGGCTATGTGTTTCCTGTTTTATTTTTTTAAGTTTTTTCCTAACCCAAGATTACTAAGATTTTCTTCTGTTTTTTTTTTCTTTTTAAAAAAGGTGTATAGTTTTAGCTCATTTTAGTACATCTAGCCAACCAATTATTCCAGCACCTTTTGTTGAAAAACTTATCCTCCCCCATTTAATTGTCTTGGCACCTTTGGCAGGAAATCAATTGACCGTCTATGTGTATAGATCTATTTTCAGGCTCTCTATTTTGTTCTGTTGGTCTGTTTGGCAGCCTTTACTGGAATGCCATCCTGTCTTGGTTACATTATGATGGTCTTGAGACCACACTGTGGACGTCCTCCACCTTGGCTCTTTTCCACGCCTATTTTCTCTGTTCTGTATGCTTGGCATCCCCACGTAAATTTCAAATTTTGCTTACTGAATTTTTCAAAATAGGTCTGCTAACATTTGGAATGTCATTGTATTTAATCTATAGGTCAGTTTGGAGGGTGACCTGCATTTTATCAATATGGAACCTCCGGGTCCTTGAGTATGGTATAGCTCACCCTTTATACTCACCTTCAGTTTCCCTCCGTGATTTGTTTATGGCTTTCAGAGTGCAGTCATTGCACATAGTCATTACGCTTATCCCTGTTTCATAACTCTGTGTGCGTGCATGCATGTGTGTTTGTGTGTGTGTGTGTTTGAGAGAGGGAGAGAGAGGGAGAAAGAGGAAGTGAGGGTAGAAGGGAGAGTTTCCTTCATGTTCCCCAAAGTTGAGCAAAAGAAAATTGGTTAATTAAGGCTTTGCTGATTTCCAGTTAAGTAAGGTTTGACTGTGTTTAGCATTCACAGTCATGGCTCTGATTATGTCATACTTCCTGTTCAGAAACCTTCATTGGGAAATAATTATGGGATATGCTCAAAGATTAATAATGGGAAGGATTGGAAACAACTGAGCAGGCTGATTGACTAGACAGTGGTATAGCCTACCGTGAAACCACAAAAATGGCACTGTGCAACAGCAGATTTCAGATGGGGTAAGGAAGACTTGTAGGGTCAGGCAGGCATCAGGGTCGTCATGCATGTTCTGGTCACAGGAACTCTAGTTTTATTCCTTTTGGGTTTTGAGGTTCCTGATTAGATTTTGTTTAAAAACAGTTCCAGGGAATAAATGTACCAGCAGTCCCCGGATTATGAACAAGATAGGTTCTATAAGTTTGTTCTTCAGTTGAATTTGCATGTAAGTTGAAACAGGTACGTTTGCCTAGTAAATGCAACTTAGACAGATGCTTGTCTAACAGAGTATTTATTTTTACCTTCCTGTGCATATAAATACTTGAGCATTTTCAAACCAATAGAACCTACCTCATTCATAACCCAGTGACTGCCTAGATTGTAAAAGAATTTTTAATGCCCAAGAAAGATGTCAATGGAATTATAATCAGGTTAGAAAAGAATTTGTGTTTTATGTACCTGTTTGGGGGGGGGACATTTATTGAGAAAAAATTGGAAAGGTTATACACATATGAAAACATGAATAGCAATTATATCTGGGCAGTTAGATTGCAAATTATCTCTAAATGTTCTCATTTGTATTTTTCTTTTTCTTTTTTTAGATTTTATTTATTGACTTTTAGAGAGGAGAGAGAGAGAGGAGAAGCAGGAAGCATCAACTCATAGTAGTTGCTTCCTGTATGTGCCTTGACCAGGCAAGTCCGGGGTTTCAAACTGGCGACCTCAGTGTTTCAGGTAGACACTTTATCCGCTGCACCACCACAGGTCAGGTTTGTATTTTTCTAAATATATACACTGTAAAGTGTATTTATTATTCTTTAATGAGACTAGGATGAATTACAGATTCCTTAGATGTCCTCCAAGGCTGTCCACCATTTGACATTAAATGTCTTTCTAGACTCCTTGCTAAATCTCAACTTGTCATGGAGTTACAGGTTAGCCTCAGATAATTACCACTTCCTCAGTACGCCCTACACGTCCTTGTCCCTACTCCCTTTCCCCAGCGACATTCGTAGGCTAGAATTACCTAATCACGTACCCTCACTTCCTGCTGGAGTCCAACCTATTCAAGATGAATGTGATAAAATATAAGTTAAATAAAAAAAACGATTCAAAACTATATAGAGCCAATGGTTTTAACTAGTTAAAGAAAAAAATGCAAAGGAACAATATAAATGATTTACAGTAGCAGTGTTGGGATTATAAATTTTTTGGGTTTTGGGGTTTTTTTTCCTGCATTTTATTATACTTTCCAAATCTTCCACAATGACCTAATAAAATGGTTAAAAGAGAAAATAAAATCATACCCACTTTAAGACCTGTATCAAATCCTAACCCTTCCAAAGACCTTTCATAAAAATAGTAATGTTGATTTGAAGCTCCCCAGCCAGCGTGTCCTAACAATTTAACTGGGCCCGTGTGTGTCTACGCTGCAGCATGAAGTGCCCTGACTCTGGGGGCAGACCGGGGGTCCACAGAGGCCTCTCTTTCTGGCCTGTGCTGGGCAAAGTACCTTGCCTCTCTGGGTTTCGGGTCATCACAGGGCTGTGGCAAGGACTATCTATGGCAAAGGGCAAACTGTCAAGTGCTCTTCAGATGGCTCTGCGTCCGATTCCCCTTTGCGGCTAAGGCTCAGTCACTCCAAGCTATCTACCATCGGTGACACTCGACAGAAACCTGTTGATTCAAACCTTCCAGCAGTTCCAAAATTACAGCAAAAACTCTCTTTGTATCCTGAAATGTGTCCAGTAGATGGGTTTAATAAAGGCCTGTGCTCCAGAGAACTTGTGATTTTCACCATCATTTGATTTTCTTTTGCTGTTCCCAGGACTTGTTGCCTAAATGAGCTGTCCCACCACAGGGTCAGCATTCAGCAGGCTCCGCACAGCCCTGGGGTGCCCTTCAGTGTTATTACAATGGTAGATCACAGGCCAAAGCAGCACTTACACTGAAGAGGGCTCTGCTGCCCTGGGCAGAAGCCACTCATTGTACCCCTCTCTGAACGAGATGACTCTGAACAGAACTCCCATGGGTTTGAGCCTGGCCTGGACTTTGTCAACTGAATGGAACCCAGGAAGGACAGAAGGGGCAGCTACCTGAGCTGTCTGGTCCAGTTTCTTATTCCCCTGAGGGGTCCTGAAGCCCCAAGAGAGGAAGTGGCTTGCCAAGGGCACCTGCAGCTGAGGGACAGCTAGTTAGCGCTGGCACTGGGGCTGCGTGTGTGGGACCCAGGTCCACTGAATGACCCGGCTCCGCTGAGGCTGCTTTATGGCAGCAGGAACTCCCACTCTGCTCCGCATCCCTCAGCGCAGCCGGCCCTCTGTGAGTGTTCGCGGTCACGGATACGGCTGTGCACACATCAGTGTCTTCCTTCCCTGAGACATGCCTGCTGCCACGGGAGAGATCCTCTCCAGACAGAGGCAGACACAGCCGCCTCTCCAGGACCGGGGCTGTGGAGCAATTTACAAACCTTGGCCGTCGTGATTCCATCCCAGGGAGAAGCAGCTGTGAAGGTCGTGGTGATGGGGACCCAGCAAAGACGACAGACAGAAGAGGGGAGACCCGCGGGCAGAGACAGGAAATACGGGGTGGGGGCCCAGCATTGCCGGCACTTCCAGACTTTTCTTTCCTCTTTCAAGATAAATCCTCATTTTGAAAGAAGTTTCTGGGTTTTTAAATTCTAAAACAGCTTGAGGTCAAACAAAGTAAGTTTGCCAATGGGTGGCCCAAGTGTCTGCCAGCTCCAGGTTGGACACTTGTCTGGCGTTGAGTCTGGGCTCTTGAGAACTCTGGGGTTGAGAAAGACCCTTGGAGGTCAGTGCCTGCTGGCCAAGTGACTAACTTCATCTGTCTAAGCCTTCGGGTCCTAAAGATGGAAACCATAATGCATACATACCTCTTGGGATTGTTTAGTTCAAAAAGATCCTGCAGGGAAAAGTATTTTTAAACAAGAAAGCAAGGTACCAAGGGTTAGTATACGAATAATAGTAACACGTGATATCTCTTTTTTTTTTAATTTTTTATATATATATTTTATTATTATTAATTCTAATGGGGTGACACCAATAAATCAGGGTACATATGTACAATGAAAACATCTCCAGGTTATCTTATCATTCAATTGTGTTGCATACCCATCACCAAAAGTCAAATTGTCCGCTGTCACCTTCTATCTGGTTTTCCCTGTGTCCCTCCCCTCCTCCCTATCCCACTCTTCCCTCCCTGCCCCCATCCCGTAACCACCACTCTCTTGTCCATGTCTCATATTCTCACTTTTATGTCCCACCTATGTATGTAATCATGCTGTTCTCAGTTTTTCTTTTTTTCTGATTTACTTATTTCACTCCATATAATGTTATCAAGGTACATCCATTTTGTTATAAATGATCCGATGTCATCGTTTCTTATGGCTGAGTAGTATTCCATAGTATATATGTACCAAAGCTTTTTAATCCACTCGTCTTCTGACGGACACTTGGGCTGATTCTAGATCTTCGCTATTGTGAACAATGCTGCCACGAACATGGGGGCGCATTTCTTCTTTTCGAACAGTGCTATGGTGTTCTTAGGGTATATTCCTAAAAGTGGGATAGCTGGGTCAAAAGGCAGTTCGATTTTTAATTTTTTGAGGAATCTCCATACTGTTTTCCACAGTGGCTGCACCAGACTGCATTCCCACCAGCAGTGCAGGAGGGTTCCCTTTTCTCCGCATCCTCGCCAGCACTTATTCTGTGTTGTTTTGCTGATGAGTGCCATTCTGACTGGTGTGAGGTGATATCTCATTGTGGTTTTAATTTGCAATTCTCTAATGATTAGTGATGTTGAGCATTTTTTCATATGCCTATAGGCCATCTGTATGTCCTCTTTGGAGAAATTTCTATTCATTTCTTTTGCCCATTTTTTGATTGGGTTGTTTGTCTTCCTGGTGTTGAGTTTTATAAGTTCTTTATAAATTTTAGTTATTAACCCCTTATCAGATGTGCTGTCGAATATGTTCTCCCATTGTGTGGTTTGTCTTTTTATTCTGTTCCTATTGTCTTTAGCTGTGCAAAAACTTTTTAGTTTGATATAGTCCCATTTGTTTATCTTGCCTTTTATTTCAGTTGCCCGTGGAGATAAATCGGCAAATATACTGCTGCTACAGAGGTCGGAGAGCTTGCTGCCTATGTTTTCTTCTAAGATGCTTATGGTTTCACGGCTTACATTTAAGTCTTTTATCCATTTTGAGTTTGTTTTTGTGAATGGTGTAAGTTGATGGTCTAGTTTCATTTTTTTGCAGGTAGATGTCCAATTTTCCCAACACCATTTGTTAAAGAGGCTGTCTTTACTCCATTGTATGTTCTTTCCTCCTTTGTCAAATATCAGTTGTCCATAAAGCTGTGGGTTTATTTCTGGGTCCTCTGTTCTGTTCCATTGATCTATGTGCCTGTTCTTATGCCAGTACCAGGCTGTCTTGAATATAATGGCCTTATAGTAAACCTTGATATCTGGAAGAGTGATACCTCCTGCTTTATTTTTTCTTTTTAAGATTGCTGAGGCTATTCGTGTTCTTTTTTGGTTCCATATAAATTTTTGGAATATATGTTCTATATCTTTGAAGTATGTCATTGGTATTTTAATTGGTATTGCATTGAATTTATAAATTGCTTTGGGTAATATAGACATTTTAATGATGTTTATTCTTCCTAGCCATGAGCACGGTATATGTTTCCACTTGTTTGTATCTTCCTTGATTTCTTTTATCAATGTTCTATAATTTTCCGAGTACAAGTCCTTAACCTCCTTCGTTAAATTTACTCCTAGATACTTTATTTTTTTGGCTGCAATAGTGAAGGGTATTGTTTCCTTAATTTCTTTTGCTGACAGTTCATTGTTGGTATATAGAAATGCCTCTGATTTCTGAGTATTAATTTTATATCCTGCCACCTTGCTGAATTCATTTATAAGGTCCAGTAGTTTTTTGACTGAGACTTTAGGGTTTTCAATATACAATATCATATCATCTGCAAATAGTGACAGTTTTACTTCTTCTTTTCCAATTTGGATGCCTTTTATTTCTTCTTCTTGTCTGATTGCTGCAGCTAGGACTTCCAGAACTATGTTGAATAAGAGTGGTGAAAGGAGGCATCCCTGCCTGGTTCCTAATCTTAAGGGGATTGCTTTTAATCTTTGTCCATTTAGTATGATGTTTGCTGTCGGTTTATCGTAGATGGCCTTTATCATGTTAAGGAATGATCCCTGTATTCCCACTTTACTGAGAGTTTTGAGCATGAATGGGTGCTAGATTTTATCAAATGCTTTTTCTGCATCTATTGAAATTATCATGTGATTTTTGTCCTTCCTTTTGTTTATGTGATGAATCACATTGATTGATTTGCAAATATTGAACCAGCCTTGCCTCTCCAGAATAAATCCCACTTGATCGTGGTGTATGATTTTTTTCATATATTGCTGGATCCGGTTGGCTAATATTTTGTTGAGAATTTTAGCATCTAAATTCATCAGGGATATAGGCCTATAATTTTCTTTCTTTGTGTTGTCTTTGCCCGGTTTTGGGATGAGAATTATGCTCGCCTCATAAAAGAAGTTTGGAAGTCTTCCTTCCTCTTGAATTTTTTGAAATAGCTTGAGAAGGATAGGAGTTAGTTCTTCTTTGAATTTTTGATAGAATTCACTTGTGAAGCCATCAGGCCCAGGACTTTCCTTTTTTGGGAGTTTTTTGATAACTGTTTCGATCTCATTTGTTGTGATTGGTCTGTTTAGGTGTTCTGATTCTTCCAGATTGATTTTTGGAAGGTTATATGATTCAAGAAATTTGTCCATTTCACCAAGATTGTCTAATTTTTTGTCATAGAGTTCTTCATAGTATTTTCTTACAATGCTTTGTATTTCTGTTGTGTCAGTTGTTATTTCTCCACTGTCCTTTCTAATTTTATTTATTTGAGTCTTCTCTCTTTTTTTCTTGGTGAGTCTAGTTAAAGGTTCATCAATCTTTTTTACCTTTTCAAAGAACCAGCTTCTGGTTTCATTGATCCTCTGTATTGTTTCCTTCGCCTCTATGTCATTTATTTCTGCTCTGATCTTTATTATTTCATTCCTTCTACTTGTCTTGGGTTTTATTTGTTGTTGTTTTTCTAGTTCTTTTAGATGCAGGTTCAGGTTGTTTATTTGAGCTTTTTCTAGCTTCTTATGATATGCCTGTAGTGCAATAAAGTTCCCTCTCAGAACTGCTTTTGCTGTGTCCCATAAATTTTGAGTTGATGTATGCTCATTATCATTTGTTTCTAGAAACTTTTTTATTTCTTCTTTGATCTCATTGTTAATCCATTCATTATTTAATAACATGCTATTTAGTTTCCAAGTATTTGAGTATTTTTCAGTTTTTCTTTTGTCGTTAATTTCTAGTTTCATGGCATTGTGATCAGAGAAAATGCTTGATATGATTTCAGTCTTCTTAAATTTATTGAGACCATTTTTGTGTCCTAACATGTGGTCTATCCTAGAAAACGTACCATGAGCGCTTGAGAAGAATGTATATTCTACTGCTTTCGGGTGAAAAGTTCTGAAGATATCTATTAAATCAAGTTGATCTAGTGTCTCCTTTAAGTCTGCTGTTTCTTTATTAATTTTCTTTCTTGAGGATCTATCCAGTGTTGTTAGAGGGGTATTGAAATCCCCTACTATGATAGTATTGCTGTTAATCTCGCCCTTTATATCCATCAAAGTCTGCTTTATGTATGTCGGGGCTCCTATATTTGGTGCATAGATATTTATAATAGTTATATCTTCCTGTTGAATTGTTCCCTTTATCATTATGTAGTGTCCTTCTTTATCTCTTACTACAGCCTTTGTTTTAAAGTCCATTTTGTCTGATATAAGTATTGCTACCCCTGCTTTTTTTTCATTTCCATTTGCATGAAATATTTTTTTCCATCCTTTTACCTTCAGTCTATGAGCATCTTTTGTTTTAAGGTGTGTCTCTTGTAGACAGCATATGTATGGGTCCTGTTTCTTTATCCATGCAGCTACCCTATGTCTTTTGATTGGATCATTTAATCCATTTACATTTAAGGTTATTATTGATATGTAGTTGTTTATTGCCATTTTATTCTTTAAAGCTGCATTCTTCTTTTGCTCTATTCATTCCTCCCTTTAAACTGTTCACAAGAGGCCCCTTAGTATCTCTTGCAGAATTGGTTTGGTTTTTATGAATTCCTTCAGGCTTTCTTTTTCTGGGAAGCTCTTTATTTCTCCTTCAATTTTAAACGTTAGCCTTGCTGGATAAAGTAGTCTTGGTTGTAGGTTCTTGTTCTGCATTACTTTGATTATATCTTGCCATTCCCTTCTGGCCTCAAGTGTTTCTGTTGAGAAGTTCGATGTCATCCTTATGGGGGCTCCTTTGTAGGTGATAGCCTTTTTTTCTCTAGCAGCTTTTAAAATTTTTTCTTTATCCATTAGCTTTGGTATTTTAACTATGATGTGTCTTGGTGTAGATCTTTTTGGGTTTCTCTTTAATGGAGTTCTGTATGCTTCTTGAATGTGTGGAGTGTTTCCCAGCCTTAATTTAGGGAAGTTTTCTGCTATGATTTGATTGAACAAAGTTTCCATTTCCTGTCCTCTCTCCTCTTCTTCAGGCATCCCTATGATGCGAATGTTGTTTCTCTTCATGTTGTCACAAAGCTCCCTTAGAGTTTCCTCACATTTTTTAAGTCTCTTTTCCTTTTTCTTCTCTGCTTCTGTGCCTTTGTTTATTGTGTCCTCTAACTCGCTTATTCGATCCTCAGCGTCAACCATCCTGCTTTTAATTCCTTCCATTGTGGTCTTCAGTTCTGATACTGTATTTGTCATTTCTGTCTGATTCTTTTTTATTATTTCAATTTCATTTTTTATACTTGTTATCTCTTTATTTAGGTGCTCATAATGACTATCCATTGTTGCTCTAATTTCTTTGAATATCCTAACTATCATTATTCTAAATTCTGCTTCTGGTAATTTGGTTATATCTGGTTCATTCAGGTCCTTCTCTGGGGATTTCTCTTGATTCATTTGGTTTGCATTCCTCTGCCTGCCCATTTTTTCTGTGTATAAGCAAGTTGTGGCCACTGGAGTCCAGTAGGTGTTGCCTTTGTGTTCTCTAGGTGTGGTCTGTCTGCAGGCCCCCCACCCCCTCTGCCGGTGCCTAGGGTGGTTGGGTATGAGCATTGCCAGCGGCGGCCCACTGTGGCTTTTGCTGTGATTTCTGCCTCTCCTCCATGGGAGGGGCTGTCACTGAAGCCACAAGCCTTAGCACCAAGGGTAGAGGTGAGCACCTTTGCTCAGCTGGGACCCAGCCTATTTCTGGACTTCCGCCCAGAACCCTCAGTCAGAGCCTGCTCGCCACAGTTTCGCGTGTTTGGCGGGGCTTTTGAGCGTTTTCCCGTCTGGAGATTTAGCCCCGCCCTCGAGGCCAGGGCCCTTCTGCGCAGGGTCGCAAACCCAGGTTTATTGGGCCGGGAGTGTTTGCTGGCTTCTGCTCAGCTGCGTACTTCCGCTCGTCCGGGACTCTACCCCGCCCCCGCTTTCGGAGCCCGCTCGTGCACGTTGAATGCAATCCGCGGTTTCTCCGGCCGGGCGGGGATAGTAGCGTGAGCTCAGCTGCGAGCTTTCACTTGTCTCGGGGTTTCTCCGGCCCGAGGGGGGGCGAGGGGGGGCTGGTAGCGTGAGCTCAGCCGCGAGCCCCTGCCCGTCCCTGGTCCTAGCCCGGTCCCCGCAGTCAGGGCCGGCTTGCGCAGGGTCGCAGAGCAGATTTCTGCCCGTTCCTAGCCTCCCGCTTTGTCCCCGTAAGTGGGATTAAAGGCGGGCCCGCAGCTTCCGGACCGCTTTCGCTCGTCCCCTCCAACCCTCTGGGCTAGACCGAGCTCCCACCGGCTTAGCCTCTGCCCACGCCGACAGAACCGCGTTTCAGCGTCCTGTCGCCCCAAACCCTTAAGCAGCCCTCAGCAGAGTAGGAAGGGACCTAATACTCCACACTGTAGGCCTGGGAGCTCCCTCACTTGTTTCACAGCTCAAAACTGTCCAAACGCCTCTTCTAGGCTCTGGGACTGCAGGCTGGGGCTTGGTTCCTGGGACCCAGGTCCCTCCCTCTCCGCCAAACTTTCCTCCCGCCCCGTGGGTCTCTCTAGGCTGCCGTTTGCTCCGGGGAGCTGGGCAGCCCTCTTCGCGTTTTCGCTATTCCTACCAGTCTTAATGTGGCTTCTTCTGTGTTCCTTGGTTGAAGAGTCCACTTAGTTTAGTTCATAGTTGGTTTATCCAGATGATGGTTCTTTAAATTGAGTTATAATCCACTTTGGTTTTGGGAGTTGGAAGTTGGTACGTCCACCTACTCTGTCGCCATCTTGCTTCTCCTGTTTTCTTCACACGTGATATCTCTTGAAGCGACCAAAGTTAGGCAGCTCTGGGTTTAAGACACCTCTCCCCAGGAATTAACCCCTTGAGCTGCATTCTTGTCTCTAACTCAGAATGCTGCTAAGGACCAAGCCTTTGTGAACTCAGAATGAGCATGTCTCCGTGGCAGTCTGCACTTATCAGAACATTCGTTCTGAGGGTGAAGTGTGGGAGAGAGAATATAGACGGCAAACCAGAATTCCAATCCAATGTGGCTGCCAGGGCCACGTGTCCCTGAGTACATTCATTCTCCACTCTGGGCCTCAGTTTCTTCATCAACAATATGAGCATACTAGACTAACCTCCTTCCATCTCCAAAGTCCTCAGATGTTATAGCATCCCTGTTGGCTTTGCCTGCCGGTTCTCTGGCCTGAGCCCAGCCATGGGCACCCTGCTGGGAGGGGCAGGGCAGCCTCTCTGGGAGCCAGCATTCTGATTCTGCGACCTCATCTGTGATTTTAGTCTGGGACTCTGGAGCATCCTTCTGAGGCTTGCTCCCATGATCTCACCGCGTGTCTCCCCAGAGCCAGGGCCACGTGGCACAAACTCACTCTCCTCTGCATGAACTTGGACAAGTCCTTTCACCTCTTTGGACGTGGCTTTCTGGATCATGAAGGGAGAGAAGGGGCACAAGATGCCCACCGAATGCCCTACACTGTGATGTCCCATGCTCCTGTGGGTGCTGGTGCATCCCCCCTAAGACCAAACCCACATGAAATATAAAACTGGAAACCCGTTCCATTTTCTAAAGTGTCACTGGAGGCCTGGTAATTAGGAAGAGCAGGGATCCGGATTGACCAGATGTCAAACGACCCCTCAAGATTCACGGAGACTGCGTTCTAGAAACTTCTGAAGGTCCCAGATTCACAAACGCCAGCAGAGCACTGAATTTCTCCGAGTGACAAATGCCGAGCACTGGAATGGAACATGTACATATCTAGTTTTGTCTGACATTTGTCCCAATAGGGCTTGACCATTTTATTTGTATTTTTTGTATTTTTCCGAACTCTCACATACGGCCGACTGAGATCCACCTGGCATGCCCACCAGGGGGTGTTGCTGTGCCCATCTGGGGCGTTGCTCCATTGCAACAGGAGCCATTCTAGCACCTGAGGCAGAGGCCATGGAGCCATCCTCAGCGCCTGAGCCAACTTTGCTCCAATGGAGCCTTGGCTGCAGGAGAGGAAGAGAGAGATAGAGAGGAGGGAGAGGGGGAAGGGTGGAGAAGCAGATGGGCGCTTCTCCTGTGTGCCCTGGTTAGGAATCGAACCCAGGACATCCACACATCAGGCCTACGCTCTACCGCTGAGCCAATTGGCCAGGGCTAGACTTGACCATTTTGATTTCCACCTGCAATAAGTGAAAATGCCGGGTTCTCCACAGCCTCTCCAATGCAGTGTGCTGTCAAGCTTCTGAATTTCTGCCAATCTGATGTGTGGCAATGGTATTTCAGTGTCATTACAATTTGTATTTCTCTTACTATGAGTGGAGTTGAACATTTTCCCCTTATATTTAGGGGCCATTTTATTTCATTTTTGTGAATTGTATGGTCATGTGTTTCACCTAGTTTTCTTTATTTATTTTTTTTTATTTTTATAATAAAAAATGAACAGGGACAGAGAGAGAGAGATAGATAGGGACAGACAGGAATGGAGAGAGGTGAGAAGCATCAATCATTAGTTTTTAATTGCCGTCGCAACACCTTAGTTGTTCATTGATTGCTTTCTCACATGTGCCTTGACCGCGGGCTTTCAGCAGACCAAGCCACCCCTTGCTGGAACCAGCGACCTTGAGTCCAAGCTGGTGAGCTTTTGCTCAAGCCAAATGGGTTGCGCTCAAGCTGGCGAGCTCCGGGTCCCGAACCTGGGTCTTCCACATCCCAGTCCGACGCTCTATCCACTGCGCCACCGCCTGATCAGGTTCACCCAGTTTTCTATCGAAACTTTGGACTTTTCCCCCAAGCTTTATAAAGTTATTTAAATATTCATCATAACTAGTCTTTTGTCTTTGATATACGTTATAAATGCTTTCCCTCAGCCTGTCATTTTGACTTCACGAATAGTGTTTTTCTTTGCCATGCAAAAGTTTCCTTTCAACTTTTATGTAGTTGAATTTATCATTTTTGGTTTTCTTGTGTATGTGACAGAGACAGAGAGATGGACAGATAGAGACAGACAGATAGGGACAAACAGGAAGAGAGAGAGATGAGAAGCATCAAATCTTCGTTGCAGCACCTTAGTTGTTCATTGATTGCTTTCTCATATGTGCCTTGACCAGGCAGGGGCTACAGCAGACCACATGACCCCTTGCTCAAGCCAGTGACCATGGGGTCATGTCTATGATCCCACACTCAAGCCAGCAACCCTGCGCTCAAGCTTGTGAGCTTATGCTCAAGCCAGCGACCTCGGGGTTTCAAACCTAGGTCCTCTTCGTTCCAGTTTGCTCTAAGCAATCAGAACACTTGCTTCCCTAGGTTTTGCCAAATGCCAATCCTACTGGTCTGAGCTAATCTGCTCCTCTTTCTGAAACTGTGGTGGCAAATATTGAACAACAATTACTTATATCTATCTATCTAACTAACTATCTATCTATCTATCATCTATATGTATGTATGTATGTATGTATGTATGTATGTATGATCAGTCTTAAAGCTGGAGAGACATGACCCTGGGCTGGCTCTGGTGCAGGCTTGTCACAGAACCTGCAGTAAGTGATTTCATCTCACTGGGCCGTAAAGTGGTCCCTTGCTCCGGGTTCAAACTGTAACCGCCTTGCACCAACAGGACGGGTTCTGGGTCAGGGCAGAGCTGAACGCTAATACCAGGCCAACTGGTCCGTGTGTGTTATCACCATGAATTAAGCACTGATGGCCTTGGGAACCAGAGAAGAATTCCAGAGCCAAAGGAAACTGGTTTTACTGGTTATTACTGTGGGGTTCCCTCTCTGATATGATTTGAGGCACTTCAGAAGGTTTCCCCTTTCTATACTTGGTCAACCCCAAATACAGGCCTGCCATCATGCTTGAAATTTCACTCTTGGACACTCCTCTGGACTAAGGCATTGAACGCAGAAGGCTCCTGTTAGAACACTTACTGTTACTAGGTAGCGTTGTATGAACACACACAACCTGCTAATACTGACCTGTGAGCTCATTGGCTCTCTCTTAGCAAAGCTTGGAGAGGTGGGACTCAGAGAGGCCGTACTTGGATAGGAAGAGTGAGCCCGGGGTCCAAAGCGGTATAAGGTATTGACTTGGGAGGTGGTGTCCTTGTGCAACCATCCAGGGAAGGATGTGGAGCCAGACAGTGAAGACACTGGGCAGGAGCGTCAGAGCACAGGCACGGTGTCTGGTGACTTCCCTCTCTGCTCCACTCCTTTGTGCAGTGGCCCCATGGAGGACGTGACTTCCTCCCTAGTCACCCTGCCTCTGCTATCTCCTTCGTCCCTCCTTCACGTGCAGCCAGAGTGGTCCAGAGCCTCTCAGAAGCTCCTATTGTCTTCTGTCCTAAACAGAACACTTACCGGGGCGTTCAAAGCCCATCTCTCCAGGACCCTCTCTCTCCAAGTTGGCCCACAGACCCCACGAGCATTCTCTGAACAAAAGTATTGGGACATGTGAAATGACAAGAACAGAGTATTCATGACAATTGGTTCAACACTAGGACCCCTTTCACACATCTGCGTTCAGACCCCCAGCAGAGTTCGGAACTGTCTCTCCAACACACTTCCATACCTCCAGGCGTTCACGAGTCTCCCTCCATTTTGAAAGCCCTTTCCCCATCACAGAACTCACTGAGTCCCCCCACTACCCATTCAGAAAGGTGCCAGGACACCCCTCTGGTGAAAGGCCTCTCCAGTCCCTTTGCTGAATTCAAGTGGTCCCGCACTTGGCCCCGAGGTAAGGATGCTGGCGCCACCTTGTGGGCCTATGCCTTCATTGCACAGAATGCTGACCCTTAATTAGCCCATTGCAGCCTATTCCAAAGCTGGGGTGGGAAGAACCGGTTGTCCCAGCCCCCCTGTCCTGATGTCCCACCTGCACCAGAGCCTCCTTTCAGGGAAAGACAGTTTTAGCCCTTGGAAGGGGAAGGTCCTGCTGGTCCCATTCCTGCAGGTCTTCTCTCTCCCCCAAATCAGAGGCCCCAAGTGGGGCTGCAGTGTCATCTGCCCTGTTGGGGTGCAAGGAGGTACGAGGTGAAGATGAGCTTGGAAGCCAGAGGCCTGGGTTGATCAGCTCTGCAGTCACAAGCACACCCCTTGATCTCTTGGGGTCTCAGGTTTTCATCTTTTAAAAGAGGATCATGTATGTCACGGCGGTTCCCTAGGAATTGGAGATATGGACCTAAACTCTTGGCAATGAATAGGTGCCAAAAAAAGAAAAAGAAAAGAAAAAAGGCAGCTGTTAGCATCCTGAGCTTGAACAGCAGCCGCGCCTCTCTTCCTGGCTTGTGACGTCAGCCCTGTCTGGGGACATCTCCCCTTTGGTCTCTGGGTGCCCTCATCACACCACACTGACACGGTGTTGTGCAGTCACCTGCAGCACCTCACCAGCCTGGGAGAGGGTCAGCAGCAGGTCCAGGGTCATCTCTCATGGCACCGCAGCTTTGCATGTGCTCAGATGTATGCGTGGGTCAGACAGGGACGTGGGAGCTGTCGGACCGGCTCAAACCAGACGAGGATGTCGCCTGCAAGTCTCCTGAGAGATGGGCAGCGACCGAAGAGGTAAGGAGGCCCACAGTCCCTGGGTGTCCCTGGAAGACTTGGGTGGACTGCAGCTCTGCCCCACTGGGTCAGAGCCATGATGCAGAGAACAGTTGCACCACACTGTCAGTGGCGGGGGCGGGGGCAGGGGTGGGGGGACACAGAAGCTGACCAGGTGCTGTGCTGGCCCCAGTGAGCTGGGGTTGCTTTTAGACCTGTCTGGAAAAGAAAGGGTCCCACTCCCAGCCCCCTTCCCTCATCTTTCTAAACACAGCCCTCTAACAACACCACAGGGAAGAGGGGTGTCGGGGAGGAGGGCACACACCTGCTGGGCAGCCAGGGCTGTCCGGCCCCATATCCCCAGGCGGTTTTGCCAGGGTCTGAGCCACGCCTCTGGGGCAGGGAGTGCCCAGGCAGGTGAGGTGCAGACCCACCTTCCCTGCGGTACCTTTGCGGGGGTTCCCAGACATTCCCAGGGAGTACACAACGGCAGAGGCCCAGCTGGGGCTCCGGATACATCCCTGGGGCAGGGCAGCAGGCCAGGGGGTCACAGTCTTTTCCACCAGAAGAACATGCTTGCTGGCCTCCCCGTGGACACTGCCCTCGGATCTGGGTCAGGAGAATACATGCCAGCCATACTGGCTTTGTCCCAGCTCCACCCCCAGCTGTTGGGGGCAGGGGAGGGCGGAGTGGGGGGGCAGAGATGTGGGCAGAGCCGCACTGGGCAGCTCCGACACCCCTCTCCTGTGGGCAGGAGGGCTTCCCTGGCTGAACCCCAAACATGCTCCTCCACTCCCAGAACTTTCTACAGGGCAAGGGCAAGACCTGGTCTAGCCAGCAGTCAAAGCAGCGTCCGGGCCATTTGTCTCAGAGTGCCTAGGGTCTCACCAGGGGTGTGTGGAAGAGGGCCTCCACCCCCTCCTCCCCCACCTCCCCAGGCACTGCTAGGGTGACACCAACTGTTTCCACTCTGAGAACTCCTCCAGCCGCCGGACACTGCTCTGGTCTGGTCTGATGCCCTCTCCACTGGCTTCAGTCCCTGTGGCTGAGGCAGGTGGAGGGCCCCTGGAATCAATTGGGTGTCAGCTTCTCTGAGTCCATGGGCTGCGTGATCCTGGTGGCCTCAAGGCCAGGCCCCCGAGGGCGAAGCCTGAGCTGCCCCCCTCCCCTCTGGCCAACCTCAGGGCTCTCCACCTTCATAAGTCAGGCAGAGTGTTCCTTCCCTACAGCTGTTGTAATAAAGTGCCACAGGCTGGGAGGGAGGCTTAGGACAGCAGAAATGCGGTCCCTCACAGGCCTCGTGCAAGGTCAAGGTGTCTCGGGGACTTTGCGTCCTTGAGACAATGGGTGGAGTCCGTTCCTCTCTCTTCCAGCATCTGCTTGGGCCCTCCGTTCTTGGCGTTTCTTGACTTTTAGACACATCATTCCATTCTCTGCCTTGGGTGTCATGTGCCCCCCCCCCACTCCCAGCCTCATGTGTCTGTCTTCAAATGGTATCTCCCTTCTTATAAGGACACCAGTCACATCGGATCAGGGTCCACCCAAAGACCCCTCTCCAACAACGTAAGGCCACATTCACAGGCGTCAGGGGTTGACAAGAACATATCTTTGGGGGGGGGGGGCACAATTCCATCCGAAATAGGGAAGAGACTAATCTGCGGTGAGGTCAGGCACAGAGCCTGAGGATTGGTGGCAGATTTAAAATTTCTTCGAAGCCTCAGTGTTTAGTCTTAAATTTTCTTGCATTTTAAACTAATCTTTGTTACACTTTCATGTTTGTTTTAATGTGAACTAATATTTCTTCTTTGAAAAAAACAAGACTACGTTGATTTGTATATGCTATGGATCAGCAAACCACAGCCCACAAAACAAATCTGGCTACCACCTGTTTTTTGTGTAAAAAACCAAAAAATATATATATATGTACATATATACATATATATATATATATATACATATATATATATATATATATATATATATATATATATATATATATCTTATTAGAACACACACGCACACATAAAAATGACCTTCAAATCTTTGACTCTTTAGTGAAGAGATGTGCTTATTCTATGGCTTCACCAGACTTCAATACGTTTTTGAATTTTCTTAAGGGACTTGATACCCCAGTTGGAAATGTATAAACCAACATAAATTCATTTTGTTCCCACACAATCCCCAGGAGGCAGGGATAGGTCACTGAAGAGGAAACTGAGGCCAGAGGAGCTGAATGATCTGCTAGCATGGCCCCCCAAGAGAGAGAGGCCACCCTGGAAGTCAGCTCCCCAGCTCCATGCCCGGTGGTCCGATGATAAGCTGACAGGAGGGGAGATGCAGAAGAGAGGTGGGTAGGTGTCCCCTCGGCACTCCACATGGGGAGAGAGGGATTTCTGTACCTGTTGTGAAGTTCAGTGACATGACTTCCGAAACATAAATCCAACTGACCACGTGGCAAAAGCCGCAACATTTTCACCAAGAGAAAGGCAAACCCTCTCACAGCACATCTGCATTTGCTGTCCCCAGACACTCACATTGGAAGGGGGTAGGGAGGGCTGTCATTGATTAGTTCTGCCTGGGACGAGGAGGGGACTTAGCTCTTTTCACAAAAAAGAAGGTTGTTTCCAGTGTCTCTGTGTGAAAGGATGAGAATTAGAGAGATGTCCACCATGGCCTTTGCCCAGCCCCTTCCTTCATCTGGTCATCTGGTCACCTGCCCCCATACATGCAGCAAACCTCTCCCAGGCACCTAACCCGCACCTGCAGACTCATCCCCAAGTGACACACCTGTGCCTGTGGGAAGCTCTCGTACACACAAAACATGTGGTTATGACAGGAGAGGAGCAAACAGGGGTGGGGGAGGAAGCGGGGGGAAACCCGCTGGGTCAGCGGCTGAGTGTGTGTGTGTGTGTGTGTGTACACGCAAGGGAGTGGGCCTGAGCTCCACATGCCCATTAGCCCCATCATTGCCTGCCTGCTCAGTTTCACCTGCCACTCTGACCCCTCCCTGTATGCCGCCTCCTGGGATGGGTGAAGCCAGGACATCTGTGCCCACTTAGGCTCCTGCTGGGTTGCCCCTGGGAGCAATCCAGGCTGGGACACCGTACACCCCTCCCCTGCTTCAGTGTTGGTCCTGTCCCCCTCAGCATTGCTGAGCTGGGCCCACGCAGCCTCTGTCTGTCTGCTCCCAGAGTACCCAAGCTTCTCAATTAACCAGATATTTACTAGAGGGTACTGGTAACTAAGGCAGCCCTCCTTTTGGGTGGACCAGGGTGAGTCCATGTCCCTTCTGGGAGGCTCTCCTTTTAGCTATGCCATCCCACTGGGCGCTGGGAGAGGTAATGTCAGCTACCCCTTCTGAGGCTGTTTACAGACAGTGTTGCTAATACTCCTGCAGGAACTGCAAGGTCAGAAGGACCTGTTTCATTTCACAGAGAAGGTAAGTAACTTGCCCAAGGGCTTCCAGCCATGAAGTGGTGCTGTGGGCGGTCTGTGATCTCAGCTGATGTTGGGAGTGGACGTGGGCCTATGATAGGGACACCGGTGAGTGTCTGAAACTGAGATGCCCCTGGCATATCAACCTCAAAGCTGGTGATCTGGGGGGCAAATCCCAGTTAGATGCTGTTGGGCAAAAGAGTTTGTAAAATTTAAATTTTTTTGAGTTTGCTCACTTTTATTGTTAAAAATGGCGCTGGGCAGCCACATTTGTGCTTGCTCTCAGAGCAGGGCAGTTGATTGCAAATTGCAGATTGCATTCCTACTTGGGAGGGGCCATTGTTTTACTGATGTTTGCTGGAGCAGGGGTCTTTGTGAGCCCAGCAAGTTATGCAGGGAGGGCAGAGAGAATGCAGGGTGCTGAAGAGGGAGCTAGTTTTGCAGAGAGAGAGAGAGGTGTGCAGATGGGAACCAGAGGTGAGGGGCTTTGGGAGCCCTACTGAGGCTTGTGGGGCCTTTGATTCTAGGAGGACCAGGAGAAGATTCTCCTGGTTGTGGAACCGGAAAATGTGTCAGAGCTTTGGGATCCCTGAGCGAAAGGGAAGTGTTTTCCCTGTGTTTGCTCATTGGGTGGTTTGAGACTTGAATAAAAGAATGGCCCACCATTTTGGGGGCTCCACTGTTTCTTTACCATCTGTCCGAATCTAATGTGAACCTGCATGGCCATGACAACAGCAGCCACTGGCCCTACAGATGCCACCTGCAGGATTGTAGCCAGTCTTCGTGGCAGGAAGAATGCAGCAGGAATAAGTTGCTGTCATGGTCAAGGGCCCCACAGTCCGGTGGTTACACGGTAGTTATGGACAGGAGAGAATGGTCTCCCGCTGCATGGAGGGGGTACCCACTGGGCTCCAGCTCTTTGAAAAAAGACTTTCCACCACTCCCCTCTTCACAATGCCAGCCCTTCTGAGGCTCCGTTGATGCCAAGTGCTTCAAGAATTATCAGTGGTTCCTCACAGCCAGCCTGACCCTTCTCACTGCACACCATGTCCAGTGGCTCTGGCACTCTCTTCAGAATCTGAATTACAAAGGGAGCAGTTGCTGGCCTGATTGAGCCCCGAGCCTGTCCCTTAGCCTATCAAGGGAGGCGGGAAGCAGGGGAGAGTTGAGGACGAAGCCCCTCCAGGCTGTGGTCCCACCAGCTACGTCCTGTGTGGAAGAGGCCATTTTGCACACTGTGGAGCGACTTAAAAGGAATTAGAGGCATGGCGTGTCCAGCCCTCTCTTTTAAGTGGTTGTCACACCTCTACTAGGACCTGTGCATATTGATGCCATGGCCCAGTTCCCAGAGTGGCTTCACAGATGTAGACTGTTATACTCAGAGGAAGCCCAGGTGTCCCCAATGTCCACCAGGCAACCTGGGACTGGGCCAGCCCTCTTTTATGTGGAGTGTTTGGGCCAAGTGAGCTATAAACACCTTCGACCTGAATGTCCACACCTCCAGGGTTCCGAGAAAGCCCTGCAGTTGGCCTCCCTCCTGCTTGGTTTCTCCCTTCCTGAGTCCTCTTCATCGCCTCCTCCTAAGAAACGAAGGAGTGGAGGCCACACTGCAGATGGGCCAGTGAGCGCAATGTGTTGTTGGGCCCTACTCCTGGGTACAGTGGACCTCCTCTGCTGACTCAGGTGTGGCCAGCACCAGGCACTGCCCAGACCCCTGTCCAGTCGCTGATGAGGGAATGCAGAGGCTTTCTGAGCCACTCATCTCCCGAGGCACTGACCTGGCCAGCAGAGAGGTGAGGCAGAGACCCACCACAGCCCTGGGCATACCCCTGGCCCCTGCAGCCTACCTCTGCTCAGAGAGGCCTCCGCTGGCCAACAGCTTGCCACACGCCCCTCTGAGCACAGTCACATGGCTTTCCTGAAGCCTCATGTCAGACCAGCCACAGGGCCTGGGATGTCTCTGAAGGATCGCAGTGGCAAGGATGTCTGTCCGTGCTGTAAGACTTCCTCTTCTTAAACTAAGAGATGGAATTCAGACAAAGGGACACTTATATGACTGGCAGCAAACCAGACACCAGGCTAGTACCAACCCCCAACTTCACTTCTGAAAATTTCTCAAACTGGGGACCCCCAGGGTCTTTGGGTAGATATTTGGGAGTCCAGGATTTCTTTTTTTTTTAATTTATTCATTTTAGAGAGGGAGAGAGAGAAGGGAGAGGAGCAGGAAGCATTAACTCCCATATGTGCCCTGACCAGGCAAGCCCAGGGTTTCAAACCGGTGACCTCAGTGTTCCAGGTCGACGCTTTATCCACTGTGCCACCACAGGTCAGGCCAGGAATTCTTTACAAGGACTTTCAGTTGGGCATTTGTAATTTAAGGAAAATCTCAAAAGAATTCTATTTGCATCCTCTAGACCAGTGGTTTTTAACTGCTGGCCTGTGTACTGGTGCTGGCCCACCAGAAATTTCACTGATGATCGTTGGGTCTATAATGTTCATCCAACATCAGGTGGTTACCAGTGGTTGACAACCACTGTTTCAGACCATCCTGCAAAACCCCATATGATGGTCAGGGCCCTGTCCTGCCATGGGGCTGTGGGAGACCAGATGACATCACGACCCATAGGAGGCCAGCAGGGCGGGAAGTGGGGGACACAGCCCTGAAGGAGGATTGGGGCTGCGGGTCCTGTAGGCACTGAGGTCCATGGGCTCCCACAGTCTCTGGCAGCTCTTGCGCCTGCGCTTCTCCAACCCAGCCCCGTGATTCATGCCTCATCTTTGCCCAGTAAACAGGGCCCCAAGATGGGGCAGAGCTGTTGAGACTGTGTGGCAACCAGATCAGCTGTCCTGAGAGAACTGGGCATGCAGAGGTTGGGGGCGGGCATTGCAGCAGAAATGGGGAGGCTGAGTCATCGTGCCAGGGCAGCCGGGGGCAGCACCTGGGACTTGGAAGAGTCTCAAGGGAGAAACCAGCCCCAGACACACACAGAGCAGCACCCTGAGTCCTAAGTACTTAAATGTCTGTGCTCTAAATGCCTCCGTGGGGTGCTGCCCACCCATAAACCCCTGAGAGGCACCTAACACCAGAGACTTCATTTGCTGCCCTGAGGACAGCCTTGTGGGGAGGGGCCGGACAGGGCAGATGCCAGGGGGCCCACGAGGGTCCTCTGAGCCCTATGTGCAGCTGGGCTCCTCAGGACATCCTCCCATGGCAGGTTGAGTCTCTGTGAGCTCGGCTGTGGATTCTGTTTGGGCCCCTGAAAGGCCACGCTTTACCCTGACCCGGAGATATTGACAGAGTGGCCTGGAAATCTGGGTCAGCAACGGGCAGGTCCCTACAGGTGGAAACCACTGTCCGGAGAGCCAGGCCTACCTGTTAGAGAGCCCACTGTTATGACAGACACACCCCATTTCCGGGCCCGCCCAGAAACCCTTTCTCTGGAGGCAGCAGGGTGTGAGAGGAGGGCGGAATGCAGGGCTCCCCCGCCCCCCCCCCCCACTGTGGTTGTCACATGGCCCTCAGTTCCTTAGGGTTTGAAGCACCTTGGGGGTGCTCTGAAGCCGGCCAGCCAGGGCTGCAGCCGACCCAGGATGAGAGTAAATCGTCACTGTTAGAATCCTTCCCCCTCCCGACCTGTGGTGGTGCAACACATCGACCTGAAACACTGAGGTTGCTGGTTCAAAACCCTGGGCTTGCCTGGTCAAGGCACATGTGGGAGTTGATGCTTCCTACTCCTCCCCCCTTATCTCTCTCTGTCTCTAAAAAATGAATAAATAAATAAATAAATCTAAAAAAGAAAAAGACTCTTTACCCACAAGACAGCCTGGACCAGGGTTCCATAGGACCCCTGGCTCTGGGGACTCTAAATGGACAGGGAGACAGGTGCTCAACTGACTGTTTGGAGCCAGGCTCCAGGAAGCTAGAAGGCTTTTGGGTTGTGCTGGGAGTATGGGTGACAGGCCCTTTGTTGCACAGCCTCTGAAGAAACGCATAAATTTCTTTCATCCATCCGCTCATATTTTCAGCTGCCTGCTCGGCTATTTGTGAATGGAGTAGACCCAGCTGATGTCCCACAAACACCCGAGCACGGCTGGCCATAGTGGCGTCCGGGCCCAGAAGGAGTGGCCGTGCTGCCGCTCCTGCCAGCCCCTCACAGCACCGCAGACCCAGCGTTGGGGTGCCGCCCACCAGAGATGGAGCAGGAGGCCCCCATTCTGCCTCTGCCACAGCCTGGAACCCCTCCCTGAGAGCGGGGAAGTGTAACCTATTACACCAAGGGCCCCAAGTCCCCGGCTGAGGGAAATGCACAAAAGCAGGGTGTTACCCTTATTCTCTCATTGTACAGATAGGAAACCAAGTCTTAAAGAGAGAAAAGGTGTCTGGCCCAAAGTCACGCAAAGTCACCCAGAGTCAAGATGGACCCAGCAACCTGAAAGGGGAGAGAGGAAACGTAGGAGAGGACAGAAAGGGAAGGAAGAGAAAAGGAGGACCCTGGAGCTCAGGTTGGAATCTGCAGGAGGAGGGCAAAGATGTACAAACCACTCTGTCTGGCTTTCTTCTGTCTCCAGGCCTGGGGGTGGGGTACCCAGCACCCAACTGCTGTGTGCTGAGCCGGCACTCCAGCTGCTGTATGCGCCTGCCCTCTGGTGGCAAGATCTGGAAATGCTTCGCCATTGCCCAAGCACTTCTAATAGAAACTGTGGGGGTAAGTCAATCAGTTCCGCACCTACTGTGTGCCAGGCTCTGAGCTGCAGATCAGAAAAGAAGGAAAATGACACTATTTTGGCGAGTGCATGGTTCAGGGGAGGAGACAGAGGAGGAAACCGACCATGATAATAAAAAAGAGGTAGGGGCTTGGCAGGGGGGAGCTTGAGTGTCACATATTAGGGCTGGTTTAAAGCAGGACAGCCCCCAAATCAGGAGTGGAAGGGCCCCACGGGTGTTCTCCAACACTGGTCTGTCTCTGTACACAGCCCCAGAGCCAGAGGGGACGTCCAAGGTTTGGAGCTGTGTCTGCAGAGAGGCCTTGGTTGGGGGTAAGAGGGTGGATAGGGTCCCCCTCCCCATGGTCTTAACCCAGCTGCACACTGGACAGGCTGAGGAACAAGATGGCCAAGTACTTGGGCTTTGGAGCCAGATTGCCTGGGGCCTGTGATACTATGTAACCTGGGCACTTCCTTTCTCAGGGCTTCTGTTTCCCCACCGAGATGGTAATAAGAGGTCTAGTGCCCACGTCCGTGGGTGGCCAGGAGGATTAAAGACATTGGCACGGGAAAAGCATGTGAAGTGACAATTACATCGGCCATTCTTTCTTTTCAGGTGTCCCCTCTCACTCTCACAGCAGAGAGTATCCACAAGGGCAGGGGCCCTGAGAGAAGGCACCTTGTCACCCTGTGCTGAGCCTGGAACCCGAGAGCGGGCACTGGCATAGGCGCTCTGGAGACAGTGCCACAGCCTGGATTCCAAGCCCCCACATGTGGGTCCCTGACCTGTGCTCTGCAGTGAAGACTGCTCAGGACCCCGCCACAACCCTCAGGGCGGCTGTAGTCTGGTTTCAGGGTCGCATCATCCACAGTTTTTGCCTGAAGCATTGGCTACAGGCAGCCCATCCACTGACCTTGTCTCCTCGCTTCGCCCTCTGGTCACTGAGATGGTGTGTCGGCTGTTCTGAGCCCCCTACCACCTTCCACTCCTTACAGGACAGACCTGTACCTTGCTGTCTTTCCAAAAGGATAATTTTGCCCACAACATCCCAGGTGTTGCTGCAAGTATGGTCCCTGAACAAGCAGCACGAATATCACTGGGGAGCTGATTGGAAATGCAGACCCTCGGGCCCCGCCGCAGACCCACAGCATCAGAACTGGCACATCCATCCGCTGAAGCCAGGTGATTCCTGTGCATTCACAGGTTGAGAGGCGAGAGTGTCTTCAGCAGCTGGACAAAAGTGGCAGACGAACTGCAGGGTGGTGCATGTGCTTGCCAAGTCTTCCCTGGGATGGGATCTGGGAATTCTGGGGGTGTTGGCTGAGGTCAGAGCCCCCTGGCTCTTGGGGCTAGCCAGTCCTCCACACAGTCACGGCTGCACTGGCCAGCAAGTGCTGGGAGGAAGGACACACAAAGAAGGCCCCTGTGAGCCCATGTCTGCCCCACGAGCAACAGAAATCTGAGCCGAGGCTTCAGGGGAGCATTGGAGTTAGCCAGGTCGACAAACGACCGAGGGTGCTCTAGCAAAGGGGACAGACAGGCTGTACCAGCCCCAGGGCTGGTGTTTTCAGACCACAGGACATGCCAGCTCCTACCTTAACATTGTCGGGGCCCGGGGCAATCGGTGGCCCTCACCGTCTGTGTCTAAATGTTTAAAAGTTATAAATCAAGCTCACAAACTAGATTTCCCAAGGGTGGCGGTTTCCAGCTCCATCTCTCTCAGACCTCTCACCTGACTAGACCGGTGAGAAGAATGAGGTTACGAGGTGACTTGCCAAATAAAAGGGAGGCCAGGGGTCAAACCCTCACTGATTTCCTGGCTCCGAAAGTGGAAAAGGTAGCAGCTGGGGCAACAGACATGTCCAGACTTTCCGAGGTTGAGTCATGGCACTGCCACTCCCCAGCTGTGTAACCTTGGGCTGGTTGATTAACCTCTCTGTGCACCTCCTCTTTTGTAAAATGATGATACTGATGGCGCCCACCTCGCAGAGCTGTCACAGGGTTTAACCGAGAGCAGAACCTGGTGCTAGGAAACCCGATCTTTGTCAGTTGTTAGAGGCTCACTGCCTTCCAAGGGCTCCCACAGGTGCCAGGTAACAGGTAACCCTTAGCACAGCAGGTTATTTTTAACTGGGTGCCCCTCTGCTGAGGTTATCTGGGGCCCAGCTATAGCGGTGTTGGTCCGGTGACTTGTTTTTGAGGTGGAAGCAGGACCCAGTGCAGAAGGAATTAGGAAAACCCTTATTTCCCATGGGTTCCCCTCTGCTTCCCTCTGGAAACAACAGAGCCATGCTGAGGGTGGCAGAAAGGGGCAGGATTTCCCCTCCTGGGCGGGGGTGGGAGGCTCCTCACTTCCCCGCAGGGCCCTGAACCAGGTTGCAGTGTCCACGGGGCCTGGTGAGGCAGTGGCAGTTCTGTCGTCCTCACCAAGCCAAGAGCACAGTCACTCCCCCTTTTATTTGGAGTGGGAGCCAGATGCCAGGGGTCCTCTCAGTCCTCAGAAGCACGGTCACATCTGCTGGGCTCCCACAGCCTCTGTGCAGGGCTCCATGTGGGCAGCCGGAGTTTCCCCGGATCCCGAGAGCCTCGAAGTGTCCCTCCTCGGGAGTGCCAGCCATTCTCCTTCTCTGTGCTTCTCCTGAGCAGCACAAACACCTTCTTCATAGCGTCCTCCCTCCCCCACCTACTCCCCTCTGCCTTTCTGGTTTCTGTTCTCCTCCACTCACTCTCCCTGCCCCATCTCAGTGGGCTCCTCTCTCCTTCAACCCTTTTTGGGAACTAAAATGGCACGTCGCCCCCTTTGTCTTACGCAGGGTAGCTTCCACCCTCCTGGAGGCCTCCAGGCAGGCACAGGCCTGCGACCATCAGCCACACAACCAGAAGTGTGACTCCTACAGGAAGACAGCAAAGACCCCGAGAGAGACCTGGGGAGAACCACCTCCTTCTGTCAAAACTGTTACCTCGGAGGAGAAAGCTCAAGAAAGGCCAGCAACTCTTCCCACTGCGAGAACGCCCAACAAGTGAGAAAACGAAGATGGCCACACAGGCAGGGCTGGAGTTCAACGTTTCCCCCTGTGCAGAGGCCAGGGGACTAAGGCTCCGGGTCATCAGGTCCCCAGCAGAGTAGACTGGCTAAGCCGTAGGGGCTCGGGGACAGGTCCTGGGGTCACAGAAGCTGGCCCCACACATCAGGACAGCTGGAGGTGCCTATCTTCTCTCTCGAAAGTGATTCTGATGAATAGTCTTAGTTTCATTGCTGTTATTTAATTGATGTTATACTTTCTCTTATTGATGTTGGATGAACTTGTATTTCTTCAACTTTAGATGACTTTAATGTAATCATTACTAATCTACTCTTCCTACTTTCTTGGGCCTTCTAGCATTAGATGGGATGAGTACTGTATTTTGATTGAAAACAAAAGGCCCACTATTACTTAAGTTATTATTATTGAACTTTGACATGTCCACATAGAGACATGTTAAACAATAAAGAATACTTTTATATGCTATGAGCTGTTGTAAGATATACGTAAAAGCACCTTAATATTTACCTCAATAGATTTCAACTGGTTTTAAGAGCAGTGCAGCCCCCCACACACACACACCAGAAAACCCCAATCAGCAATGACACCCCCAGCTAAACCTATTAACAGTTTTTAAAAATTTAGCAGTAAATTAATAGATTAACTTAAGGGAGTTAACACTGTACCTTGATGCTGAGGTCCCAGGTTCAAAACCCCAAGGTTGCCAGCTTGGGTGCAGAGTCCCCGGCTTGAGCATGGGATTATCGATGTGTTCACATGGTCACTGGCTTGAGCCCAAGGTCACTGGCTCGAGTTCCCCCTCTTTGCCCTCCAATCAAGGCCTGTATGAGAAGCAATCAGTGAACAACTAAAGTGACGCAACTACAAGTTGATACTTCTCATTTCCTCCCTTCCTGTCTGTCTCCCTCCCTCCCTTTCTTTCTCTCTCTCTCTCTCTCAAAAAGACTAATAATAAAAAAACACACACACATACACATTGTACCACCATTTGTTTCTTGTTTTGAATTTCTCTTTAACTTTCACTATTCTGCTTAAGATATTCTTTGCTGCTTAAGTGCTTCTAAATTTGATGCAGTCAAAATAAAGGTGTTTTATTTCCCCTTGGGAAAAAAATGGATGAAAGTCTGGCCCATGGTGTCTCCTGGAGGCGCCCTGAACCCGGGGGCTTTCCCACAGATCTACCCTGACTGCTCATGTCACACGTGGGGAAACAGAGGGAGTGATTTCCCTGAGTAACGCAGCACAATCCGTAGTCGTGCACAGCCCAGCTGAGGAGAATCAGGCTTCTCGGCTCACACCTATGAGTCTAAGAAAATTTAATCAGCTTCCTGGTGATTTCCAACGTCAGTAAAAGAAGAGGCAGCTGTTTCTACCGGTTTGCAGCCTGGCTTGGTGCTACCTTGGCAACAGCTGTCAATAGGAATATTGCCTCCCCCTGGCCAGTCACATCCTTTATGGACAAAAATGTGTGTTCCCATGTGAAGGGCAGAGCAGTGATGAGGGGCTCCCTTCCTCTAAGAACTGCTTATTTATAACGCAAAGGAAATTTGCTGTAAAAAAAAAAAAACAAAACAAAACAGGATTTCCGTGCTCTCCTGGCTAAGTGTCTTGTTAGGATCTATAAGGACTAAGTGGGGAGAATTTTGCCATTTGAAGAGGTTGCTTATTTTTAACAACAGTATTAGACTGAGAATTTAAAAGGGGACATTACAGATCCAGTAGGAAGATCCACCACACCTCAATGTACAGATGAGAAAATTAAAGCCCCAATGGGAGAGCTGACTTGCCCAAAGTTCACATCATTTACCGGCAATGCAGTACTTGAACTTGGCTGTAAGCCTGCTTGCCTTTTAGGGGGTTGGCATTACTGCAGCGCTGGCTTGCTGACAATGACCTGCATGGTACCCAGCATTCCCGCAGATGGGCACAGGCTCATTCATGGACTCACAGTAGCAATGGGGATGCATTCTGGGGCTGCCTGAGTCATCTTCTGGAACTCCCATTCTCCTGGATTCACTCCCTTCCCTGGCCTCCCTTGTCCACTAGGTGCTGGACATCCGGAGTCTGGGCACATAGGGTTTGGGCAGCAGGCAGAACTGAGCGAAATGGACTAGGTGGGGCTGGGAAACAGGCCCTTCTGGTGCCAGGGGCCACCAACCCCTGTCCACCTGTCCCTGCATGAGGTCTGAGACTAGGGGACTTGTGGTCTGTTCTCTCTCAGATCAGTCGAAGTCCCAGCTTCTTTCTGTTCTTGGAGGCCCCTCCCGGACTCCCCCGGGCACACCTCTGCGGTCTGGCTGTCCCTTCCCTCTCTGAGTTCTCCTGTTGTGTCACTCTTTCCCCCAGGAAAGAGGCCAACGGGCACCCCTACTTGCACCGGAGATCACTTCCTCTTCCTGTTATCTAAACCCCACTTCTAGTTTTGGGCCAACCTGCTGAAGGTTTCTGGGTGCAACTGCCTGCTTGTTAGACCGAGAGCCTCCGGCTCCCACCCTGCTCAGTCCCTGGGAGAAAAACCAGGGCTAACTTACCACCTGACCTCATTTTCAGGAGAGACGTTTCTTTTTAACCTGAAGAAGCTGAACAGGTGCTGGGCATGGTGTATTCTCAGCTGGGGGAGGTGACTTCCTAGGCCAGGCTGATGGCCTTGGCTGCAGCTTCTCCTGGTGGAGACAGGGGTGTCTGCCGCTTCACCTGGTGAATGACCACTGAGCTCTCATGCAGGCCAATGCCTAGTTCCAGAACCTTGGGCGTCTCACTTCACTTGCCTAGAAAGTGGGGAACCAACCCCTCCTTGGGACTGTACAGGTCCAGTGATAAAGGAGGCAGGGAGAGGGTGGGAAGGGTGTGAAGTTCTGGGTGGGAACGCAGACCTTGATGTCCAGCCTGGTTCTGCCGCTGATTAGCTCAGGGGCCTCATGCAGTTTACTATACAATACTATTGACCTCCCAGGACTGGTGGGATGAGGTGGGGGTTAATTTGATAGAAAGTGCTTTAAAGTCTGCAAAGCGCCTAGGGCAGTGGTTCTTAACCTTTTTTGAGGTACTAAACCCACCAGTTTCATATGCGCATTCACCGAACCCTCCTTTAGTGATAAATAAAATATGATATTTTTTTTCCAAATTCAAGACATAGGTATATGTTTTTTTACTGGTGCACAAAATGAGCCGTGCATGAACATCACCTTGCTCAAAGAACAAAACCAACAAAGTGCATGAACTCATAACAAATTACGGTATTACTTTATTCTGGCCTCTGCGGCAGAGGCTTCTCCCAACCTCTGAGACCGACTCTTCGAACTCCTAGGGTTCGATAGAACCCAGGTTAAGAACCACTGGCCTAGGGGCTGGTGGTGCTGTGTGAGGGGTTTACTGTAACAGCAGACCTGCACAGCCAAGCCAGCACAAAGAACTAATACCCGGACAGGACAGTGTGACACAGCAAGGCTGGACATGGGCTTAGGATGAGATAACCTTCCCTCGCTAATGAAGATGCAGATGCTAAAAACAGTGTCTGGGCTGGAAGGGTGGGAGAAGTGGGTGGGTCTGCTGGGGTGCTTTCTCATCTGGGAGCAAGCCCTGTAGCTGCGGGTACCCCTGTGGGTGCGCTCCAGGGAGAGGCCAGAATGTGAAAGGACCAGCAGGTACGTGGAGAAAACACCTGGCGAAGGAAACGGAGAGCCCGGGTGAGAGTCTGTCTGTCTGGGCTCCCTCCGAGGGCTGAGACATCCCCTTGGCTGGCTTCTCTAGAAAAGACACTGGTCCCATGGGAGCTGTGGCTTTGTAAATTAACGAAGGAACAGGTGGAGCTGGGGGAGGGGAGAGCCCCCTACTGGTCCAGGTTTAGGGAGCCAGTGCAGACCCTAAAAGCCATGAGACTA
The DNA here is from genome assembly GCA_037038555.1 of Rhynchonycteris naso. NCBI lineage: Eukaryota > Metazoa > Chordata > Mammalia > Chiroptera > Emballonuridae > Rhynchonycteris > Rhynchonycteris naso. Next base: position 106,544,016 of record CM073001.1, read on the forward strand.
TCCCAGGGAAGAAGACAGGAGGCTTTCCCTCACCTGGCATCTTTCCCTTCATGTCTCCTGGCCATCGGTCCCCTGCCTTTTCTCTAAGGCCTATCCCCAAGGAATGGACATTTCTGCAGATTGTGGACCTACTGTATGTCAAGTCTGGGCACAGACAGGACCACTGTGGACCTGGATTCAAATTCCCTCAGCAACACCAAGAGTAGGGGTCACGGCCCCGATGTGCCCATGAGGACAGGGGGGCTGGCAGATGTGGAGCCCTAAGGCGCTGGCCATACCCTGCTGTGCACCGCGTCCAGGGCCTGGGGCCTCTGGCCCAGCTCTCTCAGTGGCTTCTGTCCCCTCACACCCAGTTCCAAGGACCGCTGGGCACTGAACAAAGCTAAGGGAAGAAGGAGACTCAAAGTGAGGGCTACTTGTGCCTGACCAGGTCGGACTGGGATGCGGAAGACCCAGGTTCGAGATCCCAAGCTTGCCAGCTTGAGCGCAGGCCCATCTGGCTTGAGCAAAAGCTCGTCAGCTTGGCCTGACCTGTGATGGCGCAGTGGATAAAGCGTCGACCTGGGAACACTGAGGTCGCCAGTTCAAAACCCTACACTGGTTCGGTCAAGGCACATATGGGAGTTGATGCTTCCAGCTCCTCCCCCCTTTCTCTCTCTCTCTCTCTCTCTCTCTCTCTCTCTCTCTCTCTCCCTCTGTCTCCTCTCTAAAATGCATAAAATAAAAATAAAATAAATTAAAAAAAAAAAAAAAAGCTCGTCAGCTTGGACCCAAGGTTGCTGGCTCCGGCAAGGGGTGGCTCAGTCTGCTGAAGGCCCGCGGTCAAAACACAAGTGAGAGAGCAATCAATGAACAACTATGGTGTCGCAACGGCAATGAAAAACTAATGATTGATGCTTCTCATCTCTCTCCCTTCCTGTCTGTCTGTCTGTCCCTATCTATCCCTCTCTCTGACTCTCTCTCTATCCCTGTTTAAAAAAAAAAAAAAAAAAAGTGAGGGCTACTTGCAACATCTCCAGCCAGAGAAGCTTGGGGCTCAGGGCCTGACCAGGGGACACTGTCCCCAAAACCTTCAGTGGCCCTTGCTCCAGCCCCCTGCTCCCACCCACAACTTTAAAAAAGAAATCTGGAATGGAAAAAAAGAAAGTTCCTATTTTTGATGAGACAACCATGGAGGCTTTTAAATGATTAAAGTCCAGAAATAAATTATTTATTCAGGTCAGATATAAAGCCGCTTTTCATTCCACGAACATGAACTGCACCAGCATGCCATCACCCCGTGATTGCTGTGTCCCGGTGGGCCGTTTCCCCTCCTGGGACCTCAGTGATCTCATCTGTAGGATGGCGGGCAGCAGCTGGGTTGGAGGAGCCTCCTGGGGGCCCCCTCGGTCCCCTCTATTTGCTTTGCCTCATCTCTCCTTGTCCTGCGCCTGCCTTCAGGATCAGGCAAGTGCTACCCCTGCTCACACCTGCTCTGAGCCACTCAGTGGACAGGAAGGGGACCAGCCATTACTAATAAAACTTACTATGTGCCAGGCCCTGCACAGTGGCTCCTACATCTTCACTTATGTTCCCTCCAGCAACCCTCCGGGGTGAACAATATTGTGATTTCCGTCTTACAGATGAGAAAATTGGGCACCACGTCATCGTGAAGTACCTTGCTCAAGGCCACCCAGCTTGGAGGTGGCACCGCTGGAGTTCCAGTGGAGATAGCTCGGCTCTTGACCTTCCACTGCACCATCCAGTCTTGTCTACCTGGAAGTGTTGGCCTGTTTTCTCTGCTTTTGCTCTTTCTGTTTCCTCTGCCGGGCCAGAAACCATGTCACCTCTTCTAGGAAGCCTTCCCAGCCTCCTTCTGTGCTGGCACAGCATTAACCCACTTCCCCGTGAAAACCCTTACCCTTTGGGTCTCTCCCCACTAGACTGGGAGTCCCTGGAGGGGCCATAGTGGATGGATTTCCGTGTGCCTGTGGCCCACCACAGTGTCTGCAAGTAGCCCAGGAAGGGTCTGTTGAACGAATAAGCGAGTGAATGAGTATTTGAAGAGATGTGGCTTCTTTGCCTTGTCGGGAGAGGTTGCTGGTTGCCCAGGACCCAGCCCCTGAAACCCTCTACATCTACCCATTCCTGACATCTCTGACATTGTTCTCCCATGAGGGACTCAGCTTGGTAGGGAAGACATTGGGTTGCCACAGCAACAGATTATTTTTCCTGCCCAAGCAAACACTTCCACAGAAACCCCAACAGAAGCCAGCCGGTGCAGCGGGCACTGTCTCCTCCTCCTCCACCCATCCTGCCTCCCCAGCGCCTCTGAGCCCAGAGACAGTCCTCCTCCTGTGGGCTCAGGCTGGGTTTCTTGCGAATGCCCTTTTTAAAGCCACACCAAGCTGTCCCAGCGTCTGACACCCTCCACTGGCAAGGAAGGGGTAGCGGCCTCAGGCTGACCACATGGGGAGTCAAGCCTCCTCACCTTCAGATGGAAAACCTCAGCCCAGAACAGGCAGGATTGAGGACCCTCCCCTCTGCCACTGCCTGTCTCACCCTACCACTGCCATACCTCCTCCCCAAGCTGGGGAGGGGGGCAAGGTCTCTGCTGGAAAGCCCCCTACACCCTCCTTCCCCCCTTCTCTCCCTCACTCCCCAGGATCTGTGGATCTGAGGATCTGCCGCCCACACACTGGAGCCTGCCTCCCAAGGCTACATCTCCAGTCTGGTCTCCATGGCAACACTCACCGCCCCCACACAGGACCACTTCGCTCAGTTAACCAGAGGCGAGTCCCCAGCTCTCCAGCCGCCCATTTGGGCAGGCGGGACATCCACGCACCTGCTCAAAACAAGACTGGGAGCTCACTCACGTAACTGCCTCTTCCCCCACGGGCCAGAGTGAGAGTGTGCGTGGGTGTGGACAGGTGTGTGTGTGTGTGTGCGCGCACACACACATAGGCACAGGTGTTGAAAGCATGAACACCTCATCTGACTCAGGTCCATGGGGCCTGGAAACCTGCCAGCAATGCCTAAGTGTATGTTGTGTGTGTCCTCTGTGTGGGTTTATATCTGTGTGTCTGTACCCATCTGTCTGTCTGTCTGTGTCTACGTCTCCGGCAGAGGTCAGGGAGGGGCAGGGATTTCCTCCTCTGTGTGTGTCAGAGATTTTGGAACCACAGCTTCGTATACTTCACTTGTTCCACAGCAGGGTTCTCTGAGGAAGTTTGGGTCCCGGCAGTGGTGGACAGGGGCAGCCCTTCAGCCCTCTGTGCTGTGATCTCCCCCAGGGCCAACAGTGATGCCACAGACACAACACACTGGCCCTGGGGGTCCATGCCATTTCTCCTGGGCATCGCCCCAATTCCATTTTCCTGTCTGAAGAGTGGGAGCCGTAGGAAGATCAGGGATAATGTCAGGGGGAGGGAAATCTGCCTTGGTCTGTTAACAGCTGTCCAGGTGACCTTGCCCAGGACACGGTGCCTCTGGGCCTCATTTTCCCTGTCTGTTACTGATTTCCGGTTGACATTCTGGTTCTAACTCTCCGGAATTCCATCAAGTGTCAGCTGGCTAAATACTTCATTCTCCTGACACACCTCATTTCTTCTCATCTGCACAGCAGCCCCGTGGGTTGCATTTTGTCCCAAGTTGATAAGGAGAAAACTGAAGGTGAAGAAGTGCAGTCACTGGGAAGGCTGAGGAGGCAGGGGTCGGCCTTGCTCCCTCTCCATCTGCTGCCAGCAGTGCTCTGCCCACAGGCTCCGGGGCCAAACTGGGCCCCTGTGCGCTGCCCGCCACAGCTCGGCCAACCCCAAATGGGCAGTGGGGTGGGGAGCGACCAGTGGCAATGGGTACCAGCTGTCTCTGCTGTGAGGCCCCCTCCTCACCCTTGCTGTCCATGGCTGTCAATCCAAGGGGGAAGTGTCAGAAGGAAAGACAAAAGGCAGAGCTGTCAGGCTCCCTGGGCTGGAAAGGAAAGATGGGTCCAGCACCAGAACAGGGACCGGCAATTGTCAGAGGGCATTGGGAAACGCGAGGCCTCAGAGCCCGACCTGGGAGGCAGGGAGGGGCAGGAAACCCTGGGGCAGACAGGTGTCAGGTCAGGTGGGGGAACAAGGCACCTTGGCTCTGCAAGGGTACTGCTCAGACCTCCCCTCAAAGATGGGCACCTCGTTTACACACACGTCGTGGTCCTGTGGGCACGGCCTGGGCTTCGGCGTTTCTAGCCATCTCCCTTCCAGGTGATGCTACTGCTCCTGCTGCTGATCTGGGACCGCACTTTGGGGTGAGAGTGGTCAGGGTGTCTGGGTTTGAACTCGATATGCCCTCAATTGGCTGTATGAGCGGACAAGCGAGCTCCCAGCTCTTCGTGCCTCAGTCTCCTCACCTACAAAATGGAGATCATGACCATACCTACTTCAAGGAGCTGGTTGTGAGGGGAAGACGTTAATCTGCATCATCCCGCAGGAAAGCACCTAGCCTGGAGCTTGGTTAGTGTGTTACTCTCCCAATATGCTAGACTGAGAAATGTGTGCCCCTTCTGCTGAGGATCATGTGTCGCCATTGAGTTCTGAGCAGTGGCGATCTGACCCAAGTCTCATTTAAGTTTCTTCTGGGTTGTGGCTCTGTTGTGAGCCCTGTCCATTTACCTAGCAGGACAGCACCCGGCAGGCAGGGACCTCTCGGTTCCTCTTTGTCTCTCTCGCTGAGCCCGATAGCTGGTACATAACTGGGGCTCAATCAAGGACTGGTGGGCAAGTCAGTGACCATGTGACCAGACACATTCTTTCCCCACTCCCACCCCCACCTCCTACCTGGCACCCATAGGTTCTCAACAATTTTATTGGAATTGAATTGACTTTGTTCCAGAAGTTTGAGACAAGATTAGTGATGGGCAATTTTTTGAGCTTGGTGTGTCAAAATTCGCCAAAAAACCGAGCATAACTCGGGTGGTGTGTCACTTAGAGAAAAACGGCCTAACTGGAAGTCCCAGAACTAGATGCCAGAGTTCTATTGTTTTGGTTGTTTTGGCCTACAGACCTCCGGCACAGAGTGTCTACACTACAGCAAATGTTTTATCCGTGGCTACGGCACCTGGCCATGCAGGAGCCGAGTATGAAACGTCCTTCTCGGCATGCGGCCCCATACTTCTCTGGTATGTGGCCGCAAGCGGCCACGTGTAACAGAAAATGGCTATGCATGTCAGTGCCAACATGCGTGTCATAGGTTCGCCATCACGGGACTAGACATCCTCACTGAGCTAGGACCATGGAGACCACTGAAGGCTGCGGACTTTGTTCCCAGAAAAGAGCAGTCAAATCACGAAGGTTAAATGGTTCTTCCTGCCCTCCCCAATTAATAGCAGCCTGGTAGGGACATGTTCAGGAGTTCTCCACCCCCGCCCCGCAAGGTGTTCCCAAGTAATTGGCAGAGATGGTTATGTTGAGATCACACTGCCAAGGGATACAATGCCTACCTTTCGAGAAACATCCAGGGTTTCTCTCTGGTGCATTGTTCTCCTAAGTGATCATTCTAGAAACCCATTCCTTTGTCTTTGGCAATATGAGCCCAATTTCCCAGGACTCCAAATGGAAAATAACAGCCTAATTTCGAGACTGAGGGAGGTGGGGAGAGCCAGACGGACTCATCCCCGTGGTGGAGATTCTGTCTGTACCAGGACAAACGCATCGAGCCCAAATGACTACTTGAAGCGTTATTAGAATTCAGATTGCCCCACCATCACAATTCTCTCTGTGCTGGGAGGCTGGGGAAAATAATATAAGGCAGATTGTGTGCTGTGTGCAAAAGCTGGTCCAGGGAGCCGCTGAGATTAATTACAGCTGGTGCTTCCAGCAACTGGGGGTCCCCAGAAAGTGCTTTCTGGGGGAAGCGTCAACCAGCCTCCCCGAGAGGAACGAAAGAGGCTCTCCATTCCACTGTTCAAACAAAATTAATGTCGCTTACCAAAGGCGTCCCTTGCCAATAGAGAGTTGGGTTTGGATTAGTCACCATTGTCTGGATGCAAACAGCCTTACCAAGCTGGACAGTTTTAATGCAACACCTGACTGGAGGTTTTGGGGGAGCAAGGCAGCCCATGCTGGTCTATTTAACAAGCACTGGGGCTTCCTCCTCTGGTTCTGAGGCTATGCTTATTATGCAAGGAACACATGGAATATGGAGGTGGCACCAGCACGGCCAGAGCCCATTAAGATATTTGCCATGAAGCAAAGGTGGTGCGCTGTTCAGTTGTGCAGAGAAGACACTTGGAAGCAGTGATGGTACAGGGAGGTTGGGTTTCTACCCCCAGCTTCTGCTAGAAGGCTCTGTGAGTTTCTGCCAGCCCAAGCTCACACCGCTCACCTTTGCACACCCCCTGATGCCCAGACTGAAAACAAACCACCTTGCAGATAATATTTCCAAAAGTTCCCCCTGACCCTTGTCCATTCATTCATCCATCCATGATCCACTCATTCATTCCATACCAGATACTGACTTAGTGCTGCTGTACCAAAATACAAAACAAAACAAAAAACATGGGGCTAGCTGGGCAGGAAATACCGGTGGGGGTACACTGTAAAATGTGGGAGAGGGCAGAGTTAGGAAGTCACAGTTGAGTGAAGACCTGAGGGACTGGGAAAGCACCCCCCCCCTCAGAGAGAACTATTACGTTATCACCCTGATGAGGTCCACCTCCTTTGGAATGACCTTGAGGAAGGGTTGCCTTTTCTTCCCTGACTGCTGAGCGATTAACATGTATTGTCTCACTGATTAACATATCCGTTTCACAGACTGGAAGCTGAAGCCCAGACAGAGAAGAAACTTGCTCAGCTGAAGCCCAGAGAAGAAACTTGCTCGAGGCAGGGCTCACCCTCTCATGGAAGAACCTTAAAACCAAAGACAGACTCCACCACTCCACTTCCTCTTAGGATGGGACCTCTGGAGAGGGAGCCCGGGGCTCAGTGGGGTCATGGATGTGAACCCCGATGTGAATCTTGGATGCTGAGAGTCCGGGGAAGAGAAGACTCCTAGTCAAGCTGGTGGAGGTTCACAAAGAAAGACCGAGTCACCGACCCACACTGACCAGCCCATTGCCGGACAGCCTGGCAGTGTGAGCCTGGAGCTGACAGAGGCTGCTGTGCGAAGTGCCCGCACATTGCTAGCGGCCCTGAAGACAAGGAGAGTGGCCACGTATCCACAAGGAGGCGTTCTCAGATCCACGTAGGAGGGACCAACAGAGCTGGCCGCCTTGTGGGTCCCGATTCCCCATCACCAAAGTACTCAAACACGCATGAGACAGGGAGGCTGGAGGGGCCCAAGCCCTGTGCGGGGACTGAAGTACTACTCCAGCTGTGGTCCGTTGACCACAGCTCCTCAGCCATGTGGCAGCTCGGCCCCACACAGACTTCTGCATTAGAATCCATGTGTTAACGATGTCCCAGGTGCTCATCAAAGGTCCGTGAGCCTTGGCCCAGGTACCTCTGTGGCCCCTGCTTTCCCCTCTCCACCACTACTCCTGGCACCACGGGCAGGAGGCAGGCCTGGCCAGGCTGGCCGGTGCTGCCTGGCACCAGTGCCTGGAGCACAGAGGCTCATCTTTACCCCTCCCGGTTCTCCCACTGCTTCCCAGGGGGCCTGGGTCAGGTTCACGTCCTCCCTGCTGTCCTCTTCTCACTCTCTCCTCACTGGCAGCTGTGGTGTGGGCAGGTGTATAGCTGGACAGGTAGCAGCAGAGGTCAAGCATGAAAGCCAACTATGGGTAGGCATGTCGGGAAATATCAGAATGGGTCCAAAATTTGGCATTGCAGGACCCGCCGAGGGCTGGTTAAAGGCTGGGGGCAGGGAGCTCAGTCCTGGACAGGTAACTTAGCAATGAGCAGCAGTATTTATTGAGCCCATCCCTGGGTGAGTGTGGTCCCGGCAGGGCCAGCTCAGGGCCAGTGCTGAGAAATGTAACAGCATGGGAGGGGAAGTAGGAGTTGATAAGAACAGGGAGTGGCAGAGAGTAGGGTCCTGGGAGCTCCTGTGGACACTCTAGCTTTGTGCTGCCACAGGCAGAAGAACCCTTCCTCTGATAAGTTTGTCACTGAGTAATATTTTTAAAATCTTTTATACTATATTAATGTCCGAAGGCTGTAACAATGGACCATAGGGTGGGTGGCTTAGGACAACAGAAATGCATTGTCCCCAGGGTTCTGGAAGCCAGAAATCCAAGAAGTATCTCTCTTCACCTTCCCATGGCATTCTCTCTGAGTATGTCTCTGTGTCCAGATAACCCCCTTCTTAGAAAGACACCAGTCATATGGGGAAAGGACCTATCTGAATGACCTCATCTGAACTAATTACATCTATAATGACCCTCTCTCCACATAAGGTCACATGCTGGAGTTACGACTTTGTATTAGTCTGCCTGGGCTGCCATCCCAAAATACCACAGGTTGTGGGGCTTAAACAACAGACATGTTTTGCTTCACAGTTCTGTGGGCTGGAAGTCCAAGATGGAGGTGTTGGCAGGGTTGGTTTCTCCTAAGGCTCCTTTCCTTGGCTTGCAGGTGGCCACCATCTTTTGTGTCCTCACTTGGTACTTCCTTCCTGCATGTACACCCTTGGTGTCCCTCTGTGTGTCCTAATCTCCTCTTAGAAGGACACCGATCTGACTGGATTAGGACCTCCTCCCACAATAGCCTCATTTCAACTTAATCACCTCTTTAAAGGTCCTACATCCAAATACAGTCACACATAGCCATGGGAGCCAGGAGTTTGGGCTTAAACATACAAAATTTGGGACACAATTTAGCTCATAGCAGACTCAACATATCTTTTTGGGAGGGAGGCAGAACAACACAGTTCAAACCATAACACACACTGTGTAGCATGATTTCTTTTCTTCCTCCTGGCTTCAAACATTTTCTCAGCTCCTGTTCTGTGCCTGGCTCTGTGTGGGATGCTGAGGATACAAACAGAAGCCAAGAACTAAAGCACATCCTTCTAGGGGTCCCCAGACTGCAGTGGGACACAGACTATCACCAAACTAAGGCCAGTGGTGCTGTAAGAGCAGAAGGGGCACCTGGCTCTTCCTGGGTGGGGGAGGAGGGCGGTCCTTGAGTCAGCGGGGCTGGGCAGGGTGGTGCCTGTGCTCCAGACCACTGGGGGGTTCCTGCGCCTGCAGGGGCGGGAGTCAGGACCACACCCTGGATCGCAGCACCTGCGCCAGGTTTTCTCCGTTTCCTCCCGCAGGGATGAATGAAGGAGCAGGGGGAGTGAGGAACCAGGAACTGTGTCAACCAATCTGCATATTCTGAGCAGCTGTGTACCAGATGCTTCATGTCTTGTGGTCGTTGCTTGTTTGTTTTTTTCCAAGTAAAATCTCTTTATTGCCTCCAATTTTTGTTTGTTTGTTTGGTTTTGGTTTTGGTTTTTCTTTGTTAACAGCTTCTTTGAAGAATAGCTGACACGGAATAAACTGCACAGAGAGCACAATTTGATGAATTTGACCGATGTCGACACCTCTGTCCCCATCAGCACCAAACTTCTTCCTGCCTCGCACCCCTTCCCATCTCTGTCACTATGGATCAGTTGGCATTTCCCAGAATTTTGCATAAATGGAATTATGTGGTGTGTACCCTTCTTTTGCCTGGTGAGGTTTAATTTTTTAGGTTGTCCCAGGGGCAGCAAGCACTGTCCTCCACTCCCGCTAGCAGCAGGTGAGATCTGCAGTTGTCCCACATCCTGGCCAGCACTGACCGGGTCAGCCTTTTTAACCTCGGTCATCGCGGTGGGTGTGGAGGTCTCTATCGCCTCATGCGTGATTGACGTCTCCCTGGGGATTTCGGAGTAGGTGAAGATGCTTCACTCTCCCTGTCTGGTCCGAGTCCCATGGCCTCCCCAGGAATGTGATGGTGTAACCTCACTGCTCCGGAGGCAGCTCTGGATCGGAGCCTGTGAATGCTTGTCTGAGGTCACCCAGCTGGGGAGGGGTGGAACCAGGCTCGTCCCTACTGCTCAAGTGCTTGCTTCCTGAGCTGCCAAGTCATCTGTGACTCCATTGACTCTTAGCTGCTGCTGGTCCGATCTGAGTATATGAGCTTCTGGAAAAGAAGCTGTCTGAGGTGAAGAAGGCGGCCGCGGCCTTGCTCCATGCAGGCTTCCGTCTTCAGAAGCAACACCTGTTCAGCACTGCGCCCAGAGCCCGCCAGAGCCTGGCGGGATGCCTCTTCCCTTATGTCAGCACCCGCGCCCCCACTTCCTGAGAGAGCCTCCACCTGGGTTTCTCCCTCATCCGGAGAGGGTGTGCTCCCTCCCCTTGCATTTTTTCCTAACTCACCCTCCCTGCCAAGGAGATAGGTTTCCTGGAGCTAGCTTGCAAACAGGCCTGTGATCCCCTCAGACACACCTCGGATTTGGCTGGTGGCAGAGGTCTTCTGAGGCCAGGTGGCAGCCACCTGGTGTTGGAAAGGAGAGAGCAGCACCCAGTAGTCCCTTAGACCACCCCTCTCCCCCAGTACACACACAGACCCTAAAGTAGCACAGTTGACATCTCTGAGATAAGCTGAATCCCCTATGTCATGGCAGTCACAATCTAACCTTAGTGGTTTCTCAGCCAAGTTGGCCTTTACCACCAGCACTGTTCCAACAAAGTCCTTTCAATAAACTGCCTCCTCTTCCTCCCTACTTCCCCTTTACAAACACCATCATCCCTACTGGCCTGGGGCCACAGTTATCTGTGACAGGCCTCCACCCTCCCAGCTGTTCAGCACCCTGGTTGTGCACCCTCAGGGCCCAGGACACAACCCACAGCTTGCTGAGGAAGGGAGCTGGCATTCTAGAGCTTTTGCATAATATTTACATGAGTTTTGTTGTCAGCTAAGTGCTTTATAAAGGCAGAATGTCCAGTTCTGCAAAGAGTGTGACAGACCAGGCCTGTACACTGGGGAACAATAGTTTTTTTCATTTTCTGTTCATGAGGTTTTAGAACTGTTTCTATATATTTCTGCACCACTGGTTTCAAATATGAAATCCATTTTTTTGTGCATGCTCTAGTTTTTATGCAATTTTTTAAAATTTATTTTATTTTTATTTTATTCATTTTAGAGAGGAGACACAGAGTGAGAGAGAGAGAGAGAGAGAGAGAGAGAGAAAGAGAGAAAGGGGGGGGAGGAGCTGGAAGCATCAACTCCCAGATGTGCCTTGACCAGACCAGTGCAGGGTTTTGAACTGGCGACCTCAGTGTTCCCAGGTCGACGCTTTATCCACTGTGCCACCACAGGTCAAGCTAGTTTTTATGCAATTTTAATTTTTTTGTTACAGTTAATGGCAGGCATTGGTTTTTAAATTGGAGTTAAAAGGCAACGACTCTTGGATTGAACATAACCACAAGGCAATTAATATTTTACAAACATCACTTTTTCATAATTGTATTTGTTTTTAAATGTAAAAACTTATTATCTGATAAAAACACCCTCTTATTTTGTTTTAAGATTGAATCATGGCTTCTTCAAGTAGGTGTAAATTTAAGAATAGTCCTGACACCTTCTGTTATATATGTGGCTGTTACACACTTCAACGTCAAAGGAACAATATTTTATCATTTGTGACACATGCGTATATTGCCTACTTTTAAGTTCCCCTTGGAGATCAAGATAAGAATTGGGCTCCTCATATTGTGTGTCATAACTGTGAGGAAATGCTTCATGACTGGACAAAAGGAAAATGCAAAGGAATGCCTTTTGGTATTCCCATGGTTTGGTATGAACCTAAGAACAACAGCAGTGACTGTTATTTCTGTGTGATCCATACAAAGGGCGTCGGCAAGAAAAAACGACATATGATGGCATATCCTAATATTGCTTCAGCAATACGACCTATCACACACTCTGGGACACTCCCAATTCCAGTTTCCAGTGGTTTTATTTCTTCTAAGGACGAAGAAAGTGAATATGGTGATCAAGTGTATTTTGATAAGATGCATGAGGGAATGGTTGTAGAATTTGAAGGGTCTTCTTCTGATGCCAAGCAGTCATTAACCCCTCAGCAGTTTAGCCAACCCAAATTGAATGACTTAGTAAGAGATTTGGGCCTATAGAAGAAAACAGCTGAGTTATTAGCCTCCAGGCTTCAAGAAAAAAATGCACTTCACCAGTCAGCTAAAGTATCTCATTTCAGGAAGCATGAACAAATTTTTGTGGACTTTTTATCCTAAGACAAACACTGTGTTTACTGTCATGATATCAGTAGTCTTCTCAGCCAGCTAGGTGTTACCACTTACAGTCCAACAGAATGGCGGCTATTTCTTGACAGCTCTAAACTGTCTGAAATGTGTTCTCCTATACAATGGTAATGTTTATGCAGCGGTTCCAATTGGTTATCCAACTTAACTGTGAGATTACAATGACATAAAAATTGTTCTCAACTTTCTGAATGAAGTATGAGGAGCATAACTGAATCATTTGTGTGGATCTTAAAATGGTAAAATTCCTGCTAGGACAACAGAGAGGTTTCACGAACTATCCTTGCTTTCTGTGTTTGTGGAACAGCCGAGCTTGGGAGAAACTCTGGACACAGAAGGAGTGGCCGAAACATGAAACTCTGGAAGTAGGGATGCAAAATATTGTGAATGAACCTGTAGTTAATTGAGACAGGATCATTTCCCCCCACTTCACATTAAACTTGGCTTAATGAAGCAGTTTGTTCAGGCTTTGAACAGAGAACGTGAATGCTTTCAACATATTATTTCTGCTTTTCCTGCCTTGTCTTTCGAGAAGATAAAAGCAAGGTGTAGTTGATGGACCTCAATTTCGAACCCTCTTACGTGATGAAGAATTTGCCAGGAAGATAAATAAGGAGGAGAAAGTAGCATGGCAGTCTTTTGTGGCAGTTACAAAGAACTTTCTTGGCAACAAAAAAGCAGAAAACTATGAACTTCTGGCTCAAAGGATGCTGTTGGCTTCTGCAACATTGGATGTAACATGAGCATTAATATTCACTTCCTGAACAGTCACCTTGATAAGTTTCCTGAAAATCTTGGAGCTGTTAGTGATGAGCAGACTATTGCTGGAACATCAAAAGAGATTGTCCTCAACAAGTACACAAACGCCAGAGCTACAAACGCAAATTTTTGCTTGAATAGAATTTAAATACGTTTTGTGCGAATTTTATGATTAAAATAAGTGTTTTAATATGTTCTATTTCGAAATTGTAGACAAATTCTGATGCAACCATATCTTTTAGTGTATTAGTGTATTTACTGCATTATATAAATTGATATATTTTCACAAAGATGATGCCCAGGAAGACATTCTACTTCATTATGTTAAACTAAATGTTGAAAACTTTACAATAAGATGAAAACCTAAAATCTTGGATTGCAAAAAAACCTGTAGCTTACAGAGAAAAAGAAATGTCAGATTTGAGATCAGCACACTCGAATTAGGTAAGAACAAGTGTTTTTGTGGATGCAACAAAAATTTTGTTCCCCAGTGATAATCAGTTGTCAGCATGCCTTCCCCTCCTCTTGCCTCAATGAGACCTTCCCAAGCACTTTTCCTCTGGGTCTTAGTTCTTGGCCCACTCTTCAGTCAAGGTGGGGAGGGAAGGCCCGGGAGCTTTGGAGTCACTTGGACCTGAGTTCTGGTTTTGAACTCTGTTCCCCTGTGTAATCCTAACCCAACTCTCTGTGACTCAGTTCATTGGATAATGGGCATAATAAAGCCTTCCTGAAAGTCTGGCCTGATGAATAAATCAAAAGAGAAATAAAGATCAGTTTTCTATATATGTTGCTTCTACCTGGGCCCCGTAGTCCCTCCCCGCTAGTCCCTGGGCCAAGCAGAGAAAAGAATGGGGTCGTGGGACAGTCATTCCTGGCAGAAGTAGTATCCTGAGCTCACAAGGGAGGCACAGAGCTGTGCCTAGAGTGGACCCCAAATAGCAGTGGGCTGTGCCAGGAGATAGAACTTCAGGCTGCCGGAGTTGCGCTAAAAGGAACATAAAGGAGCTCCAAGGGCCTGGGTCCCCTCCTTCCACCTCCGTTACTCCGATTAAAAAAGGAGCCTGCCTGACCAGGCGGTGGCACAGTGGATAGAGCATCAGACTGGGATGCGGAGGACCCAGGTTCTAGACCCCAAGGTTGCCAACTTGAGCGCGGGCTCATCTGGCTTGAGCAAAAGAAAGCTCACCAGCTTGGGCCCAAGGTCACTGGCTCGAGCAAGGGGTTACTCGGTCTGCTGAAGGCCTGTGGTCAAGGCACATATGAGAAAGCAATCAATGAACAACTAAAGTACCGCAATGAAAAACTAATGATTGATGCTTCTCATCTCTCTCCATTCTTGTCTCTCTGTCCCTATCTATCCCTCTCTCTGACTCTCTCTGTCCTTGTAAAAGATAAAAATAAAAAAGAAGGAACCTTACCAGGCGGTGGCACAGTGAATAGAGCACGTCGGATTGGGATGCAGAGGACCCAGGTTTGAAACCCTGAGGTCGCTGGCTTAAGCGCAGGTTCATCTGGTTTGAGCAAGGCTCACTGTCTTGAGCCCAAGGTCGCTCGCTTGAGCAAGGGGTCCCTCGGTCTGCTGTAGCCCCCAAGTCAAGGCATATATGGGAAAGCAATCAATGAACAACTAAGGTGCTACAATGAAGAATTGATGTTTCTCATCTCTCTCTCTTCTTGCCTGTCTGTCCCTGTCTGTCCCTTTCTCTGTCTTTATCACAAAAAAAAAAAAAAAAGAAGAAGAAGAAGAGGTGGAAGTCAGCTGTCGCTCAACGGGGACAAATCAGAGGAGAATCCAGAAAAGTTTCCAGATGTTGAGGACCCCTGTCTTCTCTAGGAGTTTTGTAGCTGCTTTGACCCTAGTGTCCACCCTGTCCCGGAGCAGAACCGTGAGTACATGCTGAATCACAAAATTATAGGAACCATAACCCCACCTTCAACCACACGGCCCTACAGCCACCCTGACCTTCCACTTAGAGTGGTCTCAGGTTTTGTGGCCGGCACCCCACCTATGTGACACAGTTGAAGCCAATATTCTAGGCCATTAGGGATTGGCACAGGCAAACCCAGCCTTGGTGCTCACTTTTCTCTGGTTTCTTGACTTTCATCCATGAACCAGCATTCATCCATTTTTCTGTCTTTCAGCCACTTTGGCCCTGCATTTTTATCCAGTCATTCGTTTGCATTTTGTACATCTAGGTTCCTCTGTTTCCCTTTAAAAATAATTTCTATAGAGGGTTAGAAGTGTCTAAGGTAAAAGACACTAATCTTAAGGCTCTTGAGCAAGAATATATGCCCCAGGGGCCGACCTGATCAGAAGAGCCTCTTGTGAATGTGCTATGTGCTCCTCTCCTGCCAGGGTTTAGCCTCCCTGCAGGCCGGAGGACCCCAGGGCAATACAAGGGAGATTTTAGGGACACTAAGGTAAGAAAGCCACAGAATCAAATACCCAACAGAAGGCTGCCTCCATTTATGGAGAGGGGTGGGGACCAGTGGCCAGTCTAGGCAGAACAGAAGCAGATCTTAGAAGCCAGGGCACTAAGCCAGGCATTGGAGAGGCAGGGGGTCAAGGAGGGTGCTGTCCAGGAGCAGTAAGTCAGGAGTAGCAGAAGGAGTCCTGGGCACGCATCAGGAAGGGCACTGTGGGCTGAGACCGAGTCCCAGACTTGTTTCAAGGGGCAAGGTCACTGAGGAGCCGGGATTATCACGCAAGCTGCTTCCATAAGCAGACCCAGGACAGTGAAGCCAGGTGGCAGGGTGATGGGATCCAGTGCTGAGGTGGAACCAAACAAGAAAGCCTTGGTTTCCTAGGGGTCCCTGAAATAAACACTGTCACTGAAGTGAGAGAATGGTTGCAGCTTGCACAGGAAGCATTGCTGGGAGCAAAGGGCAGTGCTTGCACCCTGGCAGACTCTTGTCCTCCGAGGAATCCCAAAGGTTCACTTCTGTTTACCAGGACAGCTCATACGGTGAAACCGTGATTGCCTCCGAAAGGAGAAAGAAAAATTCCCTTAAATCCTTCTGTGTTCCTGGCACTGGAAAGACTCACACCATGTTGGGTCAGTTGAGGAAATAATCCTACCAACTTTGCCCAGGAAGGACGCCATCCTGGAGGTGGATGCCCAATGACGCCCCCGGTGGATTGGGAATCATCCCATGACCATCAGAAAATGTCAGCTTCTGGTATCTTAAAACCAGCCTGTGTCCTGAATCATTCAGTTCAGTCCCTTCTCCTGCCACATGAGACAAGGGAGGCCCAGGGAAGGCAAGTTTCTCAGCAAACCCGAGTTGGTCAGGGGCATCCAGCTAGCCCAACCCTCCCCGCCAGGGACACTGAGGTCAAACCGGCAAGTAAAAAAATGGTCCTCGTGCCACTCAGCAGCCTGCGGAGGAGTGTGACCCAGGTCTCCGCATTGATTCCCTTTCTTCTTTCAGTCCCACCCCCCAAATTACTGACCTTTCTGTCTTATCAAGAAATCAGCACGCAAATGCCTATCTCCTTCTCAACAATATGCGGCCAGTATTCCAGACCGTCACCACCTACTGCAACAACCCTCTCCGGTCCCCGGGTGAACTTTTCCATGTTTTCGAAACTCGGTGTTGATGCAACAGTTTCACAACATCAGAATTATACGTTTTCAAGAGAGACTCTGGTAAAACATGCAATTTTGAGAAGAACATTGATAGTGCGCTTTAGCGAGGACTCCTCACCCAATGAGAAAAGCAGAGCTTGTCTCCAGGCAAGTCAAGATTGTTAAACCTCCGTCACTAATTTGCATAAACACCCTCATTAAAAATGAAAAATGAGAAAGCCCGGGCTTCAGACAATGGGCTTGGCTTCCACACAAGCCTCCCTGAATTTCAGCTCTAATTAAACAGTTTCTTTTTCCAAAGGTGGGTTTCTGAGCATCTTCCTGCCTCTCACAGAGATAAGAAGGCAGATTTCTGGAGCCAGCACTGGTAGCCGATCAGCCTCGAGCCTCAGATTCCATCTTAGATGCTGACAGACCTAATGTGGGCCCTGGGAGCGCAATCCAGCCAGGGCCAGTGCCTTCCAGGCAAGGGAGAGCCCGGTCCCCAGAGGACCGGCCAGGGGCTGCCTGGGGTGAGCTGGGGGACACAGTGGCTGATGACAAAATGCTTCTCCAGGAATGAGCTGACAGAGTTGGCAAAAGACAGGAGAACACCTGTTCTCTGGGTTTAGAGCAGACCTAGGTTCAATTTATTGGTCAAGGCCTGCTTATTGGACAGGTCACAGTCACCTGTCCTTGCGAGACCTCCAGGCGTGCTGGAATAATGGAGATTATGGAGATCTTGCCATTGATGGTGCGGGGTAGAGGTGGGGTGGACAACATGACCAGAAGGAAAGTGGGGTAGCTACAACTCTCAAAGTCTGGAAATTAGTGAATTCTACTGTGGTGACACCAGAATTCTACATGCGCTCATTGTTTGACCTGAGTTCTCCTCCAAAGGAAAAAAAGAAAAAAAGACAATAAAAAGACAAAATGAACTCTCCTCCAAATGTACCTGAGCATGCTGTGTCCCCCACTAAGCTTGGCACCACAACGATGGGGACAAGATGCCAGGCTTTTTGAGAAGGTCTGTCAGGGAGGGGGCGGGGGTGGCAGGGTACGGAAAGAGCACCGAATGTGGGTCTGACAGGCAGCTGTGAGAGCAACTCTGGTCTTCAGACTATGTCACTGCGGCCGGACATTACCCATCTCTGGGGCCAGAGCAGTGGTATCTCAACCTTGGCTGCCAGGTGGGCCAGGCAGCCACGCAACTGCGGAGGCTGCTGGGAAAAGCCTGCCGAGGAGCCATGTTTACACTGAGGAAGGATCGGCTCAGAGCGGAGCAGCCAGTGCCAGACCCTGGTGTGGGCAATCTGTGTGCCTCGGACAGTACATCACTAGTGCACCTGGAGGGAAGTGAAGGCAGAGGGTGGAGGTGGAGGAAGGCCTGGAAAGGACCCCGGCTGCTGGTCTGAGGTTAGCCTGGGCAAGAAACCGGACAGGCTAAGCTGAGATGCCTATTAGACATCCGGGTGCAGCGCCCGAGGACACCAGAGTCCAGGGAAGGGGCTGAACTGGGGCTGGAAGTATACATCTAGCAGCATATGCGCATGCTGTCCAACATTTCCCATGAAAATGGGCCAAGTCCCTCTGTCTAGTGGAAGACAGGATACTGGTGAGCACGGGAGAGAAACAGAGCAGAGATAGCAGTTGGGGAAGCTCAGCCGCACAGAGATGACGAGGGACCCGGGCATGGCCACGTGGATAGGAGTGGCAGAGAAAGCTGGTTGGAGGGCTGCTGGAGCAACAGTTCCAGGGGCAGGGTTGAGGGTGACAGTGATAGGTTGGGGGTGCTTTGAGTACCAGGCTGGGGAACTGGTCTTATCCTGTCATCTCAGTCATTCCAGCAGGGGCGGCAGGTGCACCCAGCACAGGGAAGGGACAAGCGGATTCCCAGACTCTTCCCATGGGACCCACAGCCATGAGAAAGCCTCCCTGCTGGTCACGGGATGGATGATGTTCACCACCTGGGCTGGAGGGCTTCCCCTGTGGGGCTCAAGAAGCACCTCCATTGATTTGGGGTTGAGTTTTTCCTGTTAACTTGTCAACTTAGTGTTCCACAACTCAGGTAAGTGTTTTTCTGCCTTAATTCAGGCTCTTGCCTCTCTCTCAGAGCCTGGCAGAAAGTTCCTGCTCATCTTGTTACATCCCTACTTAAATGACTTCAGTAACAGCAAAGGTGACAGTAACAGTAATAACAGGAACTATGTGCCACGCCCACACGAGACCCCTACACTATGCTCTGGACCATTCTGCTCCTTGTCTCTTGTCCATTGCACCGTCCAGTTGTTGTCTCCCACAGTGATGTCTCTTGAGGCCCTTTAACATCCAGAGGTTTGTCAACTGAGCCTAGACTGGGACCTGAATTGGTTGGGATAGTGGGTTTGGCTGTGTAAGTGTAACAGACACAAAGTCACAGTGATCTTAAACAAAATGCAAGTCTTGCCTCTTCTGTGGAAGTCCCAGCAGGCACGGCCCCATGCTGCAAAGCTGTCAGAGGCCCAGGCTCTTTCTGTCCTGTTGCTCTGCTCTCCCGAAGGTTTTACCTGCCCCATGGGGTCCCTGTGGACCAGCTCATGCTACCCCCTTTCAGGTTGCACCCCTGAAGCCCCTCAGACCACTCACACTCAGAGCCTCTCGGCCAGATTCTAGCTAGAGGCTACATCCAGGTATGGATGAAAGACTGTTCCATGACGTGAGCCACTGACCGCTGCTGACCCTTGCACTGGATCCAGCTAGCTCCGGGCTGGAACAGAGATTGCTTCCTTGAGTCCCATCTGCAATTGTCCGACCCCTCCCTGAGGGCTCAGACTCACTGGCTCCTGAAACAGGCCCTTGACCTGTCCTGGGCAAGCATGTTAGGCATTCTCCCCTCCCTAGAAAAGACAGGTCCTCGCACGAAGAAGTCCATGGGCTGAAGGGCACCAGGGTCAAAGTAGCCTCGGGGAGGTTTGGGGACAAGTACCACCAACTCCCACACCCCCCAGCCTGTGTTCCAGAATTTTCCTCCTCTGTGCCCCAGCAAGTGAGTCCTCCTACAGGTCCTGCACAGGTGCAGAGTGCTCCAGGATGCCCAATCTTCAAGCAAAGTTTGCTTCTGCCCTGGCCTCGAGGAGCGCAGACACAGGGTGTGTAACATCATTCGTCCTCAGGAAGCCTCTAGGGCAGGGGTTTGTGTTCTCATTTCACAGACATGGGATGATGGGACAGGCAGGTTAGGGGGCTGGCACTAGCCCAGTGAGCGTGGGAGTCAGAGTTTGGCGCAGGTGGGTCTACCGCCACGACCCATGGACATCGCCCCCACCTTGTGTGTTTCTTAAAACCCTTGAGAAAGAGAAGGCCATAGGTTTGTGAATCTGGAAGGGATCTGCCCAGGTAGGTGTGGGGTCACCCTTCCCTGCATATACACTGGGGGCATGTACCTAACACCCCACTGAATGGTGATCTGGCACAGGGCCTGGCACAGAGTAGGTGCTTCATGGGTATCTGACAAGCGATTGGGAACTCAGCTCTGGAAAGCAGGGAAGACTTGATGTAGTCACATCTACAAGCAAGCCAGGAAAATGTAAACTAGAAAAAAAAAGACTGAATAACACATATCCAAAGAGGTAGACACAGAAGCTATCGATTAACCCCAGGCAGTCATGGGGTCCCAGCCCCAGCTTGGCCGTCGCCCCAACCACCTCATTGTCCCCACTGGTGTCCTTGCCCCAGTTAGTTTCCATGTTACACCAGCGCCAGCCTTCAGTCTGGTCACCTTGGTCCAGTTCGACAAATGCGTTGGGTCTGCCTGGCTTCTGCCCCTCAGCAGCGGTGCTAATGGGGTGCTCCCCCATCAGATCTATGAAATGGGATAATTAAGGGGTTCCACTCCCACTTTCATGAGTTCATACAAGCGAGGCCATGGGAAAAAGACCTGACATGAAATCAGGTCTGTGTGTTTGCTGGTGGTGGTGGTGGTGTGTGTGTGCGCTCGTGTGCGTGAAAGTCAGGAATTTGGTCAGGTATTGGGAACCCAGCAAGAAATGAAACAGAACTCAGATAGTTAGAGGAGATAAAAAGTCCAAGTTGGAGTTACAGACAGCAAGTCTAACACAGTCCTCTCCTGCTGAAACCCTTCCGGTGACTTCCTGTAGGCTCCAGCTACAGCCCTCCGCACAGCCCTTGAGGGCCCTCCCACGCCCCGCACACTCGACTAGGCTGCCTGTCACGCCCCCACCTGAGCTGGAACCACATGCAGTGACAGTCCTGTCTTCCGATCATCAGTTCTCACTTTTCTGGCTCTGCTTACTCTGTTCTCTTTTGCTCCTTCTCTGTCTGGTGAACTCCTATGCATCATGCAAAACCCTGCTCAAATGTCCCCTTCTTGTTGTCTCCACCCTTTTTGTTCCATAGTCAGTTGGTGGCTCTGTGTTCCTATGCTCCAGCCAGCCCTATCCCCACTGTGCAGTTATCCATGGATAACTGAGTGAATAAATGTCATGATGGGAACGGCTGGAAGGGGGTGGGTGGGAAGGGGAGGACAAAGGGGTGCTTCCTAGTCTGAAACGCTACAGTGCACGTTGCTCAGATATTTGAAAATAGTGTTCGAATCCTCTCTGCTCCAGTGGCCATTTGCCACAGCCAGTTCTTCGAGGGCTAGCAGATGGACGGGGTGCATCCATCAGAGAGAGCAGAAGTGGATGTTACATGATTTACAGGCTGCAGAGACAGGGCATGGGAAAAAAGGTTACAGGATCTGAAATTCGATAGGGGAAGGAGAGACAGGGAGGGGGGCTCACCTGGAGATTCTGAAGCTCTTCTCCTCCCCAAGGCTTTGCCCATCATCCACGTGGACCCCTGGGATGAGCACTAGGGTTCCCCAGCAGACACGCCTCCTCCCAGGGGCCGTGCCTTCTCCCCACACATCTTCCCCCCACCCCCACCTCTGCCACTCTCGGTCCCCTAAATGGGGCTGTGGAGAAAATCAGGAGGACCAACATTTACACCCTGACTCCAGCGGCTCTGACACAGGTAAAGAGCGGCGACTTTGTGCGCTCTGAATGTGACTGGCCATCCTGCCCTCAGTGAACCCACACACTCAGGATTCATCTGGGGCTGTCTCAGAAAGCTAGTTAGGGAAGGGCTTTCTTCCCACAGCCCATGTGAGAGTGGGTCAGGTTTGGCATGAGGACAATGGAATAACGGGGTCTGTGTCACCAGGAGGGACCCCGCAGGAGGGACCGGTCCAGGGGGAGCAGCAACAGACACAGATCATGCTCACGGTCTGGTTCAGGCTCTTCAGCCACGCTATCTCCTCTAATTCTCTCAATATTACAAATTGGGGAGAATTATCCCCATTGTGCAGATGAGGAAACTGTAGTGACCTCATGCCCCTGGCTGGTAACTGTTCAGTGTGGGCTTGCAACATAGTTCTGGCCAATAAAAGATGAAGGAAAAGTCCTCTGGGTGCTTCCAGGGAGGTTCTTCCCTGAGTACAAGAAAAGAAAATCACATGGAAAGAAATAGTCCCAGGACATTGTCATGAAAATATGACAACTGAGGCTCAGAGACCCCCTACGTGCGAAAGTCACCCTACTGGGGAGTGACAGGGCTGGAATGCGCTGGCAAAGTGAAGGTGGCAGAACCAGAATGGGTTGTTCCCTCCTGACCACGCCTGTGAACCAGAGCCGGCTGCCTGGGATCCAGGCTGCCAAGAGTGGCGGGTCCCCAGCTCTCATCGGTGGCACACCTAAAACTGGCA
The DNA here is from genome assembly GCA_037038555.1 of Rhynchonycteris naso. Lineage (NCBI taxonomy): Eukaryota > Metazoa > Chordata > Mammalia > Chiroptera > Emballonuridae > Rhynchonycteris > Rhynchonycteris naso. The sequence continues at coordinate 106,566,292 of CM073001.1, forward strand.
AGCACACTTATTCTAGGGAGGGCGTCAGCCGGGTGGCAAGACTGTGGGAGCTCGGTATTTTTAGTCATTCTGTCACAGGGACCAGGATGGAAAGATGAGAGACCGCAGGGGCTGGCACAGGCCTCGGAATGAACTCATGAGCCTGAAATAGTGAAGGCAAGGCTCTCAGCTGTCCTCAGGGGGCCTCTGTGCTCGGTGCCAGCAAGTCCCAGGCAGACTGAGCTTTTCCCGGGGCCCCAGACTCTGGTAGAAGGCACTGAATGGAAGGATGTTTGAGCCGAAAAGAACCTTAACAGTCTCACAGTCCCGTGGCTCAGTTTTACTGCTGAGGACTCTGAGGGTGAGAAGAGGGATGGTTCCTGTGAGTGGCAGAGCTGGACCCCAACCAGGTCCCTCAGCCCCTTGGCTGCATCCTTTCCGCCACACCCTGCCTGGCCCGCCACCTCCTGTCCAGCTGCCATGCCCATCCCCGGGCTTGTGGTGGTGGCGTGTGGAGCACATGGCCGCTGAACCAGTCAGAAAGCCCTGGGCTCGGAGCCGGGTTCATCACTCACAGAGCCCGAGGATTGTGGATTCACAGCTTGACTCTTTTGGGGGAATGCCGATTTCTCAAATGAGGATGCTATGGCATTTTGTGAGATTTCAAGGAGACAGCACATAAGCAGGACTGCCACCAACTTGGGGGATTTCTGGAAGGAAGGAGGTAGTGAGGAGACCCTCTGCTCCCAACAGCCAGTCCATCCCACGCCCCTCCCAGCAGAAGCAGATTCCATCTGGTACCCACTGATGGCCAGCCAACTGCTTCAGGGAGGTGGTCAGCGCCCAGCACCAGGGCACCAGGACAACTGTAGTGACCTCATGCCCCTGGCTGGTAACTGTTCAGTGTGGGCTTGCAATATAGTTCTGTCCAATAAAAGATGAAGGAAAAGTCCTCTGAGTGCTTCCAGGGAGGTTCTTCCCTGAGTACAAGAAAAGAAAATCGCATGGAAAGAAATAGTCCCAGGACATTGTCATGAAAATATGACAACTGGGTCTCTTGCAGCTTCGTCACGAGGGGATCAAGTCCAGGGAATGAATAAAATAATTGGAGCTGCTGTTTATTCAGTGTCTCCTGAGTGCCAGGCTCTGAGCTCTGAGCCTCTTGGGCACTATTTCATTCATTCACCACGCCGTGGCCCCTGGGGCATGCTGCCAGGGTCCCTCGTGGCTTCATTTGGGCCCCTCCCAAGACACCCAGCCCTGTGCTTATCTCTGCCTCTCTGCCCTGCTGCCTTTTCAAGCTGAAGCACAGATTTTAACATAGGAGAGGGCTGTAATGAGAGCGTGAGAAGACACAGCTGAGGGGGTGGTGCGAAGGAGGGAAAGAGTAGTGATAAGACCGTCCCTTTCTGTGCCGTCAAAGGTGGGGCCCCTGCTGGCCTGGTCTCCATTCTTTGCCTTAAAGACCCAGGTGGGTAGATGCAGTTGGAAAGAAGAAAGTCAGCAGTCATGGAGCAACCACTGTGTCCCAGACCCTGTGTTTTATGAATGCTGCTTTATCAAATCCTCACAACAATTGTGTGAGGGTGATGTACCCATTTTCTAAGCAAGGTGACTGAGGCCCAGAGGGTGGAAAGCAACAAATCCAAGCAGCAGTCTGGTCCTTTTACCTCCAAAGCCTGAGCTGTTCCCAGCACAGGCTGCCATTCCATATGCCACCAGGGATGGGCAGTGGAGTGACCTGGACTAATCCCAGCTCCTGGGTGAGAGTGGTCCTATTACACTTGGCTGTTTAGAAAATGTCAGCGTGGTCTATTCCATCGGCCTACCAGCTGGGAGCTGGGAGGTCACCATGTGAGACCCCCTACTTCCCTGGGAGCCGGGACAGCATGCTCCTCTCCACCCCTCTAGACTCCCCGCCTCTGTGCCTGTCTCTCCTAGCTGGTCCCCACCATCCAGCCAGAGCAGCAGGTGGTGGGAACCACAGTGTGAGTGCCTGAGTGTGTGTGTGTGTCTGTCTGTCTGTCTGTCTGTCTGTCTGTCTGTCTGGGTGTAGTGAAAACCTAACTGTTGGAGGGGGGATGGTGTTGCAAACTAAAACGTGAGCTTGTGTGTACTTATGTGGCTAAGTCCGCATAACTGTGCGTGGTGTGACCTAAGTTTGTCTGCGTCCATGTGTCTGTCCGTCTCTCTGAATGTCTGTGGACGTGAGGCTGGATTTCAGCTCTGGGCCCTGCAGCGGGGGCGTGGTCCCTTCCAGGCTGCTTGCGGAGGTTGGTGGCCTGGCCAGGCTCCGGCAGCACTCCTCCGAGATCAGCCATGCAATCTCCTCCCAGATGGGTCCGGACAGGTCTGGCTGAATCACAGATTCTGAATCCCCTGTAGGCTACGTGTCCTTCGTGTCCTTTGGAAGATTCCTCTCCTCTGGCAGGAATGAAGCAGAGCACGATCAGATGGAACCTGCATGCGAGAGCCTCCCGGAGTGTCCTGAGGGCACTCCGGAGCCACTTGCGTTCTTGTTTGTTCTGGGGCAGCAGAGCCACCAGAACTCAGCCACCTTCTTCCTAACAGGCGGCCAACATCCCCCTCCCCCTCCTGCTGCTTCCCAGCCAGGAAAGACCCCACCAAAGAAACGCTGTGAGAAAAGTGACACCAAAGGACCCATGCAGCCATTCTGTCTTCCTCTCTCCCAGTTGGCCCTTGCTAAGGAACTCTGAAGCTGGTGCCTTCCCTGCGCTTGGCCTTCTTTTTAAAGAATCCCCAGGTTTTCCCTGTGACTGGGACCCAGAGGTCCACCTTCTCAATAGATTTTTGAGCCCCCCTCTCCTTCCCAGGAACTCCCTCGCTTTCTCCCTCACAGGCCTGTGAGAGTGTCCTGGGTGGGGCAGGGATACTACTCTTGGTCCAGGGACCTTCACTTTGGGTCCTGTGATCACCCCTCACCTGCTGGGGATCTCTGGGCTGGCCAGGGGTTCCCTGGGCCCTTCTTCCTTATCTACCTGTTCCCTCGGCAGAGGGTGAGATTTATTCCTTTGTCAGGTGCACTGACTTCTGGGGAGTGTCAGCTGTCTGTATAAGAACTTGGCCCAACTTTTTCGGTCGCATATGCAAAATACCTCTTTCTTTTGTTACAAGTTTTCTTCCAGTGAATGTTTGCATAGTACATCTTTTTCCATGATTATTCTTGACATTTCTGAATCTTTATGTTTTAGATGCAACTAGCGTTGAGTGGGGATTTGTTTTTTGAGTCTCATCATCTTTGTCTTTAAAAAGATTACACTGGGGCCTGACTAGGTGGTGGTGCAGTGCAGAGAGTGTTGGACTGGGATGCCGAGGACCCAGGTTCGAGAACCCAAGGTTGCTGGCTCCAGTCTGCTGAAGTCCTGTGGTCAAGGCACATATGAGAAAGCAATCAATGAATAACTAAGGTGTTGCAACAAAAAACAGATGATTGATGCTTCTCATCTCTCTCCGTTCCTGTCTGTCTGTCCCTATCTATCCCTCTCTCTGACTCTCTCTCTGTCTCTGAAAAATAAATGTATTCATATGTTGTTTCATTTGATGACTGAACAATTTTTAAGATAAAACAAAGCAGAGGGCCTGACCAAGCTGTGGTACAGTGGATAGAGAGTCAGACTGGGACGCGGAGGACCCAGGTTCGAAACCCCGAAGTTGCGGGCTTGAGCTTGGGCTCATCCAGCTTGAGCGCAGGGTCACTAACTTGAATGTGGGATTATAGACATGACCCCATGGTCACTGGCTTGAGCCCAAAGGTCGCTGGCTTGAAGCCCAAGGTTGCTGGCTTGAGCCCAAGGTCACTAGCTTGAGCAAGGGGTCACTCACTCTGCTGTAACCCTCCAGTCAAAGCACATATGACAAAGCAATCAATGAACAATTAAAATGCCTCAACAAAGAATTGATGCTTCTCATCTCTCTCCCTTCCTATCTGTCTATCCCTACCTGTCCCTCTCTCTGAGTCTGTCTCTGTCAAAAAAGCAAAGCAAAACAAACAAAAAACAAAGTGGAAGGAAGAAGACTATGATCTTGGCTTAATGCCTCCTTCCTCATGCCCGAGTCCAGTAGGCAGCAGAAGGACGGCCAGCCCAGGGTATTGCTCTGCTCTCGTTTTGTTGAGAAGACTGTGGTGGCTGGGGGCCTGGAGGTAAGGGTGGGTACAGAGCTGGTCTCCTAATAGTGTCCATCCTCGAGGAGGGCCTCTATAAGCCACCTGGGGTGGGGGAGTGCTGTTCTGCTTTCAAGATTGATGGACAGCCTGGCTCTTCTCACTTTGGGCTGGGTGGGGAGGAACTGGATGCTTTCCCCCCTTGTTGTTGAAACATTTATAAAACTTGTAGGGACAAAGGCCAAGGATGTCTCCTACCTGGAGTGGCTGTGGATGGTTCAGGGGTGTGCTGGAAAAGGCCAGACTGAACTCCTGGTGTTGTCATTGACAGGTTACTTGGGGGAAATTTGGCTAGCAGAAGCAGGGGACATTGGCAGGTGCATGTCGGGTTCAGACCAGAATAACAGTGCCTATGGAGATGAAACGGGGGCAGGGGGTAGCTGAAGCCAACCAGAGCAGATGGGCAGGGGGATTGACGCAGGCAGGCACCCACTGTGGGCTGCCTAGGCTACAGTGCCAGCCCAACTTGAAGGTAGAAATACAGTGTCTTTTCCCATTCCTGGCCTTCGGCCCAGGACCTGTACTGGTTCAAGGAGGGGCCACCGCATGTCACCCTATGGGGTCACAGTCCCATCACATGCTGAAGCTTAGGCATTGGGCACAGTTGCTGAGGTTCCTCAAGCTTCAGACCCAGAGGGTTCATAAGGACAGGGCTGGGCGACCCCTGCTTAGCTCCGGTCCCACTGCCCACCGTTTCCCCATCTATCCCCTGCCAGCCATGTGCCAAGGGAGGGGTCAGAGCTGGTTACTGGTAGGGCTTGGCTCCCAGGACTTCTGAAGCAGAATGGCCAACCCCGAGGCATGGGGGGGTACTTGGGAAAAACCCAGGAATTCAGTACTCGTGTCCAGTGTGCTATATAGGCAGCAGAGAAGTGTGAATCACAAACCCTGCTTTCAGTGTAGATAGGGAGGTAATTAAACAGTGCATGCGTAAATTCTACAATATGGCACAAATAATGAGTGCTGTAGGTGTCTGCTTATTCTTTCATTTATCTGTCTTTCCATAAGCATATATGCTCAGAAGCCGGGAAAAGAGGAATAATTCTGACCACTAAAATTAAAAATCTGTGTGGCAAAAATAAATAAGGAAGGAGTAATAAATACAATTAAACAGTGAACTGAGAAAAAAATTATAATATGAATGAAAAGACTACTTTCCTTAAAATATAAAGGACTTAAAAAATATATATATAAAGGACTTGTACAAATCAATATGACAGTGAAAGTGATCAAATATAAAATGGGATAAAGGACATTGTAACTAAGGAGTTTACACACACAAAAAAATACAAGAACAACAACAGTGATCCATAAAAATATTTTTTAAATATGACTTCAAGGTTACCAGTTCGATCCCCAGTCACACCACATATAGAAACAGGTTGATGTTCCTGTCTCTCTCTCTCTCTTTCCCCTCTTCTTCTCTCTCTAAAATCAGTAAAATAAACATTAAAATAAAAAAGAAAATACAACTTTACTTCTAATTAAAGTAGGGCCAGTCAGAACAGTGATTAATGTTTCTCAGACTGATGAAAATTACGGTTTGATTGTATATCAGGGGTCAGAGTTTCTAGAAAAAGGATACACAAGCACTGTGCGTAGGAATTTAATTTGTTGCCATCTTTTTGGAGATCATTTGGCAAACTCCACATATCTTTTCTATGTCCTAACAGTTTCATTTCTAGAAATTCCTCCTGTAACTAGCCCTGCATCTCAAAGGGAAGACTATCCATGCCGCATTGTTTTAAGTGTCCAGGGAAAAGCATCTTGAATGTTTATGAATACATATTGTATAAATACATTTTTTTTTTACAGGGACAGAGAGAGAGTCAGAGAGAGGGATAGATAAGGACAGACAGGAACGGAGAGAGGTGAGAAGCATCAATCATTAGTTTTTCGTTGCCGTTGCGACACCATAGTTGTTCATTGATTGCTTTCTCACATGTGCCTTGACCGCGGGCCTTTAGCAGACTGAGCAACCCCTTGCTGGAGCCAGTGACCTTGGGTCCAAGCTGGCGAGCTTTTGCTCAAGCCAGGTGGGCCCGTGTTCAAGCTGGCAAGCTCGGGGTCTCAAACCTGGGCCCTCCGCATCCCAGTCCGACACTCTATTCACTTCGCCACCGCCTGGTCAGGCTAAATACATTTTCTATAGTGTTTTAGGGTATATTATGCAGTTGACAGAAAGGAGGGGGTGAGCTATGCAGACTGACCTGGAAAGGTGATTAGAAGACCTACGTGAGCCTGACCTGTGGTGGTGCAGTGGATAAAGCGTTGACCTGGAATGCTGAGGTTGCCGGTTCAAAACCCTGGGCTTGCCCGGTCAAGGCACATATGGGAGGGAGTTGAAGCTTCCTGCTCCTCCCCCCCTTCTCTCTCTCTCTCTCTCTTTCCTCTAAAATGAATAAATAAATAAAAATAATTAAAAAAAAAAAAAAAAAAAGAAAACCTACGTGAGAGCCAGGGCAAAGCCCAAGACAGCACTCTTCCAGGGCTCTGTGCCCGTGTGTGCACACCCACTCACAGCTCCTCCACGAACCATAACTCTCAGGAAATACCTCTGACGAGTGGGACTGAGAAGTGACAAGGAACATTATTTAGTTTTGCTTCTGGAAGTATTTGTTAACCCAGTATTGGTGCTGAGCACCTGGTTTCTTCTTCATGCTCCGTTAGGCCCTGCAAGAGCAGAGGTGTGACGGTCACAGGCACTGACCGTGAGTGGCCACAGCAGTTAAGACAAAGGAACATAGACAGGTTGGGCACATGTGTTAAGAGTAGGCACAGCCTTCCAGGAGGAGGAGAAGGTGGCAGGAAGCCACTCTTGTGGAGGAGTGGACGTGTGAGCTGAGCTGAGGCCTGAGGTGGGGGTTGGGGGGGGCGTTGGTGAAACCCAGGCTGAAAGAAGAAGCACAGGGCACAGGGACCCTCAAGTAGGTTGCTTGGAGGGGACTTCAGGGCTTATCACATCTGTGGGCACACAGTGAGAGGCAGGGCTGGAGGAGGGGCCAGAGCACATGGTGGGAGAGGCAGCGGGACCTCCTGCTGGAGGTGGGTGGCCACCACTACCTCTGTGGGAATTCTGAGGAAGGAGTCATTTGAGACTGCCGTCAGAGTGGAAGCCTCTTGGAGGAAGAAACTTCTGGTTGCTTCTGGCACTTTCTAGGATTGTTTGAGCTAGATCCCAAACTCCGTCTCCTTCTTGGTTTGCTTTTTCGAAATCTTTCTGGGACAGGGAGTGTGCTAAGGGCTGAGAAGAGAGGAGGCAGAAGGCGAGACCTTTGAAGAGGCTGTGTTCCCCAACTGACTCCACGCTGTCACTGTTGTAGGTGAAAATTGCTGAGAGTGTGCACTCTTGGGCTTGCTCAGAACAGCTCCCCCCGGGGGACCTGGTTCTGCAGGCTGATGAGATTTTTCTTCACAGCTGTGCAGGAAGCCCCCCCTCCCTACCCCCAGCCACAGTGCTTCCTAAAGCCAGGCCGGTGACCTCTCAGCAATGGAGGAAAGATGGGGGACAGAGAGCAGGTTGCACGTTTGCAAATGTGTGATTCTTTTTTGTTCATCTCTGCCTGTGTTTATGCCTAGGCTTATTGAGGGGATAAATTGCAACTGACGTCAGCAAGCCTGGGGAGTTTGACTCCTGAGTCATTCTCAAGAGAATGAAGCAACTGGTTAATTGAATTTTGTGGGTCCAATTGAGTTACCACAGTGACAAAGGATGAATGTGCCAGAGCCGAGAACATGAAGACATTAAGGGAGTACACTTAACACCCCCACCACAGTGGAGATTTGGTCTTCCTGTGAGAACTCAAGGAAACACAGCAGCTGACATGACCTGAGTCACTCTGACGAGCCCAAGTTTTCATTGCCCGGGATTCTAGACACAAGAGGTGCTAGAATTTGGAATGAATCAATGGCTTCATGCTTGTCTTGACTCAAAACCTTCCATGGGTTCCCCAGTTAGGATTGCTAGATTTGGCAAATAAAAACACAGAATGCCCAGTGAAATTTGAGTTTCAGATACCCACTGAAAGAAATGTTCGTGTATGTTCATGCAAATGTTATTTGTTGTTTATCTGAAATTCAGATTTAACTGGATGTTCTGTATTTTATCTGGCAACCTTACCCTCACCCCCACCCCTAGTGGCTGCCAATTAAGGATTTAGCCTCTTCTGACTTTGGAGTCTCATTTTCTACTCACTGTTTCCTTTCTTGTGTCCAACTTAACTCCCACATCACTGCTTTGCATTTTGCTTTCCTGCCCTCCACTTTTGCAAACACTGTCCCCTTCACTTGCCACCCTAAAAGCCATGTGTACTATGCTATCTGTGATCTCCAATGGGGCCGAACCCCCTTTCCTCTTTAACCATCCTCAGTTGTCTTTTGAATGAGCTTCTTCAACTGCAGAGGACGCTTATTGTTTTGTTTGCCTAGAACCTTCTTTTTCTGGGAAAAGCACCCTCTTTTTGAGACCTGCTCCTCTGAACACAACCACTTCATTCCGAGGGGAACTTCTGTGCTCCTACTGACTCCGCCACAGATGATTGGCCCAAAAGTGGACACTTGATCCAGGTCAGGCCTATGAGATCCTTTGCTAGGTGTTTTTTATAACCCATCTCCTCTGCTATCCAGCCAACTCACACCATAACACCTGTACTGAGCATTGAGCCAAGTTCTTCATTGCTGGGTCATAATCACTTTGTCTATTAGGATAAATAATCACATATGCTGTATCACATAAGGATATGCCATATATCACATCCATGGACCATGAATGATAGAAGAAGCCACAATATAATCGGATGAGCACTGGTCTGGGAGTCTGGAGAAAGACCTGGGTTCTAGTTGCATCTGTGGGCCATTTACTCCCTGCAAGACCCACCATCACAACAGAGTGCAAACTATTTGAGGGCAAGACCTCATCGTCTTCTTGGTAGCCTCAGATACATACAATTGGTAGGTGTTAGGTAAGTGGTAAATGGTGCCGGTAATAACAGTGATAGCAACCATGAGAGCAAGTCTTTCCTCTCTCTGAGCCTCGGCTTTCTTTATTATAAAATTGGAGAATTGTGTTTGAGGAGCCTTTAAGAGCACTTTGAGTTCAACCAGTCTATCACCACCAATACCAATCCTAACAGACTGTCCTGACTGCCTCATAACACCCACTTAGCACTGAGCCAAGATTGCCAATGCTCTCAAAGACAGAAACATTTGATTTGATAGGCCCTTGGGCAAACGGTCCACAAGAGCGCCAAGGTTTTACAAAAACGTGTTGAACCAGGAAATCGATATTGACTCATTGGTATGACAAAAATAAAAAAATGTTAACTATTTAATTAAAGCATAACATTACATTTACTGGCTGTCCACCACCCAAGGTACAGAGTTATATCATTTATATTGAGTTTAAATGATCAGAATTAAGTATTCTTAACAAAATTCAAATACTTAATGTGGCTCTGTGAAAGGTGTTTCCCCTCCTTAACAAAGGTCTTTGCAGGTCCAATATACAGCATTCCGTGTCCTTCTCTTTATAAGATCAGCACATTTTAGGAAAGTTGCACTTAAACTGAACTTCAGCAAAGCAAAAATTTGTAGTAATATTTGCTATTGGCTGGATTGCTACAATGGAGTTCAGTCCTTTAGAAAAAAAGAGAGAAATAACAGGGCCTGTGAGAAATCCCTCAGCTACTTTGTGTCATGGCCAGAAAATAACTAATGGTTTTGTCCCCAAGGCAATGGCTGCCCAGAGGGTATTAAGAAGGATTAAAGAGTATCAGGGGCAATAATTCTAATTCAAACTCGCAGTGCCTTACATCTGTCAAGATAAGAAAATGAAAACTTATCTTTCTCCCTCTTGTCAAGGAGGCTTTGAGAGACAGTCTCAGGAAGAGTCAGAAATCTGAAGTCAGGGAGTAGACGCTGAGCTGGAGGTCAGGGGGAAATTGGGGGAACTGCCCATGGGAGGGGGCATCCCACCAAGTAGCTAAGCAGAAGCAGAGAAGTCTAGGCAGCTTAGTCAGAGGAAGTTCACAAGCAGAAGCAAAAACTCAAACTACATTTCATTAATTCATTCCTTCCTTCCTTCCTTCTGTAAATAAGACTGTTCAACTTCAGAGTCTTCTGGACTATCCAAAATTTGGTGAAATGTTCTTTCAGTGTTTACTCAGCTGCATAAAAGTGTTTACTTTCTAAGTAAAGTAAACATTTACTTTTGTATTCACAAGTAAACAAAACCTTAGACAGTTAGAGCCATCTGAGCATAACAGTACACATTTGCTGATTGCCGTGTCAAATCTACACCTTCTAAATCAAAACTGGCTTTGGCTGGAGTCACTATGACCTGGAGGCAACCCAGCCTGGTGATATCTCAGGATCTCCACCCAAGCCTCAAGCTCTGTCAATGGCCCCAGTGAAGGACCTGCCCGCCCCTCCAACAAACAGAACATCTGACGCAAGTTGGCACTAACCCAAGGAAAGCAAAGCATGTGAGTCCGGAGCAAGGACAAGGCATGGCCCATCCCAACAGACTTTATTCTTCCCAGGCTCTTCTCCAGGATGGGAAGTCTCAGCCACGACATGTCTTTGCCTGAACAATTCCTACAGACGTTCTTGTATTTTGGACTTGGCATTGGGATCTGAGAGTTTAGCTGCAGTTACTGGTACCTGCACTATCCAATGAACTATTCAGGGGTACTCCTTGCATGCATGTTTCTGAGTACTCAGACTAGTAGTGTGGGGCGGGGGTCTATCATGCCTCAGGTACCACTCACAGAGAGGCACCAAATGGTCTCCAAGCAAACAAGAAAAGTGTACTATGCCCTCATGGGGGCGCCAATAAAGTGTCATGCCCCGGGCGCCAGTTATGTTCGGTATGCCACTGACTCAGACTGAGGTCTTCATTTATAGAAAACAAAAAGTTCACTCCAGATGTATGTACACAAACTTATAAACACACATGTAAAATAAAAACATCACATCAGAGGGAGTCTGTGGTTACCAGCCCATCTATCTCATCTCACTAAGTCAGGGGTGCTCAATAGGTCCATCGCGAAGGAAGTATGGGTAGATCGCATGACATTAAAAAGACTTGTCTTTTGATTGGCATACAGGGTAGCCAATCTGACGTCTGAACTTTTGACACCCTAGGCATGCGCGTTAAACCGCACTAACTTGTTCAGTTACATTGCTGCGTAGTTAGCCTTCAATTTATTTAAACCAGTGGTTCTTAACCTGGTTTCTATCAAACCCTAGGGGTTTGATGAGTCGGTCTCAGGGGTTCGGAGAAGCCTCTGCCGCAGGTAAAGACACACTTGTGTAAAGTCGTGATGACACACCCCGCTTGGCCATCACTTGCTGCAGAGGATCACGTTACATTGCTTGGCCAACCAGTGTTGCCGGGAATTTAGTGTGCGCAGTAGTCAATGGCTGTCATAGTTGTATGTCGTGTGGTTTCTTTCTTAATATTTTAATCCATACTAAATATGTCGAGCAAAAAGAAAGTGGTCGGATGAATATGTACAACATGGATTCACATGTATCACGGAATGGTATGGGAGTTAGCGTCCTATCTGCATGATATGCAATGCCAGGTTGAGCAACTCTAGTCTCGCACTGGCAAAACTAAATTTGGAAAAAAAATCATATTTTATTTATCACTAAAGAAGGGTTCGGTGAATGTGCATATGAAACTGGTGGGTTCAGTACCTCAAAAAGGTTAAGAACCACTGATTTAAACTAAATACAACAAAGGGTATAAAAATGAGTGCCGTAGCTGGTCTGAGTAAGAAGCCTAAAACCTACCACTTTTATACAAAATGGGAGGGGATTTTTTCCACTATGTCATGTTCTAAGTGCGTTTGCCTCATCTGTCTGTGTGCCATTGCTATTCCAAAGAAGGGAAATGTGGAGCGGCTTTTTCGTACTGTTCATAAAAACTACGACATTGACTTTCCTCCGAAAAGAGAGCTGAGAAGGAGAAAGGTAAAAGAATACATAATATTAAATAGTAATAATAGTAACTTAAATAATATAGAAGAAATAAATTTATATTTTGCATTTTTATTGTAGGTAGATCATTTTGACTTGGTCATCTTATAAGTAGCTCGCAAGCTGAAAAAGTGTGGACACCCCTGCACTAAGTAATTGCTTCCCTTCCCAACTAGAAGTGTTTAGTGTAGTCTCCCTGGTTCCTTATCCCATCACTTTCTGTGTTTGATCCATCCCATCCGCACAAGCACCATGCTCTTACAATATTCGTGGGTGTCGGCCGTATTGACTATAGATATAGAGAGGTCTCATTCTCTGCCAAGTTCCGTCTCATCAGTGCAGACATTGCCTGCTGTCCTCTTGCCCTGGATGCATCCGTATCTATGAATACAGATCTGTGTGGAGCTGAAATACTGATGGGACCAAGGAACTCATGCTTTGAACATCAAGAGAGCAAAAGGTAAAGGAGTCTTTTTGGCTGCAAAGAAACAATGCAGTGGGTTTAAGAGACAGGCTGCTTGCTGCAGTTCTAGGAATTGTCTTTGAAGCAGGTGACTATCCTACCAGCACCTCCTGTTTGTCCTGCAGCAACCTGAAAACTTTCTCAGAGTATGGGGCAGGGATACTGCTCAAGTTTTGGGTACGGTTAACATCGTCCCCCCAAAAAGTTCTTACTCTGTCTTTAAATATATCTTAGAATGCTTGCTATGTTTCTTTTCAATTTCCTTAAAAGAAAAATATGTTTAAAAATAATAATCACCCATCATCCCAATACGTTAATCCCAAAATAGCTATTTTCCATTTTGATGTTACATGTCATACACACACTCATCTTATACCCTTACAGTAAAGTGTACAAACAGTTTGGATTTTCTTTAAGAGTATTTATTTATTTATTTATTTATTTATTTACAGGAACAGAGAGAGAGTCAGAGAGAGGGATAGACAGACAGGAACGGAGAGAGATGAGAAGCATCAATCATTAGTTTCTCGTTGCCCTTGCAACACCATAGTTGCTCATTGATTGCTTTCTCACATGTGCCTTGACCTCAGGCCTTCAGTAGACGGAGCAACCCCTTGCTGGAGCCAGCAACACTGGGTCCAAGCTGGCGAGCTTTTGCTTAAGCCAGATGAACCCGCGCTCCAGCTGGCAACCTCGGGGTCTTGAACCTGGGTCTTCCGCATCCCAGTACGAAGCTCTATTCACTGCGCCACCGCCTAGTCAGGCAGTTTGGATTTTCTTTAATTTTTTTCATGAACGGTATATCAAAAGCATTTCCCCACATTTTCATAAAGATCATGGCTACAAACTATTTCGTCCTGTGGCCTACCATAATTTGCATGATTTGTTCTTTAGGTTCAAAGCAGAAGCTGTATCTTATCTACCAGTGGCCACCATGATCCTGGGTCACAGTAGACCCTCAACAAGTGTTTACCCATATATAAGACGCACCCTTTTTCAAAAAATTTGGGGTCGCCTGACCTGTGGTGGCGCAGTGGATAAAAGCATTGACCTGGGAACACTGAGGTCGCCAGTTCAAAACCCTGCACTGGTCTGGTCAAGGCACATATGGGAGTTGATGCTTCCAGCTCCTCCCCTCTTCCTCTCTTTCTCTCTCTCTCTCTCTCACTCTGTGTCTTCTCTCTAAAATGAATAAAATAAAAAGAAATTTTAAAAAAAAGTTAAAAATAAAATTGGGGGTCTAAAATTGGGTGCGTCTTATACAGTGGTTGTGGCATTTCAAATGCCTTAGATGGAACTGAGACCGAGGCAATATATGAAGACAGTGATTTGTCATCAGACACAGATGAGGACAAGATAATAGATGGGAGTTCTGACAGTGAATAGGAATTATATGAATTTTATGATGAATAAAACTTGAATTCAATAACTTTATATAATACATTTATTTTTTTTAATTTTAGGTCCCAAAGTTAAGGTGTGTCTTATACATGGGAGCATCTTATACCTGGGGAAACATGGTATCTGTTAGGAAGTCTTGCATCTGAGCGATAATCAATTATATGGCAACATCAGTGTTTATCTTGGCCTTTGGCTGCCTCCTGCCTCATTGCACTGCTGCTCCTGCGTATTAAAACAGGATCTCCTTCCTGCGACGGTTCCCCACCCTCCACAGGGGGCACAGGTGGTGGCTGGGGTCCGCCTCATGGATGCCCGTCTAGACCTGGCTAGCAGTATGTGCTGAGGACCGTCTGGTAGCAGAAGGCACCCGATGCCAGGGAGCCATGGAACATTCTGGGCCTCAGCAGCCACAGAGCATGCCATGCTGTCCTGTGTTCTAAAGTAGCTATGCCGGTGTCGCAGTTCCACTGTGCGGTCTTGGCCGTGACTGTGGTCAGTGCCCAGTGCTCTTCACTCCTGATCACTTCCACACATGGCGCTGCAGCCTCCTGGTGCATATAAACGCCACTCCGTATACTGGTAATAAATCTCTTCTCTTTTTCTTTTAGTCTGAGTCTGTTTCTGTTGTTCACAACTGAGCACCCAGTCTGGTTCAAGCTTCGTCTTCTATCAAAATCTGTCCAAGAAAGAACTGAAAATCTGCCCTGGCTGGATAGCTTTGTTGGTTAGAGCATTGCCCCAAAGTGCAGAGGTTGTTGGTTCAATCCCTGGTTGGGGCACATACAGGAATAAATAGATGTTCCTGTCTCTTTCTCTCTCTCTCTCTTCTTCTTCCTTTCTCACTAAAACCAATAAATAAAAATTTTAAAAAGAAAAAAATTGAAAATCTATTCCCACTGAGGCATGGAAATGCCTCTCTCATTTCTATAAAGATTCACTACAAATAATATTCTCTTTCATTATGCATTTTCTTATTTGATTTAAGTCAAAGCATTCTAACATATATTTTTTATTATGCCCAACTTAAAGATAAAAAGAAATAGGGCTCGTAGTGGTCTAGTGACTGGTTCAAGATCACACAGTGTGCTGTGAGTCTGCTAACTAGAAATTCCATGCTGTCTTCACTGATCAAACAACCTTCCATCTTAACATGTCCAATTTCGGGTATTTCGGACGCTTAGGGAAATAACAGGGGTAGGAGATGGAAATGCAGAAGGGAAAGGCTTCTCAGAAGGAGGAATTTTGCCCAATAGGTGGTGATTTTTTGTCACCTAAGGGTAAAGAGGTCCTGGGTGTACCCACACGCACATGTGCACACACATACTCCCATGCACACACACACACATGCACACACTTGTCCACTGAAAGGACCCTCTATAGATATATCCACCATTGATAGACAAGTCCTTCCCTTCTGCTTTTCCATTACAAGGTGCTAAGCCCCCTCTGAATTGGCTAACGGCCACCCAACTGAGCAGAGCACATCTTTGATGAGCTGCTTCTATTTTTGTGATACCAAGTGTTCTATCCAGAAGGACTTGCAAACGTACACACCCCCTGGCAGAGATGACTCACACGGGGACACTCTGGCCAAGTGAAGGGGACCAACCACTGCTGCTTTGAGAGCCGTGTGCAAGGGGAAGCCAGGCGTGTCTCCTCCTGTTACAGGACTGCCATACTACATACCTGCAGGAGGAGATAAGCCCGCAGCTTCAGGGGAGAACTGCAGGGAGGATGACTCCAAAACGGGGTACAAGGAAACAGAGTCAGGCTCCCCCGTCTTCTAGGTAGATCCCTAATATTTTGAGGTATGTTATAATAGTAGTAGGTCCACCTCTTGTAACACCCAGTGACAGACATGGGACAGCAGAAAGCACACAGTACCGCATAAGAAGTCAATGTGCCAAAAAGAAGAAAGAAAGGAGCCTCTATAGATATATCCACCATTGATTGAAAATAAGAGGTGTCTAGTGTGGGTCCCACCAGAAGAAGGGCCAGAGATGAGGATTTGCATCCAGGTAGTTTATCTGGGAGATGGTCTCCGGAAGAAGTGAGGAATGAAGAAAGTAAAACCTGGGAGAAAAGACAATGGTGTGTGTGTGTGCGCGCGCACACATTTCTATTCCCAGTTCCTGACACAGAGCTCCTAAATCCCTTGGAATTTCCTGGGTGATAGGAACATCTTTTGTTCTAATGAGGTGACTTTTGGTGGGCTTCCGGATGGCTTTAGTAAAAGGGTCGGTCACCAGAAAAACCAAACCAGGAGTACAGAGTTGCAGCCCAACCCTGTCCTCCAGGGAGAAGAAAAGGGACAGGACTGAGTTCATAACTAATCCTTCCGACATGGTGAAGCACCATAAACATCCCCAGACTGCAGATTTGAAGAGCTTTCTGCTTGGGGAACACACCTACTGGGAGGGTGGCACGCCCCAAAGCCACAGGGATGGAAACCCCTGCATCTGGGACTCTTCCAGATCTTTCCCTATGCTCCTCTTCTGTCTGTTCATGTGTCCTTTCTTGTAGTATTATAAATTAGGCAAGTGTTTCCCTGACTTCTGTGAACCATTAGAGGAAGTTATCAGACCTAAACAGAGGCTTGTGGGAAGCCCCTGCCTGCAGCAAAGTCAGATAGAGGGGTGAGTAACTTGCCACTGATGTCAGAAGTGGGGGCAACGTGGTACCGAACCCTTCCCCTGTGGGGTCAGCACAGACTTCAGGAAGTTAGTACAGGATTGCACTGTACGACACCCACTTGGTGTCCAGAGAGCTGGAGAATTGATTGGTGACACATCTGGTGTCAGAAGTGTTGGTATGACTATGAGGAAAGAACACAGGGTTTTTGTTTTCTTTTAGTAATATTGACAATTCAGTTAGTGCTTGAATAAGACTGGAAAAGAGAGAACACGTGAAGGACCTCACATCTTCCCCCTCCCACTGCCCCCCATTGGGAGTCTATAACTTAACTGCCTGCCTTAAAACCTTCTTTCTTAAAGCTCCATTTAGAAAAAATCCTATGTGCTTTCCGGTTTTTAAGATTTATTTGTACATTCCGTTAGCCAATACTCTCAAATGGTATTCCTTAGTGCTTCTGAGAGTTCGCAGAAAAGCAGGAGTGGGTGGTTGGAGGTTGAACAGAGAGATGGGGGATAGAGCAGATGGTGTTTTGGAAGTGGCAGCCTTGGTCAGGATTCCATGGGGCCTTGGGACTGGGCCCACGTCTAATAGGAAGGAGGGATTAAGCTTTTAAGATGGGACAAGGGTCCTGTTTGTTTCTGTGCAGATTTGTGGGGACCCTAGGGTCCCTGGCGACCACTGTTCAACACAGGGTGACTGGGAAATAATGACTAACTACCTAGAGCTCCTTCGGAGATGTCCAGGTGACCCTCCCTGATGCAGCCTCTCCCAAACGGCACCAGGGAGTCAGCACGGTTCCACGTGGCTCCCCATGTTTGAGCCCTGTTGCTTATCAGGCTTTGTACTAGGCCTGGAGACGTGGAGACGAGAAGGACACTGTCTCTCCCTCACGGCCCTTTGATTGTAAGCAACAGAAGGGACCTCCAGCTCAAGGGTGACTCTTGGAGCTGGGAAGGCTGAAGAATCAAGTCTCAGGGAGGACAGAAACCAGAGGAGGCCGGGGACTGGCTCTTTACAAACCCTGTGTTCCAGTCATTTAAAAACAATTGTTTTTTTTATTGATTTTCAGAGAGATGGGGTGGGGGGGAATGGGAGAGAGAGAGAGAGAAAGAGAGAGAGAGAGAGAGAGAGACATCAACTCGTTGTTCCACTTAATTGTTCCATTTAGTTGTGCACTCATTGATTGTTTCTCATACGTGACCTGACCAGGGTTGGAAATTGCAACCTCAGCTGGCTGGAATAATGTTCTATCCACTGAGCTACCTGGCCAGGGCCACTCCAGGCCTTTTTCTCTTTTGCCATCTGCTCAAATCCAAACACCAGGGAAGGGGTTTCTAATTGATTTGGCTTGAGAAGGGCTGGGCTGCTAGACCCGCAAGACCCAGAGGCTGTCTCAGAAGAAGGAATGGAGTCAGAACTGGGTGGCAGCAACACCTATTTTATATCCCTTCAACCAGTATCTTCCCTGAAGGAGCTTGACCCCATGGAGAGCCAGACCAATATGCCAAGGTTGTAGGTTTGATCCCCGGTCAGGGCACATACAAAAGTCAACCAATGATGATGTAAATCAGTGGAACAACAAATCAGTGTTTTTCTCTGTCTCTATCTCGACCTCTCCTCTCTCTCTAAAAAAAAAAAGTTATTTCTTTTAATAAAGGAGGGACAGTCAGAAGTGTGCTCAGTGGCATCTCAATAAAAAAGATTTCCAAAGGAAAAGGTACTGGTCACTTACCACTGACCAGAGCACCATGGGTTATATACATCTCTGGGGGTCCTGGCTAGACAAGGGGACCAGCAGGCTGAGTTCAGCGGGGTACGGCCAGCGGGGTGTGAGCCTTGCTTCCCACTCACTCTCACCGGCTGTGTTTGCTGCTTACAGTCAGCCAGGTGGGGGACTGGGGGCGGACCTGTGGTTCTCACTTCAAAACCTGAGATATCTGTAAATGGTTTTCCCTGGCTTCCTTTCCCAGCAGAAATCATTCATTTGGAAAGTTTATTTTCATAAGAGAGATGGCTCAAAACTTGACAAATGATTTTGTTTTGTTCTACAAGTTTTTAAACCACTTTTAGAACCGTGGAGGGAACCACACCCTACCCCAAGCTGCCCACCATGGAGGAGGCTGGAGGTCCTATCAATGGGGTTCCCTAGCAAGAAGCACTGTGAAATAAGGAGGAAAGCAGAGCAGAAGAGCTGGGAGGGGGAGGAGGAAACAAACAAACAAACAAAGTGAAAGGGTAAAGAAAGGAAGGAGGCAGGGCAGGGGACTCTCAGCTCGCACTTGGAGTTGTGGCTGGTGCGCCTCCCCCCTGCCTAGGTTGGGCTGGGCAGCTTTTGTTGGTCCTGAGCACCCCACCATGTGCCCGCTTGCTGCTTTTCAGAAGGCTGGCTCTTGATGGGGTCCTCAGCACTTCCACACCAGCTCCCAGGGAAGCGGGTTTCGGGGCAAGAGCAGGGCACAGTGAGGGCTAGGAGATGCCGCTCTGCATGGGACCCCAGGACTTATAGCTGGGGCCCCTGGGAGAGCATCGCTGGGAGCTGCTGGCCCAGTGCAGTTGATAGTTGCCGTGGTTCCAATTGTGGGAACTCATCTGTCCATGTCCACGCCTCGCAGCAGGGCCAAGGACGGACAGACACAGGAAGATGGGTGGAAGGATGACTGGAGAGATGGACAGACTCTACTCAACAAAAACTTTTGTATTTATTTTGTTCAGTTTCTCTGGGACTTGGCGCTTCCCCATTTCACTTATGAACAAACTGAGGCTCAGAGAGGCTCATTCGAGGTCAAGCCCCGAGTCACCAGGGGACATCACACTACGGTTATATACAATCATATACGTAGACCTTATGCTAAGAATCGAAGTCCAGTCTGGATCTCATGTGGTCCCCTCCCCGGCCCAATGGGAGATGCTACTGTCCTAACTTTACCAGAGAACTAGGTAAGTGGCCCAAGGTCACATAGCTAGTGAGTGACAAGCCCAGAACTCACTGACAACACTGTATCCACTGGATTTCTGTGGGAAGTTTTCTCCTATACAGATTGAACACCCCATTAAAATAACAATATAAATAATCTGTATGAAAGGCCTGTTCTGTTCTGTTCCTGTGCTCACTCCTAAGTCTGTAAAACTCTGAAAAACAAAGCATTTCACTGACCCCGATACAAGCTACGAAAACATCTCCCATTGTCTTTTCAGTGATGTGCTCCTAAGAGAAAAACTGATGTGCCAGCAAAGATTGGCCCCAAGGACAGAATCTATATGAAAGGACAAATGTTTAAAAAAAAAAAAAAAGAGGCTTCATAAGCAGAATACAAAATTGTATGTTCACTGTGATTCCCACTGAGTTTAAAATGCCCATGCATATAGACAAAGGCTAGAAGGGAAATGCAAAAATTAAATCAGTTCTATGGCAATGGGACAGTTTGTTTTCCTTTCTTAAAAATGTATTTGATATTTGTATCATATTTGTGCCTTAACAAAAAGACTTTGATGTCATGCACAGAGACTGAATGTGAAATACAAAAGATTTTCATGCAGTGTCATAAACCCAAGATGTAGCTGCTGAAGTCGCTGGGAGAATTAATTGTGGCTTGGTTGACCATGTTTGACCTTGACCAGTCTTGGTAATGGTCACCATAGAGATAGATAGGAAGAGGGGAGGGAGCCGCTTTGCCACTGGGCCGTTTTTTGGTTTTTTGTTTTTTTTTTTTGCTGATTGCTTGTTACTGTAACACTTTTAATGCAGACTATTCCCCACATCTCCATTTTTACAGGGCTTTGTCCTCAGGTCAGAATCAATTAAGTTCTGCTGAGTTCACTGTGGGGGGCCAAAACATGGTAGGACAGGGTCTCAGCAGAGTGAGAGCTCACACCCAGCTCAATCCTTCAGTGTTTGGAGCCTGTGGAGGGTGAAGTCTTTGTGTACCCCTCCTGCCACCACCTGCTCCCTTTGCTCCAAGGGGAAGGCCGCTAATGTTAGAGGCCCCCTCTCTGCATTGCATCATCCAGACCAGAGGTCCCCAGATGTTTTACACAGGGGGCCAGTTCACTGTCCCTCAGGCCGTTGGAGGGCGGGACTATAAAAAATACTATGAACAAATCCCTATGCACACTGCACATACCTTATTTTAAAGTAAAAAAACAAAACGGGAACAAATACAATATTTAAAATAAAGAACAAGTAAATTTAAATCAACAAACTGACCGGTATTTCAATGGGAACTATGGGTGTGGATGCATCCTGTGCTCCTCTCACTGACCACCAATGAAAGAGGTGCCCCTTCCGGAAGTGCTGCGGGGGCCAGATAAATGGCCTCAGGGGACCACGTGGGCCGTAGTTTGGGGACCCCTGATCCAGACAATGCCAAGCACAGGGCAGGTACTCGATATATATTTATCGACTATATCTCACTGCTACCTTGCAGCGAAGGCCTGCTGATCGGCTGCATGACCTTGGGCAAGTCCCCTGGACACTACCATCCATCATTTTCAATAAAGCTAGGTGATGAGGCCACCAGGGACAGTTTAGCGTCATATCCTTGCATCACTAAGCCTGGCATGGTGAACTGCTGTTTGGAGGGGTGGCACTCGGCCAAGGCCTGCTGAACTCTGACTTATTCTCGGAGGAGGCCCAACTCCTTGGTGGGCTTCTGGGACACTGTCCCGCCTGCTCAGCCCCTGACAGATTACACAGGGGACTGTTCAAAGAAGCTACTTCAGGGGCTGCACCACAAATCCAAACCACCTGTTCCCATGTTTGAGCTCAAAACGGCTTTCCTCCTCGGTGGACTACAGAGTAAAGAGAGGGCAGGCCCAGGGGTCCCGGGAGAGCTGTCCTCCCAAGACACTGACAGGTGGCAGCTGGCAATTAGGAAGCCTCTTCCAGAGGAACATGTTGTCTACTTACTCTGGTCTCTCTCTGTCTCTTAGACCCAAACTACTTCAAATTTTTTTTTTTTTTTTTTTTTTTTTTTTACAGGGACAGAGAGAGAGTCAGTGAGAGGGATAGATAGGGACAGACAGACAGGAATGGAGAGAGGTGAGAAGCATCAATCATCAGTTTTTCACTGCCGTTGTGACACCATAGTTGTTCATTGATTGATTGCTTTCTCACATGTGCCTTGACCACGGGCCTTCAGCAGATCGAGTAACCCCTTGCTGGAGCTACCTTGGGTCCAAGCTGATGAGCTTTTCCTCAAGCCAGATGGGCCCCACGCTCAAGCTGTTGAGCTCAGGTCTCGACCCTGGGTCTTCCGCATCCTAGTCCGATGCTCTATCCACTGCGCCACCGCCTGGTCAGGCCAAACTACTTCAAATTTAAAAAATAACAGATCCCAGAATGCTCCTCCTAAGTAAGTCCTCTCCAAATCTTGCTGAGGAATTCTTCAAGTTCCTCCGCCTCCTCCTTTACTTCCTTCTCCTCTTCTTCCTCCTTTTTCTTCGTCTTCTTTGCCACTAGATGAAAAGAACTATTAGAAAATGAAATGTGTACATGTACATTTTAGTCTTATTGCTGGATTATAGTACCAGCTCCTGGAGAACAAGGACTGTGTTTGACTTACTATACTCTTAGCCTAGGACATAACATTGACTATGGCATAGATGCTCAGTGTTAATTGAATGTAGTAAGCACCCACATTGAAATCTGCATTGTGCAGAATGGAAGAGTAAGTGGATGGATGAATGAATGGGTGTGTGGATGGGTGGATAAATGAATGGATCGACAGGCAAATGGATGGATGAACAAACAAGTAGATGAGCGAATGAATAAATGGATGAATAGATGGATGGATGATGGGTGGATGGATGGGTGAGGAATGGATGAATGTATATATGTATGTATGTATGTAAGGATGGATGGATGGATGGATGGATGGATGGATGGATGGATGGATGGGAGGGTAGATGGAAGGGTGGATGGATGGGTGGAAGGATGGATGGATGGGTAGAAGGATGGATGAGTGAATGGATGGATGGATGGATGGATGGAAGGATAGATGGGTGGGTAGAAGGATGGATGGGTGGATGGATGGATGGATGGATAGATGGATGGGTGGAAGGATGGATGGGTGGGTGGGTGGGTGGGTGGATGGGTGGATGGATGGATAGGTGAATGGATAGTAAGGTACTATGTCAGAAACAGATGCACAAATTGGAAAATTGGAAGAAAGTTTAATAAAGAACTATTTATAGAATGGTGGGCAAAGGATTAAAGAAAACAGCTGATTAAAGTTATAGGGCAAAGGGAAAAGAATGATCACCAGACTCAGAGTGCCGACAGCAGAGGAATCTGTGTCTCCCAGGAAAGGAAGCAGTCACAGCAGGGAGCAGGCTAGAGACCTTGACCTCAGCTCCTCTTGATGCATTATGGGTTGAATTATGTCGCCAAAAAGATGTGTTAAAATCCTAGCCTCCAGAACTACAGAATGTGACCTTATTTGGAGATAGGGTCATTATAGATGCAATTAATTAAAATGAGGTTCTACTGGAGTAGAACAGGTCCTTAATCCAATATGAAGGTATCCTTATAAGAGAAAAGAATGCCACGTGAAGACAAAGGCATAGGGAGAAGATGGACCTGTGACGACACAGGCAGAGATTGAAATGATGCATCTACACGTAAATGGGGCAAAAAAAAAAAAAAAAAGAGAGAGAGAGAGAAAGGAAAAGAAATCTGGAGAGTTACTCAGTAGCCACCATGAAGGCCAGTTTATTTTAGGGATGAGGAAGTCCAGGATTGAATGGAGTAGCTATCTAAAGTCACCTGGCAGTAAGTGGCAGAGCCAGAGCTAGAAACTCCTCTTGGAGTTTCTACACCCCATTGTCTCCCAGCCCTGGTAGCACCCGGGCCCAGGCAGAGTGTAGGTGGATAGAATGCTCTCTCCATGCCATGCCACAGGCATGCCAGGTACAGGAGGAAGGCTGGTACCAAAAGGCTGCCATCTGCAGCACCCGTCTGGCCTCCTTGACATCTGGTATTCCCATGAGTGTGTTGGGTCAGCAGGATGACCTTCCCTAAAGGCCATACCAATGCTGCGCAGGCCTCCAGCTTGAGCTTCACAGGGACCATGACTGGTTAAAAGCCTCCTACATGGGCTGGCAGAGTGGCTGCCCACTGACTTCCAGTTCAGAAAATGGCATCTGAGGTGGGGTGGGGGTGGAAAGGAATGGACAAAGGACAAGAAGACACAGTTATGCCTGACCGGGCGGTGGCGCAGTGGATAGAGCGTCAGACTGGGATGCGGAAGACCCAGGTTCGAGACCTGGATCTTGCCAGCTTGAGCATGGGCCCATCTGGCTTGAGCAAAAACTCGCCAGCTTGGACCCAAGGTCGCTGGCTCCAGCAAGGGGTTGCTCTGTCTGCTGAAGGCTCGCGGTCAAGGCACATGTGAGAAAGCAATCAATGAACAACTATGGTGTCGCAACGGCAATGAAAAACTAATGATTGATGCTTCTCACCTCTCTCCATTCCTGTCTGTCTGTACCTATCTATCCCTCTCTCTGACTCTCTCTCTGTCCCTGAGAAAGAAAAAAAAAAAAGAAGAAGAAGACACGGTTACAATCTTGGGCTGCCAAGAGGACTGGTATGACAACAGCCAAGGAGATTCTAAGGAATGAAGCTGTCACCCAGAGAAACCCCCTTGTCCAAGCAAGGCCTTCTCATGCACTCTGCCCCAGCGTCAGCCACTGTCTGCCCCTTACTTCTGTCCCTACCACCCCTACCTGGTTGCAGGGCCTGGTACATTCCAGAAAAACTAGGAGCACACAGCTTCTAATCTCTCAATATTTACTGTCTCTGCAAACCAATAAGGCTGCAACCTTCAAAGAATGCTGATGAGATCAATGGCCTCTGAGGGGGACTTTGAAACAGAATAGGTGTGGGGAAAAGGACAGTGAGGTCAGTGGGGAGATCCGGAGAGAGGTGCCCGCCCTGCAGGTGGATGGGCCCCATTACTGAGCAGCAGGTGGATGGCTTCAGAAGCGGGCTTCGACAAGAGCCCGGAAAGAGGCCCCAGTGCTCACAAGCACATCCCCCCCGCCCCCTGCCCAAACTAAGAATTGTGCTTACGCAATGGAGGTCTGTTCAACAGTCATGGGTTTCATGGATTTTTCTGAACTTTAGACAAGATTCTGGATTTCTTTTCCCTGAGTATCATTTCATAGTTCATTTCAGTTGCTAAGTAAGGAGCTGTTGCAGCTCTTAAGGGCTCGCTTTGCACACCCAAGACGGGGGACTGGGACCCAGTGCCAGGAAATTCAGAGATCTGGGTTTCGTCTCGGTTCTGCCACTAAGTAATTGGGAGCTCTAAGATAATGTGAATTAACTGGTCTGAGTTCAGTTTCCTTATCTAAAAATGGGTCTACACTGTGCATTGCCTCAGAGGCAGCGGTGGGATTCAACCGGTTCACACCAGTTCAGCAGAACCGATACCTATTTTTTTTTGTTGAGTTTGGTGAACTGGTTGTTAAAATGGCACTTGTCATCAGGGTTCTCTCTAAGGTGGGTGCCCGAGCAGCTGCCCAATGTGGAAATCACAAACTGGCATTCTTTACTCTTATTTAACGTTCATCTGTGCAGCGGCGCGTTCTAAGCATCCATAGTCATGTTCGTTCCATCCATAGGTGAAAAAAATTGGAAGTGAGGACACCAATCAAGAAGTAATATGGAAATATCTTAAACAACAGTTTTATTGTGTTTTTTGTCAAGTATTATTTAATATGTTTCATTAATATTTTAAAACTCTTTCTTATAACACAATCTAGTTTTGTGTGCCTCTTTTATTATTGTTATTTAAGTATTAAATGCATGAAATAATAAACTATCTTTCAGTATATCATTTTTTTATACTTAAAACAGTCATTAGGGCAGAGAACTGGTTGCTCAATTATTTGAATCCCACCACTGCTCAGATGTCCCCATTAGTTAGTGATAGAGATAAATGAGGATTGATGGGAAGGAAGATCAGAAGACACACATCTTGCATGCAGATACAGCCAAATGAATGATGTGAATGGAATGAATGTAACATGTGAATTATAGCTCTCTCTCCACATATGAACTATGGTTCGTGTTTTTACTTCTACCTCCCTCTTCAGCCCCCCATCTCTCATCTCATGCTTTCTATACAAAGCAGCTCATGTCATCAGCAGCCCCTTTAGTCAAGAGGACACAGAGGGGCAGACTGGTTAAGTTACTTGCTTATGACAGAACAGAACTGGAGTCCAGGTGTGCTGAGCTCTACTCCAGCCCCTGTCGGTAGTCAGCTGTCTTTAGAATGCAAGCTTCAGATTCCTTTTCTTAGCATAAACACCGTTCCCAATTGCTACTGCACATTTAATGACCATACACTACTCTTGTAAATTATTTCTCTTTTGTAACATGGATTAAAGCGTGCAATTTTCAAATCTATTCCAGAGTCATCTCGTTCATCCTTCAGTAATGATGTAGGGGGTGCATTTTGCCATCGACATTAGCTATAATTTTGAAATATTTATGCACTGATAGGGTCAGAGGATTGTCAAAAAATCAATTTTACAGATAATAAATCTCCTGTCGTCTGACCAGGCAGTGGCGCAGTGGATAGAGCATTGGACTGGGACGCGGAGGACCCAGGTTCGAGACCCCGAGGTCGCCAGCTTGAGTGCTGGCTCGTCTGGTTTGAGCAAGGCTCACCAGCTTGAGCCCAAGGTCGCTGGCTTGAGCAAGGGATCACCTGCCCTGCTGTAGCCCCCCCAGTCAAGGCACATATGAGAAAGCAATCAATGAACAATTAAGGTGCTGCAAAGAAGAATTAATGCTTCGCATTTCTCTCCCTTCCTGTCTGTCTGTCCCTATCTATCCCTCTCTCTGTCACACACACACACACACACACACACACACACACACACACACACACACAAATAAATAAATAAATAAGTAAATCTCCTTTCTCCTCACACAAGAAGGGGCATGGATTCGCTATGGAGAAAATAAAACAGAAGAAGACTCCATTGGAGTCATATCAGAGAGCTCTCAGCTCCTATATCTAATCCATCAGTGCCTCTGGAGCTCTCCTGTCCCTTCCCTTCCTGTCTGCCACCATGGCCACTACCCTTGCTCAGCCTCCTCAGCAACTCTGGAGTTTTCTGCGAAAGCTCCTTACCTCAGCTCTCCTAACCCATCCTTCACATCATAGGCAGAGGGATCCTTCTAGAAAATCCCACTAAATCAGTCCCTCGCTTAAAAGTTTCCTATGATTGAGACAGAAGGGGGCTATCAGAGCAGCGGGAGAGGGAAGGGGAGTTAGCTGCTGTGTAATGGGTACACAGTTCCAGTTTGGGAAGATGCAAAGCTCTGGAGATGGATGTTGGTGGTTGGTGCACAATGACGTGAATGTAGTTAATGCTGCTGGACTGTATGCTTAAAAACAGTTAAAACTGTCAATTTGATGTCTGTTTAATCACAATAAAAATTAAAGAATATCTGTTGATTTCTAATGGTTTCAGGAGACAGTACCCATTTCTCAGAAGACATTCAAGGCTCCTCAAATTATCTTTCCACTCTTGCCCCAGCAACACACACACACACACACCATGTCCTGCCCACTTGTTGCCTTGGATTCCAATGACTATGGAGCCAATGCAGGGTCCAGGGTCCTGGGTCCAATATCTGGTGCCCATGGAGTCAGTGAAGCCGGACTGATGTCTGGGGTTCAGTGGCAGAAGCAACAGGGACCTATCGGTCTGGCGAGTCTGCGGTGTGGTTTTGGCCTTGGTTCTGGCGACACCCCCTCCCCAGTGCCTGCCTAGTTTCTCAGTCTAGTTCACCAGCGTTCCTCACAATCGGTAAGAGGTAAAGAGTCTATTTCTGTTACTTGAAAATAAGAACTCTGCTAGAGAGATTAACCTTGACCAAGCTGGGTCCCTGGTCTTCAGGACGGGGAAGGGAAACAGGCATTTTCTGAGCACCTACTAGCTAATGTGGTTCCATGTGTTTTTATACAGAGAAACACTGAGGACCCATCCGGCTCCCCTGTGAGAGTGCAGAGGCTGCTGAATCCTCATTACACCTAAACTGAGCTCCAGATTCAGCCCTTGAGCCCCCGGTCCTTTGGGGGCTGTCTGGGTGGTGGCCAAAACTCTCTATCAAAGACCCAAGATGACCTACTTTGGCCTGCTGAACTAAGCTCTGATTTCGCCAACATCCTGTATGTTTTCTGTATTTTTTTTAACCTCTCTTATTTGGTCTCATGTTCTAAATCCACTGGCTAGAGAAGTGACAAGTTGCTGTCCTTCCCCCTTTATTTCAGGAAACTGGTTTGACAGCTGCAGCAGCTGGTGCTACTGGGTTTGTTTGGACACATTTTGGCAATTCACTCCCGTCTGATCCTTCAAGTGGTGCTGGGGTCAGCAGTCTGGCTGGCCGCGTGTCTGAGTTTCAGATCCAGGATCAAGAACAGTGGCCAGGGATCATTTGTTCATTAACACTGATTAGAATCATCACTGTCCCCAGGCACCACATGGCATATTAATAGCTGAGCAGGGCAATATTGTCTCCTTTCTCCCAGGGGTGGCCTTTGATGAAACATGCTTTTATTTATTCTGTTCAAAGGCATGAGGTCCCCAATTTTTTTTACTAGGGCTTATCCTGGGTTTAAGGGAATCCAGAAGAGAAATTGTTTAAATGAATCAGGGGATTGTTCATATTCACTAGGGTTCTTTCCTCTGCAAAAGCTTACTTCACCGAGTTCTCTTAATTACCAGGCCCCTGGTAATTAGAGTGTGTTTACAGAGCTGGACTAGACAGAGCAGAAGGAGGGCCTGGAGTCACAGGTGCCTCCAGTTGGGTACTGGCCTCAGGCCAGAGCCTAAAGCCATTCCGAGCAGCAGCCTAGGTTCACTCTGTCCCGTGGCCATTGTGTGCTTGCCCCTCAGTCCTCCACCCACCCTTTGTTCATCTGTCCATTCAGTTATCCATGTCTTGGCACCAAGTTTATCCCTCAAGCACTCCACTAGACACTGGGGCTACCCAGGCAAATGGAGGCACAGCTTCACCTTCTTGGTGGCTTTAACCTGTGGGAGAGCAGACCCAGGAGAACTGATGTCACGTGCTTCCTGCTGAGAGGTGGGGGTGGTGCACAGGACAGAAGGAGTTCATCTTGCTGGGAGGGGTGGGGAGCCTGAGGACAGCCCCAGGGGACAGTGTGGTTTCTTCTGAGTCTCTGGAGATGCGTCATCAACCAGGTAAAGATGAAGGAGGAGAGGACCATGGGAGGGCTGAAACACAGGAGACAGAGGGATAAGCCATCAGATAAGACAGGAGGTGGGTGGGGCTGAGATCCCTGGGGGCTTATGCGTCACCTCAACAATTCTGAGTCGATTCTATCTAAGCACGTATGTAGCAGTGGTCAAAGCACTTTATCAGTATTAGTTTACTAACTCTGCATAACAGGCTCATGAGAGAGTTATTATTATAATCACCATCCCTGTTTTACAAGTGGGGAAACTGAGGCACAAGGTAGTTAGGTAAACTGCCCAGGATGACGTCGGAATTTGAACTCAGGCCACCTGGCTTCCGAGTCCAACCAATATGTTGAGCTGCAGTTAAATGCAGCTGCAGGGTTTTAAGCAGGAAGGGGATGCCAAGCTCAGACTTGTAATTTTTCCAAGGTCGTGTCTGCTGAAGGGACCAGAAGGTTCATGTCATGTCTCCCCAGTGAGGCCTGTACTTGTCAAGCTGCCCATGTAGCTGAGCCGTTGAAGGCAGAAGGAGCTGGAGAGACAGAAGAGACTACACCTCTGGACAACGGATGCCTGGCCCACCTTGGATGGTCTGCCTTCTGGCCCATTGAGCCTATTGTCCTGAGCCACCTTCTCATGGCTCAGCCCTGCCCCAGGCAGACTTCTACATAAGGAGGAACAACTGAGGCCTTCCTGCCCTTCCTCGGGCCTCCGCCAGGGCAGCGGGAAAGATGGAGATGCAGACCATTGTCATCTTGCAGGCTCTTCCCTTTCCTACCATGACCCCCTCTTCTCCATCACCTCCTGAGGCCTGACTTCTCCGCTGCTCCAGCCCACCCTCACATCTTCCTTCTCTAAATTCCCAGAGCCCTGATTGTGAGAGCAGAACAATCAATTCTGTGTGCATTGTTCTTGAACTGTTCTGTGTTCATTCATCCGTTTAACTCTCCTGAATTGTCTGCAGATGAGTCATAATTGGGGGGAAGGTTGAGGATTTGTTGCTTTATGTATCAATTTTTTCTTTTAATCCCAATACTCTGGGCATCAAAAAGTAGATATGTATGTATATATACACGGTATATAAGTGACTTCTCCAACAGCAATGAAAAGAGAACATAATGAACTTTTTTTTGTGATGATTAAGGCACATCAATACCCAGGCCCTGTCTGAAACATGGAGTTCATGTGCCTTTTCACTAAATATGCCAGCCTCTTGGGCTTTTTGGTTAGCTGTGGATTTATGGTCTCCACCCTGTCAACTGATTGCCTTGCCCAGACCTTGTAAATAGATAGGATCCCAGGTCAGCCGGGGGGACAGGCCTGGGCTGGCCGATAAACCTAGCTCTTCCTCAACATTGAATCATCTGGTGGAATGTAGAGTGGATGTCAGAGAGATTCCTTCCCAAGAGCAATTCTCTTCAACTTTCCAAACAACCACTTCTGGACCACGGAGAGCTCAGGAAGCAGGTGGTGGAGAACTGAGAAGAAAGGGAGACCTTCCCATCTCTTCCCCGAGCTCTGGGTTAGGCGCTGGCCACAGGGCTCGCCATCAAGCTCCTTGTAGGCACAGACCAAACCATTTGCGGATTCCCAGCCCCTAGGACACTCTCTGGCACACAGTAGACCCATGAATATTTTGTTTAATGAACTGACTGGAAATTCAGCTGGAGTTGGGGGTTGGGAGCACTCCTTTGGGTACACTGTAGATGAACATTAGTGCAAGAAACAGGACATTTGTCTTACTGCTCAGGGACGGGCCATGCTCATTTCAAGGATGGTAGTGTGCTTGTCATAGCAGATGCAATCTTGTGCACACAGGATACCTGAGGAATAGATAGCTCTACTTGTGTGCTTTCCTTTGTGAATTTATAACTGTTCTAGTGATTCTGCGTATGGTTGGGCACAAAGTAAGCACTCATTGCAAACCATTGGGTATTAGAAATGTCCCCTGGATGGCCTGGATTCTCTCTCAAAACAAACGCTCACTAAATGCCTTCTACGGGCCAATCAGAATCACCAGGGACATGAGGACAGATGAAGCTCTGCTCACTAGAAGGTCACAGTCCAATGGGGGTGCTGGTGGAGGAGGGTAGAGACAGACTATAAAGAATTAAAGAAAACACAAAGGATGAGGAGATACCCTCTCCTTGCAGATACGACAAGAGTTAAAACTTTCATATGAAAATAAAATCCGCATTGACTCACTGCTCACTGGCAGATGTAAACTTAGCCACCCACCAGCCTCAAATAACCAAACATTGTTCTCTGGCCAGCAAACACTAGAGCCTCCATCTTTCAAGGAATGTACCAGAATCCTGTCTATTGTACTAGGAGATTGAAATCAGACAGACCTGGTTTTGAATCTTAGCTCTGTAGCTTACCAGTGCAGACGGGTAATTCAACTTACCAGGGTTCAGTCTACTCCACTGTACAGTGTGATCATCATACCTAACTTGTTGAGAGGCACTAGGAATACAAGATTAAAAAGGAAACCCTTACCCCCAGGAAGCTCACAGTCTGGCAGGGGAGAGAGGAGAGAATGACATATCACGGACATACACTTAAAGCTATTAAGCCTGACCCATGGCAGTGTAATGGATAAAGTGTTGACCTGGAATGCTGAGGTCATCAGTTCAAAATCCTGGGCTTGCCCAGTCATGGCACAAATGAGAAGCCACTTCTATAAGTTCATGCTTCCCTCTCCTCTCCCTACTTCTCGCTCACTCTCTTCTCGCTGAAACAAATCAATAAATTTATAATTTTTTTTTTTTTTACACAGGAAGAGAGAGTCAGACAGAGGGATAGATAGGGACAGACAGACAGGAATGGAGAGAGGTGAGAAGCATCAATCATTAGTTTTTCATTGTCATTACGACACCTTAGTTGTTCATAGATTGCTTTCTCACATGTGCCTTGACCGCGGGCCTTCAGCAGAATGAGCATCCCCTTGCTGGAGCCAGCAACCTTGGGTCCAAGCTGGCAAGCTTTTGCTCAAGCCAGATGGGCCTGTGCTCAAGCTGGCGAGCTCGGGGTCTCGAACCTGGGTCTTCTGCATCCCAGTCCGACGCTCTATCCACTGCTATACCGCCTGGTCAGGCCAAATCAGTAAATTTAAATAAATAAAGCTATTAAAAGATATGTTGGCATGCCCTGGCCAGATAGCTCAGTTGGCTAGAGCATCATATTGAAGCACAGAGGTTGCTGGTTTGATCCCTGGTTAGGGCACATATAGGAACACATGAATGTTCTTATCTCTTTCTCATTCTCTCCCTTCCTTTCTCTAAAATCAATAAAATAAATATTTTTCTTAAAAAAGAAAAAGATATGTTGGCTTGGACTATGGTGGCACAGTGGATGAAGCGTTGACCTGGGACGCTGAGGTCGCCATTTCAAAACTCTGGGTTTGCCTGGTCAAGGCACATATGGGAGTTGATGCTTCCTGCTCCTCCTCCCTTCTCTCTCTCTCTCTACCCCCTCTCCAAAATGAATAAATAATAAAATCATAAAATAAAAAAGATACTGTATTTTTTGCTCCATAAGATGTACTTCACCCCCCCCCAAAAGTGGAGGGGAAAATGCCCATGAGTCTTATGGAGCAAAAATACAGTCTTTTATTAAATATTTTAACACACCATTTGGTTCAGAATATTTTTTTCTTATTTTCCTCTTTAAAACCCTAGGTGTGTCTTATAGTCAGGTGTGTCTTATGGAGTGAAAAATATGGTATGCTGTTTATTGAATGAAACAAACTTAAAATACACTTACAGTATTAGTTAAGGTTCTCTAGAGCAACAGAATAGTTAGACAGATAGATATCTAGATAGACATGTAGATAGATAAATAGATAGATAAGTGATTCTTAACCAGGGTTCTATCAAACCCTAGGGGTTCGATGAGTCAGTCTCAGGGGTTCGGAGAAACCTCTGCCGCGGAGGCCAGAATAAAGTAATACCGTAATTTGTTGTGAGTTCATGCATTTTGTTGGTTTTGTTCTTTGAGCAAGGTGATGTTCATGCACGGCTCATTTTGTGCACCAGTCAAAAAACATATACCTATGTCTTGAATTTGGGAAAAAAATCATATTTTATTTATCACTAAAGAAGGATTTGGTGAATGCGCATATGAAACTGGTGAGTTCGGTACCTCAAAAAAGGTTAATAACCACTGAGATAGATAGATATTGTAAGGAATTAGCAAATCAAAAATTGGAAGATGAGTCTGCAGGCTGGAGACCTAAGAGGACCTGATGTTTCCATTTGAGTCTGGAGGCTGTCTGTTATAGACCCTGAAGAGCTCAAGTGGCAGATGAAGCCCAAAGGCCATCTACAGGAGAATTCTCTTTTGCTTGGGTGGGGGGGACCTGTCTTTTTGTTCTTTTCTGGCCTTCATCTGGTTGGATGTGGACCACCCATGTTTTGGAGGGCTATTCATTTACTCAAAGTCCACCAATTTAAATGTTTATCTCTCCCCAAAACCCTCTCACACAAACACCCAGAATAATGTTTGATCAAATACTTGGCACGCTGTGGCCCAACCAAGTTGGCACGTAAAATTAATCAGCCCGGCCTGTGGTGGTGCAGTAGATAAAGCATCAACCTGGAACACTGAGGTTGCTGGTTAGAACCCTGGCCTTGCCTGGTCAAGGCACATATGGGAGCTGATGCTTCCTGCTCCTTGGCCCTCCCATCACTCTAAAATGAATAAATAAAATTTAAAAAATTAATCATCACACTGAACAATTTGAAGAATGAAATCTCACGCAAGGAACACCACTTCTATATGTCCGAATGAAAAAAGGCTACATCTAGAACAGTGGTTCTTTACCTGGGTTCTATTGAACCCTAGGGGTTCGATGAATCGGTCTCAGGGGTTTGGAGAAGCCTCTGCCGTGGAGGCCAGAATAAAGTAATACTGTAATTTGTTGTGAGTTCATGCACTTTGTTGATTTTGTTCTTTGAGCAAGGTGATGTTCATGCACAGCTCATTTTGTGCACCAGTCAAAAAACATATACCTATGTCTTGAATTTGGAAAAAAAATCATATTTTATTTATCACTAAAGAAGGGTTCGGTGAATGCGCATATGAAACTGGTGGGTTTGGTACCTCAAAAAAGGTTAAGAACCACTGATCTAGTAGGATGGTCACAGAAACACTAACAGCAGTCACCTCTCAGAGACAGGCTTTCAGGTTCTTTCCACTAACCTTTGTACATTTGTGAATTGTTTCATTTTTCTGTATACTGAGTGACGTTTCACTTTCTATCACCATCATCCTCATCTTCATCATCACTATCATCTTTACAAAGGAAAACAAGCTTTTAAAAAGTACTCTATTGCCTGCATATAGCAAATGCTGGAGAACTGTCAGAACACTAGGGATCTTCCCTGAGAGGCTGGCTGACCAAAAGCTGGTGCAGAAAGCCTGAAGTTCTACAGGTGAAGTTTTAGTCTTTAAGTGTGAGAGCTTTCTGCCTGACCTGTGATGGTGCAGTGGATAAAGTGTTGAGCTGGAATGCTGAGGTCGTGGGTTTGAAACCCTGGGCTTCCCTGGTCAAGGCACATATGGGGGTTGATGCTTTCTGCTCCTCCTCCTTTCTCTCTCTATCTCTTTCTTTCTCCCCCCTCTCCCCTCTCTCTAAAAATAAATGAATAAAATCTTTAAAAAATCTGAACTTTCTTTCCTCTTAAAATGCAAAATCGTGGCAGAAGAAATATTGCTTTGAAGACTTGTTTGCTTTTTTAAGAATGGAATCATTAGACTTGATTTTTTTCCTGTAAGCATACAGTGAGAACTGAAGAACGACGTGTGGCTGAGGGATGTCCAGGAATGAGACCACCGCGGGCACAGAGGGCTCCTACACATGGTGACAACCAGCCTCACCCACTGCAGGCCTAAGGGGAGACAAATGTAGGGCAGAGTCTGGCCCTAAGCCAGGGAATGTACAGGATGGTGTTCCTGACCAGGTTCTCTTGAGCTCCCCACCCGTCCAGGGAATGGATGATATGGGAATTCATGGTAAAGAGTCCCACTCAGATGTCCGTGTGTCAGGAAAAGGTCTGCCATATGGCAGGAGAGGAGGAAGCTTCTTTTCGATGACCTGCTACTCTGGTCAAATAAACCACTGAAAGAGTTCACGAGAGTAAACTCAACCAGGAGGACTCATTCATTCTGCAATACACGTTGAAGGAGGCCATTCTTCAGACCATTAGCTCCACTAATCACAGCGACTCAGGAGGTGAGCCTTCCCCAACGTTTTACAAGGCTCCAATGCCTCCTGCAGCACCACGGGCATCCCTCTCCCTTGCTTGGCACCCCGCCTCCACCCCACGCAGAAAGAAAGAAGGAAACAACCAATGTTTACGGAACACTTGCTATTGGCCCAGCATTTTCCTGTGTGATAGATAGCTTCTCGACCCTTTGGGGTAGGGATCATTGTAGGTTAGAAAATAGAGGTTCAGAGAGGATCACAGCACCTAAGCTCAAATTGCAGATGAAACCGGCTTCAAGTGCATTGTGCTCCCTCCTGCTGAAGCAGCTTCTTCTCACCAAGTAAATTAGAAAACATTACAAGAACATCAAACAAATAAAATAATAACTTCTCAGTACTTTCTGCTAGCTGTCTGTTCTCTAGAGTTTTTCACCGCATGCAGGATGTGGATGTTTAACATGCTTCATAATGACCAGGATGGAACCAGAGACTAGTCTGGTCTTCCTGAGAGATCCAATGACTGCCAGCAAAGATCTGGTGGTGGGCTTCAGTGCAGAGACCCTGCACACAGGTTTACACTGGGGCTCTGCCATTCACTAGTTGTGTGATTCTGCACATGATACCGAACCTCCCTGTGCCTCAGTTTTCTGGTCTGTGAAATGGGGATGATGATCATAATGGTACCATCAGGCAAATTAAATGAGTCAATATGCACTTGCAAAAGACTTGAAATAGTGTTTGACACACATTGTCACTCAATAAATGTTAGCCTTTATGTGTCCAGGGACTTCCTGGAGCTTTAATTTTTTTTCAGCCTGAGTCCTTTCAGGTGCCAAGGAATTCAGGCATGAGCTCATCCCTCTGGTCCCTCATAAAATACTTAACAATCTCATAGTGTGCCATTGTTTCAAAGCAGTTTTCAACCATGACTCCAGATGATCATAACTATATGAGTTGGTGCTCAATAAATATTTGATGATTGAAATGAAAGCAGAAATTTTAGAGACTGTGTTACAGAGAGCAGTAAAATCTGGCCCAAGATCACCTGGGGAAATGGCAGTACCACCTGGACTTTCTGACAAAGAATTAGTGTGCTTGCCCCCTCCCTGTCTCCCTACCACAGGCGTTCAGTTCCCTGACAGTACCCCCTCAAGAGTCACCACCCCTTCATCTACTTCCACAGGTCTTTCTTCTGCCTGAGCTGTCTCTAGTTCTGGCAAGCTCAAAATTCATTGGGTCATACAGAAAGCATTTTATCTGACCTTCCACATGCAAATTCTTTCCAACGGGATTTCTTGGTGTCCAGCTCCACCCCGACCCACATGGTCATAAACACTCGTGTGTCGGCAGCCTGGCCCCAGGGATTCCAGAAATAACAGTAGGGCCCTCCATTAGAATGCTGGAACATAGTAAGGCATTTCTGCATTAAGACACAGGCCCTTTCCAGCCAGGGTGGCTCCTGTCTGTCAAAGCACAAAGCAACCTTTACAAGTTGGGACAGGGAGGGGCGGGTGGGAGGGAGTGGAGATTTCTGGAAAGTGGGCACCTCCTGCTATCTGTCTGCACCCTCAAAGCTTCCGTGCTAGCGCCTCTCCAGATGTGCTCTGGTCCCCACTTAGAATCTGCAGCTCTTTCTCGGCTGTGGCAGTCTTTGCTTTCAGTGATCTGTTCTTCCTTGGATGTGCTGGAACTGGAATCATGGCAGTGTGAGCCCAGATGGCAACTTTCACCTTACGATGACACAAAGTCCACTTTCCAGACACCCAGGACAGCCACCTTACTTGGAGTAGAACCCTGGGGAAGTGACAGGAGAGAAGCAACTGGTTGGAGGGAAGTGTCTAGTTTAGAGGGAAAGGAAGGTGCCAGTGATGATGAGCCTAGTAAAAGGCACCTGGGCAATCTTTCTCACTTAGGAAAGGTATTCATGACGAGAAAGCCAGAAGTCAACATCTAGAGAAGTTTAGCTTTTCAAATGTCCTCTCAAAAATAATACCAGAAAATAAAGTGTGTACACATAAGACAATGATGTGAAAAACTTGTTGTTGGGCAGATAAAATATATTATGCTCACTTTGTTAAAGATGGCGCTGCCCACATGGAAGTTCGTTGATATTAATGTGTGTTCTGGAACAGGCTGTGAGCAGGCCGGGTCGTTATAGCCTAAGGCTTAGTTTAAGAGTAAGCTCTTCCCCACACCCTTGACTGATTGGATGATGTAGGGTGGTGCACTCTTCTGAGGAATCCCATTATACAGAGACTTCCTTGTTTGTATAATTAGATTAAAGGTTTTGAGTCTATGCTATAAAGTGGGAGAGAGCAGTAGCTTGATCTCTCTCTTGGTTCCTGGGTTCCTGAGGTTAGTATTAGAGAGGAGAGCAGAGTAAGGCCACATGGAGGCCAGGAGAAGCAGCCAAGATGGCAGAGTGCTGAGGAAGAGTTTGTGCAGGAGGAGATGGGAAACAGAGGTGAATAAAGTCTGGTGAGCTGGAAAGCTTTGATGCTAGGAAACTCGGATAAGTCAGTAGCTTTGTGAGCACTGAATGAGTGGGTTTTGGAGCCCAGTGTGTGTTTTTGCTTGCCCGCCGGGTGCAAGCTAGAATTAAAGCTGATGGCTCACCAGTTCTTGGCTCCTGTGTTTCATTACCGACTGTTCTAATCAAATGCGAACCTGCACGACCCAGGCGGCTGTGATGGTGGCCTCGGCTACTGACTTTACACTCGTATTTAAATGTATAACCAGGAAAGGCGGGAAACATAAAAACAGTTGCTTTTAGGGTGTGGAAGTGGGAATTAATGGGTGTTTTTCTACAAATTCTCTTTAATGTTATTTTTCGTTTTAAAGAAAATCGTGATTATCTGGCATTGCCGGAGAGAGCTGCCTGGACTTTTTGGGGTGTTTTACATGGGAATTTCAGGTTTTAGGTGCCGGTCTGAAAACTTGAATTTATAATGTAAAAGCCGCACATAGGCCACTTTCTCCAGGAGCTATTTCCTCTTTAATGGGGATGGGATGATTTCTAATTCGCAGCCCCAATCACAACGTCATTAAAGGCTGGTTTCAGAGTACTGAGCTCCAAACCTTTGTCACGACTAGGAAGGTGGAGGAAAGAAAGGCGCTTGTGCAACGAAACAGCCGATTGTGTCACCCTCGTGGACCGGGCCTCCCCAGGGCCGACTAGAGTTGCAGCTGCATTAGTCTACAAGATGCAATGCACCATCTGCACCACTCCTGCAGCAGGACACGCAGCCACCGCAGGCGAGGTCGTGCGAGCCTCCAGCTCCCGTGCCGCACCCACAAGTGCTGTGGATGGTGGGGAGGATGAGGGGAGTCTGTAACAGCATCGCAATGGCAACAGTGACGTTCTTTTACCCTGGATCTAATTGGAGGAAACCCCGTGGCCAAAGCCGCAGCCTGCCGGCCAACCGAACTTGCCCAAGCCGACCCACCCTCCTAGCCTCCGCTTCCCCGCCCGCCCCGCCCCTTTTGCCCCCTTCCGCGCGCTCAGGCCTCACTGGCCAGCGGCGGGGCAGGAGGCGGGACTATGTGGGGCACCTCGGCCTGTCACTGGGCGACGGGCGCGAGGGCAGCCGCGCGGAGGCCCGCCCCTCGGCTCCGTGGTAGGCTGAGACGGGAGGGTCCTCCGCTAAAGCCAAAAGCGGATCAAAGTGGTGGGACTCGTGCCGCGGCCGCGGAGACGTGAAGGTGAGCGCGGGGGTATCTCCGCTGCCCTTGTCGTGCCTGGCCCGGCCTGCGGGGAGGTTAGGGCGGGAAGGGCGGGAGTCCTGGGGCGGCCGGCCTCGACGCCGCTCCCCGTAGGGACGGCTCCGGCGGGAAGGTGCGGGCCAACGGCCGCTTCCATCTTGGGCCGGGCAGGGCAGGGCGTGAGCGGCCCGTCCTTCTCCTCCTTTCTCTCCCGCCTCCGGCAGGAGCCCCTCGGCGTCCTGGGCGCCCCGCGGGGAGCTTGGGCGGGGGTCAGAAATCCAGCCGGGCCGCGCGTGCGGGGCAGACAAAAGGGGCGGCGGCGGCGGCGGGCGCATTGTCTGACGGTGCCGCCTCCGCCTCTCCGCCGCCCGCGCCCGCAGGCCCTCCGCACGCTCCCTCCGATCCTGCTCGGTGCTCGCCCTCGCTGTCCCCGCCGGCCGTCCCCATGGAGAAGACGGAGCTGATCCAGAAGGCGAAGCTGGCCGAGCAGGCCGAGCGCTACGACGACATGGCCACCTGCATGAAGGCCGTGACCGAGCAGGGCGCCGAGCTGTCCAACGAGGAGCGCAACCTGCTCTCGGTGGCCTATAAGAACGTGGTCGGCGGCCGCCGGTCCGCCTGGAGGGTCATCTCTAGCATCGAGCAGAAGACCGACACCTCCGACAAGAAGTTGCAGCTGATCAAGGACTATCGGGAGAAAGTGGAATCCGAACTGAGGTCCATCTGCACCACGGTCCTGGTGAGTCGTCGGGGAGATAAGGGGGGCGGGACGGGACACGGGGCGCCCGGGCTCTTGTGCGAGGTTTTTTTATTGAGAAGTTCACGGACACGGGAAAGAAATGCGGGTCGGGGCTTCCCTTACGCGTTCATCGTGGTGTGTAGAGGGTTTGGGACAGTGGCCTTGACCTCCTTAATGTGTTATTTCAGTTGAGACTCGAGAAAGCTGCTTTTCCAGGGTAAGTAGATCTTTTACCAGGTTGCCGCCAGCACCGCATAACTTTGAAACATCCAGGTGGGTTTGCACCATACGTAAAGTCGTTGTTGAGCTTACCGGGGCTATTTGGCAACCCTTTCAGTGTGTTGAATCAATCAGTTCTGGGCTCTAGGCTTGGGTTGAGAGAAGGTGCAGGTAGCATTTCCGTAGACACGACGTATGTATTAGGGTTCCCTCCCAAATCTGGCAATGCAGATTTACTTTGAAAATCTGAACAGACAACATTTTCAGGTAATACTTATCTGTTGACCTTTTTGCCCTGTTCAAAAGAGAAAAAGTCCTGTAAATGTGAAAAAGGCATAGCTTAATCTATGGAGAACAGAATACCCAGGAAAGTTTCAGGATTAAATAACATTTCCTTGCTGTTGTGTGGCTGCACATAAACACTAATGTGTTGGACAGAACTCTTGGGCATGGAGCAAGGAAGGCTCTCCAGGTTTTGAACTGTCCAGGCTTAACGGTGGCGCCTGGGTGGAGGAGGTGTTTGCTGTGATTCACCCTTACGGGTGCAGTGAATATTTTTAGCTTTGTCATAGCCCGGGTCTTTTGGTTAAAGATAAGTTTTAAAAATTTTAAACACTAACCTGATATCCTGGAGTGTTTTTAAGTGTTTTAATACAGGGAGTCATTTCTACGGATGAAATGTGACTGTTGTCTCTTTTAAGTGCCACTTTTTACCAGAAGTCTACTAAGTTTTGACATGTTTGTTCCTCGCTGTAGTTTGGTCGACTTTAAAGGACAAGCAGGCTAGATTGGCGATTTTTCCAGAAGGAATCGAGGGGGGAAATGCTGCTTTTTCTCCATCTTCCTCTTTCTGCCCTGTCAGATTGGTGAGGCAGTAATTTTTTATTTTTATTTCTTAAGCTTCTTTTAACCTGTTTCCCCAACACAGTAATCATGGCTGATGGAGCTGGCTGGTAGAGGGGCGGAGGAAGAATGCAGAGTGTGCACCAAGTGCAGAAAGGTTTACTTAGAGGTAGCTCACTTTCATTGTTTTCATCTATCTTCTTAGCTTCCTCTCCGTGCTTGATACAGAGGAGGCAGTTACAAAAGCTTTTTGAACTGAATTGCTTCTGTTCAAAAAGTTTACCAACTTGAAAGTGATGATGGATTTCAATAGCACGAGGTAATGCCTATGGACAACACTGGGTCTGTTATCAAGGGAGACTCCGTAAGAATTCGATATGTAGGGTCTCACACAGCACATTTCAGTCTCTTTCTGTTTAGTAATTACTTAGCAGTTTATTTCCCTGCAGTAATTCTGAAGTACCACAGAATTTTTCCTGTTCTCTAGCAAGTGAACTCTGTTTTTATGACAGGAGTGGAGGAGAGTTCAGTTTAATTGCTAAGTTACTTGAAAGAGAGATCAGGTTTATAGAGTAGACCTTCCCATAGGAGAAAACCCTTGAAATTAGGATAGGTTTTTTTTTATTTTAATACCAAGTGAAATAGAAGAGTTTAACTTGATTAGTATGAGGTGTAAGTAAAACATTTTTTTATTGGTAAAATGTCCTGAGTCTAATTTTGACTTAATGACCAATTTATAAAAGAAATCTGCCTGACCAGGCAGTGGCGCAGTAAATAGAGCGTCTGACTGGGATGCAGAAGACCCAGGTTCGAGACCCCGAGGTCACCAGCTTGTGTATGGGGCCCATCTAGTTTGAGCAAAAGCTCATCAGCTTGCACCCAAGATCGCTGGCTCCAGCAAGGGGTTGCTCGGTCTGCTGAAGGCCCGCGGTCAAGGCACATGTGAGAAAGCAATCAATGAACAACTAAGGTGTTGCAACGAAAAACTGATGATTGATGCTTCTCACCTCTCTCCTTTCCTGTCTGTCTGTCCCTATCTATCTCTCTCTCTGACTCTCTCTCTGTCCCTGTAAAAATAAAGTAAAATAAAAAAATAAAAGCTTTAAAAAAAATAAAAGAAATCCTAGGAAAGATCATCTTCAATTTGGCAACAGTGTTTGAGATCTCAGGGTGTGCGAGGCACTGCTCATGAGCGGTCTAGGAAGAACAGCACTGAGAATGGTAGGATTTTTGCAGGGATTTATAAGGAGAACATGTGCGAACGCACAAACATAAATAATATATAATTCCCATGAAATGGTTTTGAACAAACCATGTGTAGTTTGAAGGAAACGGAAACCTCAGGAGGACTTCCCAAAGAGTGGTTCTGGGTTTAACGTTGAAGGTTGAAGGAGGATGGGAGTCGCTACGTCAGGCAGAAGGAATACACAAGATAGGCCTTCCTTATTCAGGGAAGAAGGCTTCTGTGTGCTTGGAGCAGAGTAGATAGAGAACTGTTGCGGGAGAAAAGCCTGGAAATGAAGGTAAGAATGGTTTGAGAAGGTCAACAGGGCAATTTCTTCATTTGGTTGACAGTGGGGAAGCATTGAAGATTTTTGAGTTATTTTTGAGTGGCGTGCATTGGCAGCATCTAGAATTTTTGGTAAGGAGTCTTATGAAAATAAAGAGGGGCCCTGGCCCAGTAGCTCGGTTGATTAGAGTGACGTCCTCATACACCAAGGTTGCAGGTTCGATCCTTGGTCGGAGCACACGCAAGAATCAACCAGTGAATGCATAAATAGGTGGAACAACAAATTGATGTTTCCATCTCTCTCTCTACCCCCTTCCTCCCTTCCCCTCCCTCCCTCTAAAAATCCATTTAAAAGAAAAGGAGGAAAGAAGAGTGAAACCTGAAGTTTCTGAATATGAGTGCTATAGTGAGGTTTCCTTTTTTCCTTTGGTGAACAAGGGAGAATTTGGTGTGGAGGAATTTGGTGGAACTGACTTGTTATACAAGAGTAGTAGCAGTGACAGGATGGTCAAACTCGGTTCTGAATAGCGGAGATTGTCAGCCTCTTTCTCTTGCATAGAGTTGGTTGGGGGTCGAATTAGTTGAGCTATTTACTCAAAGTGAACATGGTAGACAACTCTCAACTCTTTGGTTAAGCGTATTAAGAGAGGCTTCTGAACTGGTAAGGGGAGAAAAAATGTTAAAATCGAGTAATGGATGGCCCTGGCGGGTTAGCTCAGTCGGTTAGAGCATCATTTGAAAACACCAAGGTTGTGGGTTCAGTTCCCCATCAGGGCACGTATGGGAAGCGACCAGTAAATGCACAACTAAGTGGAAAAACAAAATAAATGCTTCTCTCTTTCTCTCTCTCTAAAGAAAAAAATAGAGTAATCGAAAGAGCAAAGGAGATAAAAAGGACCCAAAGGACTGGATTATTTTTAAAATCTGAGAGATAGACAAGATTTTATCAAGTTGTGTCTCCCAGTGTTATTTGTGAAACCATAGTGTTGGGCTAAAGTTTCTGTCTCTTCCAATTTTGGTATTTTTGAGGGGGATGATAAATTTATATAGGTCCTAGCCATTCTGCCTCTGCTCTGACTCCTTCCCAACTCTAAAATGAGTACTTTTTAAAGACCAGATTGAAGAACATGCCATCAACAGTATATGAAATGTTGAAAAACTAATAATGAGTTAGTGAAGGGGTACGCAGGAGTGTTGGGAAGAGTAAAGTTTTTTTTAAATTTTTTATTTTTCCACAGTTAGAAGCGGGGAGACAGACAGACTCCCGCATGTGCCCCACTGGGATCCACTCGGCATGCCCACCAGGGGGCAATGCTTTGCCTATCTGCTCAGTTGTGGCCACAGCCATCTTCAGCGCCTGGGCCAACTTTGCTCTAATGGAGTCTTGGCTGCGGGAGGGGAAGAGAGAGAGAGAGAAAGGAGAGGGGGAAGGAAGGAGAAGCAGATGAGCACTTTTCCTGTGTGCCCTGACTGAAAATCGGACCCAGGACTTCACACCCTGGGTCGATACTCTATCACTGAGCCAACCGGCCAGGGCCTTTTTTGTTTTTGTTTTTTTTCTTAATTTGGTTTTAGAGAGAGTTGGTGGGGCATCGATTTGT
This sequence comes from Rhynchonycteris naso, assembly GCA_037038555.1. Classification (NCBI taxonomy): domain Eukaryota; kingdom Metazoa; phylum Chordata; class Mammalia; order Chiroptera; family Emballonuridae; genus Rhynchonycteris; species Rhynchonycteris naso. The sequence goes on from CM073001.1 coordinate 106,609,976, forward strand.
GTGTATTTTATATGTGCCCTGACCAGAGATTGAACCTGCAACCTTGATTTATCAGGATGACACTAACCAACTGAGCTACTTGATTAGGGCAGGAATTGCAAAGTTTAAATGAAAAAGATTAATAGGTTGCAGGACAATCAGGCAGTGTTAAAAAAAAGCATATGTAAGGTTTCTGTGAGTCATTAAGAACTTTGGATGCAGGGTAAAGGCATATTGATGAAATCAAAGGGATCTACAGAACCCTTTTGGGACTTGGGGAACAAAATCTGTCATTCATAAGAGAGTGACCTTGAAGTAAGAAGGAGACATGTAGAGAATGTATACAAGATGATTGTCTCAAGCCCATCTTACTCTTTCTTGTTAATGGTCTTTTTATATATTGATTTCATCAGGCTGCTTTGGTATAATAAGCAATTTTAGGAACTAAACTCTTAAGGTCTATGTACCGACTTACCAAATAAAAATCACCTAAAATAGGCCTGACCTGTGGTGCGCAGTGGTTAGAGCATTGACCAGGAATGCTGAGGTTGTCTGAAACCCTTGGCTTGCCTGGTCAAGGCACATATGGGAAGCAGCTACGAGTTAATGCTTCTGACTTCCCCCCTCCCCTTCTCTCTCTAAAATCAAATAAAATCTTAAAAAGAAAAGAATCACTTAAAATAATAATGTAGCCTGACCAGGTGGTGGCGCAGTGGATAGAGCGTCAGACTGGGATGGGGAAGACCCAGTTTCGAGACCCTGAGGTCACCAACTTGGACCCAAGGTTGCTGGCTCCAGCAAAGGGTTGCTTGGTCTGCTGAAGGCCCGCGGTCAAGGCACATGTGAGAAAGCAATCAGTAAACAACTAAAGTGTCGCAACGGCAACAAAAAACTGATGATTGATGCTTCTCACCTCTCTCTGTTCCTGTTTGTCTGTCCCTGTCTATCCCTCTCTGACTCTCTCTCTGTCCCTGTTTAAAAAAAACAATAATAATAATGTAGATGGTGATGGACAAAGATTTGACTTGGGGGTTGAACACAATATAGTGTACAGAGATGTGTTGTAGAATGGGGCACCTGAAACCTGGAATGTTAACCAGTGTCACCCCAATAAAATTTAATTGGAAAATAATAAAGTAAGATAGTATGTAGAAACTGAATGTTGTCTATGTTGGTATGTAAAAGCTCTGTAAACTTAAATCAGCTATAGCCTTGAATTTAGTTTAGTGTTCTAAATTAATATCTTAATGAAAATGGGTTGTTCTAGTTATTATTTTGACGTAAGACATTGTTATTTTTGATAGTTAATGAATTTGAATGTAATTTTATGGATATAATGGAAAAACTCTGAGCTCTGAAATCAAGCTGGGCAGTTTTTGAATCATTACTCCGTAATCTTTTGTGACCATGGACAAGTTTCTTGGTCTCTCATACTGTTTCTTCATCTGTAAATGGGTAACGAGGTGCCTACTTTTATATTTATAGCCTTGCAATTAAAATAATAGCTGAGGTTTATTGGGCACTTACTATGTGCTGTGCACTATTTTTAGCACTTTATATATTCATTTTGTTCTTGTAAATTAGATTGATAGTATTGTTTCTGTTTCAAAGTTGGGAGAAGTAGGGCCTAAGGAAGTTAAGTAACTTGGTCAACATCCCAAAGCCTAGTGAGTGACAGGGCAAGTACGTGAACTGGGCTGGTATGGCTCCACGTGAAATGAAACATGTTTGTCCCTGAGTACATGGCAGCTGACTGAAGAGCATAGTGTGATTCTCTGTTTTGGGGAATTTGTACAGTTAAAATATAAGACATGTTTGTAAGTTAAGAGGGAGGGTAGATCGCTCTAGTGGACAAAACTGCCAGAATCTAGATTTTGAAGCTGCCTTCAATCATAAGATACTGCAATAAAATTTAAAAACCTGATAATTAGATTTATTGCCTTTAGATTTTAAGCTCTTTGAAGCCAATAATTGTGTGGGTTTTTTATTCTTTTTCTTTGAGAAGTAAAAGAAATGTAGTATTTTACATATAGGCATATAAATGTAGGGTTAGATTGGTGGTTCTCAACCAGGGTGACTTGATCCCTCAGGAGACATTTGGCCAGTTCTGAGGCAGTTGGGGGAGGGTATTACCAGCAGAATGAGTAGAGGCCTGAATGCTGCTGAGCATCATGTAATGCGTAGGGAAAATCCCCCCACACTAAGGATTAGCCACAAATAAAATGAAAATACTGTATTAAGTTGTACTTAACTGTCTATCATACCTATCCTGTGGGTTCTTTTTTTTTTTTTTAATTTTGTTTATTGATTTTTAGAGAGAGAAAGAGAGGGGAGAAGTGGGAAGCATCAACTCATAGTAGTTGCTTCCTATATGTGCCTTGACCAGGCAAGCCCAGGGTTTTGAACCAGTGGTCAGTGCTTTTACCACTGCCACCACAGGTCAGGCCCTATCCTGTGGGTTCTTGTTAACATGTTGACATCTTGTCAGAACCTTTTGTCTAGACTTCATTTTGTTTCCTTGTCACTACTGTGAGTATGCTATATCACTACAGTTCATCTTTTTTGTTTTGCTTTTAGAGAGACGGGAAGAAAGAGACAGAAAGGAGAGCGATGAGAGGAATCAACTCATAGTTGCTTCACTTTAGATGTTCACTGATTGCCTCTCACGTGGTTTGGTGGAGGATGAGGGGAGGTGGCTCAAGTTGAACAAGTGACCCTTTGCTTGAGCCAGCGACCTTTGGTCTGAAGCCAGCGACCTTTGGATCATGTTGATGATCCCATGCTCAGTTGTCGTGCCCGTGCAAGCTGATGAACCCAGAGGTTTGAACCTGGGACCTCAACATCCCAGGTCGTCGCTCTGTCTACTGCTCCACCACTGGTCAGGTTCACCTTTTTTGGCAAAGTTTCTTCCAAAGCCTTGAGCTTTGCTCTTAAAAACTTGACACTGGCTCTGGCCAGAGTGGATAGAGTATCGGCCTGTTGTGCAGAAGGCCTCAGTTTGATCCCCAGTCAAGGCACACATGACAAGCGACTTAGCTGCTTTTTTTCTCTCTCTTCCCTTCTGGCAGCCAGTGGCTCAGTTGGTTCAAGCATTGAACCCAGGTACTGAGGATAGCTCATTCAAGCCTCGGCCCCAGACGGGGGTTGCAGGTTGCCAGGTAGAGGGAGTCTGTCTCTATCTCCCCTTCTTTCACTTAAACAACTAACAACTTGGCACTGATGCCTGATCTGTGATGACATAGTGGATAAAACGTCAACCTGGAACACTGAGGTCACTGGTTTAAAACCTTGGGCTTGCCTGGTCAGGGCACATAGGAGAAGCCAATTACAAGTTGATGCTTCCCACTGCTCTCTACCACCACCTCTCTCTCTCCTCTTTAAAATCAGTAAAATATTTTAAAAAACAAAATGATTAAAATAAAAATAAAAACTAGGCACAGAGGCCCTGGCTGGGTAGCTCAGTTGCTTAGAGTGTGGTCTCAACATGTCAAGGTTACAGGTTTAATCCAGGTTTAATCCCTGGTCAGGGCACATACAAGAATCAACCAGTGAATATATAAACAAGTGGAACAACAAGACGGTGTTTCTCTCTCCCTTTTTCTTTAAAACCATTTAAAAAAATAGTGGAAAGAAAAAAGGCCCAACTGAAAGTATAGTGAAATCTATTTGGGAAATGAAATTAAAGTGGGTGAACAGCAGATACTCCCCTCTCCTTCATGAGTGCCACTGATAGTTGGGCACTAGCGTGTTTATTTGGATGTTGCATAATTATACTAAAATGCCCTATTGAACGTTTAGGTTGTAGACAATTTTGGGGCATTGTACACAACATTGCTTTATACTAGGACAGTGATGGTCAATCTTTTGAGCTTGGTGTGTCAAAATTCGCCAAAAAAAAAACGAGCATTACTTGGGTGGTGTGTCACTTCGAGAAAAACGGCCTAACCGGAAGTCTCAGAACTAGACGCTCTGTGCCTGAGTTCTGTTGTTTTGGCCTACAGACCTCCGGCACAGAGTGTCTACACTACAGCAAATGTTTTATCCTCGGCTACTGTACCTGGCCGTGCAGGAGCCGAGGATGAAATGTCCTTCTTGGCATGTGGTCCCATATTTCTCTGGTATGTGGCCGCGTGTCATCGAAAATGGCTACGCATGTCAGAGGTTCACGGTACTAGGATTTACTTAGATAATGTTCTTGGAAGTGAAATTTCCAAATCAAAAGAGAATACTTTTCTTTTCTTTCAGCTAGTCCTCTGAAAAAAAGATAGGCGTTTATACTATCAGCACTTGTTGGCAATGGCCGTTCCTCTTACCCTCTCCAGGACAGGCAGGTTTGGGGGAATAACAGAAACCTAGTGACTGGAAGGGTTGAAATTTTACCTCCCCTTAGCCAGTGATGGATGTAATGAGGATTACCTCCATTCTTTTTTGTTTTCTTTTAATAAGTCTCACATATAAAATATCAGCATGGAATTAGCTAATTCGGGGTGTTTGAAAGTTGGGAGGTCTGCCTGATTATATTGATGTTTCTTGTAGCATCAATATCAACCTTTGTATTTAACACTAGTTTTTCAGAGCAATGAAGAAAAATATAGTATCTTTTTGTTTTATTGGCTTGCTAGTTGTGTGGTAGAGAGGCATTATTTAAAAGATGTGAAAAGAGCCCTGGCTGGTTGACTCAGTGGTAGAGTGTCAGCCCTGCGTGTGCATGTCCCGGGTCTGATTCATGGTCAGGGCACTCAGGAGAAGTGACCATCTGTGTCTCCGCCCTCTCCCTCTAACTTCTGTCTCTCCCTCTCTCTCTCTCCTCCCCTCCCTTCCTGCAGCCATGGCTCAACTGGAGTGTGTTGGCCCCGGCTGCTGAGACGGCTTCATGGCCTCTGCCTCATGCGCTAGAAAATGGCTCTGGTTGCAGTGGAGCAAGGGCTCCAAATGGGCAGAGCATCGCCCCCTGCTGGGCATGCCGTGTGGATCCCATTTGCTGCGCATGCAGGAGTCTGTCTCTGCCTCCCTGCCTCTCACTGAATAGAAAAAAAAAGATGTGAAAAGAAGAAAACTTGTAATTCATTAATTGCTACTTTAAAAACTTAATTTTTTAGAGTTGATTTTAGAGAGAGAGAAAGAAATTAGGATTAGGTATTCATTGGTTGATTCTTATATGTGCCCTGACCAGCTATCTAACCTACAACCTTGGTGTATCTGTACAATGCTCTAACCCAGTGTTCCCCTCCCTTCTCCTCCCTATCCCTCTTCTTCCCTCCTTTCCCCTCCTTTTTTTGTGAGAGAAACAGGCAGAGGCAGCCACACGGGAGGAGAGAGAGTTGAGAAGCCTCATTGCAGCACTTAAATTCATTGATTGTTTCTCATATGTACCTGGGCAGGGAGGCTCGAACTAAGTCTGTGACCTTTGCTTAAATCAATGACCTTGGCTTAAAGCCACTATGGGATCATGACTATGATCCCACGCTCAAGCTGGTGAGACCGTGCTCAAACCAGATGAGCCTGTGCTCAAGAGGGTGACCTTGGGGTTTTGAACGTGGGTCCTCAGCGTCCCAGGTCAACGCTCTATCCACTGCGCCACTACCTGGTCAGTCTAACCCAGTGATTTTCAACCGCCAGTCCGCAGCATGAAATTTCTGGTGGGCGGGTGGTTAAATAATACTGCTCAAACCCACTGAACTACCAGGCCAGGGCTAATAAAACTCTTAATCCATAGGTAAATCAAAGGTGAAGATTTCTTGAATATTTTGTGATAAAAATCTGACGAGATTTGAAAATACTGTTTGCATAATGGTATGTTTAAAGACAAAATGATGATGGTGCTATCTAAGACCTCAAAGTGAAGGTATAGACGAAATGAGAGCATCTATAAATGAATATTGTTGCAGCTGGTTTTATGGAAATTCATTGTACTGTTCTCTACTATATCTTCAAAAATTTCCATAATTATAAAATTATCACTTTCTTTAGAAATTCTTCCTGGTATTTGCGCAAGAGGGATGAAAATGTAGGTTCAGAAAGAGACCTGTACAAGAATGTCTATAGCAGCTTTATTCTAAGGGTGGAAAACTTGAAATGATCCATTAATAGAAAAATGGATAAACAGACTGTGATATTTTCATATAATGCAATACTACTCAATAAAAAGGACTGGGTTACTGATACATACTATAATAGGGTGATGTCAAGAACTTGGATTTTGGAAGGACTAAGTGTTCCATTAACATTTTTTCTATATGAAAGTTATTTTTATGTAATTTAGCCTTTAAGATATTTATAAAATATATAATGTTTAAACATTCAAGGACTGACATTTGAAATAGAAAATGGTATATATTGAAGCAGCTTGGTCAAACTATAGTAGTCCCTCCTTATCCAGGCCTGGGATATTTATTTCTAAGACTGGTAGTGGATGCCTGAAACTGGATAGTACTGAACTCTCTCTATATATACTGTTTTTTTTTGTTGTTGTTGTTTTATTTCTTTTTTTTATTTATTCATTTTAGAGAGGAGACACAGAGTGTGAGAGGGAGAGAGAGAGAGAGAGAGAAAGGGGGGAGAAGTTGGAAGCATCAACTCCCATATGTGCCTTGACCAGGCCAGTGCAGGGTTTTGAACTGGCGACCTCAGTGTTCCCAGGTCGACGCTTTATCCACTGCGCCGCCACAGGTCAGGCAATATATACTGTTTTTCCTACATATAATTACCTTTTCACTTAAAGAAAGAACTTTATAGTTTTTCTTTGGCTTATTTGAATTGCCAGCATCACTACTCTTATACTTTGGGACCACAATTAAGTAAAATAAAAGTTACTTGAACACAAGCACTGCAATACTGTGACAGTTTATCTGATAACTGAGATGGCTACTCATAGACTAACTGGGAGGTAGCTTATGTAGGGTGGGTATGCTGGACAAAGGGTTGATTGACATCCTGGGCAGAACGGAGTGGCACGGCACAAGATTTCATAACAATACTCAAAAGAGCATGCCATTTAAAACTTATGAATTGTCTGTTTCTGGAATTTTCCATGTAATATCTTTGGACTGTGGTTGACTGTGAATAACTGAAACCAAGGAAAGCAAAACTGCTGAAAGAGGTTTACTGCTGTACTGATGGTCCCATGGAAATTTTTATTTCCTCCTCTCCTTTCCCACATCTGCCAACATAATCAAAGTTGTAGCTTTTGAAGTCCAATTTATTATTTTTTTCTTTAGATTACTTGTACTTTTGTTGAAATAGCTAAGAAGTCATTGCCTATTGCAAGGTCATGAAAATTTACACCTAAGCTTTCACTGAGAGTTCTGTTGTCTTACCTCTTACATTATGGTTTTTGGTTCATTTTGAGTTAATTTATGCATAAGGTATGAGCAAGGTTTAGCCTTTCTTTTCATGTGGCTATCCAGTTATCCCATAAGAAAAAACATTCTTGATGTGAGATTCTCAGTTTATGAAAGGATAATCAAGTGGTTTGATATGAAAGTTCATTGAAGGAAAACTTTTGATTACCCTGTTCTTTGTGCTTCTGCCCAACTGTCCACCCAGACACCCACCGCACTTTGCTTCCATCTCGCTACTCACGCCTTCTCGTTTGTGAAGCCTTTCCTCTCCCTTTTCTAAATGTTGAAGTCACACCTATCCTACAAGATATAATTTAGGTGTCGCTGCACTCATTCCAGTCAATTACATATTATAGCCTATTAATACTTAAGATCTGTTTCCTTGCGCTATCTGTGTGTAGTTAGGGGTAGAGGAGATGTGTTTACCTGTAAGGAAACCAGGGCATAATTAATTTCCTTACTCTAGCTGCGAACTCATATTCAGCTTTCCTCGAATAGTGCTCTTTCCGCCCCACTGCTTTTTTTGTCTTTTTTTTTAATTTTTTTTTACAAGGACAGAGAGAGAGTCAGAGAGAGGGATAGATAGGGACAGACAGACAGGAACGTAGAGAGATGAGAAGCATCAATCATTAGTTTTTCGTTGCTGTTGCGACACCATAGTTGTTCATTGATTGCTTTCTCACATGTGCCTTGACTGCAGGCCTTCAGCAGACTGAGCCACCCCTTGCTGGAGCCAGAGACCTTGGGTCCAAGCTGACGAGCTTTAGCTCAAGCCAGATGGGTCTGCGCTCAAGCTGGTGAGCTTGGGGTCTTGAACCCAGGTCCTCCACATCCCAGTCCGATGCTCTATCCACTGCGCCACCGCCTGGTCAGGCCCCACTGCTTTTTATTGTAAAGCCTTCCTCTACACACCCCATTCTTCTGAGATCATGACTCCTCTCTCTGAATTGTCTTATGTGGAAGTGCAGAGAAGCAGACCTTTATAGATTCGTGCTCCTCAACTAGAGTAACTCATTTTGATCTCTTTCACTGTTCACTAGTTTGACTGTAAAAGACATGGGGGAGAGCCTGACCAGGCGGTGGCACAGTGGATAGAGCGTCGGACTGGGATGCGGAACACCCAGGTTCGAGACCCTGAGCTCACCAGCTTGAGCGCGGGCCCATCTGGCTTGAGCAAAAGCTCGCCAGCTTGGACCCAAGGTCGCTGGCTCCAGCAAGGGGTTGCTTGGTCTGCTGAAGGCTCGCGGTCAAGGCACATGTGAGAAAGCAATCAATGAACAACTATGGTGTCGCAACGGCAACGAAAAACTAATGATTGATGTTTCTCACCTCTCTCCGTTTCTGCCTGTCCCTATCTATCCCTCTCTCTGACTCTCTCTGTCCCTGTAAAAAAAAAAAAGTTTCTCTTTGCTCACTCCCCCTCTCCCTGCTTCTTCTCTTGCTGAAATCAATAAAAAGAAATGTTTCCCCACTATCATTTGTATTTTCCTTCACAAATCAATGGCTGAGTATTTTCTGGATACTAGTAAATTGCAAGCTGTCTAAGGGGAAGGAAGTATAGAGATTGGTATGTGCCTTGGTTCTTCTGTTAGTATTGATCTGTCATTGTTGGTAAATTACAGTTGTGTATGTGTAATTGTTTTTGATGCAGATTGACAGATCTAGAAAGTTTTAAGTGTCACTAGTGAATGTATTAATGTGTCCTCCCAAAACTGTATATCTTGGCTAGAGAGTTAGGAATCTTTGAGCAAAAGGTATATAACATTTCTGTGTTACTGTTATGGTGCTCACTATTCAGTTGCTGAGATGTGGGAATATAGCAGACAGAGGTCAGATAAAGGGGTGGGCATTACATTTCTTTCTAACAATATCTGGAATTGGCTTAGCAGCTTGGGGTAAAGTAAGGTGACAAAGACTGATTTTCTTTGATATTGGCACATGGTTCACACACACTCCATTATTTGTCAAGGCTAAAATTCTTTCTGTTATGTCTTCACCACTGCATTTGTAACAGCTCTGTTGCTGGGTTGGAAGACAGGATGAATGTTCTTAGACAAGAGCATTTTTATTGTTTTGGAATTCAAGTCCTAATTGCTTAGGGCAGTGGTTCTTAACCCTTTTTAAGGTACTGAACCCACCAGTTTCATATGCGCATTCACCGAACCCTTCTTTAGTGATAAATAAAATATGATTTATTTTCCAAATTCAAGACATAGATATATGTTTTTTTACTGGTGCACAAAATGAGTCGTGCATGAACATCACCTTGCTCAAAGAACAAAACCAACAAAGTGCATGAACTCACAAGAAATTATGGTATTACTTTATTCTGGCCTCTGCGGCAGAGGCTTCTCTGAACCCCTGAGACCGACTCATTGAACCCCTAGAGTTCGATAGAACCCAGGCTAAGAACCACTGGTTTAGGGAAAGAGACGGAAGATGTACTGTGCTCACTCACATCCTAGCCCCTAAATACCATTATTAGTTGAATTGATGGCAGTACTCCTCATTGGTGGTCATTTTGCCTAGGTTAGGGGATGGTGGTAGCTAGTGATCCTACGTTAGAATGAGGAATTTAGGAATATTTTGGGCAGGAAGAAAGTTAAAGCCTTTTCTCTTTTTAATTGAGAGCCTGGGATTCTTTTCACTTGTTTCTTCGCCTTCCCTGACTGTCCTCTGGTTTTTAGCCTCTTGTTTTCTTTTGCCCACGAAAGGAATTTACTACGTGGTTGCATGGACAACTCTGGCTTCTTTTTACTCTCACTGTACCTACAGTGGCTCATACACCCTTGTGTCTGAGAAATCCTTAATCTCTGACCGACTCATCAGGACACATTCATACTAATTTTTTTGGTTTTTGTTTTTCTTTGGTGACAGAGACAGAGAGAGGGACAGATAGGGACAGACAGGCAGGAGAAGGGAAAGAGAGATGAGAAGCATCAATTCTTTGTTGCGGCACCTTGGTTGTTTAGGGATTGCTTTCCCCATATGTGCATAAGGTATAAGCTTATTCTTTAACAGGCCATCCGGATCTTTGGGCAGAGTTGACATTCCAGAATGAAATTTATGGTTAATTGGTAACAAAACATAAATGGATTGGAGAAAGAACTCTAAAACTTGGTCAATCATCTAGGTTATCAGTTTAGTTGAGGTGAAATTATATGGTTAACTTGAGTAATAGAAGTAGGACTGGGAGTGTGAAGTTAGATCAGATACTATGACAGAGGTCAAGGCAGCAGGGTGTGAATGACAGCCAGTGCTAGAGTCAGAAATGGGAGGGAAACATCAACAATAGTGCTGATGGGCCTAGATAGCTGGAACATTGTCCAGTCTAGACATTAGGAAGTCTTCTCCTTCAGTGGTCTTTAGTTATAAGGAGGCTGTAGATGTATATTTCCAAAGTATTCTGTGCTTACTTGTTTGAGTTTTTCAAAGTCAGTCTTGACTTGGAGAAAATTGCATCTAGGGGCTTGGGTGACTAAGTATAGAGGCCAGGGGAGTTAGGCCAAGGGAGCATTAGGATGGCACCCGGGTTTCTAACAAGGGCACGGAGTGTGTTTTCCTAAGACGAAATTGAGTGGGGGAGGAGACTCAACAGTAGGATGTGTTAGGAAGGCAAAACTAATGTTTTTCAAGTAAGTTTAAAGTCCCAATGGCGCATTCAGAGGTGTGTGTGTGTTCATGTGCACAATAAATAGGTCTGGTGCTTAAGAGAAGGACTTCTGTGGTAGTGCATGATGATTAGGGTTTACATATTAAGCAGTGTTCTAAGCAATTTGTATTAACTTATTTAATATTCATGATACCCCATAAAGTAGGGATTGTCATTAACTCTGTTTTACAGATGAATTAACCTAGCTATAGAGCTGTAGAAAATTGCCCAGCTAGGTTTGGGGTAGATTTGTGAGTCAGGCAGTTATCTTAAAATGGATAGTGGGCTATTGAAATATTTGAAATCCTTGATGAAACATTTTCTCCTAGTAGCAGATTATCATAGTTGTTAGATTTTAGAAAGCATAGCCTTAAAGGCAGATACTTATTTGGTAAAAGAAAGATTAAAACATGTAGCTATCCTTAATTTTAGATAATCTTCTGAAAGGTTGGGAAGCAGTATCCATAAATAGACAATTCAACCCTTATGCATACTTATACAAAAGAACTTGAAACACCATGCTCTGCACAAAGGAGGCATCATATTGTTACTTATCATCAGTTTTGGGAGAATGGAAACTTCGCAGATTATGACCAGGAATTTTTTAATTGCTTGGTATATTAGTTGCTGTAATTACTCTGATTGGTGACTTCTCTTTCATTTCATTACTTCTTTCTTCCTGCTCTAAAAAGGTCCTTTCAGTAAAGATTGAAGTGGGAACTTCAGTTTTTGTATGGAAATATCTTTATTTTTCACCTGCATTTTTAAAAAGATTTTATTTATTTATTTTAGAGAGGGGTGGGGGAGGAGCAAGAAGCATCAACTTCCATATGTGCCTTGACAGGCAAGCCTAGGGCTTTGAACCCGCGACCTCAGTGTTCCAGGTGAATGCTATATCCACTGCGCCACCACAGGTCAGGCACACCTGCTTTTCTTTGGTACTTTTGGTTGGTTATGGAATACTAGCTGACAGGTTTTTTTCTCAGCACTTTGAAGATACTTGATTGTTTTCCTTTTTTTTTTTTTTTTAAAGGGAGAGGAGGGGAGATAGACTCCCCCACATGCCCCCGACCGGGGATCCACCTGGCAACCTCATCTGGGGCTGATGCTTAGATCATCTGAAGTATCTTCAGTACCTGGGGCCAACTCTTTTTTTTTTCCAGGGACAGAGAGAGGGATAGATAGGGACAGACAGACAGGAACAGAGAGAGGTGAGAAGTATCAATCATTAGTTTTTCGTTGCCGTTGCGACACCATAGTTGTTCATTGATTGCTTTCTCACATGTGCCTTGACCACGAGCCTTCAGCAGACCAAGCCACCCCTTGCTGGAGCCAGCGACCTTGGACCCAAGATGGCAAGCTTTTGCTCAAGCCAGATGGGCCCGCGCTCAAGCTGGCGAGCTCAGGGTCTCGAACCTGGGTCTTCCACATCCCAGTCCGATGCTCTATCCACTGCGCCACCGCCTAGTCAGGCTATACTTGATTGTTTTCTGATGAAAAATCAACTGTCATATTGTTTCTTTCTATAGGTAATGTGTCATTTTTCTGGTAGCTTGTAAGAGTTTTGTCTTTGGCATTATGCTGTTTTACCTTGATAGTCTAAGTATGGATTTATTTTATCTTCCTTGGGATGGATTTAGCATGCTTTTCCACTATGAAAATTCTCATCTTTACACTGTTCTCAGCCATTATCTGTGAAGAGCATCTCTTCCTCATTCTTTTTATTCTCTCTTGGAATTTATATTGCATACTATCTTAGATGCCATTTCTATCTGTATCTTTTGACTTATCCACATTTCTTTCATGTTGTTCTTTGTTGTGTGTTCCAAGCAGTTTTTTAAAACATACCTTTTGTTTTACTAATTTTCTGTGGGTTTTTTAAATTTATTTTATTTTTTTATTTATTTCACAGAGACCGAGAGAGAGATAGTCAAAGAGAGGGATAGATAGGGATAGACAGGAACAGAGAGAGATGAGAAGCATCAATCATCAGTTTTTTGTTGCCGTTGCGACATCTTATTTGTTCATTGATTGCTTTCTCACATGTGCCTTGACCGCAGGCCTTCAGATCAAGACCAAGCAATATCTTACTGGAGCCAGCGACCTTGGGTCCAAGCTGACAAGCTTTTGCTCAAGCCAGATGGGCCTGTGCTCAAGCTGGTGAGCTCGGGGTCTCGAACCTGGGTCTTCCGCATCCCAATCCGACGCTCTATCCACTGCGCCATCGCCTGGTCAGGCTAGCTGTGTTTTTTTTAATTACTGTATAAAAGCCCATCTCCTCCTTATTACCTGCAAGCTATCTTTTTCTTTTTTTTTTTTTTAAGCTATCTTTTCTTAATTCGTTGACTCCTGTTCTTTTCCCTGGCTTCCACTCCTCTGCCCCCCCTTTCTGTTTATAACCAAGATTCAATTTACTTAAATATAAAGAGAATAATAACAGCCTGTATGTTACCCATTACCCAGTTTCAGCCATTATAAATAGCTTTGTTTATATCCCCACATACGCCCCCCCCTTTTATTATTTTGAAGCCAGTCCTGGGCATCATCTATTTAATTAATAAATATTAAAATACGTATATAATCTTTGCCTGACCTGAGGTGGTGCCATGGAAGAAGAGTTGACCTGGAATGCTGAGGTTGCTGGTTTGAGACCCCTGCTTGACAGGTCAAGGCACTTATGAGATAAGTACTACTACAGGTTGATGCTTCCCCCCCTTCTCTTTCTCTCTTTTTTCAAAAATCAATAAATAAATCTTTAAAAAAATATGTATGTATTCTTTAGTCATTTTCAACATATGTTTTGTTACACACTGTTTTTATTTTTTTCAGTTCTTGGGTGCTAGCCACCTGTTGATTTGCTGAGTCCTCATTATGGTAGATCAGCCCTGGAGTAGTTCTGTTATTATTATTATTTTTTTTTACAGGGACAGAGAGTCAGAGAGAGGGATAGACAGGGACAGACAGACAGGAAAGGAGAGAGGTGAGAAGCATCAATCATTAGTTTCTTGTTGCCCTTGCGACACCATAGTTGTTCATTGATTGCTTTCCCACATGTGCCTTGACTGCGGGCCCTCAGCAGACTGAGCAACCCCTTGCTGGAGCCATCGACTTTGGGTCCAAGCTGGCGAGCTTTTGCTCAAGCCAGATGGGCCCGCGCTCAAGCTGGCGAGCTCAGGGTCTCGAACCTGGGTCTTCCGCATCCCAGTCCGACACTCTATCCACTGCGCCACCGCCTGGTCAGACAGTTCTGTTATTTTTAATAAGGTGGTTGTAGCATTTTTTCTGCGGAACTTGTGTGTGCCTCACATTGTGGAAGTGTCTTTACATAGTAGGGTTTTTTAACATTGATTTTAGAGAAACATTGATTTGTCGTTTCACTTATTTATGCATTCATTGGTTGATTCTTTAAGTGCCCTGACTAGGAGTCAAACCTGCAACCTTGGCATTTCAAGATGATGCTCTCACCAACTGAGCAAAGTTTTTCTAGGGTCCCTCTGCCCTTCACACCACTGTCATTGTGTTGTAAACATTCACTTTTAGTTCTTTGTTTCATTTTTCAACACCTGTGTATCTTCCTTTTTCATTGGTGCTCGATATGTTTTCTTCCTTTTTCCCTATATCTTTTTTTTAAAAAAATTTTTTTCCAGGGACAGAGAGTCAGAGAGAGGGATAGATAGGGACAGACAGACAGGAACGGAGAGAGGTGAGAAGCATCAATCATTAGTTTTTCATTGCCGTTGCAACACCTTAGTTGTTCATAGATTGCTTTCTCACATGTGCCTTGACCGCGGGCCTTCAGCAGACTGAGCCACCTCTTCCTGGAGCCAGCGACCTTGGGTCCAAGCTGGCAAGCTCGGGGTCTCGAACCTGGGTCTTCCGCATCCCGGTCAGACGCTCTATCTACTGCGTCACCCCTGGTCAGGCCCTTTTTACCTATTTCTTTTGAGCATTTTGAGTCTTCCTGTGTTGCCAGAACCCAGGTCGTGTTTCTGACCCATGTAGTTTAAGGTGATGAGTCACAGATTTCTTTTTTATTTTTTCTTTTTTTTTTTTTTAATGATTTTATTTATTGATTTTACAGATGGGGTGGGGAGCAAGAAGTATCAACTCGTAGTTGCTTCGCTTTTGTTGCTCATTGCTTGCTTGTTGTATGTGTCGTGACCCAGCAAGCCCAGGAGTTTGAACAGGTGACCTCAGCATTCCAGGTCGATGTTCTGTCCACTCTGCTACCACAGGTCAGGCGAGTCACAGATTTCTTAAGTACTCCATACTAAGTGTGAATGAGGGAGGTGTGTGTGTGTGTGTATTCTGATATACTGCTATTCAGGTAACATTTAAAATATGTTACCACCCTGGCCAGATGGCTCTGTTGGCTAGAGCATTGACCTGAAGCAGAGGTTGCTGGTTCGATCCCTGATGAGGGCACATACAGGAACAGACTGATTTTCCTGTCTCTCTCTCTCCTTTAATCCCCTTCCTTTCTGGCTAAAATCAATAAACAAAAAATATAAAAATAAAATATGTTACCATTTCATGTGGTCAGGTGGACTGTCCACTAGGTACACATTCAGACTTGTATTCAGTTACAAGTCTTCTCATTTATTTTATTCTAAAATTGAGTGGTCACATTAACTTCTGCTTCTCATATTTGTCAGAAATGTTGGTAATACTATATCTGATTTAAGGTAACAAATATTAATGCAGTTTTACTGCCGAAGTTTTTAAATACATGTTCACATGAGATAAATTTGGAAAATGAACTAGTATCATTAACATGCAAAGAGTTCCTACCAACCAATAAGAAAATATTCATTAGGAAATGGCAAAGGATAAAAACACAGCTAACAGAAGAGTACATACAGATGTTTGACTTCATTTAGAACATGTAATTTATAAAATTAGAAGATTGTCAAAGAAAAGATAATAAAACATTTTCTACTTAATTAGACTGGAAAGATAAAAAGTGTTTAATATTCTGTGTAGAGAAGGATATTGAGAAATTGGAGCAGTCATACATTGCTAGAGGGAAGGTAAGTCCTGGAGGACAATTGAACAGTTTATTCTACAGATCAAGTGTGCATCTGGTTACCTTGCTGGAAATATTAAACGATTTGAAGCAACTTAGATGTTCACCAGAGGAGACTATTTAAAATAATGACCTTATTGCCTTGGCAGGTTAGCTCGGTTGGTTAGAGTGTTGTGCAGAGGTTGCCAGTTCAATCCTTGGTCAGGGCACATGCAGAAACAGATGTTTCTGTCTCTCTCTCACCCCCTTCCCTTTATTGGTCTCTAAAACCAATAAATTAAAAAACAATTTTTTTTAAAGATTTTATTGATTTTTACAGAGAAAGGAGGGTGGGGGGATGAGAAAGAAGTAGTTGCTTCACTTTAGCTGTTCATTGGTTACACGTTGTATATGTCTTGACCAGGCAGGCCCGGAGTTTCAAACGGTGACTTCAACATTCTAGGTCAGTCCACAGTGCTACCACAGGCCAGGCTAAAAATATTTTTTCATTTCTTTTTATTTATTCATTTTAGAGAGGAGACACAGAGTGAGAGAGAGAGAGAGAAAGGGGGAAGGAGCTGGAAGCATCAACTCCCATATGTGCCTTGACCAGACCAGAGCAGGGTTTTGAACTGGCGACCTCAGTGTTCCCAGGTTGATGCTTTATCCACTGTGCCACCATAGGTCAGGCTAAAAATATCTTTTAAATAAAATAAAAATAGCTTGACCAGGCGGTGGCGCAGTAGATAGAGCGTTGGACTGGGATGTGGAGGACCCAGGTTTGAGACCCCGAGGTTGCCAGCTTGAGTCCAAGGTCGCTGGCTCCAGCAAGGGGTTGCTCGGTCTGTTGAAGGCCCACAGTCAAGGCACATAAGAGAAAGCAATCAATGAACAACTAAGGTGCCACAAGGAAAAACTGATGATTGATGCTTCTCATCTCTCTGTTCCTGTCTGTCCGTCCTATCCCTCTGTCTGTCTCTGTAAAAAAAAAAAAACAACAAAAAAATTGCCTTACGCGCACACGATGGAATGCTGTGCTGTGTTATATACAATGTGGGACAAAGTAGGTTTACAGTGGTGAGTACATGAAACAGTTTATTCTTGCATTATTATTTATTAATTACTATTATGTTTTATACAAACAACTGCAAGCCTACTTTTGCTCCACCTTGTATATAAATGAAGCAGTTATAATATATGGACACAGAATGATTCAGCAGGATTATTATATAGGAAAAGCAAGGTATTGAGCAATGTATGTAGTATGCTAACATGAGGGAAGGGGAACATACATGGATTTTAAAGATGTAAAATATCTGGAGAAATAAATGTACAAGAAACTAATGATTGGTTGCTTTTAGAGAGAAGGACCAGGAAAGGGAGAACAACTTGACTTTTTTTTTTTTTTTTTTTTAATTTTTATTTTATTCATTTTAGAGAGGAGACACAGAGTGAGAGAGAGAGAGAGAAAGAGAGAGAAAGGGGGGAGGAGCTGGAAGCTCAACTCCCATATGTGCCTTGACCAGACCAGTGCAGGGTTTTGAACTGGCGACCTCAGTGTTCCCAGGTCGATGCTTTATCCACTGCGCTACCACAGGTCAGGCACAACTTGACTTTTTTACTTTTGAATTTTATGTGAAGTATATTTGTTACCTGTCATTTAAATGTGAACCAGTCTATTGTGTGTGAAGAGAAGATAGAAATAATGGAGTAAGAATCCTGTAGTGTTGAATTTAATTTGAAGATACCAGTATGAGGTAATGATTTAAAAATGAACAAACAAAAATTTTGCTGAAGGAAGGTAGCAGTGAGAACAGAATGGGGGAGATTTTTGGTTAGAAATGTTAGTGATAATTAACTACTGTACATTACTGCTTTGATAATAAGTGAAGAATTCAAAAACAAGTAATTCAAGAAAAATGCTGTATCATGGCTGTTAATCTGACAAATGAGTCTTCTCTGTGACTGCACTGTGCCAAATGGTTGACGTCCTATCCATAGGGTTTTGTGAATGCTAGACACAAACAGCAGTGTGGCGATGGTGGCGGTGGGGTGGGGGTGGAGATGAGAGACTGCTTGTGGCAGTGGCTGCACCAGGCAGTGTGCAGGTGACGTTTTATTGTGTTGCTATTGCCTTGAGAGAGAAGGCATAGGGTTTTGTGAATGCGCCCAATGCCCATTGTATTCAGTGTGAAAATAAAAATAATTTTGTTAATGAGTAACATGCCACAGCCCTTCTATGTCTTGGAATGTTTTCCGCCTATTTGCAAAATCCTATTTTACCCTTTAGGACACGGCTCACTTGATATGTTCTTAAGAAAAACTCTTCCAATTGTTTAACAAAATAGTGGGTTTTTTGTTTGTTTGTTTGTGCTCCCAAGGACTTGTGTGTCTGCCTTCCACCTACTTGTGTTTTTGAGCAGGCGTGGGGAGGACAGGGCTGACACCGAGTGGGCAGGGCTCTGGCCCATGCACTCTGTGGGCCTGTATAACGGCTGCCCTGTTGCGCAGTCATTAGGTGGACACTTACTTACTCAAATCTCTCTGAGGCCAGCCTGACCTGTGGTGGCGCAGTGGATAAAGCGTCGACCTGGGAACACTGAGGTCGCCAGTTCAAAACCCTGCACTGGTCTGGTCAAGGCACATATGGGAGTTGATGCTTCTAGCTCCTCCCCCCTTTCTCTGTCTCTCTGTCTCTCTCTCTCTGTGTGTCTCCTCTCTAAAATGAATAAATAAAAATTAAAAAAAAATCTCTGAGGCCAGAGCCTAGTTTTGTTTCACATTTAAAGACAGAGGGTTTTTGAAAAAGTGTTTTTAATGCAAACAAAATTAACCTGGAATGCAACTACCATGTAAAAATCAAAGGTTGTACTTTGTTTTGCTTATAACCTGACTAATCAGGCTATTTGTGATAGTTGAACAGACTGTTCAAGTCTGTATTCAAAGGTTCTTGGCATTCATGGTGATTCTTAGAGGCAAAAATCTGACTAGATTATGTTTTACACTTCAGACATGGGCATTTACATATTGAAACACATACTGTTTTATTACAGATTATTATATTTCTCCCTTATGTGTTAATTAGTATGTTAATGTATGTTTTAAATTGTGGGTAGATACATTATTACCTGATAATTTCATTTTAGGATAGTAAAGGAGTCATAAAATAGTTGTAAAAGGGGTTATTATATACAATTAGTTGTCTGAATTAGTATTGGTTCATTTGACACATAGGTGATATTTTGTTAAAAAAAGTTCAAAGCTCTCAGTAATATGGCATCACTGCTAGTTCTCTCCTGAAGTGACCTTTAAGTAACTTATATTCTTTTCTTTACTTCACTCATACTTGAGGTGTTTTTGGTCTAGAATGTCCTGGATTACTAGTCCATCTTGTAATTTGGGGTAGGAAGTACGCTGATTTCCTCACAGACCTCTTAGATTCTCAAAAAGGTACACACCACTTCACTTGTCTTCTACCCTCTGCCAGGTAATACTGTCTCTGCTGGAGCAGGCAAGTCTTAGCTTTCAGGCCTTCCGGGATCTTCAACTCTGCTGGTTAAAAAGTTTCAGCAGAGAACTCCTGCTTAGTTGAGAAATAATTAAAGGAGAAATTTGTGGGGGAACTTTTAATTATATAAATGTTAAAATGGATTTCTTTTCTGTCGTGACTTTTTACCTTATATGGAAAGATTTTCTTATGCAGGGAGCCATTTGTCATTTTGGTATTTTCTCTTTGGTCTGTATTGATGTTTTCTTGCAAAAAGTCCCCCTAGCCTGAGCTGTGGCAGTGCAGTGGATAAAGTGTCATCTGGTGGGAGGCCGAGGTCGTTGGTTCAAAACTCCAGGCTTGCCTGGTCAAGTCACGTGCGAGAAGCAACTACTACAAGTTGATGCTTCCTTCTCTACCTTTCTTTCTCCCTCTTCTCTCCTCTCTTCTCCCCTCCCCTCCTCTCCTCTCCCCTCTCCTCCCCTCCCCTCTCCTCTTTCCTTTCTAAAAGACAAAAAAAAAAAAGAAAGAAAAATAGCTTTAAAAAAACAAAAGCAAAAAGTACATCTATGTTATACACCTTAAGTGTTCATAGTCTTTATTCTCTTTGGCATTAATGATAACTGGTGTTGATAATACCTGGTACAACCGTGATCATTTCATTTCAGTAAGGCATGAAGCAGAATCCATGTCTTTGAACTGGTCTAAAATCTAGAGCTCTACTACTGCTAGCCTATGGAGAGACGCAGTTACTCTGCCTGCTGTTTCCTTCCCAGAGCTGGTGGCACCTGCCAAAGAACCAGGCATGCTGCCTGGCGGAACTCCAGAAGTAATGTCCAGGTCACTTTATAAAAGCCAATACTGTAAATCGTACACATGGCACTATGAAAACTAGTAATCAAAGTTAATCCTTTTTTATTTATTTATTTTTATTTTTTTAAATTTTATTTATTGATTTTACAGAGAGAGGATGGGAGAGAACAAGAAATAGCAAGTCATAGATGCTTCACTTTAGTTGTTCCTTGATTGCTTGCTGTATGTGTCTTGATCCGGCAAGCCTAGAGTTCTGAACCAGCGACCTCAGCATTCCAAGTCAATGCTTTACGTTTCCTTTTTTTTTAATTATTATTATTTTATTATTTTATTTTATTTATTTTAGAGAGGAGACACAGAGTGAGCGAAAGGGGGGAGGAGCTAGAAGCATCAACTCCCATATGTGCCTTGACCAGACCAGTGCAGGGTTTTGAACTGGCGACCTCAGTGTTCCCAGGTCGACGCTTTATCCACTGCGCCACCACAGGTCAGGCCCAAGTCAATGCTTTATTCACTGTGCCACCACAGGTCAGGCAAAGTTGATCCTTTTTTAAAGTTTACAGTTAGCTCCTGAGTGGCTGTTGGTTAGTTTTCAAAGTCCTCGGAAGGCCCTTATGCTGGACAAGAAGATGTTCCTTGTGAGCAGGGCCACAGCTGGTTTGTGCTTTAGGAGGGATTGGCGGTAAGAGGCACACTTCTCTCCTTACCTCAAGACCTCGTTCTGGTCAGGCTCTTCTCAGTGTCTGCCACCACACTTCTGCCATGTTGAGTCACAAAGCACCAGATCTTAAAGGTACCAGGTAGCTTTTTTGTGACTATAAAAAAGTCTTCAACAGAGCTGTCACCTTTCCGGAGCCCCTCTGTAGGATCTCATCTTAACTCCGTCACTCACCTGGGAGAACAAGAAAAGTGAGAGAGAGGTACTTTATTTTATATTATAGTTGCTTAGTATGGACACAAGTCTGAGATTTAGAAACAGAACTGTTTGTGACTGTCCCGTTATATATAAAAAGTGGTATTAGAGGGAAAAAGGTAGTATGATTTTCTCAAATTTTGGGAGTTTCTTAGGTTTGTTTTAATAGCTATTAAAGTTGTTGGTGACCCTGGTGGGATAATTTGGTTGTTTAGAGAATTGTCCTGATATTGTAGAAGGTTGCTGGTTCTATCCCCAGTGAAGGCACATAAACAGATAGATGTTTTTGTCTGTCTTTTTGACTCCCTCCCTTCTCTCTAAACTCAATCAATAAATTTTAAATTGTATTGGTGATATTGAGCAGAAGAAATTATTAGTCTTTCACTTGTTTTTTCACTTAAGAGTGTGGAGGCGGGGAGGCAGTGTCTCCTCCAGGTGCCTGTAGTGGGTGTAGCCCAGAGGGACCGCTAGTGCTGCTTTCCTGGCCCTGCAGTGTCCCAGATTTAGCCACAATTTTAATCCTTGCTACTTTTAAATAGTGTCTGAACTTCTGGGGCTTTGTTGCGTAATAATACTGTAATATTAAACTTAACTTTCTCTGAGCTTAGGATCCTTTTAAAGTATATTACTTTCAACCTAAACTAAACATTTTTAAATTTAAGGATTTAAAACATTTTAAATGTTTTTTTGTTTATTTTCTTTAAAATAACTTACGGATATAATTGTTGTGTTTAGGCCATTTTTACTCATATAAACAAGAATGTTGTTTTTTGGTTTTTTTACAGGGACAGAGAATAGAGTCAGAGTCAGAGAGAGAGATAGATAGGGACAGACAGACAGGAACGGAGAAAGGTGAGAAGCATCAGTCATTAGTTTTTCGTTGCCGTTGCGACACCTTAGTTGTTCATTGATTGCTTTCTCACATGTGCCTTGACCACAGGCCTTCAGCAGACTGAGCAACCCCTTGCTGGAGCCAGCGACCTTGGGTCCAAGCTGGAGAGCTTTTGCTTAAGCCAGATGGGTCCGTCGCTCTCTCCACTGCACCACTGCCTGGTCAGGCTAAACAAAAAAGTTCTTGAGTCAAAACTACATTTTCTAAATTTTTTCATGTCTGTAAACAACCTTTTACTTAGTTATACCCTGTTTTCCCGAAAACAAGACGTTGTCTTATATTAATTTTTGCTCCTAAAGATGCGCTAGGTCTTATTTTCAGAGGATATCTTATTTTCGGGGAAATGGTAGATTTATGACTTTGAAACAGTCTTTACTGGGTTATTCTCCAAATTTCCCATTTTGTATCATATATGGCATTTTTATATAGCCTTAACTGATGAGGCCTGTAACTATTTTCCAAAACACAAACCTGATCATCGTATCTGTTCCTTCTTAAATGTATTCACTAGTTTCACTTTGCCCAGATCAGTGCATCTCAGTAGATGAGTGGGAACATCTGGCTGACCTATTATTGCTGACATTTACTGAGTCCTCTATGTGTTCTGGGCTTTTACAGCTATTGTTTTTACTTCCAGAAAAACCTATGAAGTTAGGGTACTAGTATCCTCAGTTTTCTAATAGAATTTGATTCTGTTTACTTTGTAATATTTTTTAATTCAAAAAGATTATTACTTAGCATCTAGTAAACTTGATCGTCCCAGAAGATATCTCTCATGTTTGTATTTTGTGACTTTATATACTTCCAAGTACATCTTATACAAAATACCTCAATTTGAGAAGCACAAGCTCATTGGATCAAGTGCACAATTCTTTGTATGAAATGGTTAGGGCACATACAATGTTTCTATATCTCCTTTCTATCTCTAAAATGTGTGTGTGTTTGTGTATTTAGAAAATATATTTTATATATATTAAAACTATGTCCAGGAGACATAATTGTCAAATTGCTAAGACTTTTATTGATTGGTTTTTGAGAGAGAGAGAGAGAGAGAGAGAGAGAGAGAGAGAGGAGCAGGAAGCATTAACTTGTAGTAGTTGCTTCTCATATTTGCTTTGACTGGGCAAGGCCAGGGTTTTAAACTGGCGACCTCAGCTTTCCAGTTCGACACCCCATCCACTGCGCCACCACAGGTCAGGCTAGACTACTGACTGTCCATCTCTACTTACCTTGTTTTGGATGAACACTGGTCTGCAGAGGACTCTGCGTATCCCTGCTCAGGGCCATGATTACTTACTTTCTCTGTGATTATACTGTTCTTCATACTTAATGTCTTAAACATTTTGTTTCCCTCTAAAACAATTGCACATACCTGTTTACTAAGTGCTGCATTTCTGCTGTTCCTTCCTGACAGATCAAACATCCCTTCCAGGAAAGCCTGTCTAACCAGTGGCCATCTCCTGCAGAGCCAGATACGCCCCTCTGCTTCCCCAAGTCCTTATTCATATATCTTTTACTGGCTGGTGTACATATAATAGGGTACTTACCTCTTTTTGTGTTAGAACATTAGTTCTTTATGTTTTCTGTACATCCCTTCCAGTCAGATACAGTGCCTGGCACCAAGCAAGTATGAGGAAATGCTTACTGGATGAATGGACTCTAATTGAGGTTTGGTGTAACACGGTTTTACCATTAGAAACTGACTTGCTAGGAGCCAAAGCATTAGACCAGTGGCGACAACCTGACCCCTGCTCTCAACCCATGCTTTAAGTCTGGGGTGGTATGTTGTAGTTACTGTGACCGTTGACAGCATATTGTGAATTTTTAATTGTAATAATAGCCTCTTATTAGTACTAAAAGCCTTATCTTATTTCTTTCAGGAATTGTTGGATAAGTATTTAATAGCCAACGCAACTAATCCAGAGAGTAAGGTCTTCTATCTGAAAATGAAGGGAGATTACTTCCGGTACCTTGCGGAGGTTGCATGTGGTGACGATCGGAAACGTAAGTGTGTTTGGCTTATGTGTAAAGCTGAAGTGTAAGCTAGGAGGTAGAAGAAATGGGCACCACGGCAGTAGTTTCTGTGTAATCTAGAACTTTAAGAAACATTTTGGAACCTGTATAAAGAAAATAATGTTACCTTATGTTTTCAAAGATGAAAACAGAGTCATAAGCTTACATTATGTGCTCTTTAAAAAATTCAACTCAAAATTTCTGATTATAATCTAAGATATTATTAAAAACAGGCTTCATCTTTTATGCTTTAGAGTTTGGTTTATAGGACTGTATTTTCAGCCCCAGAGTTCTCTGCATATGCTTTGAGTGATCTCGTTAGTACATTTAATGCCGTTCCACTGTGAAACTAAAGATAGCTGGAGCAAATTACATACAGAATAAAGAAACAGGATGTGCTTTTTCTGTTTTTGACAAGTTAGCTATTACCTCTTTTGAAGGATATGACATTGACTACTAATCTCATATAAACAAATTTCTGAGGAGAGGGGAATTGAGAGTATTATTGCCAGTGTATAATTTATCAGAAAGCATAGACATGGGAGAAAGAAACCGCCGAATTACCTAGCTTGATTGTTTAAAAAGTTGAAATAAATTTATTAGCAGCGAACTTGGTCTCCCGGAGAATTGGTAGCTGAATATAATGTGGATCCTGTTAAATTGTGTGTGTTTCTGGTACCAAATCTATTGCGCAAGTGCTAAGTAGAACTTATTTTTTTCCAATAAGTCTATTATTTTCTTAATTTTGTCCCATCTGAAAAGGGTATACCCCAAAAAAGAGTTACTAACTGAAAATGATATAGTGTTGCCATCCAAATATCAATATAATTAAAGATATAAAGAGAAAATGTTGTTACCCTACTGTAACAAAATTTGTATACTGAACTTAATAGTGTTACTGGTATATACTTTCTCTTGCCATAAAAATAAGCAAAATTAAATGTGACAGAATTGAACATTCACCGTCATCCCCAGCAGTAATTTGATGTCATCCTTCCTGGCATACTGGCATTTCCCAGCCCCATGCACAACATGCAGTATAGAATTTGTGGACAGTCTGTGTTCACAGCCTGGGAGCTGAGACACTTGACTTGCTGTAGTGCCTCCTTAAGTGCCAGACAGCTAGCCCTCCTCTGCAGTAGGGCTAACTCAGCCACGTGTAGACCAATAAATGTGCCACTTCAGAGCACTGGAAATATGCACATTCATGCTGCAAAGAGGTAATTTAATTTGTTAGGTCAGTATTTTCAAAGCCGTAATGGCCAAAGGTCTTATTCAGAAATCCTGTCCTTTTCAAAATGTGGGTATATTCAAATTAGGGTTGGTAATACTTGCTGAACATTTTTATTAGGCCAGCACTCAAACTCTGGTTAAAGCAGATTTTATTTACTATGTTGGCACTCTTTTATTGCTTCTCCATATAATATGTATTGATACCAAGGGTCAGTATTGTTTTTACAAATAAGTAATAAAAGGAGAGATTTTGATGGCAGTGATCTTTGTCAAGTGGTTTAATTACTTTGATAAAGGATATTACAGCCAAATATTTCCCCAGCTTTATTAAAACATATAACAAATTATTTTTAATTGCTGCATTTCCAGTAATAAAATGAAAAGACATGAAAGAAGAGAATTTTTAGCCCCGGTGATGGAAAAATCTGATGTACTATGTTGTGTTGTTATTAAGCTGATTATAACCCAGTCACATAAACTAGTTTTTAAATACCCAGTACAAGGTAATGTTTTGGTTTGCTACTATGGTTTTAAAAGAAGGCTACAGAGAAAAATTTGGTTCTATCAAGACCTAGTCAGTCACATATGTTAAGTGTGTTAATATGCTGTGTACTAGGTGGATATTTTCAGTGTCTTGATTTTTTATTTCATTTTTTGCCTTCGCAGAAACGATAGATAATTCCCAAGGAGCGTACCAAGAGGCTTTTGACATAAGCAAGAAAGAGATGCAGCCCACACACCCAATTCGTCTGGGGCTGGCTCTTAACTTTTCTGTATTTTACTATGAGATCCTTAATAACCCAGAGCTTGCCTGCACACTGGCTAAAACGGTAAGATTTGTGTTCAGAAACACCCTCTTTAGCTAAGGTTATTTGAGATGACAAATATGTTACTTTCTAGGTATTTTATTTATTTGGGTATCTCCTTTTCTTACCATCATGACCACCTACCACTACCCCTCCAAGTGCCTTGCTCTGTCCCAACTGTGGCTCTCAGCAGTTAGAACTGTCTAAAGAGCGTAGTGATCAGAGGAACCGAAGGAGGAAAGAAATGGAAAATGGTGCCTGCCAGGTGTGCTTGCTAGCATAGCTGCGTTCTTGCGAGTGCTTCACAGGGGCGAGTTCAGAGAGGCTTTTTGCAAGTACATACCTATTCTTATTGGCAAGCATATATTGTATTAGGCACAGCTCCTGTACTCTGTGTCCTGTGAAAGAGCTAAGAAGTGCTTGTTTATGATTATACATAGTTTTTTATATTTCAAGTCATACTCAGAAGTTAAATTGAGAATCTGATTCTATTGAGCTTTTTGTAATTGATGGTAAACATGAAGTGAATGTTAACATATCTTGTAAAAATGGTTTGTAGTTGTGGACTAACCAGGTTGTGTCGATGCAAATACTGTTTATCATGGGTATTAATATTTTACCAGGCTTTTGACGAGGCCATTGCAGAACTCGATACACTGAATGAAGACTCATACAAAGACAGCACCCTCATCATGCAGTTGCTTAGGGACAACCTTACAGTGAGTTGGACACTTTTATTTCCTTTTCAAGAACAAAAGTACTTATCTTTTATTCAGTCTCCCTGTCTGTTGGGGCAGTTGTATAACAGCTACACTTTCTCTTAGAAATGAATGCATAGATAGATCTATAACTAAAAGTATTAAGTGTCTGTCAGTATTTTGTACAGGACAACTATTCTTTTGTAGGCAGGTTTTCAAGTTGAATGGGCATTGTAGCAGCCCTTCCTGAGAAGGTGCAAAGGTCGGAGGAACTCATAGTTAGCATCACTGACTGTTCTTTGGGATGGAGACACTAATATGGAGACTTTTGGTAGTTTCAGGGTTTTCTTCCTTTGGGTCAATTGGCTGTAGTAAGGTAGGGGCTACCGTTGATAATGTAAGCTTCTCCAAAATTGCATGATGTGCCTTATTCTAAAAAAGTCTTACTGTGGGAATTGTACATGCTATTATGTAGGCATGTGATAGGTAGTAAGCCTGCACCTCGATTTACTCCTCTGGTTCTAGGCCCAAACCTCTGTTTCGCTTGTTTTCTTTTGAAATTTAATTTGTGTTTTTTCCTACAACTTGGACGAGCAGATGATAAAATAAAACAGTTTGAGCTTTATTTAGCTTCTTTTTGCTAGGTAGGATTCTTTTTTTATTTTTTATTTTTTTGACAGAATCAGAAAGAGGGATAGATATGGATGACAGACGGGAAGGGAGAGAGATGAGAAGCATCAATTTTTTGTTGTGGCACCTTAGTTGTTCATTGATTGCTTTCTCATATGTGCCTTGACCGTGGGTAACCCCTTGCCAGAGACCTTGAGCTCAAGCTGGTGAGCCTTGCTCAAACCAGATGATCCTGCACTCGAGCTGGCGACCTTGGGGTCTTGAACTTGGGTCCTCTGCATCCCAGTCCAACGCTCTATCCACTGCACCACTGCCTGGTCAGGCGGTAGGATTCTTTTTAATAGCAGCACCATATCTGTTCAACTTGGATGAACAGGGTAATTATGAAGACACTTTCTCCCCAGCCATTAGAAATCCCTGTAGTTCTGAGGTAATGGAAGCATGATCAGCATAGACAGCTGCTGTAGAAGAAAGGCAAACTGAGCAAGTGGACCTTCCCAGATATACCACGGTGCTATCTGTGTCTTTACTGGTTTTGTGTTTTCTCTTTTAAAATTTTTTTCTTTATTGATTTTGGGGGGAGGGGCAAGAAGAAAGAGACATCACTTTATTATTCCACTTATTTATGCATTCATTGTTGATTCTTATATGTGCCCTGATGGGGGGATCAAACCTACAACCTTGGTGTATGGGGACAACGCTGTAACCAACTGAGCTACCTGGCCAGGGCTGGAGACAGTTCTTCAGGGACATTTGTTTTGTTTGTTTTTACTTATGTTAATATCTCAACAAGATTCTGGTTTTCTGAAATTTAGTGTCTTCTTACTTGTTGGTCTAATAGAAATCTATTTTGTGAGCTGTTGATTATAGTTGTTCAATACTGACTATTCATTGTTACTTCATTCCATCTTAAAATTAGGTACTTAGAGGTCAGTTTGTTTTAATATCCTCCCTAGCTCAGGACTCCTTTCTCTCTCCCTCTCCTCCCCCCATATATATTTTTAAAATTTACTGATCTTGACAGATTGGAGGAGGGAGTGAGAAGTATCAACTCATAGTTGCTTCACTTTAGTTTATTGATTGCTTCTTGTATGTGTCTTGACCGGGCAAGCCCAGGACCCCAAACCAGTGACCTCAGTGCTCCACCACTGCACTACCACAGGTGCACACCTGCTGCACCACAGGTAGTGCAGTGGTGTCTTTGTGCACACCTGCTGTTTTCCTGTAACTAGGTCACTACTCCTGTTCAACGTTTTGCAGAAACACAAAGTCAGGCTGCCTTTTTTATTTCATGATAGCTCTTCAGGTAGTTGAAAATAGCTATTAAGACTATGGTCTCCCCCTACTGCTTAAAATTATTTATTTAAATTTTTCGCCTTATTAATCTCAAATTATATTTTACTAGTGCTTTCACAAAGAACCTTGGGCTGCTGGGAATGAGAAAACAATAAATTCTAAAGGTGTTATCTTGCTTTTTTCCTGAAATTATAGTACTTATAATGAGTAAGTTTTTGGCCTCAACTGGGCAGTTCACTTGGTTAGAGCATCATCCAGATATTCCAAGGTGTTGTGTTCAGTCCCCAATCAGGGCACATACAAGAATCAACCAATGAGCCCTGGCCAGAGAACCTGGTTGGTTGGAGCATCATCCCAAAGTGCAGAGGTTGCCAGTATGATCTCCTGTCAGAGCACATACAGGAACAGATTGAAGTTCTATCCTGCTCTGTCTTCTCCTTCTCTCTCTCTCAAATCAATAAATTTAAAATAAAAGAATCCACCAGCCTGACCAGGTAGTGCAGTGGATAGAGCATCAGACTGGGACAGAGGACACAGGTTTGAAACACTGAGGTCATTGGCTTGAGTGCAAGGTCGCTGCTTGAGCAAGGGGTTACTTGCTCTGCTGGAGCCCCCCGGTCAAGGCACATATGAGAAAGCAATCAATAAACAACTAAGGTGCCACAATGAAGACTTGATGCTTCTCATCTCTCTCCCTTCTTGTCTCTGTCCCTGCCCGTCTCCCTCTGTCTCTGTTGGAAAAAAAAGAAAAGAAAAAAGAACCAACCAATGAGCCCTGGCTGTGCAGCTCAGTTGGTTAGAGCATCATCCCCAATACACCAGGGTTACAGGTTCAATCCCCAGTCAGGGTACATACAAAACCAACCCATGAATGCATAAATAAGTGGAACAACAAAGCGGTGTCTCTCTCTTTCTCTCTCAAATCAATTAAAAAAAATTTTTTTAAAGAATAAGCTTTAAAATTTGCTCAGTAGTGCATATGTGTCTGTCACTGTAAGTGTGTTGTAAATGGCCTGCAGGGATGCACTTTGGGGAGAAATTGGTACTTGGGGTTTTGAGAACTATAACTTTCAGTCCTTGTCATAATCTCTCTTGTTTGAATAATGTACAGCTATCAGAATTACATTTTGTTATAACTGTTGGACTTGATATAGTTTTCTAATTTGGAAATAGTGACCTAATGCGATTCTTTCCTCCCCTAGTTATGGACATCAGACAGTGCGGGAGAAGAGTGTGATGCGGCGGAAGGGGCGGAGAACTAACTGCAGACAGGATGTCGTCCTCTTCCCTCCGGAAACTTTGTACACATCTCCATTCCTTACTCCATTTGGATTTCCTAGAGCAAGAAACCCGTTCATGTGTATGGAATCAGCTGTTGATAGTCTTTTCACACTGCAGCTTTGGGAAAACTCCATTCCTTGATTTGTGTTTGTCTTGGCCTTCCTGGTGTGCAGTTACTGCTATAGAAAAGTATTAATAGCTTCATTTCACATAAACATGAGTAACTTCCAGACACTTACGTAGAGGACTAAAAATGTATCTGGTATTTAAGTAATCTGAACCAGTTCTGCAAGTGATTGTGTTTTGTATTACAGTGAAGATATGAAAATGTAGTTAATGACAATTTAAAGAGTGTTTTACCTAATTTCTTAATTTCTACATTCCCTACCTTACTCTTCTTTGGGGGTTTCCTTTCAGTAAGCAACTTTTCCTTGTTCTTAATGTATTCCTTTTTGGTAGGAATCCAGAAGTATTAGATTGAATGGGAAAGCATTTGACATTTCTGGGTTGGGGGTCACAAATTGAAATGCCTCCTGTGTCATGTATGATGGAGGTCTTGTGTGTCTGTGACAATAGGGATTCCCTTCTTCACTCTTGATTTGCTGCTGTTTCAGTTGACAACTGCCCTTCCTAATAAAAATTCACTTACACTTAACTAGATATCATTGTAGTTCTGATATTCACTTTACTATAATAGAAGTAGCATGTTGCTGCCAGAATACAAGCATTGCTTTTGGTGAATTAAAGTGCATGTCATTTCTTAACAGAGTAGAATGGGGAAATAAATTAAAATACACAAGTCCAAGTCTAACACTTCAGTACTTTTCCATGCAGATTTGTGCACATGTGAGAGGGTGTCCCGTTTGTCTAGTGATTGTTACTTAGAGAGTTGGACCACTATTGTGTGTTGCTAATCATTGACTGTAGTCCCAAAAAAGCCTTGTGAAAATGTTATTCCCTATGTAACAGCAGAGTAACGTAAAATAAAACTACGTTTTATAAACCATTTACTATGGCTTTGTAACAATTGCATACTCATATTTTAAAGGACAGGTGAATTTTACTACTTTCTGGAGTCTATTGATACTTCCCTTTTATCTTAATGTAAAATGTAGTAGTGATCCCCATATTTCTGCATTGTGATACACTTGTCTGGGGATGCTTGGAAATGTATAAAATGGGCTACATTTCTTACAGGTAGTGTTTTATTTGTAGATCAGTTTTGTGGGCCATCTCTTCCTCTGATGTAAATGATATCTAGTTAAGTGTTATATGGAATAAAGTGGACATTTTAAAACTAGAAAAGCTGATTATGTGATTGTGAATGCTTTGGCTGGTGTTAGAATTATGCGTTGGCAGGTATTCAAACGGCCTGTCAAGAGTACAAGAGTACTACTGTACCTTGTTTAGTTTTCAGATAGTTCCGTTGGTCATTCTTCAGTTGCACCATTAGTGAGTTCCAAATAATTTTGGTTTTGTAAAATCACAGTGGCTTGTTAACACTAACCTGTCAAAAGTGTTGGTCTGAGAATTTATTTTAAAGTCAAAAGAGAATCTGAAAAATAAGCTGTGTAAGATTAAACCTTTATCTCCTAAAATGTGATAAGATTACTTGGATTTTGGTCACCAAAAATCTAAATTAGTAAGATTCCTTTTTCTTTTTCTTTTTTTTAAAAAAAGCCCAAAACATTATTTTTTTTATTTTTAATGCCAGAGATATCTAAAATTAGAACTTAACAAACATCTGAATCAATTGTTTTCAAACTATAGTGCTTGGAAACAATGTGTCTAACTGTACACAAGACTCTGCGAACCCCCAAGTATGAATTCAAGACTTGGCACTGAATTGGGGTCATCTCCAGGAAGGAAATCCATGAACCAGATGTGGTTTTATTCTTCCAGATGCGTTTTATATGTTTGAGGAAAGGTAAACGTTTTTTCCCTGCCATTATTTGAGATTGCTTAAAAAAAGCCCTAAGGAGTACCTACTAATGAGTCTCCCACTAAATCAAAGTGCAGATGCAGTTGCTCCATTACCCATTAACATTAAGTGTTAATTCAGGATCAATTTAACATAATCTTCTAATTTTCTCAGTGTTCCATCATTTTAAACAACTTTTGTTTTTACATTTTATGGAAATTAAATAGAAAAATATATGTACAGTTTTAACTAAAATGTCATGACCTCAGTATCTGAGGTAAATTTCTATACAGCAATAAGTGAATCACAGCAAAATTTAATAAAACTAGTAATATACCTGAATCTAATCACTTGGACCCAACGTTTGAAATCATTTTACAATGCCAGTGACACATCATATTAATATCTCAACTAACTAAACAAAAATAATGGTTTCTCTGGCACATACTAAGATTCCTTTTTGAATAAAAATTTCAGTAGAGATGGGAACATTGTGGATTAGAAAAGAAATTATATTTTAATAAAGTGGTTGAGGAATAGTGAATTGCCAAAATAGCTGGTTATTTTTAGCATTTAATCACAGATTTAATGTCTTTGCTTTAGAAGTCAGCATCTTCATTAGGGGCCCCAGCCCACTGGTTCTCCTTGGGGCCTTGTAGCGTAGCTTAAGAGAACTCCTTAGGAGAGAGGACGCCTTGGGAGGGGGGGGGGGGTAACAATGTTTTGTTTGGTGTGGTGGAAGGGTTTAAAGCCTTTCTGAGAGTTAGAATGTTACAGTGTCACGTCTGTGTTGTAGTTAGAACACTGGCAATTTTTTCTTTAAAATATCATTTAGGTTTTAATAACCAAATAATTGGGGGCAGGGATTATGTACGAACACTAACAGAATGGAAGCATTAGAGATTTCTTTCCCAACATGTAGTATGTTCATCTATGACTTGATCTTAGATTGGGAAAGAACTACATTTTGGAGGGGACAGGATTTAGAATACACTGATATTTTGTAAGTTAAATATCATTAAAGACTTTTTTAAAAAAAATCATAATACTAGGAAGGACATTTAAGGACCTAAACATTGTAGTAGTGTAATTCAAAAACGTAAGAATTCTGCTTTATTTTTTAATGAACTGGTATTTAAGGAGTTGATCCAGACATTCAAACATATTTGAGACCTATGACAGGAATGGATGTGGGACTGTTTTTGTCAAATTATGAACCTGATTTTATTCTGACCCTTAATGTGTCAATGTATTAAAACTGATACTTTCTTTGTTATGGTTTAGGACATACTAATTTAAATTACTGAAGGCAGTTATGTTATAGTTCTGTACTGCCATAAATCTGTCATCCTGTGTAATTTGTATTTTGTCAGCTTGGCCGGAAGAGAGTTACCATGTCTGTGTATTATGTGTTACTATTGAGTTTTGAGGACATTACAGTACCAATATAAACCACCTGCTCCATAACTTCGGGTCCATTCATTAGGTCCTTAAGGAACTTGTAGTAACTGAAATTGTGATCACCTTTATGAAACCTAGGTTGGGCCTGACCTGTGGTGGTTCAGTGGATGGGATGTTGACCTGGGATACTGAGGTCCCAGCTTCAAAACCCTGAGGTTGCTGTCTTGAGTGCAGGTTCATCTGGCTTGACTGCGGGGTCACCAGCTTGAGCCCAGGGTCGCTGGCTTGAGGGAAGGGGTCACTGGCTCAACTTGAGTCAAGGCCCATATGAGAAGCAATCAATGGCCTGACCAGGTGGTGGCGCAGTGGATAGAGCATCGGACTAGGATGTGGAAGACCCAGGGTCAAGACCCCGAGGTTGCCAGCTTGAGCGCAGGCCCATCTGGTTCGAGCAAAAGCTCACCAGCTTGGACCCAAGGTCGCTGGCTCCAGCAAGGGGTTGCTTGGTCGGCTGAAGGCCCGTGGTCAAGACACATATGAGAAAACTGTCAAGGAACGACAGATGTTGCAACGGCAACGAAAAACTGATGATTGATGCTTCTCATCTCTCTTCGTTCCTGTCAGTCTGTCCCTATCTGTCCCTCTCTCTGACTCTTTCTCTGTCTCTGGGGGAAAAAAAGCAATCAATGAACAACTAAAGTGATGCAACCAAGAGTTGATGCTTCTTATATCTCTTCCTTCCTGTCCCTCACTTAAAAAATAAAAAGCATTTGTCAATCTGTGTTTCATATATGTTCTTCAGTTTGTGTGCTTCATAGTCAAGGCCTGTATAACCAATGTTAGTGGTATACCCAAGGCTTTATTGTACAGGAAAGGCCTTCAGCCAGGATTCTACTTGAGACTTCCCCCTCCCTGATTTATAGCTACATGTGATCTTGGGCCAGCATTTTGGGGGCCTGACTCATCTTCACAGGTCCTGTTTTGAAGCATCTTCACAAATACAACTCAGTTTCATAAAAACTTTTTCCCATTGATTTGAGAATTTGAGAGAAACATCAACTTCTTTCACTTATTTGTGCACCATTGCTTGCTTCCCATACATAATCCAACGGGCTCAAACTGTCTACCTTAGGGTTGAGCTGGTGACATTGGGCCTCTGGGAGGATGCTCTCTAGTGGACCAGGGCTCATAAAAATTTTTTAAAAGATTTTTTTTTATTGCCTGACCAGGCAGTGGTGCAATGGATAGAGTGTTGGACTGGGATATAGAGAACCCAGGTTCGAAACTCTGAGGTCGCTGCCTTAAACCTTAAACCCAAGGTCACTGGCTTGAGTAGGGTCAGTCACTTGCTTTGGTATAGCCCCTGGTCAAGGCACATATGAGAAAGCAGTCAGTGAACAACTAAGGTGCCACAACGAAGAATTGATGTTTCTCATCTCAATCCCCATCTGTCCCTCTCTGTCTTTCTGTCTCTCACAAAAACAAAATTCGAGAGTAGATAGAAAGGCGGTGGGAAGGAGCGGGAAGCATTGACTTGTAGGTGCTTCCCATATGTGCCTTGGCCAGGCCAAGGGTTTTGAACTGGCATCCTCAGCATTCCAGGTTGATGGTTTATGCACTGCGCCACCACAGGTCAGGCTGTTAACATTTTTGAAGTAGGTTTGTCTCCTGAATTAGGAAACTGAGGTACATGTCCTAGGACATTTCTAGGACTTGGGTCTCATAGTTAAGGCTCAATGGCTAAGAGGTGCTGGGATTTGGACCTGGGTTTAAAGTTGGTTTATTCTTAGCAACTGTGCTATGTTGCCCGTTTTTGGAGATTGAAGCAGTAACAGTAGATCAGTGCTTTTAAAAACTTAGGTCATGACCGGCCTGAGCTGGTATGGCGGAGTGGATAAAGTGTTGACCTGGAACACTGAGGTTGCCAGTTTGAAACTTGGCTTGCCCAGTCAAGGCACATATGACAATGAACAACTAAAGTGAAGCAACTATGAATCGATACTTCTTGCTCCATCCCTGCTTCTATAAAATCAATAAGTAAAATCTTAAAAAACAAAACAAAAAGAACTTAGATCATGACTCACAGTTAGTGGACAGTGGGTCAAACCAACTTTTTCCAAAATGAAATAGAATGGAAAATGCATGTTAATAAGTAATATTTTGTGAAGTCAGTTTTCCTGTGTGAATAGTGGGTTGTGAGGTGAATTTGATTTCAAGTGAGTCAAAGCCATCTCTTCTAGATAGTATGGATTTCTTTGCAGTTCATGTCCTGGGACTGACTAAGTTGTACATATTTTAAGGTTGGAGAGAATTTCAGTTTTTAATGATAGTGTGATTGGGTCTCTTCCACCTAGCATTGTGAGATTGGCAACACTTTCTGTCTTAGAAGGTGCTAAGTAATGAGACATTTAATGTCTTTTTCAAAAAGGGGAGACTCCCTGCCTTGAGAGTGATACTCATTCTACATTGCTTGAAGGATTCTGTAAAGATTAATTCTCTTATGTTTTCCTTGTTCTCAGACACTGTGTCTGCAACATTTCACAGATTTGGCCCGACACTACTAAGGAAGTACTTAGACCCTGCAAGAATGGCACAGTGAGGATTTACTCACCTAGCAAAGAGGCTTATGGGCTTACCAGGATCTGAATTACTAAGTGGGATTGAAACTGGGTCGAGCTCTGCGTAGAATGAGTTGAAATACAGCTCTTTCAGGAATATTGGATTCTCACGCAAATGCTAATCAAAAGGGTTGTTTGCTGTCGTTTAGAGATTTAGGCATTTCCTTGCTAATTGAGACAGGTGAAGTTATACAGACTTACTTGTGTGAAATCCTAGTTTGTGGCAAGCTGGCTCTAAGTTCTCTGCTTCACTCAGGCATTTGCTTTGCTCTTGCTCAAAATAAGTGCTGCTGAGGATGGCTTCCCCTGTCCCCTGAGCCAGCGCTGGTCCACAGACTGGTTCTGGTCTGCCAGAAATTCTGTGCCAGTCTGTGAGAGTTAACCATCCTGATGTATGAAGATTATAGACCCAAAGATCTGAGTCAGATTTGCTTTTGCCACTTATGAGCCCATATCATTAATGAAAATCCTATTGAGTTTGTCTTAGTTGTCTTTGGAACTTGTGAGCTCGTTTGAACAATCTTTTGCACTGTGCAGAAGAGCATTTACAAATCGTGTGCAGTGGACTGAAAGCATGTGGACAAACTTGGGTGGTAGTCAGTACATCGTACGTGTGGAGTTTGGAACACAAAACACCAGCTTGTACCGTGTTGCACTGTTTTGTGTGGTAAGATAAAACTCTTCATTGCATGTTTCTGTTTCAGGCCAGTTAGGTCACTGGTCCCCATGCATGAAAGGATTGACAACCACTGACCTTGGCTGTGGAAGTGACCTATTGTGGTTATTAATAATCGAAATCATTTTTCTGTGATCGCCTACAGTTGTTTCCTAGATGAAATTGTTGAACACTAGAAGTGGTTTGTTGAATGGGCAGCTGAACTTGGACTTGGCGTGCCTCCTGGCTTTCTTCATGCTGCAGAAATGCGGGGAAATGGAGTTCGGCCCTCATTTCTGAGGACTGTGGTGTCTACCTCAACTTGGCATTTATTGCAAAGATCCCCTCCACTTGCTCATCTTGTGAGCCCCACGCCACACCTTCTGACCTGAATAACTCGGACTGCTGACGGAGACCAGACTACTTGTTCCCCATTTCCTGCTGACATGACCAACCTTTTCACCCATCTGTGATTAATGCCAAGCACTCTTTCTCCGTTCTAGAGCTGTGGGTCTTTAGACAAGGCCCTGTGTTGCAGCATTCCCCTGGAAACGTGTTTATTCAGCTAAATTTAGGAACATGAGATGTCTGAAGACTATTATTATCTTCTGAGGCTGGTGGCGACACTGGTACGTTGGAGCTAGGAAAATAAAGAGGGCAAGATTATTAACTCGTCTGAGCTACACTTACCCATTCCCACAACTGCAAACCTGAGAGGTAGTGTGACCTTGTATAAAGAGAGTACCAGCCTGGAAGACCAAGACCTAGCTTATGTGCTCGTTCATTCATTCAGCCACTTGTTAAATATATTGAGAGCTTGCTATGAGCCACTGGACTGGACTGGTTACTGGGACTTGTAACTTCACTGCCTGATCTCTCAGCTTCAGTTTTCTTAGAAGGCAGACACCGATCCTGCCCGTGAGCCAGTGTGTGAGAAAGTACTTCTTAGTGTCAAGGGTTGTGGAGTAAGTATGTGGAATGCTTGGGTGGGAAAGGAGTAGCTGGACAGCCTGATTTTGGAATTGAAAGGTTCTGGTAAAGTGAAACTGGGCTCATGAATAAGAAAACCAGCCACTCTTTGAGCAGACCTATTGCCCTAGATTTTCAAGGACAAACACAAAAAGGAGATGACAGTGTAACTTGAGAATGCAAAGTTAATAAAAAAGAACTATTCAGCAATTGTTTTCCTTCTAATTAGCATTCTCTGATGGCAGAGAATGGGGAAAGGTTGTTCTGCTTAAGTAAGTGAAGACACATCAAGACCTAGGGAAGAAATGCCTGTTTCTCAAGAGTGAACTGGTAAATGCTCCACAGTGCCTGCAGACTGTAATTACGAAACTCCAGTGTCACCTGGAGACTTTGCTAAGACAGGTTTTCAGTATTCCTAAAAAATATACATGTTTAACAAGTTCCCAGGGGATGCTGCTGCCACTGCTCGCCAGGACTTGGTACTTTGAAGAATTTATGCCAAAATAAAAATCAGGTGAGTTTCATAGCAGGGGAGTAAGAAATAAGTCAATGAAAGGATCTTGGGGTCAAGCAGCTCCCTGTTGAGATTTGTGTCCCCCTTAAGCTAATGAGTGAGAGGGCCTTTAACTGAAATGTATCAGGTTGTATATGCAGGAGAGCACAGGAAGCCTTCTGATTAACTCCTCCCCCCCCCCTCCGCCCCAGTCTTTGCCCAGGTTAACAGTTTTGTATTAAAGTAACAATGAAATACAGTTTCACTCATCCTTACCAAGCACATTTCATGGTTTAACAAGATGCCAAGAGGATCACCTAGAAATACTGATGCGTACAGTCAGTCTTTAGTAAGGAGGCTGGTGCCTGACCAGGCGGTGGCGCAGTGGAGATAGAGCGTCGAACTGGGACGCGGAGGACCCAGGTTCGAGACCTCGAGGTCGCCAGCTTGAGCGCAGGCTCACTAGCTTGAGCCCAAAGGACACTGACTTGAGCAAGGGGCCACTCGGTCTGCCGTAGCCCCCCAGCCAAGGCACGTATGAGAAATCAATCAATGAACAACTAAGGAACCACAATGAAGAATTGATGTTTCTCATCTCTCCCTTCCTGTTTCTCTCTCTGACCCTCTGCCACAAGCTTGTGATCTGGCTGGTGGATAGGAGGTCAGAGGTCTGCGTTTAGTGTTGATGTGAGACCAGTGTTGATGGGAGATTGGCTTAAAATTTGAAACAGGAAGCCAGGAATGTGTGAGCAAGAGGCTCAGAGATGTTCGTGCGTCATGGGTGCTGACTAATGGCTCTGTGGATATTGTGGGTCGAGCCAGGGGCCCAGTAGTAGTTACAGGGTAAAGCACTTGAATTTCTTCTATTCCTATTCACCAGTCCCTCTAATCCCTAAATTGTTGATTGTCTAAAAGATTTTATTTATTGATTTTACAGAGAGAGGAGGGAAGGTGGGGGATGAGAAGTATCAACTCATAGTTGCTTCACTTCAGTTTTTCACTAATTGCTTGTTGTATGTGCCTTGCCCCGGTAAGCCTGGGGTTTTGAACTGGTGACATCAGCATTCTGTCCACTGTGCCACCAAAGGCCAGACCCTAAATTGTTGATTTAAGGCAAAAATAAAATACAAAGGAAACTTAACTATTTTTTAAAGATAGAAGAAGTAATATGTAGGCGTTTAGTATTGCATTGTGTTGACATATATCATTTGCTTTTTAGGTATAGGGCTGTAGAAAAGGAGCAGGAAGCCTGACCAGGTGGTGGTACAGTGGATGGAGCGTCGAACTGGGATGCGGAGGACCCAGGTTCGAGACCCTGAGGTTGCCAGCTTGAGCGCGGGCTCATCTGGTTTAAGCAAAGCACACCAGCTTGTACCCAGGGTCGCTGGCTTGAGCAAGGGGTTACTTGGTGTGCTGAGGGCCCATGGTCAAGGCACATACGAGAAAGCAATCAATGAACAACTAAGGCAGGGGTCCCCAAACTATGGCCTGCGGGCCGCACGTGGTCCCCTGCAGCCATTTATCCGGCCCCCACCGCACTTCCGGAAGGGGCATCTCTTTCATTGGTGGTCAGTGAGAGGAGCACAGGATGCATCTGCACCCATAGTTCCCATTGAAGTACTGGTCAGTTTGTTGATCTAAATTTACTTTTTCTTTATTTTAAATATTGTAGTTGTTCCCGTTTTGTTTTTTTTACTTTAAAATAAGATGTGTGCAATGTGCTTAGGGATTTGTTCATAGTTTTTTTTTATAGTCCAGCTCTCCAACGGTCTGAGGGACAGTGAACTGGCCCCCTGTGTAGAAAGTTTGGGGACCCCTGAACTAAGGTGTTGCAACAAAAAACTGATGATTGGTGCTTCTCATCTCTCTTTGTTCCTGTCTGTCCCTATCTATCCCTGTCTCTGACTCTTTCTCTCTGTAGAAAAAAAAAGAAAAAGAAAAGTGAGCAGGAAGCTAATTCGGGCCAAAACACAGGTATTTCTTGTCAGGTGAGAGAGACTGAAGTTACCTCTGCAAGTGCAAGTTTTGCTTGCATTTCTAGTAGATCAAATAGTGAAAGGGATGGAGAAGTGATACTGTAGTCTGTTGCTCACCTGGCATATTTCTGATCCTTTGTTGGGCACTAACAAAAGAGCTGGCCTTACCTTTTGAGTCTACAGTCTGCTGAGACAGGCACAATGGACACATGAAGCATCAGACATACCAATGCAGTGACTGTGACATGCTCAACCAATTAAGTCAGTGAATCAAATGTGTGCAGTACAGCTTGACCTGTGGTGGCCCAGTGGATAAAATATTGACCTGGGACTCTGGAGGTCACTGGTTCGAAATCCTGGGCTTACCCGGTCAAGGTACATACGACAAGCAATCAGTGAACAACTAAAGTGAGGCAATTATGAGTTGATACTTCTTGAGACCCCACCTTACCCCCTGTAAAATCAACAAAACCTTTAAAATGTGTGCAATACAGAAATGACTGGGTATAGAGAAGAATGCAGCCTGGGGAAGTAGGAAAAAGGATGATCTAATTACAATCTGTTGTTCAGGATTTTTTTTTTTTTGGTACCACCTGCTAATAAAGAGTTCCTGGCTCTGGTGGGATAGCTTGGTTGGTTAGAGCATCGTCCCATATATCAAGGTTGTGAGTTTGATCCCAGGTCAGGGCACATACAAGAACCAACTGAGCTTGACCAGTGGTGCTCAATGGATAGAGCGTCAGTCAGAATGCTGAGGCTCCCAGGTTCGACCCAAGGTTGCCAGCTTGAGCCCAAGGTCACTGGCTTGAGTAAGGGGTCCCTGGCTCAGATAGAGCCCCTAGGTCAAGGCTCGTATGAGAAACAATGAATTTGCCATGTATGAGAAACAATGAAGTGCCACAACTATGAGTTGATGCTTTTCATCTCTTTCCCTTCCTGTCTTGCTTAAAAAAAACACACCAGAAACTAATGTTGGTAGTGAAATACCATCACTTCTGCTGTATGGTATTGGTTACACAGACCAACCATGGTCCACCGTGAATGGTGACTCCATAAGGATAGGAGTATCAGGAAGCAGGGATCATTGGGTGACATCTGGCAGGCAACCACAGTGGCTATCATATACCTCAGGTATTTATGTTCCACTGGGTAAATGAAAAAGAAGGACCTAAGTTTTAATTTTAGAAGTCAGTATTTATTTTACACTGGAAATCTCATTCTTTGCAACTACTTATATTTATGATTTTTTTTTTTAGTGTATGAAGGGGGCACATATTTAAAAATATATATTTTGGTGATAAGAGAATAAACGTTTGAAGACCACTGGCTCAGACAACTAGTTTCTCTATCCAACAGCCACCCTTATCACATTCTCTGGCTCCTTATCTCCCCCACCTGATATGCCTTGATCTTAAAGGTATGGGCAATTCAAAACCTCAAACTGGGAATCATAACTTGGGTCATGATTTGTGAATGGAAAAGATTACCTGAAATCTGGACTGTCCCTGTAAAATCTAGGACTTCTAGAAATGAATATGAAAATGGACCAGAAGTTTACTTTTTTATTTTTATTTTATTCATTTTAGAGAGGAGACACAGAGTGAGAGAGAGAGAAAGAAAGGGGGGAGGAGCTGGAAGCATCAACTCCCATATGTGCCTTGACCAGACCAGTGCAGGGTTTTGAACTGGCGACCTCAGTGTTCCCAGGTCAACGCTTTATCCACTGCGCCACCACAGGTCAGGCCAGAAGTTTACTTTTTTAAAAATGGCATTTACTGGACAGCTAAGTGCCTTCCATGAGGAAGACACTAGAAGAACTGGGGGACACCAAAAGAATCTGGTGCTTGGGTTTAACTTTATTTTATTTATTCATTTTAGAGAGGAGAGAGAGAGAGAGAGAGAGAGAGAGAGAGAGAGAGAGAGAGAGAGAGAGAAACGGGGGAGGAGCAGGAAGCATCAACTCCCATACGTGCCTTGACCAGGCAACCTCAGCATTCCAGGTCGACACTCTATCCACTGCGCCACGACAGGTCAGGCTCTGATGCTTGGGTTTGGGTTTATAGCGTAAAAGGTTGTACACAAGTGCCACATTTTTATGGAATAGTTTTTAATTTTATTGATTTTAGAGGAGAGAAAGGCACAAGGAACAGAAAGCATCAATCTGTAGTAGTTGTGTCTCCTATGTGCCCTGTGACTGGGCAAGTAAGTGCAGGGTTTCAAACCAGCGATCTCAGCATGGAATTTTTATTTTTTATCGATTGATATTAGTGAGACAGGAAGGGAGAGAGAGAGAGAAGGGAAACATTCATTTGTTCCATTTAGTTGTGCATTCATTGGTTGCTTCCCCTGCAACCTTGGCATTTGGGGACCAGCTCTTAACTGATTGAGCAACCTACCAGGGCTTGGAATCTTTTTTAAAATGTTGCATATAACTTGTGAAATTCGGCTCACGTTTAATTAGGTCTGCCATCAATGTGTATGTTTAATGAAGACATTTTATACCTCAGATGAACAAACCAGGTTCAGTAATGCACTAAGCCAGTAATTATGGGTAACTGTTGGAAAAGATGCTGGGATTTACGGAAACAAACCTAAACTGAAACCAGAGTTGGAGTATTGTATTAGGAATTAGCTTTGAAACTTGACCAGGCAGAACACATCATTCCTAATCATTTCACGATGGAAAAGAGGGTGTCCCTTAAGTGGAAATGTATTATGTCCTACTTGCAGACACTGTAGTTGAACCAAAGTAGTAATATGCATCCAACATGACTACAATGTTTTATTCAGTAACATAAACACAAAACCACAGAGCTAAAATTATGCAAAGGATTACAAAACAAAACAGACTGCCTTGGAAAGTTTGCAATCTAAGCTAGCTGGAAGAATCGAGCTTCTGCATTCACACAAACGAGTTAGGTGGAAGAATCCAGTTTCTGGACATGCTTGCTGCGCCGCAAGGTACTGGGGGGCCAACGAGAAAACGTGCATTAAGGAGCGAAGGAAGCTTTTTAGTTATGATGAAGGGAGGCCTGCATCGTCGCCGGTTCTCACGCTGAGCGCGAGAAGCCACGCCGGACCCCCGGCTGCGTCTGAACGCGCGCTCCCCAGGGGTCAGGTGCGGCGCCTTCTCCTCCCTGGAGCCGGTGCTCCGTCCTCGGCGTTTGGTTTGTGGGTCACTGGCCGAAGCGCACGGGCCAGGCGCCCTTCCCCTCCGTCCGGGACCGCGCAGCTCGTTTAGTAAAACGGAAAACGGGGATCCTAAGGTCCTAACCAGAGGTGGGGCCAAGACGACCGAGGGCCGGACGCGCCGGCAGTGGTCATCTGGAGAAAGGCGAGGTCCGGCGGGTCAAGTCAGGACGTCGCGGGTCGCGTTCGGGCAGGCGCCTGCTGTGCGCGGCCGGAAGAAAGGGGCAGGCGGCCGGCGGCGAGGGGACGGGATGCTGACACGGGCGCGGGGCAAGCGGGGACTCCCGGCCTGCCGCGCGGCGCTCGGCTTCCGCCTGTGGGGCGGGGGGCGGTGGCCGGAAGTGGGCTGAGCCCGCCTCCCGGAAAACGGTCTGCACTTCCGGGGCGTCGTGCCGGGCTTTAGTCTTCCTATAGGCGGTGCGGGGGGAACCATTGGTGTGAGGAGCTGGGTTGGGTTGGGTCGGGTGGGTCCCCACCTCCTTCCCGATGTAAGCGGAATCTAGGACCCCTCGTCAGGCGAGGCTGCCTAGAGAGGTGGGACGGTGGCGCAGGGAACATGATGCAGCGTCTCCTCTTCTTGACCGGCGTGATCCAGTTGGTGCTGGCGCCGCGACCGCGGGACGAGCCGGGCTTCGGCTCCCCGCAGCGACTCGGTAAAGACCCGGGAGTCGGCTCAGGCGGGGACCCGGCGCCGGGAGCTCGCCGCCGCGGGGGCACGCGCCGGGGAACCGGAGCCGGCGTCTGGGGGAGGGGTGCTGGAGGGCTGCGGCGCGCCCCCGAGTTTCTGTGACCACACCGAGGGGGTGTGGCGCGGGGCGGAGGGATCGGGGACATGGGCTCGTGCCTGAATGGGAAGGGGTTCCCGGAGCGCCTGGGGAGGGCTCTGCGTCCGGGGGCGGGGGTGAGGGTGGGGATGGCGGTGAGGGCGCGGGCCGGGCGCCTGTCCGGCGCGGGGTCCGAGCCCTACGCTCTTACTGGGCGCTTGGCGGTGCCTGGAGCTCCTCCCGCGGGAGGCACAGTGCTGATGGCGGCGCTTGGGAAACCCATTCTGGGGACTGCGCTTTGTGAACATCGCGCGCGCGCACTTCGTCGTTTCAGTGGCAGCTTGACTAGGGGGGTATGGGGTTTGGGGTCGGGGGCGCTTACACTTGCCGGGACGTCTCGTGCTGCAGCCTCGGGGAACGTTTCTCTTTGCCGCCGGAAACAAAGACAAGACCGGGGGATTGACCCAGGTGGTCAGTTTTGAGCCTAGAAAGGCAGAGGGGTCTTAGGTAGATATTCTAAAGAAGTTGGATTTTTTTTTTAAGGACCGAGGTGAGTGCACGAAGAGGTGATTTGAAGTTGGGTGGGCGTTGGTGTGAACTGCCAACTGTCTGTGACGTTTTTAGAAGTTGATACACGAGACAGTTCGATAAATTCGTAATAAAGGATGGAGCATTCATTTCCTCTG
Source organism: Rhynchonycteris naso (assembly GCA_037038555.1). NCBI lineage: Eukaryota > Metazoa > Chordata > Mammalia > Chiroptera > Emballonuridae > Rhynchonycteris > Rhynchonycteris naso. The sequence goes on from CM073001.1 coordinate 106,654,686, forward strand.
AGTGCCAGGTTATAACCTTTCAGTGAATTTTCATGGTTGTATTTGGTCCCCAGATCCCATCATGGTTTTAACGTGCAGTGTTGGGCAGATTTTGACACCGCGTGGGTGTTTTTGAGGGGCTGATGAAAAGTTTCGCATTAGGCCCCTGGCACTTACTTCTCTTTCCTTATTTAATGGAGAGAAATTGTCGTTGGCTGAGGGTGTTAGAGGTGTTGAGTGTTCTCACCTGATTAGCTGCTTTGTGGTGGATCTGAAATTGATATGGTTACAGGTAACCAGTTGAATGAAAGGCAAGGGAGCTAGCTAGCTCCTTAGGACTTGCTGCGATACAAGTCCTGTATTGATAAGTCAATACAGATTGAAGGAAAAATTTGAGGGTGGAAGGGAGGGATAGGATAAAGATCAACTTCATAGGGCTTCATGTTAATAAAAATAACAAACGTATTTTGAGATATTAAAACTTTCACCACTCTAACACATCTGTTTCACTTTTGTTATTCTGTTCACAGGCAGAAGAATAGGTAGCATGAATCCTAGGGATGCACATAGTATAGAGGGAAACCTTGCTTTCTAGGTCAGTTATCATTCAGAGATCATATGGGGTATTTTTTTGGCCATGTGTTTTTTATTTGCATAGTGCATAATACCGGGGTGAGAAAAAGGCATGGACTTACCCAGTTCTTTGCCAGATGTTTGAAGAACACGTATGGTGTGCAAGTATTGTGTGGCTTTGGAACTACAAAACTGAGACAACGTCCACCTTCAGCACACTGGCATAGTGGATTAGGGAGATCTGAACAGGCAATTCTAAAGTGACCTGGAAGAGAGGAATAGAGCACAACCTGGCAGGTAGTACTGTCACAGGGAACTGAACCTAGCCTGGAAAGGTTAGGCAAGGCTCCCTGAAGGAGGTTATATTTGAGCTCAGAGTTTAAGGTTTAGGTAGGTGAAGAGGGAAAATAAGGACACTCCTGATGGGGGCACTTAGAGGGTGTTGAAATTAAATGTAGGGATCGTGCCTAGTTTTTTAAATAAAGCAGCAGGAAAAATGAGTCTCGGTGTGGTGAGTTGTCAGGTTTACACAGTTAGTGATAAATAAATGTCTTGTGGGTATTTTTTTCTTTTGAAGACAGTTGACTTTTTGTGTGTTTTTGATGGCTCAGGATATAATTTGTTGCTTAACTGAACCCTGCTATTATTTAGATTGAATTGGTCAAGACCAGTGAATAGTTTCATAGTTAAAAGGGCATGGTTTATAGTTTATTAGCCTACTTATCCTATAAATGTTACTGTAACTGTCATTCTATATATTGATTAGGGATTTGAATCCTGGATTTTGGAGTGCTTCATTGGTTATGCAAAATGATTTCATTCGAACTGTTATGAATTGCATAATTTAGGAAAGTTATGAATCATGTGAGCTTAGTCATGAAGATATCATGTTGAAGTTACAGCTGGGGTGTATAAGTCTCACTTTGATTTCAAAAGTGGTTTCCCTTTGTGTTACTTTTAATATAAGAGGATGTAGTGGGTGGAAAGAAAAAAATGTAGGTCACAGACGAGGGATGAAAGCTGAATTGGAATCATATGTTTAGACATTTACCTTGAGGTTTTCGGGGTGGGGATTCTCCACATCACACTGCTCATTTCTCATTGACAGGACCATTTTGGTCAGCGTTTTGACATCTGGCTTCCTCTTTTGATGTTAATTTTGCTTACAGGCTGCATTCTTTTGAAACCCAAACACATAACTGTTCCCTCCACCCTAAAGGGAGAGTTAGTGCAACTGGGCTTTGTACTCATCTGAGATTAACTGAATTCTAGAATAAAATTAAGGGAGGAGTGAAGCAGAGAGCCATGGGGGGGGGGGCGACGACAAGAAATCCTTTTGCTTACAGGATTTCCCAGAACATTAAGTATAGGTGTTTTTTAAAGCCAAGTGTGGTTGATGTTTGGATTCTTCCCCATTTTGTATTTATGAGCGATAGCGAGTGTATTTAGTGGGAAGTATCATTTGAGGAAATTATGAGAAATATTGGTAAGGCAAGAGGGACAGGACAGGCTTCAGTGAGTGAGAAAGGGGATGAAATGAAGTGCTTTATCTGTATCTCCTAACTCAGTGGTTCTTAACCTGGGTTCTATCGAACCCTAGGGGTTTGATGAGTCGGTCTCAGGGGTTCAGAGAAGCCTCTGCCGCGGAGGCCAGAATAAAGTAATACTGTAATTTGTTGTGAGTTCATGCACTTTGTTGGTTTTGTTCTTTGAGCAAGGTGATGTTCATGCATGGCTCATTTTGTGCACCAGTAAAAAAACATATACCTATGTCTTGAATTTGGAAAAAGAAATCATATTTTATTTATCACTAAAGAAGGGTTCAGTGAATGCACATATGAAACTGGTGGGTTCGGTACCTCAAAAAAGGTTAAGAACCACTGGCCTAACTTATGTAGTTCTTAGTCCTAAAGCCAGCCAAAGACATGGATGTCTGCCTGCCTACACTTCTCCTTTTTTATTCCATTTATTGATTTTACAGAGGGCGGGGACAGGGGCAGGGGCAGGGAGAGCGAGAAGTATCAACTCCTAGTTGCTTCACTTTTTAGTTGGTCATTGCTTGCTTGTTGTACATGCCTTGACCGGGCAAGCCCAGGGTTTTGAACTTTTTTTTTTTTTTTTTTTACAGGGACAGAGAGAGGGATAGATAGGGACAGACAGACAGGAACGGAGAAGGTGAGAAGTATCAGTCAGTTTTTTGTTGCCGTTGCAACACCTTAGCTGTTCATTGATTGCTTTCTCACATGTGCCTTGACTGCGGGCCTTCAGCAGACTGAGCCACCCTTTGCTGGAGCCAGCGACCTTGGGTGCAAGCTGGTGAACTTTTGCTCAAGCCAGATGGGCCCGTACTCAAGCTGGCGAGCTCGGGGTCTCGAACCTGGGTCTTCCGCATCCCAGTCCGACGCTCTATCCACTGCGCCACCGCCTGGTCAGGCAAGCCCAGAGTTTTGAACTGGTGACCTTGGCATTCCAGGTCGACGCCTTATCCACTGTGCCACCACTGCAGATCAGGTTTTTTTCCTTTTAACCTGAATTTAGGTGCTGACAAGTCTTATCTGCTGCTGTGTTTTCCCTTACTATATATATTTGACTGTATTCTAATAACTACTATCTCTGATGTAGACTTGTTCTCTGAAGTTTCACCCTCATGTGTCTGTTTGCCCACATGATGCTTCCTAGTGTTCACAGGCACTTCAGATATAACATGTCCAAAAGTACTTATTGTCTGTTTGTTTGATTAGAAGAATGTGTATAGGAGAAAGGGTTTAGTTTAGGTATAGTCAGGGGTGCCGAGAATTGTGGAATTAATCTCATTGCCTGTCCTGCATTTGCATCTCTTTCAGCTACAGAGTCTTATGGACCAATCCAGGTTTCTTCATGGTTCCCTTGGGCTATGTGGAAATTTGGGCTCAGTTTCCATGTGATTGGTCTTGCTGAAGAGTCTTGGTCGAGGTTAAGTCTCAACCCTGGTGAAGAGCTCTTGACAAGGAATCATTTGAGGCAACTCGTTTTCCATCCTCCCTAATTGGTATAAACCCCTAAAGTGAAGTTTTTAGTGGTCAGGATCTAGGATCCCCTGCCTATCAGAGACCACTGCTCTCCTGTTCTCATCTTTTTTTCCCAAGGAGGTATTCATTCGCACCCACGGCTTATTGCACAGTAACCAGCCAGGCCGCCCCCTTGTCTGGCAGGTTTCGGGGAGTACTGGAGAGCTGTCAGGTTTGTCTGTATTCTGTACAAACAGAATAAACACTTGACAGCAGTCTTGGCTTTATCTTTTCCACTTATGACACCAGAAGTAGCAGCATGACACTACAGTGTCACTTTGGGGGAATGTTTTGTACTCCATGCAGCAGAGCAGCGCAGAGCAAGCGGAATGCCACAGGGGTTCTGTGTTACACTTGCAAGTTGTATTCCAGGAAATCCAATTTATTACAGAGAAAAAAAGAAATTAAGTAAAATTCCACAAATGTTTCCAGATGCTTCTCATTCAACACTTCATTGTTTAAAAGTCAGTTTTAAAAATGTTGTCTTAGGGCCCTGGCCAGGTGCCTCAGTGGGTAGAGCATCAGACCTGATATGCCAACATCATGGGTTTGATCCCTGGTCAGGGCACATAGGAGAAGCAGCCAGTGAGTGCACAACTAAATGGAACAACTAAGTGGAACAACTAGTTGATGCCTCTCTCTTTCTCCCATCCTTACCACTCCTTTATACCCCCCTCTCTCATCAATGGAAAAATTAAAAAAATATGTTGACTCTGGGCTTGATGAAAGAAGTATGGGCATACTTTATGTCATTGCATCAAATTCAGTGGCCATAAAATCTTTTTCAGGGAATGAAACATTTCCCCATAAGAGAAGGGTGGAGTGGGAGGTGTATCAGATCTAGAGGCCACACCACGTTCTCACCCAGAAAGCTAGTTTATCACAGGCCCGAATGTCCAGCCTTTTCTTTATTCTTGGAGAACATATAGAAGGAACAAAGTAACTGCTGCTTCTCACCACTGATGCCAATGTTGAAAGCCATACAATCATAGATTGGCTCGCTCCCCACCTGAAATCACTATATGACATAATAGTTACAGAATTGCAAACATATGATGACCTAAAGCAAAAAATCCTATGTAAATGAACAGTGTAATTGCAAACTATATATAAGGGACAGGATATAGTATGGAAATTCAGACTCTTTCAGCATCCAGCTGTCTCTCATATGAACCCCCTCATTGAAACCTTTTTTTTTAAGTCTTCGTGGATATGGTGCTACTATGTTCCCTGATACCCAAGCGAGAATCTACCTGGGACGTCTTTCATGGTCTGCACGTGGATTGCTGAGCCGCCTACGAGCCGATTTCTGAGATTCCAGTCTGTTCCCTGGCCCTTTCTCCACACTGCAGTCACAATGAAATTTCTAACTCACATTCTTTCCCTTATCCAAAGACCTAGACCCTTAATTTAGCTCCACGGCCTTTCATGACCAGACCTCTGCCTGCCTGTTCAGTCTGACACCTCTTCACGTCCTTTGGGGTTCTGCACTCCAGCTTGAGTTGCTTTTATTGCTTTGAGTATTCCTTTCTGTGTTTCCTGTGGACCTCAGCACATGTTATGTCTCCTGCTAAGTACCTTATTTTTCCTTCTCTTGGCTTCCTCCTCATCCTTTTTTTCTTAACTTCGGTGTTGTTTCCCTGGGAAGTCTCCCTTGGCTCGCCAGGCAGATATTATTCTCCAGCTGTGTCCTTCCCTGACTCCAGCACTTTCTTCTCCCTTGGCGCTCGATATACCTTTTTTTTTTCTTTTTTTACAGAGACAGAGAGAGGGATAGATAGGGACAGTCAGAAGGAACGGAGAGAGGTGAGAAGCATCAATCATCAGTTTTTTGTTGTGACACTTTAGTTCTTCATTGATTGCCTTCTCATATGTGCTTTGACCCAGGGCCTTTAGCAGACTGAGTAATCCCTTGCTCGAGCCAGCAAGCTTGGGTCCAAGCTGGTGAACTTTTTGCTCAAACCAGATGAACCCGTGCTCAAGCTGGCGACCTCGGGGTCTCGAACCTGGGTCTTCTGCATCCCATTCCGATGCTCTATCAACTGCGCCACCGCCTGGTCAGACCTTGACATACTTTTTTTTTTTTCTTTTTACAGGGACAGAGGGAGAGTCAGAGAGAGGGATAGGGACAGACAGACAGGAACAGAGAGAGGTGAGAAGCATCAATCATTAGTTTTTCGTTGTTGTGACACCTTAGTTGTTCATTGATTGCTTTATCACATGTGCCTTGACCGCGACACCTTAGTTGTTCATTGATTGCTTTCTCACATGTGTCTTGACCACGGGCCTTCAGCAGACCGAGCAACCCCTTGCTGGGGCCAGCGACCTTGGGACCAAGCTGGTGAGCTTTTGCTCAAGCCAGATGGGCCCGTACTCAAGCTGGCGAGCTCGGGGTCTCGAACCTGGGTCTTCCGCATCCCAGTCCGACGCTCTATCCACTGCGCCACCGCCTGGTCAGGCTCCACATACTTTTTAATAGTTATTTTTGTGTGGTACTCTTTCTACCAATGTCACAACGTTGGAAATATATTTCTCTCCGTTATATCTCTATTGCTTGGAAAGTAGAAGGTTTTCAATAAATATTGAATAAATGAATAGGTGGAGTCTGGGGAAAGGGGAGAACGAACTGCAGAATGTGTGTGCAAGAAAGGAGGGTTGGGGTGGGACAGATATAGAAGCAGCTTTGAAGGGGGGGTCTCCTAGGACAACTATGTAGGAGGCCAAGTGAGGGAAACCATGCATGTGTTAGAGAAGAGCAGGGAGGGGCGGGAGGCGATACCTATATCATAGTTACTCTAGTCTGATCTTTTGAGTGGTCTTCTGTTTCTGATTTCTCTTTGTAGTCAGCTGAAATGAGAATTTAGGGTGATTGCTGGAGTAATTTGTAGAAATCAAGGAAGGTGTTCTTATTCTAGAGACTGCTGGGCAGCCGTTGTGGAGTATTTGAAAGGGACGTTATAACCATACACTGAGCTAAGAACAATAATTTAGTGGTTTATATTAAGTTTATTGACAGATTTGCATGTGACTAAAGGATAAAAACTCTTGGAAAATGGGGCAAATATAAATTCTGTTGAAAAAGCTATAGAAAACTGAGACTACTAGTAGTTGAAATTTGGGAAGTGAAGTGCGGTGCAATATGGAGTGTCTGTGAGGTTCCTTGCTTGTGAAAGGACAGGAGCAGCAAGTGCAGGAGGTCAGTTTGTTGAACAAGGACAGTGCTTTTAACCATGCTATTTGGAATGGCTCCAGAACATCCAACTGGTGCTATGTAGTTCTTGTAAGAGGACAAATTACAATGGAAACATAGTAGTTTAGTTAAGTATTTTTTAATTGATTGATGAGAGAGAGAGAGAGAGAGAGAGAGAGAGAGAAATATTCATTTCTTCTTCCACTTAGTTATGCATTCATTGGTTCCTTCTCATGTGTGCCCCCTAGTAGCTGATTGAGCTAACTGGCCAGGGCTAGACGCTATGTATTTTAAAGTGCTTTAGCAAGCTACATTTAAAAAGTGCTTGTTATGGAGAAAATAAACCTAAAGATAACCAGTGATGTTACTATCTTGCTCTTACTATGTATTTTTTTTAGGCCTATTTCATACATAGTTAAGAACATGTAATTTGAATAGTTTTTTAAAATATCCATCTTTGTTTAATATTATAAAGTTTCCCATGTTCTCTTTTCTTTCCCTTTTTTTCTTTTTTTTACAGGGACAGAGAGAGAGAGTCAGAAAGAGGGATAGACAGGGACAGACAGACAGGAACGGAGAAAGATGAGAAACATCAATCGTTAGTTTTTCATTGCCGCTGCAACACCTTAGTTGTTCATTGATTGCTTTCTCACATGTGCCTTGACCGCTGGCCTTCAGCAGACCGAGCCACCCCTTGCTGGAGCCAGTGACCTTGGGTCCAAGCTGGTGAGCTTTTTGCTCAAGCCAGATGGGCCCGCGCTCAAGCTGGCGAGCTCGGGGTCTTGAACCTGGGTCTTCTGCATCCCAGTCCGACGCTCTATCCACTGCACCACTGCCTGGTCAGGCCCATGTTCTTCTTTTAAAAATTTAATTTATTGATTGATTTGAGACAGAGAGAGAAAGAAACATTGATTTGTTGTTTTACTTATGCACTCATTGGTTGATAACTGTAGTTCCCTGACCCGGGATTGAACTGACAACCTTGATGTATCGGGGCAATGCTCTAACCAACTAAGCTACCCAGCCAGGGCTCCCATGTTCTTAAAAACCTGTTTTTAAGAGCATTTTAAATTATTGCATTTTTTTCTTGGTTATTTAGAATTACCATAATTTATCTATTTCCCAGTTACTACGTTTTTATTTTTATTTATGAAAATAACGCAAGGCTGAATAATGAACATCTTTGTATTTAAAGGTTCTTTTCTTCCATTTATTTTCTTACTTTAGACCTGTTCAGTGGTTCTCAAACTTCAGTGTATATTAGCATCACTTGCAAGATAGGTTAAACACAGATTTTTGGGTCCTACCCCAAGAATTTCTGATTGAGTAGAAGAGCAGATCTGAAAACTCACCTTTCTAACAAGTTCTCAGGTGCTGCTGCTGCTGCTGCTGCTGCTGCTGCTGCTGATGATGATGTGGGGAGCACACTTTGAGAACATCTGACCTCTAATATTGACAGTGAAACTACAGTATTGAGATTGAATTTCTCAGTCAGTAGGAGTGATTCTGATCTTGAATGAAACGGAGTTCATGTACCAACCTGCATCATGAAGGTGAAGGATCGTATCAGCATCTCAGCATTGAGAATTGGTGCAATTTGTGAACATAGAAGTACTGTTTCATGCAAGGTTCTATGCTGGGTATTGTGAGAGAAGTGTGCCGTGGTGAATAAAATAGCTCCCTTTAGGCCATTTTACAGTCTATTTGTGAGATACAAAGCAAATATAATTCAAAGTGCCAGAAGAAAGGAATAAACACAGCTTCAGAATTTAGAAGGAATTGAGGTGAGGTGAGGTGAGGTGAGGTCCTGTTTGGTTGACTTGTCAAAATGTAGGAGGCTAAGAAGTAGAAGGTCCAAGAAGAGCTAGACTATCTTTAAGGAGTTTAAAAAGTATGACATTACACATTGGCCGGATAGCTCAGTTGGTTAGTGTCGTCTCAGTATGCTAAGGTTGTGGGTTCGATCCCCGGTGAGGGCACATGTAAGAATCAACCAATAAATGAAATGCATAAATAAATGGAACAACAAATAGATGTTTCTGTCTCTCTCTCTTTGTCTCTTCCTCTCTCCCCCTTTTCCTCTCTCTAGAATAAAAATATAAATAAAAAGATAGACCCTGGCCAGGTAGCTTAGTTGGGAGTGTCATGCTCATACACCAAGGTTGTGGGTTCAGTCCCTGGTCAGGGCACACACAAAGCACCAATCAATGAATGGATAAGTAAGTGGAACAACAAAGCAGTGTGTCTGTCTCTCCCTCCCTCTTTTGCTTTCTATCTCTCTCAAATCAATTTAAAAAGCCTGACTAGGCAGTGGTGCAGTGGATAGAGTTTATACCTGGATGCTGAGGACCCAGGTTGAAACCTCCAAGGTCGCTGGCTTGAGCACAGGCTCAGCAGTTGAGTGCGGGATCATAGACATGTTCTATGGGTTGCTGGCTTGAGGCCCAAGGTCTCTGGCTTTAGCAAGGGGTCACTGGCTTGGCTAGAGCCCCCCAGTCAAGGCACACATTAGAAAGCAAGCAGTAAACAACTAAGGTACTGCAACTATGAGTTGATGCTTCTCCTCTCCCTTCCTGTCTGTTTCTCTCTCTCTCTCTCTAAAAAAAAAAAATAAATACAAATTTTAAAGTATGGTATCAGTAAATTGGGGTATTCAGCCAGACAGGCTCAAGTTTAAATCTCAGTTCTATGCTACATTAGCTCTGTGACATTATTCTCCCTTAGTCTGTTTTGTCATCTGTAAAATGGGGATAATAACTCAGTGATGTTTGTGGAGATAAAACAAAACACTCAGCATGGTGTCTTATAGGAAAGAAACACTCAAAAATTGTTGAATAAATGGTAAACTTGATTTTTATTGGTACTGCTAAGCATTATAGACATAAGCAAGGATGGATCACCAACAACCATTCATAAGCATAAAAGTGATTGAGCCTGACCTGTGGTGGCGCAGTGGATAAAGCGTCGACCTGGGAACACTGAGGTCGCCAGTTCAAAACCCTGCACTGGTTTTGGTCAAGGCACATATGGGAGTTGATGCTTCCAGCTCCTCCCCCCTTTCTCTCTCTCTCTCTCTCTCTCTCTCTCTCTCTCTCTCTCTCTGTGTCTCCTCTCTAAAATGAATAAAATAAAAAGAAATTAAAAAAAAAAGTGATTGATGCCTTCGGAAACAGCTTTCCTTTGGATTAAAATGTTCTTAAAGATTTTATTCATTAATTTTAGAGATAGAAGGAAGAGAGAAGGAAGGGAAGGAGCAGGAAGCATCCACTCCCATATGTGCCTTGACTAGGCAAACCCAGGGTTTTGAACCAGTGACCTCAGCATTCCATGTCTGGATTAAATTTAAAAGGAAATTTTGTTAACAGAAAATGGTAGAAGAAGAATAATTTTGGGTCGATTAATACATGGTTTTGTGAGCATATTTAACTTCAATTCACTTATATTTTAAGCTCCTGCTCTATTTTGAGGACATCCTAAGTCCAGTGGAATGATTTTGAATACCATTGCTTCTGCAGTGATATTTGTTGAGAGAAAAGGAAAGCATCAGCTCAAATATTTTTAGACAGTTTCTACAGAGACTTAAGTCACCAAAATTGTATTCCAAAAATTCTCCTGATTTTGGAAGAGGCAGCAGAGTTGCTGTTGATGACAAGTGACTTATAGGGCAGCACAGAGTTTACTCTTGCTCTGTATCAAATAAAAACATTTTTGTGCCAGTTTTATTTTGGGGGCAGTGAGTGATTTTTGCTTTTCTTGGGTTCCAAAGCAGTTGATAAAATAATTGTTGATATTTCCCAGAGAGTAGTAGTTTGGTTTTATTCTACTTCCTGGTGTCCACTGGATTGATCATCTGCTGTATTTATTGAGGACAGCAGTAATAGGGATATTAATCACTATTTTGCTCTTTAATTTGAAATATGTGATTTTTCTGTAAAAGATTTACTTTTCTAGTTTTGGTTTTCTCAGGCCATTAATATATTCATTGCTCTTTCTTGCTACACATCAACTGATAAGAAATTAATGTGACCCAAATTGGCAATAAGCAGGTTGTGTTGTTCACCTGATGTTAGGAATTCTAAACATACAAGCCAGAAATGCCTTTATTTATTTACTCGCTTATTTATTTATAATTTAGTTATTTTTTAAGAGAGAGAGACAGACAGGAAGGGAAAGAGATCAGAAGCATCAACACATAATTGCAGCACTTTAGTTGTTTATTGGTTGCTTTTCATATGTGCCTTAACTGGGGGGCTCCAGGTGGGCCAGTGACCCTTTGCTCAAGCCAGTGACCTTGGGCTTCAAGCCAAGCTACCTTTGGACTCAAATCAGCGACCATGGGATCAGGTTGATGATCCCATGCTCAAGCTGGATGAGCCCTCACTCATGCCGGTGACATTGGGGTTTCAAACCTGGGACCTCTATCCACTGTGCCACCGCTGATCAGGCAAGCCAGAAATGCCTTTAATTAGAAGTTAGATCATTGCATAATATGATACTCTTTGAGATAGCAAAATTATCACTATCTAATATGAACATGCTGTCATGCTAAGATTTCCTTAATTGTCACAAATATCTTTCCACAATTGGTTGGTTGGTTTGACCTAGGACCTAAAAGAGTTCACTCATTGGTTTGCTTTACATAGTCTTGTATATCAGGTCTTAGCCCCTCCCTTCTTTACCATACCTTTTACTGTATTTCCTGAAGAAACTGGGTCATTTATTCTGTGGGAAGTCTAACATTCTGGGTGTGGCTGATTGCTTGCTAAGGTTATTTAATTTGGCAACATGAATATTTAGGTTTGTGCTGGGCACTTCATAATGTGTCCTATTAGGAAGAGCTTGTTATCTGACTCTCTCATTTTAGTAATATTAAAATTGATTAGTAGATTTACGTGTTAATAACTTTTTTGCCTTTATTTCAGAAAAGCTTGATTCTTTGCTCTCAGACTACGATATCCTCTCTTTATCCAATATCCAACAGCATTCCATAAGAAAAAGAGATCTACAGGCATCAACACATTTAGAAACACTACTAACTTTTTCAGCATTAAAAAGGTAATTTGAATTATTCATAGAAAAATGTTGGGGCAGGTGGAACTTGGTTTGGCAAAAGCAGAAAAATAAGGGTTCCCCCATAGATTATTTTTTAAATTACAGTTGACATACAATATTATATTAGTTTCAGGTGTATAAGATTTTCTTGGGAATTACATTTTTAAAGATTTGTAATTGATACACTTAGTTTGTCTTGATTCTTACATCTAAAATTTATACTGATGATTATTTAAAAAAAGTAAATAGGTATCCCGAGGATGTCAGTGATGGTAATATTATGTTTACAGAATTTTAACAAAGAACTTAAATTAATTGAATTATTATGATACCTTAAAATGTTTGTGTTACTTTAGTACCCTCAGCTGTGTACTGAGTACTACCTTTATTTTATGTATGTAGACACTGAGGGTTAGCGATGAAGGATTTTTATTCACTGCCCCACAGCTTAGTGGTCAGTTGGGTCTAGAATTTAGTGCTCTTTCTACATGGAATTCTTTTCATGTCATAGCATGAATTAATAGATGTGGGCTGTTTGGGCAGTAATTTTATTATCTCTTAATGTTTTGCAGATGTAAATCTGTTACATAATTGCAAGCTTCTTTCTAAAGTCTTTCTGGAGAGCTTTACTAATATCAGAAACAAATAGTGGAAGAACATAAATGGGCTGAATTTTTTTTATTCATAGGATAGGCCAGTGGTCAGCAAACTCATTAGTCATAGAGCCAAATATCAACAGTACAACAATTGAAATTTCTTTTGAGAGTCAAAATTTTTAAACTTATTATATTGTTATTAGCTTTATTTGGGTACTCCTAAGCTGGCCAAAGAGCCACACTGAAGGGGCCAAAGAGCTGCATGTGGCTTGCGAGCCATGGTTTGCCTACCACTGGGATAGACCTTCTCCAACAAATATTTTTAAAAATTAAAGTAATTCAGCCTGACCAGGCGGTAGCTCAGTGGATAGAGTGTCGGACTGGGATGCGGAAGACCCAGGTTCGAGACCCCGAGTTCGCCAGCTTGAGCATGGGCTCATCTGGCTTGAGCAAAAAGCTCACTAGCTTGGACCCAAGGTCGCTGCCTTGAGCAAGGGGTGGCTCGGTCTGCTGAAGGCCCGCGGTCAAGGCACATGTGAGAAGGCAATCAATGAACAACTAAGGTGTCAAAACGAAAAACTGAAGATTGATGCTTCTCATCTTTCTGCGTTCCTGTCTGTCTGACTCTCTATCTCTGTAAAAAAAAAAAAAAAAAAAAAAAAAAAAAAAAAAAAATTAAAGTAATTCAGTTGTCTCTCAGTCTCACGGGAATTGGCTCCAGAGTACATGGCAGATACCAGACCAGCAGATGCTCAAGTCCGTAATGAAATGGCGCAATATTTGCATATAATCTACACGTACCTTCTGTATACTTTAAATTATCTCTGATTACTGGTAATACCTAATACAATTTAAATACTGGTAATACCTAATACAATTTAAATGCTATCTAAGTAGTTGTTATACTGTATTGTTTAGGGAATAATAAGAAAAAATGTACATATTCAGATGCAACCAACCATTAAAGGCCTAACTCCATAGTACATGCCAGCAACACTGTAGCTTTAAAAAAAATATTTTTGATCCACAGTTGGTTGTGTTTGTGGAACCATTGGATATGGAAGACTGAGTATATGCACATGGTTTAAAAAACAAACCACAGAGGGTGTAAGTTTTCACTTCTTAATTCAGTCACATTTCTCAGATGCAGAGAGGTTTCCTGTTATAAACTTTCAAAAGATTTTAATGTACATTTTTTATTATAGTTATGTATGTAGGTGTGATACATAGATAACATAGGTTTACCTTATTTTTAACAGCTGCATAAATATTTCTGTTGCATAGAATTGTAACTGTTTATTAATTAGTGTCCTAAAGATGGATGTTATTTAATAACCCATGAGATTTTTTTCCTATAATAAACAGTGATCAGCCTGACCAGCGGTGACAGAGGTGGATAAAGTATAGACCTGGAATGCTGAGGTTGCCAGTTCAAAACCCTGGGCTTAAATAAATACAAAAGGTAAAAAAAAAGTAAACAATTAAAATTAATAAAAATAAATAAATACAAACAAAAAAACCTTTGGCTTTCCTAGTCAAGGCACATATGGGAATTGATGCTTCCTGCTCTTTCCCCTTTGTCTCGCTTTCTCTCTGCCCCTTCCCCATTTCTAAAATTAAATAAATAAATGAAATAGCCTGACCAGGCGGAGGCACAGTGGATACAGCATCAGGCTGGGATGCGGAGGACCCAGGTTCAAGACCCCCAGCTCGCCAGCTTGAGCATGGGCCCATCTGGCCCTCCAACTTGGACCCAAGGTCACTGGCTCCAGCAAGGGGTTGCTCGGTCTGCTGAAGGCCAGCGGTCAAGGCACATGTGAGAAAGCAATCAATGAACAACTAAGGTGTTGCAGCGGCAATGAAAAACTAACGATTGATGTTTCTCATCTTTCTCCGTTCCTGTCTGTCTGTCCCTGTCTATCCCTCTTTCTGACTCTCTCTCTGTCCCTGTAAAAAAAAGAAAAAAAAAGGAAAGAAAAGAGAACATGGGAAACTTTATAATATTAAACAAAGATGGATATTTTAAAAAACTATTCAAATTACATGTTCTTAACTATGTATGAAATAGGCCTAAAAAAAATACATAGTAAGAGCAAGATAGTAACATCACTGGTTATCTTTAGGTTTATTTTCTCCATAACAAGCACTTTTTAAATGTAGCTTGCTAAAGCACTTTAAAATACATAGCGTCTAGCCCTGGCCAGTTAGCTCAATCAGCTACTAGGGGGCACACATGAGAAGGAACCAATGAATGCATAACTAAGTGGAAGAAGAAATGAATATTTCTCTCTCTCTCTCTCTCTCATCAATCAATTAAAAAATACTTAACTAAACTACTATGTTTCCATTGTAATTTGTCCTCTTACAAGAACTACATAGCACCAGTTGGATGTTCTGGAGCCATTCCAAATAGCATGGTTAAAAGCACTGTCCTTGTTCAACAAACTGACCTCCTGCACTTGCTGCTCCTGTCCTTTCACAAGCAAGGAACCTCACAGACACTCCATATTGCACCGCACTTCACTTCCCAAATTTCAACTACTAGTAGTCTCAGTTTTCTATAGCTTTTTCAACAGAATTTATATTTGCCCCATTTTCCAAGAGTTTTTATTCTTTAGTCACATGCAAATCTGTCAATGAACTTAATATAAACCACTAAATTATTGTTCTTAGCTCAGTGTATGGTTATAACGTCCTTTTCAAATACTCCACAACGGCTGCCCAGCAGTCTCTAGAATAAGAACACCTTCCTTGATTTCTACAAATTACTCCGGCAATCACCCTAAATTCTCATTTCAGCTGGCTACAAAGAGAAATCAGAAACAGAAGACCACTCAAAAGATCAGACTAGAGTAACTATGATATAGGTATCGCCTCCCGCCCCTCCCTGCTCTTCTCTAACACATGCATGGTTTCCCTCACTTGGCCTCCTACATAGTTGTCCTAGGAGACCCCCCCTTCAAAGCTGCTTCTATATCTGTCCCACCCCAACCCTCCTTTCTTGCACACACATTCTGCAGTTCGTTCTCCTCTTTCCCCAGACTCCACCTATTCATATATTCAATATTTACTGAAAACCTTCTACTTTCCAAGCAACAGAGATATAACGGAGAGAGAGAAATATATTTCCAACGTTGTGACATTGGTAGAAAGAGTACCATACAAAAATAATTATTAAAAAGTATGTGGAGCCTGACCAGGCGGTGGCGCAGTGGATGGAGCGTCGGACTGGGATGCGGAAGACCCAGGTTCGATACCCCGAGCTCGCCAGCTTGAGTACGGGCCCATCTGGCTTGAGCAAAAGCTCGTCAGCTTGGACCCAAGGTCGCTGGCTCCAGCAAGGGGTAGCTCAGTCTGCTGAAGGCCCGCGGTCAAGGCACATGTGAGAAAGCAATCAATGAAGAACTAAGGTGTCGCAACGGCAACAAGAAACTAATGATTAATGCTTCTCACCTTTCTCCGTTTCTGTCTGTCTGTCCCTATCTATCGCTCTCTCTGACACTCTCTCTGTCCCTGTAAAAAAATAAATAATGACCAGTGAATATCTTTGTAAATATAGCTTGTCTAGGTATTTTTATAGGTTACATTTCTAAAAGAATGGGTCAAGGATATGTTTATTTTATATATATATATATATATAAAATATAGAAATATTTTATTTATTGATTTTAGAGAGAGCAGAAAGAGAAAGGATGGGGGAGTGGGAAGCACCAACTTGTAGTAGTGGCTTCTCATACGTTCCTTGACTGAGCAAGTCTGGGATTTCCAACTATCAAACTCAGCATTCCAGTTTGATGCTTTCATTTTTACCATTTCCAGCTATATAACCTTGAGTATGCTAATTAACCTCTAAACCTCAATTTTTGCTATGTGAATTGGAGATAATATATATAGAGCATCCAGCACTGAGTAGGTGTTCAATAAATGGTTTCTAATAATACCGGTTTTACAATTTTTTTTTTATTTTTGGTTTGTTTGTTTGTTTAATGTTTTATTTATTTTTTACAGGGACAGAGAGAGAGTCAGAGAGAGGGATAGATAGGGACGGACAGAGAGGAACAGAGAAATGAGAAGCATCAATCATTAGTTTTTCGTTGCCGTTGCGACACCATAGTTGTTCATTGATTGCTTTCTCACACGTGCCTTGACCGCGGGCCTTCAGCAGACCGAGCCACCACTTGCTGGAGCCAGCGACCTAGGGTCCAAGCTGGTGAGCTTTTGCTCAAGCCAGATGGGCCTGTGCTCAAGCTGATGAGCTCGGGGTCTCGAACCTGGGTCTTCCGCATCCCAGTTCAGCGCTCTATCCACTGTGCTACCGCCTGGTCAGGCGGTTTTACAAAGTTTTTAGGACAAGTAGAACTCTGACTTGTACTCTCTGGATGTGTGTGTTTCCATATTCTTCAGAGGCTCCAGAAAAGATGAATTCCTTGGCTATTTGAATCTTTTTTCCCCTCTTTTAGTTGCTCTCGGTCTGCCAAAGTCTTACAACTAAAGAAATGAGTCTTTATGTTTGTACATGAGATTTTAATGCTCTAAATACTTGCCAAATATTAGTTAAAACTTGTGTAGTGTTTTTATTTTATAATTATTTTTGAAGATTTTACTCATTTAAGAGAGGAGAGAGAGAGAAGGGGGGAGAAGCAGGAAGCATCTCCCAAATGTGCCTTTATTGGGCAAGCCCAGGGTTTCTAACCAGTGACCTCAGCGTTCCAGGTCGACGCTTTATGTGCTGTGCCACCACCGGTCAGACTGTAGTGTTTTAGTGTTTTATTAATGTCAACTCTTCTGTCTCCTTTTGTTTTAGAAAGTTTAACTAAGTGAAAATTAGGCTTCCATTTAATGTTGTTAGAGTTAAAGATGGATGCATTCTTTCTGTAGGCATTTTAGATTATACCTGACGTCAAGTACTGAACGCTTTTCCCAGAACTTCAAAGTCGTGGTGGTAGATGGTAAGGATGAAAGCGAGTTCAGCATCAAGTGGCAGGACTTCTTCAGCGGACATGTGGTTGGTCAGTACGAAGTGTGTTTGTTTGCCTTTGTGTCTGGGTATTAGGTATCTGCATCTCACCTGACTGGGTGTTCTTTTCCGGGGATGGGGAGGGAAGGGGAATCAAAGAACTGCTCTTCTTTGTTTTAAGTTTGGAAGCAGAAACATTAAAATAGGAGGATATGAGGCCCTGGCCGGTTGGCTTAGCGGTAGAGCATTGGCCCTGCGTGTGGAAGTCCTTGGTTTAATTCCTGGCCAGGGCTCACAGGAGAAGCGCCCATCTGTTTCTCTACCCTTCCCCCTCTCCTTTCTCTCTATCTCTTCTTCCCCTCCCGCAACCAAGGCTCCACTGAAGCAAAGTTGGCGGGGCCCTGAGGACAGCTCCATGGCCTTCGCCTCAGGCGCTAAAATGGCTCCAGTTGCAGTGGAGCAATGCCCCAGATGGGCAGAGCATCGCCCCCTGGTGGACATACGGATGGATTTGGTGCATGTGGGAGTCTGAAGGCCTCCCCCACACCACTTCTCACTTTGGAAAAAAGCAAACAATAAAAACCAGGAGGATATGAGTATAACCAGCATGTCATACTAGCTGGCTGTTTTGATTATTAAAATTAATTTTCTCTCAAGTGATAAGAATTTAATGATAAGTTTTTTTTTGTTTTTTTTTTTACAGTGACATAGAGAGTCAGAGAGTGGGATAGATAGGGACAGACAGACAGGACAGGAATGGAGAGAAATGAGAAACATCAATCATCAGTTTTTCGTTGCCATTATGACACCATAGTTGTTCATTGATTGCCTTCAGCAGACCAAGCAACCCCCTGCTGGAGCCAGCGACCTTGGGTCCAAGCTGACGAGCTTTTGCTCAAGCCAGATGGGCCCGTGCTCAAGCTGGCACCCTTGGGGTCTCAAACCCGGGTCTTCCGCATCCCAGTCTGATGCTCTATCCACTGCACCACTGCCTGGTCAGGCCCTTTATGAGATTTTAAATGGGGGAACCAGGAGTTAAAATAATTGACTTTATGTCCTGTCACGTATTTAATTTAGTTAAGAAAATATATCAAACTAGCAATTGTGGTTTAGTTTTGGAACTTTTTCTACAATAAGAAAAAATGGCATTAAAATTGTCAAATAGTTTAGTTTAAGGCCTCTGTGTTCCAAAGTATGCTTTCTGTTTCCTCTTAGTTCTTTCTTACCCCAAAGTAGTCAAGGGTTATTTTAGAAGGAAATCTACATGTTGGTTTGTTTTGTTCTGTAATAGACTTCAGATCATTCTCACAGGAGTGGGAGGCAGAGAGACAGGTTTCAGAAAACTAGAATTGCAGCTTTTTCTGAGGAGGGAGAAGATGTTGCTGCTCGGGGTGTTTTTGTGATGGTGGATCCCGCCACCCTCTGGGCAGGGCTCTGTACTCTGAGGAAGGGCTTCATTGATTTTTAATGGCGGTGGAACATTGTTTATTTTTTTTGATATAAGTATTTTGTAATAATGAACAATATTTTTCTATTAAGGTGAGCCTGACTCTAGGGTTATAGCCCACATAGGAGATGATGATATTACAATAAGGATCAACACAGATGGGGCGGAATATAATATAGAGGTAAATCTACATGTGACTTTTTCTTACATATATTTTTCAACTTTTTATATTTATTGGAGTAACATTGGTTAATGACCTAAATTTTAGGTGTATATTATAGTATGACATCTGTATACTCAATTGAATGCTTGCCAGTTGAAGTCTAGTCTGTCTGTCACTGTATATTTGACCTGGAAACATCCTTTAGTTCTACATTTACTGTGGCCTTGCAATATTGCAAGGGAAGATTATTTAAAAACTGGTCTCCCTGAAAGCGATGTTTTAGCTATATTGTTAAAAGGTTTTAGTCTTCTCATGAAAATATGTTCTTCCCTGTGCATAAAACAGTGGTAAGGAAACTAGAATGAAAAGCACAAGAATGAACCCTTGTCTCACTTTCATTGCTCTGTACCCACCACTTGGAACAGCGCCACACACAGTGTTTATGTTGTAAATATTTGTGAATTAATAAGTGGAAAAAAATGTGCATTTTCTCTTCTGGGTCTTTTAAAGGATTTCATAACTTGTACAAAGTTCTTCCTCATATACAGATGAAATCAAAGAATCAATAATTCATATATTTATTTACCAGCATAGAAACTGATAAAAATTGAAAAAAAAAATTTTTTTTTTGATAAAATGACTAGGTCGTTTACTTACTTGGACATGTTATCTACAAACAAGGATGCAATAATTTACTTTTAGGAATTTTTATATTTTCCATCTCAATTATATTTTTCTATTTTAGCCGCTTTGGAGACTAATTAATGATACTAAAGACAAAAGAATGTTAGTGTATAAATCTGAAGACATCAAGAATGTCTCCCGTTTGCAGTCTCCAAAAGTGTGTGGTTACATAAAGGCGGAAGGTGAAGATTTGCTTCCAGAAGGCCTGGTTGCCAGAGAGCCCCCTGGTGGTAAGACATAAAAATGTGTTTCAAATAAGGAATGGGGCATTACAGATACCTTCTTACGGGTGGTTGTTAATTGATTTCTTAAAAAGCATGCTTATCAATTAAGTAGTTTTGTTCAGAAAAGTTTAAGTTAATTCTTTTGCCTATAATATAAGAAATGAAAACAGTAGAAAACAATGGTAACAATGAAGATTGGATTTAAAAAATATTGGGGAAAGAGGAATTGAGTAATCTGAGGATCCTGACCAGGCGGTGGCGCAGTGGATAGAGTGTCGGAATGGGATGCGGAAGACCCGGGTTCGAGACCCCGAGGTCGCCAGCTTGAGCACAGGCCCATCTGGCTTGAGCAAAAGCTCACTGGCATCGACCCAAGGTCGCTGGCTCCAGCAAGGGGTTGCTCGGTCTGCTGAAGGCTTGTGGTCAAGGCACATAAGAGAAAGCAATCAATGAACAACTAAGGTGTCGCAACGGCAACGAAAAACTAATGATTGATGCTTCTCACCTCTCTCCGTTCCTGTCTGTCCCTGTCTATCCCTCTCTCTGTCCCTGTAAAAAAAAACCAAAAACTTGTTTTTTTAAAAAATTTCTTTTTATTGTATTCATTTTAGAGAGGAGACACAGAGTGAGAGAGAGAGAGAGAGAGAGAGAGAGAGAGAGAGAAAGGGGGGAGGAGCTGGAAGCATCAACTCCCATATGTGCCTTGACCAGACCATCGCAGGGTTTTGAACTGGCAACCTCAGTGTTCCCAGGTCGACGCTTTATCCACTGCGCCACCACAGGTCAGGCACCAAAAACTTGTTTTGATGAATTTTGATTTAATAGTGCATATACATTTATATTAGAGCTTGTTCATCGGGTGAAGAGAAGAGCCGACCCTAATCCCTTGAAGAACACGTGCAAATTATTGGTGGTGGCCGATCATCGCTTTTACCGACACATGGGCCGAGGGGAGGAGAGCACAACTACAAACTACTTAGTAAGTATTTGGTGCTGGAGAAGGCCGTTGAGACAGAAACATTCACATAGGCAGACAGATATTATTTAAGAGAATATTGCTCTAGTTTGAAGCAAACCAGATCTGTTTCAGATGCTGTATTATTTTGTAAAAAATTTGAGGGTTATCATCTGAGATTCTTGTATTAGTGCATAGATTCTAGTTTCAAATTTTTGAAAACCCATTTTACCTTTGAACTACTTTTTTTCTGCACATTAGACTTTTTTATGCATATTAGGTTTAGGAAGAGTTTGTTATATAGGTAGGCCTTTTTATACAAGTGAATTATTTGAAAACATTTCTGCTCGAATGGCAGTAATCTTACTAGTGACACATGTGAATATGTGCTCTAGAGTGTGTTTTATTTATGCCTGTATTCATATTTCAGAGAAGATAGTTTGGTTTGTGTCTTAAAATAGCTAATTATTGGACTGTGACTGCATGAATCTAATGGGACTTTCCTGGTCATAAACAACTCTAGGGCTAAGCTGTGAAGGGAAGATTGCAGACATGTTGACTCTGGATTTGTAAGCACTCACTGTTGTAATTTGAAAAGTCAAGTGAATCAGATTTCATTGGCATTTATTATTAGTACAACCTCATTTGTCATGATAACTTGGCACTGACCGAAACATTGTCTAGGAAATCAGAGAATGCAGCTATTCATGAACTAGAGCCTAGTGCAGTAAGCACGTCTTTCTCATTGCCTTGCTTTTCCAATTCTGTTTTATTTTGTTCGTATCCTCCCTCACCCTTCTCTCCTTTCTCTCCCATGTCAAGTGAAAGAAGTCATTGTGAAGTTAGTAGGAACAGTGTGTGACATCATGGTAATTCTTGCTTCTAAGTAAGAGAGATCTTTCTCAGAGAAGTTTCTTAATGGAACTTTGTATTAAGGGGCTCCCCTTTATTTATTCTTTGTTCATTACACCAAGAATATGAATATAACAAGAGGTTTAGTATTAGAATTTGCATTTCTTAGCCTTACAGTTACTAAAAAGAACAGTTTCCTACCTATGACATGCTTTAAAGTTTTGCCTGAACAGTCTGACCAGGCGGTGGCGCAGTGGATAGAGCTTCGGACTGGGAGGTGGGAAGACCCAGGTTCTAGACCCCTAGGTCGCCAGCTTGAGCGCGGGCTCATCTGGTTTGAGCAAAAGCTTGCCAGCTTGAGCCCAAGGTCATTGGCTTGAGCAAGGGGTCACTCGGTCTGCTGTAACCCCCTGGTCAAGGCACATATGAGAAATCAATCAATGAAAAACTAAGGAACTGCAATGAAGAATTAATGTTTCTAATCTCTCTTTTTTTCTGTCTGTCCCTATCTGTCCCTCTCTTTGACTCTGTCTTTCCCACACACACAAAAAAACGGTTTGCCTGAACAAAGCTCATGTACCCAATTTTTTATTTTTATTTTTATTTATAGGGACGGAGAGAGAGTCAGAGAGAGGGATAGATAGGGATAGACAGACAGGAATGGAGAGAGGTGAGAAGCATCAATCATTAGTTTTTCGTTGCCGTTGTGACACCATAATTGTTCATTGATTGCTTTCTCACATGTGCCTTGACTGCGGGCCTTCAGCAGACTGAGCCACCCCTTGCTGGAGCCAGCGACCTTGGGTCCAAGTTGACGAGCTTTTCTCAAGCCAGATGGGCCCGCGCTCAAGCTGGTGTGCTCAGGGTCTCGAACCTGAGTCTACCGCATCCCAATCCGACGCTCTATCCACTGCGCCACCGCCTGGTCAGGCTGTACCCAGTTTTGAACAATAAAAATTTCTCTTTGAGGAGAAAGATAGGTAACGAGCATTTTGTTGTAGGTAGTGTGTATGGCCTTGGTCGTCAACACTGTCCTTCTCCACCCATCCACCCACCGTCCCGCTTCCGACATCAGTACAGGAGAGAGGCTGAGTGTGAAGCCTCTTTCCTCTGGCTCTCTCCTCCCCTGGTCTTCAGTGCTGACCTCTGCCCAGAGAGGTTTAGGGAGCAGCTGAGTACCGGGTCTGTTGCTTACCTCTTTTTGAGGAAGGTGTTTGAGGAACTTTCCAAGAGATAGAGCGAGGACAGAATACTTCATAGAGGAGAATATTGGTAAATTGATCGACTTAACTTTCATTTTTGTAGTTGACTAGAATGGCCTTTTTTTTTAAAGCCCGTTACTTGGTATTTTGGTTCCAATATACAATTAATTACTTGAATTTGCAGTAAGGTATACCACTGTTTATTCTGGTAACAGCACTTTATTTGGGGCTAGGAATCATTTCTTCGTTAGCTCTGTCAATGATAAAGAATAACATCTATGCTAATTTTTATAATTGGTAGAAACTTTTATAACGGCATTTTTTCTAAACTGATATTTTTCTCCCTGTAGGATTTGTTACGTTACAAAGAGTAGTAAAGATATACCTAATGTCTCTCCTTCTCTCTCTCATATACACAGATAGAGCTCATTGACAGAGTTGATGACATCTACCGGAACACTTCCTGGGACAATGCGGGTTTTAAAGGTTATGGAATACAGATAGAACAGGTATTTATCAATGGGTGTGGCTTAGGTTACTCAGCTGAGTTATGTGGTATAAATATTTGTCATGTTCGTACCCCAGAATTTATCTTCAAATGTAATCATAAATAAATATTCGCAAATGACAGTAATTTTTTTTTAGGTGAGAGGAGGAGAGATAGCCAGTAATTCTTATAGATTATACAATGTTTTGTTTTTTCTCTTTTACAGGGACAGAGAGATAGAGGGATAGACAGGGACACACAGACAGGAACGGAGAGAGATGAGAAGCATCAATCATCAGTTTTTCGTTGCCGTCGCAACACTTTAGTTGTTCATTGATTGCTTTCTCACATGTGCCTTGACCACGGGCCTTCAGCAGACCGAGCAACCCCTTGCTGGAACCAGCGACCTTGGGTCCAAGCTGGCAAGCTTTTGCTCAAGCCAGATGGGCCCCTCGCTCAAGCTGGCGAGCTCGGGGTCTCGAACCTGAGTCTTCTGCATCCCAGTCTGATGCTCTATCCACTATGCCATCGCCTGGTCAGGCTATACAGTGTTTTTGATATTAATAATTTATAGATTATGAAGTTTTCTGTTCTTAAGCTTGTTTTAGGCAGAAAGCCTTTTTTCTGCTACGATTCTCCTTTCTCTGAACTCATGGCCTTTTTTATCCCCTGGATTATTTTGTATTTGGTTTACATCCTTAGTGAGAATCCTAGCACATAGTGTTTAATCCTTAGAAAATATGCTCAAAACTAATGTGTACATTGTAAGGCATTTGTACATACAAAACCATGAACTCTCTTTTCCTCAAAATCTCCTGATTTCTTATAATCCCTTAATAGAGTATATACAGCCATCATGTATTAATGTTATCTTAATATCTCATGATAAAAATTGTTCCAAATTCATGAGACAGATTAAAAGGGCTGTTCTGAAATTGGATATTGCTTTGGACAGACACTTTGATATTGTTTCTCTTCTTTTCTAGGCTCTTTGTACTAAATTAACCATGATCTTATAGGTTCTGTAGATAGAATTTAGAGATTAGAAGTATATACATCATTCTTATCAATGTAAAACTTTTATAGTACTTGCATAAAACTAAAAAAATTTTTTCCTTTTCCATTCCTTTACTTGCATTTTCTTTTTTTTTAAGTTATTATTTGAATAGGTAACATATATACATGATACAAAAGCCAGTGAAAAGTAAGTCTTCTCAACCTCTGCCCACTGTCAAGCCAGTTTCTTCCCCCAGAGATATTCATGTCACTAGTTTTGTTTGCATTTTTCTAGAGACATTTTATGCATGTATAGCATGTGTGTATATGTGTATATTTGACATGTGGTGGTATGCTATACTCTTTGGATCGTGCTTTTTTATTTCATGAATATGTCGGTGATTGTCCCATCATGTTACACATTAAGTTGCCTCACTTGTTTAAAACTGCAACTTGTTCGATTTTTAGGGGACCAGTAAATCAAGCTCTTTTTGCTTTAGAACTTTGAATCAATTGAAAAAATAGGTGTGACACAGGAGATAAGAACATCCGCTTCTTACTAACAGACGGATTGGAAGGTGTGGGTTAGATGTGCAGTCACAGCAGTCGTCCTGCTTCATCCTAGAATTGACCTTGGCCACCTACCACCGAAGCTGCGAGCCAACCCAGTGACCTCACCATGTGGTGGCAGAGCAGCCCAGGATGTGCCTTCTACAGCAGGCAGGGCCAGAGAGGTGCCAGAAGTGACCATGCTGAGCATGGCTTTGTTCCTCTTGTTTTAAGCAGAATTATTATGTATTTGTAGTACATGTACAAGGCATGGCTGTTCTTTATACTCACTCTTCTATTCCGTGGTATACAGTGATGTACATCTTATTGTTCTAAATCTCTGCATCACTGACTATAATTGAAATTATTTTAGGCTTATGGAACCTAAGTTCTCATTTTTTCCAACTGACTAGAAGAGATGAGTGTTTGGAAGTACGTTTTTAAATTTATACATCATTCATTGTCATGTTTCCATACCATAGGTTTCTCACTTTGTTTTTAAACATTGAATATTTAGAGCTGAAGAATTTTATGGAATTTTGGTTTTAAAACATTTTTTTCTAGAATTGTAGTCTTTTATTGACTAAAACAATGCAGTATTCAGAGTCTGTGACTTTTTTCTGAGGTGTTTTAAGTGTATTATCTCTTTAAGTATAGATTCGCATTCTCAAGTCTCCACAAGAGGTAAAACCTGGTGAAAAGCACTATAATATGGCAAAAAGTTATCCAAATGAAGAAAAGGATGCTTGGGACGTGAAGATGTTGCTTGAGGTAGGTTGTGGAACGCTGGGTGTGATGCTGTGTGACACCGCTGTGATTTCTGCAGTGTGGGTTGTGGCTGCGTTAGCAAAGGGGGTAGCAGAAGAGGTGCTTGGAGACCAGGAGCAGCCCCCAGCGGACCAGAAGTCTTGTTCCCTGCAGCAGGGCTGATGGCAGGGTGGGCAGAAGCGCTTCGCAGACTGAGAGTGCTCAAACGCACCTTATGCTTGATGTCTTTGAGAATCCGGGGAAGTAATGGCACTTTTTTTTAATGTTTATTTTATTGATGTGAGAGGGTGGGGGGAGAGAGAGACAGGAACATCAATCTGTTCCTGTATGTGCTCTGACCGGGGAGCAAACTGGCAATCTCTGTGCTTCGGGATGATGCTCTAACCAGCTAAGCTATCCGGATAGTCCAGGGTGTAATGGGACTTTAGAAAATTGGCTGATAACCAATATATAAATTTTTGTGCCATTGTGTTTGTTCAGGTCTCTTGGAAACTTTTCAGTGACTCTCTTAGGTCAGTAATGGTCAAATGGTGTGGAAATGAATCAGGCAGTAGAAATATAACTTAGAGATATGGAAGTTCTGTTCAAGAATTTAAAATTTTTGTGTTTTATTCTGGTAGTAAATCTAAAGGTAGTTAACCTAAACACTCTGTGCCATATGGATCTTTGCCTCCACAGGATATGATTTACCCTGTTTGCCACATGATTTCAGTGTCTGAGTTTGTGTATACTACTGCTTTGTAAAATGACCTTCTATGAAATGATAGTGTTTATCTTTCAGTAGGTTGGTAATATATTAGTTTCCTCTTGGTGCTCTAACAAATTACCCCAAATTTAGAACAACACTTATCTAGCCTGACCAGGGGTGGCGCAGTGGATAGAGCGTCGGACTGGGATTCGGAAGACCCAGGTTCGAGACCCAGAGCTCGCCAGCTTGAGCACGGGCCCATCTGGCTTGAACAAAAGCTCGTCAGCTTGGACCCAAGGTCACTGGCTCCAGCAAGGGGTTGCTCAGTCTGCTGAAGGCCTGCGGTCAAGGCACATGTGAGAAAGCAATCAATGAACAACTATGGTGTCGCAACAGCAATAAAAAACTAATGATTGATGCTTCTCACCTCTCTCTGTTCCTGTCTGTCTGTCCCTCTCTCTGACTCTCTCTCTGTCCCTGTAAAAAAAAAAAAAAAAAAGAAAAATGAAACAACACTTATCTAGTCGTTCTCATGGGTTAGTCTAGCGCAATGTGGTTCTGGTGGGAGTCTGAAAAGGCTGAGATCCAATTTTCAAAGCCTGAGTAGAATTATAGGATGTTACCAACTCTTGATCCAGTTTGAGATCCATCCAGTGCTCTGTCTGTGTAGGGTACCGACATACCTTGTCTACTTTGACCCACTAGCTATCCCGAGATAGCACCATTACTCTTCTAAAGAGACTCAGCCAAAAAAAAAAAAAAGAGTGACTTGGCGCATGTGTATTAGTCTGTTAGGACTGCTGATAACAAAGTACCACAGACTACTGGCTTAAACTACAGAAATTCATTTTCTCATGGTTCTAGACGCTGGAAGTCTGAGATTATGCTATTGGCTGGGTGGATGTCTTCTGAGGTCTTTTTGGCTTGTAGATGGCTGTCTATTCCCTGTGTCCTCACATGTTCTTCTGTATCCTAGTCTACTTATAAGGGCGCCAGTCAGATTGGATTAGGCCCACCCATATGACCTTCTTTTATCTTAATTACCTCTTTAAAGGCCCCATCTCCAAATACAGTGACATTAGCAGTTACTGAAGGTTAAGACTTCAACATATCAATTTTTAGGGGACAGTTTAGCCCATAACAGCAAGGTTAAATGACTTGTCCCAGGTTAGTTATACAACTTTCAGTGGCAGCCAGAATCGAGTGGCCAGATGTCCTGACTCCTAGGACAGCTACACAAACGCACCTGTCTGCTTTTCGGTGGGAAGAACCAAAGGACCCCTTAGCACTGCAGGTGCTACTCCAGTTCTCTTCGCTCAGGCATTAGCAGAATCCCAGAAATCTCACCCTGTTGCCAGGAACTGTCAGAATCCCTATGTGGCCACACCTTATCCCTCATATAGGGCTTTTCTGCTCATTTTAAGCATTTTCTTTTCTTTTTTTTCACAGGGACAGAGAGAGAGTCAGACAGAGGGATAGAGAGGGACAGACAGACAGGAACAAAGAGAGATGAGAAGCATCAATCATCAGTTTTTCGTTGCGACACCTTAGTTGTTCATTGATTGCTTTCTCATATGTGCCTTGACCGTGGGCCTTCAGGAGACTGAGTAACCCTTTGCTTGAGCCAGCGACCTTGGGTTCAAGCTGGTGAGCTTTTTGCTCAAGCCAGATGAGCCTGTGATCAAGCTGGCGATCTCAGGGTCTCGAACCTGGGTCCTCCACATCCCGGTCCGACGCTCTATCCACTGCGCCACCACCTGGTCAGGTTGGTCAGGCTCACTTTAAGCACTTTCAAAATAAAGGTCTTTTTAAATTGGAGACTATGGGTTGTTACTGTAGAGGTTTTTGAAGTAATATATGGAGCCCTTTTAATGCAGAATGTTTTATTTATTTATTTAATTTTTTTACAGGGACAGAGAGAGAGTCAGTGAGAGGGATAGATAGGGACAGAAAGACAGGAACAGAGAGAGATGAGAAGCATCAATCATTAGTTTTTCATTGCCATTGTGACACCATAGTTGTTCATTGATTGCTTTCTCACATGTGCCTTGACCAGGGGCCTTCAGCAGACCGAGCCACCCCTTGCTAGAGCCAGCGACCTTGGGTCCAAGTTGGCGAGCTTTTGCTCAAGCCAGATGGACCCGCGCTCAAGCTGGCAACCTCGAGGTCTCGAACCTGGGTCTTCCGCATCACAGTCCAATGCTCTATCCACTTTGTCACCGCCTGGTCAGGCTATATGGAGCCCTTTTAAGGAAATAAAACATCCTCCCAAAGCACCAGTGCTGACTTAAATGAAATTTAATCTTAGTTTTAGTAGCATAAAACTAAGTATATATGTTTTAGTGTAAGTTTACATTTATAATTTCTATACATTGTAAAACCAAAGCAAACTTTAAAAAGCACAAAAAAGAACTGGCCTGATTAGGTGGTTGTATAGTGGATAGACCACCGACCTGGGACTCTGAGGACTCAGGTTTGAATCCCTAAGGTCTCCAGTTTGAGCACAGGCTGAGCAGCTTGAGCATGGGGTTGCCGGTTCGAGCTTGGGATCATAGATGTGACTACATGGTCACTGGCTCAGCTGGAACCCCTTGGTCCCGGCCCGTATGCGTAGCAGTCAGTGAATAACTAAAGTGCCACAACTATGAGTTGATGTTTCTCATCTCTGTTCCTTTTTGTCTCTTTCAAACCCCCCCCCCCCCAAAAAACAAAAGATCAAAAACTGCAAAACCAGTAGACTCCTTGAAATACTTTGGAAACATGTTTTGGGGCGAGGCGCTGAGACCCCCGTATGAGGCATCCCAGCACGGAGCCTGACAGATTTGGAGTGTCCCGGGGCTGGGCTGCATGCTCCCATGCCAACCCGCTTAGGTTCCTAGGGTGCTATAAACTCCAGCTTTTCCCTTTTGTGCGTGCCCCCCCACCCCACTGTTCTGATGGCAGTCTGCTCCTCACCTGTGCAGGTGGGTGGCCGAGAGCTGCAGGAGTGGAGCATTGTCCCGCATGATTTGGTGCGGCCTTGCAATCATACAGCACTGTTTGGAAATATGTGTTTAAAACATCTTTCATAGACCGTCATTGTTCATCTAATTAAGAATACTTTTCTTTTTAAAAGCAATTTAGCTTTGACATAGCTGAGGAAGCATCTAAAGTCTGCCTAGCGCATCTTTTCACGTACCAGGATTTTGACATGGGAACTCTTGGATTAGCTTATGTTGGTTCTTCCAGAGCAAACAGTCATGGAGGTGTTTGTCCAAAGGGTAAGTTTTCTTTTTGTTGTGGGAATAGCAGGCTGATTGGCTTATATTGTAATTCTATACTGAACAATTTGTTTCCTTTCTCCTTTAGCCTATTATAGTCCAATTGGAAAGAAAAATATTTATTTGAATAGTGGTTTGACCAGCACAAAAAATTATGGTAAAACCATTCTTACAAAGGTAGGTTCTTCTGTTTTTTAAAAGGATAGATTTTTAGTTTACTATAGTTGTATATTTATGTAGGTATCTTCTAAGAGAGTAATACTGAGGATATTTTTTTGTTTCTGCCTAAGAAAACACACGTTCTTTGGTGGGAAATAATGAAAACAAAAGGCATGAAGAAGAAAATAAAAGTTCTCTGTTAAACTTCTTTGAGACCCATCTGGGTCATTGTTTCTCCCTAAGGGCTGTAGAGCCCTCCCCCTGCCCCTGTTCTGTGGTTCTTGTTTCCTGGCCCTGCAGTGTGGCTGGTGTCTGAAGACACCCTGGACTCATCTCCTGGGCCCACGTTCTGCCTCATATATTAAAAAGATTTTTTTTAATTTATTGATTTTAGAGAGAAGAGAGGGGGGAAGAAAGGAACACTATCTTGTTTCGCCCATTTATGCATTCACTGATTCCTGTATGAGCCCTAATCAGGGATCAGTCCGACAGCCTTGGTGTATTGGGACGATGCTCTAACCAACTGAGCTACCCAGCCAGGGCCGTTGTTTTCTTGACTTATACCATCATTTTGTTATAAATCCCCTATGTGCTCCTAAGAAATGGTATCTGGAGGCAGAGTCTTGACATTTTGCATATCTGAAAATGTCTTTATACTACTTTTAAATTTGATTGATCATTTAGCTAGTATAATCCCAGTTCTTTCCACATTTGAAGGCATTGCTCCATTGTCCTTTAGTGTTTTGTGTCACTATTAAGGAGTCTGAAGTAATTCCAATTTTATATGCTTTGTATGTGACCTGTTTTTTTCCTCTGGAAAATTTTAGGATCTTTTTGCCCAGATATATCCATTAGGAATGTGTTAGATATTCCAAAAAGCCCACAGAACAGAAAATCCAGTAACTAGTGACTTAAATAAGGGGATCTTTGCCTCACTTGAGAAGTTAATGAATAGCACTCTACAGTGCAGCAGCAGTTCAGATGCTCTGGTGTCCAGACCCCCACTGTCGCCAGCCATTTGAAGCAGAAGGCCTTTGTCCACATGCTTATCAGCTCATGGTCACAAGGTGTTCCCTGCTGTCACAGAAAGGGGTTCAAAGGGAGCATCTTCTCTTTATTTTGAAAAGCTAGCTTGGAAGCCCCACCCACTGGCTTCTGTTTCTCTTTCAGCTGACAGCCATGTCACATGGCTGCCCAAACCCTTGAGGGAATGGGGAAGGTGGCATTTTCAGCCAAGTACCTTGTGGCCTGAGCAGAGTTAAGGATTCTTCCAGGACGCTATTTAAGACAGTAGGGCCCACTTGCCAAAGCGGGTGATGGTGGGTATTGGGAAACAATGTTTTCTTTGCATGATCTTTAAGGAGGCTGACCTGGTTACAACTCATGAGCTGGGGCACAATTTTGGAGCAGAACATGATCCGGATGGTATGGCGGAATGTGCCCCAAATGAGGACCAGGGAGGAAAATTTGTGATGTATCCCATAGCTGTGAGTGGAGACCATGAGAACAATAAGGTATGTGTCTCCTGGAGCTTCTTAGTGTGGTTAGGAAAGAAAGTGGCTATTTAATAATCAGAGCTCAGGAAAGGTACATTCTTGGGGATGGATTGCAAATTACAAAGTACCTTAAAACTTGGTTGTGTGTGTGGCATACAATGTGGTCCATCTCAATCTGCTTAAAGCCATTGTTTGGGCTATTTGTTATCCAGATTAACTGTGGGTTGGAGCTGTATGGAACATCAGTAATAGTGTTGGCTTGTGTTGGAGTTGTAGACTGCAGGGCTTTAAGTTGAAACTTCTGTCATTTTATTGACAAGTTCATTCATTTAAACTCAACAGTAGTTTACAATTTGCATGTTTTCATAAACTTTTGCAACAAAATATAGAATTTACCAGATTCTGAGCCTCCTGTGGGGAGGGCCCTTGTCTGTCCTGTTCAGGCACCATCTCCAGTGTCTGGCAGGGTTTTCTGGCTCAGGGTAAATGTGTGTGGAGTACTTCCATGAACAAGTCACCACTGAGGGTTCTGACAGGACACTAGTTGATTTTGGGTATTGTGCAATTGCAGAGACTGTGAGAGTGGCTGTGACTACCTAGAGGCTGAACTCACAGTGTCCGTAGCTGTCGGGTCCTTTCATTTGACCTGGAGTTAAAGGCAGTGCGCAGTGCAGGGCAAACCCGCTGCCACCACCGAGGAATGCGGGCTGGTGGCGGGGTGCGGCTGAGAGAACTCTTTAGAGCCATGCTCTTAACATCATTGACAGTTAATTGAAAGATCTTTTTATAAAGTCCAGTTAGTGTTAGGGTTATGGGTCTTTGGGTATCTTTCTGGATGTATTCCTTTGGTGTGATTCAGTGGTCACCATCCCTTGGAAGGTCCTATGCTCTTCTCTCCTCGGAGGCCTTCTGGCTCTTGTCTGTTGTGGCTCTTGTCTGGGATGAAAGGGAAGCCGCTGTAGCTGTTTGCAGAGACCTGTGCAGTTCCCACCTCAAATAACTCTACTAAGTTCCCCCAGGTCTCCTTCCTCTTTTCTTTATAATGTCGGGTGATCGGGAGGTGGACTGCTTTAGAGGTCTGGTTAAACTTCACAAGTTTAGAAGGGGCCGTCTCCATGTTCTGGGGAAGCTGGGGGAGCAGCTCCTTTTGAGACACTGGTCAACTTGACAAACTCCGAATCTGTTAAAATCTTGAGCACCTATGAAAACATTTAAATCACAGTTTGGACTTGAATCTTTTAATAGACTATATGTAATACTGTGCCTCTTAGTAAGTTCAGCTGTTTAAAGACTTTGCATATGGGTCACTCACACAAATTGCCAGGGAAAGCGTATAAACCAGAGGCAGACCTGTCGTCACGCCTGAATACTGTGTAGGAAGACTGTCACCAGTCAGTGCCGTGCCTGAGCATGGGACAGCTTATGGTTCCACGGAGCTCATGGCTCTGCACTTGTGCTGGACTGCTTGTCCTCTCGATGGACCGGTTGGGGTGTTTGGGCTCAGCATATGTATAGTTTGCGTTCCTGTGAAGAATTTTAGGCTCTTAACCAAATTCACACCAGCTTTATAGCCTTCCACAGAGGGAGATAACTCAGTTTCATAGAAGAGCATTTTGAGGTGACAGTGATGGCACTTGACACGCCTTTAGGACGCTTTGGTAGTGACTTCACATTCGGAGTTTAGA
The DNA here is from genome assembly GCA_037038555.1 of Rhynchonycteris naso. Taxonomy (NCBI): domain Eukaryota; kingdom Metazoa; phylum Chordata; class Mammalia; order Chiroptera; family Emballonuridae; genus Rhynchonycteris; species Rhynchonycteris naso. Next base: position 106,687,695 of record CM073001.1, read on the forward strand.
GAAGTGATACAAATACATGAGAATGAAGTTTTAAATTATTTTGGTTCCTTTGTGGTTTTTTTCTCTTAAGATGTTTTCAAACTGCAGTAAACAGTCCATATATAGGACCATTGAAAGTAAGGCCCAGGAGTGTTTCCAAGAACGCAGCAACAAAGTGTGTGGGAACTCCAGGGTGGACGAAGGAGAGGAGTGTGACCCTGGTATCATGTACCTGAACAATGACACCTGCTGCAGCAACAACTGCACGCTAAAGAAGGGTGTCCAGTGCAGGTGAGACACGTAGCCCTGGGGCCTGGGGTGGGGTGGTAGATTGAAAATGTAGGGGCTTTGGATCTGTTAGAGGGCGTGTGCATGGGTGTGCATGTGTGTTTACCCTTTTGAACAAGAAAAATATGTCTTGGAGAGCAGTCTGACACTGATGGAACCCGTGACCTGGCACACACTTTGCTGTATAGCACTCCCTCCCAGAGTTCACAGTTTTTTCTAAGGAAATGGTGGAAGGGAAGATGATTGACGATTTACAAGGGTGTTCATGGCTACATCCTTTCATAATAGCAAACTGTTGGAAGCAGTCAGTGTGCCAATCCTGGGATATAAATGAGTTGTGTGTCTATATGGTTCTAAAATCAATAAGTACAATTTTTAAAAAGAGAGAAAAAGAGGAGTCACTTTGGAGCAGCCTGGAGCTGCTTTGGGCTGCCGCTGCCAGGTCACACACCAGGACAAGCAGGCGGCGTCAGCACCTGGGCAGCCGGGCTGCCGGAGCGGGTGACCCAGCCAGGAGACCTGCCTTGCTGTTGCTCTCACGGCCCCGTGACATGACTTGTGTTTACTGAGGGGCTGTCCTTTGACTTGAACTGCTCTGCTCTTGACTTGTTCCTGTCTGCTCTTCTGCAGTGATAGGAACAGTCCTTGCTGTAAAAACTGTCAGTTCGAGACTGCCCAGAAGAAGTGCCAAGAGGCTATCAATGCTACGTGCAAAGGTGTGTCCTACTGCACAGGTACGTCCTCCTGCGGAGTGCTCTGCTCGAGTGGGCATGTGCGTGTCTGGGAAAGCAGACTGTTTGACTTGGATGGAAACCACCCTTTTTCACCCCTTGTGCAGGGCTGGGTAGCGCTCCTTAGTTTGTGATGCATTTGTTCTGGTCTGTGCGGGACCCATGACGGTTTCTGTCCGCTCACTCCATTTCCCTCACAGGTACCCGTTGTAATGCTTTTAACATTTATTGAGATTTGCGTATATCCTTGACACATAATGTGCTGTTTTGTGTCCTTGTGTTTTTAACATGCCAAGATGATGATTCTACCTTAGATCATTTTTAACTCAATACCGTGTTTGTACAAACCATCTCTTGCGCTCTGTGGTATCTATACCAAGTACTTTGTTTCGGGTACCCGCCGAGACTTAGTTATGTGATCATGGTAGTCGTCCATTCACCAAGTGAACCCTTGATAACCATGGACAGGACTGCAGCAGACACCCCTGTGCGTCCCCTCTGGAGGTGTAAGAGCTTCCTGGGTGTGCGTGCAGCAGTGGGATTACTCAGTCACACAGGGCAGCATGACACTAATTGTTAGGGCAGTGGAACAAACCAGCACTATCTTATATTTTGCCAATCTGATGCTTATAAAGTGATTTCTCATCCTTGTTTACATTTCTCTTGAACATCTCTTTGTATTACCTATTCGGATTTCTCCTTTTGTGAATAGCCAGTTCATATATTTGGTTCATTGTTTTTTTTTTAAATTTTATTCATTTTAGAGAGGAGACACAGAGTGAGAGAGAGAAAGAGAGAAAGGGGGGAGGAGCTGGAAGCATCAACTCCCATATGTGCCTTGACCAGACCAGTGCAGGGTTTTGAACTGGCGACCTCGGTGTTCCCAGGTCGACACTTTATCCACTGCACCACCACAGGTCAGGCTATTCGGTTCATTTTTAAAAACTGGGTTTCAGGCTGACCAGGCGGTGGTGCAGTGGATAGAGCATAGGCCTGGTCTCCTGAGGACCCAAGTTCGAAACCCCGAGGTTACCAGCTTGAGCGCGGGCTCACAAGCTTGAGCATGGGATCTTAGACATGAGACCATTGTCATAGGTTTGAGTCCAAGGTCGCTGGCTTTAGCAAGGGGTCACTCACTCTGCTGGAGCCCCCAGTCAAGGCACATATGAGAAAGCAATCAATGAACAACTGAGGTGCCACAACAAAGAATTGATGCTTCTCATCTCTTTCCCTTCAAGCCTGTCTGTCTCTCCCTCCCTCCTAGTCTCTCTCTCTCTCTCTCTCTCTCCCCCATTTTCTCCCTCCCTCTCTCTCTCGCTATAAAAAATAAAGATTATTTTTCACAGCTGCTTCTGTTAGCTTCACAGTTTTACCTTTCACAGTAGGACTTTAATCCATCTGGAGCTAATCTTTATACTCTCCATAGTTTAAAGATTATCCATATCTTCTATAGTTCTCTCAGTTCTTAAACGTTTCAGAACTATATTAGATACAGAGTGGATATATTCTCGACACCTTCATTGTCTGCTATTTCTTCACCAGCGTGTAACATTTCTTTTTGATGCTTGTGATATTTTTGGGTATTGTTTTATTTAATATTCAGCTTGCTGTCTGAGACTGTTTTTTTTTTTTTGTTATTGTTATTTTTTCCTATTTGGTATATCTATCCCATTATCATATTTTTATAACTTGTATCTTTGGTGGGATTTTTGAATAGCCTTATTGAGATGGGAACATACCATAGCATTACATAGCATCCGTCCACTTGCAGTGTATAGGGTGGTATGCTTGAATATAATCATGTACGCAGCCACCAGCACAGTCTGTTTACGGCCACTTCCACTGCCTCAGAAAGGAGCCCCGCACCCTGTAGACATCACTGTGATCTCCTCAGCCCCTGGCCCCAGACTCCTCTGCTTACTCTCGTCTCTGGATTGGCCTGTTCTCACATTTCACATACATGGAATCACAATACGCTGCCTTTTGCAGCTGGCTTCTTTCACTCGGAATGTTTTTTTTTTAATAAAAAGATTTTATTTATTGATTTTACAGAGGGTTAGGGAAGAGAAGTAGTTGCTTCACTATAGGTGTTCACTAGTTGCTTGTCATATTTGTCTTGACCTGGCCAGCCCAGGGTTTCGAACCAGTGACCTCAGTGTTCCAGGCCAGCACTCTGTCACTGCACAGGCCAGGCCAGAATGTTTCCAGGGTTCATGCATGTTGCAGTATGAATCAGTACTTCATTTATTTTTGTTTGTTTGTTTGTTTTTTACAGGGACAGAGAGAGAGATAGATAGGGACAGACAGGAACGGAGAGAGGTGAAAAGCAGCAATCATTAGTTTTTCGTTGCCGTTGCAACACCTTAGTTCTTCATTGATTGCTCTCTCACATGTGCCTTGACCGCGGGCCTTCAGCAGACTGAGCAACCCCTTGCTGGAGCCAGTGACCTTGGGTCCAAGCTGGTGAGCTTTTGCTCAAGCCAGATGGGCCCACGGTCAAGCTGGCAACCTCGGGGTCTTGAACCTGGATCTTCCGTATCCCAGTCCGACGCTCTATCCACTGCGCCACCGCCTGGTCAGGCCATACTTCATTTATTTTTGCTGAATAATACTCCATATGGATATATACCACAGTTTTGTTTTATTCTTTTCATCATTTGACCTTTGCATTGTTTTTACTTTTTGGCTGCTTTGAGTAGTGCTGCTATGAATATTTGTGTGCAGGTTTTTTTTTGTGTGGACACATTTTAATTTCCCTTGTGTATATGCCCTGGGTCGTATAGTAACTGTTTAATCTTTTGAGAAACTGCCAGGCTGTTTGCGAAGCAGCTGCGCCATCTTACACTCCCACCAGCCGTGCATATGCTTCCAGATTCTCCAGATCCTCGTCAGCACTTGTCAGTCTTTTTATTGTAGCTGTCCTAGTGGATGTGAAGTAGTATCTCCTTTGGACTTTTCTTTTGGCTTGTGCTGCTGCTTTTCCAGAATGAGTCACTTGTCCCATCCTCTCTCCCAAGTTTAACATCTTTTGATGACTTTTCTTTGTCCTTAAGACTCACTGATTCATTCAAGACCTTTATGGTGGACGTGCAGTGTGATGGGGTTGAGTAGAAGTTGGGCATTAGGTTTGCTCTGTGCTGTCAGGGAGTGTGCCACCCAGAGGAGGGCACGGGAAGGAACTGGAGTCAGGCAAATAGGGGTAAATTGGAAGATGTGTCCCAGGAGGGAGAAGTGTAGTGTGAAGGGGTGTGACGTGGAGGGGACCCAGGAAGGTCAGGGTCTTTGAGACCAAGTCTCCAGGGTGACAGAAAGCCAGTAAGTCCCCCCAGAAGAGGGGAGACGAGCATTCTGGGCAGGAGGACCGGCGAAGGCCAGGGCCTGGGGGGAAGGAGCAGCCAGCCAACCTCGGTAGCCCTGCGCCGTGCACGGCTATTCTCCTCAGCCTGCACAGGGAGGTGGCTTTCAGTCAAGGTGAAGGCACCAGGGTTTTTTTTATTAGTGATGATGGTACATGGGTATTGTATATGTCTGTTAGGTTTCATGGTTGAAAGGTAAAATAGACTACATGGCAGATGTTAGATAGTGACTGAGGTGAGACCATGGAGACTGAGAGTGAACATTTGGGACCTTCGGGGGGCGGGCGCACCTGCCAGCCCCCAGTGCTTATTGGCTAATTGGACACTGGCTGCGTTGTCCTTACCTGGTGGGTCACCTTTTACTCTGTACCAGAGTGGGGCTCAATGTCGGGACAGTGAGTATGGTAGTGGCTTGGGGACCGTGACTCATGGGGCCTCTGCTTGTTGGTGCTTCTAGGTAACAGCAGTGAGTGCCCCCCTCCCGGGAATGCCGAGGACGACACAGTATGCTTGGATCTGGGCAAGTGCAAAGACGGGAAGTGCGTTCCCTTCTGTGAGAGGGAGCAGCAGCTGGAGTCCTGTGCATGTAACGGTGAGCACATGTGTCTGCCACTCGTGGCTGAGGGGAGGTGGCCTGGGTCTGCCGGCCCTGTCCTTCCACTCGGGTGCCTGGAAGTGTCAGTTGCTCGCTGCTATTGAGGACAGGGGGGAGCCCAGTGCAGTGGGGGTGCGGGTTGCTGTATGGAGATGGACTCTGACCATTCCAGCTTGTCTGTGCAAACCGTGCTATTAGTCTCCCTTCTTGCCGCATTTTTCAGACCATGTGGCCAGAGTGGGGCAGGGTAGGAGGGAATTTTGTGGGTGATGGATGGGTGGTCTGTCTTCGCTTCCCCTCCCTTGTCATACACACCATGAAAGCAGCAGGAGCTGTCTGTGTCCCATTGGCATTGAATTGTGATGTTCCTTCAAGACTTTACTGGAGAGAGATGGTTCCATCTATCAGGATGCTCAGCGTTGTTGATGGGCTGGACCTGCTGCCCTCTTCCTTGCTAGGTGCCTGGGCCAGGGGCCTTGCTTAGTGATGGTTGGCGACATCATGCTGGCCTCTCAGACACTTGGCATCAGTGTTCCATGTTATTTTTGGAGGCCTGGGTCTGAGGAGGGCCTCGGGGGCTTGACTGTGCTCTGAGCTTCCTGCCCCACCCCAGAGAGTTCTAGTAATTTCAAAATATAAAGCCAGAAGGGTCGGGAACTCAATGTCCATCCAACAGTCAGTGGTCTTCCAGGTGGAATAACTTGTAAATAAAGAAGATAACACAATAGAGGCCAAGCAAATAGTTTACTGAGTGAGTGGCAAAGGCTTAGGGTGCCCTGGAAGGGCACACAGAAAGGCCCTGGAAACGTGTGACAAATGGATGACGAGGAGGCTGCTTTCCCTTTGAAGTGGTTTTTTCTGTTTTTGGTGGCTATAAATGCTGACTCGCCTCTGGGTGAAGTCTGTCCCGAGTCACACTGCTGGTTGACTTGCTGGGTGCTTCTGCTGTTCGATGGGTGCCGGTGGCTTATCTGATGCCCTGTCATCGCCATCCTTATGTGCTGTCAGAGGCCGGTGTCCGTGGAGGGAGATGTCACACATGGGCCACAGTGCTCCTGTCACAGGGTGGCAGTTCTGTGACAGCACTGTGATAACGCTGGGGCGAAGGGAAACATTCTGTGTTATGAAGAAGAGAGCATAATTTGCTTTGATTCTATTAAAGAAAGAAAATGTTCCTGTTTAAAATCAATTTATTATTTATTTTTAGAGAGAGAGGAGAGAGAGAAAGGAAGAGAGTGAAAGAGGGGTGAAGAGCAGGAAGCATCAACTTCCATACGTGTCCCAACCTGGCAAATCCAGGGTTTCGAACCGGCGACCTCAGCATTTGAGGTCGAGGCTTTTATCCACTGCGCCACCACAGGCCAGACGAAAATGTTCCTGTTTAACTATTTTGTACCTTGTGGCCTCTGCTTGGGACTGAGGAGCATGAACTCAGAAGTTATTCCTTGAGGGGTGCAATATGGATAATAAAAATGAAAGTTTTTGTTCTGCATCGGGGGCCCAGGTGGGAGGAGAGCAGGGACATAGGGCGTATCTTCGAGAACACTCAGCTGTTGGCCCGACTGGTTTCAGAGACTGACAACTCGTGCAAGGTGTGCTGCAGGGACGCTGCGGGCCGCTGCGTGCCCTACGTCGACGCGGAACAGAGGAACTTATTTTTGAGGAAAGGGAAGCCGTGCACAGTAGGATTCTGTGACATGAATGTAAGTAAACAGCTGCTGCTGTGTCCTCTGCACCCACTGCCCACTCTGTGAGAGCCTCTCGGGGAAGTGAGCATGTGGGCATGACCTATGGGCAGGGCCCTGGGGGGCTTTGGCAAAGTGGTTTGGTTTGGGGTAGCGGGTCCTGATTATTTGGTTTTCTAGGTTAATTATAAAATTGACTAAAATTGCAAAAATGTAAGTTTTGATTTTGAAACATGTTTTTGAGTAGGAAAGATCTAGAAGCAGCTTGACCCATCAAAGTCAGATCCTTTGTTCTCTACAAAAACATAATTTTATTTGTGCAAAGCATGGATGAGTGTGTTTGAGAGGCTTCTTCAGGCTGTCTGGTTGTGTCCTGTGGGATGTGTGATGACTGGAATGCTCGTCTTTAACTGGTTCTAAGTGTCAGTGATAGCATACCCGCAAGTGCTCATTACATTTCAGCTACTGCCCATGTCAAAGATGAGCCCTACACAGAAATTTCAAAAGAAGAGCCCTAGGTGTTTGATTTAATGAAGGCTCTCACACATTAGTTGCTTCTAAGTGCTTTTCCTTTAGAGATAATGCTGTGTGTTCTGTTCACAGGGCAAATGCGAGAAGCGAGTACAGGATGTCATTGAGCGACTCTGGGTCTTCATCGACCAGCTGAGCATCAATACATTCGGTAGGTGATCTCTCCCTGTGCTGTCTGCTTAGTACTGAACTCATTTCTGTGAGGTATTTGAAAAGTGTGGCCTGAGACTCATAGGCTCTAATCCTGCAACAGAAGATGGAAATATTCACAGCTCTGTTTCAAAACAAATGGGCTCGCTATAGTGTGGACGCACTGATTTTCAGACAGGAAGTTGGTACTTAGTCAAAATACTGATTTCCTTCTCTACTAAAAACATGAATATGTGATGGTGTAAGCGTGATTCAGTTCCACAGATTGTAAATCTGAATCCTGTTTGATGTAGGAATTATTTAAAAAGGGGCCTCATATTTTGCAGAAGCAAGGATGTTTTATGTCCTCTAGGGCTCATAACTTAGTCACAAAGATGATACCCGGAGAGCAGCAACACTGTCTTCAGAAGTACTGTTCCCAGTAGCCTTATGTACAGTGACTCCCTTCACACAGGTGCTCCAGGGATCGTCACTGTAATTTGTGTCCTCAGGGCTGTTTCTGGAAAGGGCCCTGTGGGGTGGGGAGACGGTCAGCTCTCACAGTGGCATGGACACTCCTTTCTGTACTGCATCAGCAGTATCATTTGCCAGCAGTGGTGTTTGTCTCAGTGATAGTGTTGTAAGAGCATTTAGTTTTATATTTGTAAAGTATTTTGATCAAGATATCACTGTTTGAAATTGTTCACAGGGAAGTTTTTAGCAGACAACATCGTGGGTTCCGTCCTGGTTTTCTCCTTGATCTTTTGGATTCCTTTCAGCATTCTTGTCCATTGTGTGGTAAGTCACAATTTTTAAAGAACAAAATATTTTTTTAAAATTTTGAGCAACTCCAGCTCTAGCTGGACGGCTCCGTTGGTTAGAGCATTGTCCTGACATGTAAAGGTGGCCGGTTCAATCCTCAGTCAGGGCACATACAGGAACAGATCGATGTTTTTGTCACTCTATCTGGAATCAATAAATAAAAATTAAAAATTTTTTTTGAGCAACCCCAATCATACAATCTTTGGAAAAGATTTTATTTATATATTTTTTAAAATTTATCATTGATTTGGGAGAGGAATGGGGAGAAAGAGGGAATGAGAGAGGGAATGGGAGAGAGAAGCATCAACAACTCGTTTCACTTAGTTCCATTTAGTTGTGTACTCATGGGTTGTTTCTTGGACATGTTCTGATTGGGTCGTCAAACCCATGACCTCTGTCTGGTGCACCTGGTTGATACTTGATCCACTGAACCACCTGGCCAGGGCCAATAAAATTTGTCCTTAACAAAATCTGACCTGATGTTTCCAATGACATCTTTTGGTGTTATTCCTAGGAAAGCATATCTTGTAAAGAGCTTAGCTGACGGTCTCTTAAAAGAAGTTTACATTTTGTGTGTGGGTGTTTCATTCTCACATAGAATTTCTGAGTTTTGTACTTCTGAGTAAAGGAGATTTAGGTGGATCTGTCTGGGGCCTCTGATGAGTTTAGTGTGTAAACAGGAGCTTTTGCAGGCTGACTTTGTTGTAACAGAACAAACATCAAATACCCGCATTCCCAAGGTGGCACCTCTGTACCATACATATCCTTGGCATTATTGCACGGGCATTCAAACTCTTCCAACTCACGAGAGTGGGCCGTGTGTTTTGGTTGGGTTATTGGCATCCTAATAGGTGTGTGGTAGTACCTCATTGGTTTAATTTGTAGTGCCCTAGTGCATTGTGATGTTGGCCATATTCTCATAATGGTTTTTTTGCTGTGTATCTTCTTCAGTGAGATACCTGTTTAGATCTTTTACCTGATTTTACTTGGGTTGTTTTCTTATTGTTTTGTAAGTTGTACTGAACAGTTCTCTTGGGGGAGATGCTTTTGCACTTGTGAGCTGAGGAAGTTCACACAGTGCCAGCCTTCCACGTGGAGTCCATGCCGTCACAGCCTCTCTGGGAGCAGTGCCATGAAGGGTTTCGGCTCACTGCATAGCCAGACTTGAGTGTGGCTGTTGCTTCTCGGGGCTCCTGTGGAGCAGGGACGGACAGATGGGCACAGGTGAAATAAAAATGCCACAGTACTCACTGTCCTTATGGAGATTTGGTTGTTTTTCTCGAATCATTCCCTGGATTGCTGTAAGCCTTTGTTTAATTTCTAGAATTCTAAAAATGTAGATTCTGAGTTTTTGTTAGTTTTCTCATTGTTATTGAGGGAGCAGTCCTTCTATTTTTGTTCAGAATAACAGCTAACAAGTTGAATTTGGGCTTGGAGGAACTCCGTGTGCTTATCAATAAGGGTATCTCTCGGACAGACCTCTTACTTCTGTCTTCTGAAGACGTCAGGAAGTCAGGCTGACACTCCTGCAGTGCCCTCATGTGGGGGTATGGGGAACTGCAGCACAGCCGACTGGCCTGAGTGCTCCCAGCTGGCTTCTGCTTGGACCAGGATACTGGAGGTTCTTCCTCAGGGTGCCAAGCTGGGTGGGTAGTGTGGGGTCTCTAGGGAGCAGGTAGTTCTGCCAAAGCCAAGCTCTTTTTACAGGTTGACATGGTGGAAGTTTTGACGGATGGACCACAGTGCTATCTGTTACAGGTGCCTTTACTTGAGAGTTGAACCTTCTCTGTTTGTAGTGAAAGTTACACCTTGGTCCGTAAGGTCTGACCTTTGATTTCTGAGCAGAATCAGGGCAGCGAGCCTGGACAGCAGGCCTGGGTCCGTGGGCTCAGCCTCCGCGTGGTGCCATGCAGTGGTGGATGGAGCCATGCGGTCTGCCTTCTGCAAAGCTGTGAAATAGGTTTTAGGGCCCAGTTTCTTTAAGACTGTGGGCCACAGGAAGTCTGCAAATGGCTGAGAAAAAATACTGAGATCGTGGCAGCCTGGGACAATGTGAGGCCAGTGCCGGGTGAGACTGGACACAGTCTTAGCCTCCCACCAGCGGCCAGTGGTGCCCCAGCACAGGTAGGGGCTGGTCACGGAGTTACCCTCCGGCCTGTGGTGGGAAATCACTCAGAAAAGTTGCACGTAAACCTTGCTTACTGACTTTTAACAAATTTACAGATTGGAGTGAGAGGGAGAGACAGACAGGAACATTATTCTTTTCCAACATGTGCTCCAACCAGTGATTGAATAGGCAGCCTCTGGGCTTTAGGACAACACTAACCAACCAAGCAATCTGGCCAGGGCTAATCCATTCCTTACTTAATGCCAAAAACATGTATTTCCTACAAGTGCAAAGGAAGCACTTCTAGGCTGGTGACAGAACTCGTAGTTTTTGTAAGAAAGTTATTCTCATCTATTAAACCTACTGCTTTCTACAACTCAAGGTCTAAGTTAGTTCTTCACTCACTATTAGGAGCCTGTAAGGAATGAGCACTTTACCCTGTTTGTGGAAATGACCTACCCATTTTCTTTCCAGGATAAGAAACTGGATAAGCAGTACGAGTCGCTTTCTCTGTTTCACCCCAGTGTAAGTACGTGGCAGGAAAGGTTCTTTCTGGCAGCACCATGGGGCCCGCTAGGCTGAGCCCTGGAGTGGCCGCCCAGTCGCGCCTTTGGTCTCTGGGGGCCGTGGTTCAGCAGGAAGCCCTAGGCTGGGTGTGCAGCCCTGTGATAGTAGCTGCGGGGTATGGGGACCCTTCCCACGGCCATGTCCGGAGTCACTGAGCTTCATACCAACTTAAGTAATTGGAGATCTTGTCTTGAGATCTGACCTTGAGAGATGAGTTGTAAGTTCTTTTCTGGGTCTTCAAATGGTCAGTCGGGCCATGTGAAAGCTAACAGTTCAAATCATTTCCAAGTTGAGGGCGCCTCACTGACTGCTTCCCTCAGCCTGAGGGCCCACGGTGGCAGCATGCATGGCCGTGAGGCAGGGGGGAAGCTGGAGGGCCTGGCCCTCACCTTTCCTTTTGTGTCTCTTCAGAACGTGGAAATGCTGAGTAGCATGGACTCTGCATCGGTTCGCATCATCAAACCATTCGGGGGGCCGCAGACACCGGGCCGCCTGCAGCCTGCCCCTGCACCCCCTCTGCTGCCCATGGCTCCGAAACTTGACCACCAGCGGATGGACACCATCCAGGAAGACCCCAGCACAGACTCGCACATGGACGAGGACGGCTTTGAGAAGGACTTCCCAAATAGCAGCACGGCCACCAAGTCGTTTGAGGATCTCACGGACCACCCGGTCACCAGAAGTGAGAAGGCCTCGTCCTTTAAGCTGCAGCGGCAGAACCGCGTCGACAGCAAAGAAACAGAGTGCTAGTTTAGGGGCTGACGCTCTGAGCTGTTTGACCCAAGTGTTTTCATAGGTTTGGGAGAAACAGGAAGTTTCCCAGCTGACCTCCAGCAGAGGCTGGTCACATGCTCGGACTTCCTCCACATGCACACTTATGTGGTTCGGCCCTTTCCGTGTGAACAGGTAACGTGAATCTAGCTTATTTTGAGGCTTTCAGGTTTTAGTTTGTTATGGTTAAAATATCCTTTAGCCTGTGGTGCAAAAGCAGAAAATACAGCTGGATTGGGTTATAAGTATTTACGTTTTTGTAAATTAAACTTTTATATTGATAACAGCACTGATTAGGGAGACAGGAATTCTCTTTTTCATACAGTGTAATGATAAGGCATTTAGCAGTTACTTGTGAGGACAACTGGAATACAGAATAATTTATTTTTTTTTGCCTTCAAGTAAAGACAAAGGAGATAAAACAGAGTTGTGTGTTATCTCCAGAATATGGGTTCTGTTCCTAGGTATTACCCAGAGCTTTTAAAAGCAGGGAGAATGACATGTCTAAATTTAGGAGTAACTTAGTTTAATGTTTCTTCAGAATTCCGAGGTTATTGCTCTGTAGAACTAAAACAATCGAGTTTACAGTGAGAGTTATAAATAATTGCATTCTAGAATCCTGATAGCTGTTTAGGACCCTAATTTCCTGGGTAGTTTGGTAAGTATCTTCATGTATCTCTAATAGCTATTGCTTAGAAAACTCACAAAACCTAAACTACTTCAGAATAAGAGGGTATGGTCACCCTTATCAAACACTAGTGGCCAAGAGGGTACGTGAGCAATTTCTCACCAAAAGGACGAGTGTTGAATGGGTGCTGTGCTGGGGACGGAGCGCCGTCCCCCTCGGGTCTTCCTCTGACACAGGAGACCCTGACCTTTGGCACTGACCAGTAGGGCTGTAGCGCTACTACTGCCTGCGTTAGTGCTTCGGGTTGTGTGTGGTGTGCGGTGTGTGCAGGGAAGCCCATCAGATAGGATTCTGACCTCCTTACACACAGTGAAACGCTCCCCTGTAAGTCCTCAAATGTGCTTGCTCACCAGCCAACATGTTTAACAGAGAACTTGTAGACTTCCAGGGCAATTAACCAAACCTGTGACAAATGGTGTCTTTTTTCCTGAGGATGTTTGTTACACAGATACCTGTTACACTAATACTTGAACTTGTACCTTTGTGGTATTTGCTGTCTTTATCTCGTCACGATATTCTCATATTTTAGTTACACTTTAGGAATCTGATTTGAGTGGGTATACGTCTGAGAGTGAAGCAGTTCCCACCTGAATGTAAAAAAAAACAATTTTTTATAAAATCAAATTTTTAAAAAACAAAACTGTTGTTACCTTTTTTCTACTTACGGAATCAGCGAACTGCCCAGGGCCCATTTTGTAGCTGTGGCACTGGTGACTGCTACATCAATCAATGAATATTAAATATCAAAACATACCTAGTTGCAGAAGTGAGGGGAACCAGGTTTGCTAAAGTAACTGTGGTGATAGCAATGTATTATTAGCCTCAAAAGCTACTGAGGTGGTCCATTCTATCTATCCTAGGACAGTGAAAAAAACAAAACAAAATATACCTAGGTACAAGGCTTCCCTGAAAAATTACAGTGTTTATTAATCTTGGTAACAAATGTGTTTTCTTGTTCCAGGGTCATAAGCAAAAGGTTAAGCTTGAGAAAAACTACTCTTTGATCACTTATCTTGGGATTTGGTACACTGGTGGCGCCTTGGTTTCCATGCCTAGTGGTCCCCATCCCCAAGAAGACTGAGCTCGGGCCTGGCCTCTGCCACGTCCCGCCAGTAAGGGAGCAGCAGCGGGAGGGAGGCCACCTTCTTCTCCAGCAGGGGCCAGAGGTGTGAGAACAGGAGCTCGTTTCCCTGTGGGGACAGGTGGAGCCCGTCTGACAGATAGCATGAGAAGTCCTGTTGGGAGAGGGGACTCGGTTAGGGGTCCGTGCTGGCCTCCCAGTGTGCCCGTCCCCCGCCCAGCCATCCCCTGGGGCCATAGTGGAACTCGGTGCACGTGTACAAGCCACAGGTGTTCGGAGCCCTTGGCGCAGACAGACAGTGGGCACGTTGCAGGCGAGCTTCCCCATGCCTCCCACCATGACGACCTGAGCTGACAGCCTTCCAGGTCAGCCCTTCAGAGAGGAAATCAACAAAATGTCATCAACTAAATGAAACACTGGCTGTGAGAAGGCCCAGTGTGTCAGTTTATTTTTGCCTCTTAGTCAAGGAATTACATTGACAGATTTCTTAGGAAAGAACTTGGATTCAGACTAGAACAGTAACTGCTGGAACCCAGGAGTCTGTCCCCGCTTCCAAACTCAGCAGCACTGACCATGATAGCTACCCCCCGCCAAAGTCCCCCTCCCATCAGATCTGGGCAGCCCGCCCACTTCAGCACTCACAGCTCTGTCCCTGGGCCTTGTCTGCTCATGTGTTTTAGACCAGATGGCCCTCGGCTCTGGGACCCATGTTAACGGACGGGACTGGATGGGCCAGTCCTTTTCCTTGGGCAGCAGGCCCTTCCCCTGGGAGCAGCTCCACGCAGGCAGGCAGCTCTGAATGCTGTCCCATCGGCACTCAGGCTGCCACTGCTCATGGATCAGGTCTAGTCGGGTTCAGAGGGAGACAAGCCCAAGGGTTCACGTGTGTACACCCAGGCATGGGCTTGCTGGGTCCTGTGTACTGTATCGGAAACTTCCCGAGGGGGCTGTGCCATTCTGCACAGGGACCAGCTCTTTTCATATTTGTAAACGGGATTTCTGGATTTAAAAACAAAATAATTAGCCTGACCAGGTGGTGGCACAGTGGATAGAGCGTCGGACTGGGATGCGGAAGACGCAGGTTCGAGACCCCGAGCTCGCCAGCTTGAGCGCCGGCCCATCTGGCTTGAGCAAAAGCTCATCAGCTTGGACCCAAGGTCGCTGGCTCCAGCAAGGGGTGGCTCGGTCTGCTGAAGGCCCGCGGTCAAGGCACATGTGAGAAAGCAATCAATGAACAACTAAGGTGTTGCGACAGCAATGAAAAACTAATGACTGATGCTTCTCACCTCTCTCCATTCCTGTCTGTCTGTCCCTATCTATCCCTCTCTCTGACTCTCTCTCTGTCCCTGTAAAAAAAAACAAAAGAGAAACAAGAAAACCAAAATAACTAGAACTACGTATCTCAAAGTACAAAATCTAGCTGACACTACATTCTACTTAAGTTCATTGTTTTGCTTGATAATGCACTTTACCTTTCTCTGTGCCTTATCATGCGAGGTCTTGGCCTGGATGTCCCTAAACACGAACCGCTTACTGCTCCTGACAGCAGTGCTGGCTCAGACCGCCCCGGGCTCCTGCCGCACAAAGCTCGGGTTGGCACCGTCCCAGAGCCTCCATTCCTCCTTCCGCCCAGCTTTCTTCACTGGTGCGAGGGTCAACTGTCTCCCTGACTCGGAGCCACTCTGTGTCACCCACAGAACTGAGCAAGCCCCCATACCTGGCCATCCTTCTGCAGCAGGGCCCACAGGTCAAGCACGTCAGTCCCACAGTCTTGAGCTACATCTATGCAGGCACTGGCATATTCACCAACAACCGAATTCAGACGATTTAACTTGCAACCTATTAAGAGGAAACCCAGGTGACCACCAACAACCCAGGTGTGGGTCCTTGTGCTCATGATAACCTGGGCCAGCCAGGGGGCCAGGGGCTGTTGCAAGGATCGGCCTCATCGGTTATTCCCCAGTAAAGGACTGGGCATGAGGGAGCTCAGTGGTCACCATGGCCACCCGCGGACGCTGGACACAAGTCCCTAGGCAGGTAAAGACCTGGGGGAGCCTGGCTGGTGGCTACTAAGGGGTACACTGCAGAGGGATTTTTATATGTAATAAGCTACTGCACTGTAGTAGGGAAATCACTTGTCGACTTTGAAACAGAGAAGTAGGAGCTAGAAGGGACCAGAGGTCAGTCACTTAGGCTACTCAGGTCAGCAGAGTCTCTGCAAAGGACTGGAAAGTAAAGACTTGGCTCTGTGAGCACATGGTCTCTGTTGGCAACTGTCCAGCCCTGCTATAGCTGAAATGTAGCCATGCTACATACACCAGCAGGCCTGGTTGTCTTCTAATGGAACCTTCTTATTGTAGGCAGTGGGCCATAGTTAGCTGACCCCAGTCTGATGCACTTCTTAAACGAGAGCATCTGGCAGAATAACCTGGAGGAAATATCAGCAATGTCTGCTCAGTAGGTCTGGGATGGTTCAAGAATTTGCAGGCGTACCAAGTTTCCAGGGGATGTTAATCCACTACTCTAGGATTAAATAAGAACCTGATGGCTCATAATCCTGCTCACTAAATATAGGTAAATACTGCCTGGCCAGGTAGCTCTGTTGGTTAGTGTCGTCCTGATACTTGCAAGGTTGTGGGTTCAGTCCATTGTCAGAGCACATGTAAGAATCTACCAACAAATGCATAATTAAGTGGAATGAGTCGATGTTTCCCTTCCTCTCTCTTTAAAAATCAATCGCTGTTTAATACCAGGGTTCAATGCACACCCCCACTTAAGGGAAGCAGATCTCACAGAACAAAGCTTAAACTATTCTAGATACTGAGTTTTTTTCTATTCTACTTAAAACAATGTTTATTGTAGCTCACCAGTCTGAGCAAAACCCCCCCTTGACCCAACTGGGGGCCTCCCTGGGGACCTGGCAACAGGATCCCCCATGCTGGCTCCCTCCCTGTACTTGACTCCAGGGTTGATCTTCCCGATTTACTACCTTGGGGAGCAAGCGAGTCCCTGGCCTTTGAGATTCCATGTCAGTATTTTCAACAGCCCTTTACTAGTACCTCTGCTATAACATTTATCACTGTGTTGAAAATTATCTACCTGACTGGGGTCCTCAGGAGCCCAGCGGCAGGCACCGGGCCAGGGTCAGGTCCTGGTCCTGGCGCAGCACGTGGAGGGGATGCTGTGTGTGTGTGTCCTGGCGCAGCATGTGGAGGGGATGCCGTGTGTGTGTGTGTGTGTGTGTTTTTCCCAGTGCAGCATGTGGAAGGGATGCCGTGTATGCATGTGTGTGTCCTAGTACGGCATGTGAAGGTAATGCCGTGGGGGGAGTAAAACCTGTCCCTCCCCCAGCCGCACGCTGTCACTCGTCCTGACTCCAGATGACATGGATGGGCCCTTGCACTTGTGTGCCTCTGCCAGCGAGCCTCTGTTTTGGAAGGAAGGGCCCATTGCTGATGGGGAGCAATTACAGGTGTGGCAGAGGGACGGAGCAAGGGCCTGTACACACGGAAATGGGAAGGCAACCGGTAGCAGGCACCTGCCACCCCTGGAAGTCAGGACAGCACCCCGAACGTGGATGTCTGTCACAGCCACAGTGCCTGCCGAAGCCCAGGCCCTGGCGGAGAACTGCGGGGTCCGCCTGCTCTGGGTGTTCGCTCAGCTGCCTGCAGCTCTCTCCCCGTGGCTTTGTATGCCCCGCGGAGCACTGGGAAAGACAAGGCGGCATGTGCCAGGCCAGGTGGCCCAACGGGCTAGAGTGAGACTCATGTCCACGTCATACAGTTCTCAGGTGTGACAGAATGGAAGGTAGGCTCTTTTTCTTTTAAACTTGACTACAGGCAGACCAACCTGGGTTTGCCGTCCCCCAGGAACCTGAGCCACGGCTGGAGGGAAGTGCCCCCTCGGCTCACCTTGTGCGAGGCACTGCTGCTCCCAGGCCGCCTCCCAGAGGGGCGGCGGCGTGATGAGAATGACCCTGTTCTCAGGGACGTCCGCGGACTTCAGGTACTGCACCATGCTCTTCAGGTTGGCCTGGTATTCGTCCAGCGGGATGTGCTGCTTGGGGTTCTCATCTGTGCAAGAGGAGAGTGGCCACATCACCAGCGCAAACTTCCGGCAGGGAGACAGGCCTACACCCCTCCTGTCGCTGAGATGCCCCTCCCGGGGCTGCAGCTGAGCTGGCTGGAGCGGGCCTAGGAACCGCAGGTCCCCGCTGTGCAAAGAGTGAGTGCCCTGGAGAAGCCCTTGGGCAAGGACCCAACCTCCCAAGGTCAAGGCTGCCTGTGCGCCTTCACGCAGCTGCAGGCGGAAGGCCCGGCATGGCCCATCCTCTAGTCACAGCAGTGCTTCTTCCCAACCTGGTGACTGTCACCCAGGAGTCCAGTCCCCGCCTGGCTTGGGGGCTGCCTGCAACTACTTTTATTTTGCACCCGAGAGACTCAGGTGCAAGGTGCACACCTGAGCCCTCCACTGCCAACAATGTCAGCTACGGAGAAAAGCACCAGGCCCAGCTCCACAAGACTAGAAAACGTTGGTGTCTGAAACAGCAGGTCTGTCCACATCCCAGGCGTGTAGGGAACAGGTCGGGAATAAAATGCACTGACGTTCAAGGCAAAAGAAAAATGCACACATCCTCAGGGAGCCCATTATACATTTAAGTTTGCTGTAACGTGAAAACGAACCAGGAAAATACGGAAATGCCTTTACCTTTTAGTGCACTGTCATTGGCACCAAAGAAAATTGTAACTGCTACTGGGTTGTCCAAAATATTCCCTTTCCTGATTAATCTTGGAAGGATAATTTTGGCCCATCTAGTATTATAGCCTGAAAATCCACGATTCAGAACATCACATTTTCTGAAATGAAAAAATTTTAAAGGTGAATTGCAGACAAAACTGTTCTCAGTCCCATCACCACCCCCTTGTGAGGGTGTGCGGGGTTAGGGTATGCGGGCAGGCCCGTGATGCCCTGTGCTGACCTGGTCCAGGCTTCTCTCTGCCAAGAGCAATAGCAGAGTTAAAGCATGCTGCTCTTACGTCCTCCCAAGATGGAGGCAGGCTGGACATATCCTCATGAGAGTAAAGAGTAATTACCAACAAAGGGCAATGTAGTCTGCAGGCTAGCTGATTTTGTGCATGGTATAGTGTGCTGCTTTTAAAATGCCGTCTACAGCAGACAGTTCTTAATCTGAGCAAGTGTCATAGGTAGCAAGTCAATAATTAGCTGGTGCTTAAATGTATAATAATGGTCTGTTTAGTGGGGCTAAATGTTTAGAATATTTGAGACTTTTTTTTATAGACTTTAGAGTTTTAGATTCATAGCAAAATTGAGTGTAGGTTAAAAGAAATATTTTTTAAAGAACTGCTGAATGGAAGGACAGTTCCCCAGTGCCCCTGCCCCGCACACATGCGGCCTCCTCGCTGTCAACACCCCCACCAGAGTGGAACAGCAGTCACCCAGTGGTTTTGCTTTGATTAGATCATTTTAACAAGTATGTTAGTTGTGTTTCAGTTTAAACTAGGTCATTAACAAGCATTCCATTCCCTCTAAGAAATATGATTTGGCCCTGGCCAGATAGCTGGCTCAGTTGGTTAGAGCATCGTCCTGAAGCTCAGAGGTTGCAGGTTCGATCCCCACCCAGGGCTCATACAGGAACAGCACGATGTTCCTGACTCTTTCTCTCTCCCCCTTCTTCTCTTGCTGAAATCAATAGATTACAAATATATAAAATAATTTGAGTCCTAGTACTGTCTGGTCTGATGAAACACACCAGGTCCCTGGAGCGGCTGCTGGAGGCAGCTGTAGCAATTCGAAGCTGTGACTTTGGGGGGGTGGTGTAGGTTTGTTGCTCCACTTATTTATGCATTCATTGGCTGAGTCCTGTATGTGCCCTGACTGGGGATCGAACCTGCTACCTTGTCACTGCAGGAAAATGTTCCAACCAAGGGAGCTACTCAGCCATGGCCTGATATGGAAAATATTTCTAAATATTTATTTTAACCTTTTGAATTGGGTCACTGTCCCCTGGTTAATGACTCCACGGGCATTTGCTTACGTCTGACGAATGTAATACCAAACCCATCATTATTTGATACGTTTTATTAAAAGAATTTTGGAAGAAAAATTGATCTATCCAAACTTTGGGTTAAGAATACACTCTGCTTTCTTTCAGCTGAACTCACTAATCACTTCAATCATACCCACCAAAGTCACTGAAAAAGAACTTGTCACCTTTACACGGGGAATAGCTGTGTTTTGGGGCTTTTTGGGTTTTTTTTTTTGGATCCCAACCCTTAATATAGTTTTCAGAACTTACAGGGTTTGATGTCACATGGTGGCAAAGTTCTTTTCTTGAACCCTGAGAGCCTGTCCCTCCCCTCCAACCCCGTATTCAGACTAGGAAAGCAGCAGTTTACTGTGTGAAACAGTACCTCACACTGTCTCTCCTGACATGCAATGCCCTATTCCATCAATCAACAATCAAGTATCACGTGGGAACAGGGCTCACCTGACTAGCCTGTCCGCCAGGCACGCACCCCATCCGCCCTCCTGGAAAGAAAACTGAAGAAAGAAGAGCCCATTAGTACTTATCAGCGTGATTAGGACCCTTTAGTAAATCAGGGCTCCCTTTGCACTCCCTCACTTAGCCTTCACCTTTGTTTTGCTCAGAGGTCACTTTAGGGTGCACCTCAGCACGCTCTGGAAAGAGCAGGTGTTTTCTTTATCAATTGGATTGGAGCCAGCTGAGTCATTATTGCTGAAACTTCATTATTAGTCACTTATCTATATAGAAATACGACTTAAAAAAAAATCTATGCACCAGAGATAAAACCCAACTGTATGTCCAGTTGAGAAATGAAGCTATGCTATACTGAGAGGCAGGGTTGTGAGATGCTAGGAAAGCTTGGCAAGAATGGGGAAACTGAGACAGCTGACAAACCGGGCAATTTACAGCTGGACACAGAACACCAGGGTGGAAGGCCCCAGGTGCCCAGCAATGAGCAACTGGCACAGGACCTCACCCTCACGGGCCAGGTCGCTGGCCAAGACCCCCTGATCTTTCCTCCCTGGAGATAACTCAGTCCTATTTCAGCTCCAGGCTCAGAAAAGCAGCGAAACCAGGTGGGAGAGCCAGGGCCAGCTGCAGTGACTAATGACCCCTGCCCTCGCGCTGACCCATCAGCAGAGAAAGTGTACACTCGGAAAAGCTGAGAACCATTCTATTGAGAACGTCCCTAAACTCCCAGCCTTTAAAAACCTTTAAAACAAAGGCCCCAGGGAGTGTTCTCCCTCCTGGGAACACGCCCACTCCCTTCCCCTCTCTCCACCCCCCACAGGCGCGCTTCCCCTCCCCTACAAGACTCCAAGGTCCCCACAGCACCTGCAAGCCCGGGGTCAGCGGCAGCGCCTCCCGGGCTACCCCGAATCCCTTTCTCTGACCTTCCAGGCAGCCGAGCAGCCCCGCTAGGCGCTCCGGCCGCTTCTGTCCCAGCTGTAATAAACGTTCTCAGCCACCGGACCTCGCTGTGCTGTCTTTCCTGCCACTATCGCCGGCCAGGCGCCCTGTCCCCCAGCTGCATAACTAGACAATCAGCTGCAGGCCGCGGGGCACATCTCCACGCGCAGCTCCAGGCTGCATCCCCACGCAATCTGGAAAGCCCTTCCTGCCCAGATGCCTATGGCACCGTTATGTCTAGCGGGTGCAGCCACGGACGCCGGCGGCAGCCCGCGGGGTGCGGAAGCCGGTACAGGGAGCGGCCTCGACACCCTCGTGACACAAGGGGTACACCGGGATCGCGTGCGGACAGCCGCCGGCGGTTGGGGAGGACGCCACGCCCGCGGCTCCCGACGGGGACACAGCCGAGGACGCCCGGCAGAGCCGCCCTGCGCGGGACGACCCGGGGCCTGCAGGAGGGACGGAGACGAGGGCGGTACCTGGGTGATGGAGTCTCCGAAGAGCAACACCCGCGGCCAGAGCAGAGAGCTGCCGCCGCCCAGCCCCTCGCACAGAGCCATAGCCCAGCGGCCGACCCGCAGAGCAGGCCGGATATCCGGGCGGAGCGAGCAGGCAGCGGGGGGCGGAGCCGCACCGGACTTCCTCCCGTCTCCGGTCCCGGGACGTCCGGTTTCCCGGGGTCCTAGGGCAGGGATCCTTTGCCAGCTACAGGCCATCTTTAAGACGTGTGATAGCCATTGTCTCTAGTGAAGCTCGTTTTTGCTGGGCTACAAGAGCTCGGCCTCCTGCGTTCATTCGCTCTCCTCCGTTCATCCCAAGTCGTTAGGTGCGACCCGGCCCTCCTGATCCTGAGCCCGAGCCCGAGCCCACGGACCCCACCGACACCAGGTGCGCCCCCACCGCCCTCTGGCCAGCTGGGCTGCGCCGCACCCAGCACCCTACAACAACCCCTCTGGCTCCCTGCGCCCTGCCTCTAACACCCCGGCCTGCCGGAGATGTCCAGATGGTCTCTGTGACCAGAGTCCATATCTTCCCAAGCTGCCGGCTCTTGACTAACCTGAGTTTTCCTTACATCAGTCTGGATTATTGGCTTTCCAGCAGCAGGCAGCCGAACACCACTTGTTGAAGGTTTTGACCTCTTAAAAAGACAACTTCACTCAGGACACTTGCTAGACTAGGGCAGACGACTGAAAGGACACTACCATGGGGGGTGCCCAGGGGAGACAGATTAGGCTCAACTCTGAACACAACAAAGGAAAGCGGGGACTCAGGCCAAGGACAGGGTGATGTAAATTTCTGAGGGAGGGCAAGTGTTTGCTGGACTGACTCAGTGGGATTTTTGACAAAGGAAGGCCAGTGGGTAAGACATGGAGGGTGGGGAATGAGGGAGGAATTTGAGCAGAGACCCTCGTGATCAGACTAAAGGTGCGGGATTTTCCCTAAACCGACTCACTAGGACTCTTGCTAACACTGTATGAAGGGAGCCAAGGGGAGCCCAAGGCAGGGGCCTCATCAGAGAGAAGCCTCAGAAGAAGGCGCCTGACTCAGGTTTGCTCAAAGGAGTTTTTATCAGCTCAACCATGCTAGGGAGTACGATGGCCACGGAAACAGACCAGAAGTTCATCTTGAAACAGCCGAGTTTACTGTGAAACCCAAAAGGGCCAGGGGAGCAGTGTGCGATAGAAATGCTCACATAACTTTGTCCTGTGGCCTGAACATGGGTGTCTGGCGGGAGACACGCTGGAGCTGGCCAGGCAGGAAGGGGTATGCAAAGCACAACCCAGTGAAGTTTTGCTTTTTGTTTTCTTTAAAAAGACTTTAGGTATTAATTTTAGAGAGACGGGAGAAAGGTGGTGGAGGGGGGGAGAGAGAAAGAGAGAGGGGAGAGGGGAAGAGACAGAGAGAGGAGCTGGGGAAAGGAGGATGGGAGACAACTTGCAGGAGTTGCGTCTCCTGTGTGCCTTGACCCAAGCCCAACTCAGTCTTAGGGTGGGTCGAGCCCTGGCTTCAAGGAGAATCATCTGGGGGCCGTACAAACGTGCTGCTGAAGGCCCCTCTCTCCATACAGAATGGAGGCTGTGGGGATAACACATGGGTGGCAGGAGGGGCTTCATGCCCCCCAGGTGCCTCCACTGTGCGAGGCTGAAACCTGCTGGGCCAGGGCCAGGTAGGTGTGCCTCACCCTGACTAGTGGAGCTGCAGGGCCCAGCAGGGAGGTTCTTGCTTGAGAACTCAGCCACAGGCAGACCTCATTTTTGCGCACTCTGCTACATTGCGCTCCACAGATGTTGCGTGGTTTCCAAATTAAAGGCACGACCCTCTACTGGCAAAATAATTCCAATACTTGAACATGGTGGTCACACAGTATCTCCCAGGTCTGCCTGTGTGTGCAGAGGGGAGGCTGTGGCAGAAGGCAGATGGAAGACAGGATGTTGACTCAGAGCCGCCATGCGGAGAAGACAGGCGGATTCCAGAATGAGCCAGGACCCAGACCTCAGATCATGGCCTCCGGGAGAGGGACAAGGGGAAAGGACACTTCCCCTTTCTGCCACACTTGTTCTGTATTAAGACAGTACAACTGTATTTCTTATAGCATAAAAAGGTTTTAAAAGCCATTCTAGTAAATTTTAAAAATCTTATGACTTAGACCTTCTTTTGGGCCAAAGACAAAGTAAATAGGCGACATTATAGAAACAAAAATATTTCATTTTATGTGAAAAGTCAGACTCATGTATTGAAGTTAGAAGGCGTGGTCAATGAATATAGGTCATAAGTCACCATGAGGTGAGGCCACATGAAGCCCAGACAGTGCTGGTGGAATCTGATGGCTGGAAGCTGACGTCTTTAAATCGACAGCAAGTGGAAGAAGCCTCCAGCCGGGCTGCTCAGGGGAGGGTCTTGCTCATGCCCAGAGCGGTGGTCAGCTGGACCTGTCCACTGATATGATGCCAGGTGAGCCCCAGATTTGCCCACTGATGTTGGTGCTACCCCCAGACCTGTCCACTGATGTTGGTGCCAGCTGAGCCCCAGACCTGCCCACTGGTGGTGCCAGGTGAGCCCCAGACTTGCCCACTGAAATGATGCCAGGTGAGCCCCTGGCGGCCACCCTGCACCCTCAGCAACAGTGCGACATGCCAGTATCCAGTGACTTGCGAGTCTAAACACCATGTACAGCAGGAAACTGGACTATCAACTACACATCTAACACACTTCAAAAACTGACACCTGAATGCCACTGAACAGGTGCCATGAACATTATATGCTGAGCACCTCTGAATTGAATATGTAGCTATTGCCTGACCTGTGGTACTGCAGTGGGTAAAGCATTGACCTGGAATGCTGAGGTTGCCAGTTCAAAACCCCGGGCTTGCTTAGTCAAGGCACATAGGGGAGTTGATGCTTTCTGCTCCTACCCCCCTTCTCTCTCTGTCTCCTCTAAAATGAATAAATAAAATCTTAAAAAAACAACAAAAAAGACCCTGATAAAATCTAAATAATGTCTATAAAAAATATGTAGCCTGACCCAGCGGTGGTGCAGTGGATAGAGCGTCGGACTGGGATGAGGAGGACCCAGGTTCGAGACCCCGAGCTCGCCAGCTTGAGCGCGGGCCCATCTGGCTTGAGCAAAAGCTCTCCAGCTTGGACCCAAGGTCGCTGGCTCCAGCACGGGGTGGCTCGGTCTGCTGAAGGCCTGTGGTCAAGGCACATGTGAGAAAGCAATCAATGAACAACTACGGTGTTGCAACGGCAATGAAAAACTAATGATTGATGCTTCTCACCTCTCTTCGTTCCTGTCTGTCTGTCCCTATCTATCCCTCTCTCTGACTCTCTCTCTGTCCCTGTTAAAAAAAAAAAAAATGTAGCTATTAAAATATTATTGGACCCCAAATGCAGAAACTAAGGAACTTGGCCAGAGTATCAGGAGGGAGGAAACAGAAAGGGGCTTAAAACTTTAAAGTCATCATGGAGAATTAGTCATTCAAATTCAGAGTATGGATCTGATAACACAAGTTGTGTATTTTCTTAAAAAGTAGAGTCAGACATTTTGGTTCAGTTGCCGTGAGGGGATTTTTAAGGTTTTACTGGGAGCGACATACATGCCTAGAAGTGGGATCAATATATTCTTAAAGAACTTTAGTCAGCAGCAACAGACACATCAGCTGGGAATTTAGCGGTATGCAAGCTGTTGTAATAAAACCCATTTGATGTCAAAAGTACACAGGCTAGCTCAGAGGAACTAATAACATATTTCATTTAAAGTTAACAGAAGCCAATGCAAACATTACAAAAAGGTCTTGGCATTCACAGTGCCGCCAGGTCCTCAGTGAACGGGCGTGAGGGCCTCGTACAGTCTCTGCGCGGCCAGCTCCACCATCTCCCGGAGAGATTCGTCATCCTCACTCCCTTCCTCACACTCCGCAGCCTGCGGGCAGAAGCACAGTGTTATACATGGATAAGTGACAGCCTTTGAGAAGACTCGTGGGGGGGGGGGGCACCGCACACACTCCGTGTGCACTGCACTGTGGGCACGCGTGTGGTCGTAGGGTGGCTCCTGACAGAACAATGACTGGGTCTCATTAGAGGTGAATTTTGGAAAAAACAATAAATGGGAAGTCTGTTGAACTATAGTTACTTCAAAGCTTGTATTTTGATCCAGTAAGTAAAACTCTGAAGAGCTGAGTCTACACAACACAGATTGCCTAGCAAGTAACAGATGTGGTGTCTACTCAACGGCTGGCGTTAAACCCGACTCAGACTCACTGATAATGTTCTAGTTACTTACCTGTAAACTACTCTACGCTGTTGAAATGCTTTTTTATCCTACCATAGATATTCCTCATATAAAAACTGAGGGAAGTCCAACACCCATAATTCTATGATCTAATGATAACTATTGTTAACATTCCAGTGTATAACCTTCTAGACCTTTAGCCATACATATAGATTTTTTAAAAACAAAAACGGGATAATTTATCACACTTGCTGTTGTGTAGCTTTTTGCCTACTCGGTGCTGCAGGTGGAAAGTCTGTACATACAGTGGTCCATGTGCAAAAGCACACCCTCACCAGTGGTTGTCAACCATTCCACACTTGGGCACCAGTGAGAAGAGGAGAATTATTTTTTCCTAAATGTCTTGAAACACAGGCGCAGGTCCATACCCGCGTGTCCAGGTTGACATTGGCGGTTTTCCCGTCCACAGTGACGCTGAGGACAGAACCGTCCTTCACACTCACGCACCCATCTCCAAATATGTCCCTTCAACACACAGAGACACAGCATTAGCAGAAATGCATCTATAAACATGTGAAATACAGTTCTATATATTCTGGGGAAAATAAAACTGAAACTAGGCCCTACTTCTGAAGTGGAAGACTTGTATCTATAATCCTGAGATATACTTATTAATAATTTACCTTTGCATGTTAATTGTGTGAAACAGGTAAAATACAGAGCAGTCAGTTATTATGAGTGCCCTATTCAGCAGGCACCGTGCCAGGCACTTCAAAGACACGAACTTAACCTGTAACAGTGTTGGTGAGGAGCCCCTTTGCACACGGGCAAACAAGACCCAGTGAAGCAAGGCCTAGAACCCCACAGCAGGTGGGCGGGAAACTGGAACCCACGCCCAGGTCTCTCCGCAGAGGAGGCTCCCAGCTGTGGGCTGTTTGCTGCTCGGAGCTGCGCCAGACTCTGCCTCTGAGCAAGACTCTCCCCAGGGCCGGCAGCTGCAGGGGCCCCGGTTTGAGCGCTTCTTCCCACTCTGTCCCCATCAGGGACACAGACCTCTGCCAACATTGGTCCCATCAGCAGGGTGGGTGAGGTAAGGGAAGTCAGTGAATCTAAAAGGTCCAGAGACTGGCGGCCCTACTCAGCACTGACAAGGTGTCAGACCAGGAAGGAGGCCAGCAACCTCTCCTAGACTACCGCAAATGGCGTCAGCAGAAGAGCTGCGCATGTCCACCGTTCCACACAGCGGGGACGTCCCACTCGGGGAGCAGAGCTGCCGAGTTACCCTCCCTGGGCGGACCCAGCCCCGCACAGAGCCGCCGAGTTACCCTGCCCAGGTGGACTCAGGGGTGCAGAGCCCCCGATTTACCCTTCCTGGGTGGTCCCAGGGGTGCAGACACCTGTCTTCCATAGAAGGGCTTTTTCACCAGGGGTCCTAAGAGTGTGAGTGTATATGAGTGTGCGTGTGTGTACATGTGCATGTGTTCCCTCCTGGGAAAAGTCCCACAACCTTACCCAACGGTCTAAGGGGTCAATGATCTACAAGGACTAAGCCATTTGGAACCAAAGGATCACAGGCCAGGCTCTCTGGGGTGCAGGGAAAGCCCCCCCACAAAGGATGTGCCGGTGCTGGGTGGAGCGGGAGCCAGCTTACTGCTCTCTCATGGCATGGAGGTCACTGTCCCTGCACTGTCGCCTGGTTACAGACTCTACACCAGGAACACAGCACTGAAGATGTGTGAACACTTCTGTGAGCAAAATGTCCATTTAAAGCCTATGACGCACTTTTAAAGTCACTACATGGCTGCTTTAAAATATTACCATAAACTCGCCAGCTGCGCAGTGCACCTGCTGCTCCCTTACTGTCTAGCTAGGGGACTTCAGCTGAAAACAGAAGCAGCCGTTCACTGCCAGAGTTCAAGGCCCCGTGCTCAACGATGAAATTGTAAAACTAAATTCCAATCTTCTTATGTTCTCTTTTTTTGGGGGTACAATACAAAAGCTTACATTGTAGTTACCCACTCAGCAGCAGTTTTACGTGGTAATTCTATTTGGGAAGACATTCGGGGGTCAGGCTTAAAGGGTTCTTGAGAATAGAGAGAGCTGTCTGCGGTTTAGGGAAATAGACGAGTTTCAAGGTAATCCAGGGCTCACACAGTCTGAGAGGAGCCTAGAAGAAAACCACCCATAATGTAGAATTCACATGTAACAAGTATGTAAGACCGTTCTTAAAGGCATATTAACACCAGGTTAGGATCTGAGGACTTGTCCTCAATAACAATGTTTCAATCAATCTATTGTCGGGGCATCTATGTAAAAAACATGCTGAGGCTCTGTATTAAATAATGGTAAGACGTATTCCCAGGCCCGCTCACGCCCCTCCCCCCGCCCCACACCGCGAGCAGCACTCACTGCAGCATGACCTCCAGCCTCTTGCTGTACACGTGCATCTCTAGTTTTTTAGAGACCTTCTGTACTGCACCTGGGGGAAAGGCAACGGAGTTCAGCTTCCAAATTCCTACTCGGAACACTTTCCAAATCCATGGCCAAGGCGTAGTTACTGACAAGTGACAGACTGTGGAGTCTTTTAAGTGACAAACATGTATACCTATCACCTATCTGCTGAGGCAAACTGACATTTTGCTAATTTTTTTTTTATTTTTAGAAAGAGGAGTCCTCTCTGGAGAATAAGACCTGCAGCCCCAGGAAGGGGAAGGGCTGGCAGGCCTACCAACCAGGGTGACTTCTTCCCCAGTGGCAAGAGGGCACCTTCTATGCCAATGACGCAGTGTAAGATACACATTATACTGAACTGCATATGAAATAAAACCCAATTGAACCTGGCCAGTTGGCTCAGCAGTACAGCGTTGGACTGGCATGTGGAAATCCAGGTTCGATTCCCGGTCAGGGCAGGGCACACAGGAGAAGCGTCAATCTGCTTCTCCACCCTTCCCCCTCTCCTTTCTATCTCTCTCTTCCCCTTCCGCAGCCAAGGCTCCATTGGAGAAAAGGTGGCCTGGGCGCTGAGGATGGCTTTATGACCTCTGTCTCAGGCACTAGAATGGCTCCAGTTGCAGTGGAGCAATGCCCCAGATGGACCGAGCACCGCCCCGTTGGGCATGCTGGGTGGATCCCGGTGAGGCACATGCGGGAGTCTCTCTGCCTCCCCACTTCTCACTTCGAAAAAATACAAAAAAAAGACACAAAAAACCCAACTGTAAAGATGTAACACAAAATAGTTCCCTGGTGTTTTCTTTGGTTGGAAAGTGCTACTTAGTAAACCACAGGGAGACTCCACTGACTCAACAGGCTTTTATCAAACATGAGCACGGCCGGGCAAGCACTTCCTGCCCGAAGTGCTGGCTCAGTAGGGCCACACCAGGCAACCTCTGATTACACTGTTTTATAGGGACTATCACTAAGAGATGGACTCTTAGTGTTAACTGCAAACAGATTTTTAAAGACCCAGGACAAAAGTAAAACATTATAATATACAGTGTTATATATATAGATTTAGTGTCTTAAAGGTTACAGAAATGGAAAACCTCAGGAGACTTCTAATGCCCTAGGATTCTACTTGATGCTTTTTAATTCGAAGAACTATGAGGAGAAGTGAGAGAACTAACTCACAGAGAAATAAATGTGTAGTAAAACATGAAGTAGTTCTGTACCTTTCCTTATTTTCGGGTTTGACTGAACTTCTAAGATGACAGTTGTTACCGTATCTGCATACATATCATTGGAAGGGTTTGCTAACCACTGTAAAGCAAAGGGCAGAGTTAGGAAGGGACAACGATGGCCAACCACAAAAGATACGAGTGTCACCCACCCCTCCATGGACTGTACACATGTGACCCGTTTCTAGCATTTTCACTAAAATTAACCAACTCATTGTTCACTGCAATTAATCGATTATGCTGGGCTTCTCTAATTTACTTTTTTATTTTTTACAGGGACAGAGAGAGTCAGAGAGAGGGATAGATAGGGACAGACAGACAGGAACAAAGAGAGGTGAGAAGCATCAAGCATTAGTTTCTTGTTGCCATTGCGATATCATAGTTGTTCATTGATTGCTTTCTCACATGTGCCTTGACCGCAGGCCTTCAGCAGACCGAGCCACCCCTTGCTGGAGCCAGCGACCTTGGGTCCAAGCTGACAAGCTTTTGCTCAAGCCAGATGGGCCCACGCTCAAGCTGGCGAGCTCGGGGTCTCGAACCTGGGTCTTCCGCATCCCAGTCTGATGCTCTATCCACTGCGCCACGGCCTGGTCAGGCTCTAATTTACTTTTTTTTAAAAAATAATATTTTATTTATTTTTGAGAGAAAGAGAGGTGAGAGAGAGAGAGGTGAGAGAGAGAGAGAGAGAGAGAAGGGGAGAGGAGTAGGAAGCATCAACTCCCATACGTGCCTTGACCAGGCAAGCCCAGGGTTTGAACTGGCAGCCTCAGCATTCTAGGTCAGTGCTTTATCCACTGCACCACCACAGGTCAGGCTCTAATTTACTTTTAATAAAGAATATAGTGCAGTGGCCAATGCTCTAGTCTGTATGCATCATCTCAATCAGTCCTCCCAACACCTCCATTTTATACAGGAGGAAATGGGCGGAACAGTAACTTGCACATGATAACATAAGTGGTCATCACCTGTCCTGGAACTCAAACTCTAATTCCTAACCACTGTGTTTTAGTAGCATAAACAGAATGAAAAAGGAGTATTTTTAAACATGTAATTTTGCTTCTCATATGAAGCCTATAATGCCCAACAGTCTGTCACATGCCCGGGGCATGGCTGCAGAAGAGCCTCCCACACCCACCGGATAAGGAGAGACCAGTAGAACGACTTCAGGAGCCAGTGTTCTGTTTTTATTCTCATTGCAAAGACTCCGTCCACAAGCAAGGTGAGGCACCTGAAAAACTTTCTCTAAGATCTCTAACACTTCAATTAATGTCTCCAATAACTTGTCCTCTCTCTTGGATATTGTTTTATGTATTCTTGTATGTAACTTCACAGGTAACTACTCTTTTTGATACTTTCTTCAGTTACTTCTAGCTTTAGGAAACAATTTTAGACTTAGATCACAAAATGGCAGTGGGACCAGAGCTAACAGGTCTTTTCGGTTTGTATTAAAACAGTATGTATAAATAAAACAGTGGACCTTAGAGCTGGAAGATCTGCACACAATTTACCTACAACCTTGAGGCAGATAAACTGACAAGGTGCCTCCTTGGATCATTTGGTTCCAGGATTAGTTTTGAAAAGTCCTCTTAACAAACACCGACCGATCAAAATCAACCTTCCGCTTGGTTTGGGGTCTGGGTCCCAAATTCTACCATCAGGAATTTAAAATTCTACCAGTAGGAACACATTTACCTAAATTAATGATTTTCTTGCCTTTGTCCTTTGTGGATATGAGTCATATTAATGTTGCTTATTTGAGTCTTCCAAATTCCACTCTTAAGAAGTGCTGTATGACAAGTTTGTATTAATGTAACAAATGAGATTTTTATCTTGAGAATTTTGAGACCTTTTGATACAGCTGAAGACCTCCTGAGATACCACAAAATCAGTTCAGATGCAATCATGACAGATCTCTGCACATTATACACACTAAAGGTCAGCCTTAATTTGCTGCTACTTTTTGGTGTATAGAAAATGCCTAATTATACTATATTTAAAACTGATCTTGAAAGAAAACAATATTTTCAATAATTATTTTCCTGATTGAGAAGAAGCTAATTTTTTCTACAATTACATGTAAACTCTTTTCTTTTTAATTTTTATTTTTGAACTCTTTTTTAAAAATGTTGACTGTATTGGGGTGACATTGGTCAGTAAA
Organism: Rhynchonycteris naso; assembly: GCA_037038555.1. NCBI lineage: Eukaryota > Metazoa > Chordata > Mammalia > Chiroptera > Emballonuridae > Rhynchonycteris > Rhynchonycteris naso. The sequence continues at coordinate 106,719,045 of CM073001.1, forward strand.
ATTATACAGGTTTCAGGTGTACAGTTCTATAATACATCATCTGTATATATTGTATTATGTGTTCACCACCCAAAGTCAAGTCTCTAGGTATGAACTCTTAAAATCTTAAAACTTTTTTTCCTCCTTGTTTGGGTAAATAATCTTATCTTACTTCTAATACCACCATTCCAGGTTCCTGTATTACAGTAATATTTTTGAACACTTTCAAAGCAGGTTTTTCTTGAATTTCTAATTCTTCTACATCACCTGAAAGACAGAATTATACGATGTGTAGTATTTTCTGAGAACCTCCCAGGGGCACAATGATTCATTTGTTTACAAACACAGCTGAAATAAGGCTGACACATAATGAAAGCAATTAATAACTTCTTTGTATAGTCAGATTTAAAGAGCAAGTTTTATATTAACTGCATATAGTAACTGAAAGATCATAACATGTATTATAAAACTTCATGTACCTAGAATAGATCTATCTTGGACATTAGATATTTTATCGTAGCACATCCTGGTGACTGTCAAACATTGATGTTTGCATAAGAGCCCTGCCACAGCACCTTAACACTGAACAAGAGGCCAGTCAATTCCGCCTCTGTCTCCACAGGGTCACTCCTCCCACAGGGCAAGTCTATTGCCCAAGGTGAGGCTTTTCTGGTTTTCCCAGTCACCTCTATTTAAGGACTACTCAGACATACTGATCAACTTTCTGTTATGAACTCTAATTCTACCATGCGGTTCTGAGGTAGAGATTCTTTCTGTTGGTTTCCCTTCCGGTGGCTCTTTCACATGTGAATCATGAAGAACGTGGTACTAGGAAGGGGGCTGGTAGTTGGCCGTGTCCCTGACTTCACTCGGCCCCCGCCCCGCATGCCGTTACCACGCCAGTGAAGCATTCTTACAAATCCTACTCTACGCAGTGGCACTAACGGGATCAGACAAGTTTTCACTGAACAGAGAAAAGAAGTAAATGAAATTTGGGTAAGTAAACTAAAGTAGATTTTAGTTATTTTTCATAAAACTGATTTTGAGCTATTATATTTTTTTTAATTTATTGATTTCCTAGAGAAAAGAAGAGAGAGAGAGAAACATCAATTTGTTGTTCCACTTATTTATGCATTCACTGGTTGATTCTTGTACGTGCCCTGACGGGGAATTGAATCCACAACCCTGTTGAATGGGGACAACACTTGAACCAACGGAACTACCTGGCCAGGGAAACTAAAATAGATTTTAAACACAAAAAACAAATTTAAAAAAAATTTTAAGTGGATTAAAAATAAAAGGTATAAAAGGATTAAGGTTAAAAGGATTAAGGATAAATGGGATTTAAAAAACAGTTGATGAGCCTGACCAGGCAGTGGCGCAGTGGATAGAGCGTCGGACTGGGATGCGGAAGACCCAGGTTCGAGACCCTGAGCTCGCCAGCTTGAGCACGGGCCCATCTGGCTTGAGCAAAAAGCTCATCGGCTTGGACCCAGGGTCACCGGCTCCAGCAAGTGGTGGCTTGGTCTGCTGAAGGCCCGCGGTCAAGGTACGTGTGAGAAAGCAATCAATGAACAACTATGGTGTCACGGCGGCAATGAAAAACTAATGATTGATCCTTCTCATTTCTCTCTGTTCCTGTCTGTCTGTCCCTATTTATACCCCTCTTTCTCTCTCTGTCCCTGTAAAAAATAAACAAATAAAACATTAAAAAAAAAAAAAAAACAGTTGATGAGTAGCCCGACTAGGTGGCAGCGCAGTGGATAGAGCGTTGGACTGGGACACAGAGGACCCGGGTTCAAAACCCCGAGGTCGCTGGCTTGAGCGGCTGGCCATCTGGTTTGAGCTAGGCTTACCAGCTTGAGCCCAAGGTTGCTGGCTTGAGCAAGGGGTCATTCGGTCTGCTGTAGCCCCCCTGGTCAAGGCACATAAGAGAAAGCAATCAATGAACAACTAAGGTGCCGCAACAAAGAACTGATGTTTCTCATCTCTCTCCCTTCCTGTCTGTCTGTCCTATCTGTCTCTCTCTCTGTCTCTGTCATAAAAAAAAAGTTGATGAGAAAATTTTCAAAAGTTTTACCTAAATGTGATTATAACCAAGTACATACAAAATTTGGGCAACTCTGAGACACTTACCAAAATTAACTGATATCCTTTCCTAGATATATCATTACCTTACTCAAAAACAGAATATAATTCAGTGAGTGACAACAAACACACACACCTGTCAATTTCTGTAGCTGGTGATAGAGCAGACTGAAGGGACCAGTGTAGGGAATGGCTTGGGTCTGCTTCACGGTGCTCATGGCCAAGTCGGTATAATCTGAGGAGGAGAAGAGAACAAGTACACTTTAGGAAGCAACAGTGGGCCCACAAAGTGCAACCTGCAGACACCTGGGAGTAGAGAAAGGAGAATAGTAAACGAGAACAGGCATCTCAGGCCAACGAGGCGCTCCTGACCCTGTGCCCGTCCTCATGTCTCTGAGCCTCTGCACTGCTACGCTGTAGCCATAAGAGAGCCCCCGCACGCCCCCAACCCGCAGGCCGGGCCCTCCGCCGTCTCTGGGGCTGGCACGTGCTGACCAACCTTCAGCACCCAGCGCACCCAAGCCTGACTGGCCTAGCCCTTCCCAGCTCCCCGAGGCTCTCCCCTCCTGTGCACCTCTCCACATCACCGATCCACACTGTGATCGGCGCCTGACAGAATGCTCCTGTGGTTAGACAGCTGTCTGGGGGCTAGCACAGGGAGCTCGCTGCTGCCATGTACAGGAACCCTTCCAGTCCACCCCACAGTCCGAGAGCAGCGGCCTGTCCTGCAGGTGAACACCTCAACACAGCTGCTGCTGCTTACCCCTTCACGGGGCACTTGGAATTCATTAGAGCTGCAGAACAGAACCAAGCGGCTATTCCCTAAAAGATAACATTGCAGTGATTGCAAAAGTAACAGTGGTGGTGCTTTTACACAGGCCCACAACACGGAGGCCCAGCAAGCGATATAAACCACACAGCATGAGTGACTGTCCAAATGCTTGTGTGGCAGTCCAGCATTACTTCAGAAAACAAACCCACCAGGACTCACTGTGGAAGGTAGAAACAGCCTGGTCAAGGGTCAGCAGCAGCAGTCTCTCTTTTACAGGTAAACAGATGCTTCCAATCATGACAAGTTATTTCACAAAGAATTCAAATGTTTCAATAGTTCAAGGAAGTGTTTCCCCCAGAAAGCCGACTGGATGATTAACTTTCACTTGTTTCTATTTATTACTTGGTTTTTTAAAGAATATGGCCACAAGGCAGAATAAGTTTGTGCAGATTTCTTTCAGTGCTAAATCAAATCATATTTGACATTCAATAGCATACTTACTGGAGAGGTCACAAGGAGAAAGTATGTGATAATTAAAGTTTCTTTTAACCAGTATTCCTGAGACCCGCTGACCTTGTTCTGGTTTTTTGTCGGCTAAAAAGCCCATGACCTATTAAAATCAAACAAACAAGAAATGCAAAATCACTTGAAAAAAACACAATCTTATAAAACACAATGATTTAGGTACTCAATCTTGATGACCATTAGACATTTGAACTATGGAAACAACACGTGAATTTAAATATGGAAAATAGAAAGTGTTATATGTATCTATGCCCAGGGCAAGAACAAGGACTTGAGACCAAAGGGAGGAGTCATGCGCCGATCTGGCAAGAACCGCAAGGTTCCGTTCAGTTCCAACCAGCTCAGCATGGCTCTCAGAAACTCCCGGCAGGGCTGCAGGTGCCGCTAGAAGGGCACGTGCTGCCATCGCCTCGTCCCCGAGGGAGCCCACTAGACACAGTGCTCCCTCCAAAGCCAGAGCACCTCTGAACAGAGGTCAATAGAGGGAAGTATGGAGGAGCTCATACAACTGAGGGGCACTATTTTAAGAGAAGAGAGTAATGACTGTTCAAACATTAACATAAAGAAAAACCTCATAAACATGAAACCTGCCACGTAAAAATGTAACTTCTCTCAATTACAAGTAAATGAACTCAAAGAGGACATACTGTCTACCTTAAATTAAGTCAGGGCAAAGGACAACCAGGCAGGGATAACGTATGTTCTGTAACTGTTATGGGAGAAACGCTACTTCACATGATTTCCGGAGGTTATTTTCTCCTTAAATGCTGGTGACCTAGTGAAAAGGAGCTTTGCTTGCAAGAGGCTGGCTGGACCACAGCGGAGTCCTCAACGGTGGCAGGGGGGACCCTGGCTGGACCACAGCGGAATCCTCAACGGTGGCAGGGGGGACCCTCGTCTGCCTGTGAATAAAGTACTGATGCTAACAAGACTGGTTTGTCTTCTGAGTTCACCCCCAGCTGTGGTTTCTCTCTCTGCCAAGCCTGTGCTGATTTCCAACATGCTGATTTATTAACACACATACAGCTGGTTGGCCTGGCATTTCTAGAAAATAAAGTGCATGGGCTTCTGATAGTTCTGATTTTCCTTACCTCCTCCTCAGTTTCTGTTCTACATGGTTAAGGATGGTCCCCATGAATCTGACTTCCCCCTAAATAAGGTGACTACACTTGAGGATAAAAATAACTAGATAATGATTTTATTTTTAATTTTTATTTTTTTCTAGGTAATGATGTTAAAGAACTAAAATTATGGCTGAAAGATGAGAACAACACTATAATGTGAATTAAATATTTGGGGAAATAGATAGGAATAATAGTGTCTCTATGCACAAATAAAGATGAAAATGACATATACTTCAAGTGTGCTTTCAGTTCTAAAGTCAAACAGATTTCAGCCTTGGCTGGATAGCTCGGCTGGTGGCGCATCAGCCTGATACACAAGGGTTCCTGGTTCAATCCCTGGTCAGGGCAAATGTGGGAACAGCTCAATGTTTCCATCTCTTTCCCTTCTTCTCTCTCTCAATTAAAATAAAATTTTTTTTAAATGCTGTGTACTCGTTTCTTGAGGATCTATAATAAAGACTCTGGAAAGAGCTGCCACAAGCTTAGCTTAGTTCTGTTCAACTGAGCTTCTCCTAAACTGTCTGACTGCAAAACTCCTTTTCTTCCTCACTGTATGCCCAGCAGAGTTCGGGAAGTACAGTGGATACTGAACCGAATATATTTCACTGTAAGTAGAAGACTAGTTCCATCGAACTGGCTCCTGGAAAGCTTTGTGAACGGGAAGGTTCAGGAATAAATACAATCATTTGCTCTTCTTTGGTACAAAAGCCTCAAATCCTAACTTCTGTAAACATTCTTCCCCCTCAACTTCAGCTGCAAGAAAGGCTATTTATCAGTTAGGTTTCCTGCATTGTCTCACTACGCATTTAAAAAACGCGGTGTGGTCGCTCATTAACACACCTGATGCCTCACACCTCAGACAGCTCATTACTGAGTGTTCCTGAGGCATTGCAGGGTTACCGGTCACGGAGGTGACCACACGGGCCTTCCACAGCACCCGTCTCACATCCCAGATGAGGTTCTTCCTCCTGGCTTTTAAAGTCTGAAAATAGGATCTCACCACCAAAAATGATTAATTCAAAAAGACAAATATTTAGGAGAAGCAAGATGGCGACGGAGTAGGCGAACGTACCAACTACCAACTCCCAGAACCAAAGTGGATTATAACTCAATTTAAAGAACCATCATCTGGATAAACCAACTATGAACTAAACTAAGTGGACTCTTCAACCAAGGAACACAGAAGAAGCCACATTGAGACTGGTAGGAATAGCGAAAACGCGAAGAGGGCTGCCCAGCTCCCCGTAGCAAACGGCAGCCCGGAGAGACCCGCGTGGCGGTAAGAAAGTTTGGCAGAGAGGGAGGGACCTGGGTCCCAGGAACCAAGCCCCAGCCTGCAGTCCCAGAGCCTAGAAGAGGCGTTTGGACAGTTTTGAGCTGTAAAACAAGTGAGGGAGCTCCCAGGCCTACAGTATGGAGTATTAGGTCCCTTCCTACTCTGCTGAGGGTTGCTGAAGGGTTTGGGGCGGCAGGACGCTGAAACGCGGTTCTGTCAGCGTGGGGAGAGGCCAAGCCGGCGTGAGCTCGGTCTAGCCCAGCAGGGTCGGAGGGGACGCGCGAAAGTGGTCCGGAAGCTGCGGACCCGCCTTTAATCCCACTTACGGGGACAAAGCGGGACGCCAGGAACGGGCAGAAATCTGCTCTGTGACCCTGCGCAAGCCGGCCCTGACCGCGGGGACTGGGATAGGACCAAGGACGGGCAGGGGCTCGCGGCTGAGCTCACACTACCAGCGCCCCCCACCCCCACCAGAGAAACTGCGGTTTGCCATTATATGTGCGCGAGCGGACTCCGAGCTCGAGAACGGGGTAGACCCCGAGACAAGTGGAAGCTCGCAGCTGAGCCCACGCTACTATCCCCGCCCAGCCGAAGAAACCGTGGATTGCATTCCTACGTGCACGAGCGGGCTCTGAACGCGGGGGCGGGGTAGAGTCCGGGATGAGCGAAAGTTCGCAGCTGAGCGGAAGCCAGCAAACACGCCCGCCCCAATAAACCTTGGTTTCCGACCCTGCGCAGAAGGGCCCTGGCCTCGAGGGCGGGGCTAAAGCTCCAGACGGGCAAAGGCTCACAGCTGAGAGCACGTAAAAAGCCCTGCCCAAACCGCGAAACTGTGGCGAGCAGGCTCTGACTGCGGGTTCTGGGCGGAAGTCCGAAAATAGGCTGGGTCCGCAGTTGAGCAAAGGTGCTCACCTCTACCCTTGGTGCTAAGGCTTGTAGCTTCAGTGACAGCCCCTCCCGCGGAGGAGAGGCAGAAATCACAGCAAAAGCCACAGTGGGCCGGCGCTGGCAACGCCCATACCCAACCACCCTAGGCACCGGCAGAGGGGGTGGGGGGCTTACAGACAGACCACACCTAGAGAACACAAAGGCAACACCTACTGGACTCCAGTGGCCACAACTTGCTTATACACAGACAAAATGGGCAGGCAGAGGAATGCAAACCAAATGAATCAAGAGAAATTCCCAGAGAAGGACCTGAATGAACCAGATATAACCAAATTACCAGAAGCAGAATTTAGAATGATGATAGTTAGGATGTTCAAAGAAATTAGAGCAACAATGGATAGTCATTATGAACACCTAAATAAAGAGATAACAAGAATAAAAAACGAAATTGAAATAATAAAAAAGAATCAGACAGAAATGACAAATACAGTATCAGAACTGAAGACCACAATGGAAGGAATTAAAAGCAGGATGAATCACGCTGAGGATCGAATAAGCGAGTTAGAGGACACAATAAACAAAGGCACAGAAGCAGAGAAGAAAAAGGAAAAGAGACTCAAAAAATGTGAGGAAACTCTAAGGGAGCTCTGTGACAACATGAAGAGAAACAACATTCGCATCATACGGGTGCCTGAAGAAGAGGAGAGAGGACAGGAAATGGAAACTTTGTTCAATCAAATCATAGCAGAAAACTTTCCTAAATTAAGGCTGGGAAACACTCCACACGTTCAAGAAGCACACAGAACTCCATTAAAGAGAAACCCAAAAAGATCTACACCAAGACACATCATAGTTAAAATACCAAAGCTAATGGATAAAGAAAATATCTTAAAAGCTGCTAGAGAATAAAAGGCTATCACCTACAAAGGAGCCCCCATAAGGATGACATCGGACTTCTCAACAGAAACACTTGAGCCAGAAGGGAATGGCAAGATATAATCAAAGTAATGCAGAACAAGAACCTACAACCAAGACTACTTTATCCAGCAAGGGTAATGTTTAAAATTGAAGGAGAAATAAAGAGCTTCCCAGAAAAAGAAAGCCTGAAGGAATTCATAAAAACCAAACCAATTCTGCAAGAGATACTAAGGGGCCTCTTGTGAACAGTTTAAAGGGAGGAAAGAATAGAGCAAAAGAAGAATACAGCTTTAAAGAATAAAATGGCAATAAACAACTACATATCAATAATAACCTTAAATGTAAATGGATTAAATGATCCAATCAAAAGACATAGGGTAGTTGCATGGATAAAGAAACAGGACCCATACATATTCTGTCTACAAGAGACACACCTTAAAACAAAAGATGCACATAGACTGAAGGTAAAAGGATGGAAAAAAATATTTCATGCAAATGGAAATGAAAAAAAAGCAGGGGTAGCAATACTTATATCTGACAAAATGGACTTTAAAACAAAGGCTGTAGTAAGAGATAAAGAAGGACACTACATAATGATAAAGGGAACAATTCAACAGGAAGATATAACTATTATAAATATCTATGCACCAAATATAGGAGCACCGACATACATAAAGCAGACTTTGATGGATATAAAGGGCGAGATTAACAGCAATACTATCATAGTAGGGGATTTCAATACCCCTCTAACAACACTGGATAGATCCTCAAGAAAGAAAATTAATAAAGAAACAGCAGACTTAAAGGAGACACTAGATCAACTTGATTTAATAGATATCTTCAGAACTTTTCACCCGAAAGCAGTAGAATATACATTCTTCTCAAGCGCTCATGGTACGTTTTCTAGGAGAGACCACATGTTAGGACACAAAAATGGTCTCAATAAATTTAAGAAGACTGAAATCATATCAAGCATTTTCTCTGATCACAATGCCATGAAACTAGAAATTAACGACAAAAGAAAAACTGAAAAATACTCAAACACTTGGAAACTAAATAGCATGTTATTAAATAATGAATGGATTAACAATGAGATCAAAGAAGAAATAAAAAAGTTTCTAGAAACAAATGATAATGAGCATACATCAACTCAAAATTTATGGGACACAGCAAAAGCAGTTCTGAGAGGGAACTTTATTGCACTACAGGTATATCATAAGAAGCTAGAAAAAGCTCAAATAAGCAACCTGAACCTGCATCTAAAAGAACTAGAAAAACAACAACAAATAAAACCCAAGACAAGTAGAAGGAATGAAATAATAAAGATCAGAGCAGAAATAAATGACATAGAGGCGAAGGAAACAATACAGAGGATCAATGAAACCAGAAGCTGGTTCTTTGAAAAGGTAAACGAGATTGATGAACCTTTAACTAGACTCACCAAGAAAAAAAGAGAGAAGACTCAAATAAATAAAATTAGAAAGGACAGTGGAGAAATAACAACTGACACAACAGAAATACAAAGCATTGTAAGAAAATACTATGAAGAACTCTATGACAAAAAATTAGACAATCTTGGTGAAATGGACAAATTTCTTGAATCATATAACCTTCCAAAAATCAATCTGGAAGAATCAGAACACCTAAACAGACCAATTACAACAAATGAGATCGAAACAGTTATCAAAAAACTCCCAAAAAAGAAAAGTCCTGGGCCTGATGGCTTCACAAGTGAATTCTATCAAAAATTCAAAGAAGAACTAACTCCTATCCTCAAGCTATTTCAAAAAATTCAAGAGGAAGGAAGACTTCCAAACTCCTTTTATGAGGTGAGCATAATTCTGATCCCAAAACCGGGCAAAGACAACACAAAGAAAGAAAATTATAGGCCTATATCCCTGATGAATTTAGACGCTAAAATTGTCAACAAAATATTAGCCAACCGGATCCAGCAATATATGAAAAAAATCATACACCACGATCAAGTGGGATTTATTCAGGAGAGGCAAGGCTGGTTCAATATTCGCAAATCAATCAATGTGATTCATCACATGAACAAAAGGAAGGACAAAAATCACATGATAATTTCAATAGATGCTGAAAAGGCATTTGATAAAATCCAGCACCCATTTATGCTCAAAACTCTCAGTAAAGTGGGAATACAGGGATCATTCCTTAACATGATAAAGGCCATCTACGATAAACCGACAGCAAACATCATACTAAATGGACAAAGATTAAAAGCAATCCCCTTAAGATCAGGAACCAGGCAGGGATGCCCCCTTTCACCACTCTTATTCAACATAGTTCTGGAAGTCCTAGGTACAGCAATCAGACAAGAAGAAGAAATAAAAGGCATCCAAATTGCAAAAGAAGAAGTAAAACTGTCACTATTTGCAGATGATATGATATTGTATATTGAAAACTCTAATGTCTCAGTCAAAAAACTACTGGACCTTATAAATGAATTCAGCAAGGTGGCAGGATATAAAATTAATACTCAGAAATCAGAGGCATTTCTATATACCAACAATGAACTGTCAGCAAAAGAAATTAAGGAAACAATCCCCTTCACTATTGCAGCCAAAAAAATAAAGTACCTAGGAGTAAATTTAACCAAGTAGGTTAAGGACTTGTACTCGGAAAATTATAGAACATTGATAAAAGAAATCAAGGAAGATATAAACAAGGGGAAGCATATACCGTGCTCATGGCTAAGAAGAATAAACATCATTAAAATGTCTATATTACCCAAAGCAATTTATAAATTCAATGCAATACCAATTAAAATACCAATGACATACTTCAAAGATATAGAACACATATTCCAAAAATTTATATGGAACCAAAAAAGAACACGAATAGCCTCAGCAATCTTAAAAAGAAAAAATAAAGCAGGAGGTATCACTCTTCCAGATATCAAGGTTTACTATAAGGCCATTATACTCAAGACAGCCTGGTATTGGCATAAGAACAGGCACATAGATCAATGGAACAGAACAGAGGACCCAGAAATAAACCCACAGCTTTATGGACAACTGATATTTGATAAAGGAGGAAAGAACATACAATGGAGTAAAGACAGCCTCTTTAACAAATGGTGTTAGGAAAATTGGACATCTACCTGCAAAAAAATGAAACTAGACCATCAACTTACACCATTCACAAAAACAAACTCAAAATGGATAAAAGACTTAAATGTAAGCCGTGAAACTATAAGCATCTTAGAAGAAAACATAGGCAGCAAGCTCTCCGACATCTGTAGCAGCAGTATATTTGCCGATTTATCTCCACGGGCAACTGAAATAAAAGGTAAGATAAACAAATGGGACTATATCAAACTAAAAAGGTTTTGCACAGCTAAAGACAATAGGAACAGAATAAAAAGACAAACCACACAATGGGAGAACATATTCGACAGCACATCTGATAAGGGGTTAATAACTAAAATTTATAAAGAACTTATAAAACTCAACACCAGGAAGACAAACAACCCAATCAAAAAATGGGCAAAAGAAATGAATAGAAATTTCTGCAAAGAGGACATACAGATGGCCAATAGGCATATGAAAAAATGCTCAACATCACTAATCATTAGAGAAATGCAAATTAAAACCACAATGAGATATCACCTCACACCAGTCAGAATGGCACTCATCAGCAAAACAACACAGAATAAGTGCTGGCGAGGATGTGGAGAGAAGGGAACCCTTCTGCACTGCTGGTGGGAATGCAGACTGGTGCAGCCACTGTGGAAAACAGTTTGGAGATTCCTCAAAAAAAAAAAAAAAATCGAACTGCCTTTTGACCCAGCTATCCCACCTATAGGAATATACCCTAAGAACACCATTAGCACTGTTCGAAAAGAAGAAATGCGACCCCATGTTCGTGGCAGCATTGTTCACAATAGCGAAGATCTGGAACCAGCCCAAGTGTCCGTCAGAAGACGAGTGGATTAAAAAGCTATGGTACATATATCCTATGGAATACTACTCAGCCATAAGAAACAATGACATCGGATCATTTATAACAAAATTGATGTACCTTGATAACATTATACGGAGTGAAATAAGTAAATCAGAAAAAAAGAAAAACTGAGAATAGCATGATTTCATACATAGGTGGGACATAAAAGTGAGAATATGAGACATGGACAAGAGTGTGGTGGTTATGGGATGGGGGGAGGGAGGGAAGAGTGGGATAGGGAGGAGGGGAGGGACACAGGGAAAACCAGATAGAAGGTGACAGAGGACAATTTGACTTTTGGTGATGGGTATGCAACACAACTGAATGATAAGATAACCTGGAGATGTTTTCATTGTACATATGTACCCTGATTTATTGGTGTCACCCCATTAGAATTAATAATAATAAAATATATATTAAAAAAAAAAAGACAAATTTTTATAAATTCTGTCAGATCTACAAAACATATGTTTTGAAATATGGGCCTGTCTTGTTTTAGGAAGAATGACAAGGGGTGGACGGAGTGTTGTGCTGGACACAGTAGGCTGACAGTGACAGACACTTCTGTTCCCTCAGACACGGGACTGAAAAGTAAGGGTGTGTGTGGGGTAAACAGCGATCAAACTCAGTTGTATTAAGGTCTAATTTATCTGAAAAATTTTCCGTGTGAAAAAATGATTTAGGGGGACCAGAAGCCTAAAAGGTGTGATAATAAAACCCCGAGTGTCCCGAAAGCATCGTCAGCCCCTTACATTCACTGGGTGAAGAAAGGGGCCATGTCTCCTAAAACACATATGTCCCCTCAGAACAGACAAGAACAGGGTGAGGAGCCCCTCTACCTTGGCCAGCTTTTCTCCTCGGAAGTTCAGGGTCACTGCTTCTGTGTTCCGAGGGTTGTGGACCTCTATGTGAACTTCATCGTTGTCCTCATATTCCCGGATCAGGGCTGCTTTTAACCGGGCCATCTCGTTCTGCTCCCCGTGGACTAAAATCTACACAAGACACAGCAACAAGAGCACAGGGAGACGTCCTCAGTGTGGATTAACGCGGCCTACGTGCGTCTGAGTTAGTCAAACACACCAAAGAGAGAGAGAGAGAGACTTCCCTACTGAAAAGGACCTCCCGTTAGTAACCCTGTATGAGTCCCATTCTGTTTGGCTACATGAAACATTGTCTTATGTAGAACCATTTTGAGAGCGGGTAAAGATATTTCTTTTCTACTTTGGTTTTTGCCACTAACAAGATACACAATTTGTATAAGCCAGAATTTTCCATGACATCTGCGCTCACACTCAACCAGGTGAGAGTCTCTACCAGCTTTTTTTTTTTTTGTATTTTCTGAAATGAGAAGCGGGAGGGGGGTGGGATGACAGACAGACTCCTGCATGTGCCCCACAGGGATCAGCCCGATAGGGATCCACCGGGCATGCCCACCAGGGGGCGATGCTCTGCCCATCTGGTCATAGCTCTGCTGCAACGGGAGAGCCATGCTAGTGCCTGAGGCAGAGGCCATGGAGCCATCCTCAGCGCCTGGGCCAACCTTGCTCCAATGAAGCCTTGGCTGTGGGAGGAAAAAAGAGAGATAGAGAGGGGGAAGGATGGAGAAGCAGATAGGCGCTTCTGTGTGCCCTGCCTGGGAATCAAAACCAGGACTTCCATAGTCTAGGCTGAAGCTCTATGGCTGAGCCAACCAGAAAGGGCCTCCACCAGCTTTAAACACATGATTCTTGTCTGACATATTGCTACAGCTGCTGTCTCAGAAAATACCCATCGTTTTCTTTAGGTTTCTTAATACAAGACTCTCGAAAGAAGCTTTTTGTGGAAAAAAACGACTCTGATTATTTATTTTTTTTAAAGAAGTATCAAATAAAGTATTTCAGAACCACATGGAATTGTTTTCGAGGGGTATTTACAACTACTGCAGTAGCTACCAGCCTTTCTGTCCGCGTTAGTAACCTGTATTTTACAAACAGACCATGTGTAACCTGTGCACCACGGCTAGATGGTCTCTCGCCTACGCCAGGGGCAGCTGCAGATCACTCAGCCACAGGCACCTGGCCAAGCAGTGAAGGGCCCCGGCTGCCTGAACACAAACCCTGAACTGTCACCAACTAGCTGGGGAACGGTGGGCAAGGTACTTAACATGTCTGTTCTCTCACCTACGGAACAGCTGTCGGTGGGGAGGGGAAGCAGGCTGGTACATAAAGAACACCAGCATGTGCCCAGCACACGGTGTACTAGCTGTCATTGATTATTACTACCAACACTGTTGTTACTTTACAGTGCAGATGCACTTCTGCTGACTTGGTTACTGGAGGGAGGCAAGCATCAAATTCAGTCCTGAAATTTAAACTGGCAGCAGACAGAGGCTGGGGAGCAACAAATGGGATGGAGGTGGAGTGAGGTGGTGATTTCACAGAGAAAGGGCAATACAGCTTCTTTCTTTCAAATTCTTTTTGAATCAAATTTTCAGATTCTTTCAAATCTGGGAGAATATCCTTTGACCCCATCCACTGGAAAACACCCGTGAGCAGCCTTCGCTGTAACTCGATTCGAGAAGCTGATGCTAAGTAGGTGAGTGACTTTCCTCACCAAAGATTCTGCTCCTTAGGGCCAAGTACCTGTGAGGACTTTCACGCTGTAAAGAACTAAGAAACTGACAAGAGCACACAAAACGATGCACATTAGTCATCAGGAAAATGAGAACCAAAACCACAATGAGACCCACTTCATACTTACAAGGATGCCTATAATTTGTAAAAGGAAAGTAAATATTGTCAAGAATATGGAGAATTCAGACTTCATGCGTTGCCGGTGGGAGTGTGAAATGGTGCAGTCACTACAGAAAACAGTTCGGCGAGTCCTCAGAGAGTTAAAGAGAATCACCATGGTGATCGTGCGATGCCACTCACGGGGACAGACCCCAGAGGACTGGAGACAAGGACCCAGACAGACATTACACGCCAAACTTCACTGCAGCAGTGTTCACACTAGCCAAACGGTGGGAGCCACCTGTGTCCACCAACATGAGTAGACAAGCATGGTACATACACACAGTGAAGTACTACTCAGCTGCACAAAGGGCTGATGTTCTGACACATGCTACAGCATTGATGACACTTAAAAACATTATTAAGTTGAATGTGATTTCACTTATATAAAATATCTAGACAAGGCAGATCTTTAGAGACAGAAAATAAATTAGAGGTTACTACGAACCGGGGAAAGGAGGGATTGGGGATATTTACTTAATGGGTGCAGTTTTTGTGGTTGGTAATAAATTCTGCAAACTGTGGAGAAGGCTGCACAACACTGTGGATATAATTAATATCACTAACCCATGCTCTTAAAAATGGTTAAAATACAAATTTTATGTTATACATATTTTACTACAGTAAAATTTAAGAAGGAAAAGAAAAACCTAACAAAACGCCATTTTCTCTAAACTACTTTCAGTTCACTCAGAAAGCGTATTTCATCTGTTTTTTTTCTTTGTTATTTTCCCCAGATACTATGTCTGCAAAATTGAAGCTGAGGGCCACCAGCCAGTCAGCCACTGGTATGGGACCTGTCAGTCATGGCCAGATGGACAGGCCACAAGCCGTGCCCTGCATCTGTGTCCTGTGGACACATGTTCCCTCAGTGTCCCTCCAATTAAACATGTACTTATGTGCCCAGGCCAGATACTTCGGATGATTAGAGCATCATCCCAAAGCACAGAGCTTGCCTGATCGATCCCTGGACAGGAGCAGATTGATGTTCCTGTCTCTCCCTCCTCTCTGGTCATCCCTCTAAAATCAATACAGTAAACATTAAAAAGTATATACAACACATGTTTTTAGCTTACTCTCTCTCTGGTCCCACCAAAATATAATTGTTACTTTCCTAATGACTTGAAACTTAAAAACATAGACAAATCACATCAGGAAGGAGCTATGTACAGTATTCCATATCTATCTGCACCTGTAACTCTCACTGTTATATGACTTGTCTTTCTCCTCTCTCTACACTATTAAGCAGTTCCAACCTGCTAGGCACTGTATGATGGGCTTTTTGGGTATATGTTCATTCATTTAGTCCTCAAATTAACCTTATGAGGTATTATTATCCCTATTTACAGATGAGGCACAGAGAGGTTAAGGAACTTGCCCAGCATTATACAGCAAGCAAGGGAGGGAGCTGGGATTAAAAACCGCCACACTGCAAAGCCTGTGCTCTTCTGTTACTGGGACACAGCAGAAAGTAATAGAAAGAACAGTGGTGCTAGGGCTGGTGGAACTGAACAGGGAACCCTGTGTCAGTGGAGAAATCCAAGTGCACAGCCTGCCTGACTCAAAAGGGAGCTGAAAGATTGGATCCAAGTGCAAGTATTCTGTTTAGAGTGCTGCATCAACAGGAGGCGGTGTCTGATTTGAGAACCAGCTGCCACGAAGTGGGTACACTTTCCCTGTAACACACTGAATCAAATCCACGGACTCACCACATGAGGTGGCTTCAAAGCACGAATAAATTCACTGGTTTGCTGGTAATCTGTGTGAGCGGAGAAAGAAATGTAATCAACAGACATTTTCAGCGGCAGCTTCTGTCCAGACATGGTAGTAATCTCTTCGGGCTCAGACATGATATGCTGTTAAATACAAAGAAAAATAAACAAAACAAAAAATCCGATTAGAAAAGGTACATTTTCTATTTTTTTTTTTTTTTTTACAGGGACAGAGAGAGAGAGTCAGAGAGAGGGATAGATAGGGATAGACAGACAGGAACGGAGAGAGGTGAGAAGCATCAATCATTAGTTTTTCGTTGCCACTGCGACACCATAGTTGTTCACTGATTGCTTTCTCACATGTGCCTTGACCGCGGGACTTCAGCAGACCGAGCAACCCCTTGCTGAAGCCAGCGACCTGGGGTCCAAGCTGACGGGCTTTTGCTCAAGTCAGATGGGCCCGCTCTCAAGCTGGCGAGCTTGGGGTCTCGAACCTGGGTGTTCCGCATCCCAGTCCGACGCTCTATCCACTGCGTAACCGCCTGGTCAGGCTACATTTTCTATTTTTATGTGTAGTAGCCATTAACGCATGCTAAATTTAGGATCTTCAGCACAAAAATCACTCTAACATTATTGACTTAGTAAATATCAAGTAACTGTTTTCCAATTAAAAGGATTTATAAAAAAGAGAGATGTACTTCTATTCTGAAAATCTACTTGAAATATATAGCTAACATTGTCTAAATGACTTATAGAATAAGGAATAGTAATAAAAATGATCAAAATAGGAAAGTATAATGTACTGAAAAAACAAAACAAAGTTGTCGATAAGAGGAAGTAAGAAAACATGACATCTGGATGGTCAGAACTGCCTCTAAAGGTGTGCACCTTGATGTCTTCATCCCTGAGAGTCAACGCCAATTGTTTTATATCACTAGGAAGGAAGATGGGCAGTCAGCCCTCACACATTTCACAGCTCTTCAAGAGAACACCCGTAAGTAACCCTTGTCTGCAACTGATGAAGGCATCCGTGTGTTTGTCCCGAATGGCTTCCTTTCCATTATTTTTACTGCAACCAGATGGGTGCTCCTCAAACTTTTCTTTTTTTTACACGGACAGAGATAGAGAGTCAGAGAGAGGGATAGATAGGGACAAACAGGAATGGAGAGAGGTGAGAAGCATCAATCATTAGCTTTTCATTACCGTTGCAACACCTTAGTTGTTCATTGATTGCTTTCTCACATGTCCCTTGACCGCGGGACTTCAGCAGACCGAGCAACCCCTTGCTGGAGCCAGCGACCTTGGGTCCAAGCTGGTGAGCTTTTTTCTCAAGCCAGATGGGCCTGTGCTCAAGCTGGCGACCTTGGGGTCTCAAACCGGGGTCCTCCGCATCCCAGTCTGATGCTCTATCCACTGCGCCACCGCCTGGTCAGGCGCTCCTCAAACTTTAACGTGCCCACCAACCGCCTGGGGACCAGGTTGAGCCATTCAGCACCTGTCCTAATTCTCAGCCTTACCAACAGCTCCAGCTAGCTACTTCTACCCTCATTGAAAGAAACCAAACCTGTACTGTTTCAAGAACTACTTCCATGGAAAAACCCAGAAAGACACTGTCACCTCTGTAGTTGTGATCAGGAATGACACAACAGTCTAAGACTACAACTGACCTTGGCAAGGGTTCCTTCGACACAGTACCCTGCTATGATGACACCATTCCTCTTATCAGTGCACCAGCTTTCAAAGAGCTCCCTGGACAAGCCACTCTGCATCATGCCTGGGGAGGCCATGACCACGCTGGGACCAATGTCATCAAAATGATCCATGCTCTGGGAGAGATGAGGAAAAAACATGTTACATACCAGGGCTGGACAAAGCTTTCCTTATTTTAAAATATTTATTTATTTAAAGACTTTATTTATTGATTTTTTAGATGGGGACAGAGAGAGAAAGAGAAAGAGAGAAAGAAAGGGTTGGGAGAAGCAGGAAGCATCAACTCGTAGCAGTTGTTTCCCATATGTGCCCTGACCAGGCAAGCCCGGGGTTCTGAACAGGCGACCTCAGTGTCCCAGGTCGAAGAATGCTTTACCCACTGTACCACCACAGGGCAGGTAAGCTTTGCTTACTTTTACTTTTATTTCTTTAAATTCATTGGGAGGGGAGGCAGAGACAGACTCTTGCACATGCCCCGACTGGGATCTACCTGGCCAGCTCACCAGGGGGTGATGCTCTGCCCATCTGGGGCATTGCTTCATTGCAACCAGAGCCATTCTAGCATCTGAGGCGGAGGCCACGGAGCCATCCTCAGCACTGGTGCCAACTTTGTAACAATGGAGTCTTGGCGGGGTGGGAGGATAGAGAGAAAGGAGAGGGGGAAGGGTGGAGAGGCAGATGGGCACTTCTCCTGTGTGCCCTGACCAGGAATCGAACCTGGGACTGCCACATACTGGGCCAATGCTCTACCACTGAGCCAACCGGCCAGGGCCTTTTCTTACCTTTAAAGAATAACAAAAAGCACCTGCCCTGTGGTAGCGCACTGGATAAACTGTCAACCTAGAACATTGAGGTTGCCAGTTTGAAATCCTGGGCTTGCCTGGTCAAGGCATATACGGGAAGCAACTGCTATGAGTTGATGCTTCCTGTTCCTCCCCCTCCTTCTATCTCTCCCTCACTTTCTTTCTTTTTCTCTCCTCTAAAACCCAATAAATAAAACCTAAAAAAAAAAAAGAGTAATGAAAAGCAAGGTAAACAAAAATTAATCACGACCAAAAAGGTCTTGACAAGACTAGTAAGCATTTAGTCCAATTTCTAAATTCCTAAACAGTTTGCACTAGGAATGAAGAAAAAAAATGGTAAAAAGCAGTCAGTTCTCCTTGACCTTCAAACCCTTTGTGGCAGCTACAGGGCCACTAGGACCATGGTCAGAGCCTAGCAGGACGGCAAACATGTAAGAAGAGCCTGGTGGGCCTCCAGCCACCCAAAACACTCCCGAGAGACTCATGATGCTCGCCACACTTCACGGATATTTTGAGCTGGCCTAGAAATCTAACCAAAAAATTTAACATTCTTTCTAGGGAAAACTTGGCTCTACTTTCTAAGCAATTAACTTAAAATACTACACTTTATAAACAGAGGCTATTTATAACTGGAAGACCACTTGCAACTTGAGTAATTTGGGGCATTATTTTATTATGATTAGAGCATTAGTTTGAATAAAACAATATATATATTTTAATTAAAGAAAATCAGATTTATTGAATGCTCTGGAAAAGTAAACATGAATATTTTCATATATGGAATTTATAGCGCTAATCATCAAAAAACCAATTAGGTCTGAGTAAGAACAAGAAAACCTAATACCTAACACAAGGTATTTTTCTTAGTAGGACTTTTTATTTCTGTGACCCAAGTTGCTTAGTAATAGTAAATATGAAGAGTGTATGGGGACTTGGAACAAGTGGCAAATATATTTAAGCAAATAAAGAATGCCAGTTGCTAAATTTTTTACTTCTTTCGGTAAAGTGACATCTGCTGGAGCAAAGGGAAGACAAGAGTGAGCAGGGTTTGGCCAGAACGCATGACAGGCGTCTCCACCACCGCTCCTGACTTCCTGGGGTGTCTGCGACTTCCTCCTCCTCCTCTCCACTGCCCTCCCACCCCTGCAGGCACTCACCTTGAGGTTGCTGATGTGTTTGAAAACAAAGGGATTATTGATGTTGATCTGCTTGCGGATTTTGTCGTTCATGGCATTCACATAGGTCTGGTACACAGCCATGCACTTCTTGGCCAAGGATGACGCATAGTATATTGGGATGTCATGGAGCTCTGGGTGGTTCTGCCAGTACTCATCTGGAGAGGTTTCACAAGAGACAAACATTACTTTGTTATGTGGGGCAAACAGCTCAAATAATAAATGATACAGAGAAACTTTAAATTTAGACAATCAAGAAATAAACTACAGCATATAACTGTATTTTAAAGAAAATAAGAAAAATTAGCGGGGTCTTGCTAACTTAAACTTACGAGACTGACACTTATTTCTAAACACTAATGCGCGACCTGGTAAGAACATTGTGATCACAGTTCTAAGATGCGGAAGCGTTTAACAATGACTCAGTGTAAGTTCATACCAAATAACAGACCACACCTTATTACATCAGAGGGGCACTAAGTTCTGTGACGGTTCTGAATAAATGTTTATCTGCCAACCCCGTTTGATTCTGACAACACAGTTTCACCCTCCTGATTTCCTGCTCTTTGGATTTCTCTGCCACAGACACTTTCTGTTTCAAGCTAAGTCCCAATGGGACTTGCAGTGAGCAGGACCAAGTCAGGACCAGGAGCAAACCAGACTGGATCAGGATTACAGAGTCCTGTCTCTCTGACACGTGCTTTTGATCGGGGCTTGTGTGTTCCTCTTCCTTCTTCCCCTTATCTGAGTGACAGGGACAGTGCTCATCCCACCATCGCAGAGACAAAAGAACTGAGAGCACCGGCTCCGGGTGCCCCCACAAAGCTCGAGACCAGCAACATACTCATTGTTCATTCTTCAAAGAGTACATTCCCCCAACGGAATGGCTCAATGCAAATTACACGTAGAAAGCAACACCACCGGTCCTCTTATGCTGAAAGTCCTACGTGCTCACTGAGGGTATGTGGAAAGTGGAGAAAAGCAGAAAACACAGACGCAGTCACCACGTCCTCACTCCGCAGTGAACCCTTCTGGTCCGCGGTGGATTTTTACCTCACTAGACTCCACGTACATATCATTTTGAACCCTATTTTTTTTGTTCACTTAATACGTTATGTGAAAACACGGGGCATGATTCTACAATGTGGTATTTAGTAAATACCAGATAGTTCTTATTTTCTTTTTTCAAGGATCATAAAAAAGTAATTTACTGAGGTTTTAATTGGTACACAGTCACAACAGCATAAACAGATTATGAATAATAATACACTTAGTTATCTCACTAAGTAATGTGAACATGTCACAAAATAATTTTTAAAAAGTTATACGCATAACTCCCACACAAACAGGGCAGAAACATGTTTCAGAAAGTTTGTTCAACTCATATTTTACCTTGGACACTACTAAGATGGTAAATACTTTTAGGAAATATTATTTTTAAAATTTCTATTCATTTTAATGGGGTGACATTAATAAATCAGGGTACATATGTTCAAAGAAAACATCTCCAGGTTATCTTATCATTCAATTATGTTGCATACCCATCACCAAAAGTCAAACTGTCCTGTCACCTTCTATCTGGTTTTCTTTGTGCCCCTCCCATCCCGAGATAGTTCTTTAAAAATACTAAAGTGATTATGCCCTTACTGACAAATTGTGCCTGTGTTTATTTCTCAGAAGTGGAAGGGGGGGGGGGTCAAAGGGCAGCATGTTATTAAGACTTCTGATGCTGACAACCAGGAAGGCACTCATTTATGCTCCCAAGAGCCTTGCATAACAGCCCCTGTTCATCTGGGCTCTTACTGGCCCCAGATCCCTGCTTTTAAATGCGGCAACTGAAGCCCAGAAAGGCAGAAGAACATATCCAAGGCCAGGCACTCCGAGATTTTAAGAATCTCCCACATAAAGAGGAAAAGGTGTACCTAAAATCAAGAGCAGCTCCTGAGCCCTTCCGAGAGCAAAGACGGGGATGAGGCCTCTGCCCCCTCTGTTCACAATATCGTGGACGGTGTTACAGAACCTTGCTTCCCGTTCTTCACGCTTCTCGTGGATGTGGGTCCCGTAAGTAGATTCCTGCAGGACACGTTAGAAATGTGAGACCACGACTGACAACTCCAGAGAATACAAAAACTAAACATCAATGAAGTGCAGAAGCAAAGTGATTAATTTCTCCATTAATGCACTATTTACTTGAACATATACTGTTATATAACAAACTGAAAAGAACAAATAAGAATGTTAGAATTAAGACCTGGCTAGGTAGTATGACATTTTTAGAAAATGCAATCAGGAGATAGTCTAAAAATGTATCTTCCCTGCTTAAGATAACTTTGCTATGTCTTTATGTGATATATACGTATATATACATATATATAACATATACACATATATTACATATACAATATATACATAATATACATAAAGCATTCTGTGTTCCATGGCTGGGAAAAAGGATATTTCTCTCACCAGTGATAAGTCAAAGCTTATAAACCAGAAACAAATATTGTTTCTAAAGTTTTATTAAGAATGACCCTTCAGCTTTACGACACGTGGCCAACTGACCAGCAGCACCGGCACCGGCAGGAGCTCAGTTGATGTGCCAAACCTCAGGCCCAGCCCAGACACCCTGAATCAGAGTCTGTATTAACAACATCCCCAAATGATACATGAGCACATCAATGTTCGCGGAACACCGCTCTAAACTACCAGAAATAATGGAAATAAATTTTTTCAGAGGGTTAAACAAAACTTCCTTTAAATTCATGTCAGCTTATATGCTGGGTATACCATGAGCTGAGCCAGACTGAACTCACTCCCACGCTGCCTACGCCCAGCAGCGCGCACTGGTCCCTTACACTTGGGCAGGTGGGGAGAGAACAGACAGCTCCTCCTCACTGAACTAAATGTGCGTGACATTCCTACAAATATCAGACCCAGAGCGCTCTCCCGACTCTGGACCTCACTGTCACTAGCACACATTTATTAATGTGCTCTTCACCTCCCTCCTCCGAAGCTCCATACAGTCTTTTTGTTCTCCTTGGACTTGCGGCCCAGAAGGCGGAAAGAATGTACACATATAAATTAGCAGGGGTCACAAGATAAAAGACAGTCAACAAGGCATAGACCGTGGGGCCACACCATTTCTGCCCAACCTTTAAAACGATCTATAAATCTGGGGTATTTCACCTAGACAAAAATATTGAGGAGATACCCCAGCACCTCTGACTCGGGATTACAATCAGTACACTCAACAGCAGAAGGGGAGCTACACTCCAAAGAGAAGTCAGAAAATTAAATTTTATACTAAAAGACACATTCATATCCAAAACCGTATCAAAATGATAGCACAGTGTTTCTGTGAACTAGAGAAAACTCTGCTCGCACCCCCAAGCCCAGCACCCCTGCTGGTACTTACAATGATGAGGATGTCAGGTTTGATGTTCGGGATCTCCGCGGCCATTAAGTGTCTGTCCTCCTGTCGGGAGAAGTCACCTGTGTACAAGAGCTGAGAGCGACAAAGCTAGGAGGTTAGGTCTGGAAGGGCTTCATGTATTAGTAAACATACTTAGCCCCAAATCCAGGAGTGAAAATAAAGAGAAAACAGAGCCGACAAGTGATCAGATTTAGACACAGTGCTGGTGTGTCGGTTCGGTCCTAAGCCATCCAGCGTTTCAACGAGGTAGTCTAACTGATGGGGACACACTCCCAGGATCACCCCATAGACAACTGGCATCTCAGCAAACTTGGGAAGTGTCTGAACACCTTCAAGCATACTGAGACTTCCACCAAGGTCCTTTCTGAGTCTCCCTTCACTAACATTGGGCTCCTGTGTGAACCCTAGACCAAGGGGACGTGAGGGGCACAAGACGTTTTAACACTAAGTGGACGTGGCCACACCGAGAGCTCGTCCCCTATCGGCTTTCTGACGGGCACTGAGGAACTGAGCCGCTGGTGGGGAAAGGCTCTGGCTCCACTGGGTGGTGCCCAGCCCCGCACCGACTTCTCGTGAAGGGAACGGCCAGGGTGAGAGTACCTTCACACCAGCAATCTCAATCATGAACATGGCCGCTCCCAGAACATGGCCTGCGTGATAACACCAGAACTTGATCCCTGCCACCTCCTTGACTTCGTGAAAATTGATGGTTTCGATTTTGTCCATGCTCTCTTCCAAATCTGTCTCCGTGTACAGCATGTCGTCCGCTGATATGTTACTAAAGTTTTCAGGATGTCAACAAAGAAAATTAAGGGTGAGGTTTTTTAAAAAGGTATCTGAATTCAGAGAAACTATGGATGATACCCATATCCATGAAATTATTTCTTCAAATAATATTGTATGGATTGCGTTATCTAGAATGTCTTGGACACTTCGTGCATGTTTTGCTTTACAATTATAATTAAAATGTTTAGTGTGTACAACCACAGAGTGTAATTTTAAGCAAAGCACAGCAAATTAAGGCAAAGTACTCTTTTGGGTAATATTTCTCAATGCTTTTTCCTACCCCAACACTCCTGAGAGATAAACCCACTCAAGTACACTGAACCGTGACAGAGATTCTAACACCATGATGGGAAAAGATTGTTCTACCAAGTGTAGCAGAAGGTCTTTTCTGAAAACAATGATAATGTACTTGCAAGAAAAGCAAGAGAGTTGTGGTTAAGGACTCTGCAGCCAGACTGCTTGGGTCCAAATCCCAGCTTTGTCTCTTATGTCCATTACCCAACCTCCCTGTGAGTCTCCACCATCCATTTCTTATCACCTGTGAAAGGATTCATAACAGAACCTATACCACAAGGCTCACAGGAAGATAAATGAGTTACCCAGGTTAGGAACCGAGGACAGAGCTTGCATGTGGTAAGCAACACACAAGTGTTTTAGACGAGTATATTTATTACTAAGGATAACTCTTCCATTCTTTGGTCTTTATATATGAAGACTAATAGATGGCATCCTAGCAACTCTTGGCATAGACACATTAAACAGAAAACTTCTGAAGGCTAATAATTTGTGCTACAGGTATCACAAAAATTCTCCAAACTTTCTGATAAAGGAGTAGGTTTTCTACTTGCAACTGGAAAAAACTTCCCTAGGGTGAAATAATCTAAATTAAGATTTCAGTATACATCACTGTAGAATGTGTTTGGTGCTTTTTTTTTTTTTTAAACTAAGTGACTAGTTTTTATTATTTTTTTTTATTTTATTCATTTTAGAGAGGAGACACAGAGTGAGAGAGAGAAAGAGAGAAAGGGGGGAGGAGCTGGAAGCATCAACTCCCATGTGTGCCTTGACCAGACCAGTGCAGGGTTTTGAACTGGCGACCTCAGTGTTCCCAGGTCGACGCTTTATCCACTGCGCCACCACAGGTCAGGCCGTGTTTGGTGCTTTTAACATTTATAGAATATCATCATACCTTATAACTGACCTGAATTATAAAGATTTAAAAGAGTTAAAACTATGTAAAGATTTTAAGGCCAAGAAGATGCTGGGTACACAGTGGGTTATTTGATGGGTTGTTACTGAATGACTAAATTAGCGACATCCTTGTGAATAGAAAGGTTTTTTTGTTTGCTTCATAAAACGAAATGGCCCATATCTTGAACCATATGTATTATATAGAATCTAATTTACCTGACTTTGACATAATCTGAAAGAAGCCATCTATAAATAGCTTTTGTGGCATGAGTCATAAATGTTCTTCCTTTGAAACTTGTCTTCTGTAGAAACCAGGGCAAAGCTCCACAGTGATCCAAATGGAAACTTAACAAAATAAAACAAAGAAATTCTGTCAATTAAAATGTTATCCATTATATATATGTGATGAAACTCCTGCCGACTGTACTGAGAAGTTCTAAATAACAATCACATACTGAGACTCAAAATACCAAGGCAGGTTATGTGCAGAGGGAAGAAATAGTGCAGCCAGTCCGAGTAAGAAAAAGTTACTGACAGTGTTTTTAAACATCAGAATACTTTATAAGTGATCCCTGGCCAGTTGGCTCAGAGGTAGAGCGTTGGCCCAGTACATGGAAGTCCCAGGTTTGATTCCCGGCCAGGGCACACAGGAGAAGTGCCCATCTGCTTCTCCATCCTTCCCCCATCCTTCCTCTTTATCTCTCTCTTCCCCTCCCACAGCCAAAGCTCCATTGGAGCAAAGTTGACCTGGGCACTGAGGATGGCTCCATGGCCTCTGCCTCAGGTGCTGGCATGGCTCTGGTTGCAGCAGAGCAATGACCCAGATGGGCATGCTGGATGGATCCTGGTTGGGCGCATGCGGGAGTCTGTCTATTTCCATTCCCCCCATTTCTCACTTGGGGAGAGGGGGAAATAGTAAAAAAAAACCAACTTTATCAATGATGATTAGAGAAGGAAGAAGAATATACTCAAACCTACTCTTGGCAGCCTAATTATAACAAGCACTTAAATGGTATGAAGGTGAAACACCACTGTTTGTAAATGAAGCTCCTGCAGAGTGCGATAAGACAGTGACCTCAAGGAGACATTCTGGGAACGGGCTTTCTTGGTCTCACGTTTTGCAATGATCCAAGACATCCGCTATCTCCTCCTTAGTTACTCTAGAGGTAAGAAAGCAACACTTTCATAGTAAGTTTCTCTAACCCATGATGACAATATGGTGTGCCGTCTTAGACTTAAATGTCTGCAAGATGCTTCCTAGTAGAAAACACTCTATTTTAAACTCCGGAATCTCAATATCTGATAAAGAATGACTTTTTATTTAAATAGTAAAAGTCTATGAAAAACAGTGTTGTTAATGAGGAAGAAACTTACTGGCTAATTAGCAGGAGATCAATCTCAGCTGGGTCGATTAAGTCGATGTAAGGAAGAGCATCCATTCCTTCCAGGCCAGGGTGGATTCCACAGTCCAGCTGGGAGAGATGACAAAAAGATCACCACCTCCTACACATTTTATTAATTCCCTGAGTAAACAGACATCATAACTGATCCACCACACACACAATCAAGATGGACGCCATGCCCCAGCCTTTGGAATGCAATTCTCATTAAATGTGAGAAATACACTATTAACAAATATAACTTCCCAAATAAATTTAAAATACAGCTCTCATACTTAGCGTCACAAGACACAAAATACAGGACATACCCTCTTTCCAAATAGTTTTTGTAGTCACTCTAACAATGAATCAACTCTTCTTCAAGAACTTTGTTATCAGAAGATGGTGAGCATTTTAAGTTTACAGATTTACTACCAGATTTGATTGTTGGGAGAAGACAATGATTAGAAATGGGGAACTTTCCTGACCAGGAAAATATAAGTATTTTAAGGTATTTGGGGACAACTTCTTAAGAGACAGTCATTAATGAGTTATATACTCATTTTGGGGCCGTTTCTACAGATCTACCAAATTAACACAATAAACAACTGAAATGATGACTGGGTGTGACATGTCCCTGCTCTTTTAAGACTGGGAGAAGTAGTAGAAGCAAAGGATCATGAGCCACTGAGCTGCCTTTCTAATGAGGACCATGGTGACCATCTCTTCCAACCCCCGTCTTTCAGGTGAGGGAACAGGCTCAGGGAAGTGGTCTTCCTGCTAAATTAGGTTTCAAAGCTGCCAAACCAGGCTGTCACCACATGCTGCAGAGGGTCGCTAGGGTTCTGCACATGCTCCCCGGGGCCTTCCACTGGGACTGGGGCAGTTAAAATGGCTACACCCTCCAAGAGTGGAAGAGGGAACTTGTGGAAGCAATAATTCCGGAGATCTTGTTGACAATTTTACCTCTTAGAATATGTTTTCTCAGGTTACTTAAGGTTTTATCAAATTACTATGTAGAAGTGTGTATTAGTTTTTCACATTAACATTGTTGCAGCATAGACTACATACACCAACTAAGACATTTTTCTGGGAGGTAAACAGGTAACCACTGTACTAGAAAAGATGTCACAACCAATACAGACAGAGTCATACTGTTAACCAGACTACAGAATAATAATTACCATTATTTTTCTTCCTTTGAACTCCAGGATAATACATGATCTTCCTACTTCTTGCCCAGCTCCACTGTGAACGTTCATGGGGAGAAATAAAAACAATCAAAGTCAAGCCCAGTGAAGTCAAACTTTTTTCAACTTATATGATGTCCCATCTCACACCAGCACTCACTTGAGGCAGATGAGAGTTCCACAGAATTACAAAGATGGGAGGAACTGTGTCATGGCGGGGAGAGGACAGAGGCTGCTGGGAGTGTACGGAGTCTGCAGGTGTTAAAATTGTGAGAGGTGGCACAGACCCAAGAAGCCCAAAGGCTAAATTCAACCTTTGAATGTTAGGGTTAAATTATGATGCATTGAAAATATAAGCTATATAAGTGATGCAGATTATTTAATAATACTTTTAGACTCAGCGCTTAAGTATAAATCTATAAGCACTTCAAAATTCTTTTTTTAAAAAAAATTTGTTTTGTGGCAGAGACAGAGAGAGGGAGAGATAGGGACAGACAGACAGGAAGGGAGAGAGATGAGAAACATCAATTCTTTGTTGCAGTTCCTTAGTTCATTGATTGATTTCTCATATGTGCCTTGACCAGGGGGCTAAAGCAGACGTAGTGACCCCTTGCTCGAGCCAGCGACCTTGGGTTCAAGCTGGTGAGCCTTGCTCAAACCCGAGGAGCCTGTGCTCAAGCTGGCGACCTCGGGGTCTCGAATCTGGGTCATCCACATCCCAGTCCAGTGCTCTATCCACTGCGCCACCTCCTGGTCAGGCAGCACTTCAAAATTCTTTAAGATGCATTTCCCAAATATGTAGGTATGGTTGAAATAACTTCTTATACCTGGGAATCTCAGTAATTTTTCTTCCACCTTGTAATTCCAGTATATCTGATGCCAAGCACTTAATCTCCCTTTCCTTTTAAATTAATAAAACATTCTTGCCTGACCTGCGGTAGCGCAGTGGATAAAGCGTCAACCTGAGAAGACTGAGGTTGCCAGTTCAAAACCCTGTACTGGTCTGGTCAAGGCACATATGGGAGTTGATGCTTCCAGCTCCTCCCCCCTTTCTCTTTCTCTCTCTCTCTCACTCTGTGTCTCCTCTCTAAAATGAATAAAATAAAATAAATAAATAATAAATTAATAAAACATTCTTGATTTCCAATTGTCACAGACACTTTAAGTTAAACCACACGTTCTTCAAATTCCTCACCTCCTTTGATGCCTTTCTCAACCATTCTAGATCCTGATACTTATTCATTCAACAAAAAGCAAGCAGCTTCTATTGCCACGTGCTGCATTAAGTGCCCAGCATATGGAAATGCCCAATACCAGGACTCTGCCCTCAAGGACCTCACAAGTCCTCTTACAAGGAGATAGATGTGAGATGGATCAATCCCTAAACTGAGATCCTATCCCAGAACAGGATGTCGGTAGAGCCAAATCACCATGAAGCTACCATGGGTTCCTGGCCTTCAACTGTGACTGGACCTCTATGCACCCTTTTATGTGTCCTTAGCTCAGCTCTCCCTTATAGTCATCCTCAGTGCCTGGGCCAACTTTGCTCCCATGGAGTCTTGGCTGCGGAAGGGGCAGAGAGAGATAGAGAGGAAGGAGAGGGGGAAGGGTGGAGAAGCAGATGGGCACTTCTCCTCTGTGCCCTGGCTAGGAATCAAACCCGGGACTTCCACACGTTGGGTGGACGCTCTACCACTGAGCCAACTGGCCAGGGCCCCAGCAACTGTTTCAAACATTCTCTCTTTAACTCCCAACCCTCTATCCTCTTCTTCACCCAAGGCATGGATTTTCTCTGCATCAAAAGTTTATCTGTCAATCTCGACTTCAGTTACCAACCCACCCATCTCTTGTCTCCTTCCATTCCTAACAACAGAACAACGTCCCTTCTCATCTGAGGCTAACCTTTCCCCCATGGCCCCCCACTGCACACACCCCCACCCTTAGGAAA
The DNA here is from genome assembly GCA_037038555.1 of Rhynchonycteris naso. Classification (NCBI taxonomy): domain Eukaryota; kingdom Metazoa; phylum Chordata; class Mammalia; order Chiroptera; family Emballonuridae; genus Rhynchonycteris; species Rhynchonycteris naso. The sequence goes on from CM073001.1 coordinate 106,748,679, forward strand.
TGAATGCAGTACTGCTCTATCACCATGCCCCTTACCACCTACTTTACTGTCAGAATCCTAAAATGCTGTGGCCATTCTCATCCTAAAATTACAACCCTTTAATTCTGATATCCTGTAGTTCCTACTTCCTTTTCTTCCCCAGCCTGCGTCCTAAGAGGTACATACTCTGCCTTTACTTCCTCCCCTACACTCAACTCATTGTCATCTGGCTTTCACCAGACACTTTTCTCAAACTGTCTCTGCGAAGCAGCTGTTGCTACGTGCAAAGAGCCATCTTCAGTCCTTGTCTCACCTGTCCTGTCCTTCTGCAGCCTGTCACCCCTACTACTGATCCCATTTCCAGCAGGTCCCCACTTCAAACTCATGCTGTCTGCCGGCTCCCACTGTCAGACTCCTTCACACTCAGCTGCCTCCACCCACCCACCAAATGCTGATACTGCAATGGTTCTCCTCGGCCTTCTCAGTCTTCGGGATCTTCCTTCCCATGTTTATAACACACTGATGACTTCCAAGTCTGCGTATGCAGTCCAGATTGTTCTGAATCCCAGACTTCTCAACTATAGCTGGTATGTAGGTATCCCTACTGAGGTATCTCATAGGCACCTTATGGCAGATTAGTTTTCATCTGCAGTCCCTTGTGCGTGCTTGCTTTCTTCCTAAATGCTCTGCCCTCAGATACTGACATGGTTGGCTCCTTTGGATCTCAGTCCAAATGACACCTTCTCAGAGTCCTTCTCTTGACTACACCCTCACTTTCCCTTGACACCATGCTATCAACAACTACATGAAATTGTTATCTGCTTATTTATGACTTGTTTCTCACCATTAAAATAAGAGCAGAGTGCTTGCTTCGGCAGCACATATACTAAAATAAGAGCAGAGACAGCGCCTATTTTGTTCATCACTGTACAGCTATAATCCCTGATACGCAGCAAAATTTAAAAAGTACTTATTGCATAGTTTCAAAACTATGAACTTTGGAAACACTATGCTAAGTGAAAGATCCAGTCACAATAGGTTATATATTAAATGATCCTATTATACGAAATGTCCAGAACAGGCAAATCTGTAGAGACAGAAAGTTAAGATTAGCGTTGTAGCGGGGAGAGTGACATGAGCAAAGGTGGGGGGAGAGTGGGGATGGAAGATACTTTGCTTGGGGTGATGGGTGCACGATGCAGTGTGCAGATGATGTTTTGATGAGTTGTACACTTCACCTCAATAAATTCAATAACAAAAAATGTTTAGTTGTTGCCCAGGGCTGGGGAAGTTGGGGACAAATGAGATGACTGCTATCAGGTATGGGGTTTCTTTTCTGAAAATGTTCTGAAGTTAGATACTGGTGATGGTTGTACAACTCTGTAATATACTAAAAACCAGTGAACTATACACTTTAAAAAGAGCAAGCCGCATGGGAATTATATCTCAACATCACTGTTATAAAACAAAATCCCCAAATCTACTCCAGACCCACCATCTCTTATATTCCTTGGATGAATGACCATTTAGCAGCTCTGCAACCTAGGAATCCAAGTTACCCCAACACTCCTTTCTGCTTTCATCCTTCCCCACAACTGCCCTTTCCAATTCATCCGATCTGTAACAAAGTTCTGAAGCTTTCACTTCCTTCCTCTCAAACCTATTTCTTTCAAGCGCATTGCTGCTCATTCCAAGCGACTGGTCCTTATCACTTGGACTATTTTGATTACACCCTCGAGTCTCTTCATTTAACCCACTCTTTTATTCACCTGCTACGCTGTTGCAAGGAGCAATACTCAATCTTCCCAAAACATAATTCCCACTATGCCTATATCCCCCACCCTGCTTAAAATACTTTGCTGGCTCTCTGTCACTGTTGATCAAGGCCCAAACTCCTTAGTATGTTTACAAGGCCCTTCATAGGATGGCCTCTGATAGCTTCTCCTATTCCATTTACTAATATTTTACCCATAGCCATGAGGAAAATGGCCCCACACTGTGATCACTCATTTTCACAGGTGCCCTTCCTCTGGCTGGAACATACTTAACCTGCCCCCACCCCTGCCATCTGCCCCATACTTCACCTGTCTTTAATTCCTACTCATGCTTTAAGACTCAGCTCATGTATTCTCTCCACAATCTACTAGAATTCCCTTTTCCATCTCTCTTGGTACTCAGGGCAATGTCTACCTGTAGTTATAATAATAGTAACTATTTGCTGAGTGGTCTTTATTCCTCCCAATAATAGCTGCTGTATTATTTCCATGTGAGAAACCAGAAATCAGGTTCAGGTTCGGTGAGGCTACTGACCTAGCAAGTGACAGAGTAGTGACTGGGTTTCAGGTCTTATTCCAAAGTAGTGGTCTCCTATTATTCCAAACTCTCTCTCCAGTACTTCTGCATTTTGCATCGCAATTCCTTCCAAAAGGGTGATTTCAATTAACTTGGCCCTGTCTCTCATTTGTATCCCCAGTGCCACATGTGATAGCTGACAGTGCTGAACACATGAAGAGGTGACAGGGTGAACTGAGCTGCGGGAAACTTGTGTTACTTCCCCCAAAAGGTGCACAAAGAGTCTTTATTGAATAAATGTGCAAAGCGGACATTTTCTACCTTTTGAAAAATGCATCTATCCATATTGTGCTAACATCTAACAATAAACATGTCTGTGGATTCAAACTGCTTACAGAATAAGTTCTCCACACTCACACTTTCCTTTCTAAGCCGCATCCCACATCCGTCAAGGGCTTCTCTGGCAAGGCGGTCAATCTCACGGAAAGGCCAGCCTTCTCATGGACCATCAGGGGTGAAGTTTTGTCCTTAGCACCTCTGCTTTTCCTTCTCTTTGGCGCTCTACCTGCCTTATTCTACCAGGGTCTGAGCTCAAAACGGAACTCCTTAAGAAATGCCTAATTTATTTATTCTTTCCCATTTTGGCAAATGTCAAGTCCTGGAGGTAATGAGAAACAAATCTGGCCCTTTCTCACACCGCCGCAGTCTTATCCAGGCGCTCACCTCATCCTGCCCGCGCCCGCAGGGTTTGCCACTCTCACCCGCATAGCAAAGCGCCCGGCTCCCCCACAGGCCTCCCCGCCCCCCAATCCCAACATCCTCGTCCCTGAGACTGAAGAAATGAAGTAAAAATCCCATTCAACCGAGTAGGCCGTCTCTGACCCACCGCGGACCAAGGGCAGGCTGCCGAATGGGAGGCAGGGTCGAGTGGGGGGCGACTGAGGCAGCCAGTCTCTCCCCGCCCCGCCCCGCCTCCCACAGCCGATGGCTTCATTCCCTCTCCCGCTGGACCCTTACAGGGGTCGGATCAAGAGCTGGTCACTCTCCTCCGCCGGGATCGCAGACATCTCAGGAGTCTGAAGGCGAAGCAGGGGTGAGGAACACGTCGCGGAAGCCTCTCTACAGTGGAAGAATACCCACCGGGAAGCAGAGAAGGAAGCAACCCCTCCACTCAGAGCACAACTTCCGGCGCTCCGGGGCCCGCGACAACAGGCTCCTCCCCCTGACTTCCGGTCGGAGGCTAGGTAGGAAGGTTCCTTCCCACAAGGAATATGAGAGCCTAGGGTGGGGTCAAGAGTGCGCCTGCGCGACGTTTCGGAGGTGGGTTCGGAGGGCGGGGCCGAAGGGGGCGGAAAAACTGGCACTGGAATTGTAACGGGAGTGGCTGTCTCCGCGCGGCGGGTATCCGACAGCAGATGACCCCAAGGATGGAGCAGCGGCTGTGAGGTGAGAACCCGGACTTCGCCGTGTCTAGGCGGAGCATGCCCGGGAGCGCGGGCCCCGGCGGCTGAACGGGCCAGGAAGGCCCGCGGCCGGGCTGATGGGTGGAGCCGCGGGGCCGCGGTCTCCGCGGGGACCCGCCCTTCCTGGGACGGGAACGCGGGCCCCGAGGCTGCGCATTATGGGCGGCGGTGCCGGGGAGCGGGCCGGACCTGCTAGAGCATGCAGGGCCCCGAGGGGCCGATTCTGCAACTCCTGCCACCGCGGGGTCGTGTGTGCCTGGGTCGCGTCGCGAGGGCAAGGGAGGTGGGGATGCCGCAGGGCTGCCGCCCGCGTCCGATGCTGCTGGGCGGCGCGGAGAGGAGGAGCCCCTACCTTCACTGCTGCTGTCATGGGTTTCCCTGCCGCTTCAGGGCGGTGGTTGTGCCCGTCTTGCTTACTGTCGTCCCGCGCACCTGCATGTGGCGGGCACTACACGGCTGCGGAGAGTCACGTGGGAGGCAGCGTGCGGTCTGGAAAGAGCTTTGGAGCCAAATCTGCCTAGGGGCCGCCTGGTTCGAAAGGGGCTGTAACACTGCAACCTGGATGGTCACAGGCAGATAGAGCACTTAGCCCAGGGTGGCACGTGGGAGTTGTTTTTTGGATGCCACTTACCAAGGAAGTTCTCCAGTTCGCTAAGCATGACTTCTGCCGGGCTGTGTCAGGCGTTTGGTAGACAGAGAGGAACGACTGAGACCCCACCTTCCACGAGCTCACAGTTCGAGTTACACAAATAGGCAACAGCAGAATAAGGCTGTGACCAGGATGAATGCTACATTGTGGAGGGCATGTCCCTTAGCCCAACCTGGAAGTCCAGGGGAGGCTTTCTGGAAGAGAATAAGCCTGAACGGGAATCGGGAGAGGGGGAAGAGCATTCCAGGCACAAGGAATGCTGGCAGCAAGCCACGGAAAGCCTCGCAAAGGGTCCCCTGACAACCTGGAGCAGCTTGCACTCCTTAGAGCAGTGGTCCTCAACAGGTGTGTCACAAACATTAAAAAAAAATTTTAATTGATTTTTTAGAGAGAGAGAGAGAAAAACATTGACTTGTTTTTCCACCCGTTCATGCCTTCCTTGGTTGATCTTTTTATCTTTTTATTTTTCAATTGAGAGAGAGGGAGAGGGAAAAAAGCATTGACTTTGTTACATCCTTGACCAAGGGATAGAACCCATGACCTTCGTTCAGTGGGACAACACTTTATCCACTGACCCACTTGGCCAGGGCCAATTGACTCTTGTATGTGCCTTGACTGGTGATGGAACCTGCAACCTTGGCACAATGATTCTGTGTGCCAGCCAACTGAGCTACCTGGACAGGGCCAAGAATTTTTAAAACACACAATGCCTGCCTAGTCAGGGTCATTGACCTTTCTGCCTTTCTGCCCCTTAGATTGTCAAATAAAAAAATGACCCCTGACCTGTGGTGGCGCAGTGGATAAAGCGTCGACCTGGGAACACTGAGGTCGCCAGTTCAAAACCCTGCACTGGTCTGGTTAAGGCACATATGGAAGTTGATGCTTCCAGCTCCTACCCCTTTCTCTCTTTCTCTCTCTCTCTCTCTCTCTCTCTCACTCTGTGCCTCCTCTCTAAAATGAATTTAAAAAAAAAAAGAAATTAAAAAAAAATGACAACAGTCAACACAATAGCCACCCAGTGTGAATGAATCAAAATTATGCCTTTTTTGTTGTTGTTGGCAAAAATACTTTAGATGGCCCACAGGATTTTAGTAGTTAGTTTATGTATTCCATGGGATGGAAAAGGTTGGAAATCGCTGCCTTAGAGAGTAATTGTGAGGTTGGGTGTGGCGGGTGAGACTAGGAAGGTAGGTAGGTACACTTTTCACAGAGGACCTCGCATGTCCTGGCAAAAAGCTTCGGGGAGCCAGTGAAAGACTTTAACTGCAGCTTGGTGGTAGATTTCAAGTGGCAAGGAATCCAGCTGGGACGTGAAATCCTTGAAATTACACGCCAAGCTTTGTGCATTTGAATGGGTTGAGGAACCCCGCTTTCATCAGATTTTTTTTTTTTTTTTTTTTGCAAGAGAGAGAGAGAGACCGATAGGGACTGACAGGCAGGAAGGGAGAGAGGTGAGAAGCATCAATTCTTCGTTGCGGCACCTTAGTTGTTCATTGATTGCTTTTTTTATATGTGCCTTGACTGGGGGCTAGAGCAGAGTGAGTGATCCCTTGCTCAAGCCAGTGACCTTGGGCTCAAGCCAGCGATCACGGGGTCATTTCTATGATCTCACGCTCAAGCCAGCTACTCTGTACTCTAGCCAGATGAGCCTGTGCTCAAGCCTGTGACCTTGGGGTTTCAAACCTGGTCCCAGTCCAATGCTCTATCCACTGCACTACTGCCTGGTCAGGCTCATCAGATAATTTTTAAAAGTACTGATACACAGCAATGGTCTAATGATGTGGCCATTAACAATGCGGATGAGAGAACTGTTGACGTGGTCTATTCAGTGGATCTTGGTGCTTGATCAGATGTGGGGCCTGGACCGTCATCAGGGGCATTCGTTTTTTCCTGAAAAGAACTGACTGGGTCAGAACGAAAGGAAACGATCTGTGCAGACTGCTGATGTGGAGCCTTGAAGATGACAAAAAAGTATGTGTCCTACAGTAAGCAGATTCTCTTGTCCCCCCTGTAGAATCCAATCTTTGGTAAACATTTTAGGTTATCTTATAAAACTTCTTGGAAGAAGAAGTCCTGTCATCTGTAAAATGCAGATTATAACCTACTTTCTGTATGTCCCTTGAGAGTGGGGACCTAGAGCCCCGAGCATACAAGGCCCTTAGAGAGAAACATGGAGCAAATGAATGTGTCACCTGGTTGCTCTGAGGATAAAATGAGACAATGTTTTATAGGCTAGTTGATAATAATTTTCCAAGTATAAGAGAGGTGCTTCCATGATATGTGCAAGATAAATCTTGTTTCCAAGGCATTAATTACTTTAAAAAGATAAGACTGACTCAGGGAAACTTAAGGCCACCTCCTTCTCAGGCATTACTGGAGTGAGAAGGTGCCAGCTAGCACCTAACCGTGTTTTTATGTCAGTGATCACCTGAAGACAATTGAAGACTTCAGGGAAAATGCACGCTTCTGACAGCTGTGTATGTCTTTTGTCCCAAACCCTATTAACCATTTTCAGAACTTCAACCTGAGACAGGAACTGAATGAATCTCAGTATTTGAATTCATTAAAGAGAAGGCACTTGAATATTTTGAGAACTTAATGACATATGTCTGTTCCTTCTGAAAACAATGCTTTTTCACATCTCTAGGTATGACAAGGTTTCTACTCTTTTGGTTCTCTGGGTTAGAGTTTTGAAATTTAAAAAGAAATAATGAAAAAAACAAAAGAATAGTATCCACATTCCATGATCAAAGGGAAATGTTTAGGTTTTAAGTGAGAGGAGCACACCATGGAACTACCTGGAAGGGCTTGCTGATTCTCACTGCTCTTATGTATAAAGTGATTTTTTAAGTTGCTTTTCTTGCTATAACTGAACATTTGTTTTTCTAGGGGAGCTCCTCTGGATCAAGCTCTACTGAAAAATGTTTCGGAAAGGCAAAAAACGACACAGTAGTAGCAGTTCCCAAAGTAGCGAGATCAGTACTAAGAGCAAGGTAGGGGATGGAATTGGCAAGCCATGCAAATTTTTCTGATATTGCATGAAGGATCTAACCAGTGTCAGTGTCTTAAAACTAGGTGTGTTGTAACATTTTTTTTTTTTTTGCACTAAAAACACACTGTGCTTGATTTAATTTTGTTTTGGTAGATATTCTGAAATTTATAAGTCCACTAACCTAGGTGGGACAGGACCTGTAAACAGTCTCATTAGAATGAACCCTGCTATTAACATTTTTTTATGTGATGGAAATTGCATGCAATTAAGGGGCTGAACTACTTGTATTCTAGGGTTGTGGTATGTGTGGGTATCTATACTTCTACACTAACATGTATGATGTTTTGTGTTTTGCTTAATAGTTTTGTTGGTTTTTCTTTGCAATTCACACGGATAGTTAGGTTCCTGTCTGCCAGTTGGCCTGTGTGTTAACTGGTGCTAGTCAGAATAATTGCAGAAGCCCAGGGATCGGAATCAGGAACCCTGCCTGATTGAAGGTCTGGGGTATGAGCTAGCTGTAACCCTGGGTAAATCACTCCACCTCTCTGGGTCTCTCTGCTCACTTATTAAACAGGGTAGTACTCCTGGCCTGCTTTCTGCACAAGTTCTTTGTGGGTTCACTGGAGATAATGGGAAAGCAAGGTGTAGATTTTCACATACGATATAAATGATCAGGTGTCTTGTAAGCAGACAGAGGTACTGCCTTTGATTAAGACTAGCCAGGTTGACACCACATTTATTCAGTATTGTTATGGGAAGAACCATTGGGATTATGTGTTGATTTGATCATAATACGTCAGTAATTTGAATGTTTTGTAGAGAACTTGAGAGAAGACAGAGCTTCTAATTAGGTGTAAGTACTTTGTGTGTGTTTGTCACTTCTCAGTCTGTAGACTCCAGCCTCGGGGGCCTTTCCCGATCCAGCACTGTAGCCAGCCTTGATACCGACTCTACCAAGAGCTCAGGTACAGAGAAGGGATCATTTCTCTTCTGAGGCTCAGATGGTTTTACCAGGGGGGCAGTAGTTCTTGTGTATTTGGGTTTTCTTTCCCTCCTCTGCCATTTTTGGTAAGAGTTTAGAAATGCCCCAAGATCTGGTGGGATGTGGGTTGGAGGTGCACAGCGGTTGACTGGGGCACATGGCCGAACTGTTCTTAACAGGTCCTAGGACAAAAGCACGCATCAAACCTTGTGGTGACAATTTAGAAGTTTCAAAATAGATTTTTTAAGAAACAGGGTGGCAGAACATGAGTTACCTTGTTTATGGGGGGTGGACAGGTGCCGTGCTGATGAAGAGGACTCAATAGCCTTGCCCAGAGATACACCAGCTCGTGAATGTCAGGAGCGTGTGGTAATTAAGGGCAGCATCAGACACTGGAAGACATCTATGCAGCCACCGAAATGAGCGGCTCTTGAGAAATTAAAAGATGGCTTCTAACCTACCAACAGTTGTTGTCTGATTGGAAATAGACCATATTCATTTGTCTAAACTCCTCCCACTGTTCCCTTTAGGATCATAGACTAGCGAGTCTGTAAGAGGTAGGGGCAGGGAGAGAAGAAACATGATGTAGAAGACTAGGTTCGACAGCTTGCACGGCTTTTCAACCTGTTACCATCGCTATATTAAGGGATTTTCTTTCCAGCCTCACTCTATCTTACATTAAAAAAAATAAGTGTTTTCTAGCAGAATGGTAGAGGGAGATCAGGTTTCCTGAATCAGAAAAGCAAGTTCAGTGTTAACATGATAAAAGAGGGAGAAGAAACCAAGAAATAATTATGTCATTATGCCTCATAAAGGGACTCAATCATCTGATTGACATCTTATTTTTGTTTGAAAAGGATATCAATAACTTATTCCTATTTAGATATTTATATTTAGCATATTGAAATTGAGGGAAAGGTTAGTGAAATTTTCAGTGCTTTCCCATGCTATGAAAAAGTCGCTATGTAAGGAAATAGTATTTTTGTTACCGTCTGTTTCGTATCTGGGAAGGGACTGGGGATACCCTATAACACAGCCATGTCCCTTGAAGTCTCACCATGATTTTTCTTTCACCTGGAGGGCAAAGCAACAATAATTCAGATACCTGCGCAGAATTTCGAATAAAATATGTTGGTGCCATTGAGAAACTGAAACTTTCTGAAGGAAAAAGTCTTGAAGGGCCACTCGACCTGATAAATTATATAGATGTTGCCCAGGTAAGAAAAAAATAAGTCCAGTTTTAGTAGATTCTAAGAGTAAACTCACGACTTTGGTGAGAGATGTCTTTTTTTTTCTGCGGGGAGGCGGACTGGGATCCATCCGGCATGCCCACCAGTGGGCAATGCTCTGCCCATTTGGGGCATTGCTCTGTGGTGGCCGGAGCCATTCTAGCACTTGAGGCGGAGGCCATGGAGCCATCCTCAGTGCCCGGGCCAACTTTGCTCCAATGGAGCCTTGGCTGCGGGAGGGGAAGAGAGAGACAGGGAAAGGGAAAGGGGAAAGGTGGAGAAACAGATGGGCGCTTCTCCTGTGTGCCCTGGCCGGGAATCGAACCTGGGACTTCCACACACTGGGCCGATGCTCTACCGCTGAGCCAACCAGCCAGGGCCTGGAGAGAGGTGACATTTGTCCAGATCTCCTGCCTTGTCCCAAAGCCATGCTTTTATCACAGTTACATTACTGAGCGCTATGATCGGTCACAGGAAGTACGAGGTGCCGTAGAGATTGAGTCACGGGAACAAAGTTCATTCCTGAAACGGTCCTTTTTACTGTTTCTGGGGCTGATGGACCTGCTTGTTTAAATGAGGAGCTGAGTGTGGGCCTTGGTTACACACCTTAGGTTTGTCTTTAAAAGCCTGGCAATCTTACTATTCTTCCACTGAACTCGTTTTAGCTCTTTGAATAATCACATTCGTAGGTGTCAACCTAACGTATTTATTTATTCATATAATTTCGAACAAGAATTGAGGTCAAGAAGCTAGAAAATGGAATTGTTATATCCTTGTGTTCATTAACAGAGGGATATTAGGACAATGGACAGATTCCCTTATCAGTTCATAGTGTCGGTGACTCTCAAGAATATATGTTCTCTGGAATCATGGCGAGTGGGATTATTAAACATTTCATATTCTCATGAAAGGATGTCTCATCTGTCTGAGGAAATCGGCCAATCTAACTTGCTACTTAACAGAGAACTCTTGGTCATCCAGACTAATATGAGTAGTGTAAGGTATTTTCCCCGTGGAGGAAGAGAGCATAGCCACCAAGTGTGGAATGTTGAAGGCTTTATTTGGTACAGAGCACTTTTCGGACAACATTCACTGGCCCGGAAGATGGAGGTCAGGAATATTGCCCCGAGTGACCGTGTGGAGCCAGATTTAAATGGGTCCTGGGGTCCTTTGGGGTTGTCCAGCTAATATGACGTAGTGAAATCTCACTGACTGACAGACGGTCATTTTTTTCCCAAAGGACTTCTGGGAAGCTCCTTTGGTGTGCAAGAATGTGGGTGGTCCTAGTCAAAGTTTCTAGGCCTGGGTTCCCCACGTGACCGTTCCCCATTAATGACCAACCCTACATTCAAGCCTTTTTTGTTAAATAGAATAGGGGCACTGTTTATTCATCTGGCTACTTCCTGCTGATTAGGGGCGTTGTAGGGAGGGGGAGATCGGCAGGTGATGGCTTTGAGGGGTGTCAGGAGGAACATCTGTTTGGCCGTGAGTTGAGAAACTTTGCAGATGCGCTTCTGTAAGAATTTAAAAAAGAAACACATGTGAATTATACGCTGATAATTAGAAGATTTAGGATAAGCAGGTTGTAGGAGGAGAGATTCTTGCTTAATTTTCCTCACAGACAGTTGAGGAGATTAAAGCTTCTTTCATCAGGCCAGTCCTACTGAATGGCATTGCTCCCTGCTTCAGCTCACTCTGGGGCAGGTTCCTGGTGGGAGGGACAGGAGCAACAGGAGGGTCTGCAGGCCCCATCCTTTTTGTGAGCCACAGACAAGTAGGGCCCAGTGGTTCTGACTGGCAGTGGTCCTGCATGGGGCAAGCTTGAGACAAGAGACATGATACCAAGGTGTTTGTCCTAGGAGTTTAGCTGCAGTAGGAGTAGTCAGTATTACTCTATGGAGTCCCGTCCATCTGGGATGTAGGGAGCCAGGCTGGAGCTCCCTCCGAAGAACCCTGTCTCCTGGTTGGAGAGGGACCGTTGGGTGTGCTTCATCTCGGCCCCCTATGGGAGGAAGGGTCTGGTTCGTGTGTTCCCTGAGAAGATGGCGAAGTAAAGACAGAAAGTAAAGACAGTACGTGGCAAGAGGAGGGTGGTTGACAGGTAAGTTATGGTTGATTAGAAATGGTCTACCGTAAACCAGCTCAAAGGGACTGAGTCCAGTGGGGTTTCGTGGGGTTGTTCTGATTCTGGTGAGTGCCAGGGGGAGGAGGTTTGGCCAGGAGAGTCTGGTCCCAATGGAGAGTTTAGTTAGCTGACCATTCAGGATGCCATAGGCCCTTTCCACCTTACCCAACGATTGAGGGCAATAGGGTATGTGGAGTTTCCAGGTAATGTTGAGAGAGGTGGCAACCTGCTGGACTATTTGGGCAGTGATGACCGGGCCATTGTCTGACTGGACAGTAGTCAGCAGTCCAAACTGTGGGATGATGCATTCAATGAGAATGGAGTCCATTGTGTCTGCCATCTCTCGAGAGGTGGGAAAGGCTTCTACCCACCCCGTAAAGGTATCCACAATAGTTAAGAGATAACGGAGTTTTTTTGTGAGGGGGAATATGAGTGAAGTCAATTTGCTGATCCTGGCCTGGCATGTGCCCCCTCAGCTGATGAGTGGGGAAGCGGGGGTGGAGTCCCCTTGTGTAGAGGCTTTGGAACAGAGAGCACATGCTGCGTGTACCTTTTCGATAGTCTGCTGGAGGCCTGGGAAGAAAAAGAGTGGTTGCAAGAACCGATAAAAGAGAGCTTTTGGCCCTATGTATAAGGAACAGTGGATATCAGAAAGGAGAGTTTCAGCCTGTCCTTTTGGTAAGGAAATTCTATCTCTGAGAAATATCTATCCCTGGTTGCGCATGTCTCCACCCTTTCTGAGGAGGGTCTGTTCTTCCTCAGGAGTGTAGGAAGGTTTCAAGGCAGTGGAGAGAAACATGAGAGGAGAGGGGGAAGCTGCCAGGGTGAGGTTTTGAGCCGTCGCATCAGCCCGAGCATTTCCCAAGTCACCGGGTCCCGAGAGGTTTGATGGCCCTTACAATGTACCACAGCCACCTCAGTGTGAAGCTGTAATGCCTGCAAAAGTTTAGAAATGAGGGTAGCATTGATTATGGGGGAGCCCTTGGTAGTGAGGAAGCCCCTTTCCTTCCAGAGGGCAGAGTGGCTGTGGGTGATAAGAAAAGCATATTTAGAGTCAGTATATATAGTTACATGTTTCCCTTGGGCCAGAGTGAGTGCCTGCATGAGGGCAATCAGCTCTGCTTTGTGGGAGGTGGTGCCCTTGGCAGCTGTTGAGCTTCTAGTGTGGAGGAGGTGGTGACCACTGCGTAGGCCGCCTGTTGTCGTCCGTCAGGTCCCTGTACAGAACTCCCATCCACAAAGAGTATTAGATCTGGATCTTTTAAAGGAGAATCTGATAATTCATTTTGAGGTCTGTTGAGAAAATCTATTAGAAGGTTGACAGCATCTGGTGGAATAGGAGGCGTGATTGGTTTAGGGTGATCTGTAGTAGCAGGAGAGCCTTCAGTCAGGAGTGGTAGGAGTAGGTGAGTTGATGCTGTCAGCTGGATAGTGGCTCTGAGACTATGTAGAATGTCTCGACCCAGAGGGGTACAGGGCATGATGGTATGACTAAGAACGAGTGTGAAAAGGAGATTCCGTCCAGACTGCATGTCAGGGGTGATGTGCGAAGAGGAGAAGAAGGGGTCCCATCAACCCCCATAACCGAGACCTGTGAGGGAACTAGAGGTCCAGAGTGTGATGGCAAAACAGAGAAGGTAGCCCCCATGTCCACAAGAAATGAAATGGACTTACTCGCTACCTGTAGCTTCACCCATGGCTCAGAGAGAGTGAGGGGTGTCTCTAAGTCCGGGCCGCGTCAGCTGTCCATGAGGCCTAGGAATTTGAACTAAGAGCCCACTTGGCTAGCTTGGCCCCACTTGAGCGGCCTGTCCTCCACGCTGATGCCGAGGATCTGCCTGCTGTTCAGAGGGGGCAATCACTCTGCCAGTGACCGGGCTGCTTGCAATTAGGACAAGGCTTAGTGGGTGGCCTCGGGCAGGGGCAGTGCCAGGACCAATGACCCTCCCTGCCACACTTAAAGCAAGCTCCCGGTGGGGACCCTGTTTGCAGCTCAGACTTAGGTTGAGCACTTCCTGTGCTTTGCCCCTGTTGCTCTGGCCTAAGAGCTGCCACAATAGCCTGGGTTTTGAGTGTTATCTTCTGCTGCATGGGAGACTGGCGAAAAGCCTTGGCCTGTTCCTCTCGACCATTAAAAACTTGAAATGCCATGTTCATCAGGTCTAGGATAGGGGTTTGCGGGCCCTCCTCTGCCTTCTTAAGTTTCTTCCAAATGTCCGGGGCTGATTGGGAAATAAAGTGAGTAGCTAATACAGTGGCCCCAGCACTGGAAGTAGGGTCTAAACGAGTATGGAGGACCATAACGTCAGGGAGGCAATTTAAGAAGAGAGCTGGGTTTTCCTCAGGTCCTTGAGTAATTTCCCTTAACTTGTCATAGTTAACTACCTTTTGTGCTGTGTCCTGCATGCCAGCTATAAGACATTCAACCATCTGATCACGTTGTCTCCTACCTGGTTGTTCCTTCTGGTAATCCCAGTTGGGGTCCGTGTCAGGGACCGCCTCTGGGCTCACCAGCATTTGAGCGTTAGAGGTGTGGACCTTATCTGCATGAGCTCGGCTGCTGTCTGGATCCGGTCTCGTTCGTCGGGGGGTGAGGGTAGAAGACATTATAATATAGAGATCACGCCAAGTAAGGTCATATGCCTGAGTAAGATATTGGAATTCCTTAGTATAGTTGGTAGGATTAGAACAATAGGAGCCCAAATGCTTTTCGATTGCAGACAGATCAGAGAGGGAGAAAGGCACATGAACCCGAACGACCCCTTCCGTCCCAGCCACTCGCAGAGAGAGTATAGGAGGTTGGCTCCCTCTTGTGGCCCAGAGCGGGATCAGGTGCAAGTGCTAATAGGGGAGGCGAGAGAGAGAGATCAGCATTTGCAGGTGGAAGAGAAACAGGATCCAGCGAAGAGATGGATGGGACCGAGGGAGTTGAGGGAGTCATGCAAGAGGGGAAGAGAGTTCCTCAGGGGAGACAGCAAAGGAGGAAAGATCTGGAGTGGAGAGTTTAGCTGAGATTTCCCTGGCCAGAAGAACCTGTGTTGTAGAGCAGCCGGCGCAGAGATTAGGACGAGAACGCAGATAAAGAAACCCCTGTTTATAAGGAATCTGTCCATTTTCCAACTTCTTGGCAATAGTTCTGTAAATCAGTAAAGGTGTTAAAATCGAAACTTCCTTCCTGAGACCACCTGGTCTGGTTATCCAGTGGGTATTGTGGCCAGGCTACACTGCAGAAGAAAATTAGTTTCTTCTATTTTAGGGAGGGATCAATGTTTTGGAAGTTTCGGATAAGGCAGCTCAGGGGTGTTTTAGAGTCAGGCTTGGATCCCTTTGCCCCCATGGTCACCCTCAGTTCTCGGAGTGGTCAGAGATGAGTATCGGCATCCCCAAACTCAAACTCTGGCCACGGACTGATAGGGAAAGTGGGGGTGCTCGGGGCGTCTCCACAAACACACATGCACTCAGACAGAAAAGACGTCCCTGACACCACTGTGGTTTCGGACAGGGAGTCTTGGCAGAGAGAACTTAAGGGAGTTTGGAAGCAGGGGGCTTACTGCACCGTGTGCCAAGGTAGAAGGTCAGAAATCCTGGATCCTGGTTCTTTCTCGGAGGGGACAGGAAGAGAAGTGGCCCCAGCGGGCTTCTAACTTCTCCCGAGTTTTGGCACCAAAATGTAAGGTATTTTCTCCGCCGAGGAAGAGAGTGTAGCCACCAAGTGTGGAATATTGAAGGCTTTATTTGGTACAGAGCACTTCTCGGATGACACTCACTGGCCCGGAAGATGGAGGCCAGGAATATTGCCCTGAGGTACCACGTAGAGCCAGATTTAAAGGAGTCCTAGGGGTCCTTCTAGGGTTCTTTGGGGTCGTCCAGCTAATATGACATAGTGAAATCTCACTGGCTGATGAATGGTTGCTTTTTTCCCAAAGGACTTCTGGGAAGCTCCTTTTGGCACGCAAGAATGTGGGCGGTCCTAGTCAAAGTTCCCGGGCCTGGGTTCCCCACATGACTGTTCCCCATTAGCCACCAACCCTACAATTAGTATCCCAGGTTTAGTTTGGAATCTAAAGTCATTCCAACAATGTGCGAACAACTAATCTAAGTATTGTACTGAAAGATTGCTAATGTTTACTCCTAAATTCTATTGGGATAATTTTCCTTCTGATAAGGACTGCTAAATTTCTATCACCATAGAAATTAGGCTTGTCAAAATGACCACCAGTAGCATGACTGTTACACCGTCTTTTGATCCCTGTGATTGCCTTAAAGCCACTGTGAGAGTGATTGACAGGTTACCTTAGCATGGTGAGCACCCCAGAATGAAGGCAGGTGGACTTAGCTCACTTCCCAGTCTCTTTAATGCAGGCAGGCGGTTCCACAGAGACTTAGTCTGCAGTACCGGCGGGACCTCAGTTCAGAGATGGGGAGGCAGGGTTCTGACCTGGTGGACAGAATTGTAACTGGCTAGGGGAACCCTCAGGTGTTGTCTGCTGTTAGGCCTGTTTCCGAAGAGCTCAGAATACTAATGATATGTTTGAGAGCGGGAGTAACCATTCATCAAGCGACAATGACTTGCCCAAAGCCCTGGCACCCCGGGGATAACAGACATCAAACACGTGGCTACATATCAAATGCTGAGAACAATGGGTCCTGAGGCCATGTTTCCTGACCATGTGCTGACACTGGTAAAAGCTTTTGAGTATTTAAAGACCTTTATTTTTCTAATGTGAATAATTCAACCTCACTGGAATCTGTGAGAAGTACCGGATTTTGTCATTTGGGTTAATCCCAAAGAGAGAGAATAATATCCCTCAAGTGCATTGATCTGAATTTTGCTCAGATTTGTTGACTGTAAGAAAAAAGGTGGGGTGGACCTGACCTGTGGTGGCGCAGTGGATAAAGCGTCGACCTGGGAACACTGAGGTTGCCAGTTCAAAACCCTGCACTGGTCTGGTCAAGGCACATATGGGAGTTGATGCTTCCAGCTCCTCCTCCCTTTCTCTCTTTCTCTGTTTCTCTCTCACTCTGTGTCTCCTCTCTAAATGAATTAAAAAAAGAGAAAAGGTGGGGTGGGAGAATTTTTTGTCTCTGGATATTCTTGCTGGGTGACTGTGTGTGCCACATTCTCTAAAGAACTTGAGGTTTGTGACAGCTAGATACTGAAACTGACTAATTTAACAAGTAACAATGTTTAACATATATCATGGAATTTTTTTCCCTTCAAGCAAGACGGAAAGTTGCCTTTTGTTCCCCTGGAGGAAGAATTTATTATGGGAGTCTCCAAGTATGGTATAAAAGTATCGACATCAGATCAGTATGTAAGTAATTTATTAAGGAAAATGTGTTTTAGGTATTGGGGAGTTAAGGGCCCACTTGTAGTTAGGTCTGCTCCTGTTTGCACAGGGTGTGGGTTTGTAAACATTCCTGGCAGCTGGTCTTAGAAGTGGCCCATTCCATACAGGATGAGCAGCAGCTTCCCTGCTCCTGTGTGGTGGGGGCCCCAGTCGACACCTCACTGCTGGCCCACAATGCATTTCAACTTAGGCCCCCATGCCAGTCGGGAACAGCTGTCAGCTCAGAGCTGGGTACGGAGAGATGGATAGTAAACTCAGACCATCTTATTCCCGTCTTTGGGGAATTGAAGGAGCAAGCTCTAATCCTGGAGACAGACTGCCCCATAACCGAGCAGACTGGAACATCCCTTTGGGTGAAAAACCTGTAAAACTATTTCCTCCCAGATCTGCGGACACGCTCTTTCAAGTGTCACGATAAATTCTGCATGGAATATGTGTTATGAAGTCTGGAGAAACATGTAAGATAGGCCTGCTCTCTCTTTCCCCTGACCTTTGCAGGATGTATTACACAGGCACGCCCTTTATTTGATCATCCGGATGGTATGCTATGATGATGGTCTGGGGGCCGGAAGAAGCTTGCTGGCTCTGAAGACCACCGATGCACGCAATGAAGAATACAGCCTATGGGTTTATCAGTGCAGCAGCCTGGTGAGGTTTTACGCCGCCGTGGTTAGTCTCTCATTAATCAAACTAAGTGACAAAACCAGACTCGACACAGTCTTCAAGGCTGAAGAGATGCTCTTTACTCCCTGAAACCTGGCTTCCTATAAGGAGCAAGTATCCGGTCAGCCAGCTGTACCGACTACTGCAGGTTTTGAACTATGTGTCGGGATCAGAGGGTTCAGGGTAAACACTGAGCAGGTGAAGGTGGGTGATATGTTGTTCGGGGGCCAAGGGCCCCTGCATTCTTTACATGGGTTCTTACCGTCTGATGACGGCCCTTTCCCAAGGCCACAGTCCTATGTGCCACCACGCCTGCCGTTCCCTGAGGCACGTGGGACAAGCTGTAACCCAGGCCCTTAGTGTGACATGTAAGGCTAGAGAGATTTTAAGAGGGGCAGAAATACACCTTTGCTGGTCAAGTGAAGTCCAGGAATAGATTGACAAACTCTCTTACTATACCTTTTGCTTAATGTAGGAACAGGCACAAGCCATCTGCAAAGTCTTATCCGCTGCTTTTGACTCGGTGTTGACATCTGAGAAGGCTTGAATTCTGCCGCCAAGTGGAAGTCAACCTCACGTGAACAGGAGTTCAGCTGCTTTCTAAATAGTTCTGTTTTCAACTGGCAACACTGAATTAGTATGAAAATAGGAAGCGATCCTTTGCTTTAGATTTTCTGGGGGGAAAATGCAATGTATAAAGTAGTGATAATTTGTTTTCCTATTAAAATATGTCTCATTAACAGTAAGTTAATGAAGTGATCTATATATTAGGACTAAAAAGGAAACCAACCTCATTTGTTGCTTTTAAACAGAGATAAGCGTAACCCCTTAAGAAACACAGAGAACTTTCTGAGGAGGACCAGTGCAGTCTGCTCTGCGGCCCTCCCAGTGCCCTGATCTCTCTGCACCAGGGACACGGGCTCTGCTGGTTGGAGGTGTTGACACTGCCAACTTGACATAAAAAGTAAAGCTTTAAAAGTATATTTTCAGGATAACATGCTAGTAAGCCACAGTATTTACCTCAAAGTTAAGAGAGCCTTAAAAGATTACTGCTTGTGTTTAGAGTAGTATTTAAAGAATCGTGTACAGTAGCCCAGTGCACTTTCTTTTACTTTTTGTTTTTAGGTGAGAGGAGGGGAGAGAGTGAGGCAGACTCCTGAATGCACCCCAACCAGGATCCACCTGGCAACCCCATCTAGGGCTGATGGCAGAGTATCAAGCTATTTTTAGTGCCTGGGGTTCATGTGCTCTAATGGATCTATCCTCAGCACCTGGGGCTGATGTTTGAACCAATTGAGCCATTGGCTGTGGGAGAGGAAGAGGGAGAGAGGGAGGAGAAGCAGATGGTTGCTTCTCATGTGTGCCCTGACTGGGAATTAAGCCCAGGACATCCATATGCTGTGATGACGCTCTGTCCACTGAGCCACTGGTCTGGGCCAACCCAGTGTATTTTCTTAAAGGCCTATTTTTAATATACAATGCTTGAAGGATGAAGGACATGAAAAATAACACCATGTACGTTTAAAAGTATTTTATTTTTTTTCTAGTCAAATGACTAGTTAACAAGAAGAGTAAACTTATTAAACATGCTCTAATTATAAATCACTGCATTAAGGACAATGAAAATAAGAATTGATTTAGGTTATACAATATATACAGTTGCGCTGCAACTAGACGAAAGTAATCAAGTGAATGAACCGAATATCATACATCTCAAGGAGCTTTCCCACTGCACGCCAGGTCGCCCACCCTCACAGACCCTATAGCGACTGCGTGCACGCGCCTCCAAGCCCTCACCCCTAGAAGTCAGATCCGACGGGAATGGCACGCAGGGTGCCCGAATCTGGCAGTGAAGTTCATAAAACATAAACCTGAAATATAAATAGGTAATCTACAGAGGTTTTCTGTTCTCTCATTTGTTTTTTTTTTTTCTCCTTTTTTTTATTTGCCAAGAACAAATAACTAGGAAAGGATGTTGTTAGCAGGGAGGTTACTATAATTGCTCCTCTGGCAAGAGTCATATTAATTACTGCACAATAGCACCACCAAATTGTAGCTTGGAAAAAATATTTACTAGATATTTAAGTACCAGGAAACCTGATAATGTAGTTTGGCAGTGGTATTTAAATGTTGATAGGAATCGACTTGAATTCCTGATATAGCTGGCACCAAGGAGTCAAAGTCTGGTTATTTCAAGATTCAGATGTGGGAGGATTTTGTTAAAATATATGCAAGAAGCACACTGTGCAAAATATTTCTGTTTACTTTTTTTGATCGATGAGAGAATGGATTAAATGGAGGGTCCCAACCACAGAAGTTAACAATTAGTGAAAACATGTAGTGCTTAAAAAAACAAACTAATTATACATCTAACACATTTTACCCTGAACTTTGAAAGGCAGAGAGCAATTGCCACACATCATTCCAGTTTGTTCTGTCTTCCTTTAGAATAGCAACAACAAAAAATACAATGCAATTAAAGAACAAAAGAAGTCTACACTTAAAATAAGTCTTCCATAATAAAGACAGGCTTCTTCAATCAAATATACCATCATATCAAATGCAATCAAAGCATTGTCCCCTTGCTTTCCAAGCCTAGACTTAAATTTATCCCTTCACTTTTGGTCAAATTCCCAATGGGCATTAATATGCCTGTTTATTCTCAGAGTGCCAAGATTTCTAATAGTCCTCCTATAAACTTATGCTCACAATGGCTACGTAGAGGTATGACAGTCAAGTTTATTAAACTAATGAATTTTGATTTTTATCGTATACGGCCTAACCCCCACCCCCAACCACCCCAGCCCCAGTAACTCAAGTTTAAGAAGGATACCACGACTTCAAGAGTAAAACCGGGACATTTGGGAGCGTTTCATTACCTGGGACCTACAGATTTCTGATATGCTCTTGATTACAAGCAGAGGGGGATAGGTTCAATTTCAAGACAGTGTACCTACCATTCCTGTTGGCATATTATATAAATACAAGACACTAAACTGGGTCGATGTCCTGTGAGCTAGGAAGGAAAGGCAGTGGCACACTCGACAGGAAACAGCACGGGGTGGCACGGGCAGGGTCTGTGCCACGGCGCTGTCCGCTGGATGACAGATGGGGAGAAGGCCATTTCCTAAACGCCTGCAGCTGACGAACAAGGTGAAGGAACATCTGTGTGATCCATCGTCCTTAGTTTCTAACCCAATTCAGGAAGTGCAGTTTTTCTGTAACCCGGAACTGATCGTATGCCATGATAGGACTGTTCACCACAGGCTACATACACACACACAGTACAAGGAGAGGGACACACACACACACACACACTACAAGGAGAGGGTTGGGAAATACAATACCGTTGTGTTAGATTTCCAAGCTGCTTTAAATAAACACTGGGTGGCTTTCAAAGGAAGTCTCAAAGGTATTTTTAAAAAATGTATGAAGGTGAACTGATAGTTAATTTACTGCTTCCTAAACAAAATCATTACGCCGAGGGTCACTGACATCAGAAATGGGCAAAGGAAAGCAGAATTTCCAGTACTCAGACGTTTTTAGGTTCAGCTAATTCTGTAGATTCAGAATCTTGATGATGTGGTTAAAAAGGACGTTTTCAGTTCACCTTTATAGGCAATTCTTTTTCCTAATAAAAGTATAGCAATGTTTCATGAAAATCACAAATTATAAAGCATGATTCATTTATGTGTGTATACATAAATTGCCTCTGGGTTTTAAAAACTGAAGAGTGGACTAGAGAAAGTGAGTCTCCCGTACAGTCATGAACCTGGCCATCTGGCAGGAGTCTGGCACCAATGATGAAACAGGAACATAATAACCGTTACGTGTTTGGGTTCAGTAGCAATTTAGTCAGCGATAAAGTGCACGAAAGAGACGGGAAACGCTCCTTTGCGACTGGGATCTCCATCAATGTGGCCGATCTGAAATGGAGACAGGTTTAGGTTGTTAAGAGAAATCCCACATGTTGGAAACTTTGAAGGGCATTATGGCTTTGAGAGAGAGAGAGAGAGAGATAGGGACAGACAGGAAGGGGGAGAGGTGAAAAGCATCAATTCTTTGTTGTGGCATCTTTGGTGTTCATTGATTGCTTCTCATGTGTGCCCTGACTGAGGGACTCCAGCTGACCCAGTGACCCTGTGCTCAAGCCAGCGACCATAGGGTCATATCCATGATCCCACGCTCAAGCCGGTGACCCCACAATTAAGCTGGTGAGCCCACGCTCAAGCGGCAACCTTGGGGTTTCGAACCTGGGTCCTCTGCGTCCCAGGCTGATGCTCTATCCATCTGGTGCTGCCACCTGGTCGGGCTTCTTTGACACACATCTCAAAGAACATGGGCCTACGTTTTGTAGGGAACCCCTGTGAGAGGTGTGCACGTGTCTGCCCTAAGCCCTCACCACTGCATCCTGGCAGTCTTGGGGGCAGAGAAGTGGCTCTACGATTACCGCCCCCACAAGCCTCCCCTCTTTTTCCCCTTCACTGGACGAAGAAATTGAGTGTCAGAAGTTTGCAAGCTGCGAAGTCACAGCAAGTGGCAAATGTGACCTGGCCCCGTTTAAATGTAGTCATGCAATTAGGAAGACCCGAGTCGATTGATGTAATTTTTCTTTGGGTAAACCATGTAAGTTATACACTAGGTGTGATCTCAACAATGCAAAGTATGTAGGTAAATAAAAATAAAAAAATCGCCAGAGTACATTTTTTTTTCCGGAAGGAGCATGACATTACAAACAGGCACTTCCTATTGTCAGGTGTGTGCTCCATCCTGAGGGCGGGTGTACGCATGTGCGACAGCCAGAGAGTGGCTTCAGGTCTTCAGAGGGACGGACGGTTGGGGACAGAGTGAAATGTTCAGGCCCTCACAGGCCTCTAGGGGCAGTGGCCCCGGCCTGCGAATGCTGTGTCTGCAGGCTTGGGGTTCTGGGGAAGACCGCCTTCAAGCCTGTCCCAGCTCCCACCTGGATGCCGCAGTTCATCTCAGGCCCATGATGGACAGCTGGGGACGTGCCCTCAGGCTCAGCTTTGGACTAGCCTCACTGCAGACCGGCCGTGCAGGTGGTGCCTCACCTAGAAACTCATGGCCTCGCCCTCAGGGGCGCATTTCAGACCCCCCAGTTGCCCTAGAAACGGCAGCCTAAGTGGCCTGCCCACCTTAATAAGGGAGGGCCCCCCACCCCTTGAGGGGGATCAATTAGGCCCACTCCAGAGTGGGTGTACGTGGACGTGGCATCAGAGGCCTGCAGGCCTGAGGACAGGCAGAAGGCTTCACCTGGGAAGATACTGCAGGCCAGGGGGCCCCCACCCGCCCCTCCTGGGCCCGGGCCCCGGCCCCAACTCACCCACCACTCCTGGTCCTCTTCCCCATCCACAATGATCACATCCCCCTCGGAGAAGGTCAGTTCATCCGGGTTGTCAGCCACGCAGTTGTATAGGGCTTTGACCCGCTTGGGCTTCAGCTTGGCCTGCGTGGAGGAGAAGAGGGCTCGGCGGTTAGTGTGGCAGAGAGGCACCAGCGCCTGGGCAGAGAACTGGGCCTGGGGGTCCTGACCTCAGGCCTGGGAGCCCACAGGTGTCAAGTCACGAAGGGACAGCTCAGTGGAGCTCACGGCCCAGGGGACTTGTAGTAGGGAAGGGGAGAGATCCAGCTGAGTGGGACGTGGGGACGTGGCAGCCAGTGCCTGATATGCAGTGGTGTGTCCGGGGCTGCAGCAAGTGAGTTCTGGGGCCATGACCTGCCCAGACCCGAATGACTGGGTGCTCAGGAAGGAGCTGCCCGCCCCCCAGCCCGGGACGAGGGACAGACCTGCTTCCTCCGAGCCCTCGGGAATAACCCGGATGAGCCCGGCCAGAGCAAAGAGGCTCGTCCACTTACTGTCTGTGACTTCCTGGGCATGGGCGCAGGGGGCTGCATGCCCGTGGTGTTGGACAGGGGACCCAGAGCTTCTGTTCCGGAGAGATCTACTGCTTTAGGGCCAAAATGAATCAACTCACAATGTGCCTCCTCAGCCGCAACCATGAGATAGAAACTGTTACTATGAAAGCCGTAGTGTCAGGTCTGAGAGGCTTGTTTCCTGAGATTTTCTCACCTGCTGAGGGAAAAGTCCCCCAAAGGCCAAAGAACCTGGTGACTTCCATGCACCCATGAGTGTGCAGGTGTCACAGACTGAGACAGACTGGTAGATCCCTGCCAAGGGACTCCTGCCCCCGCCCCCAGCAGTGGAAGGGACCAGGACTGCAGGGTAGAGTACAGAGCAGATCCAGGAGCGTGAGGGCTCCACGGAGGGCAGCTGAGCCCTGGTGCGGGGCTGCAGCAGCTGGAAACACCCACTTCCCCTCGATCCTGTGCCTCTACCAACGAAGTGAAAATAGAAGTCCAGTTCCAAATGAAATCATTACCAGGTCCTCTCGGCTGGCCTTTGTTGACCAGTGGGGTTGACTTGTCAGTCCTACAAAGAAGAGAAAATAGATTTAATGATAATAGGCCTGAAGGCATGTTACCTACTGGTACACCTCACTGGCTTTTATAAAGTGGTCTATGTTCAAGTTACAATGGGTGAGATCATTCAATCATTAGTCATTCAACTATCCCCCCCCTTTATTTTGACAAAAGAATGAGGCCTAGAGGACAGTGCCACTCCAAAGGTCCCCAAGTGCTCCGGTCCCATGGGCCTACATGACATGACGTGGGGCTGCAGTTGGAAGCCAGGGACCTGCTGCCTGTCTAGTTTGCTCAGTCCTTTCCTCTCGGGGGCCCTGGTCTCAGAAGGGTGAGGCGGAGTCAATCCCAGGGCCCTGAGGGCTCCATTGGTCAGTGTCACCCATGCCTCTGTCCTATGTGGTCCCTGCTGCCTATGACTGATGTGGCCAACACTGGCTCAGGGCCAACCTGTGAGCCTCCAGGCATGGCCCGTCCCAAGGCCACAGCCAGAAACACACAGGTGGGGAAGCAGTTCTCAGGGCCAGCAGACCGGAGTTTGCTCTGGATAAACGGGCCTCTCTGAGAAGGTATGACATCAGTTCTGTCAACTCTCAAACTAGGGACAACGGACAGAATGTCTACGAGGAGCTGAGAGAGGAGTGCTATCTCAAGTTTGCCACAGAGTCTCACGGCTCATGGAGCTAGGTACACACAGAGGGCAGGGATGGGGGGCTGACGACAGGAGAGGGGTTGGAGGGAGCAGGGCTGGGGGGGACAAGTAGGGGACACAATCTTTCCAGTGCTGGCTCACTTTTGGCCGCATGCTTCCTCTGCTGCCCAGAATGGGCCCGTCTCGGGGCGCAGTCTCCCAGGGAAGGTGAAGACCACATAACACGATTTAAAGGCGGAACGAGCAGAGGCCCCTCCAAGCTAACCAGCCCTGCCTCCTGAATTCCATCAGTCGACAGAACTCTCACCATGCAAACCCTGCAGATCCCTTAAACCTCAGCCAACCAGGCGGCGTTTACTGGGGGGTCTTGATCCTTTAGGAAAGGTTTCCTTTAAAGGGCCAGAGAGTAAATGTTGAGACTTTGTGGATTACAAGGTCTCTGTCATGACTTTTTAAAATTATTATTATTCATTTTAGAGAGTAGAGAGAGTGAAAGAGAGAGAGAGAGAGAGAGAGAAAGAAAGAGAGAAAGGGGGGAGGAGCAGGAAACATCAACTCCCATATGTGGCTTGACCAGACCAGCGCAGGGTTTCAGACCGGCGACCTCAATATTACAAGTCGATGCTTTATCCATTGCGCCACCACAGGTCAGGCCTCTGTCATGACTTTCAATGTCACCATTGTGGTGTCAGAACAGCTATAGGTAATGCCTAAAACATGCTGGACTCCAATGACACTTTACTGAAGGGCACTGAAACCCGAATTTCATGCAATGTCCATGTGTCATGAAATAGCCTTCTTTTAGTTTTTTCAATCATTTAAAAAGATACAAACCACTCTAAGCTCACAGGCACTGTACCTATATGGGAACCGGGCCAGATCTAGCCTGTGGGTGTGGTTCCCCTGAGAGCATAAATGTGAAACCGATTCCTCCCCAGGGTAAAGCAAGGGTGGTGGATGGCTGCCTTCACACGGAGAACACAGGTGCATTCCATGGCCGCCGGCAGCCATCAAGGTGTCTACACTTCAACACAGATTCTGTCTCCTGGAGTGTGTTACCAGGGAAGAGAGGAGAAAGCAGAAGGGAGCACCTGACCCAGACCCAGGAACCAGGAGAAGCGAACCCGTGGCTCTTCCATGGACCTGGGAGCATAGCCCTTAACACACTTTGGTCCCCGGTCAGGTTCCTGTTGCTGTTTGTGAGACCAAGAAGGCAAGGTGGGGTTGGTTCTAGTTTAGAAAGAGGGCTGGCAGGCCCTGGCCAGTTGGCTCAGTGGTAGAGTGTTGGCCCGGCATGTGGAAGTTCTAGGATCGATTTCTGGTCAGGGCACATAGAAGAAGCGCCCATCTGCTTCTCCACCCTTCCCCCTCTCCTTTCTCTCTATCTCTCTCTTCCCCTTTGGCAGCCAATGCTCCACTGGAGCAAAGTTGGCCTGGGTGCTGAGGATGGCTCCATGGCCTACCACCTCGGGCGCTAGAATGGCTCCTGCAGTAACGGAGCAACACCCCCTGGTGGGCATGCTGGGTGGATCCCGGTTGGCGCATGCAGGAGTCTACTGCCTCCCGCTTCTAACTTTGGAAAAATACAAAAAAAAAAAAAAAAAAGAAAAGAAAAGAAAGAAGGCTGGCAGAGAAAGCAGCATTAATAAAGTCCTGAGACTCTTCTGGTTAAAAACAGCTAACTGAAATGATTGATTTCCACTTTTCCCCAAGGAAAAGAATTTTTAAAAATAAACCAAAAAGAACAAAGAGAAGGGAAGAGGAAACACAACTTTGGAAGCCAGAAGTGGAGGGATGGGTCATAAGCATCCCAGCCCCCCTGAGGGAGGAAAACTCAAGCGCTTGAGCCCCCAGGCCAGTGGGAGGGGCCACGCAGAGCAATAAGCACAAGCCTTGGCCAAAGTCTGCAGTAGGCCGAAGGAGCTGAAGGAGCCGCGTCCCAGCTTTCCAGCCCCGACTTTGGAAAGCCTAGCGACTGTGCTCCCCTAACCCCACAGAAGACCAGAAGCTTCTATTCCTGGAGAGGGTAGAACAGAATCCAGACTCGGGCATGCCCGATGTGATTGTTGGCCATATCTTGGAAAACACAGGGACTAAATAAAAACTTAACTTTATTTCTATATTTAGCTCCCAGAAATTCGCTCCTTTCAGAGTAGAGATGGGATGACGGATCTCTAAGGGACCTGAATTGTCCAAGAAAAAAAACAAAGGCCCGAAGTCAGGGTTCCCTAATAAAACCCACCTTGGCAGCTCTGCACACCGGGGTGCATGCAGTCTATTGTTCAGTATTTAATGCCTCCCCTGAAGTGGCAACTTACAGGCAGAGAACAGGACATCTAAAGGGAAAAGCCTCTAACTCAACATAAGTCAAAACAAAGAGAAAAGAACAGGGAAGAAACAAATTATAAGTCAAAACAAACAGAAAAGCAAAAGCTAGAGAAAAACCTTCTCCAGACCATCATTCATTGTCTGAGTTCAGAGAAAATGACCCCATGGAACAAATAGCACATTATTTCCTTGAAAATTATGATAGTAGAAATGGAAAACTCAACAGAAAAAAAAATTGAGCAAAATCTCCTGGAGTCAATTTAAAAAGCAAACAAGCAAAGAAAGAGCACAGAAGTGGAAACCAGCTAGGCTGCAGGGAGCTGCAATTCCAGCCCTGGCCTGTAGGTGGGGCCACGGGACCAGTTATGGTCATTGGAGCCTGAGCATCTACCAATCCAGCTTCAGAGGTTAGCTCACTTTCTGAGTCTCTCTCTCCCTTCAGAAGTAACCCTGGGCCCAGGGGGATAAGGACAGTGCAGTCAGAAAGAGGTGGGGTCTGGGTCTCCAGCTGACCCCTTGGGACCGCTGTACAAGCGAGAACACAGACAGAACTCTGCGGGGGTAGGAAGTCAACTCTCACAGGTTAAGCCATGGAGATTCAAGGGTAGGTGTTGAACCGGTGAGCGGACGCTCATAGAAAAAGGAAAGGCCAAGAAGATCGAACAGCTGAACAATAGGAATTATTTTAAGAAAACAGAACAGAAATAAAAAGACAGATAAGGCATTAAAAATAATCAAAGAAATTTCTCAGAACTAATGGATGTAGTTTATATTCTGAGGGTTGATATGCCAGGTGTACCTGGTGGCAGGAGATATAAACAGACCCACCCTGGGGTGGGAGAGGACAGCGGTGTCCAGGGAGGGGCGTCCCCAAGTGGAATGAGGAAGGCATCCACCTGGCAGAGGACGGGGGTGACCTGGTGGGGGTGTGAGAGCCCAGCAGTGTAAAGGTGACCTGCACATGGGATCCCCTATCTCAGCAGGGAGAGAGAGGCTTCCACAGAGTTCAGGAGGCAGGGGCAGAAGACTGGTTTCACGGCGTACTAACACTAATCAGGTAAACATGGCGGCCAGGTTTCTCAGGAGAGAGAAAGGGAAAAATGAGTACAGAGAGTGGGGAAATTAGAACAAACCCTGTGGTGCATTCAGAACACTGGCCCCAGATTCTTCACGGAAAGCAGGAGTCTGTGACCACCCTGCCCACTACCTTTCCCACCACCAACTGAGTCTGGCTCGGCCACTGCGTGACCAGTAACATAGGGCAGAAAGGACGCCCTGCCAGTCTCCAGGGCCAGGCCTATCCACGGTACTTGTTCCTGGGCCCACCCAGCCATGTGCCACATGGAAAGGCCACGTATGGGTAAGTAGTCTAGCCAGCAGCCCAGCTGGGGTTTCAGCTGTCGGCCAGCAGCCCCCACTAGATGCGTGCATTGCAGATGCCCCCAGTGATACTAGCTTCAAGCTGACCAGTCCCTGTCTGTGTCAAACCACCTCCAGCCTGTCAGTCTTTCCAGCTGAGGCCCCAGATGGTGTGGAGCAAAGACAAGCTATTTCCACCGGGTAGGGGCACTCCTGACAGAGCCCATGAGCATAATAGGACAAATTATCTTACATCGGTGAATTCTGGTGTGGCTTATTGCTAGAACATTCAAAACTGGAGGTGGTGTGAACTCATGGATTTCAATATAGACAGAGATACTGAGATAAATATACTTGTGCGTGTGTGCGCGCACGTGTGCATGTGTGTGTGTGTGTGTATGTCATTCTGACCACTCAGAAGGCCAGCCTGAGGACACTGCACTCCAACAGCAATGAGCACACAAAGCACTCTGATCTTAGCTTCTAAACAGTATTTTCATGAAAAGGAACCATTTTCTCAGAAAAGGATTCAGACTGAGAGCCACAAAATGGTTCCCTCTGCAATAAAGGATGTTATTTGGACAAGTGGCAAAACCTGAATAGGCTCTGAGAATTGGAAGGTACTAATCTGTCCATGTCGTTCTCCTGACTGCTGGCTGTAGTGCATTTCCCCAGAACATCCCTGTTTGTAGAAAATGTACGCCCTGCTGCAGAGGGTCCACGTAGTGGAAATCACCTTGTGAGAGGGCAACAAACAGAACCCACAAGACTAGTGCCTTGAGGACTTCAACTCCCCAAATCCCAATGTCTGCACTAAAGAGAAATCTAAATTCATCATGTGGAGGTAAGACAGACATCTGTACGACATTTTTACAGTTCAAAAACTCGTGACAAATTATGTTTAAGACACTTTTTGAAACCCGATGAAACCAAATTATGTATCGCTTGACCTCAGACATGACAGTAATAGAAACACGGGTGATTTCCAATGTTTGCACAGAAATCTCGGCAGATTAAGTAATGGGACACTTGGAAGCTCCCAAAAGCTAGAAGCCAGGACAGCTGGGGTGGCCAGGCCCTGCAGGGACACGGGCGGGAGGCTGTTACCCGGGTGCAGGCCTCTTCTGAGGGAGGCGGCTGGGTGGCTGGGGTGGCAGGGGCGGGGCTGTTGCTTTCCCCAGAGGGCCCCCGGGATGGGCCGGCTTGCTCTGCTGGCTCAAGGCCTCCATCACACTGGGTGTTTTTGCTACTGGAGGGGGCGGCGTGGGCGCCAGGGGATCTGTGGAGAGAGAAAGGGTGAGGGGAACACGGAGGGTTAAGTCAGACTTCAGGTGTCACCTCCCAGCCTTCTTCTCACCGAAGGCTCTTCCTTTAAGGGCTTCCCTTTGTTCCTCTATTGCTATTTTGTAAGGAAAAGCCCACTTTTACTATAGATGTTCAGTGAGCAGTATGGGCAGGGGCGTCCCTCCTAGCCTCGAGTCAGGACTACTATGCTCCCATAAGCCTGATTTTCTCCTAGGGCATTCCTGCGGAGAAGCCAAGATGGCTGGTCTTCCACTCTCCACCCTGAAATCAGCAGCAGCAGCAGCAGCAGTGACCAAGGCGAAGGCCCTGGCCAGGCTCTGGCCACATCTTGCCCTGGGGGGGAGTTGGGCCTTCTTGGGTCAATCCTCTTTGTGTCCCCAGACCCAGGGGCCCGGCCTGTGTTTCAGGCTGTGAGCAGGGCAGTCTCTGCAAAGGTGGTGAAGAACTGACCCAGTGCAGGTTCTAGTCTGTGAGGGTACAGGGCATGTCACAGACGGGGAGGCTGTGTCTCAGCGATGGGACATGCCTTCACCAAGGGTCACTGAGCTGGCAGGACAGGGCGCCAGCCCAGGGCCCACGCCTCCCTCCAGGCCTTGCCCTCCCCCTCCCCAAGCAGACATCAGGGCTCTCCCTCAATGTCCCACGTCTCATCCTGTGTCCTGGTTGAGGCGGACACCTGCCTCAGGACACTGGCACCTGAGGAATCAAACAGCACCCCTCCCGGGACAACTGGGGAGCGGTGGTGGTGGGGACTAAGGTGGGAATCAGCGGAGGACCCGTCTTTCTTGTCTTTTTTTCCCCCATTCTTGTTTCCTTTTTCTGCTTTAAAGGAAAAGTCAAAAGGCACACTCCAGCATGCAAACCTACAGCCCCAGGGATGGCAGATTGAGAAGGCAGGAAGTGGGCTTCTGGAAGCTGCTGGTGCCTCCTAAAACCTACCGTGTCCCCCTCACCATCCCAGTGGCCCCTCGCTGTTTGACTGACATATGTCTAAGCTGGATGACCCTGTTTCACCCCGGGCTCCGGAAGACCCCCACCCAGACACAGCTGCTGGCACAGCAGCTGTACCCCCAGGGCACCTCCTGCACCTGGCCCGGGCTTCTTTTATCTTAACTGAAGTTAGGAAAGTTGGAGGACAGGAGAGGAATGTCATGAGGCCTGAAGGTAAACCCTGGAGTTGGGCGCCTCTCTCCAGGGCCAGAGAGGAGTCAGGGGCTGGCCTCACCACCCCAGGAAATGCCGCCAGCTTCCATAGCTGGGGAAAATCCTCTCTTCTCTCAGCCCCACCCTCAGGGTCCGGGACTTTCACCCACAGGTTGACACCAAAGAGAAACAGATACCAGATTACAATCCAAAAAGACTGTGCTCAAATATTGAGAGCTGCCAAACAGGCAAAGGCAAAGCTCTGGACTAGCGTGGGAAAGGAAGAGCTAAACCAGCAACATGCTTGGGGAGACAGAGGAGACTGTGAGTGAGCCCCTTGGGGCGGCGGCCAGACAGACGGCACTCTGGCCCGGGAGGAGGAGGCTGAAGGGCTTGGGGACATGAAAGAGCCACGATCCCCCACACAGGCCCGGGTACCCACAGTGTCTGCGCAGGTGAGCACGTGGCTCCGCAGCACTGCCCCCACCCCGGGCATCCAGATCTGCAAAGCCCACGGGCAGAAAGGAAAAAGGAAAAACAAAACGTACTGGTAGACGTCAGGCGGAGAGGGGGCGGCGGTGGGTGGACAGCTGGCGGATCTGACGAAGATCGCTGCCTGCTGACACCGTCCACACTTACAGAATTTGTCTTCCACAGGGCGTTAGCGGAGGAGGCGGTCTGAACTGCACACGCACGCACATACACACGCACGCACATGCACGCGTAGGCATGCACACACAGGTGCGCACGCACACAACAAAAACAGAAACAGAACACTGCATTATTGATCCTCTCCCTCAGAAAATGGTAAAGATGACCTTCTAGACTAGCATCAAGACCATGGACAGAAGGCTAATTTTGAACAATTCCTGGCCCTGGCTGGTTGGCTCAGTGGTAAAGCATGGGCCTGGCATGTGGATGTCCCGGGTTCAATTCCTGGTCAGGGCACACAGGAGAAGCACCCATCTGCTTCTCTACCCCCTCCCCCTCCCTCTTCTCTCCGTCTCTCTCCCCCTCCCCCAGCCAAGGCTTGATTGGTGTGAGCAAGTTGGCCCCTGGGCACTGAGGATGGCTCCAGGGCCTTGCCTCAATGGCTAAAATAGCTAGGTTGCTGAGCAACAGAACAATGGCCCCAGGAAGGTAGAGCATCGCCTGGTAGGGGGCTGGCCCGGTGGATCCCAGTAGGGGGACATGTGGGAGTTTGTCTCTCTGCCTCCCCATCTCTCTAATTAAAAAAAAAAAAAGGACAATTCCTGCCTCTAGTATCTGGCAGACCCCTGACACACACCAGACATACAGTGCTTCTGGGGCAATGCCCAGCTGGTTTCCTCAGCTTGACTGGTTGTGTTTCTCAAATACACCCACTGTTGAAGAGGACGAGTACCCACCATGACACGTCCTGAGCACTGCCTGTGGTTAGGGAACCTTAGCATCCCTCCCATCCATTAAGCCCTCCCTCTGCCGGGGCAGGGAGGGGGGTCATGATCTTGCATGGGAGGGGGTCACTTATCCTCAGATGGAGCACGTGGGGATAACGGTACAAATGGAAGACACCAGGGAAGGGCTCTCTCCCACCTCCCACAAACATACTGCTGGGCAAGGTGACACCGAACAGCTCAGGGGACATATCAGGGAGATGGCACTGCCTCGGTCACAGTCCTTCCTCTGCTCCACCAGGCTCAGTGCTCTTCCTCTCTTGGGTAATGTATGCTCGGATGCACGGGGGACCTGTGTCTGAGGCTACGCAGGGCTCCCACGGGGACTGGAACGGACTTCACTGCGCAGGGCAGGCCCAATGTCTTGGTGGAACCTCGGCACGTCTGCCATGAACAAGGTCTGCCCGGTGCAGACAGGACCGTGCTCACTCCCTTCTCGAGCTGCTGTATGGGGCTTCCACACTGGACCAAGTATGGACTAGACGGAGAATGAGGAGACCCTCTGGAGGCGCTGGCAGGGGTGGACTACAGTCATCATAGCAAGAAATGAAGCTAACCACCAGAATCGCAAAAGGATATGGGAAGAAAGGAAGCCAGACCGCTCGTCCTAAGCCGTTAGGAGAACAAGAGATAGATAGAGATGAAGAGCTTCCCACTCCTCTTCTAAACCCAAGAGAGCAAAACACAGTTTGTCCTGCCTGACTGGTGGTGGCACAGTGGATCAAGCGTTGAGCTGGATGCTGAGGTCCCTGATTCAAAACCCCGAGGTCTCTGGCTAGAGCGCGGGCTCACCAGCTAGAATGCGGCTCGTCTGGCTTGAGGGCGGGATCAGTGACATGATCCGAACGTTGCTGGCTTGAGTAAGGGGACACTGGCATGGCTTCAGCACCCCAGTCAAGGCACATATGAGAATCAATTAATAAAAAAAATGACCAAATAAAGCAAAGCTCATAAGAGTTGATGCTTCTCATCTTTCTTCTCTCCCTCTCTTCCTGCCTCTCTCTCAAAAATAAAACACATAACTCTCCTGACATGACACACAAAATCAGCAAAGGCCCGTAAGGGGGCAGAGATGACAGAATTAATGCATGTACCTGGATAGGGAAGGGGAATGGGGGATGGGAGAAGGTAGGGAGACGCCCCCGGGGACCCAATCACAACCCTTGCTCTCCCCTGCCCTGCCCCCCACCCCCAGCCAGCCAGGGAGGGAGCCAGGGAGGACAAGCAGCTGTGGGGCTTGATCTGGAGGCTTCCTTCTGGCTCAGGGACCTCCCATCAAACCTGGGGTGGGCAGTGGGCGGGCTCTGCTGGGGAGGTGAGCAGGCTGGTTTCCAGGGCCTGCCTGGCTCAGAGTCTACTCCCCGCCTGGCAGGTAGGGTCCTGAAGAATGTGACTCACTGATCCTGACAGCAGGCTCACCAGCCTTCTCTGGACCCACCTGAGCTGGGTGGGCGAGTCTGCAAGATGTCCAGGAGAGCAGGGAGAGGTGGGGTCAGCCACACAGAGCTGAGACGCGGAGTGATGGCATGCCGCTGACCGCTCTGTGCCCAGGCCACCACCGCTCACCTCTACTCCCCTCCTAGGGAGCAGCTGCCACACCAATGTGACTTGGGACTTCTCTTGTGACCACTGGTTGCCCACAGCAGCTGCAGTGCCTGGATCATGCTCCACCGAGGCTCTTGTCCCTCCCTGGGAAGCCCCCCAAGACCACTGGCCATGGATGGCCACTTGTTGGACCTGCCTTCAAGAGCATCATGGCCAGCCGGCTTCAGTGCTGGGCAAATCACTTAATTTGGGGGGGCTTCATTTTCCATTTTTATAAAAACAAAACGAGCACCTGTTGAGTCAAACTCACTACGTTGTGACACAGTGACAGCGGGTATAGCGGGCTTTGGTGCCCCCAGGGCCTATTTTGTGTTTTTTACAATTGTCTCCAAGTTAGCATCTTTCTATCCTTCATCTCCTGGGGATCGCAGAGATAAGAAATAATGCTAGGTGCCACCAGCTGGCCAAGTTCTGGCAGAGGAGACACAGAAAAGGATAAAGGCCAAGGGAGGGAATGTGCGTGGTGAAAAGCAGAGAGAAAGGGGCCAGAACAAAGGTCGGTAGGAAAACGGCTCATGGACCAGCGTCAGGAGCTGGTCCACCTGCTCAGGCCTATGCTGGAGAAGACTCTGCATGCCCCATGTCACACAGAGGCAGCACCTCTGCCCAGACCAAGAACCAAGTCAGGACGCTGTACTGCCACTCTGCACCCTACGCACAAGGTATTCCCTCAGGAAGCAAACAATGTGACTACTGAACAAAGAGCCTCCGGCCGATAACACACGCCATCCTGGTGCTGGCCCAAATGTCACCTTGATGGGGGCAGGGCAACTACACACTTCCCCAAACAAGAACCCGGCCACACCTGCTGTGTGCTGGCCGGGCTACCAAGAGCTCAGTACCTTTGGCCAGGTTCCGCGGGGGTAGCGGGGGGGCGCTGGCG
Organism: Rhynchonycteris naso; assembly: GCA_037038555.1. Classification (NCBI taxonomy): domain Eukaryota; kingdom Metazoa; phylum Chordata; class Mammalia; order Chiroptera; family Emballonuridae; genus Rhynchonycteris; species Rhynchonycteris naso. The sequence continues at coordinate 106,783,556 of CM073001.1, forward strand.
GTGCTGGGGGCCGCGGGCTGGGCGGGCGATGGGCCGCCACTCAGGAGGGCTCCGTATGTCTCGTTCTGCAGGAGGCTGGGCGCGAAGCTCCTCTGCTTGTCCTTGGGCAGGCCGGCAGCGTCTCTGGCCAAAGACACGGCGTTGGAGCCCAGCTGGTAGAAACTGACTGGCCGGTCCTCTCGCCGACTGGGGCTAGGCTGCAGAGGGTTGGGGGGCAGGCATGTGAAATGCAGACACGCTGACCTCTCGGTCACAGTGTCCAGTCTACCGGCGACAACCTCAGGTCCACACCCCTTCTACTTGGTCACAGTGCACTGGACTCTCAGCAGTTGCCCAAGAGCCGCGAGATTTAAAACTCCCTCCTAATGGAAACGCACACACAACAAACAAAAAAGCCACAATTGACATCTTACGGTTCTCCCTTCTGTGGAGGATTTAAAGTAGAAGCTATTTCTTCATTACTAGCCAGCGTTATCTCAACCCACCCCTGCATGTCCTATTCATAACCCTGTGTCCTGAGATTACAGAACAGCACAGCACATAGCTGCTCTGGGCACCCAGCACCGATCAGTCCCCAGCCGCTACACAGCTAATTCAGGCAAGAGCAACCTTCTCTTCCTGTATCAACTGGGACTCCCAAGCTGCCTCTAACTTGGGACTCAGCAAACTACAGCCCATGGGTCACCATCTGTTTTTGTTAATAAAGTTTTATTGTAACATAGTCATGCCTATCATTGACATATTATCTATGGCTGCTTCCGAGCTACCCTGGCAGACCCGAGTGGTAGCAATGAAGACTGTGTGTGATACTGGAGGCCCACAAGCCTAGAATATTTACTATCTGCCCCTTAAAGTTTGCCAACCCCTGTTCTACCTGAAGATCATGTGCGTGGACTCACGACTCCAGTAAATAAGCTTTAACTCATATTCCAAATGTCAGCTTCACTGTAACAGCTATGGTCCTGAGTGAGTTCCTTAACCTCGTTGACCCTGCTTCTCATCTGTTAAATAAGTATAACTTGAACAGCTTCTCTAACAACTGCCAGGAGCTTAGCAGGTAGTGCTCCTCCCCTCACAGGAACATCCACCCAGTCCAGGATCTGGCCAACCCCACGGCTCAATCCCAGCTCAGGTGTACAGAGCTCCATGGCTGCTGGCCCTTCCCATGTACTTTTAAATTCCCACAAAGCCCATGGCTGTGTGAGCTCACCACACCGCCCTCTCTGCTGGACACAGTGCGGTACATGTGTGTCGGGGTGCCTAGCCAGAGCATTTCCTGTCGGACTTCTACTTGGATATTGTCCCCTGCCACAGCACTGCCCACAGGACGGGGACGTGTGTGTGCCTGATGGACAGACACTCAGCCTGGGGCAGGTGTGTCAAACCTTTCCCTTCATATGGAAGGAGGGTCTAAAACCAGCCAGCTCTTCTCATGTTGATCTCGTTTTATAGAGAATTCAGCGGAGGAGATTCTTATTCTGAGAGCCAGTATGCTGAAATATTAAATGCTCTACCTGTAAGGGGCATCCGCCAGGTTTCAGAAATGCCATCTGTATGATTAGACATGCTCCACACACACCGGGACATTCATGTCCTACAGCAAAACTAGACAACTAGACACGGCCTTCCCCTCTTGTTCCACTGCAGCTGGGAGTGTGGGCTTGGCGGTCTGTCTTTCTGAGTCTGATCCTCACTCTGAAACATGCGTGAAGGTAGCCACCTTCCAGGGCCCCCCACTCCCACCCCGAGCAGGCATGACAGGGAGTCTCATGAGAAGGGATGAGGAGGCAAGAGCTCTCCGTCGGGCCCGAAGTTGGTCTCTAAGTACTTGATTCGCTGTGGCCAAAGTCAGCATCTCTCTTAGGCTTCAATGACCCCATTGGGTGAAGGAAAAGAGTAGAACCCAAAGAGAGCTAAGGGTCATTTAATGACCTCAGTTACAGTTCTTAAAGCTCAATGAGGTGGCCTGACCAGGTGGTGGTACAGTGGATAGAGCATTGGACTGGGATGCGGAAGACCCAGGTCCGAGACCCTGAGGTTGCCAGCTTGAGCGCAGGCCCATCTGGCTTGAGCAAAAGCTCGCCAGCTTGGACCCAAGGTCGCTGGCTCCAGCAACAGGTTGCTCGGTCTGCTGAAGGTCCGCGGTCAAGGCACATATGAGAAAGCAATCAATGAACAACTAAGGTGTCGCAATGGCAACGAAAAACTAATGATTGATGCTTCTCACCTCTCTCCATTCCTGTCTGTCTGTCCCTATCTATCCCTCTCTCTGACTCTCTCTCTGTCCCTGTAAAAAGAAAAAAAAAAGGAAGCTCAACAAGGTGAACGTGACCACTGGCTGGCTCTTCGTGACATTAGCCATCATGTGTGTAAATCCCTCTAAAACCCGCGAGGTCCAAAGTCTTCCACCATTTTTCCTTCACATCAAAAGGTGAGCAGCTGCCTGCGATGACAGAATGAACATTCCTTTGAATGAGCATGTGCGGAGCTGGGAGGGAGGTGGCCGGAGTAAAACCCAAACCTGCTGACATCAAGGGAAGCAAAGAAAAAAAAACAACACACATATTTCTATTCTGCGAACCCGCTTTCTGCCGTCATTACTGGCTGGGAGCCACGCTGCTCGGAACAGAGCTCATGGCAGAACTCTGGGCGTGCTGCGGCCTGGCACCGACCTGCAGTTTCTCCTCCACGTCCTCGTCGCTCTCGTCCAGGTCTTCGTGGAGCAGTCGCCACTCATACTCGACGTGGACGTGGGAATTGAACCTTCCAGACAAGGCTTGGGTCAGCTGGGGAGAGCAAAGGACCGTGGGTGATGGCGCTCAGGGACGCAGCCGCAAGGAGAGCGCAGAGTGGGGGAAGAGGCCCCCCCCAGGACATGGACGGCGTACGTAGACCTCTGGGTCTCGGGTTAAGTAAGCCCCCTTCCCAAATCCACAGATGACCATGAAACTCAAACCTCATCACTCCCACTATGTGCTCCATAAACTGCAAGGGGTATTTGAGAGCTACAGGAGGATGGTCAGCCTGTATTCACTGACCACTGACCACAGGAGCCAATATGATGTGTGCACAGCAGCTAACCCAGCCTTTCTCAGCTGACAGGAGAGAACTAAGCCCTGCAGAAAATGATGAGGACCTCTACTCTGAATTCTCTCAAGAAAGGTAGACAGCTAGTTCTGTTCTAGAGGCACAGGAGAGAAGTTTATTCAGTAAATACAACTGGGTGCCTTAGGACATTAGGGCTTAATTTTCTCCATAGCCAGAGAGTAGCTGTGTGACTGTGGGCAAGTTACTTAACTTTTCTGTGCCGTTTCCTCATCTATAAATGGAGATAAAAGTAGTAGAAAGCCTCCCGTAAAGTAGTAATCAAAATTAAATGAGTTAATGGACATAGAGTGCTCAGAATAGCACCTGTAAGTTATCCTATACTTTCTTTTTTTTTTTTTACAGGGATAGAGAGTGAGTGAGAGACAGGGACAGACAGGAATGAAGAGATGAGAAGCATCAATCATCAGTTTTTCGTTGAGACTCCTTAGTTGTTCATTGATTGCTTTCTCACATGTGCCTTGACTGCAGACTTACAGCAGACCGAACAACCCTTTGCTGGAGCCAGTGACCTTGGGTCCAAGCTGGCAAGCTTTTGCTCAAGCCAGATGGGCCCACACTCTAGCTGGCGACCTCGGGGTCTCACACCTGGGTCCTCTGCATCCCAGTCAGATGCTCTGTCCACTGCGCCACCGCCTGGTCAGGCAGTTATCCTATACTTTCATGGGCATTGATCATTAAACATTCTACCTACTGAGCACCTGCTTGACAGAGCACAACAATAATTCTCACAACCTTGGCAACTGGTGTAAATGACTCCACTTTATAAATAAGGAAACAGCAGAGAGACTCGCAGCGTGACTGTCTGCCTAACCCCAGTGGGCTCTGCCCACGGGACACAGCTGCTCCTTCCAGAACAGGACAGGACAGGACAGAACAAGATGGTGCAACACAAACCAAATGATTTGGGGCTGGGGACAAATAAAAGTCAGCTTTGGCGTCCCACCGCACAGGGACCAGCTAATGGCTGAGACGTTCCAGAGGACAGGCAAAGCTGGGTGACCCCTGGGCCTCTGCTCCACACACCCCAGATGATGCTGGGGTACCTATCCACATGTCCAGCCAGCAGACACAAGTTAGTGTACCCTGTACCACTAGGAGGGGCACAAATTCGAGGCTCCCCAAATGTCTTTTCCAAGTACCCCGTCTAGGTCACCGGGCCTGCCCAGGACCCAAACCTGGAGGCCTAGAGAAAACCTGTCTCAGGACAGGTAACCCCGGCCGCTCGGCCGGGCAGACTCACCAGCTCCTCGCAGTGCTCGTGCCGCAGGCGCTTGGCGATATCCAGCGGCGTCTCTCCCGACTCGTTCGCTAAAAGGCAGGGCGACAATAAACATCTGAAGCCTCGATATCGAGACAAGAAAGACAGAGAAACGGCACTAAGTTAAATAGAACCTGACTGATGAATTCCACAGTGAGTCTGTGGCCGGCAGGGAATAAACTGCTCTTATCATTATTCTTATAACGGCAACTGTGTACAGCTCAGGAGATTTTACAAGACGAGATTTGCGCTAATCACGAAAATCAAACCACCGAAGGAGCCAACTAATGCAAATCAATATCAAACCCGCAGTTGAACAAAGCAGTTCCCCGTGACTCTCTAACGAGAAGCACTGCCTACGGACTTCAAGCCTCCTCTGAAGCTGTCTATGAGTTTGAAATTGTTTGTTTTCTTCTAAATAAGCCTCAGCGAGTTTGATTATTCATCTTTAGAAAGGAAACAGGCTCTCAAGCCCTGGAGTGCGCCCTCCCTCCTCAGTCTTCTCACTCCTTCTCAATAGTCCTCAAAGGCATCTCCTAATGACCCACCCTGGTCAGGGCCCTCGGGCTAGCCTGTGCCTGGCTGGACCTCAGGCTCCCGCAGTGAAGGGAGGGGCAAGGGCCAAGCAGACTGAGCAAGGGTCCCTCCTGGAGGAGACTGGCTACACCTGCAGCCTACAGCTACAGGCGGCGAGGTCTGAGCCTAGGAGGGCCAGATGCCCCAAACCTTGTCCAAAGGTCCCTCAGCCGCAGAGATAGCTACAGGATCCATCCTCTGCTCCATATCCATACGATGCCTGCAATGATGGACAGTCTACGTGTGGGGGAAGACGACCGCTGGACACCAAACCCTTGGCGGGACCACAGCACGTGACCAGGGGAGGCCCCTTCTCTCCAGAAGGCAGGGTTTCCTTGTCCTCAGTCCTGACGGGAGCCCCGTGCCCATCCGCACCACTTCCCGTGCGGCCGTGGCGGGCGCCCACTCACCTATCTCAATGGATGCCTTTCCCCGCAGCAGAAGCTTGAGGCACTCGGCGTTGTCGGTCAGGCAGCAGTAGTGCAGGGCCGTGCTGCCCTTCCCGGTCTGCTTGTCCAGGTTCCCGCTGGCCAGGGACAGGGAAAGAGAAGGAGAGAGAACAGCGAGTCACGGGCCAGGGGACCAGGCTGTCCGGGCAGGGGACTGAGACGTGAGCGGGAGCGGCGAGCCATCAGAATCCCTGGGAGGATTCCCCTCTCGACTCTCCCACTGGGTGGGGGGACCAGCACCACCCCTGTTCACCTGGATGGGGCACCCTTGACTTGGGCCACCAAGGACCTAACAGTGACAGCGGAGATGGCCAGAGAGGGAGCCAGGCGCCTGTACTGCACCTGAGCACGGTGCTGAGGGGGAACCACCCTCCCAGCCAGCCCTGGACCACCACGTCCCTCCCACCTCACCTCCCATGTACCTGCCAGTACCCAGAGGCTGCAGGAAGCCCATGTGTCTTGCCCACCCTGTCCCACAGAAAGACAGGTGAGCTTTCCCCACCATATTATGAACACTTACACCAGAAAAGGCAAAAGCCATTTTTCCAAAGTTCAGAGTCCCAAGGCCCCTCTGAGCCTGCTTGTCCTGGACTGGCCCTGAGAACAGGCTCAGGGGGGGACTATAAAGGGATTTCAGAAGTTTGTGCAACGTATAAGACCAGGTCACTCAGAAAGGCACTCATGTGCCTCGGACATGATACAAGCCACTCAACCACTGGTGGGGACCACACTCAGTCTGCTTCCTGGGCTTTGGTGTCTCCCTGAGTCCCAGACACCAGACACCAGACACCGTACCCTGAGGATCCCACGAAGGGGTCCTTCCTCTCACGCCAGGCTCCTGTAGGACTGCACAGGAAACCCCACCCTGGCTGCACCTTCCCCACCCTACAACTCACGCTTAGACCTGGGGAAGTTCTGGCACCTTGGGCACACGGCAGGTGCAAGAAGACAGCTGCTGACTCCTCCCTAATCCTAGACTACCTACCTGTTCTGAACTAAAAAGTCCACTATGTGCAAAGAAGTCCGGTCCACGGATCTGACGGCGAGGTGGAGGGCGGTCTCATCGGGCTCCTGCAGAACAAAGAGAGGCGGTCCAGCACCCCCAGGGGAATCCTCCACTTGGTATCCAACCCTCTCTTCCAATCCTCTTCCCTTCAAAACTTCACCCCTGAGCTACATGGCGCCTCTCCAACCTCACGGTCGACTCTGCAGGAAGTTGCTATTCACAGATTGGTCGCCATCCTGTGTCCTGGGCCCTGTATTAACACCATGAGAGCCAGCAGGCAGGGGTCTCAGTTCAGAGGCTCTAGGAAGATTCCCAGGCGTCCAGGACACCAGCCTCTTACATCCACTCCCTGAATACAGATAGGTATATATTTCAAAAACGGGGTTCATCTTTCATTCTACACTGACAGAGAAGGCCTCAATGCTACTAGCTGGGACATCTTCAGTTCCTAGTGGGGGGGTACCTGACCGGCACTGCCTTTTCTGAGAGAAAGTTCCAGCGAGTGGGGGAGAAAAGGCCAAACAAGGATTACTGCGGGTGGGTGGTTGGGAGAGGGAGATGGAGGTAATAACCCCCCCCACCCGCCCGCCCCGGCTAGGACACAGCTTAGAGCTGTGCACGCCCTGCCCTGGACTGCCATGGCCTGACTTCTCTGTCCCAGCCCCGTGTGCCTTCATTCTGGGGACAAGGAGTTTTCAAGGGAATGTGTTTGCAGACCACCTGTGGAAGGAGTCAGGACACACACGAACAGGGAGACCCCACCCTCTCAAGAAAGTTCTTCAGAAGAGTGGGGAATGTTTCTGTCACTCGGGATCCCTCAGTGGGGGGAGGGCTCAGGAGCTGAGCTGCAGCCAAGCCCTCCAACTCCCCTGCCCCCACAGAGCTCAATGCCGACCTCCTGCCGAGAATCCCGCTACTTTGTCTGCATTTCTATTCCACAGTCTTGAACATGCTTTTCCCTCTTTCCTTCCTTTGGTTCAAAGCAACAAGTCATGCTCTTACGTGTCCATTGGCCAGTGGGATTTTCTCCGTAAGATCCACACCGTCGGCGTATGCTTGCAGCAACCCAAAGATATCCCTCGTCTTGACGGCCTCACACAGGCTGTGAAGTTTGGCCGTGCTGTCCCCGTGCTTCTTCCTCGCGTATTTCCTCTCGATGTACTTGGCAGTGATGTAGTCCTTCCTGGCGGTCCTGGAAGCAAACGCAACTGCCTCGTAAGTGACTAAGGGCCTCTGTTCAAACATCCAACATCCGTTCATCTGCAACAGTTTTTTTAAAAATGTGAACTCCACTCTTTTAATAGGAGGTTCAAGCAGGGAAGCAGCCCCTGTGCTCACGGAGACACCGTGAGCATGTTCAAGACCCGTTGAAACCTCTTGATTTCCAACACAGAAGGCCTCACAGCCCAGTGTAGGGGTCCCGCAGCCTCGCCCAGGGTCCCAGGGCTGCTGTGTAGGTGGACAGCCCCCTCCAGGGGCGGGGCTGCCTCTCCTGCAGGCCTCACCTCCGCTTGCCCTCCTGAAGCTGTGTCCCCACCACCTCAAGCCACTCCTGCCCCAGCCGCACGTGCATGCCTCCGGGCCTGTTTCCCTGGGTCTCTCCACCGGGCGTGCTTTCAGTGCCTTCTCTCCTAGGGAATTGTTCACAGGTCACCCCCAGACTGCCCGGCCTGCCCTGGCGTGTTCGCAGTGCTCTCTGAGGTGGTCTAACTGCCTACCCGCCTGCTCACGGCTCTGGGACATTTACTGCTGTGACATCCGTGCCCTTAAAGCCCCCGCCAGCCTCCACCCACGTTTTTCTGAAAGGCTGAGGCTTTTGGAGAAAAGCAATGAAGTTAGTATAACAATACAATTCGCATGTGGTTCACTTCCAGAGGACTAGATGTAGGTAAGGGTCCTGAATCATGGGAGAGAAACAGTTCTATGAGCAGACTCAAATCTGGCTGCCTCCCACTCCATCTGCCTGTATCTGTCAACACCCCCAAATCCATCCCAGTGTTCACCAGCCCTATACCTCCATTGGTTTCCCCTTCCCCAGCGCCATCTGCGGCCGGTGCACTGTCCGGGGCACACCAGCAGAGGGCGACAGCCACCACGCCCCTTTCACATACCCAGAACCCCAGCCCCCTAGGCTTTCCTGTCCCCTGCCTCCCCCTATGAAAAACAGCCACACCAAATTTCTATGGGGAACATCCCAAAAAGTAAGGTGACTTAAAAAAAAACCCAAAAAACACCAAAACATTTAGGCTGATGTGACGCAGCCAAACTTGTTCTTCTGCCTCTCAGGACCCGGGCGCAAGGCCAGCCCATGTTCGGAAGGCGAGAGCGGCCAGTCCCGTACTTACATGTCGCTGCCTGGGTTGAGCTTGACTGAGTCCTCGGCCGGAAGGCAGCACTCCATAATCTCATTGAACCCTGCATTCCCAATATTCTTGGCGAGCTGTAACAACAACAGTCTACATCAGGGCACTCAATTATTAATACAGCCCGCCACTACGTGCTACTCACCCATCCGAAGATTTATGTAGTGGCCACTAAGAAATAGAGCAGTGAAGTGGTTTTGCCTTTAATAAAGATGGACAAAACCTGAATCCCCAAGGTACCCGTAGAACTTGAGGTAAGAGGCAGTGTGCCGGTTCCAGATCAGCGTGCTCCTAAAACGCCCCCAGAGAGGGTGCCGTTTCAGACACCATAAGTAGGAAGTTGGCCTAAGGCCAGCTTCCATCCTTACCCACGCCCCCAAAACCAAGGCTCCCACCAAAACAGACCTAACCACCTTTACATAGGTTAGTGCCTGGTTCTACTGACCGGCTTTGGGACCTCAGGTGTGTCTATGAGCCTGAGCTTCAAGGGTTCCTCCGTAAGGTGGGACAACAGCGATCTCCCAAATGGGACAGTTCAGGGGAAGGCATATCAGGAGACAGAGGCACTAAGAATGTAACGGAGTAATACATTTGTGCTGAAGAGAAGGTCCTCACTTGCCAATCAACCTTCTGACTTGTGAAACGTTGAGCGAGCACATTCTATCTCCGGCTAAGTGCCCAGCACTGCGCTTAATGCAGCAGATTTTAAGATAAATGTCATGGTGTGTCCCGGCCAGGCCACCCAGACAGGACAGCGACTGGCCCTCCTGTGAGCAGAGGGTCACTTATGGACTCCAGAAGCCTGCTCAGCATCCAATCAGCTTTAGAAACCACGGGAGCCCCGGGCCCATGGCTGCCCAGAGAACATTTTAACTACCATGTTGAAAATGACTCAGTGGGGGCGGGGGTGCAGAACTTTTCCACTTCTATTTCAGGGAATGGGGTGGACAAAGAGGGTTCGTGGGGCCGTCCTGGGGGTAAGGCTGCTACCTCAGTGGCTTCTTCTCTCTCTCTGGGACAGCCAAAGGGATCAGGTTAGAACAGCTTAAGCTTCCAGTAACGTAAAGTGAGAGGGGGTCAGAAAGGTGCCCAAGAACCACGGAAACCCGAGGGACAGAGTATGGGCTGGGCGAGGAGCCTGCCTGGGTTTACCCTGCCCTTGGTAAGTGCACAAGGCTTCCTAGATGACCTAACACACTAGCCCTAACCACTGAGCCCTGTCCGCAAGCCAATGACAGGTGGCCAAACCCCAAGCTCCTCACTGCAGTTTCCCCCCGACGGGCTGATGGTCAGGGTGACATGCCACATCGGGTGACAGGGCCAACGCCTGCAAAGGACTTCTTGGACCATCAGTGTCGGAATGAACCTCAGGGTCACAGCCCCCTGGTGAGAGTCAGGTATGACTTGTCACCCTGTCTTTTCAATGTAACTTGGACAGCATCCCCAAGCCAAGGTAGTGTCCTTTCTCAGGTGAGTGACAAGAACAAGCCACAGCGCCCTGTGCTGAGGGGCCACTGAGTCCTGTCGTCTGTGACAGCAGATGGAAGAGAGGTGCGAGGAGAACTCCCTGGGGAGCAGAGAGCTCTTCCCTTCCGCTCAGACTTGGCTGCTGTACGAGGGACAGCTGGTCCAGGGAGCCCCCCGTCCATGCGCCACGCTCACCCCAACGCGGAGAAATGTGCTGCTTCCCAGTGGAGCTAAGCTCCCGTGGGCATGTCAGCCGGCAGGGAGCCCCTCTGCAACCATAAACACAGCAAAGCAACTGTAGACGGAGGCTTTAGGGTCACGTCAAGAACACGTGTGGCCCGGCTGGCCAAGCAGGCAGGGAACAAGGAAGCAGGTGGGCTGGTGTTCAGCAGCCGCAACCCACGTGCCCTCCGCTCCCAGACACCCTCCCCAGGATTCCAAGGGCTCGGGGCAGACACAGGGCTAGGCGGGACCCTGGGGTGTAAGTGCTGCATCATGCAGAGATACAGACTCTGGCCACAGGTCAGCGCACGAACACACAGTGGGCCCTCCAGCATGCGGGGCAGTGGGCACGGCTCACGATCCTGCTTAGAGGGGTGCAGTCTCACAAGACTGTGAGAAGACTGGACAAGACGTCTGTACTGGGCACACAAGGACAGAGGCGGCAAGTGCCCGTCAGCACAGCAGTTACCAGGTCCCCATAACCACTGGACCGCGCTGGCCCTGTGCGAAGCCCCTTGCTGCATGGAAGCACTCTGAGGACGGGGCCAGAACTCGCACCTGCCGATGCGGGGCCCCCTGAGCTGGAAAGGGCCTGTTCCCCACTCAGCAGCTTGTAAACAGCTCCACAAGGAGGGCAGCAGGCAGGAGGAGGGCGGAGGTCGTGACACGGACCCACGTCAGGAATACATTCCACTGAGGGTTGTGACCCACGTTCTTCCATTTGATGGAAGGGGATTTTTAAATTACTGACTCAAATTCAATTTCATAATGAAATTTCCTTCATGAATTTTGTTTATGAAGTGAAATTGATCATATGATACTAGTAACTTGTACCAATAAATCAATCTTATGCATGACCTGAAAAAAATCAATGCTGAAGTCAAGATCCCCTCTGTGTTAAAGAAAAAATGTTATCTTTTTAAAGTAAAAAGGCAGGACTTCCCTGAGCTAACCGAACGAATACTTCAGCTACCCTGGTTGCCCCCCACTGAATAAGACCTGGTCCTGAGGGCAGGTAAAAGGAAGACAAGACTACCGCCCACCAGCCCCCTCTGCAGTGTCGCTGAAATCCGTTCAGTTAACATGGAAGCCATGCTTTGAAACAAAAAGCACATTAAAAAGGAAGTGGTGAGCATCCAGGGAAACTCTCTGCAAAACCAAGGCCAGAAAACAATTTATGGAATTAAGCAAAACGACTTTTTATCACGAAAAATGTGCTGTAGCCATAGGGGAGGATCAGAGTGACACTTCATGGGGTGAGCACCTATTTTGTTTTTTAGTTTTTTTCCAGAAATGCAATGCCAGGCAGAAAACAGAAAAAGTTCCTGGTCATGCCCCTGCTGTCCAAGGTACAGAGAGGTCTAATGAATGCTGTCTGTATAAGAAAACATTCTATGGCCTGACCAGGTGGTGGCACAATGGATAGAGCATTGGACTGGGACACAGAGGACCCAGGTTTGAAACTCTGAGGTCAACAGCTTGAGCGTGAACTCATCTGGATTGAGCCCAAGGTCACTGGTTTGAGCAAGGGGTCACTAACTCTGCTGTAGCGCCCCTGTCAAGACAAGACAACCCACCACAAAGGCCAGGTGTCCTAGGCTCCTCACATAATAAGAGTGTGAGCTCCAGAGTCAGGTTGAAGGGGTTCCCCCACCCCAGATGTGGCACTCTAGTAATGACAGAACCTTGGGCACATGAAACGTTCTAAGCCTCCATTCCTCCTTTGTAAAGTGGGGACAAGACACCACGGTTATGCGGCTGTTGTAAAGAGCAAGTGAGCTAAGTAACACACAGAAAGTGCCCAGGACGAAACGTGCCATTATTACATCACTGTGAATCACGCAATGCTCCCCCACTGTTTTATGAAACCAGTATGGCATGACCAGGCAGTGGTACAGTGGATTGAGCATTGGACTGGGACACGGAGGACCCAGGTTCGAAACCTCGAGGTCACCAGCTTAAGAGCGAAGTCTCCAGCTTGAGCACAGGGTCATTTGATCTTCTGTAGTCCCCCCGGTCAAGGCACATATGAGAACACAATCAAAGAACAACTAAGGTGCTGCAACAAAGAACTGAAGCTTCTCACTTCTCTCTTCCTGTCTGTCTGTCCCTATCTGTCCCTCTCTGTCTCGGTCACAAAAAACAAACAAAAAACCAGTATGACAGGGTAGCAGCGGCTGGGTTCACCGGTGCTAACTGAGGAAATGCACCACGTGAGTCTCAAATCTACACGGTCAACAGTTACCCAAGGGGCCACTCAAGTGCACCCAGCTACCGACATAGGCTGCCTGCGTTATTATAACCACAGTGTGGAACCGAGAACACGCCGTGTGGGTCTCACCGAGGCCAGCTTAGATGTAAGCATGAAGTAATCAGGGACGTTCCTGACCGGACTAATAGAGTCCAGTCCTGCTTCTCCCACTTTGTGCTTCAGGACCACAAAGGAATTCTTTGGACAGATGGGGAGGATTTGACAAGGCAGCTTGAATGAACGCATTGCAAGTTCAGACATGCTGGATCCAGAGGAGTCATCACTAAGACATATGGCCCCCCGAGAGGCATATGGACCACAATAATTGATTTTCTGTCAAGACAATTGCTCTTGACATTAAAGTCGATGGCAATCAATATCCACTTAATATTAACTGTCCAATGCCCAGCTACCCAAGAAAAAACTGCAAACGCTGGGTTTTAACTGGCAGTTATGCACTTTGAAATCGGCCCACACAGGCACATGCTTGAGGTGGCCCCAACGTACTTGCCTGGGCATGTCGTGTCCTGCCACTCAATGCCCTGAAAGTTGTTTCCTAGAAAATGCTTCAACCTGCTAATGTCGACCTGTCCTGCAGGGCTTACATGTTACCACTGAACCAACACTGCAAGACATTTGTAGAAACAAAGACACTAAAAGCAAAGATCAGTATCTCTCCCCAAGGTCAACAGTTAAAGGGAGGGAAAAAAAGTCCACCGGAGACTGAGCCAAGCAGTGACCACAGACTTGGCAGGCACAGGCTGATGACTCAGGGAGGAGGAGTCAACAGCTGTCATGGGCGTTGGGTTCTGCAACTCTGTCATGAAGGGCGAACCAGACAAAGCCGCTGGCTATTCCAGGATCTTACACCAGGCCCAGTGCCCCTTTGTGAGTTTCATTTCAGTTCATTTAATAATTAAGATCTGCAACAAGAAAGTGACCTCGACACTAGGAGCTGGGAAGGAGAAGTGAGCAATGAGTCTCTGTGAGTGCCCAAATCCCTCTGAAGAATATCAACAGCCGCCAGCCCCGGGGGATTTCAAAACACCAAAATGGGTTTGATGAAAATCCCAATGTCAATTTTCTTTTTTAAGAAACAGAACAAAAAGAACCACCAGATTTGTACGGAACCATAAAAGACCATGAATAGCCAAAGCAATCCTCATAAATAAAAAATGAAGCTGGAGGTATCACACCACCTGACTTCAAACTATACTACAGAGCCCTGATAATCAGAACAGCATGGTGTTGGCAGAAAAACAGACATACAGACCAATGGAACAGAATTGAGAGTCCAGAAATAAAACCACATATATATGGACAAATTATCTTTGACAAAGGAGCCAAAAACACACCATGGAGAAAAAAAAGCCTTTTCAATAAATGGGAGTGGGAAAGTTGGAAAGCCACATGCAAAAGAATGAAACTTGAATACAGTTTGTCCCCCTGCACAAAAATCAATTCACGATGGATCACAGACCTAAATATAAGATCTGAAACAATAAGTTACATAAGAAGCCAACAACAAAATAAAAAGGCAGCCAACCAAATGGGAGATGATCTCCACAAACAACAGCAGCAGCTCTAATAAGGGGTTAATATCCAAAATATAAAGAACTCACAAAGCTCAGCAACAAACAAGCAAATGACCCAATTAAGAAATGGGGAGAGGACCTGAACAGACACTTCTGCCACTAAGACATACAAACAACAAGCAGATATATGAAAAGATGTTCATCTTTACTAGCTATTAGAGAAATGCAAAACAAAACTACAATGAGACACCACCGCCACCTGTAAGATTGGCTGTTATCAACAAGACAGGTGTTAACTAGTGTTGAAGAGGCTGTGGAGAAAAAGGAACGCTCATTTACTGCTGGTGGGAATGTAAACTAGTACAGCCATTATGGAAGACAGTACAGTGATTCCTCAAAAAATTAAGAATACCATATGACCCAGCAATCCCTCTACTGGGTATCTACCTGAAAAACTCAAAAACATTGGTATGCACAGACACATGCAGCCCATGTTCACCACAGCATTATTCACAGTGGTCAAGACATGAAAACAACCAAAGTGTCCCAGATAGAGAACTGGGTAAAGAAGATGTAGTACATCTATATGATGGAATACTACTTGGCCATGAGAAATGACAGATTATCATTTAACACAACATGAATGGACCTTGAGAACATTATACTAAGTGGAATAAGTAAATCAGAAAACACTAAGAAGTATATCATTTCACACATAGGTGGGATATAACTGAGACACATAGCCACAGACAACAGTGAAGTGGTTATCAGGGGGAGAAGAAAGGGGGGAGTAGAATAAAGAGGGACAAATATATGGTAATGAAAAATGATTTGACTTCGGGTGATGGGCACACAACACAGTCAACAGTTCAAATGTTATAGAGATGTTCACCTGAAACATATGGGTTCTTATTGATTAAAGTCACCCCATTAAATTTCTAAAAAAAAAAAGAATTTGAATGCTAAAATGAAAAGTTAGCTTTCAGCTTAGTGTATTTCCACTCCAAAAACGAGGATTCGAACATTACCAGCAGCTCAGACGTTCCCAGGACGTCTAATGTGAGGGACTGGATTCTGGAGTAATGGACCCCCAGCTCCCGGTGGATTCCAGAGCACTCGATGCAGGTCAGGATGCCCAGGTTGGTGGAGAGCCACGTAGGATCTGCCGAAGAGAACAGAGACCTTGGAGCTTGCGGTAAGCAGGGGCCAAGGGGTCAGAACATTCTCTTGCACAATCACTGAACAGGGAGTTCCAGGCAGTAGCATTTTTTATTTATTTTTTTTATCTTTGACGCAGCCAGAACCCTCATCCCACCAGAACCACCACCAATTTACATGCAACACACACAAACAGGTGCATGTCTGTTCTCTTCCTAACCTGCCACCTCCTGGTCTTTCCTTCATTTATTAGGTGACAGGTGATGTGATGGGTGAAGAAACAGTGCCCTCTAGTGGTCACGCCCACCGACAACCTGGTCATATCAGCAAAGCAGGGAGAGAAAACCAAGGCTCGCTGGCCAGCCTACCTCTCTAGAAGGAGCGGACTGAAGTCACATCGTCTATGCGCTCACAAAGATGCTGATAATAATGGCAGAGAACACATACTACATGCTGATGCCTGCTCTGTGCTCCACACTTTGGTAGCAATAACAGCTTATGTTGTGAGAGCTTTGAAAATGATAATTCTGCTGGACCAGGTGGCAGCGCAGTAGATAGAGTGTCAGCCTGGGACACTGAGGACCCAGGTTCGAAACCCCGAGGTCACCGGCTTGAGTGCGGGGTCACAGACATGAGTCCAAGGTTGCTGGCTTGAGCAAGGGGGTCACTGGCTCCGCTGCAGCCCCCCTCTCCCATCAAGGCACATATGAGAAAACAATTAATGAACAACTAAGGTGCCACCACGAAGAATTGAGGTTTCTCATCACCCTCCCTTCCTGTCTGTCCCCATCTGTCCCTCTCTCGCTCACTCTCAAAAAAAAAAAAAAAAAAAGAAAAAAAAAGAAAATAGCAGTCCTTTCATACACTACCTCATTTAACCCATGCAGAGCCCCAGCAGGAGGCAGGGCAGGTGCTCTCACACCGCCCAGCAGCAGGGCCCCTCGGGGCCGCAAGTGGACACGGAGCCAGCCTGCAGCCCTGCCTTCACCTGGGCTTCTCCTCAGTGTGACAGACTCACCGAAGCATCCTACTATGTGTGTGGTACAGAATAGGTATTCGAGAAATGTTTCACAGGTGAATGCTGAATTTACCGAAAATGGGGAATTCAAAATGAAACTTAACCTGAGCACATTATCAAGCCCCCAAATACAGTCCTCTTCAGAACAGCTCACTGCTCTTAGAAATGCACAGCAGGTAAACAGTGCAACCGTGGTCACCAGGTGATTGCGGAGTTATTTTTTAAATGTTCAAGTTATAGAAAATTTCTTTCCTGTTAGGCAACGCTTCTGGGCATCTGTGTTTTCATTTCACTTGACCTATACTATTGTATGGAGTGTACCGTGTTCTTGGTATTTACAGGTGTACACTTAGACTACTTTATTATTATATTTTCTTATTGATTTGAGAGAGAGAGAGAGAAGGAGAAGGAGAAGCACTGATCTCTTCCTGTATGTGCCCTGCGCAGGGATTGAACCGGCAACCTCTGCGTATCAAGACAACGCTCTAAACAACTGAGCTATCCCACCAGGGCTAGACTACTTTGTCAGCCTTTCTTACACCACCCACATTTGTCGTAGCATTTTTTTTAAATGATCTTTTTATTATTTCTTTTTATTTACTTATTTTAGAGAGGAGACACAGAGTGAGAGAGAGAGAGAGAGAGAGAGAGAGAAAGGGGGGAGGAGCTAGAAGCATCAACTCCCATATGTGCCTTGACCAGACCAGTGCAGGGTTTTGAACTGGCGACCTCAGTGTTCCCAGGTCGACGCTTTATCCACTGCACCACCACAGGTCAGGCTGTCTTAGCATTTTAAAACCAAAAAAGCACATAGCTTTCACTTCTTCATGAACGTGTTTTAAGGTCCAAGCACCATCCTTATCTTTTCTTAAGAAAAAGCCCCATGTCACCACTTCCCATTTCCTTAAAGAGAAGATTTAAATGAATCTTTAAAGATTCTGCCAAGATGATATTTTAAATGGGTCCAAGACCTCATGAAGTCATTCTTCAGATGATCCCCATATAGAGGCTTCAGGGTCAGAGGAACCTGATGGTGTTTTTCTCAACCCTTAGCTCTATGTCTGTTGCTGGTTGTTTATGAAAACTGTCATGGGCGCCTGACCAGGCAGTGGCGCAGTGGATAGAGCGTCGAACTGGGATGCAGAAGACCCAGGTTCGAGACCCCGAGGTTGCCAGTTTGAGCGCGGGCCCATCTGCCTTGAGCAAAAGCTCGCCAGCTTGGACCTAAGGTCGCTGGCTCCAGCAAGGGGTGGCTCGGTCTGCTGAAGGCCCGCGGTCAAGGCACATGTGAGAAAGCAATCAATGAACAACTAAGGTGTGGCAATGGCAACGAAAAACTAATGATTGATGCTTCTCATCTCTCTCCATTCATGTCTGTCTGTCCCTATCTATCCCTCTCTCTGACTCTCTCTCTGTCTCTGAAAAAAAAAAAAAAAGAAAAGAAAACTGTCATGGGCTTAGGAGTGAACAGGTACCTGACCGCTCTAGCCAAGTGTCCTTCTTTCTCACTCTATAAATGTTCACAAAAAGCTGCACCGTACTCCTCCAGACCCCACCATTCCACCCTAAGAAGGGACGAGTCAACCCCATAAACTTTTTTTTTTTTTTTTTATTCCGCCGGACTCAACCCCATAAACTTTTAAAGTACCAGTTGTTCAAGTCAACAGTGATAGGCTGTGCCCATTAGAAATGAAGCCCCTAACGGGCTTTTACCAAACGCAGGAAATAAACATTTCATTTGATAGGTAGTGGACACCTAGAAGCCACCCGTAAACAACCCCGATGGTCCCTCAGTTCTCCGAATAGCAACGAAGGTGTCTGGCAGAGTGAGAGGCTCTCGCAGGGTCACAAACCAGATGGTGGGTCAAAAAGTCACTGCAAACATTCTACAAAGGGCCGATGGGGTCAATCCCCGGAAAAGCCTCTGCAGCCAATAAATACAAGGGCCAGATGACCTTGACCCCATGTCAGCTCCATCAGGCCCCGTTCACAGGCCCCCGTTCTGAGGGTCATCTCCCCCCGGCCCCTACCCTAACACACGATTGGCACACAGCTCAGTAGGCATTTGTGGGACGGCGTGAGCTGCACCCAAGCTGTCTAGAACCTTGCATCTGAAACAAAAGGGGCATCAATAGCAGGTTCCTGTGATGCAGAATGAAACCTAAAGGCCCCCCGCGCCAGGGGTCGGGGGCACTGGGTCACCTGGAGCCCCGCAGTCGCAGCACACATCATTGCCCGTCATCCTCTGGACTTCCGAGATGATCTCCTTGGTCAGTTCCTGGACTATGTTGTTTTCTCCAGTGTTGTCATCACCCTTGAAGGCGTTGTTCAGAGCTTCCTCTTTGCTGTTCTGCAACACCGATATCCATCTGGAGGAATAACGAGGTGAGGTGAGGGGGACTGTGAGGGACCCCAGGGGGCCGCCAAGGCCGGGGCCTGGCCTCCCTCCACGGCACTTACATCTGACACTCCTGCTCGTCCTCCGCCTGGAAGTGGTACGTCCGGTCATCTGCACGGCAAGAGGAGTCCTGTCAGATGAGTGAGCCCGGAAGGGAACCCGCACACGGTTATGACTGAGCCTCGGGAACGCTCTAAACTCTCCGCCAGGAAGCGCATTTTATATAAAAGTGAACATCCATCCCCTCGCGTCCTCTACGGGCCTGCCCCTCCCTACTCAGTGAGGGTAGCTCTGAAATCCAAATGAGTAAACCCACCTGTCCCTCCATTTCTAGTCTAAAAAGCGACATGGCTCCCAAAACCTGAAGCTGTTCCATCAAACCACCAGCAACCTTTTAAAAGCCTTAGTTTTGTTTTGTTTTTAACTTGCTCTCTAGACTTAGTCATCCAAAAGTAATTGCTGAGGACCTTGAAAACTAAAAGCTTATTCTAAAAAACGGGTGACTTGGGCATTTTTGGGCCTCCTTAGAAAAGACTGTTATGGGAAATAGTCACAAAAACATGGGATGGGAAGGCCTGTCACTAACACAGCACAAGTGAGAGGGACTGGTCAGCAATGCCGGGGTGCAGGAAACCTCACGCCGGCCTGGCTAGCTGGTGTCAGCAGCTGTTTCTGCCGGACATCTGACCCCAAGGGCAGAGCAGTCAGGTGTGTCAGGTGTTCTTCTTGCACAAAATGCATCACCTCAGTGGACAACTAATCGTGGGAAAGCATCAGAAACCCAAGCTGAGGGACATGTGGCCCCAACACTGATCAATCTTCCTCAGAAAAAGGACCAAGGCTAGGAACATCAAGGAAAGGAAACAGAAGAGCACAGACTGAGGAGGCTCAGAAGAAATCACAACAGAGGAGGAATGCTGTGAAAAAACTATAAGGTCTGAATAAAATTCTCAGTTCACAGCATTCTGTCAACATCTGCTTCCCAGCTTCGACAGCTGTTCACATGCCTGGCGATGCGGACCATGTGCTATCGGACAATGGACCTAAGGTGTTGGCTAACGCATTAGCGGGACCTGGTAGAGGGACACAGAAATTTTTGACCTACAGTCAGCCCCAAGCAAAGCAAAAATCATTATATTTAAGAAGCAAAAAAAGGGGGGGGGTAACTTCTCCAGGTGGCAGAGTCATGGTGAGTGGTGACTATTCTTGGGAACACACACAAACATCTGTGTCGCTTAAAACGAACACGCCATCTTCCAATAGTGGTTTTAGACTCCTGAGAGCTTGCTGCTTCTTGGAATAGTCCCTGCTGAGTTGGCTGGGCGGAGGGTCCCAGGGAAGAGAAATGGGAAAAACAAGGTGGCTGGCGGCAGAAAGATGCCAGCTCCCGGTCAGATACTCTTCCCACCTCACCCTCTTACCTTCCCTCCCGCATTCCCCAACATCCCAGCGCCCGGTCGGCAAACTGCGGATCGTGAGTCACATGCGGCTCTTTGGCCCCTTGAGTGTGGCTCTTCCACAAAACACCACATGTGGGAATGTACCTACCTATATAGTTTAAGTTTAAAAAAATTTGGCTCTCAAAAGAAATTTCAATCATTGTACTGTTTATATTTGGCTCTGTTGACTAATGAGTTTGCCAACCACGGCCCCAGAGTAACGGAACCCCACCCTCTCTGCTGAGGAAAATACGGGTTTAGGAGAACTGTGGTTTCAAGCTCAGAAAAATGAACTTAACCGAGTGGTTGAAATGGCGGTATTGAAACAGGACTGTCGGGAGGAGTCCCCGCTGGGTACTGGAAAGAGAGGGGTGATGCCTCCTGCCCTGCTCCCACCCTGTACCTGGGTGGCACGACCCCCGCCAGAGAGGGTCCGGGAGGGGACAATCCACGTCCCTCACTAGGAGGACCTCAGTCTTGGGAGGCTGTAACAGAGGCCCGTGTCAATTTCAGAGCCACTCCATGGCTGGAGCTGGCTCGACCCATACATATCCTCTGGCTAATTCTGCATCCTAACGTGAACCCTGCGGAAGTGGGGGGGATGCTCTTCCGAAGAAGACTCCCTGCCACAGACACTCACCCCAGATGCCCCGGAACCAAGAGCCCTTTCTAGCAGCTCTAATGAGAGGGGGAAGAAAAGCAAAAGATGGGAGAGTGGGTTGCAGCCCGACGGGACAGTGGCAGGAAAGCACACGTGTTTGGATGCAGATATCCAGTTGGAGCCAGAGCCTCGGGCAGAGATGCACCTTCCCTGGCCACTGTCAGTTTTAAGCAGCGCCTTAAACCAGGCATGGTGAGCCCTCCCCGGATGGGAGGCTGGCAGACCCGGCCCGAAGCTATCTGTTACGCATCAGGCACTGGAGCAAAGACGCTGATGGTATCCCGGCCAATGTCAGCTTGCCAGAGCGTTCCCACGCAGCCAGATTTTCCCACACTGAGGTCAGGCCATCACTCACGCTCGGGAGGCAGTGAGGAACACTGACCATTGCTCACCCTCGCTATGTCTGGCCTGTCGTTACAGTGTGCAGGTTGGGGGCAGCTGTGGAGCTGTTCACAAGTCTGAAATAAACACTTCTGCACATATGGCCTCAGGTTGGGGCTCCCCCAGGGATGCTGGAGGGGCCTGGGGCAGGCTGAGGGACGTGTGGCACCCCCCCCCACATGTGGGCATAGCTGCATGTCAAGCAGCCGCTAAGTAACAACACTCTGCTTATTATGAGAACAGAAGGGCCCACCTAAAACCCTCCAGTGTCCCTGGCGACCGGTGACAGCAGGGCTCACTGCCAAGGTCACTCCCTTTAACTGAATTTTAGGTTGGTGTCTAGAGGTGGAAAACCCCAGCAGCAATCACACTTCAAGCTATGGTCCATTCTCCATGTCTACACCATTTTATATGCATGCAGGAACCACACAAGCTTCGAGGGGAAAGCTTAATGAATTTGAGGACCTTACTAGATTGAGTAGGGACATGGGGTTTGAAACAGACGAAATCAATACTTTTTATCTAATTATAATATAATTTATTGATTGATTTCAGAGAGGGAAGGGAGACAGAGACAGAGAGAAACAGAAACAGAGAGAGACAGGGACTGAGATAGAAACATCAATCTGTTTCTGTGTGTGTCCTGACCTGGGATTGTACCGGCAACCTCTGGTACCAGAATGATGCTCTAACCAACCGAGCTATCCATCCAGAGCAAGTCAATTCTTATTTTACACACTAGTCTAGAATTTTCAGAACAGAACCAGTGACACGAACCCCTCTCCTTACAACACGCTGCTCAGGGGTCCCCGAAACTGGTACAGCGCGCATGGTGACAGGGAAACAGGTCGAGTGTGAGCCACCCCGGCCTCCATCTCCTTCCTACCACGGAGGAGATGGGTTTGCTGTGAGTGTAAACCACACAGTAAATGAGTTCAGGCCCTCGGTAACACAATTCAACAGGCACCTTCGAAGCAGCCACCCCATGCTGGGGGACACAGAGGCAAATGAGACGGCACCCTTCTTTCTAAGGTGCTTGGTTGAGAGTTTTCCTCTATACATAGAACACCTGTGCCCCAATCCCTAGTGACTGCCTTTTGAAAGGGGAGCGGGTCTCTTCCTTCCCCCCAAACCGTAACCCTGCCAACACAGAACGGCCACACACACAGGGCCGATCATCTTATGGCTCTCCACTGTCCTCTTCTCTCCCAAGGGGGAGACGAAGGCACAGTCACCACAATAGATGGGTCAGTGGTGACTCTTGTGTGTGTGTCCCTCCCCAAAAAAACCAAAAAGCGGGCAGAAGCAGAAAGGCTAATTCTGTGACTGGGAAGACAAGCCAATTTCAAAAACCAAAATCCTCGAGGCTTCCGGGTGTTGCAGACCCAACTCTGTCCATCTGTGGCGTTTCTAACACCACCAGGTTATGGAAGCATGGACAACAGACCCATCCTCTTTCCTAAGGAAAGAAAGGGATTCTAGGCGTGTGGGCCAATCTGGTGCGATCTCCTCATTACAAATAGAAGACGGCGTGCCTAGGCTTAGAGACCAATGAGGAGGACGGAGCCGTCTTCAAAGTCAAGTCCAAGGGATCCAGATTTCCGAGGGAAGAGAAAAACATGCCAGCCACCTGAAATACAGGCCTTTCTCTTCCAAAACCAAGTATTTCAAGCACACTTGGTGAAGGGGGTGGAGGCCTTAGAGGACTGTTCCAAATGATTTCCCTGGGGCACAGCGTCTGAGGAACATACTTACGTGAAATGAGGTCGAAACACTTCTTCTCCTCAGGGTTGGTCTTCACCTGGCAGGTCAGCAGGTTGAGCTTCGCAGGAGGCCGGTTAGCCTGTTTGAAAACCAAAAATATAAATAAAGAAGGAGATGGGTGGGGGAGGAATGGAACACTGTCCAGTGTCATTCCTATGGAATTGTAGCAAGAACAGGGTTTTTCCTGGTCCGCAAAACTAGCTTCCAGAAGGCAGACTTCATGCAGACACCCTCGACAGAGGAGCATCCCAACATGTCCTAGAAGTGCCACTCTACACAGGGCCACTGCCTGCCCTGTAAGGGCTGCTCAGTGGCAGACAGGGGGACAAGGGATACAGGGTTTGAGGTCAATGGCAGTGGACTTCCCGAGACCAAAATGCTCCATAAAGTCTGAGACATCCAGTCCTGATTCCCAATGACGCACAGACAGCTGGATGGGTGACTTGGGCACCCAGCTCAATTTCTGGTGATCTGGCAAGTATTTTTCTGAATGTAAGCAATCCCTTCCAGGAAAAGCAAACTCACAGCACAAAAATGAGAGAAAAAATTTTCCCTACTTCCTGAAGTGATAACAGATAACAGATCTGTAATCCTAAGTGCCAACCATCTGTCACTTAAGCTTCAACAAAACCATCCTCATTCACAGACAGTATCCCCAAACTACCCCTTACAGACACACAGGGATCATAATATATTTTTTGTCGGAATGTGTCAAAGTGGTTATAACAATTCCAAAAAAATATCCCATTTTGCCCAAAGAAGCAAGAGGCGGAGGGTAAAAAGATAACTCCAGAAATAAAATAATTATGAATGGCAAAATACTTCTCAAAAATCTTAGAGAACATTCCAAATATGACTGGGCTTGTTACCCGCCTACCAAGCTGCTAACGGAAACATAAAATAAAATGTCTTGGACCTCAATCATTTTCCACCTCCTTCTTGTAGCCACCAGCCACGTCATGATCTTGGAAAAGTTTGGGTTTGGGATTAATGGACACATACACACACACAAGTCTACACAAGGGCCGACCCTGAGAGCCCCATGCCTTTATACACCCCTCTCCCCTGAACTCTCACAGTGTTGGGGTGAGCGGTGGTGGGGAGGGGCGTCTCCACTGACACAGGACACAGCTCTGCAGTGGGAACCATCTAGGTTTGACAAAAGGAAGTTTGGATAATCAGAAATTGGATAAACAGGGTCGTCCCATATTCTCCTGGTATGTGGCTGTGTTGACCTCACCTCGTAGACAAAGTCCCTAGCTGTTCACTGAGGTCTGGAGATGCCTGTCAAGAGTCCTTGGATCATCAGCAACTGATGCAGGAAGACCCCAACCTCTGCCTAATCCTTCGAACCTTGACAAGGCCACGCAAAAGCACCATCCTTCTGATTTGGGATCTTTACCAAGAGAATTAGCTGGTTTGTCTGGGAACCAATACACCAAAGAATATACCAGGAATGGAAAAAAGTAGGCTTGTAGCTGTGTGTATCCAAAACACAGTTTATTCCTGTATTAGTTATGAACTATGGTATTATTTCCCATATGAACAACTGTGACCTTACTTTTGCCCCACCCTGTATTTCACCAGGGCTACATAGGAGCCCAAACCACGGACACCCAAGTGCTTTACCACAGGTGCTTGGGCCACATCAAGTCTGCACCTAATCCATGACCTCCTGGAACCACGGAACCGTACATGCGCATTTAGGTGCTGTGCTTGGCAGGCTTGTAAACTGCCGGCGTCCACTGAATCTTGAACACAGGAGCAGTAAAAAGGGAGAGTGTCCTTTGGTAAAGATTGGCAGTCCCTGGGTTACAAACGAGACAGGTTCTGTAGGTTCAAAAATGTTTTAAGTATTTCTATGCCCAGACAGGTAAAAATAAATACTGTTAAGACAAACACCTGCCTACACTGCCTTTAGTAGGTGGATGTACCTGTTCCAACTTACACACAAATTCACCTTAAGAACAAATCTACAGAACCTCTTGTTTGTACCCCGGGGACAGCCCGTAGTGGAAAATGGTGTCATCATTTAATTCAGCTACAGAATTACAGAATTATAGGTCTACGTCATTCATCAGACACCAGCACTCCCCGAAAGCCGATCTGGGAAGCCGGGGTGTAGCAGGGAGCTCAGGGGGGAGAGGAAACAGACCCTAGAGACTGTTTGCCACAGAAGTGTGGCTTAGCGGTGAAGCTCCATCTTAATCATATGGTTCTCTTCTCTCCCAGGCTGCCAGGCCTTTAAAAGGAAGCCCACATTCTCATTTCTGCTTGGTTGATAATCCCTTTAAAAAATTTAGGCTGTGCAAGAACCAGGAGACATTGCTTCCAGCTGAACACAGGCCCCAGTGTGGCTGTGCGGCAAGGCTATGAATCTGGTAAAGACGACACCTAGAGTTATTTTGTCCCAAGGACCAAGTCTTCTCAGAGCCAGGAAGCAGAGCTAGCCTTGGCTAATGGGGAATACCACCCGGGCTTTTGTCAAACTCATTCCGGATGTGGTCGCCAAGCTGCTAGAACACGGAACATGACGATGTCATTCCCCAAGGGCTGCTGGCTTCCTGGGAAGAAACTGGCTTTTCTAACAGCGCAAATGCATCCGGGCTTCCTGGACCCAAAGATCCAATTCTCAGCCAAGTGACAGAGGCCGTGCTTGGATTCCCAGATATGTAGGCAAGTCTTGGAGAAATCATCCCATCCCCCTCTCCAGGTAAATCAGCAAAGCCAGGGAGCTGCCATCTAAACAGGTACACTATACAAGAAGCCAAATCCAAACAGTAAACCACCAGAATGGCACCTCCCACTCTTGATCTGAGGTTAAAGCATGTCGCCCCACCGAACACTCTGTGGCTGTCGCTGCCCAGGGGGTGCCAGGACTCTGCCTCCCGGGGTGTGTACCTCACACAGGGAGGAGCCCTGCACCAGAGGGAGGGCCCCCACCTGCCACGCCTCCAGCCACTCGGCTGGGGCAGGAGGCAGAAGGCAGTATCTAGACCAGGGGTAGTCAACCTTTTATACCTACCGCCCACTTTTGTATCTCTGTTAGTAGTAAAATTTTCTAACCACCCACTGGTTCCACAGTAATGGTGATTTTTAAAGTAGGGAAGTAACTTTACTTTATAAAATTTATAAAGCAGAGTTACAGCAAGTTAAAGCATATAATAATAATTACTTACCAAGTACTTTATGTCAAATTTTTGCTAAGTTTGGCAGAATAAATCTTTATAAAACAACTTGCTATAGTTAAATCTATCTTTTTATTTATACTTTGGCTGCTCCGCTATTGCCACCATGAAAGCTGGAGTGCCCACTAGTGGGCAGTAGGGACCAGGTTGACTTCTACTGAACAGTGGAGATCCCCTGAAGGGGTTCCCCCCCAACACAAAGCGCTTATTCACTATGCCAGGGGTGTGACCAGCTGAGCAGTCTGCATGCTAGTGGAGCTGGTTATCACTGCTGCCTGCCCCACAGTGGGGTAATCCATCAACACTGAAAGCACGCTAAGACTCCATGTCTGATGAAAGGCAGCTTTAGCAACAGAAGCAGCTCGAACCAGTTTCTGGGGTCAGCAGAAGATTCCTAGGTCTGTTTTCAGTTGTCCTGGGCTTATGCGGAGGCCCTGGGTCTAGCCAAACGCTTTCATGAAGCAAAAATACCAGATGACTTCAGAGCTGTAAACAAGCCTGACGTGAAACTCAGTCTTATTTTAGGAAGTTTTCTGCATTGAGGCTGTCAGATCCCGAGTGAGAACAAACCACCAAGCAGAAAACAATCGCAAAGCAGACAACAGAGGCACAGGTGCGCCGTGTGGGCAGGGAGCCCGGCCCCACCATCCTGTTGACAGGGGAGCGGACACTAAATGAATGTGCTGCCCTTGCTCCATGGCACTCAGACCCAGATGCACAGGCCACGACAACAGGATGCAAACACCATGGCCCAGGCCCCGGGGGGATGCGGTGACCTCGAGGAGGCCAGGAAGGCTGGATTTTGGAAAAGAGAAATGAGCTGTATTTGCTCAGGTGAGAGACACAGTCAATCCACTAGGCCAAGAGTTCTCTAAAGATGACACCTGACATAGGCTAGTTCTACTGTGTCTCTCCCCAAAAGCAGACTCAGTGAAAATGACAGGTCCCCAAGGGAACCTAGCTCCTGCCACAGGGTCTCCCTTCTAGTTTTATGAGTGCTGGGAGGGGCTGTTTCTCTGAAAGCCACTATGAGCCATGACTTTTCTACAGAAGCCTTAAACCAGAGGTCCCCAAACTACGGCCCGTGGGCCAAATTGCGGCCACCTGAGGCCATTTATCCGGCCCCCGCCACACTTCCGGAAGGGGCACCTCTTTCATTGGTGGTCAGTGTATGAAGTACTGTATGTGGCGGCCCTCCAACGGTCTGAGGGACAGTGAACTGGCCCCCTGTGTAAAAAGTTTGGGGACCACTGTCTTAAACCTATCCTATCTATGCCCTGCCCATGCTGCCCTTCTCCACAGGGCCTGGGGGACGCAGGAGGGAAGGAAGGGAAGCGGGGGAGGAGAGGAGAAGGGAGGGGAGAGAGGGGAGGAAAAGGTAAGGAGAAGGGAGTGGAGAGGAGAGGAGGAGAGTGGAGGGGAGGGGAGTGGAAGGGAATAGAGGAGGAATTGGAGGGGAGGGGAGGCAAGGGGAAGGGAGGGGAAAGAGGAGGGGAAGGGAGGGGAATGGAGGGTAGGGTAGAGAAGGGGAGGAGAGGGAAGGGATGGGGAGGGGAGGGAAGAAGAGGGGGGAGGAGAAGGGAGTGGAGGGGAGGGGAGGGGAGGGGAAGGAAAAGGGAGGAGGAGGAGAAGGGAGTGGAGTGAAGGGGAGTAGAGGGGAGGGCCCAGGGAATCTCCACCACCATGCACTTCCAGGACTGAGACCACTACCCCGCATATAGTACCAGGTCCCCTGTTTGGGGAGCTGAATCGCCAGCCATCACCAGTATTCCCATTATCAACAAAAATTACTTAGCAACCAACTCTGCCTTTAGGACATTCAAAAAAAATGTCTACCAGTCTACAGAGCAGTCACCAGATTCCGTCACATCAGGGAAGGTGACAATGTGCCCAACACCACTGTGGAGAAGCACACTACAGTGTGAAGGGCTGTGTGTCTGTGGCCACAACTCCCGGCCTCTGAAAGCGAGATCAGCCATCATTTTACTCTGACTGGTTTTTCCAAGGCCAGCACAGAGGGTTCCGCTTTCTCGCTAGGCAGTAGTGACACACGGGACAACAGAGGACGTGATTAAGGTTGGGCATGGTGTCTCAGGTTTCTATAATGAAATGACTGAAATCCCTCTCCCCTGGGATTTCTGATTCCCAGGATCCTGACGACATGAGTGCCTTTTCCCTGAACGGAGAACTAGAAACCTTTCCGCATGCAACGTTCGATGTCCAGGGACAAGGACAGTCAGGGAGCAGTGTGCTGGCTTCCTGCTTGTTTCTGGGGGCCTCAGGCTTCTAAATGTAGAGTCCCCGGCTGCCAGTTCTTCCCACCGGCTGGGGAAGGAAGGCTAACCCCCCTGCAAAGGCACAAATGGGGAGCATGTGTGTCAAATGGAAAAGGAACCCCAACACGCTTTTCTCGGCGGGGAACGCCTTTACATCACATCCCTGAGGCAGCGACCCACACAGGACCATGGTATCCTCTCACGTCACGGAGCTCACCACCTATCTCCCTACTGCAGAGACTGTGAGGTCCCAGAGGTACTTACGGTTCCATGCGATATGGTCAGAAAGCCATTTTTAACCGAACATTTTCTTTTCTGCCACACTTTCCGGATCCTTAAGAGATAAATGGGGAGCACACATTAGAGCGGAGATGTTCTGGGCGCAGAAGACAAGAACGCCCGGGTCTGGTCTGGCCGCGCTGCACACGTACCCATCGCTCTTCTTGTAGAGGCTGCCGTTCCGCTCGGTCCCGTGTTCTTTGTTTCCCTGGGGCTGATGGAGGCTGTAGGCGGTGCTCTGGCGGAGCTGTGAATCCTGCCAACGGTCAAGAAGTGGGTTTTAATGCCATTCATATTCCTATCAAAGGAGCAGTACACAAAGGGAACTCATGCCCTTAAAATGGTTTTCTTTTTTTAAATTAGAGATATCGCCCCTTCTCACCACACCAAAAAAAAAAAAAAAAAAAACAAAATTAAAAAGGACAAAACAATTCATATCCAGGGACTCATAAATGCCACCTACCAGGCTGGAGAAAGAAGTACCAATAACCAGTATTCCCAAACCGCCCCAAAGAAGGAGCCGCCTGGAAGCTACAAGGCTTTATTATGAACCTTTACTTCCCTAATAATGGCAGGAAGCCTATGACAGGGCACAAGCAACCCTTTCCAGCAAAATAAACAAGCAAAGTGATATTCGGCCTCTTAACTTGAGGCAAGAAATCTAAAGCCCCTGCCACAGTTGCTGGCCTGGAAAACAAGAAAACAATACCCGGTAAGGAAGGTAAACACAGTGAGGTTTCAGTAAGGTGACACGTGTGACTACCTGGGACAGGGCAGGTCCTGAACAATATTCACTTCCTGACCCCAGCAATCCCAGGAGAGGGTCCATGGCCCTGAACCTAACTGCCTGGGCCTCGGGGTGGACAGTCCATCTGGGCAGCTGAGGACCTGGCTGAGTCCACCACAACTGGGACACTCAAGCCCCAGCCTCTCACTGGCAAGGACCATCATCAGTGAAGCCCTGGGCATCCAGCAGGTGCTCAACTGTGCTTACCAGAAGGTGGCAGAGTCCTAAGGTGGGAGTGGAGAGGGGCTGACTACCGGGCAGGTGCTAGAAATTCTGGCAGATGTGAGGGACACCAGGGAGAGCGAAACATGGACATCTGAATTCACAGGTCAACCAGGTGCGCTAAGGTCTGCCTCTCTCCGTGAGTGGGCACCCCCCACCCAGCTCACTTCGTCATGGAAGAAACGAAGCCCAGTGAAAGTAAGTGATCCGGTTGAGATGCACAGCCTGTCGGAGCCAGAGAGGAACACGGGAGGGCATCCCAGCTCCTATGCGTATGCTCCCTCCCTTACACCACGTGTCCCCGCTAGGGGTGTCCTGAGAGAGGACTGGTCTCACCTCTGCTGCCACCCCAAAGGCTGCCCTTGGGGGAACCAGGCACTGCCCAAACAATGAAAGAACTAACACGTGCCAATCAACGTGGTCTGAACTGGGAATGCATGTGTTCAAGAAGTGAAGAGCCCACTGGGAACTCCACAGGGGAGTGCAGGAAGTGAGCTTTAATGATGAAAGCAAGACGTGGCAGAGAATGAGGCGAGGGCATTCCAGGCGGGACGGGGGTGGGGTGGGGTGGGGGGAGGAGGACACGCATGTGGAGGCGTGGCGAGGACAGTGGCAGTGGTGGTCACCCTTCAGGAAAATGAGGACAAAGATAAAGTGGTCACTGGTAGAAGGGAACAGATAGGTTTGAATCAAAGTTACAGCCACCTGGATCCTTGGCAGTTTTAAGATTTTTGAAGCATAAACGTTTTTAATATTGATGAAGTCCAATTTTATCTACTGCTTTTTACTAGTTAGCCGTCACATCTGAGAAATCATGGCTCAATCCAAGATTGTGAAGAGTTAGAATCTACGTTTTCCTCTTAAGAGTTTCATAGTTTTAGCTCTTACATTTAGGTTTTCTGACTTGTGAGTTAATTTTTGATAACTGTGTGAGGTAGGGGTTCCAAACTCATTCATTTGCTGAGGCTCTCCATGCACCCCCGCATGGTTTGTTGAAGTGACTGTTCTTTCCTCACTGAATTGTCTTAGCATCCCTCTTGAAGATCAATTGGCCATTAATGGAAAAGTTTATTTCTGGACTCTTCATTCTGTTTCATTGATATAAATCTACCCTATGCCAGTGCCACACTGTCTTGATTATTACAGCTTTGTGGTGAGTTCCAAAGTCAGAGTGTAAGAGTAGTGCTCCAACGGCATTCTTCTTTTTCAGGGTCGTTTTGGCTACTCTGGGTTCCTTGTGTTTCCAGGTGAATTTTCAAGTCACCTTGTCAGTCTGCACAAAGGCAGCTGGGATGTTGCCGGGGAGTGCACTGAATCTGTAGATCAGTTTGAGAAGTATTGGCATCTTCACACTATTGTCCTGCATTCTATAAACCTGGGTTGTCTAGCCCTGACTTGGTTTTTTTTGCTCTGAACTATATACAGGGTAATTCTGCATAAGCAAACGGATGCACAAAAAAGCCCTCATCCGAGAAATCAATAGTGTGCTCAGGCATTCCATTACTGAATGGACAGCAAAGCCTGAACAAACTGACCCCAAAAGAGAAGCGTTCTCACCTTCCACAGGGGAGTCCACACAGCACTTAAATCTCCAGACAGCGAGGGCAAACAGCTCACTCGTGGCGTGAGGATGGTCCCCAGCCCCACGTTCTCTCAAAAAGGGCGGGTATCTCAGCACCAGCGATCTAGAGCAAACCCAGCTCTAAACATCACTGAGAATAAGTGCAGTGGAGGAAAAATGCAGAAACATTGCTCACTTATACAAATCTCCATGACAGCCTAAAAATATACCTCTCAAAGGATGAAACTGCACAACCAAGAAATACACCTATTGATCGGTAAGGAAACAAACCCTGCCCTAGTAAGTGGGGAAATCATGTGACCACACTGCTAGCCATCTTCATGTTGAGCATATTAATCAGAACTCGTCCCAGGTCTTACACACAAAATAAAGGACCCACCTCTATTTTCAACAGAATCAGGGCCCCTTCCCCCCATCCCCACCAGAAGTTAAGAAAGAAATGACTGTTTTATTCTTCAGACCATGCATTTCTTGAATCAATTAAAAAGGCAGGCACAACTGGAACCATGGAACATAAGACTCATATGTAAGAGCACTTGAATCAAACCCGCTTTAGAACGAATTATTTTTAGCATCAATGTGACTTCTAGGTGGCCCAACAAAGAAAGCCTCTCTTCACCTGTTTATGCAGGTGTGTTTAGGGAACACATGCTCAAATGAAGGGGGACAAAGGAAGCTAGCCCTTTCACAGAACCAAGACTTGGGTTTCATGGACTATAATTCAAGGGGAAAGAGACTTTCTTTCTGGAGAGAAAAAGACTCTAAAGCACAGTGGCAACAGGATGGGGAGTCCACACTGTCCCAATCTCAAAGACTCTCCCATGTGTGTCGTACATCCTCAGGTGAGCCCAGGGTGGACTAGGCCTGAACCAAGAGAGCCTCAGGCCGTTCGGACGTGAGGAGCATGCAGCCTAGGTGGGTACGTACAGGTCCTTCAGAGTCTCTCTTTAGATCTATCCATAGCCACAGAGCCTCTCTCTGGTGACACCCCGACAAGTTCTCATCTTCCAGGCATTGTCCACACTCTTAAGTTTCATGTGGCCTTATGAAGTTTCGGCCCGCGGGTCCTGCTGAGACAGAAACCGCCTGGCAGAATGGCAGACCAAGCATCGGCAGTCGTCAGGAATGGTGAAAAGGATGGTGATGTTGCAAATGTTACATACACGTGGGTTTACTCAGAACATCAGAAGTATCCCTGAGCTCTCTAAAACTCTAGAACATCGTATAAAGCTTCTATACTTCATCCGGCCTCCCCTCTGAAAGCCCGTTAATTCGTGTGACAAACGGATGGGCAAGGAGCCACCTCTGGACGTTTCAAGTTCCTTTGCCTGGGAAGGCTAGATGTCCAACTCACTCACCATCTTCCCATGGTGTGACAGGCGTGTCCAATGCCCACGGACACAACCAGGTGCTGGAGGCTTTGCCACGTAAGCCCTAAGCCACAGTCTAAGAACACTGTTTATGAATCTTGTGACCACCAATCTTTCATATTTCTGGGTAATTTTTTCCCAAGATTCTGTCTGGCACAAGATCATAAAGTCACATGGTATAACTGAATGAGAACAGGCTTGTGGTAGAACAGACGAGGGTTCAAGTGCATCCATCTTCTCTCGCTCAGACAACAGTGGTAAACGTGGGGGACTACCACCTGCCCTGCCAGGCACTGTATGGGTGACTGGGCACACTGGTGGGGTGCCCGGGAAAACCTGAGATGTGAGGTAAGCAGGAGTGGCCATGACAGCCCAGGGCCACCCCCGAGGTTAGGGCAGAGTCCGCCAGCCCCGTGGTAAAATGTGTCCCTGCGGAAGGAAGGTCACTGAGACAGATGCATGTGAGGGGGCTTGGGAGGAGGTGGAAGAAGGCAAGGTGGACAGGGAGGTTCCTGCAACACCAGCAGAGTGGACAGGTTCTAGCCTTGTAAAAGGCATCTTTCCGAAATGTTCCAACTGTGATGCAAGACTACGGTGGGGGCAGTGACCCCCATGTGCAGATGGGGCACAGAGCTGGTCAACAAAAAACCCAAAACAACCACAGTGACTTCTAGATGGTTCACCATACAGCCTTTTAACTCTTCTGTGAGTCTGAAACTTTTCATAATAAAATAATGGAGCCTGACCTGTGGTGGTACAGTGGATAGAGCATCGACCTGAAGTGCTAAGATCACCAGTTTGAAATCCCGGGCTTGGCAGGTCAAGGCATATACAAGAAGCAACTACAAGGAGTTGACGCTTCCCACTCTTCCCTACCCCTTTCTCTCACTTTCTCTCCTCTCTCTGAAATCAATAAATAAAATCTTTAAAAAAAATAATGGGAGGCCTGACCTGTGGTGGCGCAGTGGATAAAGCGTTGACCTGGAATGCTGAGGTTGCCGGTTCAAACCCCTGGGCTTGCCTGGTCAAGGCACATATGGGAGTTGAAGCTTCTTGCTCCTCCCCCCCTTCTCTCTCTCTCTCTCTCTCTCTCTCTCTCTCTCTCTCTCTCTCTCCCTTTCCTCTAAAATGAATAAATAAATAAAAATAATTTTTAAAATTAAAAAAAAATAATAATAATGGGAAAAAATCAAACTGTAATATCCTGTTGAGAGCAGAAACCTCCAAAATATGAAGGTCAGACACTTGCAGGTATGAGGGGATCATCATGGTGCAGTCTCCTTTCCTAAGCACAGCCACCAGGTGACAAAGAGAGGCAGCCCAGAGCCAGCAGAGGGACAGCCACACTCCTCACTGATGCCAAAGGACTATTCTCTGAGATTCACAGGCAGGGGAAAGGAGAGTGGCTTCCACCAACCACCTGTGCAGCCTCCTTGGGCACGTTCCCTAACTTTATGAACCGCAATTATGTCATTAGACTTTCTATAACACTGTGTGGGAACCACCAACACCTTCAGTTTTCTAAGTCTCAGAAGAGAATCCCAAAGAGAGGGGCACGGGAGCCTAAACAACAATGCCCATAAGGTCAGTTCTTGTGGTCACTGCAGGAGGGGCACAAGATGGAGCCCCACTCATAAAAGTTATTTTTAAATAATATACAATTTAACTTAACATACATATTTGGCTATTACTTGCAACTGTATCCATAGACGGCCCAATTCATGGGATGTCATCTTCAAAATGCAGTGCAGAATGAGATGCACAGAAGACGAACGTTTGTGCTTGACCTTCTCAACCAGGAGACAGTGTGTTCAGTCTACGTGCATGAAGCCAAAAGTGGGGGCAGGACAGCATCTTCCCTTGCCCTCTGTGTGCTACCTGGGGCCGCTGGGCCGGCCCACAGAAACACAAAATAACAAGCCAGAACAACTTTGGCTCTGTGCTGGTCTATTTGTTTTACTTTTCTGCAAAGCTAAAAATAACCGGCTTTCTGACAAAAGCATTTTCCCAAACCTCCTCAGTCCGCACAGCCAAAGCAAACACGGCCTGTGCCCTGTGCCCAGAGCTACTGAGCTCCAGCCTCTGCTCTCTTGTGTTTTAAGTCAGAGCTTTGCTTCCCGGGCTTGACCCTCCTCCTGGGACAAAAGCATTTGTCAACCATCCTGCCGATGAACCGATGCTCTGGAGCACGCTGCTGCAGGGGGGTCTGGCTCCCACACCTCGCATTATCTCTTCTGGTTAGAGTTAAGCCAACATTCTCTCCATTCCAAGTTCTTTTTTGTTTCCTCTTCTGCTTCTAGCCCAAGTTTGGGAGTCTCCTAGTGCCAGGATGTATGTTCTCTGGATTGGGAGGAATGTCACCAGGCTGGGGGTAATTTCTAGCACTAACATATAACCTCAACCTGCCAACCTCTCGGTGAGCTGATCCACGTTGACCGAGAGCCTTCTCAGTGAACAACAAGGTACCACGATGGCGGTCAGGAGGCACCCTCCACCTGCTCGCAGTCCAGCTGGAGAACAGGCATCCATGTGCATGAGGACACAGCCAGCATTCCAGAAGGAGTGCGCTGTGACCAAAACAAGCTTTTCTTTTTTAAATTAAAATTATCTTTAAAATATTGATTTTAGAGAGGGGTAAGGAGGGGGAGGAGTAGGGAGGGAGAGAAAGAGAGAGGTAGAGAAAGAAACATTGATTTGTTGTTCCACTTATTTCTGCATTCACTGGTTGTTTCTAATATGTGCCCTGACCAGGGATCAAACCTGCAACCTTGGCATAGCAGGAAAAACAAGCCTTTCAAACAGAATGTGCTCTATTAACTCAGATCACTGGGGCTGTGTGAGCAGAGGGAGGCAGCACTCCAGGGACAGGGCTTAAGGTGGACTGGAGGGACCAGTTGGATTCAGCTATGCATTGCAGGGAGGGGGTGGGGAAGGGCTGCTTCATTTTCACAAAGAATGACAGCAAATAGGTAAACTGCAAACCTGGGGAATTTCCTTATCACTAATATGCGCGCATTCAAATTCTTTTGCCTTTAATAGAACCCACTGCTATGGAAAAAGAAAGGATTAAATTTAAAAATGCTCTAGTTAATACAGATATGGATAAAAACATTTTTTTGAAGTTCAGGAAGAAAGCATGCAAAATCTCCAATTTGTTAAAATACTGAACTACTTACTCTCCTAGACTTCAGTCACAAAAGGTAAGTGCATTTGGGAGAAAAACAATATTCGGTTATAGTATAGGAACTTAAAATAGAGCAGACCAAACTACCAACAATGAGCTTTCTATCTCCTTAGTACTTTAACAGAGTGGTTTATCTCAGGTCTACAAGCAGTGCACTTAGACACATCCCTTGAACAACAAAGAAAATGGATTTATGTTAAATGTCATGTTATAATACCCACATGGTAGCAAACCTATCGTAGAATTACCTTAGACATTTGCTTTTTAATTTTTCTTTTTTTAAAAGGGCCCCCACCACACAAAGGGCCACTGTGAATGCGTGCAGAGGAGCAAGTTACAGGAGAGAAACGTAACCACGGAGACCCAGGGTTTCTGCCTACCACATGCAGCGGTAAGAGAATCTAGCTCTTCATGTTTCAGAGGACACGGACTCAGGGTAGAAGCCTCACATGGTCATCCTTACCTGCTGATGTCCACGTGGGCAGATCCATGTCCAACGTTCAGATGGAAAATCAGAGGCATAACTAAAAAGTATCTATCTGATAGAGATGCTAAGAGCTACTTGTCTAGCAACCAACAGCAGGAAGGTTGACCCACCGCCACTAAGACTATGCTCACAGTAAATGCTTCCCCATAAAATAAACATACTCAAAAAGATGGTTGGAGAAAACCACGTTTAAAGAACTGAGTATTTCAGAGCTGCTTGAGAAAGCCCCTAGAAGCAACTTTGAGCCCCTGGTAGGCATGGGTGTCACCCTTTCTCAGTCCCAAAGTCCCTGAGACAGAGTATCACGTAGCTATCCTTCAAAATTAAATCCCCTCACCTCTTTCTGTTCCACCTGCAATGCCGATTTCAGAATGTCTCGAAGCTGGATCAACTGCCTCCTTTCTTCATCCTGGGCCTGTTTGATCTTTAAGAAAACAAAACAAAACGAGAAAGAGAAAGAGGCAGGACTGAGGAACATCAAAAAGCTGGAGTTCACGGGACAATCTCACAGCAACGAGACACCCACCTCCCTCACTCGGCAAACTTGCCCCTCATGCCAGGACATAGGATGGGCACGGGGACTCCGTGCTCCACGTGGTGCTGCTGCCAGGCTGTTAGTTTCTGGGCGGCCCCGCAGCAAACACAAGCTCATACAGAAGCAATATTTACGTGAAGGCAATTGTTGCATTAAGAAACTGTTTCGCCTGGCCTGTAGTGGCGCAGTGGATAAAGTGTCGACCTGGGAACACTGAGGTCGCCAGTTCAAAACCCTGCACTGGTCTGGTCAAGGCATATATGGGAGTTGATGTTTCCAGCTCCTCCCCCCTTTCTCTCTCTCTCTCTCTCTCTCTCTCTCTCTCTCTCTCTCTCTCTCTGTGTGTCTCCTCTCTAAAATGAATAAAATAAAAATAAAAAAATAAAAAAATAAAAAAGAAACTGTTTCAACACTGATGTGGCGGGGATATTACTCACTGTGTGGAGATCTGTGGAAAGTGTTTCAATGGAAGGTTTGAGGCTTTCCACTGCTTTCAGTCCATCCTGGAAGAAACTAGAAGGAGAAAAAAAGAAGCAGAGAGCATGTGTCACAGAAGAGAAAACAAATAAGTTGGGTGGAGGAAAAAAATCTTTACAGGAAAGTGACTGAAATCATGATGTTCCCAGAGAAGAAAAGGACTGTATGAACCGAATGGAAAACTGCTACAAGAATAAAAGGACACCGGAAACTATGAGAAGTGAATGGAAAGGAGGTGCAATACACCAAAACATTTGTGATTTTTCCTTGGGGCCCATCAAAACGAACCCCAAGTTTCCAGTTTATAATGGGAAATGGGACTCTGCTGACATAAGCCTGTCAGGACTTTAGTTCAGGAGTGGAAGCGTCTGGGGCCAGAAAAGCATGGGGTGCAAACAAAAATGAGACATACAAAGTCTTCCCTGACAGGTGACGGCTACATGGGAAAGAGAAAGAACACAGGAAGAAACTAAGCAAGTTTGATGCACAGAAAGGACCATGCCCCACTTGCCTAATCATAAATGGGGTCAGAGAACACAGTATCAAATATCAAAAGGAACCTGTTTGTTTTTTAGAAGCTCAGAACTCAACGCTCATGATGTCACTTATTAATAATAAGTGATTCCTAAAATAAAACAGAAGCTAGACTAGTTTTTCTGCAGCAATACAATGGGCTGATGTTATTTATATAGGACACACTCCCTATGAAGAGAGCAGTGTATAACCCTTTCCAGAGGAATGAAGAAAACGTTTCCCAATGAGATTAGGAGAGAGTTCAAAAACCTGTGACAAGGCTTGTAATACCTGTGTGATTTGGCCCCCACGCTTCAGTCTACACCATTTACCACCTTCACTTGCTACGTTCAGCCATAGGGCCTTTGCACATGCTGTTTCTACCCTCTAACAAGTTCTCCTTGCA
Source organism: Rhynchonycteris naso (assembly GCA_037038555.1). Taxonomy (NCBI): domain Eukaryota; kingdom Metazoa; phylum Chordata; class Mammalia; order Chiroptera; family Emballonuridae; genus Rhynchonycteris; species Rhynchonycteris naso. Next base: position 106,821,916 of record CM073001.1, read on the forward strand.
GCAAGCATATCTTTTGGTTCACCTGGCAGATTCCCACTCATTCTTAAAGTTCAGAGTTAAATACCATGTCGTTAGTGAGGCTTCCACGATTTCCGACTTTAAAAGTGGCCTCCTTGCTATATTCTCTTTCACAGTATGTTTTTTTTTTTTTTTTGCTTCAAAACATGTTACACAACTACCGTTATGTAATCATTAGCGTGATCATTTGAAACATTAATTCCCCCATTAAACCTGAAGTTCTAAGAAGGTTAAGGGCCCGGTGTCCACACACAGCCGGGAATATTTCAGGCACACGGTATTTGCTGAATGAGGTAAATTAATGGGGGAGGAAGAGAGTCTGTGTCTGCCAGGAGGCAAGGAGACCATCCTCAACAAGTGTCACAAGTTGTTACTTCTCACCTCTCTTCCTTCCTGCCTCTCTCTCTCTTCTCACTAAAAATAAAATAAAATAAAATAAAAGCTAAATAATGCATAGCTAAGTAGAACTACGGGTGAACCCCCACCACGGCTCCCAGAACCCAATTTGCACAGGAGACCCCATCACACCTGCAAAGACCAGCAGCCTGGTGGAACGGGGGCTCTCCCTCTGCCCCGGGGCACAGTGCTGGCCAAGCACAGCCGTGCCCCTGGGGTGGGAGGTGGAGACCACGATGTTAAATGGGGGAGCACAAAGGAACTCCCAGGTGGATAAGCACTGCCCGGCAACAGGCTCCTCTCTGTAATGGCCAAGTCCCTCAGGCTCCACATTCTATCTTCAAAATATGAAATAAAACAGTGAAAGCCACTGGAATGATTTGAAGGACATGTAGTGTGTACACACGTAGTACACACACACACACACCACTCACTCATCCTAAGAGGAAGTGATGGACAACGATACATCATTTCTAAAGGTTACTGAGCTCATGCCCATAAAAGGACAAGTTCACTTTTCCACAAGTGATCTGTTGCTACCCAACGGATCAGTTTGGGCAAAATAAAGGGAAAAAAAAAAAAAAAGGAAATCCAAGAATAGCGTCTTCTTAAAAATAAAACATCAACAAGGAAGCGACCCATTTCCTAAACCGCCTTGCAGAAGGTTTAGGAGGATAAGAGCTGAAAAAGTCATTTGTACGCCCATCACCCAGCAGGGCTGAGTCTGTGAAAGACTGCATCCTGAAGAGTCAGCCAATTTGCGGGTCTTTCCCATCCTCTGAGGCTCTTTTTCCCGAGCGACCATGGTGCTCCTTGTTCCACCCAGCATGAACCACACAGCCAGTCTATCCCTGCTGAGTAACCCCAGCTGCCTTAGGACCCAGCCATTCCATCAAAGCTGGGTGGAGAGTTCCAAAGCAGAGCCCCGCCCGAGTCATCAGTGCCATCCACTGCGACAGCTAGCCAGGTAAATGTGCCACGTGCTGCAGATCGAAAGAGTGAATGCCACAGCTCCCATTCCTTAAGAGTATACAGTTCAGGGGGAGACATCACACCATAGAAAAGGTGTCACCATGGAGATACAGAAAGAGAAGTAATCGCATCAGGGCAAGAGCAGAGTGACTTCAAAGTAGCCATTACATCTGAGCAAGGTCTTAGGAGTGACAGGTGTTGGGGGAAGGCACAAGGGAACAGAGCACCATTCTGGGGAAAAGGTACAATAGGACTTGGAGGACAGAGGTACACCATTGGGAGGTGCAGACAGATAGGTGTGGCAACTGGACCTCAGATTTCCCCCGTCCGCCCACACCCTCCACTGGCACTGAGCACCCGCGGGAGCTCAGGATGAACTTGCTGAATGAACCCTCTGCTTCTAACTTTCCAGGCACTCCCCCAGCCCATCTGGATGAAACCTAAAACCCTTCTCAGGACTCAGAAGGCATGTGCCCAGGTTCCTCTCAGGCTGCGCACGCTCTAGGCTGACGTCACGCTAGCCTTTTTCCTGCTTTGTGATTTGTGACTCTGCCTGGCAGGCTGCTCCCTGGCTCCTTCTGCACTGGCTCCTGCTCACCCTTTAGGTCTCAGAATGCACGTCTCTTCAGAGAGACCTGCAGCCAATTCAAGAAAGACCTGAATATCTACTCTGGGCCAGGTTCTGAGTTCTGGCTGCTAGGAAAAACAGCAAGGAATAAAAAGAAAAAAGAGAAGAGAAACCCCTGCCCTGGTCTACTACCTTAACCCCAGTGAGGTCCCCCTATTCTTTTCCTTCTCAGACGCCTACACTTTAGAACCCACTTCTGTTGTCCGGTGAGAAGTCCCTTTGCTCCAGCCCCATGCCCCTCTGGATCCAGGCAGGAACCAGGTCTGGGGTGGACGGTACTCCATTTCCACCACCGAGGACAGTGCCCAGCACACGTGGCTCCCGTTAATGTTAGCGGCTGGGGGTCAGGGTGTACAAGCAGGACGTGGTGTGAGAAAGACGGCGAGGCCAAGAGGCGAGGGCTAGGGTGGGATGGGTGCACGTACACGGCTGAGCTGAGTGCTGGAGGCCGCCCGTGACCATGGACGCTTCCCTTTCCCTTCTGCTTCCAGACTGCTGGGCTCAGCGCTGTCATCTGCTTTATGGGAAACGTCAGAGCTCATCCCTCTCCAAAAGAGGAAAAACTAAATCTATTTGATAACGACTATATATTTATATATATATATGTATATATATTTTATTGAGATACAATTCTCAGACCACACAAGTCAACCTTTGAAGTATCCAATTCAGTGTTTTTTAGCATATTCACAAAGTCGGGCCTTCATCAGTACTCTCTGACCCCAGAACATCCGCATTTCCCCCCAAAACCCATCCCCATGGGCAGTCATTCCCCACCCCACCCCACCCCCCACCCTGGCAATCACTAAGCTGCTGTCTGTCACTGTGGATCCGCCTATTCCTAACCTTTCAAATACACAGGATCACACACACACACACACACACAGCAGGTGTCCTCTTGTCTGGCTTCTTTCATGTCACATGTTTTCAAGGTTCACCCATATGGCAGCATGTGTCCAAACTGCAGTCTGTTCACTCCAGACTTTTAAACACGTGTTCATTTCCTTCAACACAATACTGCAGAGCAGCGATCTTCAACCAGCATGCTGCTAAAATCTTTTAAAATATGCACTACCTGACTACTTAGTCAGGGTCACTGGCTTCTCTTCTCTTAGATTGTCAAATAATAATAATAATAATAACAACAGCCAACACAATAAGAGCTGTCTGGTGTGAATGAATCAAAATTATACCTGTTTTAATTTGTCAGAAAGGCGAAACAATATATATATATATAAATTTGGTGTGCCTCAGGATTTTAGTAATCAAGTTTATGTGTGCTGTGAGATGAAAAAGGTAGAGGTGCTGAAATTTGTTTTAAAGAGAGAAATACATGAAAGAGCACCATAACAAAGGGAAAAAGAACTTACTTGCACTGGGCATGGAAATATTTGATCAGATTCTGAAGCAAATCCACTCCCTTTTTAATCTTAATTTCATTGACCTTCAGCAGATACTGTTAAAAAATAAAAACAAACAAAAAAGGAATGTCATTGACAGAAATGAATATAAGCTTAACACATGCTTCTGGGGACAGACCATCTCTTCTGTGTCTGTGACCTCTCCAGCTGCGGGTAAAGCTCACGGTAGAGTCTATTTCCTAAATGCCATGACTCGATGTTCCTTTTAGCTTGGTGCCATGTGAATTATCTGACCTACAGGCAATTAACTACACTTCCAAGATTCAGTTCCAAGAACTCCCAGGGACAAGGCACTGTCTCCTGACCCATCAAAAGGAATTTCTGCTCTAGTCACAGAATAAGGATGACTAAAAGGAATGAGATTTAACCATCCTGAACATTCCTGTCAGCATACCTCTGTCCCAGGTCCCTTTCTTTAGGTGAGTCACCATTAGGACACTGACTGCTAATCTCTTATAATTGAGACTCTTATCACCCTATCTCTAAACCCTAGGCACTTACCTGGTACTGAAAAAAAAAAAAAAATTGACTGCTATAAAAGCCACCTTTTAAATTGCAATGAATTAAAGCCATTTCCTTCCTTCCTTCCTTCCTTCCTTCCTTCCTTCCTTCCTTCCTTCCTTCCTCCCTCCCTCCCTCCCTCCCTCCTTTCTTTCTTCCTTCCTTCCTGAGTGGAGGCAGAGACAGACTCCTTCACGTGACCCAACTGGGATCCATCTAGCAAGCCCACTGAGAGGTAATACTCTGCCCATCTGAAACATTGCTTTGTTGCTCAGCAACCAAGTTCTTCTTAGCACCTGAGGCAGAGGCCACGACGCTATCCTCAGCACCTGGGGCCAACTTGCTCCAATTGAGCTATGGCTGTGGGAGGAGAAGAGAGAGTGAGAGATAGAGAGAGGGAAGCAAGAGGGGGAGGGATGGAGAAACAGATGGGCTCTTCTGCTGTGTGACCTGATTGGGAATCAAATCGAGGACATCCACATGCCAGGCCAACGCTCTACCACTGAGCCAACCAGCCAGGGCTAAAGCCATTTTTTAACTTGGAGAATTCATTAACCAGCACTAAGGCATCCAGAAGCCCTTGGGATTCACAAAACCAGCATCAGGAAATACATCCGTTCTTTTGCTAAAGGTTTCTAGTACAAAGACTCCATAAATTCCCTCTCCTTCCACTGTTCAGATATGACACAGAGAACCCCGAGATGTCATATCTGAGATTGAATAGCCCAAAAGACCTGTTGGCCCCCCACCAACCACACAGGCTTCTCAGCTATAAGCTGGGAGACTCCTGGTCAAATGCTCCCCCAGGGTTACCCTGCAGCTCAGGGAGATGGGAAACTGCTCTGGAACCTGCCAGCTACTGCCTCCTCTTCCACCTGGAGACTCCTCGCCCTTCTTGGTGAGATTTATTCACTGTTATTTGAATAAGGCGTATTGGCAATGTGTCAAAAGTGTCACATGGTGAATCAGGTCCTAGGCAGTGTGTCAAACTTTGAAATGTGTGTACCCTTTGACCTAAAAATTCTATTTACAGGAACTTATTCTAAGATGGTAACCATAAAAGTTTACAAAGATGAACAGGAGGGAAGGTTCACTGCAGATTTGTTTATAAAAGTGAAAAATGGCAACGATCCAAGTGTATAAAATGGGAACCGGGGAATGAAAGTGTGGGGCCTCCCTACCGAAAAATGCTGCATAGCCACCGAGCCAACAAAACGGAGATTCCCTGACAAGGAAAGACACGCCTACGTACTGAGTGGAAATAATCAAGTCCCTGAGCACCAGCAGAGAACTGTCCTGCTCACACAAATTATGTCTATGAAGGCACACATCGGGGCACAGGAAAGATGTTTTTAGCCAACTGTCAGAGTGCTCATCTTTTGGAAGCAAAATATGGGGTGATTTTAACGTCTTTATATATATATTTTATATTGACCAATATATAAAAGCACATGCTATTTTTCTACTAAGAAGAAAGCAAGATAGGATCGCTCCTCCACCCTTCTCAGAAGCCCTATTTGGCATACTAAATTTTTTTAGAAAACTAATTCTGAAGAAAAAGAAAAGTTCCCCTCACTTTGAAATAAAAGCTTGAAAGCCATTCTTTCAGATTAGATCCCGGGCAACTGAAAACTTGTAACACTGAAACAACGCCTTGCGTTGACAAAGCTTGAGAATGTCCGTCTGAGGAAACCGCCAAGCAATTCTGAAATGATTTTAACTGCAAGCATCTATCTATTCCTTTTCAAGTGTTGGGTTCTCGGGGGAACTGCTTTTCATATGCTCTTCCCTCGCCACAGAAGGTCCGTTCCAGCCCGTCTGCTTGACCACCGTCTCCATCCCTCATCCGACACGTCCTCCTCTGTAAGCTCCACGTGGACCATGAACCCGGCCCCTGTTCCGGCACATGCACACAGGGCCTGGCTGGCTCCAGCACCTGCCCACTCCCCAGTATGCTCTGCACAGACAGGGGCCCAACCACTCCTCCCCTCAGCACTGGTGCGGAGGCATCAGCCAGACAGTGTATTTGCTGCAATAAAATAGACTATTTGCACAGTCCATGATCCACTCCTAGACCCAGAAGAGGGAATGGACCTACAGTGGGGTGCACAAGGCAGACAGCAATGACAGTGCCCAGTGTCGGAGCTGGCACCCCTCGCTTCAATGATGTGCCCGCTAACATGCCCACTGCCTTGCACTGTCCACTAAACACCCTCAACAAGCAGTCCTGCAGAGTTCAGGGACACAGACTTCCTCCTTACCAGCCAAAAGAGGGCACGAGCTGGACACACTTAGACCCCTGCCGAGTCCATCCTGCCTAAAACACCACTGCCTGATGTCACCCTGATGAAGACCAATCCCTGTGCCTGCCTCCCACACCGCAGTGTCCTCGCCACTGTCTCGTACCGCAGGGCTGATTTCTCCAACTAGGCAGATGTGACATCCTAGGGGGTGTCTGTTACAAAATAACACATGTGAACAAGAACAGCCACTCTCCTATTTTCAATAACACTTTGAACTTTGTTAACTTTCTAAGTAGTGGTCACTAAGGGAACAAAGCAGAAAAGGCGGGAGAGGACCAAAAAAAGGACATCATATATTAAAAAAACAGCAGACGTAAAGGCAAGCACATCAACAGTGATGTCAGGATTGTTCTGCGAGAGGCAGAACCATCCCGTCAAAAGGCAGAGACTGGGTAAAAAATGCAATCCAACCGAATGCCTATAGGAAGCACACTTTAGAGTCAAAGCTACACACAGTGAGAGAGAGAAAGGAATGAAAAAGAAATCCCATGTAAACCAACGGAAGGCTGGAATGGAGACACCCTATCAGACATGAACCTGGATCCAGGGGCTGAGTATCCTCAGCTGATCACTGGAGAGTCTGCTCTGGGAATAGACTAAGATTCTGTTTAAGACACATTTATAAAGGCCATGCTCCTGCTGTAATTAACAAACATTCCAAAATTTTAAAAAGTCCCCCTTGGAATGGCTTTGCTACTGGCTGCTTACAGGGAATCGAGGGCGGGCTGAACCCAGTTCCGAGATCTGTCCCAACATCACCCACACACTCGGGCTGCCACGTCCCCCTCAGAAGGCAGGAGCTTTGGCGGCAGCACTGAGTGGAGTCAGCACCAGGGACTCTTGCTTGAACACCTGGACAAGCTCCCCGCCCCTCTCCCCAGCAGGTGGAAGCACTTCCAGAGGCCGATGGCCAGCCTCCCTGTCCCTTGCTCTCATTCCCTCACAGAGAGGACAACAGACTGCATGTTTTTCCAGCTGCCTCTGACCCCCTCCCTCCATCACTGATTTCACTGGTACAAGGGGAACCAATATACCTCATTAAAAACCACCCAGGTAGGGGCTTTCTTTAAAGGCTGGTTCCAGTGAGTGCAGGCAAGTGTGAGTGAGTATGCATGCGAGGTCAGAAGGATGCTCTCTGAATTTCCGTTTCCTCCTGCCTCCCATAAAAGGTTGGTGTTCGATCCATCTATGCCACCCAGTAACCGAAACCAGACAAACGGAACCCAGCCATGCTTCTGAGATTCTAAGGCCGCAGGCAGTGGTCAGGCCACGAAGCTCATGGGGGTGCCCACGGGACTGTGCAAGGAACTCCGTGTTCCACCCCCACCTCACCTCGCACATCTGCAGCTGGAAGAAACGCCGCTCCTTCTCCATCTCCTCGGCAATCTCGGCCCCGCTGATCTCGGTCCGGATCATCCCATGCAGCCTGGCATGCTCCTTCTTCTCCTTCTCTATTTTGGTTCTACGGGGGTGGGGGTGGGTGGGGGGGTGGGATGGGGTGGAAAGCAAGGACGAATCAGATGCCGCTCAGCATGTGCACGAGGTCCCGCCGGGACAGCCTCACGGGGACAACGAAGGCTTGCCAAACCTTCCACATGCTGAGCAGCGCCTGGACTTACTGGGAAGGGAAACACATGTAGTCACAGTAACACCCAACCTGGCCTCTTTGTTGAGCATTTACTGAACAAATCCTTCCTAAGCCCCAACTCCGCACCAGACCTCGGTCAGAGGAGACCTGCCTAGGGTTCCTCGCAGCCAGTGTCCTGTCCGGTGCCCACCACCGTCCACAGGGTGCTGTGTGGGTGGCCATGGTTCCCCATCGCCCATACTTGTCCCTGCTCCTCTATATCTTCCGAGACTCACTCAGGGAGGTACCGCCTAGCACAGTGCTCACTGCCATAAAAGAAAACTACCTTCTCAGTTGTTTTTATTCTCACCTTCTCATTTTAAGCGCTATTCCCCTTTCCACGTTTATCTCATGCCTGGCTCCGTTACCTACATGTCAATTGTGCAGCACAGGCTGTAAACAGACCAATGGGACCATGTCCACAGAAGAGGGACCATGGCGAGAAGCAGCCATGAGACTGTATCAAGTGAAGAAGGGCTTGAAGCAACACTTGAGCTTTTATTCTGGAGAAAAGGAGATGAAACAAAAGCCACAGAAAGCATTCAAAACAAATAAAGGTTGCCATGAAGAAAGAGGAGGTATTTTTTTGCAAATCTGATGGTAGGCACTGGGAGACACAGGTGGCATTTCTCAGAAAGTCGTACAACACAAAATGTTTGGGTTCCAGGGTTCCCATCATTGGGGAGGGGTTCTTAAAAAGAGGCAAGGAATATAGTTTCTCACTCTCTTTTTGTGTATGTGTGTGTGTTGAAGCACAGCGCTGGGCACACAGTAAGCACTCAGCAACTAAAGGAGTAAGAACATAAGGAAATACGTGCCCATGTGGTGGGGACACAGTTAAATGGATACGTGCACCAGGGAGGGAGACCTGAGGGCCCTTAGGTCCCTGGAGCTACAATTATACCCCTCGGAGATTCCCCCTGTCACCACCTCAAACGGATCACACCACGGTCCAGAGGTCAGTCCTTCTTGTAGTAAGTAGGTAGAGAACCAGTGCCCAGGAATTTCAAAGACATCTTATATTTGTGTGTCATGCATGACATGGCCTCTTGGGATAAGTCAACCTCAAGTATCAATGGGTAAAGAGTTATAACCCTCCATTTCTCCTAGAATCACTTTCAGTTTTAAAGGGTGCTGCCTCCTCCATCTCTGATTCTGGGATTTCAGGAGTCACTCTGCTCCCCACCGTCTGTATGTGTTCTGATGATCTTATAGAATCTGATCTTATTCCCGTCTAGAACAAGGAGATGCTCTCTGGCACCCTCCCTTTCCTGCCCTGGCTCAGGATCGAGTGGAGACCACCAAAACTTAGTACCACCCGAAAGCAGGAAGGGTGAGCCTTTGCCCATTATTTGGACTGAAGTGGGAGGCACAGGAAGGATGCAAAAGGGCCAGGATAGCAAGCTTGGGGTCTTCCAGGTATTCCAGTCAATACACTCTCTGTGCTTCCATATAAATGCACGTCAGGAGTGAGACCAGAACTTGGGGATCCAAGCAGCTTTGAGTACAGACGTGACAGATTTCTATGGGAGGAATGAGTATGTATGGTTTGATGGTCCTTGGTTTGAGCTTTGTGGTCCTTCACTACTGAACACATACCCCAGGCTGGTAAAATAAAACAAATCAAATATTTGTCCTTACGTCTGGAATGGCTTTCTTAACCTCTTTTTTCTACTTCACCTGATGGCTACATATTAAAGTTTCTATTTCCACTCAGAAAACATTACGTTATTACCCAAGGCACAGCAAAACAAAACATATCAGAAAACGTTTCATTATTACTCAAGGCACAGCAAAACAAAACACATCAGAAAATGTTACATTATTAACCAATGCACAGCAAAACAAAAGTATCAAAAAATGGTTTATTACTCAGTGCACAGTAAAACAAAGCACATCAGAAAATGTTACTTGTTATCCAATACACAACAAAACAAACCACGAAGCATTTAAAAATGTTTTCTTTTCCTCAAGTATTTGAAATAATTGAAAGTTACCCCTACACTCTCCAGCCCAATTCTAGCCAGCTTAATCCCCTAATATAATAAAAGGGACAGGGAAAACACCCTGCGTAAAGACGCTAACATCACAGGATTTAGACACTAGCTGTGAACGCCTCGAGCATCACAAGAAACCACAATAACACAGTTCTAGGGAAAGTCTTTCCTGGGTTAGGGTTTATTCAGACAAGAGCTTTAAGCAATAAAAGCTGGATGTAAAATCAGAATCTCAAATGTCTTGTGTTTATTTATTATTTTTTTAAATGAGAAACACTCACATTTTGGTTTCGTAGTCCTTCCAAGCTTTATCGAAAGGCTTTTTCAGATCCTGTAAACACAGAAGCATGAATTAAACAGAGCTGATCATCAACTTCTATGCAACATGCACGTACGTATCCCCCAGATCGGTCCTAAAAGGAACACCGATTTCTATAATACATGGTATCTGCTGATCCCGTGAAAAATAAAGAATATAAGAGCACAGGCTTTTTGACTAGTGGTGGTGTCGCCTTTTCCCCCTTTTCTTTAAAATAATGTTTACTTTCGAATACCAGATGCACACAGGGGAAAGTGGGAGGAAATCGTTTTGTGTACCTGTCCCCCAAATGTAGCAAGGGTGAACTCATCCTGTTTTACCCACACTCGACCCTCTGCCTGGAGTTATTCTGAACTTAAATCGAGAAAGACATAACATTTAATTGGCAAGTAGTCTACAACCTCTCTGGTCTCTCTTTTCCTATTAATACAGGGAGGCTCCCAACACACGGAATCCAGAGGGGGGCCCCAACAATATAAAAGCCATTTGCCTTCTCCCAATTCCACTCTTCTGCCTGGAACATGGGGCCTCCTACCATCTCTCTGAGAGAGTAGATCAAAAATGGGCTGAGCTACCAGAAATCCGACCACACAGCTCCCTTCTACTCATGTTATCTTGAACACGATTCTTTTGGAAGAGAACCCTTTTTGGGGTGGGGCTTATTTTATATTTTTTGGTTCTTTGCTGGCATGTGACAGGGCTTAGCTCCGCAGCCTGGCCTCTCAGCAGCTCCATGAACAGGCACTGCCCGCCCCATAAGCCTCACGCACTATGTATCTGCGTGTTCTTCCCTCTGCCTTGTGTGCTCTTCCTTCCCGCTTTCCAGAAGGATGATGGGAAAGCTCCGCAGTGTCTGAACAGTTCAGTGGGTCCCAAGCTTCCTACCCAACAGCTCTCCTGGCACACAGTCTACAGCAGAGACATGGAAGTCTCTGCAGTCCCCTGAGATCACCAAGCTGGGCTTCTACATGTGCCCACATACGACCCGGGGATCCAAGGCAGATCCAGGCAAAGCACTCAGCCTCCTGAGAACTGGGGCACATTTGTTTGTGCAAAAGCAACTTAGTGCTCAGTAGCTGGAACCCCAACATCCCCAGAGCCCTGCCTGCCTGCTCCCTCACTCAAACCCCCGTGAAACAATTCACACTCAGATGTTTACATGCGGCCCCTTCCTAAATGGCAGACATCCTCTGGGGGATGTGAGCCCCACTGGTGCGGGTTTTCCCATCAGGAAATGACATCCTTGCAAGGATTCTGTTCCTAGGGGTCAGTCAGCGCCATCCCAGCTGGAAAACCAGACATGAGCCCCAAGTCATTCACAGTTTCCCTCCCTGTAGGTCCTTGCCCCCTGCACCTGCAGGATGCCCACAAAGGCCACGAGTCCCCACTGTCAGGACTCAGAGGCAGTGCCGGGGTGGCAAGTTCAGGGCCCCCATGGCCAACCGGCCACCTGAGTGTGGTTCTACGGACACAGTCCCCACCGAGCAGATTTGTCATGACATACCCCTTTCACGCCTTTTAGGTCCCCCTTCAGCAAGCTGTCCAGAGGGAAGGAGATGATGTTGTTCATATTCTGAATCTAGAAAACAAAAACAGAGAGGAAAGCCTCAGTTTCCTTTTTAATCTAGAGTTAGGACAGCAGGTGTGCTCGAGAACGCTGGGTGATAACAAAACCTTCACTCCGAACCTGCCCAGCACAGCTATACGGACTCGTCCATTCTCACAAATGCATACAGAACCAATGACAACAAGTCTACACCCGTTCTCCACAACTTCCTATCTTTCAGCTGCGAAGTGTGTGAAAAGATAACCATTATTACCATGAAGAGAAAAAACATTTCAGCACAATCCACGGGAGACCCACAGAAGGTACTGAAAGAGAAGGACGCACCACTTCCTGCTGATGGTCCCATCTTCGGCCCCTAGACACCAACCCACTTAGCACAGCCCTCCACAGGGGAACCATAAGGAAAAGCAGAACAAAGGGGCTTCTGTCTCCTACGAATATGCAAAAATGTGCATGGGTGCGCATGCGTGTGCATGTGCGTGCGTTTGGGTACACAAGTGTTTCCGGAGAAAGGAGACAGAGAAAGAAACGGCATAAGGCCCTGAGCTCCCCATTCTTCTCCTTGAAGCAAGAAGGGAAGAGACTGGTGGCTCCACACGTTGTCACCACGTATTAAATCGAGTTGCATGCAGCCCACCTGACACATGCTCGGACTCGGACTTGTACTTGGAGGATACCCAGAGACAGCAAGGCCACCCCACCAACTGATTCGAGCGAACCAAAGGACGCAAAGTTTTGGTCAGGAGGCCGCTTCCGGCATGGACTACGTGCTCAGAACCCTGCAGAGTCCCTCCCCAATGAGAACAGAGACCAGAGACCTCTCTGGTATCCCCAAGTCAACCAATCCCATATGTCAACACCTCTGCCAGCTGGCGCCCCCGGGCCTCACCTGTGGACCACGCACACTTGAGTCACTGGTCTACAGAAGGAGCAAGACAAGATGAAAGCCTTGGAAATTTCACACCTTCATTCTTACAATCAAGCAGAGAAAAATCTCATTTTTAGTATAATTACCCATCATAGAAAGACTAAATACAGGCATGGTTTTTTTTTTCTTGCTTTTTTTTTTGTGTGTGACAGACAGAGAGAGGGACAATAGGGACAGACAGACAGGAAGGGAGATGAGAAGCATCAATTATTTGTTGCAGCTCATTAGTTGTTCACTGATTGCTTTCTCACATGTGCCTTGACTGGGGGACTCCAGCAGACCGAGTGACCTCTTGCTCAAGCCAGTGACCTTGGGCTCAAGCCAGCGACCTTTGGGCTCAAGCCAGCGACCATGAGGTCATATCTATGATCCCACGCTCAAGCTGGTGAGCCCACGCTCAAGCCAATGACATCAGGGTTTTGAACCTGGGTCCTCTGCATCCCAGTTGATGCTCTATCCACTTAGTTACTGCCTGGTTACACTAGGCATGGTTTTTAAAGGCAATATGGAATCTGGTCTCTATACACTATTCAGTATAAGTGAAACTGGAAAAGAAATTTACCTGAAAAAGTAGTGCTATGGTGTATCATAAAGCATGCACTCGCCACCAATCTGGACAAATAAGTGATCAGCTTATGAGTCTCATTTCAGAAATGCCTTGTTGAGGGCAAAATCTGTCCTGCTTAAACCACTCAGGGTTCGTCAGGCACCTGGCATCGCTCCAAGGGGCAACATCACTGGCTATGACTTGCCATGATCAGCCTGGAGGGTTAAAGTTTTAAATACCAAGAAGCTGAGTTTAAGGCAAGGTCTCATGGGTGACTAGAAGGAGGAGTGACAGGGAAAAGGTGTGCTGGTGAATAATCTGTGATGACAAGCATACACACGGAGGTGGCCAGTGTAAATCATGGGAGCAACAAGCCCACAGGAGAATTATAGCTCTGCCACCATCCCCACACCTCAGTCCACATTTCCATCTGCCTGCCAAGCAAGACATCTGCTGGTAGCTGTGTGTACCTAGGCCAGCCTGGCCACACCAGCTGTCGGTCCACACACTCTCTCTGTGTGCTGTTACCGCCCTGTTCCTCAGCTGGCCCTCTCTGCTGTTCTTCTGAACCGAAGCCACCGCGCCCCTGCTCCTGGCTGCTGTGTTCTCTCTTGGCCTGCCCCAACCCCTCCTCTGTAGCTCTGTCAGCTTTACCTGGTGTCCTGTCCCCAGCAAAGACTAAACTCACTCCCGTATTGGAGGTCCTCCACCATCCGGCCACTCTCGCCACTTCTCATCTTCACACCTGGTCAGATGAAGCTCTGCTGTTCTCCGCTACCAAGTCGATACCCCTGCTCAATTCCTTCCACCCAGCTGGAGAGACTTCCCTGGGTCCCCACTGCTCAAAGTCTCCCCCTCCATCAGGATTCACTCAGCTGCGCCTTCTCCATTAACATCCCAACTATCCCAGCAGGAAGTGACCCCGCCCTCTGCCAAACCCTCCAATATTTTCTTTTTAAAAAATTTCTTAAGTCCCGCAATGGGTTCTAGGTGGTATTCATGCTATCCACTTCGCAACCTACACCCTGAAGGAAGCTTCATGTGTACTCTGGTTTCTTATCCTCCGGAGCAGGGCTTGGCACAGACCAGATGCTGGATCAATGTGGGTGGAATAGATCAATAGGCTTAACTGTTTTTCTGAGTGTCTAATACCAAGAGACCAACTAGGGAGGCTGCAAACACACCACCATCTTCACACCGAACATCGCGTGGCAAAAGCACGCATTTATCTTATGTTTAGTGAGCACCTATTTTGCAGACAAGCGACAAATGGCTACCACAAAGATAAATAAAGCTGATGTTGGTCCTATCAGAGGAAGAAGAAACATATACACACCAAGAAGTAAACAAAAGGTCTAAGATCAGATGCAGCACAGTTTACTCTGTACAGAAGACCGGCGGCTCCTTGTGCAAAGAAACGATGAACTCTGGCTCTGAGCAGTGAGGCAGGCTGACCTGAGCTTGGGAAGAAGGTGACTCTCTCAGGGACTGGGCCTTGAGACACTGTGCACTCGTCCGCACGATCACAGTTGGGTTCCTACATTTATGTTAAGACTCTTATTGAAGAACTAAGGAGCAGAGAGCCGAGGCTGGAGTCAGCAGGGCGAGCAGACTGGGTCTTGGAGAGAAGCCGCTACAGCGCCATCTTGGACAGCCACTTGCAAGAAAGGGCGCACAGAAATAGCTGGGGGTGGGGGCCAGGGAGGTGTCATAGCTGCTCAGGCTGGGAGACTGAGCCAAAGGCTCAGAACAACTCAGTTCACGGTGGGTTGGCAGGAAAAAGAGTAAGGTGCTTGCAGATGAGAAATCAGTTTTAGGAAGAACTCTCGCAGGTTTCTCTAAGGGTGTGGGAAAGCAGGAGCGCAGGCACAAATGAGTGAGCAAAACAAGATCCTCCACAGCATTGGGGACAGGCCCTCAGTCCCAATCCGGTCCCTGCATCGATCTGAAGACTAATAGTTATTTAATTCAAATTAGAACTGAGGTGCTGATGACAGGTGTCCTGGTGAGCACAGTCACACTCAGCACTGGTCTCTGGAATGACAGATTAGAGTGGAAATGAGGAGACCTCGCTGGATATCCAACATACTTGCAGGCTTGCTTGTGTTCTAGACACTAGTGACGGGGTCCCTGGCTGAGCGGTGAGGCAACTTTAAACAGCCATTACAGCTGTGATGGATGGTACAGGGGAGGCACATGGGCCCTCGGGGAGTGGCAGGAGACGGGGCTGCAGATTCACGGAGGGGTTAAGAGACAAAGACAAATTAGATGGTGCCTCTAACTTCAGGGATGCACGGCTCAGTGGAGGAGGAGAAAGCTCAGGCTTTCCGTAAACAAAATGCCACACGGAAACTCCAAGAGCCGTAAATACAACACCATGGGATTTCCAGAAAAAGAAAACGACTTTTCGTGTGGACACCAGGGAAACAGCTGCTGATTTAGAGGTGATGTGAGAAAGAACGTTAAGGGACAGGGAGAGTTCTGCACGGCAAGACAGGGCCATGGGGGTTCCGGGCGGAAAGAAGTCAGGCTGCCAGACCAGCGAAGGGGACTCTGGCCTTCACTCCAGGCGGCTGCTCTTTTCAATTATTCAAATGATCTAAAATAGGAAACTATGACTTCTCTAATCAGGAGATAATTAGCTAAATTACTACAAAAGAGACAGAAAGTAGATTAGTAGTTACCAAGGGATGGGGGGCAGGGAGGGGAGACAGGGATTAACTATAAGAGGACACAAGGGACCTTCCTGGGGGGAAAAAATGTCCCTGAACTAATTTATGGTGATGGCTGCCACCACTTGGTGAAGTTCCTAGAAACTACTGACTTGCACGCCTGGGATGGATGGGTAGATTTTATGATATGTAAAATACACCTCGACGAAGGTGGTCTTTAGAAAAAAACTGTCACAAGTATGAACAGGGTTCCCATCAGTACGTTGACTAATAATGCTGCCACCCTCCTGGACATCAGCCTGTCTGCCCTCGGCACTTACACGCCCTTTGGCGTACCAGCACACTGATTCAGGGTGAGCGGCCCCGGAAATGGTGGCTCTCATCTGCCTGTGCCTCGTCTGTCTGTGGGGAACATGTGCACTGAAGCTCAGATGTTCTGTCTTGGCAAGAGTGCCCTGCAGCGTGAAGACTGGCTCTGCATCCTGCTCTGCGTGTGCTGGGGCAGCCCGGGCCGCCTCAGGCCCTAGGCCGAATGAACCATCCTCGCGTTCCAGCCCAGGGAGATGAAAACTGCAGCCAAAAGATTATTGCATAGGCCTGCTGCTCAGGCAGCTCGGCCTCAATTTATGCGTAATGACATTTTTATGATTTATGGGAAGAACTAAATTATCCCTGAGTAAACCCAGGGATATTTTCCTTAGTGCCAAGCAAGTGCTGGGCTTTCTCTTGTGTGCCGACATCCTTTGAACAAGTATATCACATTAAACGGCTTTAAAAAAAAAGATAAAACAGTAAGAATGATCTGAACATCTTAAACATCGTCATTAACTGTGAATCTAATACCAAGAGCAAACAGGCCGTCTTTAAAGTCACAGTCCTGCCTTTGCTCTCTCTCTCTCTCTCTTCCTGTCTGCGCTTTACCTGGGTTCACCTGGATTATGTCTGACCAGGTGAGTCAGTAAGCAGTCAAGGCCTGTAATCTCCCAAGGAGAAATAAACAATTCAGTCAGTGGGGCAGGCGGACAGACAGGGCTCTCAGGGATCAAGAACAACCTCGTTATGGTAACACCACAGCTGATTAGCAAACAGACAGACCAGTAGATGGGGTGAGGGTAGGGAAGAGACACAGCCAGCCAGTGCCATCTTTCCGTGATGTTCCTCCCAATTATTTTGTTGGCGGGTGTCAAAGACCATTGACTCTAGCTCTGCCCCTTTCATACTCTCCTGAATTCCTCCCACCTTCCCCCAACCCTTCCTCGGCTCACACAGGCATGGTCTCATCCACTCTTTCAGCTCTGGTCATTAATTGCCTCCCTGCCCCCAGGTAACAAGGGTGCTGCCGCCTTATCCTTGACTTAGGCAATGAGTGTGTCTGCTCTGCAGGATGGTCCTGTCCCGGGGTCCATCCAGAAGCCTGGACCTAGACAGGATTCCCACTTCACAGCTCTCTTTTTACAGAGCAGCGTTGAGAAGAGAGTCACAGCGGAAGGAGTCTCAGTCTCTGAGGGTGACCTACCTAGCTCCAGGCTCATGGATCTAGAACATAGCTGGTCTTCTCAGAGCCCTCCTTCAAGACCTTTAATAGAGTCCAACTCCCTCTGGGGTGATCAGGATAAAAGGCCAATGTATTGCCATACACACCACGACTAAAGACTCTTACACGAAACATGTCCGTGTCTTACAAGTTTCCTTTAACTGCACCAGCTTGGTGAGGAACGTCAGAGGTAGAAAAGACAACCATGTGAGAGCTGTGCTCTCTTTCTTTCCAACTTGAACAAACACAGCCTCTAGTACAGAGTGAAAAACCAAAAAAACAAAAACAAACAAACAAAAAACAAAACAAAACCCAAAGCTGCAAAGAAAGGCAAGCAATCCGGTCACAGCCACAACAGCACCACCCTGTCAGAGGGTGCGACACTGCCCAAGAGCTCAGACCTCACAGGTAGCAAACAAAGGTTTTTTGAGCAGAGGCTGCAACATTAATTAGCAAGAATGGGTGCGCATGAAACCGCTAGCACCTACTAGAGAGCTTCAGGTCATGTCCAGGAGCTGGGGCCTAACACCCCAGAGGGTGTAGGGGCTGGAGTCTTTAGGGGTGTAAGAGTATGGTAAAGGCTTTACACCTGTGCTGTCCAGTATGACAGACGTGAGTCCCACGGGGGCTCCTTCGAATTTAAATAGAGCAAAATGAAATAAAGTTTAAAAAAGCAAACAAAAACTGAGGTCCTCAGTTGCCTACCTGCATTTCAAGGGCTCACCAGCCACCTGTGGCTAGTGGCTTATTATACATGGAGAAAGCAGGCACAAGACACAGGCCATCTGTATCAATGCAAAAAATGTTCTCTACTAGACAGCCAGACTTCAGAGCAATGGCTTAAAAAAAAAAAAAACCATTTAAGCAGCTCTGAGGTGTAACTGAATACAATAACCTGTACACACTGAAAGTGTGCATTTTGATAAGTTATGACGTATCTACACAGACACACAGATCCACAACGCCATCGCCACAGTCCAGGAGGACCATAGCCATCACCTCCAAAGTTTTCCCTTTTGCAACTCCCATCTCCCAGCTCCTTACTCCCCAGTATCCAGCCGCCAGGCAACCAAGTATCTGCTTTGGATCCCAAAGAACAGACTGCATTTTCTAGAACGTTCCAGCTATTAAATGATAGAGCACGCAATGCCTTTGGTCAGCTTCCTTCCTAACTGCTCAGAGATCCATCCAGCTGCAGCATAGGCAGCCCGCTCCCCTTCCTGATGGACAGTATTCCATAGCCGGCTGAGCCACAGTCTGCTCATCCTGACACCTGCTGACAACCCTCTCAGTTGTTTCCAGTTTGGGGCCACTACAAGTCTCCCACAGAAAGCTGCTATGGTGACCCGTGGGACAGACTCTTGAAAGGTGGTGGTGGGGCCCTGTGAGCAGGTGGCGTTCAAGTGGAGCAAGAAGGACGTGAGGCCGGGCCCATGAAGGTCCTGCCAAGGGGACTCTGACACCAGGGCCTGACACCAGTGTGCGCCTGGCACCTTCCGAGAACACTTTCTTCCCCATTCCTTCCAAAGGCTGCTTTTCGGAAAGAATGGGCACTTGGGCAGAAAATTTGGGGGAATATCCGAAGGTTCTAGGTAAAGCCACAGACTGGCAACAGGACCATTCAACCTCGTTCAATCCTTATAGCCACTCTAAGAAGTAGGTGTCCTCCCCTATGACGGATAGGGGAACAGAGGGCTACACCACCCACGTCACCCCCAAATCACGCCACTGGGAAGGAGCAGCGCCGAGCTGAGGACATGGGAGAGCCAGAGCTCTTCTCGCCGTTTGGCACTGGAGAGGACTAAGCTGAGAAGTGAGTCCCACCCCTGACACCCCAGAGCAAGAGACACAGGAGCGTGAGCCCACGCGCCCCTGGGGGCAGCGTCTACATCAGCATTTCTTCCGGTGCCCGAATGCACACAGCAGTTCATCAGGGATGTGTGATGACACTTCCAAAAGGAAAGCCACGTGGGTCACTTTCATTTTCGGTCTAAGTGAAGAAACCTCTTCCTTGGGCTAGGGACGGCACTGCCAAGGTCTCCTGGCCATGTGTCCTGCGCCCACGTGCCCACAGGCCTGGGGAAGCACACCTCCACCCCCAGTCCCCCCCACTTCCCCATCCTGCAGGGTTCACGGCAGAACTACTCTGTTTAATTAAGAAGGAGAGGAGGGAGCTCACACCCATCTTGGGTGCTTAACACAAACTCAAAGAACAGAACCTGCCAGCTACCAACCCCCACCCCCACCCCCACCCCCGGGAGCTTTCACACCAGCAGAGTGCGGGAGCACTGACCTGGTTTCTGCATCCAGCGCAACATCTTTGGCAGGCGGTCGCTTTGATCGCACGCTGGCGTCTGAGTGGGGAGGAAACAGTGGCCCTCGGCCCCTCCCTTTCCCCAGCAAACAGATGACGGAAGTGCACACTCGAGCCACTCACGACCATGCCAAACACCACGATGGCCGCTGCTTCGAGGGGGGGCGCTGCACAGGAGAGCCCAGGGTTCACACAGCCCTCTTCTTCTTCCGTTAAAATCTCTAGTTAGGTCATCAACCAGATAGCAAAGCACCTTTTCAAATGCATGACTTCTGAGAACCCACATATTTTGCTGGCCTCGGTCTCCCCAGGGTGAGTCGGAGACTCTGCACGTGGCCCCCAGCCAGGAGTGGTCGAGCAAATGGGCCAGGGGCTGCTGCACTCAAGTCTGAGAACCAGGACTCAGTGTGTGTGGTATGAGGGCCCATGAGGTTTCCTCTAACAAGTTCCGGGTGCTGGTGCTGGTGCTACTGGTCTGGGGACCTCCCTTTGAGAACCTCTGCTCCAGGGCGATGTGTCTCATCCCCTACTCCTGCTCTGGAGGGGTGGGCTTATGAACACCGCGACCCTGGTTCTGTGGGCCTAGAGGAGAAATGCCTGGGAATCTGCATTTCTTTTCCTTTTTTTCTCTAATTTTTTCATCAATTTGAGAGGGGCCAAAGGAGAGGAGAAAAAGGGGAAAGAGGGAGATTAGTTGGAGAAGACAGAGAGAGAGAGAGATGCATCAACTTGTTCCACTTAGTTGTTCCATTTAGTTGTGCATTCACTGGTTACTTCTCACACATGCCCTGACCAGGGATCAAACCCGTGCCCTCAGTGTACTGGGATGACACTCTGTCCACTGAACCATCTGGCTAGGGCTTGGGAGTCCGCATTTCTAAGAAGCCCCAGGTAATCCTACCTGAGAGCAAGGATCGGGGTGCTGGGGGTGCGCGGAAACAAACCGAGACCAAGAGCTCCTGTAAACTGGAATCTAGGATGTGATTTGCCAAGTTTTCGATTTTAAGGAATGATTAATAAATAGCTGAAAATTCCCAAGGAAAGGGGAACATACATGCAGAAGCCAGGACCCCGAGTTTATCTATATACACGTTCTGGCACCCACCCCCAGAGGAGTGATGCACAGCCCCCCAGCTCGGGCACCTCTCGTGCCCTTCACCCTCTTCCAACACCACCTCCTTCCCCTGGAGCCTATCGGAGGCTCAAGTCTCTCTTACCCTGAAAACCTCCCCTTTTCACTTTCTCCTTCCATTCTCAACCTTCCCCGGAGGGACTAAGACGGGCGGTCTCTCCTCCTCTGCCTGACACTGTCCCCGGCCTTTACGGCCGAGTCACGGAGAAGTCACGGAGAAGTCACAGGAGCCTCCTGCTCCCCAAAGCCCACAGGTCCCCATCAGGGTTTTTCTTCCCACGCCCCTGTGGCCGGGGCGCAGCTGATGCTCGGCCTCCATCACATCCTTGACTCCAGCCTGCCCACACATTCCCTCTAGGGGCTCACAAAGGATATTTTCCTTAAAAAAAAAAAAAAGTTTGAGGTCCCCTCCATCAAGATAGTTAGCCTTTTAATAGCTAGAAACTGAGAAAATACACGAGGACAAAAGAAAACAAACGCAAACTGTTCTCTGAAGTTCCTGAACGCTTTCAAATGACGGTGCGGCCTCCACACGCTGGGCAAGTATTAACGATGTGTGCAAGACACATGTCTGAGAACCTTCCAATCACGCTGTGTGCAAGAGGCACCTGAGGACACCTATGACAGCTCACAGGTCTGCCCTGCCCCATCTTCACCCTAGGGACTCAGGAACCAGGGACCCAGGGTTGGGCAGGAGTCACTGCCCCATCTCCCGGGGCTGCACCCTCAGGGCTCTGGGCCATTTGTACAGGGAGCCTCACAGCATGAAGTGCATGCTAGTAACACTGCCTGTGTCCATCTAGCCAGATGGGAGTTGTCAGCACTTAGTACCCTGCGTGGCCCCAGAATGTGGTCCCACACCCTGCAGTTAATCAGTCACCCTTCCCAGCTGCGCTCTCCTCCTGCACCGAGGCCCTATCCTGTCCTCTCCAGCGTGGCTTGTCCCACTTCCCCTGCCCTCTAGAAGTGAGGGTACCATGGGGTTACAATGAAATAGCACTGCCTCTCCTCTCCCCCAAATGTTATCAAAGAGTCCCATCTACACATATCATGTGGTCAATGTTAGCCTTCTTGCTTCTGTTGTTTAGGCCAAACGAGGATATGCTTGCATTTCGGTCAGGGATTCGTGAGTGCAAGACGTGTCTTACTGTGTGGACGTCTTGGGCATCTAAGGCAAAGAATTTCCAGCTGTGCATTAGGCCAGATTAAAATGTCAGCAGCAGGTGTCTAGGGGTTCCAAGTAGCTGTGGGCAGGCCCGTATAAGCTCTGTTCCCCCAGGAAAGCCCCAGCCCACCAGCCATTCTCACCCAAACCATTCACACTCTAATTTGCACACAAGCCTGACAGGCACATGGTCTTGTTTTCCAGACAGCGGGCGGAGATGGGCCCCGCCAGCAGTATATAAGACAGCAGTTAGCTGGGTAGAGTGTCGGAATATTAAACAGCAGCTGTTGGAAACGGCAGAGAGAGAGTCTGGCACCCATAGAGGGGCGGATATTTCCAGGCACCGCCTACAAGACACTGGGGGCTTCTCTTGACATCAGCTCAGTTCCCTCATGCATTGCCCCCAAACCAGGGCAACTCTCCCACCCCACCCCCCAAAAAAGATGAAATTAGGATATTTAAAAATAGGTGTTCTCAGTAAAAGAAGTTAAAGGAAGTCTGTGGAAGCACTAGACCAGTGGTTCTTAACCTGGGTTCTATCGAACCCTAGGGGTTCGATGAATCGGTCTCAGGGGTTCAGAGAAGCCTCTGCCGTGGAGGCCAGAATAAAGTAATACCGTAATTTGTTGTGAGTTCATGCACTTTGTTGGTTTTGTTCTTTGAGCAAGGTGATGTTCATGCACGGCTCATTTTGTGTACCAGTAAAAAAACATATACCTATGTCTAGAATTTGGAAAAAAAATCATATTTTATCACTAAAGAAGGCTTCGGTGAATGCGCATATGAAACTGGTGGGTTCGGTACCTCAAAAAAGGTTAAGAACCACTGCTCTAGAGAATGAGGGCCTCCAGGAGGAAGATCTCCATGGTAAGCAACTCCGAGAGAAGCTTTACTGACATGGAGAATCAGCTCCTATCTAACACAAGACCAATGCAGCAGGGCGTGCCTCTCCAGCAGGCACTGAGAGCAGCCAGGGGCAAAACCGCACACGGCCTCCCCTCCCCCCAACAGAACCTTACTAGCTCTTTATTCTGCGCCTAGTGTGTCTTCACACCTTCAATCATTAGTATATAAAAGATGTGTGTGACACATGCACGTGGGTTGGTGGAACTTTCAAGTTCCCCTATCAATATGAAGGGAGTGACATTCCTCAGCCCTGGGGGCGTTCCCAAATGTCACACTGGCCTCAGTATCCTCCTCCGGCCCCTGTCGTCCCCTCAGGCAGGCTCCGTGGTCTGAGGTCACACCTCTGCCGTGAGGGACACCCGCTGCAGACCTGAGAGTGATCTGCCATGCAGCCACTCTCCTTCATTCAGAAACCACTTCTCTGCACGGAATTGGCCCCTGGAAAGTCTTGCCAGGACTCTCATAGCTGTCAGATCAGAAGCTGAGAAACAGGGCTGACATGGGTGCGGTAAGCAGTTCAGCATGTTCCTTCCCTGGAGATGCCGTGCTTCTCTCTCCCTTTATCCTGAGGAACGGCAGAGAAACTCCACAGGCTTCCCGGAGGGGAGACTCGCACCCGCCAAGGAACAAAGTCTCACTATATTAAGTTGGGCCTCTCTTTGGAGACGTTCCAATTGCTCTATCAGCATTCTCCCGCGCCAAGGAGCAGGAAGGTGGGAATTATTATCCTTTCTGGACAAGAGGTAGAACTGAGAATCTTAGCCATACAAAACTGAGTTTTTGTGGGGTTTCTTTTTTTGGGGGGGAGGACTAATGCCCAGGGAAAAGCAAAAACAAGGCTTTAAAAATAAGAGATTGGAGAGATGTGCCCAAAAATAGGAGTAAGGATGGTATATAAAATACCAAAAAAGGAGAATTCTCCTACAATCAGCTCTCTCAGCAACAACTTTGCAGAAGCTGCCTCTCTCTCTCTGTCTCTGTCTTTCTCTGATCTTTGCCAGGAAACAGGATCAACAGCACTAACTCCATAAAGTAAAACCTGGAAGCAATGCCCATGGGCTCACATGAATAAGTCAGCACATGGTAATGACATAAACATGTCACCCGTGGGCTGGGTTTTAATTTACAAAAAAACCACTTCCACCTATTCCTTTCACCTTGACGGTGGCCCTGTGAGCGGGAGTGGTTTTCTCGTCGAGCTTTAAGAAAGCCCAGGCCAGCGGGCAGCCTGTGGGCAGTGTGGCAGGGGATCCAGTCCACGTTCCTCCTTCTGCGACCTGTTCCTGTGCTGCCACCCCTTCTGTCCCCTCCCCTCCCCCCCGCAGGAGTTTAAATACCACTGTAGAAGAGCGTGGGTGTGGAGTGGTGAGACCTGGCTCTGAGCCTACCCTCTGTCCCCTGTCACTGAGGATGTGGTCAGAGGACGAACATATACCTCACACAGCCGGCAGGAGGACTGGACGTGCCAGCAGGAACTGGGATGCCCCCACACCAGGCCCAGCGCTTCCTGCACAGGCACTCACTGAGTGGTGGCAACCGAGAGTCCCTCGCTGCAGGGACTTCTGGCGTGCTCAGAGGCAACACCGTGGAGTGGCAGGCATGCACTGTCACACCAGCCTGGCCCAGCCCGGCCTTCAGTGCTGTAGAATATCCAGAAAAGAAGGGGCTGCTTTTGTCTCACTACACCACTGCTTGTGTGTGATGCGTTCAATGATGTTCATTCTGGATTCCGCCGTGGACCCTGGTCCACCTGCAGGCGCACACCCATAGGCTGGTGAGGACTCAGAGCTGTCCGGAGAGGAAGGTGACCTCTTTACACCACCCAAAGCCTCAGTCATCCGATCTATAAAGTGGGGATGACACCAACTCCCTTATGGGGTTGTTATAGGACCACATACGCTAAGATGGCTACAGTCCGTACCCCAAACCAGGCACGACATCATCAGCTCCACATTACAGCTCAGAAGACCCAAGTGGGAATCAGCAGAAGGAAGAGAGATGCTGGGGCAGGGGTTTGGGGGGCTTGTCACCCTGCTGGGCCTTCCCATACCCCTGCTGGGATCCCTTCCCCTGCTCCCTGTGGCTGGGATGCTATTTGCTGGCTCATGCATTTCCTCTTTCCTGGCTGAGGCCTCATTCTGCCAAAGCACACCCTTCCTCAGGAGTTGCAGAGAAAGCTGCTAAACCTTTGGAGCCTTCCATGTGTGACGAGGTCTCTCTCCCTCCCTTCCGGTGGCTCAGTGGGCTGGGTGTCACTCCAGTGTAGAACGCTCCCCAGGGTTTCAGCGGCCTGGCTGCAGATGGACCTCCATGTTCCCGGCCTCACTGTGGAGAAGTCCAAGGCCACTGGGGGTTCTTAATTCTGAAGCCATGGGGTGGGTCCTTTCTCTTCCGGTGCTGGACACTCGGGACTCTGTCCATGAGAAACCATCTCTGTACTGCAGTGTTTGCAAGGTCCTCCTCTCTGTTTTCCACTCCCTCTTTTTGAACTGTCCCTCTGCTGGATACGGAACCTTGAGGAGTAAACTTTGTTTGGTCTTTTGTCCATTTCTTACTTGTTTGGCCTTTTTGATCTATTTTCTGAGAGATTTCTTCTACTCCATCCAACCCTTCTCGAAGGGCTGTTCACCTTACATTTTCTTAGGCTAATTGTCCCCTCCTTTCACTAATGGTAAGTGGTATCCCTTCCGGATACATCGTCTCCTGCGATTTCTCTGAGGAATTAAATACGGTTTCTTTAGCGTTTTCTTCTGCTCTTGCCTTGTCTCTGTTTCCTCGTTTGTTTTTGTTTATTTGGGTTTCTCCTGCTCTGGAAGCTGTTCACTCACATTTAAGAGCTGGGCACAAAGCAGCTGGCGCTGGCAGGCAGCCCTACATGCATGCAGGAGGCTGGGCGATTGGCTGGCTTTGTCCCTAGATGGGGTGTGTGTGTGTGACCCCCACATGTCAGCGCTGGCAGAGCTCTTGCTGGGACTGTGGTTTCTCCAGTTAAAAGAAAAGAGGCAAAGAAGCAGCTGCCGTCTGACTCACTTGGTGCTGAGACCTGAACAAGCCAGCTTGCACGCCCGTGTCCACTGTGTCCAGTGGGTGGAGCTGAGAGGCTGGGACACATAGGCGGTGAACTTGAGAAAAGCCCCCCAAGAGATTTCAAACAAAGCCAAGTAAAAAACAAAACAAACTTCAGCACAACAATGGCTCTTGATTTTTACCATTTTATCCCAACTGGGATATTTTATCAGGGAGACGGGAGGTGATCGAGGGCCTGAATGACTGCGTTCTCTCCATCCCGTCATAAACTCACATGCTTCTTCCCCTGTGTCAGCCTTTCCATGGCCACAATGACGGACAAACCCGCCACCATCCCCAGGTCAAGAACGAGGACCTATTTTTTTTTTCACTTGTTAGAAGCTTGCTGACCTGAGAAATGGAAGAAAAAAAAGAAGACACTGTTGTTTGTGACCTACATAGAAAGCATTATTGAGCTCTTGACTGGTCTGATCGCCCATGACCTTTAGGAGACGCTTGGGGAGAAAAACAGGAAAGATATGCTGGGACGGTCCCAGGGGACATTCCCCTTGTAGAAGAAACCACCGGGTGGTCACAAACACCCTCGCAGGCTGCCCACTCCTTCAGAATTCCGTTCCCACCACGAGGACCAGGCCAAGGACAAAGCCCGAGAACGAGGATCAGGCCGAGGTCGGCTCGGGACTGCCAAGCTCAAGAAAGAACTCCATTCAGCCCCGTTCCCAGGCACCCACTGCAGACACGCACGGCTCCCTACTTCCACTTGCTGAAAAGTGAGGCATTTCTCAGGCACCACATTGGGGAGAAGAAAAGGCCTTTCAATAGGCCTGGTAATTTCTGTGCTTTGATTACTGGTTACCTTGCTGTGTGTGATGGGGCCTGAAGCATGTTTATTAAATACTATAAGTTTGAATGCCGACGATAACAAACAGAAACAGACTATCCTACTACCCAGTTTTGAGACTATTAAAGATGGATATCAGAGGCCCTTAAAAAGATGAATTCATTTGTCCATCTTGCCCCCACATCTACGCATGTTCAAAGCGCCAAACCGAACTGAAAACCGTCTTGCTAAATGTCATAATTCTAAAATGCGTCCCCAAAGCGACCAAATGTGTACCGACCACACGAGCTAGGAAATCCTTTCCTAGCTTATCAGACAAACCTTAGTTATCAGCTCTGAGCGACCTCTCCAACCACAGCCACCACAGGGTGTCACAGTCTGCCCAGAGCTGCCCAAGGCCACGTACCAGGTTTTTGAAAAGCGCCGTCAGCTCCTTGGTGAACACCGAGAACTTGAGGAATGCGCTTCCCAAATCAGGGTCATCTCTGCACACACAGTTGCCGCCGAACTTCTCCAGGGCCTGGGTGTACTGCTCCTCATTCTCCACGTGGGCTGCGGAGCAACGTGAGACTCACTGTTAATGCTGCGACCTTGCCGTCCCCTCCCCCACCGGCTTCTCCTTAGCTGCTAATACAATTGACCACATTAGCCCAGTAAAAACCTGTAGAAAAGTCAGGACGCACCAGGAGCAGAAACAACGTTGCTGTTGTGACAGCATCCCATTGTCCGGGCCACAGGTCCCCAAGCACAAGCATGATGAGCGGGAGGGGAAGAAACCAGCTCATCGGATAGGGCTGCCAACACCACCCCAATGCCTTCCACACCTCCTAGACTCCTCCTTGGCCGACACCGCAGCAGCAGTCACCTGTCAGGTCAACTCAGCAAGAGACGGCAGTTCCTGTCTACTGTGAAACTCACGGCTCTAACCCAGAACTACACTACACACCACAGGGTCTCCTTTCAATACAGGAGAGCCCAGTCCTTGGAGCACGGGCTGGGCAGCAAAGGACAGCTGAGTATATCCATGCCTCTGCTCAGGTGTGTTTTCTGCCCAGGAGCCCTGTGCATCCCACATATAACCCTTCTTCCAGAAAGCCTTCCAGAACTCCACCCTATACTAGGTATTTGCCCGGGACACCTTCCCATCTTTGCATGTAGCACGTTACATTACAATTGTCCAGTACTTGTGTTCCCCAATACATATAGAGGACAGGGACCAGGTTTTACTCATCTTTGTGCCTGAAACAGAAGACAACACACACGTCGCTCGAATACAAAGAGCAAACCCTGGTCGCCTATCTGTCATTAGGCCTCAAAGCTGCACCTTTCAGAGTGCAAACCTGGATTCTGGGTCCCCAGTGCAGTGGTTCCCAACTCCTCCAATCAGAAACTAGATGGGTGCAGGGGACTCAGGTCATTCTGATAACTCAGTGTGGTTGAATATAATTCCCTCACTTCTAGGCAAGGTCATTTAAATGAATCCAGCTGGTCTATACTGAACAAGTGCTATCGGCATGAACACCCAACATCTGTTTTTTTCACTATTTTAATTAGAAGCATAACACAGCCACTTTACGGGCACGAGAGTGCAGGCATAACACGCAGCACAGACTTTTATGTGAGCTCTGTGAACTCCCTAGGGACATAAAGCCACGGTCAGCCAGTGCCAAAGGAGAGGAACCTCTGTCTGTGAGGGGCAGCCCTTGCCCCAGAGCCAGAGCCCTATGACCCATGAACGCGATGCCCACCCTCCCGCCAAGGAGGTGCCTTGCCCTTGACCTCCAGTGGCATTTCAGTGTCTTAGGGGATTCCTAAGTGGATCTCACAAACACAAGTGAAAATAAATTGTGCTGTCAAGCACTTTCCCGCCACTGTCTTCCTTCCCTTTTCCTTCCCTTCCCTTCCCGTCCCTATTTACTTATGTTGACGTTCCAGAAAAGGAACTGAAAGTTCTGCACAAATTAAATGCATCACTAAGACAACACTCAGCCAACGAGCAGAAACACTCTTAGGCGCCGGGAGGTAGCGCAGGAAGAACCCTCAGAAGGTCTCGGTCCCAGCCCTGCGCCTTCCAGGGACCATGGATGACCCTAGTTAAGTCATACTTTCTCACGGGAGCTAAGTCTCAGCCCCACGAGGGCCGAGGGCCTGCTGTGAGATATGAGGTTAAGGGACAAACCGAAGGAACAGAGTAAGGGCCACAGTGCGGCCACACTCAGCACACACCCAACAGCAGCACAGGTGCTGAGAGTGAGGAGATCCCACAGCAGCCCGGACATCATACTGACCAGAACCGTCCTTGCTGTATACAGTGTATCCGTAAAGTTATGGTGCACTTTTGACCGGTCACAGGGTCAAAAGTGCACCATGACTTTATGGACATACTGTACTTCACAACAGCCTTCTACGACACACGTAATGTGTCTCGTCACACAAAAAGGAGATTGGGGGCACAAAGGAATCAAATAATTTGTGCTGGAAAACAGAGCCCGCAAGTGGCCAGCCGAGCCAGCTTCAAACCCAGGTCCATCGGACCGCAACGCCCACTACACTGCCATGCCTATCTCCTCACTAAAAATAGCTTGCCTCGCCAAACACCAAAGGGACCGAAGCTTTGGATGTTAAAAGCCCCACTTCAGAGACAGATCAGTGGTCCCGTCTGTTTGGCTCTACTTTTAATTCTAGAACCCATGGTCAACCATGAAGGGTAAGTTCCTTTCAAACCACATGCTATTATAACTATTTCAAAATTGGTGGTCAAAGATGTGGGCAATTCCAGTGTGGCTTTAGGAGGCAGCGACAGCCACAAGCAGACGTCTGGTGATGTCACCCCACTGGGTGAGAGAAGCAGACAAGCAGAGGCCAAGGTCCCCTCAGAAGCCACATGGAGCCCTTCAGAACGGTGGTGCCTGGACCCTGCACAGCTGCTCTAAAGGAATAGCCGAGGGGTAGGGGGACGGGATTCACTTCTAGAATGAATGCCTATTAGGTGGCCTTTAAGCCTCTTGCTTAATGTTACCTGATAACCCTAGAAGGGTTTATTACTACCACCCTGTCATCTTTTGAATAAGGTGGAGCTTAGTGGGGTTATGGGCTTTACCAAGATCACACAGTTGGTAAGAGGTGGGGCAGCGGCCAAACGCACCTTCTGTTCACTACTGTCATCTTTTGAATAAGGTGGAGCTTAGTGGGGTTATGGGCTTTACCAAGATCACACAGTTGGTAAGAGGTGGGGCAGCGGCCAAACGCACCTTCTGTTCACTACGCAGGCTGCCTCCCAGTCCCCAGTCACCTGTGGGAGAGAGGAGCCCACCTTCTCTTCATGGGTAGTCAGCCTACCTGGCACAGGGGAAAAAGAGACAGCAAGGCACCAAGTATAAACAAAGTTCTTACTGTCCCTCCTTGCGGGCTTCTCAACTAGTGTAGGTTACATTAAAAAAGATAAAATAGAAGTCTGAGACCCTGGCTGGTTGACTCAGTGGCAGAGTGTCGGCCTGGCGTGTGAACTCCCGGGTTTGATTCTCGGCCAAGGCACATAGGAGAAGCATCCATCTGCTTCTCCACTCTTCCCCCTCTCCTTTCTCTCTCTCTTCCCCTCCTGCAGCCAAGGCTCCATTAGAGCAAAGTTGGCCTGGGTGCTGAGGATGGTTCCATGACCTCCACTTCAGGCGCTAGAATGGCTCTGGTTACAATGGAGCAACGCCCCAGATGGGCAGAGCATCGCCCCCTGGTGGGCATGCCGGGTGGATCCCTAACGGGGGCAAGCAGGAGTCTGTCTCTCTGCCTCCAGCTTCTAACTTCAGAAAAATTAAAAAAAAAAAAAAAGATCGGGGGAAGGGTGAGGGGAATAAAGAGGGGCACATATACGGTGCCGAAAAATGATTTGACTTTGGGGGATGGACACACCACGCAATCCACAGTTCAAATGCTACAGAAATGTTCACCTGAAACCTATGTGCTCTTACTGATCAATGTCACCCCATTCACTTTAATTTTCTAAATAATAAAAAAAAAGTTCTTTCCCTTCCCTTTTAAATCTTTAAAATCATGTGTTGGTTTCAGCAATTCCAATGGTGACCAATGAGATTTTTGTCTCACCATCGTTGTCATCATCATCATAACCATCACCTAACGTACAACAATAACCTCATTTATACTGGATGTGTTTTCATCCACTGCAATTCTCATTTTCCTTAGGTCAGTGGGAACTTCTTCATGTTGATCTAGCTGAGGTTTCTAACACAACTTTGTCTTCTTGCAAACAAATTTCAAGCCACTTGATAAAGGCCACCTCCCTGGGTCCCTCCAGGTCCTCTTGTTACGCCCTGGCCAAGGTCCACCGTAAGAGCCACGGTCCTCCATAAATACATACATAACCGACTGACCGATGGCTCCAGATCATCTGACATTTGGTGAGATTTTCCTACCAGAGAACAGAAAGCAGTTGAGTGCCTTTATGTCTCTTTTGCCAAAAAAACAACAACAAAAACAAATTTAAACTAGGAACCTAAAATAAATAGCTTGGGAATCAAGTTTCTGGATAGAACCCAAATTGGGGCTATGAGCTTTTATTTACAGAGTTGTGAAAGCTGTTCTTCCAAAAAGAGCTCACTCTCCCGTCTCCCCCGTGTCCAAATATATCTGTAACTCTGACTCTTATTAATGAGCCAGACCCAAGAAACTCTGATGTGGGAGGGACTCAGAAAAATGGGAGTCTGAGTCACCGAGAACAGAGATAAAAACCTGCTTTCTTCACAGTTCGAACCCAGCAGCCAGCCAACCTTCCCATGACCCACACCCCACGGCACAGATGTCATGCTTTCCACCAATCCATTCGAACAAGTAAAATGAGAGGCACTCCCAGAAGACTCTATTGGGAAGCCAACAAGCATGTGTACGTACGAAGATTAGAGGAACGAGCTGGGTTTTGTCATGTGCTCTTTCGCTGACTTGATTGCTATTTAAAAACACTCAAGTCAAGGAGAAGGCCCAGTGCATGTACTTCAAGCAGAAATCACTGGGTCCAAAAAGAACAAGAGGTGGCCCCTTTACTCCCACCCAGCGGGCCATGGCATAGCAGAGAAGCAAGCCGCCAACCCAGCGCTGCCAGAGGATGGCAGGGGACTCATGGCCAATGGCACCACCTGCACCTCCATCCGGAGCACTTCACTTGTCACCTCCAGCCTCACCACAGGGCGAGACCATCTTGCTGGAGTGGGACACGAGGAGGTGTGTGATCCATGTCTACGGCAAGATGGATCAATCCCTGCACGGCTGGCCTGCAAAGTGGTCAGCCAATGTGCTGGGTGCTGAGGATTCATTTGAGCTGGGGCTCCAAGGTCAGGTAGGGACCTCCAGAGAGGCAGCAGAAATAAGGTGCCTACCCCAGGGAAACAGGAGGGAGTCCCGTGTGCTTGGAGCCAAGGGCGTTTTCTGGGTGTTGAAGCCCCTGCCCTGCCTCCAGCTCCCGACTCTCAAAACCATCTAGGGGCAGCACAGGCCTCATGTGCAGTCTTCCTCAGGGCTACCCACGCCCACTCCTGGGTCTTTAAGCGGGAAGAGGACCCGGTCTAAGGTCCTCTTTTCATAGACAAGGAAACCGAAACTCAGAGAAGGTGCTGGCTTGCTGCTAGTTTGCAGCAGGGCTGGAACAATGCATGTGTCCTGACGCCCAGTCCTCTGAAGGTCTGCCAACCACATGAGGGACTGTTTCTTCATCTGTCACCACACTGTCATTATCTCAGCTCAAGGCAAACACAAATGCGTTACAATCCCCCAGGCCAGCACACACACTCGTAATACAAACACCAAGTGCCTCAACCGGAGAGAAAGGCAGGTGGGCAGGTGAGTGGGCAGCCTGATGACCCACGGCCTCAGCCTTAGCGTCCCTGTCCCCCCAAACTAGGACCCCACAACTCCCTATGCTCCTGACCAAATGACTTGGCTTTGTCACCTGCCATTTCCCACACTTTCTCCAACATGCTATGTGTGCTCCTCTGCTCTCCAAACTTCACTCAAGCCTCATTTCCATCGAGTCTCCGCGGGGGTGTCCCCTCTGACCTTGTGGACACAAGCAGTCCTACAGATGGATGGGACCACAGGAATGTGTGTGGGTTGGTTACGCCCAGCACAGGCAGCCAGCAATGGGGTCAGACAGGTCAAGGGGAGGGTCAACTATTAGAATATAAAAACTTTTGTCTGTGGCCACCCTATTGTCTTTGATCCTACCCTACATTAATGACAACAAATAATAAAACTAACAGTTGGCAGTCTGTGTGAATGGCCTCTCTCTGAGACGCCCGCCGACTGCTCATTGTGGTCCATGGGAAGGACAGGAAGAGGGAGAGCGGTGAAGAACTGAGACGGAGCTGGTGCACGAGGTCTCTTTGCATTGGTACTTTCTATCCCCTCAGAGTGCATGCTCAGAGGAGAGAAATCACACCACTACTCATTCACTTACTCCATCCGTAGTTCCTGAATGCCCACTGTCTGTCAAGAACACACCTGAGTACCAAAGGACAAAACCCAATCAGGCTGAAAGCTACGAGAAGCAGCCAGCCCTAAGGAATACAAAGATCCATGAACTGGAGCCCCCACCCCCAAGGAACAAGCTCCCAAGAGAGAACGACTCACACGCCCAGCAATTTGGTGCAAAGACAGAGAGAGAGGCTAGACAGAGAATGACACGGGGGGGGGGGGGGTAAGGTGAGGGGGGGGAGACGACTTGGGTGCCTGGCTCGGCCACAGCGTAGGGTTGTGCAGGGGATGACAAGGCGAGAGAGATGGGGAGCAGACGAAGGACACCATTCCAGCTCATGGAGGGACCCCGAAAAGGCAATACGGGTCACGTGGTAAGACCTGCATGTAAGAAAGCTGAACCCTGGAGGGCGCCAAGATGAATAAAGCTTGGTACCTGCCGACACAATTCAGCAAGGCAGAGACAGACAGCAGTGGCCACTCACTGTGGCACGCCCTGCAGAAAGTAAAAGACAGCACCGACCACACAGCACTACACAAAGACAAGTGGATTTTTCTGGGGGCCAGTGACTGGAGACCCTCTCACAGGACTTTGCTGTGTCAGAATCTTGTCTAGGATGAGCTCAGAACTGAGCCGGGAACTGCCTGCCTTGGAGGTCCCCCCTCCTAGGGCTGCTCCAAGACCAACCAGTAAAGGGGACAGAGACCTTGCCAGGGAACTGGCTGAGCTCTCCTTGAGACCGGACCCCACGTATCTGGCATGCCAAGCAGAAAGGTGAAGCAACACTGTTGCATGTGGACTCCCAGCAACTAGGAATGTCAGTTGCATCCAGTCACTCCCAGGCCCTTGGCTGGCAATGCATTTGATCAGCTACATTGCAGAAAGCGCGCCAGGTCATTGCAAATTGCTTTCAGCCTTGTCCCTATTTGTTTTTACCTCCTTGTACCTGAAGGCTACAATTCCCATGATTTCCTGACACTCAAGCAGACAACTCCCCACCCCCACCCCCTCTTTGGAAAGCAGAGAAGCAGAGACAACGACGCCTGGGGTGGAACGAGGTGCCCCAGACAGGAGCCCCTGGAAAATCAATGGTCTCCAAAGCCTCCCATAGCAATAGCTACCATTCACGTAGGGGAGATTTTTATACACACACACACACACACTGTTGTATCCTTATGACAACTCTGGGACTTTACAGATGAACAAACAGGCTCAGAGATCTTTGTTGAATAACGCAGTCAGTGTTTTACAGTAAGTGAGGCAGAAAAAGGCAGAGAGCCCACTCTGGGACAGCATCCAGATCTGCCAAATATGGGGTTTACTTAGATCTGTGGCTCTTTAATCTTTTGGCTATCACAGACACTAATAAAATAATCAGGAAAATGGTTTGGATGATCTCATTAGAAAAAGATATCTTTACATAACTTTTCATACAATTTTTGGGATGCAGAGACTACTTAAGCCTGTCCATAGGTCCAATACATGAGGTAAAAGAAACAACCACTACCACCTAGCTTAGAGGAGCTTAAATTCCCCACCAAATAATATGATGACCCTGAACTATGGCTCGTGTGAATACCTGGGACCATAAGTCACAAATCCTAGTGCTTACAAATCTGTTCAGGTCAGCTATCCTTCCGTGATGAATAGGCCAATCGTCACCACTGACAGCATTCCACAAGTTACCCATCTAAACGCCGATCGCTACTCTTAACCAGCAGAGAAGAGATAACCGGAATCTCATCTCCGTATCTGAAGCACTTAGAAACCATGCTCCCCCTCCCCCTACAACTTCCTTAGAGACCAGGCCACCAACCCTCTGCTGGAGCCCTTCCAACAATCAGCTCACCAGCTAACTTCTCCCTCATGCTTGAGTCAAAACTCCATTCTCACAAAACCAACTCCTGGAGAGAACAGGTGACACGTCTTACTTCCTCATCCCAGGGAGAGCAGCCTTCAGAAGCGCCTCCTCTTGCTGTCCCCGCGCTCAGACGTCCCATGCCCGTCCAGGGTCCTCCCACACAGAGCTTTTCAGCTCAGATGTTGAGGTCCCTCTTGAAATGCTGCTCTTAAACTTCAACAACAGGACAACCGCCTTCTTTCTAAAAACCACCACATACTTACCCCTACGGTCACCTGTGACTCACCCTGGAGCGCACGTGTCATGTACTGGCTCTGACTCAACTTGGATCAACCAGAACCACCCAGAGTTTTCTTGTGGGACTTGCTAGGGCGTCCCCATGGCAGTATACGGTCCCCCTCCTCTGGGCGTCCTCACCACCTGCCATGCCCCATGGTCAAAGCGGGCTCTGAAGGAAGGTCTGGTTTTCAGTCTTGGCTCCTCTCCTGGCTGGCTAATAACCTGGGCATATGACCATGGTGCCTCCATGACCTCACCTGTAAGTGGACTTACCAAGAGTACGGAACTTGCAGAGTGGCAGTGGAAACTAAATTTATGTAAAAGTATTTATTTCAGCACAGTGCCTGGCCCGTAATAAATATTTCACGAGAGCCAGCTTTCTAGTATGTGTCTGTTCTCAAGTTTATGAACGTCAATACAGACGCTCTTTCTTTTCTTCCTCACGTGTTAAATCTCCTATTCTTATTTTTAAAACACAGATATGGGATACAGGTATAGTATGTCCTGGATTTTACTGTCTGAAGATTTCATCACAAGCCTTCTCCCTCATGTTGCTGCAAAGCCATGATTCCAACAAGTAGCTCCATTGTCATTTAGTAATATGGGGCTTCCCGTCTCTCACTACTGAAAAGCCGTGCAATGAGCGTCTTTGAGCATCTTCCTGTATAGAGATTTATTTTCTTCTTGGTGTACACTACACATCTGCTTTTCAAAACCTCTGGGCGCCAGTTCCCAATGCCACAGCAAAGTAGTAGGACACCAGTTTCCCTGGCTTCTTGCCAAACGCTGAGAATTATTATGATTTAGTTATTTTTCTCATGTAACAGGTAGAAAATCATACCAGATGGAGTACTTTCAAATGCACAGTGGAACATCACTTCCTAAACTATCACATCTGTTTCTTTTGAACAGCTCTACCCTATTTACAGCCGACTCAGGAACAATGCAGGGCTTAGGGGCGCCGACCAACACAGTCGAAAATTCGCCAGGATAGCTCTTGACTACCTAAACAGTTCACTATAATCTCTCGGTTTCCGCAGGGGATTGCCTCCAGGACCCCGAGTGGGTGTTCAAGTCCGTTATACGAAATGGTGTAGAACAATGCCTACAGTCGGTCCTCTACATCCACGGATTCCCAACAGCCGATCAGAAATCTTGTTTTTGGCCCGAGGTTGGTTGAATCAGAGGATGTGAAAGCTGGGGATACAGAGAGCAGACTATGTATTTATTGAAAAACAGTCGCATATAAGGGACCCGCACAGTTCAAACCCGTGTCTTTCAAGGGTCAACTGTACGTGATACCTATAACAGGAAAATTCTCTGTATCAAATAGCCACAGTCTAATTAGCATTGAGGATAATGGAGAATCACACACACACACACACAGCTGATTCTCATTTTCTTTTTCTTTCAAAAGATTTTATGCAGTAATTTCGGAGAGAAGAGGGAGACAGAAAGAGGAAGGAGCAGGAAGCATCAACTCCCATACGTGCCTTGACCAGGCAAACCCAGGGTTTTGAACTGGCGACCTCAGTGTTCCAGGTTGATGCTTTATCCACTGCGCCACCATGGGTCAGGCTCTTATTTTCTTTTGTAGGTGGAAGATGGTAAGGGTTTGAGGGGAAATGAGCATTTCTTCCTTTGTAGATTTCATGTCAAGGATGTGACAACATCTCTAGGACATTCAGATGGAGGGTAAAGAAGGGACAGCCCACTCTCAGTAAGAATAGCTCCACCTGGGCGTGAAGACCGAGTCACTCTCGAGAAGTGAAAACGGATGTCTCTCGTTGCTTTCTTCTTGATAAATAT
This sequence comes from Rhynchonycteris naso, assembly GCA_037038555.1. Classification (NCBI taxonomy): domain Eukaryota; kingdom Metazoa; phylum Chordata; class Mammalia; order Chiroptera; family Emballonuridae; genus Rhynchonycteris; species Rhynchonycteris naso. The sequence continues at coordinate 106,859,158 of CM073001.1, forward strand.
GAATTTTTCCACCCACCGATATGACAAACCGCTGAAAAACCTTATTAGTTTCAACTTCCCAAAAGGGGAAAAAAAAAACAACAAAGCACCTTTGGGCTGAGACAAAGCTCGGGAAACATTAAACTAATAAAAATTTTAGAATAACTATGAACTGGGTTTTTGTTTCTTGTTTTTTTTTTTTAAGAGGTCAAATAGCAGTCTTCTGTGAGTGGAAAAGATTATTGTAGAAAGTTTCTCAACAAATTGCTACAATAACTACTTTTGCAAAACCACACACAAGTTTTTCCAGAAAAGACAGCTAGCTGGGCTATCATCTTTTCAAAAGTGAGAGCCAACACAATATACTTGTTACTGTGTAAGAAAACTACTAATTTGTATACATGGGGGACATATGGATGCCATTTTGGTTCGGTCCAATGTTTAAAGCCAGGGTGTGTGTGTGTTGTGTGTGTACATGTGTGCATGTGTGTGTGAGAGTGAGTGTGTCTCTAAGGCAGTATTTTTAAAGACCAGCAATATCAGCATCACCTGGGATCTTAGCTGATTAACAAACAGGCCTCCAAGCTGTGCCCCAACTGAACCAGAAACTCTGAGGGTGGAACTCAGCAGTGTGTTTTGATAAGACCTCCAGGGTATTCCGAGCTCTCTGAAGTCTCAGAACCGCTACTGGAAAGCAGGGTTTGGTAAAACATGTGTCTTAAAAAAGCAGAGAGCAGACAGGAGAGGCTTTGCAGGCCAAAAGGCAACACTGGGGTTACCATGCAGATGCCAGGTCAGACGGTCAAAACCATTCTCAGCACACAGGCTATGCAATCCCAGCTGGCTGCCCTAAGGCACCTCAAATCCTCCTACAGAAATCTCCGTACGTCCTCACAAGGCGGTGAGTCTGCCACAACACGCACTGAGTACGGCAACATGGTAAGCTCGTCCCTCCTGCACCACGGGCCCGGTTAAGAACTCAGAGCAGAGACACAACAACACACACTGTGAAGATCAGACCCCACGGGGCCCTGCTCTCAGCACTAACCACCCTGAGAACCAGACGGACTACTGTTACAAGGCTCCTAACCACCTGTGGTTGCCAATGACCCAATCCCTTGTCGACCCTGCCTCCCTTATTCTGACATCTAGTTCTAAAAACATTCAAACCACTCTTAGAATCTTTTACTAAATACATTCAAAAGAATGTGCCTGCTAGCAGCAGTTCTAGCACAGAGCTCCAAAAACACCATGAACGATGTCAGCAGCATTGCAGGGACAGGGGCAGGGTGGCTTTCTTTGAAGTAGACAATTACTTGTTCTGAACTACAGACTTCAGGATCAGTACTCTGGCCTTAAAAATATTGAGACCCGTAGCCTGATAGTAACTCAAACTTGGCGTGATGAGAGAGTTGGGTGGAAGATGACAAGAACAGGGGGGCCCCCTGCGAGGCCAGGCTGACAGCCTGCTGTGTGTGCCGCAGCTCAGAAAGAACACAGGCTGGGTGTCCAGAAAGCCGTGTTAACATCCAGAACAAATTTCTCAACGTCCTGGCGCCTTTTCAAGCAGACACAAGCATGGGCAGGAGGAAGAAGGCACGAAACATGGCCCTCGGGGTTGGGTGGGTGGGGGAACTACAGGTTATTTCGCAGAAGGGCACTAAGGGCTTGGAGGGACCTCTGGACAGGTAGCCTGGGCCCAGGTAATGCAAGGAGCCGGGATACACTAGAGAGCCTGCAGCACTGACTTACTAGCCCGAGGCTCATGAGGGCTGACTGAGGGAGGGAGCAGCCACTTCATAAGCAAATAAACTGAGAAAAGGTTGAGGAGGAGGTCCTCTTGCAAGCCGCATTAGCTTATTAAAAGCTCTGGCTAGTCCTGTGGGAAGAGAAACCTGTTTACCTGTGGTTTACCCCAATCTCCCCCAAATTCTCGAGCTCACATGGGCCTTCCTGTCTCCCCCAGGCTCTGAAACTGGCCTTCGGGAGACCTGGGAACATGGAACATGGAAGGTGGTAGTGAGGAGACCCTGCAGCGTTCTGGGCGGGGCAGTCCCATCACTGGGTAGCGCTTGAGAAGATGATTCTGGGACAGAAACTGGAACGGGGTTTGTGGGGCATGCTCAGCCATGTAGGTTAGGAAGGCAGATCAGAATCATGGGGTGTTCAATTCGCAAAGGCCAGCTTCCCAACACCAGCGTCCCTCCTTGTTCCATCTAACGCTCGCTTGTTTTAAAGCAGTGGTTCTTAACCTCTTTTGAGGTATCGAACCCACCAGTTTCATATGTGCATTCACTGAACCCTTCTTTAGTGATAAATAAAATATGATCTTTTTTCCCCAAATTCAAGACATAGGTATATGTTTTTTTACTGGTGCACAAAATGAGCTGTGCATGAACATCACCTTGCTCAAAGAACAAAACCAACAAAGTTCATGAACTCACAACAAATTACGGTATTACTTTATTCTGGCCTCCGAGGCAGAGGCTTCTCCGAACCCCTGAGACTGACTCATCGAATCCCTAGGGTTCGATAGAACCCAGGTTAATAACCACTGTTTTAAAGGCTGGCACCAGGTCGGCCGCGGAGGAGGGGGCACACAGGCCCATCCTCCAGCAAGCAGCCATCACCAGCCCACGTCGTCTGTACAAGAAGCTCCTTATCCGTTTTTATTTCTGAGCACAGCCTCCTCAACACATGAAATCAAGATCACTCTTTAGCCTGATCAGATTAGAAGACGTCCCTTGCATACAAGCCTTCAATGATAGACTCAAAAAGTCCAAGTGAACAAGTAAAAAAACAAATCTCTTCAATGCTTTTTAAAACCCGATGAGTGTCGACAAAACTGAGTGTCCATCTCTTGCAGACTTCTTAAAGTCTTGCGGACAGTTGCTCAATGAGGACAAGGGGGGGGGGGGTGGCTCACAACAGAAGGTTCACCACCTGGGGACAACCTGAACCTCTGGTCTCAGGTTCCTCCTTTGTAAACGAAGAACGGTTTATAGCAGAGATGAACACCACGTTAAAAAAGCACGGGCTACCCAGGAAGCGTTCACACCAGAAACACCACCCTCAATACCTCCCTGCCCTCATGTCACCAGGGAAATAGCCAACAGCAAGTGATTACCTTTTTGGACAAATACCCATTTCAGCAAATCTCAGTGCTGTATGTAGTCAGTGGAGAGAATTTTATACTCTTTCCTTTGCTGATTATTTTAAATAAAATAAAATAACAATGACTTTCCAATGTTTGTTTTCCAGTTAGGTGTTAGTCCCTGACAACCAACTCTGTCCCCTTCTCTCACAGAGAGCAGTGGACAGGTGGTCAGTTCATCAATATTTACGTATGGGCAAGCCAGGCATGGGGATAATTTTTGCTTTTTGTTTGCTGTCTGTTTTTTAAAATATTTAGAGGACTTTAAAGAACATCTAGATGAGGGTTTCTCAACTTCAGCACTGTCAACATTAGGAGCCTGGTATTTCTTTTACACACACACACACACACACACACACACACACACACACACACAGCCTTCCTCAGTTATTAATGACCAAATGTGGGTGTTGGGGGGCCACCAATATCCTCCTGGCTCAGAACAACTAACTGATCAGCATTCTTTTTGTTTAAAGATTTTGTTTATTCATTTTAGTGAGAAGAGAGAGAGAGAGGGAGAAGGGGGAAGGAGCAAGAAGCATCAACTCGCATATATCCCTCGACGGGGCAAGCCCAGGGTTTCAAACAAGTGACCTCAGTGTTCCAGATTGACGCTCTATCCACTGTACCACCACAGGTCAGGACTCTGATCAGCATTCTAACCTTAGTGGATTTGCTCCAGGGCACAGAGCGGACACCACCAACTCCAGGTCCTAAGAGCTTTCAAACAGAGTTGGAAACTAGCCTGGTCAAGGACAGAAGCCCCATCTCTTCTTTGCCTTCCTGAACTTACTTCACATTCATGTGGCACTTACCATAAACAACCTAATACCTGCCTGAATCATTTTACCCTCAGTACAATTACTATATATAAAACATGCAAGACAAATGGAGGAAAAATATCGATGAAGTCAAAACTCTAAAACAGTCATTTTTTTTAGCATCTCTTCCCCACCTCTTAAAATTTTTTTCTCCTTATTCATGTTGTCCAGATATTAGATATGCACACATAACTACCCATACATATATACACACATACATATGTGTACAAACACACACACACACACACACACACACACACACACAGAGTTTTGCTTAGATTTCAGTGGACTCTCTCAATCTGAGATCTTAAATCTTTCTTTAGTTCTGGGAATTTTACTATATCTTCAAAAATGTCTATCGTCTTTTTTCTTCCAGGCTTGTTGCTTCCTGTGTGCTATCTTGAGAAAGCCCTGCCTTCCCCAGGTTGCAGAGATTTTCCTCTCTCTTCAGGACATTTTACAGGGTTGGCTTTACATTTCCATTCCCTCTTCCTGCTCCCTGCGCTCTGTTTAGGTAGACACCGGGCTGGAACCCTCTGGGTTGGGTCTCTGCATCTCCCCATCCCTATTTCACATCTAACTCCCTGTGTTGTGTTAGGGAAGTTGGGGGCCTCCCCAACTCCTTCTTCCTATGCGGCAGTTAGAAAATTTTAGTTTTTATTTCAACAAAGACATTTTAAAAAACATCTAAGCCTTTTTCTGTTTATTTTTTGCTATTACCTTTTCCCATTTCTTTAACTTAATAACCTGCTCCTGTACGGATATTAATCATATGGTCTTATTCTGAAGTCCTGTTCTTATTGTCCTTGTTATTATTTCATTGACTTTTGGAGGGAGAGAGAAAGAGGGAGGGAGGGAGGGAGAAGACAGGAACATAGATCTGCTCCATATGTGCCCTGACCGGGGATTAAACCCGCAACCTCCACACTTCGGGACAATGCTCTGACGGAGCTATCTTGCCAGGGTCTTATTGCCTTATTATTAATTCAGTTTTTTGGGGGTTTTGCAAATGTTAGGCTATTCTTCATGTGATCTTTTACCTAGTGGAAGGTTTTCATTGTGATGAAGTCTATCATTCTTTTCTTCCAGGCTTATTGCTTTCTGTGTCCTATCTTAAGAAACCTCTGCCTCCCCCAGGTTGTAGAGATTTTCTTCTCTATGTTCTTCAGGAAGTATAGGGTTAGCTTTTACATTTTCACCCATGACCGATTTCACACTCATTGTTGTGTGGAGTACAAGAGGGGCTCGTGGTTCATTGCTCCCACGTGGTTATTCGGTTGTCCCGGCACCATTTGTTGAAAACAGCCCCCTCACCACCCCATTGGATTGCCTTAGCCACTTTGCTGAAAATACAAAGAGCATTTAAATATGGGGGTGACATCTATTTCTAGATGTTCTATTTTGTTCCAGTGATCTATCTGTTGAACCTTATGCCAGTATCACAGAGATTTGATTTGTCTAGTTTCACAAGACTTGAAGTAATTTTCTTTTTCTAACTCATTATTTTTTCAAGATTGCTCTGGAATACTCTAAGTCCCATACATTTCCATATACATTTCAGAATCATTTCATCAATTTCCTCTGCTGTAATTATGATTAGGAATGTAGTGATCAAGTAGAGAGAACTGAAATCTCAACAATACTGAGTCTTCCAACCTATGTATGTCATATAGCTCTCCGTTATTTTCTGTCAGCGGCATTCTCCAGTTTTCAATATCAAATTTTTGCATTTTTGTTTTGTTTTGTTTAATATCTTCCTAAATACAGTTGGCAATTCTTGATTGTGACATCATGGTTGTAGCTGAGATTTCTTGCTGGACTCTTCATGGTCACGGCTTGCAAAGCCCTCCGTGAGGGGAGGCAAACTGAGCTCCCAAACCCTGTGCTCACAATATTTTACCTGTAGGAAGGTAGGGGGGCAGGTGGGTGGACATGGACTTCCAGAACGCGCCCTCCTGACATCCTGACCACGTAAGGCATTCCCTGGCCTTCTGCTCCAATTGTTGCTTTCATTGAAGGGAGACACCGTGAGGGTAAAGGGGACAATGTACCCAGAGGCCTGACGGCTTCTGTGGGAACAAACCCTGGGCCGCTCCCCCCGGGCCACCACACTCAGGCACCCACAGTGTCTCTGCCCTCCCACCACGGGCCTTCTTCTCTGCCAGCCTGGTCCATCTGCCCTGGTCTAGGCCATCAGGGATCTTTCACGGCTTCTTGTCCCCTAAAGCTGCTACGGTTATTTTTTTGAGTCAAACTATATAGTCACTTAACGACTTAAAAATATATACATTTTCTATTACTTGTAAGGTTTTGTGTGGGGGCAGACCTGCCGCATATGTGCAGCCAGCCTGCAATCTTGAAGTCAAGGGTGGCCCTGCTTTTTTATTTAAAGAATCTTATTCATATAAGGCTAGATCAGATATTACTTTGAAGAGTTGTTTATACTTTTACGTGTACGAATTTCCCCCCCAAACAACAAAGGCAAGAACTGAAAGAAAGAGAAATGGAGAGAGAGGGCCTTCTGAGTGAACAACAGCGCAGACCAAGGGACAGAGGCAGGACTGGGCCGGTGCCCTTGTTGGCCAGTTTGGCAAAGCTGGTTCACGCCAAGCTACCCCGGGAAAACCAGCTGCCTCCGTCCCCCATCCCAGGAGCAGAAAGCACAACGTGGGGCAGTGTGGGGTGCAGAACACGACCCCACACCAGGACCGAACCATAAGCAGAGTAAAATTACTTCCAAAATGTAAACATCCCAACTCACCTCTGTAATGTGCAAGCCCAAGAAAGGAAAGGGAATTTAGATGATTACTCCTTAGGGGTGATTAGCATGATGGCATCAGGACCCGAGATGCCATACTTCTCACGGAGAAACCCCCAAGACAGTAGGCATACTCACCCAGCCCAGAGATGTTGATGGCTTTCACGGATTTCTTCATTTTGTAAAGAACCATCCGGTCCACGTCCAAAGCCTAAAATGTAGAGAAATATACTAATTAAAATAGAGTTTGAACTTAGACCATGGGGACCAGAGTGCATTCATGCCACTCTGGAGGGTGCTTCCGTGGGACAAATCCTCAGTATGAGTAAAGATCGGGCAGTCACTAAATGCCAACACCTGTCGCCTGCCTCATCCACCTGCAGCACGTGAGCTGCCTCTGCCCACTGCCTGCTGGACCTTAGCCTTCTGCAGAGAAACCAGCAGGGCCCTAGAGGTTCAGCCTGCCAGGCCTGGCCCATGTCTGTGCTCTACCCCCAGACACAGGGGCGCTGGCATGTGATGAGGTGCCACGTCACCCCCCACCCAGGATGGCCACCAGACAGCACCAGCCCGGCCCCACCAGAAATGGCACGGGTCAGGGGAAGGCACACCTGTTCTGGGCTTGGACGGACCCAGAGAGATGTTTGTTTTTTGGTTTGGAGGGCATGTTCCCAATCCTTGCCAAACCTCAGATTTCTTTCTCTTCCAGAAGTCAGGAGATACAATACCTACTTTGCAAGGTTGAATGATTAAATAGACACACTTAACATATTTAACAGTCAACAAATATTTACAGACCCGTGACACAGCAGCAGTATACAGCATGTATCAAGCCTTGTACCTAAGTGCCCAAACACTATCTGTTCAATGACTCATCGAAGTAGGAGGTTTAATTACAGCTCTGTGTTCATAGAAAAGATGGGCGAAATTTCCTTCTAACCCAATGAAACCCCAAAGAGGAGGCCCTGGCCGGTGGCTCAAGGGAAAAAGTGTCAACCTGGCGCATCAGAGGTCACAGGTTCAATCCCCCAGTCAGGGCACGTAGGAGAAGCAATTAATGAATGCACAACTAAGTGAAGCAACAAGTAGAGGCTCAAGAAGCAGCTTAGGAAATGACCATGAGATAGGCAAGGTGGGCAGGGGCTCAAATCTGGGCAACAGTGTCCCTGCGGAGCCCAAGGACAATGGGCAGCAGCCCAAGACTTCTAAGCTGGCAAGAGGGCAGAGCTGGACTGAAGGCCGTTCAGGCCACAGTGAGGGAATAACAGCTGGGCAGATAGGATGAAGTAGGTTCAGGGAAAGGCTACCCAAGGCAGAGGGACCTGCTGGGACCCACGGCTGGGAAGCCATCTGGGGCTCCATGCAGGCAGGGCAGCAGACAGTCTGGAAAGTCAGTGAGTGGCCAGGGGTGACGTATCCTGCCTCTGCTAGCTGGATTTTATAGCTCTCTGGTCCCTCGCGGTCCCACAGAGCACAGAGCAATCTCCCATCCACAAGGGTCCAGCTCAGTCATGCTGCGACAACAGGAGCCGGAGGTAGTCACATCACTGCAGAGGGCAGCCATGGACGAGATGCGCTTGACAGCACCAGCAAACTCTGAAGAATTTCCTCTTACATTATACTGTGGGACACACCCCTCCCCATCCCGGCTGCACAAAAGTCGTAAAAATATGCCCGGGACAGAATCCCCGCCTTTGTCATTAAAGGGAGGCTCTGCTTCCTGAACTGGGAACAGGATAAACAGTGAGGCTGCTGCTCACCCACAGTGGGCTTCAGGGCTGGGAGGGAAAGGTGAGGCCGGGGTGGAGGTAATTTTTAAATGCAAACCGCAACAGGGCGAAAGCAATTACGCCCCCCCACACACACACCCCTCGATGGTGCACATTCACAGGTAACTAAGGCTAACCTTGGCCAGATGTTAGAATAATTAAGACTCTGTTCACCTACATGCACATCGAGCTCTGGAATCCTAAAACAACACAAAATTTGAAGAAACCAAAAGTGTCTACCAATCAGCCTTAGATTTCTAACTGGAGTAGGCAATTTACCCACCCCCTGCCCAACTCACCCCCCAAATCGACCAGAGCTTAAATAGAAGGAAAAGAAGCTATAAAGCTTTGGCCAGAATTTGTGTGTAAAGAAAAAACTACCAACAGGTCAAAACCTAATAGCCAATACAGGCCTACATAAGAACCGCACAACAGCTTGTGCCTGGCCAAACCTCATTAATTCTGAGGAGCTAGACCAAAGCTGACCTTTAGCTTATAAAACAAGTTTCACAGAGTAAATTGATTATGTCAACAAGACAGTAGGGCCGTGTCTCAGATATTTCGATGGAAAATAAACAACTCTTTTTCAACCACTTTGAAAATGTCTCTTTGGATCCCTGAACTGTTACATTCCCCATCACGGTTCTTATTTACCCCTGAAAGTGCCGTTCCTTGGTACAAGTCCCCAGGCTGTGACCACCACTCCCCTGACCTGACCTTGTGCTGCATGGGAAAGAAAGGCCTTTTGGGGGGGTGGGGGTTCACAGTCCATCATTCTTGGCCATTTCAGACCAGCACTGTCTGACATGGCAGTCACTAGCCACAGATAAACATTGAGGGTAAAACTAATTAAACTTTAATAAAGTAAAAATCTGGCTCTGGCCAGTTGGCTCAGCAGTAGAGCGTTGGCCTGGTGCATGGAAGTCCCGGGTTCAATTCCTGGCTAGGGCACACAGAAGAAGCACCCATCTGCTTCTCCACCCTTCCCCCTCTCCTTCCTTTCTATCTCTCTCCTCCCCTCCCACAGCCAAGGCTCCATCGGAGCAAAGTTAGCCCGGGCACTGAGGATGGCTCCATGGCCTTCGCCTCAGGTGCTAGAATGGCTCTGGTTGCAACGAAGCAACTCCCCATATGGGCAGAGCATCACCCCCTGGTGGGCATGCCAGGTGGATCCCGGTCGAGCACATGTGGAAGTCTGTCTGACTGCCTCCCGCTTCTAACTTCGAAAAAAATAAAACAATAAAAAAGTATAAAAAAGCTATGGTACATATATACTATGGAAAACTACTCAGCCATAAGAAACGATGACATCGGATCATTTATAACAAAATGGATGTACCTTGATAACATTATACGGAGTGAAACAAGTAAATCAGAAAAAAAGAAAAACTGAGAACAGCATGATTTCATACATAGGTGGGGCATAAAAGTGAGAATATGAGACATGGACAAGAGAGTGGTGGTTATGGGATGGGGGGAGGGAGGGAAGAGTGGGATAGGGAGGAGGGGAGGGACACAGGGAAAACCAGATTGAAGGTGACAGAGGACAATTTGACTTTTGGTGATGGGTATGCAACACAATTGAATGATAAGATAACCTGGAGATGTTTTCATTGTACATATGTACCCTGATTTATTGGTGTCACCCCATTAGAATTAATAATAATAAAATATATATTAAAAAAAAAGTATATAAATAAAAAAATAAAAATCTGGCTGCTCAGGTCTTGCCACCTTTATCGAGAGCTCTAGCCACACACAACATACAGACGTGATGGTTCCACAACCCCCTTCTGCTTTTCCTCCATTCCTGCAGACCCTCCTAGGCACCGCCCCCTCATAAGTTCGTTACCATCTCGGGGGAGGGAGTGTCCTCCCCCATTCCCCTCCATGGTCGTCACACTAACATCACCGTGTGACACATCTGTCTCCCATCAGTGGGCTGACTTAGTCTTCATCCCCACAGCCCTACCGGGAGCCCCACCCTGGCACGTGGGCACCTGTACCCACGTCCTGATGTTATCCGAGGAGATGAGCCTGGACCACAGAGGGGCATCTGCGGCACACGGCCAGACATAGCCCTGGGCTTGTTTCTGTAAGGACTCGAGCTGAGGGTCTGGAAGATGAACCTTTCCCGCTGATGTGATGAGGGGGTGGTGGGCAATACTGACCTGGAACCCCAATGGAGAGAAATGTCATCACCCCCAGAAGGAATTCCGCTCTGTGCATTAGTGAAACTGCATTGCTAAAAATAATTCTACTCCATGACTGTCATTATTCTTTGAGTTTCACTAATAAATTAAAAATGTTTGTGGAAATTTATTTTTCTTACTTTATAAGTATCTACATAACAGCCTCAATTTTGCCTCAAGGCCTGAAAAGCCTGAACTATCTACTATCTGGGCCTTCCCAAAGTCTAGACACGTCAGTCACCAAGGGGAACTGTACCCACGTTTCTCCAACACTGTCCCTGCCAGCCCCTGCTGCTCTTGGCCTTGACCCAGAGTACCCGTTTGGTCCCTGGCAGCCGAAGCTTTCCATTCGAGTCAGCAAGGGGTGCCAAGGGGGATGGCTCTATGCCTGGGGACGCTGCCCTGGAAAGAAGCCAGCACACCCAGGCCTCCCCGTGCAGGCACCCGGGAGTCACACCCACCTTCCATCCTGTCCCATCTCCCTGAAAGGCCAACCTGAGAAGGGATGACATTTCTGAAAAACAGTAGACCAAATAACAGAACAGCACGACACCCAAACCCGTGCTCCACGGAGAGCTTTGCCAAGAACGAGACCCACGAACACACGGACCGCAGCTCTGTCTCACACACTTCATTTCTGAGGTTACGGAGCCCATCAGTGACCATGTCCAGTATTTCCAGAGGCCTCCTGGGAGGAGGGGCACACTGTGGCCACAGGTTTGGTGTGAAACCAGAGCAATGATGGACCTGCTGACTTCTGGGAAGCGAGCAGAGGCCTGGAGAACAGAAAGTGTCATGATGAATCAAAATCATCAACGGCCACGCTAAGGCACAGCTGTGTAAGACCTGCCTGCCTCAGGGCAAACGAGAAGGCCGCACACGGGTGCCATCCAATAAAAGTGAAGTCACTCAGTACAACCATGCAGGCACTGGAGGACACGGGTAAGGGCGTTCACGAACGCTGGATAAACCCAAATGCCTGTCGACGGTGAATGGATGAATGGTTATAATTCAAATAACAGAGCGCACAGAGGCAAGCCTGACCCACTTAGAACACAAATGAAATTCACAAAAATATTAAGCAAAAACAAAAGAAAAACAAGCTGCACAAGTACACGTAACAATATAATACCATAAAAGATGTTTAAATAGGCAAAATTAGACAATCTTGTTTATGTTCAGGAATGTATATCTTGCAGAGAAGCAACGGGAGAGAACCCCAAATGGCCCGCCTAGGAGGACAGCCACACCCACTACAGCGCACTCAGTCGGGTATATTCTCAACAGTTCCTGCAGTGTCACTCTGTGAACATGGTGAGTGGAGAGAGAGCAGAGGGTAGGGACACCGTGTCATCAGGAGAGCCTCAAGGTCACCACAGTGCCACGGGCACTCCTGTGATCCTTGCCCTGGAGACGGCAGCCACAGACACAGGATGTGACTGGAACCGTGTTAGGGACACAGAAACAGATGACTGAACCCCAGCTCTATCACAACACCCCGCACACTGGCTGTTAGGTAGGGGGCTCTTCTAGGAGATCAGGGTCGGGGGTCGGAGGTCGGAAGTGCAGAGGCGAGTTTTGGCAGCTCCAACAGACCAGCTGCATGGAAAGCCTCCCCGAGTCTGCGCCCTGTGTGCCCTTTCCCCGAAGGTCTGTCCTGGTTTCCCCAGACCTGTCCTCTACTGCCTCACTCACGCTCTGCTCCCGACACAGACCTGAAAGCTCAGATACAAGGCAGGACATGAGCCGTCTCAGAAGAAGAGCCACCAACAAAACAGGGGACATTGTAGGAGTAGAAAGTGCTCGCTTGTTGCTGAGGGAAGTCAGAGAAAGGGGGAGGTCATGGTGCTGGACCGGGCCCTGCGGCCTAGGGTGCCGAGCCGCTGCAGGGGCTGGGAAGGTGACCTTCAGCTGGGAGTAAGGTCAGCCTTCCCCATCTGTCCCAGTTCCAGAAGACAATGGAAGCAGAAGCCAGGCCCATTTCCCCAGGAAACAAGGATCAAGCTACACGAACTCCACTACAGTAACATAAACAGGGCAGGGGAGACTGCTCTCTCTGAGCCCCTCCAGCCAGCGAGGATAGTATGGCGGTGTACCAAGGAACAATACACTCGGGAGAACTTGGCCTCAGAAGGTCTCAGAGGTCTGCCGGGAGACACAGGCCTTCACGCCCACTTTGTGGGTTTCTCCCCACTCCTCACCCTGCTTGGCACCTGGGCTCTACTAATCCGAATTTAGGCCCTGGGCAGGGGCCTTTCTGCCACCAACAGCTGCCTCATTTGCATTTTATGTGTTCCTCCAAAAAGTACGTCTTGTAACTGTGACCTACACATTCAGCAAATACATACACTGAAAATGGGAAAACCATTATTCCATTCACGTCTCCAAGTTCCCTTCTAACAGCCACACCTCTCACCCTGTCATGTCTCCTACAGGAAAACACTGAAAGAACCCAATACAATGTGCTCTTAAGCACTGGCCCCTCAGCGCCGGGCCCTCCTGGACAACAGTGCAGAGGGTTCACGGGCTTTAGAGCCACAGGTGTGGTTTCGCCAGGATCCAGTGACGAGTGGCACGGCCTCGAAAAGGTCCACTCACCTCCCAACTCTGGTTTCCTCGTCTCTAAGTCAGGAATGCTAAGACCTGCTTAATTGGATAAGAACACCATATAGTTCCTGGCATGCTGTGGGCACGTGGGTACTGACAGCTATCATCAGTGTTCCCTGGTTCTCAGAGGGGCCAGATCTTCCCTGTGCCAAGTAAGGCAGCTGTTGAGAAACACCATCACGCAATAGGATACATATTTTCAGGTCTGATAATGGTATGATAATGAGAGAAAAAAAAACACCGCTAAGGAAAATAAAATTGTAGCTCATGCTTGCCTTTCATTTCCACTAATATGTTTTTTCTTCTCCTTCGTCCCCATCAACATTTAAATTCTTCAAACTTCTGGTGTGGTTCTCCAAGTCTCCGAAAGGGTGACCTGGGCAAAGGCAGGGCCACCAGGGTAGTGTGCTCCAGCTGAGTGGAGGGCAGTCACTTGTCCTCTCTCAGCTTTACTGTTCAGGGTTAGACAGGGCAGAACCCCAGCTCTAAGTGCACGTGGTGTCAGCCTATCCCCTGCTTCCTGCTCTGTGGGCTCCTTGGTGTGGGGAACCCCAGCTATAAAGCAAGGCCTCTAGGCCGGCCCGCCCCTCTCACACTTGCAGGGGACCCACCTCCTGCACATGTGTCTGTCCAGCGAGGTCCAAGCAAGGTCCACCCCACCTCCCCACCAAACAGCCACTCTGTTGAAGAGAGGGGCAGGGCTGGAAAATGCCCGAGGCTCTGTGCAGCTGCTGCGTCGCCCAGATACGGCCCTCGGCACCTAAGGGAAATGCCTTTTGGTTCCAAAGACAGCAGGAGCCGCGTGGTTTAAAAACACATCTGCGTCTACATGCATCACAGCATCCCTCAGAGCATGTTAGCACCCACTGTCTCACGGCGTGTTTATAACATCTTGTGACATCACCATCAGCTTCTCCAACTCAGAGTACTAGGAGGGACTGACTCAGAGTTCAAGTGACTTGCCCCAAGGTTATTTATTCGGCTTTCCGCTAATGAAAGGCCAGGAGAGGGGCCAGCAAAGGGAGAGAGGAGCTTCCAGAACCCTGTTCCTTACCCATTTGCTAACAACCTCACTTCCAGGGTCAGGAGGATCACCCTCTGGACTTCTGCCACCATCTCCTCTAATGTTGGGGGCAAATAATCCCCTCAGGAAATGCCCCACTCACCCCTAAACTTCCTGTAAACCTTGTCCACTGCCCTCATCCAGAGCTGAAACCATGTGGTACTGTCCTCCCTCCCCAGGGACGCTGTCCAGTCCCCTTCACCTGGAGAGCTGCTCGGTGGTCCCTCCTCAGCCTGTGTGGCTACCCTAGCTCCCGCCACCCTGACTGTGCTGGCCTTTGACAGTCACCAAAAGCATGGTACCCCACCCAGACCACCCTGTGTGACAACTGCTGTGGGTTCAGAATTTTCCTGAGAGCCGACAAGTAGATACACACGGTGGTAGTGGTGGGGGCTCCCCATCCTCTGCACACATCCAGGTTACACCATCTATTTCTGGGCTTATCATGGGGAAAGGCAAATGATTACTGTCTCTAGTCTGGCCATGTCTTCTCTGCCACTTCTCAGCTCCTGTGTCCCATCCTAGAGACCTGGCCTGCTGCCCCAGGATAAATGGGAAGTAGGGGGACAAAAACTTGGAAATTGGGCTTGCAGGAAAGTAAGAGAGGAAGGGAGAAAGGGAGGGAGGGAGGGAGGAAAGGAAGGGAGAGAGGGAGGGAGGGAGGAGAGGAGAGACAGAGGGAGGGATGGAGGAAGGGAGAGAGGAAAGGAGAGATAGAGGGATGGAGGGAGAAATGGAGGAAGAAAGGGAGGGAGGGAGGGAAGGAGGGGTGAGGGAGAAAAGGAAAAACAGGGACAGAGGGATGGAGGGAGGAAGGGAGGGAGGGAAGGAGAGAAGGGAGGGAAGTAGGGAGTGTAGGAGGGAGGAAGGGAGGAAAGGGGGAAGGAAGGAGGAAGGAAGGGAGGAGAGACAGAGGGAGGGATGGAGGGAGGAAGGGAGAGAGGGAGGGAGGGAGAAGGGGGAAGGGAGAGAGTGGGGAGGAGGGAGGGATGGGTGAGGAGGAAGGGTGGGAGGAAGGGAGGGAGCACCAGGCTCATTCAGGCCCCAGATCTGACTGCCACACACAAAGCCAACCTCTAATGAGGCAGAGTTTTCTGGGAAGAAAGGGGGGTGGAATGCAAACAAGACTAACTGGATACATTGCACCCCTTCTGCTTTACCTCATGGGCGTCACGGGGCCTTTCCTCCACTCACAGCTAGCTCCCTACCTCCCAATCTGCCATCTCTGCAAACTGCCTTTTCCCCCTGCAACTCAAGCAGTGCAGTGGGAGTGGGGAGCAGGGACAGGGAGAGATGAATGGGGAGAGGGCCTGGGTGTGTGGGAACCACCCAGGCTTTGTCCCTTCCCCCAGACAACACACTCTGCCCCCCACCCCGCCCTGCACTGCATCCTTGTGACCTGGGCGGACTGTGAAAGCCACTGGTACAGCAGAGAGACCATGGGCTTGGGGACTCAGACCAGGACCTTGATTCCCCTGTCCCTATAATGGGCAATCGCCTCTATCTGATGGGGCTACTGTAAAGATAACATGACTGAGTACCACCCCAGCAGGTGGTACCAGGGCTGATGGCAGGACACCCCTACACACCATTGCCCCGATAGATGGCACAGCAGACCAGCCAGGTAATATGACTGCTGGCTGACCCTAGGCAGAGCTGGGCCAGCCTTGGGACCTGAGAGGCTGCTTTAGAGGGCCAAGGGGTGCATGAGCAGGGAGTCTAGCCACCTCTTCCTAGAGAGCACTGGGGACACCCAGCCCCCAGAAACCCCTAAGTCTGTGTGGGCTTCTTCCCTAGCCTTTCCTATTGCATGTTCAACAATCTTCGTCCCGTAGGGTGGCCATCTGTGGGAAGAGAGTTGACAGCTCTGGACTCACCCATGTCTAGGAGAGAACCCCACAGGTGTGAGGGGCAGGCCTGCCTAGAGGCCCTGCTTTATTAGTGGGGTTCCCCATGCCAAGGAGTCCACAGGGCAGGGAGCAAGTGACGGGCTTATATCAGGTGACCACAGCTCCCCTTGCACTTAGAGCTTGGGTTCCATACTCTGCTCCATTTAACCCCAGGATGACCCAAAACCCCTCAGGGCCCAGGGTGCAAGAGATGAGAATTGTGAACTTTGGCAACAGGGCCTGCCCCAGCCTCACACGGGGGAGGAGGGAAATCTTACACATCAGGCACGGAGCCCGCTACAAGGAGAATGGAATTCGCCAGACAGGTGGGCCGGCCTCAGAGCAGACACCTGAGAGCCAGATAGGAGAGAGCGGGGACCAGAGACAAGGACCCCTCAAGCGATGAAGACAGATGACCTCATGCCTTCTTTCTCCTCGGAAGAGCTCTGCCCCCAGACAGCACCCACTCACCAAGGACATGGGCATGCAGGATGGTAACCGGAGGCCACGGCATGGAGGGAAAATGCAGGGAAGGCCCGGCCAGTGGGAGCCCGGAGACAACAGCTGACATTTCAGAGGCGTGACCTGTCAGGGGTCAGAGAGCAAAGTAGCTCTGCAGGAAGAGCAGGTCACGGGGCGGCCAGGCAGTGGGGGCGAGGGGTGGAGGCAGGGCAGGGTCCCTGTCACTGAAGGGCTGCGGGACAGGACGGACGTGCAGCAAACAGCAAGGCTGGCCCTTGGTTGAGGCGGCTCAGAAACCCCGTGGCTTCTGGGGGTCATTAAAGGCTGTTTATTTTCAGCATCTGGGGATGCGAGCATTTCTCCCCAAGGAAGGGCTTCGGACCATTTGGTTTTACTTTCTTTGTCTGTTCTCTGTCCAAAGAAAAGAGAGTTCAAACCCAGCTAACAAAACAGAAGGGGAGCAAGGGACCAGGTTCCCTGGGCCAACATCACTGAGGGGGCAGACTAACCTCCCGCTCACACAGCCTGGGACAGATCCCGGCCAGTCCCCAGCCCTGGCAGTGACACAGCGACTGGCGGAAGCATCCCATCCACACGACACACCGCCGGTGCGTGCTACAACGCCCCATCCTAAGACTATGCTACATTTACAGGCGCTATTTCTTAAATTTGAAGGGAGAAGGGGAGAGGCGAGAGACAAAGATAACTATAAGATATAAATGCAAAGATATTCTGCATTTCTTTCTTAGACCACAGGGCTATCTGCTTTGACGCAAAGAAACCCAGTCCCTCAAAAAAACCCATATACAAATTATTTACTGTTCTTCAAGAACCTCCAGGAAGCTGCAATGGTCCCCAGGAGAGAAGGCAGCTGTCCAAGCCATGCGACCCAGGAATCCGGACGGTTTTCATTTAGTACCATGACAGGAAAGGATGGGCTGGCTGTGCACAATGACAGGGCAGCTATGGTGGCAGGGAAAGGTCGCCGTCACCCACCCACACTGTGGCCCTCCATGAGTCGCTTCTCCTCCGAGATTCCAGGTGTCCAAGTCTGCAAAAATACTCTTTAAGAAAGTTTGCACTTCAGCTCTCTCTTCAAGGAGAGGTTATAATTATATTCAAGTAGATGGGATGTGATGGGTTAATTTCCAAAGGAAAGTAAGAATCCTGTATGGGAGTCTCAACAAAATCAATTAATGGCTCACTACAAACAAACACGGTGAACAGGACACTGGAATCCTACTCCAACTGTAAAAACAAGTGTTTGGCAATGGCAGAAAGAAAAACTTAACTGAAAATTCCGCTGCATTTCCCTGGCTTGGAGTTCTCAGAACCAATAAAGTGCATGTCGGTATCGTGGATGGGAAGGTCCGGGGCAAATGTGGTGATGGCAGCAGTTGCAGGGGTGGCGGAGGCAGTAACAGCAGTCCCTCACACCTGCATCCACACTTCCAATGCCCTTACCTACATTAGAGGGTTGGCTCTGTGACAGTGTCCCCGCTTTCAGACCTAAAATTTCCCAAGGCAACTGCAACTTCTCAGAACCTGAACCCAAGGACTAAAGGACAAGACAGCCCGATTCAGGATGGGGACCTAGGATGTCTGGTCTCTGAATTGCCAGCCCCCAGCCCAGCACCTTCCAACCTCTACCTGCTCCCTAACCTGGGACCATGAAGCCACACTCATCAGGCTCTGTCCAGGAGAGAGTTCCTTCCTTCAGGTCAAGTCACACCCTGAAGAAAGGGACAGGTTGGTAGCAGGACAGAGGAACCTCAGGTGGGGAAGAGGTCAGGGTACCCTGGCAGGGCTGGGTCCTGCACTGGCTGGGGTTGGGGGCTGCGTCTGGCAGAGAGGACCCGAACTAAGAGAAGAAAGGAGGGGACCAACGGCTGAGAGACACTCATGATGTTTCTTATTCACTCCCAGGGTGGTTTTCCTAACACCCAATTCCTCTGGGTGAAATGGATTTAAAAAGTATCTTACTAGAACACAAACTGTAACATTGCATGCTGCAACCTGAATCAATGAAACCAACGGGGCTGCTCGCATCCATCTGAGACAGGTGGGCAGCGGGGACCCCAGCAGCGGGGACATACAGATAAAAACAGATGGTCACAGGCACAGCTAATAAATAAATAACGTCCAAGATATTCTTTTTTTTTTAATATTTTAATTATTCATTTTAGAGAGGTGAAGGAGAGAGAGAGAGAAGCAGGAGGAGCAGGAAGCATCAACTCCCATATGTGCCTTGACCAGGCAAGTCCAGGGCTTCGAACTGGCGACCTCAACATTCCAGGTCCACGCTCCATCCACTGAGCCACCACAGGTCAGGCCCAAGATATTCTTTATTGAAGTTAATGCCAAAGCTTAGATGGAGTAAAAAAATCTGTTTCAACTCTTTCCCACTAGTAATCTCACCTAATGCTTTCTTTCTTTCTTTTTTTCTTTTTGTGACAAAGACAGAGAGGGACAGATAGGGACAGATAGGGACAGACAAACAGGAAGGGAGAGAGATGAAAAGCATCAATTTTTCATTGTGGCACCTTAGTTGTTCATTGATTGCTTTCTCTTATGTGCCCTGACCAGGGGCTACAGCAGACCAAGCGACCCCTTGCTCAAGCCAGGAACCTTGGGTCCAAGCTGGTGAGCCTTGCTCAAACCAGATGAGCCCACGCTCAAGCTGGCGACCTCGGGGTCTCGAACCTGGGTCTCTGCATCCCAGTCCAATGCTCTATCCACTGCGCCACTGCGTGGTTAGGCCACCTAATGTCTTCTTGCAGTCCTTCTCTCCAACAGATTAGACAATGGACACCTAAAACGTACCACAACTGCTACGCCCGTGTACATACAGTATTATCATGACATACCGTGGTAAACGTGAGTCTCTTCTTGTGCACCAGACCACTGCATTGCCTGACATCTACCTGAAGGCGGCACATGCATACACACGCACACACACAAACATGTTAAAAACACTGAGTTTTAACATCTTGGTGCCCACACAGGCGTAGTTAATTCCAGTCACTGGCTCCCGAATTCCTTCTAATGCAGCTCTGACCTCATGGCCTGTCTGCCCCACCCGGCCCCATGGCCTGCCCTCGACAGCACCTGTCAACATCTACGCCGCATGTGGGCAGCTGCCTTGACATGGAGGACAACTCTCCGACCAGCATCTACCAGAGGGCGTGTGTTCCGCCGGCCACCAACCTCACACACCCGGCAGGTCTGCCCCGAGGACCCAGTCCGGCTCATTACAAAACACTGATGACCAAACTCAATGAACTACACAGGGTAATTTTTTTGGGGGGGGGCGGGGATAGAACTGTTGATGAAAGAAAGAATGAGAGCTGCTGGCCCATACTTCCTGTCCCTGAAGGCTCCTCTCAGTTCAGTTCAGGCCCGTCCTTGGTCCTGTTTAATCACATACAACCTTCCTTCCTGCCTGTTCCCTTGCCAGACAGGCAATGGGTAATATCTTTCTACTCCAGTGACTTTCCTGACATCACCCCAAAGGCGTCCCATTTTCCACATTCACTTCCTGCCAAGCACTCCAGCCTCCATCACAAAACGGAAGGCCCCTGGGAAAGATGTCTGCCCCTGGGAGTTCAAGGTCAGTATCCCCTCACTGTCCTCTTCACCATCTCCCCAGGTCTCCCCAGGGTAACTGAGTCTCAGCTGGGATGGAGGAGAGAAAAACCCAGGTGAGGTGATGTAATAACACACATGTTCCCACTGGTCATTAAACCTGCACACTCCGCTCAGGACTCTGGGGTGAGTGGTCCTGCTTTGAGCATGTCCATTGCTCTGGAGTGCCCACACCCAGGAGGCAGGTCACCCCCCCAGCCAGGCTCCCCAGGTCTCAGCACCCACAGGGAGCCGAGCTCCCAGAGATGGCCTGGCGCAGAGCACTGTGCCCCATGCAGCACGGAAGGGTGGACAGCTAGTATCTGTCCTCACCATCACACCGTTCTCAGGACCTCAGCTCCTTTCTCTATAACATGGGACACTTGGTAAAAATCCATCGGGCTACCTCTGCTCACGGACTTAGACCCAATATGATGACTAAGGCTTGCCACAATCTGACCCCTGATGTTCTTTTCATCTCGTTCCTCGTGATCCCTTTATCAACCCTCACACACCACTGCCATCAGACAACACTGCCTGAGGAATCTATGGGTTTCCACACGTCCGTGCACCGTTCTTAGGTGCGATGGCTGTCCCCCTCCCACCGTGTCTCCAATGAGCACCAGCCGACCCTCAAGATCCACCCAAATGCCACTTCCTCCGTGTCACCACCCCCTCCCGTGTGCTCCCAATGCTCCTCTGCTCCCATCTCTTTAAGAGAACCTGCTGTCATCCTGTCTTGTTTCATAGTTCATCGTGGAAAATCTGTCTTCCCCGCCAAAGTGAAGCTCCCCGCAGGGGAGGCGGCATCTCAGCTCTCTCTGTACCAGCAATGCTGGGCACGGTGCTTTTGTCGCAGCTGGCCCATGACGGGTGCATTTAATTTAAGCCCCAGGACCCCTTTTCCCCACAGTAGTTAGTGTTTGAGTCTCTGAGCCCAATGAACAAGAAGAGATGCAATGTCTCAGAGGCCGAGACACCTCTTTCCAATCTGGCTCTGATAGTTCCTGAGCACCAAAGCCCATGACCAACCCAGTTCTCTCCTCAGCATCACTGCTTTTGACCGTGTCTGACAGCTACCTCTAGACTCCATCTAAGTGAGAGGCCACGGCACTGTATTCTCCTGCCGGCCAGTCAAGGTGCCCTCCACCTTTCTGTCCCACTGTGGAGTGGAGATACACTTTACACACTCCAAGGTTTGTGAAGTGATTCAAGAATCAGGTCCCCGGTCGCTGCACCAGGCCAGGGGTCTCTCTGACATCTCCAAAGCCATGCACGGTGCCGGGGTTGCTGCAAGAGCTCTGGAGGTTCTAGCAACAACAGGGCAATGATCCTGCCTTACTTGCCTTGCTCCTTCCCAGTACCCAGCATAAAGTCTGTGGTCAGAGACCATCAGCTGAACTACCAGTAACAACTGCCATATGCACGGTACACCTTACAGGTTACGAATGCAGTCTGAACGCCTCTTTCTGTTAGTAGCATGTTAAATGCTAAAAGTGATTACCATGAAAGTTTCTGCCCCAAGATCATGGGCATTATTTTAGCTTTCTCACACTCTTCTGAGGCAGTCAGGGTGGGTATTATTTCCCTTATTTTTACAGATGGTAAAAGTGAGGCTCAATGAAGAGTTAAGTGAATTTTCCAAATAAGAAGAAGGATGCAGACAGGGGGAGATGTGAACGCAGACTTGACCTCACCTTGTGTCCTCAGCCCACCCCTACAGCACGCAGCCTCTGACGACTGGCAAAAGGCAGCCTGACATCCTACGCTCTCTTCACACAACTGGAACTGGACCAGCTCCAAACACAGACCTGAAAACCTTGACAGTCTAATTTTCAGGGCTACCCCTCTCTGACCAAGGCGCCTGGGCGTCCCCTGCAAGGGCCATAAGGACATCCTGCCCACCTCTGCTGGAGGTAGCAAGCAGCCCATCCAACTTGTCTCATCCAACGTGGGAACACCGCCACAAGAAGGGGGACCGCTGCAGCGTGAGGACACAAGCAGGTGTCACTGGGTCGAGCTCTTGGGCAGGCTACAGGCTCCCAGCCTACGGTTTTAGCCTCACACAGGCCATCTACCTTCTATCCCCTGGACCGTCACCTGCACTGCACTGTCTGCTAAGGCCCAATACGCACACATCGACATCATTTCCTTCTCAGGATGTATTCATATGATCTCAGCAAGGCCTTCCCTCCAGGACGGTCCTGGAGTCTCCCATGGGAATGCTTGTGGCAGACACAGCCCTGTACTATCCCCTTAAGTCGCTTTCCATCAAAGCACACAGCAAATCCAAATGGATGACTCACACTTATGAGTACGAAACCCCTCAGACACCACAGTCACGGCAGAAATGAAAATTACTAGAAGAAAGCCTGCCCTCCCTGCTAAGCAGACAGAGAGAGGGCAAGGAGCAGGGTGAAGCCACAAACCCCAGTGCACTGACCACGTCCATGCAGAGTTCACATTCTACCCTAAGGGGAGAACATGGAGACTCACAGCAGGACAGGCATGAAATCCCGCTGGCTGCAAGAGGGGAGAAGCCAGGACTAAGCGCGTGCACAGACCCGGGCCAGCCTGGTTCCACTATTCACTGGCTGTGTGGCCTAGGCCAAGGGACACTCGTGCAGCCCCTGCCTGGGCCAGTCCATCTCAGAACACATGTTTGCCCAAAGGAAGCTAAAATTAAGTCTCTTTTAGATCCAAAATTCTAGGAAGCTAAGGTGCTACATACCTCGGGGTGAGAAGGGGTTACCCAAGTCGAAGGACAGGGTTATTTAACACAAACTCCATCCCCTGGATTCAGGAACGGGAGAATCCTCAGGGACAGAGGACCACAAGGGCCAGCCTCACCTACTGCTAACACTGAGTTACGGCAGAGTTGAAAATGGCGGTAAGAATTTGGAGGTACTAAAAACCACGCTCCAAGTCCCTGACCATAAAGAACATAGAGTCTCGTTGACATAAATAACCTACATGTCAAATGGGTTAAGAAAATTTACCTTCCGGTAACAGTCTCACCAATGCTCTGGGTGACCCATGGAGGTAGGTGGTATTATCTTTGTTTTATAGATAAAGAATTCGAGGTTCAAACAGTTAACTCTCGCTGGGTTGCCTGCAAGTAGGTGGCAGGAATTAATAAGAGTCACATCCTGGACTGTGACCCCAAAGCCCATGGTCATTCCCCTATATTCCAACATTTCCCTCACACTTGCAAAAGTTATATGGAGAAAGTTCCATATACAGTAACTCATCTACCCAGAAAAAAATGACACCAAACCACAAGGGTTTTAAAAAGAAAATAACTGGGTTGTTAACCTCAAAAACCAAATTTTATATTTTCCTGTTTCCTTAAGTAGAGAACACAGAGTCTATGACCCCCTTACTACTTAGGGTGACCGGGAGCACTGAAGACAGCCTCGCCTGTGACACTCTGGATGGTCGGTGTGGGGTGCAGGACTGCTGGCCACCACAGGGGTGGGGACCTGCTCTGCTGGGCTCCTCTGCTGCCCGCTGTCCCGCCCTCCTCTTCACCAACAGTCTAGCCCAGGCTCACAGGCAGCTGTGGCTTTTCTGTTGACTTCCAGATTCTGGATATGTGCCAGATGGTGGAGGCTGCTAAAAGTCTGACCTCCAGATAAGTGGAGCATAATTATGCCCGAGAGCCGGGGGACATGTCGTGAAGAGGTTATCAGCATGTGTGTGCGTGTGTGTGTGGAGAGGAGTGGGGAACGGGGCCAAAGACCGATCCTTTCCTGGATTGGCCAAGTTGAGCACAAGTGTCCAGTAGAGGCTACACAGCGACAGGAACTGGTAGCATGGTCATTCCCATTCACTGAATAGCTCCTCTGTGCTGGGCCCTGGCTTATGTGCTCTCCGAACAAGGTTTTACTTAATCGATGGCTTCGTATCATCCCCAAACTTCACATGCTGAGCATCTGAGTGAGCTCTGAAGACCAAACACATGAGCCTGGAAGCAGCCCCATGAGATGTGAACCCTGGAAACATAAACATCAATGCCCATCCAAGTCCCTCCCACCAACCAAGTCAGACTGCCTTTTCTTTTTTTTTTTTTTTTATTCATTTCAGAGAAGAGAGAGCACAGAATAGAGAGAGGGAGAGGGGAGAGAGAAAGAGAAGGGGGGAGGAGCAGGAAGCACCAACTCCCACATGCGCCTCGACCAGGCAAGACCAGGGTTTCGAACCGGCGACCTCAGCATTTCCAGGTCAACGCTTTATCCACTGCGCCACCACAGGTCAGGCCAGACTGCCTTTTAAACACGCTTGTCACAGAAGCAGCCGGCCAATTCACAAAAGCACTCAAATCAGAAAAAGCTACACTATGGACAGAAAGAAGCACCCAGGTTAACAAGGTCCATAAGGCCAATATCCCGGAGAGCAGGCAAACAGCGGAGCTGACCACCTGGTGCCGATGAGGACCATGCACCGTCTGGGACTCCCCAGGCAGCTGGTGGCCTGGAACCACCCCAGATGGTGCCTCTTTGTTGACAGGCAAGTCAGTCTTTTTAAGTGAAGGGCAGAGAGTTCGTCCTCATCAAGATTTCCAGCTGCTGCCTGCCCAATACCAGACCCAGGCAGCTTGTGCGGTCAAAACTCATGAGCAGATCAACTGCTGTTGGGCAGAAGACACCTCGCTCAATTAAAAATGTCACCAGATGATTCTCTCGCACACTTGTGTGGCCACCACTAACTCCCTGGGGACAAGTCTCCCCCGCGCTGCCGAGCCATCAGAGGCCAGTGGGGACAGAAAAAAGGTGAAAAGGCACGTGGTACGAAAGGTTACGGAACTGAAGACATTGACAGGCTTTAAATATTCAGGACCCAGGATAAAACCTCACACACAGCTGAATGATTAAAAATTTCACATGGTTCACCTGCTCAGTCATAGATGGGTTATTGACAAGTTACATACAAAATTTGGTGAAGTTCACTTATTCTAAACGTCCAGAGTGGTGATTTTCACCCCGTGTGCCGCAGGGTTTTCAAAACACACATGCCTGACTACTGAGTCAGGGGCACTGACCCCTTTTTCCATAGACCAGTGGTTCTTAACTTGGGTCCTATCAAACCCTAGGGGTTCAATGAGTCAGTCTCAGGGGTTTGGAGAAGCCTCTGCCGCGGAGGCCAGAATAAAGTAATACCGTAATTTGTTGTGAGTTCATGCACTTTGAGCAAGGTGATGTTCATGCACGGCTCATTTTGTGCACCAGTAAAAAAACATATACCTGCCTGACCAGGCGGTGGCGCAGTGGATAGAGCGTCGGACTGGGATGTGGAAGACCCAGGTTTGAGACCTCGAGCCCGCCAGCTTGAGAGCGGGCCCATCTGGCTTGAGCAAAAGCTCGTCAGCTTGGATCCAAGGTCGCTGGCTCCAGCAAGGGGTGGCTCGGTCTGCTGAAGGCCCGCAGTCAAGGCACATGTGAGAAAGCAGTCAATGAACAACTAAGGTATTGCAACAGCAACAAAAAACTAATGATTGATGCTTCTTACCTCTCTCCGTTACTGTCTGTCCCTATCTATCCCTCTCTCTGACTCTCTCTCTGTCCCTAAAAAAAAGAAAGAAAGAAAAACATATACCTATGTCTTGAATTTGGAAAAAAAATCATATTTTATTTATCACTAAAGAAGGGTTCGGTGAATGCGCATATGAAACTGGTGGGTTCGGTACCTCAAAAAAGGTTAAGAACCACTATCATAGACTGTCAAAAGAAAAAATGACGACAGCCAACACAACAATAGCTGTCCGGTGTGAATGAAACCAAATTATACATTTTACTTCTTTTCCTTCCGGATTGGCAAAATATAGATCTTTCGGTGTCCCATAGAATTTTAGTAATTAGTGTATGTGTGCCATGGGATTAAAAAAAGGTTAAAAATTGCTAGTCTATAGAGTATGGGTTTGAAAAGATTTTACAGAGAATCCTCTCCAACTGTTTACTCACAAATGTAAAAAATCACCATTGCCCAAAGTCAGGGAATGTAGCAGGGGCAGGACCAGGGCTCCCACATCCTGGCGCCCATCCAGAGCTCCCGCCCCACCCAAAGGCACGCTGCCCTCCTGGCCTTTGATTCAACTTGGGGATCCGCCCCATCTGCTTGATTACATAATCAAAGGTGGGCTCACCTTTCCTGCATCTGGGCCCCAACAACCACCACAACAAACTTCTGGCTGAGACCAGTCCGGTCCCCACACCCTCTGGTCATTGGGGAGCTGGTGGCCAAGAAAACAGTCCGTGGCCCCAAGGAGCAAGGAGCCTCGGTCCAGCGGACAGACAGGCAGTAAGCTATCCCATCAGTGCGAACCGCAAGGAGGAAAGAGCAGGACAGTGAAGGCTCCCCAAGGCAGGGATTTACTTTTAATTTTTCCATTGATTATTGAGAGAGAGTGGGGGAGGCGGGAGCATCAACTCATTGTTCCACTGAGTCGTTCCATTTAGCTCATTGGTTGCTTCTAGTACCTGCCCTGACTGGGGGGTCGAACCCGTGACCTCTGGTGTGCCACATTGACGCTTTATCCACTGAGCCACCCAGTCAGGGTCGAGGCATGGGTTTTTGTATCACTAAATCCAGCAGGTGCTCAAGAAATATTTTCTGACCGAAGGAGCACACAAGAACGTCAAGTGGATAGAGCGTTGGCCTGGGATGCCGAGGACCCAGGTTTGAGACCCCAAGGTTGTCAGCTTGAGCGCAGGCTCATCTGGTTTGAGCAAGGCTCACCAGCTTGAGCCCAAGGTTGCTGGCTCGAACAAGGGGTCACTCAGTCTACTGTAGCCCCCCGGTCAAGGCACATATGAGAAAGCAATTAATGAACAATGAACAACTAAGGTGCCGCAACAAAGGATTGATGCTTCTCATCTCTCTCCCTTCCTGTCTGTCTGTCCCTGTCTGTCCCTCTCTCTGTCTCTGTCACAAAAAGAAAAAGAAAAAAAAGAGTGGTGCTATTTCAGAGAGAGAAGTCAGGAAGAAGTGAGGTGATCCTTGAGAAACATGCAAAAAAAATCTCAGAAATTACGTGTGTGTTATAAAAAGCAACTGCCATCACTTTGAGAAATGACCCAAAATAGATTTGTGAGTAATCTCTCAGGATCTGTTTTTACAGAAGGCTCCATCCTTAGCCCAGCAAACAGTCAAGGGGGCCCTGTGGGCTGCCTCCTCACCCCACCTCACCTTCAGGGTCCCCAGAGTCCTGAATAGCAGAAGCAGCAATGTCAAGCTTCCACACTGCAGTTAGCAAAGGGCCAAGATCACGTCCCCTTCCAAAAAAGCCATTACCTCTCGCTCTCTGACGAGAAACTCCTGCATGGAGGACCCCAGCTCTGTGTATTCAAAATCAAGCATAGTTCCCAGAATCTCTATTAATAGCAACCATAATGCTAGTATTACCATCCTGCACTGGGCCCTGGATACCCATCGCATACTACAAGAGACATGTAACATGCAGCATTGCATGCGAGCCTCCTGACCACCCTTCAGAGTGGGATACACAGAGCAACCAAGGCAACACTACCAATGACAGGTCAACCTGTGCCCCCAAGCAGGTGCTCACTGAATGCCGGCTAAAGGCCAACGAACCCAGCACCATCTGGTCACCATGCACAATAAGCCATGTATTTCTGCAGAACGGCGACCTGACCAAGTCTACACCATTCTTCCAGGAGGCCTCACACAGGGCCAACCAACACGTCTTCTTCCCTGTCACCACACATCCCCATCACACTGTAAACGAGTATGATTTACATCCACCTCCCGCTGTCTACACACACCACGTGTTCGGGGCACAGTCATTCAGCATCATCCGCACTGTGGCACCACCTGAGAGGCCCAGGTGGTCGTTCTGCCCCTAACCCAGCGAACGTCGGCGCCACCAGGGCAGAGGCGCTGTGCCTTCCCATGCTGTCGAGCCTTCCCTGTGAGTGTTGGCTGCATCCCGTGCTCTGGGCTAGGAGCAGGCAAACGTGTCCTCCCATAAAACCCCAGAACTCGCTCGCTTCGCATGGTGTCACAGGTCTTCTCAGCCTGTGGAGAGGAACAGCTGCTGGATATTACAATATCCAGCTTCTTCACTGAGTCCCATCTGAATCGCTTGTTAAGGTATTCTGCACGGGAAGGGCTGTACAGAAGCAAAGATTTTTTATTTTTATTGGTGAGTTTATAGAAAATTTTTTCCACTATTTCCCAAAAGGAAAAAGTTTATAGCCACATTTTATAAAAACGGACATGCATGCACCACCTTCTCTCATCATTTTGGGGAAACAAAATTCGCTGTCTCTTTTTACCAGACTATCAGGCTCATGGTTGCAGAATTCTCAGCAACCAGCACAGTCTATAATCACACTGCTTGAAAAGTGAGCATGTGAATGAATGAATGAATGAATCCACACCACAGTGACCTAGTCACGTGTTCGTCCTGCCTCAAATTAATCTAAATAGAAAATAAACATGCACCAGTCTCTCTATGGAGAAATCCCCCTTCCTTCTCCAGTCCTATCTCTCTGCAAAATGTAGCAGACCCTTGATTTTCCAGTGAACTAATTCTTGAAAGTATTTTAATTAAATTCATCTGCATGACATACACTTAAGCCGATGCTTTTACACAAAAGTATTTTTTCAAGGCTTGCTAAGGCAAGACATTCCTAGTCTCAGAAACTGAAGTCTGTTCTAACCCATTTGCCTTCTGTCCATTAAAGGGAGGCCAAAACAAAGAATGCACATGAGGCTGCTCGTGCAACCTTGCTGAGCAAAAGAATTGTTTTTGATGTCACTGGGCCTCCGTTATACCATACACACGGGAGGCTAATGCTCTCCACGGTCGCACACCTAATGGTCTGAATGCATGTTAACAGTCTCACCTGACAGTCATTGTTACAATCAAAAGCTGTGTCCCCAATATCACGCAACACTGGAGAGGGCAATTTCCATCCATAAAGGAGGTAGGAAAAGAAAAAAGAATTGGAGCAGAAGAGAAAACAGAAAAAGTGGTGATTCGACGGTGCTCGGCTATGAGACCTCTCCTTGATGCTACCTATCCTGGTCTCTGGGGAGCCACAGGCTTGCGGGTCACCTCCCGCTGACCGTGCACCTGCCTCCTGCTCTTCCCATCGAGGCTTGTCGGAAAAATGCCACATGCAGTGTTCCAACATGAGATGCTCATTCCCCGCCAGGCCACAGGCACCACCCGCCTGCACCCTGCGCCACCCGTGCTGGGACTAGAAACTGCGGTGGCACCCAATTTCCTGAGGGCACATCCTGCCCAGAAGAAAGGGCTCATTGAGGCTGACAGCCGGAGGTTGCTGCTATAAAACCTCAGTGCATTTGCTCAACAAACACTGACTCAGCACAGTCAACGTGGGGCACTGGGCAGGGCGCCAGAGGAGCGACCGCTGGTCTCACCCAGAGGCTGAACCCGCACTTCCCGCAGTCCCAGCCAGATGAGATGCTATCTGCAAACCACCAGAGCATGCTTCCACGGAGCGCAGTCCAAAGGCAACGCCCATCACTGCGGCCTGGCCGGAAAATGTTTCATTCCAACACAGCGCTCACACCACGGGCCTCACTTCTGAGACAAGATACACACACACACACACACACACACACACACACACACACACACACTGAACACCTGGGAAACATACACTGTACCTTAATCTCCCTTTATTTTATTTTATTTTTTTTTTGCATGAAGAAACTAGGGCTAAGAAGGGTTAACCCACTTGCCCAGAGACACAGAGCTACCAAAGAGTAGAATCAGGGTTGAACTTCAGGTACCCGCCCAATACACTCCCCTAAATGTTCAACTTATTAGGGTGCTGACACATGCAACCAGGGAATCCTCTCCTGCCAGGCCCGGAGTCCTCTTTTTGGCCTGATGAAGTCATCCTTGGAGGCCCTGCTCAAAATGCCATTCCTCTTCTCCTCCCCTTCCTTGATTGGGCACACTGACGGGCATAGAGTAGGTGCTCAGTCATTGTGGACTGAGCTGAAAATACACACGTCCACATTAGGAAAATGATGGTACTTTTTTTTTCTTTTGGCTGAGGTGTGAGCATTTCCTTAAATCAATTTCATTTTCACATGTGTATGCATCCATAACTGTGTATAAGGAACTCACAGCCATACCATCCTTATGTCATATGATATACCATATACCTGTGATGGCTCAGCATGCACAGTGGACACAGGGCCATGGCTCACCAGAGAACTTTCCACTGAAAACTATCAGGGAAATAAAGAATGAATGTTTTACATGCATTCACAGTTCAGTCAAAATTCTGCAACATCATTGCATGGCATCAATAAAATACCTTCCTGGGCACACGCTGGATTAAGAAAGAAGGCTGTTGTTTTAATAGCTCAATGTGTGAGCTCCTGACATTTACTTTAGGAGCGCACTTCCTTTTGTCCTCACCCTGGTTGATGGTCAGAGAGGTCTGTGAAGACAAACTGAAAATCCTGTCTACATTGTTCTAGCACATTGTCTGGTTTTGCACCCTGACTTAATTCCTTTCCATGTGCCACCCCCAAAGCCATCATAGAGGGGAAAGAACTAAACTTGGAAATGAAAGACCCGGACTCACACCTGGCCCTGGCCCTGCCCTGTCCCCAGCCACGTGGCCTTGAGAAAGTTACTTACGCCAATCAGTGTCATCCCCTACAAACACGAGGACGCTGCCCATTTCAGGGTTTTGTGTCACTGGATGGGCTCCATGGGCAGCATATTAAGGGTGCTCAGTTAAGGGCGGTGAAGTGGAATTTACTTCTCCTACCCCCAATGTCCTCTTTTGTGAAAGGAAGGAAAGGTATCTACGCCGTTGGGTCGTTAGGAGAAGAATTAAGGGGTTATGTTAAGTCTAGTGTCCAGCATATAATAAAGACCATAGGATTTGTTGTCATTCTCTCCACCGCCCCCATACCCCATGGCTTCACTCTACCCAAAATATAATGAAACAGCAACCAGGTTAGCAGAATTACATATGTAAACAGATCAGACCCCAGGAGTGACTCTCCATGTAGAACAACGGCTACTGACTGGGAACGTAATACAGAATTACGACGTGCAGAACAGCTCTTCTCAAATCCCAGTCCGATGAGGGAATCTGTGCTGACCCTATGCATAAAGCTTTCCATATGGAAGGAGAGTCACAGCATTAAACGTGTCAGGTAATTCACCATGTTAACAAGCTTAAAAAATAAAAGGAAAACCAGATAGCCATTTCAATAGATAAAGAAAAAGCATCTGACAAAATTAAACACCTACTCGTGATGGAAAGTCTCAGCAAGCTAGAAATAGAAGAGGATCTGATAAAGGGCTCATACAAAACCCCGGCAAGGGACGTCAGATTCAACACCTAAAGGCTGACTGTTGTCCCCTTAAGATCAGGAACCAGACAAAGATGGCCACGATCCCCGTGGCCGGGGCAGTGCACTAAAGCGAGAACAATTAAGGAAAGCCAAACCTGCTGGGAAGGAAAGAGGCAAACTTGTTCATCTCAGATGACACGGTCCCCTATGCAAAACATACTGAGGGATTTTACCAAAAAAGCTACCAGACCACTAGTAAGTTAGTTTAAAGCAGGAGGGAACTTCATGGGGTGATGAAAGTGCTTAATATCATGATTGTGGTGGCATGCGTCAGTTTATCAAATTGTACTCTTCAAATTGGTCAATGTGTAAGATCTCAATTATGAGACCATGACAGAGCTGACCAAAGCAGGAAGGGAATACCATGACCCCTCGTAGCTCACTGGGGTCCCTGCTCCCCACGCAAATGCAGTGATGTACTTGGATCTGAAACACTTCAAGGGCTGGAGTGTCCCCATCTCAGGGGAATTTCTCACTTGGAAATCAGAAAAAAACCCAGGAACCAGGGATGGAATGGCTTCCACCTAAGGTCAAATAAAGCATCAAGATTCTGCATCGTCTGGACAGACAGCTTCATGAGTGATGGTGGCCGCAGTCCAACAAAGCCATACACACATGACGTGTGTTTCCAAAACCAAGACTGTTGGGACAAAGATTGCCAAATTTCAAGGGGTTCTCCTGGTCTAGCTGTCTGGGGTTCCAGGCGGGGAAAAGGAGGCTCCAGAGAGAGCAAGCGACTTGCCCAAGGGAACAGACGCATGCCCACCAGAAAGACTAGAGGAGACGAGACCTTAAATGCAGAACACACACAAAGCAGCCCTGTGGAATTGTAGGTGCAGTTGGTGTGCACTGTGAATGAACTCTAATAATAATAAACTAATCCATGTGAGAGACCCCTGAGCGGCCGTCAGGGGGCAGTCCTAGAAAGTGCTGGGCCGTGGATTCAAGCCCAGTGGTTGGAGTCCAGAGCCATGGATCTCACCAGCACACGGAGGCAAAAACCACAGGAAGCGCATGCGAGCAAGCCGCACGCTGGCCCGCAGAACCACACCCATGGGACCACAGAGGAGGCATGGAGTGCCACTCAACCTTACTTACTTCGTTACCTTACTGTCTGCTTTCACATGGGAATAAACACACCTTCAGACTCGACCTGTGCTGCAAGAGACCTGACTAACCATTGGTTTGAGAAAACTCATGACCACCACTCCCTGGACCACAGGCAGAATACGGTGGGTCTACTGTGTGCCACGTGCTGTACCAGGTCCAACAGGTCCCTAGCCTTCCTGGAAGCTTGGAGCCCAGGCTTCCACTCATACAGTAGACAGACCACACAGATGCTTCCTAAATTCCAGAAAGGAAGCAGAATGACCCTAATGTTTCCCAAGATATCGAGTGTGTTCTCAAGTTCGCGCTGTAACTGAGAAACGAATCAATCCAACCTCAAGACTCAAGACATTGTTCAACTTCTCCATTTTCACTTTTCAAAAGCAAATACAGAGAGCAACATTAACAATCAAAGCATTCACTAAACAGGGATTTCCCTCCCCCAGCTTCAAGCAAGAAACCTGGGTGTTTTCCTGTGTTCTCACCCCCTTTCTCAGTCCCTGAGAGCCAAGAAGTCACTGAGACTTCTCCCTCAAGTCTATTCCTGCAAGCTGGTCCTTCTTCCCCATCCCTGGCTCCTGCCAGGCTCAGACCTCATCCCCTTGTCTCTGAGCCCTGGGCCTGGCCTCTCCGTCTGTCGGCTGCCCAGCTCCCAGCCTCAGAGGCCTCTTTCTGACTCACATCTCGCCCTGTCCCTATCCTAGTTGCTCAAAAGCCTTCCACAGCTCCCTATCACAAACAGGATACAGTCTAAGCTCTTCAGCGTAAGACAGAACTTTAATTAGGAAATAAACTAGGAGTCAACAATCCCTCCAATACACACCTTTCCTCCGACACAGAAACGGAGAAAGAGAAAGAAAAGCGGGAGGCGGGGGGCGGGAGGGGGGGAATTAACTGTGCTGGAAATAAAGCATTGTTCTAAATTCTAAAGGCAGGGCATTATTTCAAAAAGCAAAAGACATAGTGTGTGTTTCATATATCACACACTCACAAAACTATCCCCCCACACACACTGAGTTGCTTTTTTTTATTTATTATTTTTTTTAAATTTTATTTATTCATTTTAGAGAGAATAGAGAGAGAGAGAAGGGCAGGAGGAGCAGGAAGCATCAATTCCCACATGTACCTTGACCAGGGAAATGAGGGTTTTGAACCAGCGACCTCAGAGTTCCAGGTTAACGCTTTATCCACTGAGCCACCACAGGTCAGGCAATGGGCTGCTTTTTATTTATTTATTTTTTATTACACCAATCTTTAAATTTTCCTTTATCTCTTCAGTGGAAAGTCTTTATATTTTTAAAATATACTGAGTTAGATTTATTTTAAACAGATAATTATAAAAGTAAATTAAATCCACTCTCAGTATGTCAGTACAAAGGCAGTTTTCATTTTATTAATTGGCACATCAGAACAGTAAGGTGTCAGAACACACCCCACAAGGAGGGCACTGGCATTCCTCACAGCACAAGGCAGGCAGGCAGAAAAAATCACACAGGTGGGGACAAGAACCTGTCAGGAGCCTAAGAGGATCAGCATTTTAATGCCACTCTTTGAAGGTCTCAATGGACTCAATATATCCACATGCCTGGAAATCTCCATCTTTATTTCATGGCATTTGGTTAAGCTTCAGCTTATGAAAATTTCTAAATCATCTGTATCCTATCTAACTTGAAGAGAAACTCAGGTTCACCAAGCCGCTCCCTCCTTCACCAGGACCGGGGCCCCAGGAGCAGTCAGGGGGCAGAGTACGGCCCCCTTCACACCTTCCCACCCACACCAAGCAGACCATTGCTGGACAACCTTCTAGCCCAGGGCTCTTGACACAGTCCTAGGGACCTGTGCACTGCAGGGCACCCACCCGTGAGATGCCCACAGTGCCCGCTAGCCCAGTTGTGGCGCTCAAGTGCATCTCTAGGCCCTGCCCAAAGTCACCCAGGGGGCCACCCTGCCCAGCTTAGCAGCCCACTCTTGGCCAATCCATCTGCCCTCATCCTTCAAGGGAGGCTTCACTGGCCTCATCCTTCAAAATGGTTTTCCAGGGATCACCACCACGGCCACCCTCAGGGGTCAACGTCTCTGACCAATGTCCCCGCCCATGCACTGGCGCAGCACACTGCAGTAGCGTCCACACCTGTGCACCCCCCCCCCACACACACACAGCTCCGCTCAGCCAGCCCAGGTCCCCTCTCATATTTTTCTATT
Organism: Rhynchonycteris naso; assembly: GCA_037038555.1. Lineage (NCBI taxonomy): Eukaryota > Metazoa > Chordata > Mammalia > Chiroptera > Emballonuridae > Rhynchonycteris > Rhynchonycteris naso. The sequence continues at coordinate 106,894,161 of CM073001.1, forward strand.
ATTTCACTGCCTGATGTGGTGAGCTTTCCCATCAGTTGCCAAAAGGCCTCGGGCCCTACAGAAGAGAGCCTCCGCATGAGGCTTTCACACATCCGGCCTCTGTTAGAACAAGCAAGATCTACAATAAACACTGGAAGAGCATCGCGCCAGGGTAACCTCAGACTGTCCCGAGGAAAGAGCCAACATTCCACACTGTGCGTTCTGTCCGCCCCGAGCAAAGGGACACCGCCTCTGCTGCTTCTCAAAATGCTCTGGAAGCAACCCGGTCCAGGGCACCTGGTGCACACTCCCTCCCTGGCACCCTGGTGCCTATGAAGACAGGCCGGCTGTTCGGTTCAGGTCAGCTGACTCAGTCAGGTCAAACACTCCGGCCCCAGCTCTCACCTAACACATGTACCACCACCCGTAGCCGTACACAGACCCCCACCTATGATACAGGAGGGCAGTCTGTGGGCACACACTAGGTCCAGGCAGTGAAGCGAAGCATCTGAGGAAGTTCAGCCCGTGGGGATGCTGGTCACGAGGCAGGGTGGGGGCCTGGGTTTTGCTGGAGGAGCAGAAAAGCAGAGTCTTCTCCCACCTGCACCCAGCACAGATGGGGGAAGCACACTTCACACATTCTCAAGTCCTCCCTCCACACTTCCCCAAACAGGATGTGTCCAATCCGTGAGTCAGGAAAAACGGGGCATTTCTAGGAATCCACTGGAAGGAAGGTGTGGGGTAAAACTAAAGAGAGAGAAAAAAAACAGACAATATGCAAAGCTAACAGAGCCTTCCCAAGACCAGAAGTCTGCTCAGCAGGGGCCCCCGGGCACCTGGCCCCAGAGAGGGTGACCAGCCTATCATCTCCTTCTGCCCCCTGCTCAAAAGGGGTCCACCCCACCGAACCCCGAACACATCCATCTTTCTGCACTTGTCATCCCCACCCATCTGGTCAAACTCTGGGCTTCCTAACAGATTAGAGTCCAGCTTGTGCAGGGCGCCTGCTTCACAGATGGTGAGTGAAGGGCCCTCCTCTCCCCTTCCCCGGGCTTCCTCGTGCCCCACAGAAAGCAATCCCTGCTATCAGCGCTCTGTATGGGTATCAGCACACATCACCTTGCACTGGTATAATCTGGGTACCTTCTAATCCCCCTCCACTATGTGCTGTGGCTGCACCAGCTGCCACGAACCCCCCCACCATGTCGCAAGCCTGAGGCTAGATGTTCTACTAAGGCTTTCTCATTTAATTCTCAGGCCAATCCTGCAGCCATACGATCAGTTCTCCCCATCTTATGGATTTAAGCTCAAGCTTAGGACCCCGAGAGGCAGCAAGCAAAGCAACGAAAAGCAGGGGTTCCAGAGTCAGAGACTGGGGGTGGAATTCTGGCTTCAGCACTGGCTGCATGGTCTGGGGAGAGCGCCTGAGCCTGCATCCTGGCTCCCTCTTCTTTAAACAGCACGGTGACCACAGTATGTCCCTGCAGGGCTGTCCTAGGATCAAATGCTTTCACCTTCTATTAAGCACTAAGGCCTGACACACTGTAAGTGCTATGTAAGTGGTTGTTAAATAAAAATAAGTAAACAGCATGTTTGCCCACGACCGTACAGGTATTAACTGGTAACAATGGTACTTGAGCCCTGGTCCAAGTGTTTTCAAAGCAGATGCTCTAATCATCATACAGGCTCAGGGGTAACAGAAACACCTGATCGGAAAGGACCATTTCTCAGCCATCTCTGCATTCCTGAAAAACACACGGGTCCTGGGCGACCACACAACTTTTAGAAGTATTACTAGAATTTATAGAAACCAGTTTCTGAAATAGAGATTATAAACACCAAAGAACTACTAGAACCTGAAGAAAAAAACAAAAACAAAAAACCTAAATGCCCCTCTTTAAGGTAACCCTGTAATCTGAGTATTCATTCTAAGGATGTTTACTTGAGAGGCCTTAAGGTTAACAAGTAAATAAATTCCCACAAGACAACACTACAAGCCAGGAGAGCCGGCTGGCAGGGCAGGTAGTAACCATGACTTCTCAATTCCTTTACTATCTGATAGACTCTTCAAAGTCCCAACATAATACTAGTCTTCACTATAATTGTCGCAGGGACATGATCATTATCACTAAAGCAGCCCTGGGGGGGGGGGTTAACCTCCCAGCCCTCTTGGACAACAGTTAGATGACACAGACAGTTTCAAAGCTGTGTTTCTGAATCTCTGTTTCAAAACTACTTGGGTCCCATTGAGAGAAAAAAAAGGAGAGAAGCACAGATGGGCAGCGTTTTCTGTTTCTAATAAGCAGCAACTGGAATCACACAGATAATCATCGGAGCCCTGCCGGAGATGGATCTGGAACGAGACTGTTGCTGGGCACACGTGGAACCTTGGAGTCCCCTCCTCCAGAGGGCAAGGGAATGGCACCCCTTTTACGCTAGGTCATAGTGTTATTTCCTGACCGGTGGAGCCATTCAAACATCTTCCTACTTTTTTAAAGGTCAACACTCACTAATTCAACTTTTCAAAAAGTACCTTCTAAGAGTCAAGTCTCCTCCTGTGGCCAGAGAAACAAGGTTTCTATAAACTGGCAACACCAACAGCCAGAGAAACAAAGTTTCCATAAATGAGTAACACCAGCAGCCGGAGAAACAAAACTTCTATAAACCAATAACACCAGGGGCCAGAGAAACAATGTTTCTATGAACCAGTCACACCAGCAGCCAAAGAAACAAAGTTTCCATAAACCTGTAACAGGGCACTCCTGGAGCCTGCCATTTGAAGTATACCTGCGGGCTAGTTTCATCCATTCAACAAATATGTACTTTGTGCCCGGCACCACTCTGGGGGCTGGGGATGCATTATTACATCCAAGTCAAAAATCCGTGGCCCTGTGAAGCTTATTATGATCCAGTGCAGAGGAGAGATAGAAAATAGAACCATAACAAGTAAACCGCGTACCAAACGGACACGTGACATGTGCCATGGGGAAAAGACAGGGTCAGCAGAGTAGGGAGCAGGCGTAAACGGCGCTCAGCGCAGCCTCCTGAGAAGGTGATGTCTGAAGGAGGTAAACCAGTGAGCCGTGCAAACTCCCTGGGAGGAGAGAAGGTGGTCCCCAGACATAGGAATGGCCAGGCCAATGCTCTGAAGGGCGTGCCCTTGGCGCAGCCATGGGGTTGAGTGGCCAGAGCAGAGCATGGCGTTTAGGTCACAGAAGACAGTGCAGGGTCCCTCATGAAAGGGCTTTCACTCTAGGACAAATGAGAGTGATGTGGACAGGACACCAGCCACGAATGGTCAGATAAGCGAGGTCTCTGCAGTCTGGAAGGTCACTGTCAGACACACGTGCTGATGGCTGGCTCTGACAGAGATGCCTTCCACAGCTCTGAGAAGCCAGGGGGAATGTCTAACAGGTCCGAGGCTGGATGCCCCTGCTGAACTTCACGGAGACGCAGAGACACGAGGGGTGGTTCTTGAGCAGAGGAGTGGCAATCTAGGAAGGACGGTGATGTGGCAAGACATTAAATGTGGCGGGGGGGGGGGAGTGGGAGACTGGCTGGAGAGGCCGGCAGGGGTCAACCAGCTCACTGAAGGCTCTGTGAGCTCAGAGTCTAGTCATTAGCTAAAAGGTAAGAGGAGACAGATCAGGCGGTGGCGCCATGGATAGAGCATTAAACTGGGATGCGGAGGACCCAGGTTTGAGCCCCAAGGTCACTAGCTTGAGCCCAAGGTAGCTGGCTTGAGCCTAAGGTCGTTGGCTTGAGCAGGGGGTCACTTGCTCTGCTGTAGCCCCCCCCCCCAATCAAGGCACATGCAAGAAAGCAATCAATGAACAACTAAGGAAACTAAGGAACCACAACGAAGAATTGATGCTTCTCTCCCTTCCTGTCTGCCTGTCCCTATCTGTCCCTCTCTCTGTCTCTGTCACACAAAAAAAACCCTAAACAAATATAAAAACAAATAAAAAGAAATATGTAAGGGGAGACACCAATTAGTTTGAGCCCCAACGACTGAGGCCAAAGCTATATTTTAGGACAGTCACTCTGACTGCTGTAGGTGCAGAGGCTGTTGGGTAATTTGGTTGATCCATGAAGGGGGTCGACAGTGTGGCTGTAAGAATGGAGAGAAGGCATCGGAGCCAGAGAGATTAGAGCATTAGCTCACCGACCTGAGCCATGCTGATGCACAGGTGCCACTCACCAAAGGGAGACAGGGTCTATCTAGCAGGGGGACATCTCAGTTGGGGCTGAATGCAGCATCCCTGACTCTTACCTGCAGCATGAAAAGTCAAGGCTGCTGGAAGGCAGAGTAAAACCAGCCCTGCCCTGGCACCACGGTGGCCAGTGAGACGTTAAAGTGGGGAAGTCTGCAAAGGAGACACACAGCACGGGGGAGGGGAGGCCAGTCAGCAGAGAAGGTATACACAGGGGACATCCAAAGCCAGGAGGACCATTCTGGGGGCTGGGGACACATTGAGCCAGGGGTCCCTATGAGCCAAAGGTCCCTATGAGCCGGAACACAGCCCTCAAACAGGCAGGAGGCAGTCAGAGCAGGGCAGAGGTGGGTAGCAGGGACAGATGCCCTCTGAATGGGCACCAGGCAGAGCCTGGGCTTCAAGGAGGAGGCAGCTTTGTAAAACACAGCACCACCACTTGCTGGCATCTGCTGAGCAACACAGCAGGCCTGACTCTTGACTGACACCCAGGTTTGTACAAAGCCCAGGCGACTTCCACCACACTAGATGCCCACTGAAACGGGGACTTGAAATTACGTGTGACCTCACATAAGCCCAGAGCACATCCCCTGGACCGAAGCCAGGACCTCAGGGAGAGGAAGACAGAGATCCTAAAAACCCAGTGAGGGGTCAAGGGAGACTGTCACCTGCCCCTTGCAGATGACCAGTCCTGGCTAGAGGTGTGGAAGGAGCAGAATCCCACCAGAAGCCCTTCCAACAGAACGAAATGCCCGCCACCTAGCCTGCTGGAGGGAAGAGGAAATCCTCTGGCCCGGGCTGGGGTGGAAGAAAAGGGAAGTGGTCAGGGAAAGTGATGGACAGTAACCACAGACCACCCAGCCTGGGCAGTGATCGCAACCCTGGAAACAGGCAGGTCTCTGTGCTGTCAGGAGGCAAGAAGTTGACCTGTCCTCTACCACGTGGACGATGCCACAGGCCACCCTTATGCACCACAACCCCCAGGACCCCGAGAGCCTGGCCCTGCAGTTGCCTCCACTGCACACCCCTCACAGAGCCCATCACTTCAGATCGCAAGGGCTTCTCCAGCAATGAGAAAATGCAGACGTTCCACCTAGAATCTTCCTTCCTTCTACTGGGGACACTGTCGCCTGCTTTGCTCACACCAGCCCCTGCGCCCGGCCCAGATGGGAATCAGAGCATCCTCTCCATGTAGCTCAGGAGACGCAGGGACAGCGTCTGGCATCCCGGCTCTCCGCAGGACCCAGGCCACATGCAGAAGTGGCTCCCAGCCCTCCGCCCACCCTCCATCCACCCAGGGAAAGCTCCATCTGCAATCTGGTGGTCGGATTGCCCTCCGGGGAATCCGTGGAGCAGCTGGTTCCAGAGAGAACGCGGGCCTGGGGCTCAGCCACGGTCACTGTCAGACTCCCGCATCGTGGCAGGCTCATCAGTGCCGGGGGCAAGCAAGTCTGTTCACTTCCACAGGCTGTTAGGAGTGACTTGGCGTTGCCGTAGCAACTGCCTCTGTACCTTGCCGCATTTATCAAACCGTGTGTAATTGCTGGTTTACACATCTGTTTACACCGTGAGAGTGTGAACTAGCAATGCAGGGCTCTGTTCACGTTGATAAACAGCCCGGTGTCTGCACACAAGAGGCAGGCCTCGGATGGATATTGCGAAATGTGCAAACACAACCATCTCCCCCCCTGCAGACATCACAGAGATGCTCTCAACCAACACATTCCTTGTAGCAGGGTGAGTCCCCCCTCACTCCACATACCCACAGGGCCCAACACTGCCCCTGCCCCTGCCTAGAGGTGAACACAGCCCTCTGAAGGGGGAGGGCTAACACAGCCCCACACTGTCTTAGCTTTCTCCAAACACTGCCCAGGCTCAGTTATTTGTCCCTGTTCTAGAACACTCTCTATCATGCCCGTCTGCTCTCATTGATCCATCACTTACTCAACAAAGAGCCCTGATGCTCTTCTGTGCCCAGGCCTGCCCTTCCAGGTCCAACAATGATTCGGACTCCAGCAGGAACCACGCTGGCCACACTGGTCCCACCACCCTCTCCAGACGTGAGCTGGACCCCTCCCACCATGCTAGCAGCCCACCCTGGAGGGCAGTCCCACCTCTCCCTCTTCCTCACAGCTGACCCCAGGGCCCAGCTCAGGAAGGGCTGGACACACAGTTCTCAGGTTGATTAACCAACAGATGGGCAGAGCCCTCTGTCTAGGCCCAAGGGGCTGCAGAGTGCGCAGACAACACAGAAGGGTCTAACGCTCACCCCCGTGATGACCACGGGCAAAGTCTGGGCCGCCGCCAGCACACCCAGCACAACCATGAAGCACAGCGTAGGAGGCCAGCACATGCTGCTGACCCCCAACCCACTCGATCGATGAGACTCTCCCATCTTTGAACCTGCATGGATTGTTTGTCCCTGAATCTGAGACATAATGACCCAAGGGGAAGAGAGGGACACAACTTTGAAAGGGCAAAGATAACATTCCTCTCGAAGTGCTCCATTCCTTGTCTCATGCCTGAAATCTGTCCTGAAACTTTTCCTCTCTCCCAGTCACCTGCTCCCCTGACCGTGCACTTCCCACCTGCCCTCCACTGGGGCATCCCCACGATGGAAGGAGAGAGGCCAGGGCTTCAGTGGGGAGTGGGCTGTGCTCTCTGCAGAAGATGCCGAATCTTCCACCTTCGCTGCTGGAGCCGGGGAGGGACTTGGGAGCTGCTGGAAATGTCATGGAAATGCAGCAGGAAGTAGGACTAATGACACACTTCACGGGTGTGACAATGAAACTAAAATCCCAGTTTCCCCGCACTCACTATGTAGAGCGTGCACAGTGTCTTCTCATGCACACTGTCTTCTCCACTGAGCAGCATACATCTCCATGTATCAGGCAGCAACAGAAATAATCTGCTTTTGGGTGTGCTGGCTCACACACACACACACACACATTCTGTTGTCCCTTGGGATTCTGAGACATTCCACGTTCAAATGGCACCATGGTTTTCTGCCTGTCTAGGTGACAGCCAGATGAAAAGACACCATCATCAATCACAGATGCACTCTGCTCAGGAGAAAGGGCCGTTGACTTTGTCCAGCATAACATGGACACAACATCTATCGGCCCCCAAAGAGGCTGAGTTCCTCTGCAGCCACACCATCACCCTTCCCCAAAGAAGAGATCTGAAATCAAGTATCAAAACACAGCAACCAAAGGGAATGAGGAAATTGTATAAAAATGGGGAGTGTGAGGAGAAACTTGGCTACCACCTGAAATGCCTTTTTCTTCTCAAGGTTAACCAAGTGCGTGGACAGGAGGTGTAATAAAAAAAAGAAAAGAAATATGCAGTATAATTAGAATACTCACTATGACACATAAGAGAAACATATTTTTAACACTGAAGGCAGCGATGACTCTCTCAAAAGGATACTCCCTTCCAATGATAAATAATTCAAGATTGACTTCTCCAAGGTTACACAGCCACAGAGCACTTCCCATCACAGACATGACATGAGGTTTACTCCTTACTCTGAGATTCAGGAGCTCTTAAAACCTGATATTTAAAGATTCCCCATTTCATTTAAATTATAATCACACCGGCACTTGTAATGCCATCTGGGCTTTCCTCTCCCAGCTCGCTACGATTATCTGGTTATTATGAATAAACAGTCCCTTTTCCCGGAACAGCTAATACCACAAGTATTAATAGTAACAGGAACTATTAACTCTCTTCTAACATAATGTGCAAATATTTCTAAATTATCTGTCCTCAGCAGTCCTTTCCAAAGACAGTAACATAGTAAGAACGCAAGCAAAACACTTCAAATATCTCTTAAAATGAAGACACTGCACAAAGAAGTCTAGAAGCACATAGAACCTGTGCACCTGCACATGGACTCATAAATACCACACCCACACATCTTTTAAAAACTCAGTGAAATGATTATTGAGTGGCATTCACATGCTCAGATGTTCTGGGCAACAGAAAGTTTACTCATTGGCAAGAGCTATAAACTCCTGATTTCCGTCTCAGGGTGACCACTATCTTATTTTGCAAAAGCCACTCAGCCTCTGGAGGCTGTTTCCTCAGCTGTAAACGGGCATCAGGTCCTTCCCACCCAGTGGTATTTTGAAAGGAGCTGAGTGTAAATAAAAATGATAGCTTATTATAACAAAAGAGCTCCTGCTCTTAGGAGTTTGCAGCCTGGTTTCAGGAAGTAAGAACACAAACACAGGAAGAGGTGGATGGCGCGGATGGTGCACTGACCTCAGGAGAGATTAATCACTGCATGACACTTGGGGAGGGCCTCCAGGTCGCGCACTGTAGAATTCAAGGTGCACATCCACTAAGTCCCTACCTTCAGCCGGCATGTGCCCTTATAATGAAGGACTGAAGGGTGCAGACATCCCAGTGATGGATGGATGGATGGATGGATGGATGGATGGATGGATGGATGGATGGACGGATAAATGAATGGATGGATGCGTGGATGAATGAACAGATAAACAGATGGATGACTCAATCCATCAATGGACTGAAGGCTCAATACACAGATGGATTAGAAAGAGATGAACAAACTAAGTCAGAAGCTAAATGCTTTAAGACATTAGGAAAGAAAGCAGTTCTGACACACTGGGCATGTTAGGGAAGGTGTTACAGGAGAAAAGACATGATTAATATATTCTTCAAGGCCCTGGCTGGTTGGATCAGTGGTAGAGCATTGGCCCAGTGTGTGGCATTCCTTGGTTGATTCCCGGCCAGGGCACGCAGGAGAAGCGCCCATCTGCTTCTCTACCCTCTACCCTTCTCCCTCTCCTCCCCCCTCCTCTCTTACCCTCCTGCAGACAAGGCTCCATTGGAGCAGAGTTGGCCCAGGCACTGAATATGGCTCCATGGCCTCCATCTCAGGTGTTAAAAAATGGCTCCGGTTACAACGAAGCAATGCCCCAGAAGGGCAGAGCATCACCCCCTGGTGGGCATGCCGGGTGGATCCCAGTTGGGGCACGTGGGAGTCTGTCTCTGCCTCTCCTCCTCTCACTAAAAATATATATATACTTCAGTTAGGATACTTTATAGAGCAGAGATTTTGATAATTTTTAATGTTTATTTTATTGATTTTAGAGGGAGAGCAAGGGGAAGAGAGAGAGACAAAGAGACAGGACCATCGATCTGTTCCTGTATATGCCCTGACCAGGGATCAAACTGGTAACCTCTGTGCTTTGGGATGATACTCTTAACCAACCAAGCCATCTGGCCAGGGTTTATTATTGATTGATTTCTTTTTAAATGAGATAGAAAGGGAGAGAGAGACAGACAGGAACATTGGTCTGTTCCTGTATGTGCCCTGACCAGGAATCTAACTGGCAACCAAGCTAACCAACCAAAGTGAAGTTCTAACCAACCAAGCTATCCAGCCAGGAATGATAATTCTGAAAAAATATTTTCCTGTTCCTCTAATCGTTTCAAAGGATGACATGACAACCTGAATTTTGCAAATCAAAGACATTTATTTCTAAACGTATGGCAAGACCTTTGAAGGAAAAGGCAGAAAATCCAGAGAATTAAAAAGATTACCAAGACCTCGACATTTTCTGAGAGCCACATGCTGGGCACCAGGCTGGGCTCTGAGGACTTGAAGAGCAGTGACACTTACTCCTTACCCCTCAGCACGGGTGCAACTCAATTGAGAATGGTAAAAAGGGGGACGCTGAATGTGGAAGCATCTTAACTCCGAAAGAGGAAGTTGACAGAATACTCTGAGGTCAGACAAGAAACCACAAGGCTAATTCCGCCTGTCCCCACACCCTTTCATAGCCGACTGAGGACCCAGAGCTGTCCTCACACAAGTCTGTGTGTTCTGGGTACTGATGCACTCTGCCATGGCCCAAACCCCATCCTGAGCGACATTTGGGCCAACACTGAAGGAAGGAGTTATTGTTCCACACAAATGAATTTTCCCCATGAACTAAAGCTCTTTGAAATGACAGAGAAAAACTCAAAATCTGCCTGACCAGGCAGTGGCGCAGACGATAGAGCGTTGGACTGGGATGAGGAAGACCCAGGTTCGAGATCCCGAGCTCGCCAGCTTGGGCGCGGGCCCATCTGGCTTGAGCAAAAGCTCACCAGCTTGAACCCAAGGTCGCTGGCTCCAGCAAGGGTGGCTCGGTCTGCTGAAGGCCCGCGGTCAAGGCACGTGTGAGAAAGCAATCAATGAACAACTATGGTGTCTCAATGGCAATGAAAAACTAATGATTGGTGCTTCTCACCTCTCTCCGTTCCTGTCTGTCTGTCCCTGTCTATCCCTCTCTGATTCTCTCTCTGTCCCTGTTAAAAAAAAAAAAACCTCAAAATCTATTTTCATGAAAAGTTCTTCCCAGGGGACGACAGGCTCGACAGCAGAGGGCACTGATGCTGGCCCCAATTAAGGACCAACTTAGACATCAAGAAACAAGCTCTGCTGTGGCACCCGCAGGCTCTCATTCTTTCTCCTCCCCCCTCTCGGGGCGAAGAGGTCTCAGCCGGAGCACTGGGTCTCTGCTATTTCAACCTCACTGCACAGTCTCTTCTGTTGACCTAAGGTTGACTTGACAGGACAGAGAACCAAAACGAACTTTACAAGAGCTACTTTCTTCTTTCTCAGAGTCTCTTTTTGTTTACTCTCAGCTTCTCACCCTGCCCTAGGCCCAGTGGCCCTAATGATTCAACCTAACAGTTACATTCGGGAAAGGGGAACAATAACAAATGTCTGAAACACTCATTTGCTGGCACTGCTACTCCTTAATTCAAACCAAAACTCAAACCCAGTGTCAGAACCCTACAGCAGCTGGCGGTGCATGATGAGCAGGATTAAGACCCTCAATGCGATATGTCGGGGCCACGGGCTTCCTCTGCAGGGATCCTAGCCAGGAGGGATGTAAGGAGGCTGGTGAATGAAAACAGCAATACAGCAGGAGCCCTAAGAGACTTCTTACCAGCTCCAACTAAAGCAGCGCTGTCACACGATCCATCAAACCTCCTTTCTTTTATTCTGACCATAAAGGAAGAAAACTGCACTTCAAAAATTAAGCTGCAGAAGATAAGCTCTAGAAGATAATAAATCATTTTTTAAAGATAAACGATCAACCCAGTCCTGGAAAACCGAAGAAGGCCATGTGGCAGGAAAGTTCCCCGTTAACTGTCCTCACAGAAGCTGCAGCTTCGGGTGTGACATGTGACGGGCCAGAGAGGCAGGAAGGCAGGCTGGCCTGAAACCTCAGAGTCAAGCTCCATCCCTCCAGTCAGCTCCGGAATATCCTACTTTGAAAAGAAAGCCCAGGGCCCAGGACCTGGAGATACACCCCACGAGTGAGGGGAAGAGGGGAGGCATGGGAAGGGAGGGAGGTGAGGATGTTAAGCTTTGAACACTGCCTGGGTTGTAACATAAGCAATCTACTCCTCTAGGAAAAGACAGACACAGCGGCATGCAGGAGGGGAGAGAAGGAAGGCGGAGAAGGTGAAGAGCCATCTTGTCTACCTCGGGTCTCTGTGCCCTCTCCCTGCCAGCAGCCCCATCCCACAGGCACTTCTTCCAAGCCAAAAGCCCGTGATCTGGCAAGCTACAACCAAGGCAAACCAAGGTGCAGGTTCTGACAACCCACAACCTATGGAGTACACACACCTCATTCTCACTTGCCAAAAAAGAAAAGCAAACAGGAATTTACAAGGTGAGAAGAAAACCAGGCATCTCAATATCAACCTTTTACCAAGAGTTGAGTGGTCTCACCTAACCTGTGGTGGCGCAATGGATAAAGCGTCGACCTGGGAACACTGAGGTCGCCAGCTCAATACCCTACACTGGTCTGGTCAAGGCACATATGGGAGTTGATGCTTCCAGCTCCTCCCCCCTTTCTCTCTTTCTCTCTCTCTCTCTCTCTCACTCTGTGTCTCCTCTCTAAAATGAATAAAATAAAATAAAAAATAAAATGTTTAAAAAAAAAAAAGAGTTGAGTGGTCTCCATGCTGAGCCAATTAACGTGGTGCTTACAGAAAGAAGCAACCAAAAAGCCACCCTAACCAGCAAAAACAATGGGCTGTTCCTAGTTTGCTGTTGTTGCAGAGACTGAAGAGGCCTGGCTCCTGCCCGGACACCTTCCAGGTCCCATCAAACACCTGGCTGAGTGAGGCAAACCTCTGAAACCTACCTACTTTACTTGAAAGATCAAGTGACATTTCCACTAACTTAACTTTGCAACTAAAGACCAGATAGGTTTATCTTTCCATTTTCTCAGGAGATTCAGAGACCAAAGGTGAAGGAACAAATCAAATTGTAAGGAATTTGAGCTGTACATACAAACTGTTTCCATTTCCTCCCCCTCCTCCTCTTCCTCCTTCTTCTTCTTGAGCAAGAGGGGTTGGGAGAGAGATGAGAGCATCAACTCATAGCTGCATCACTTGAGTCGTTCAATGCTCCTATTCCAAGCCACCACTAGTCAGGTACAAACTGTTTTCTTAATACCAAAGTCCATTATTCAATAAAGTCATTGAGCCCTGGGACTGTGCAACCCACTGGGCATTTATAGAAATAAGATTCTTAAGTAAGAAATAAAACTATCTCTGTTTGCAGATAACATAATCTTGTGTATAAAAGAATCCTAAGGAATACACATACGTACAAACACACACACACATACGCACGCACACACACACACCCATACCTACTAGGGCTAATAAACAAGTTCAAAAGATTATAGACTATAAGATCAATATACAAAAACTAACTATATTTCTATGTAGTAGCAATAAACAATTCAGAAATTAAGAAAACAGTTCCATCTACAATAGCATCAAAAATAATAAAATACTTAAAAACAGATTTAACAAAATAAGTCTAAGACTTCTACACTGAAAACTACAAAATGCTCAAGAGAAATGAAAGTTTATATAAATGGGAAAACACTCCAAGCTCACAGATAAAAAGATGTTAAGATGTCTGTATTCCTCGAGTTGATCTACAGATTCAATACCTCCCCCCATCAAACTCCCAGCTGACATTTTTATTTGCAGAAATTGACAAGTCAATCCTAAAATTCATATAACACAAGACACCCTATGGAAAAGAACAAAGATGAAGAACTCACAGATTCCAATTTCAAAAATTGCAATAAACTTACAGTAATCCAGACTGTGCTGGCATAATGATAGACAAAAAAAAAAAAAAACAAAAAAAACAATGGATTTGAGTTGGAAGTCTAGAAATAAACCTTTACTTCAAAAATCAATTGATTTTTGAAAAGAGTACCAAGAGAATTCAGTAGGAAAGGAATACATTTTTCAACAGTGTTGGGACAGCTGGATACTCACATGCAAAAGAATGATGCCTGCCTCACATCATATTAAAAATTAACTCAGTGGATCAAAAAGTTTAACAGAAGGGCTAAAACTATAAAACTCGTCTGACCAGGGAGTGGCGCAGTGGATAAAGCATCGGACTGGGATGCGGCAGGACCCAGGTTCGAGACCCCAAGGTCGCGAGCTTGAGCCTGGGCTCATCTGGTTCGAGCAGAAAGCTCGCCAGTTTGGACCCAAGGTTGCTGGCTCCAGCAAGGGGTTGCTCGGTCTGCTGAAGGCCCGGGGTCAAGGCACATATGAGAAAGCAATCAATGAACAACTAAGATGTCGCAACGGCAATAAAAAAAACTGATGATTGATGCTTCTCATCTCTCTCCATTCCTGTCTGTCTGTCCCTATCTATCCCACTCTGTCTCTGTAAAATAAATAAATAAATAAATAAATAAAATGTTTAAAACTATAAAACTCTTAGAAGGAAATACAGGTGTAAGTCTTTGTGACTTTTTATCCGGCAATAGTTTCTTAGATACGACATCAAAAGCACAAGAAACCAAAAGAGATATTCTAGACTTGAACAAAATTAAAAATTTCTGTTCTTCAAAGGACACCACGTAGGTGAAAAGATTATCCAATAATGGGAGAAAATACTTGCAAACTGGATATCTGAGGAGAGTCTCTAGTTTCTAGAATCTATGAAGCACTCTTCCAACTCAACATTAAAAAGACATATAAATATAATTTAAAATGAGCAAAGGGACTGAATGGGTATTCCAACAAAGAAGATACACAAATGGCTGCAGACACATGAAATGATGCTCAAAACCATTAGTCACCCATCAGGGAAATGTACATCAAGTCCCTGGGATACTGCTTCACACCCACTAGTATGGCTACACTCTAAAGGGCAGACAATAACAAGTGTTGACAGTGATGTGGAGAAACGAAACCCTGCCCACTGCTGCTGATAATATAAAGTGGTGTAGCCTCTTTGGACAAAAAACACAGGGTAACCACATGACCCAGCAATTCCACTCCTGGGTACACACCCAATGGAAACAAAAGCATGTGGCCAACCAAGAACGTGGACAAGGATGTTCCGGGCAGTACTATTCATCGTAGCCCAAAATGGGAAACAACACAAAATGTCCATCATCTGATGAATGACAAACAAAACATCGCACATTCACACTAGGCAACATTATTCAGACAGAATAAGGAATGAAGTACAGATTCACACAACAGAGATCCGTGATGGCAAACCTATGACACGCGTAGCCATTTTCAAGGACACACAGCCACATGCAGCCGCATACCAGAGAAGTATGGGGCCGCATGCCGAGAAGGACGTTTCATCCTCTGCTCCTGCACGGCCAGGTGCCGTAGCCGAGGATAAAACATTTGCTGTAGTACAGACACTCTGTGCTGGAGGTCTGTAGGCCAAAACAACAGAACTCCGGCACAGAGCGTCTAGTTCTGGGACTTCCAGTTGGGCTGTTTTTCTCGAAGTGACACACCACCCGAGTTATGCTTGGTTTTTTGGCGAATTTTGACACACCAAGCTCAAAAGATAGCCCATCACTGACATAGATGAACCCTGAAAACTTTATGCTTGGTAAATGAAGCCAGACACATGAGGCCACATATTATACGGTTCCATTACATGAATTCTGTTGTATAAAATGCCCAGACTAGGCAAATCTACGGAGACAGAAAGTAGATCAGTATTTGTCAGGGGCTGAGGGAAAGGGGAATTGGGAGTGAGTGCTGAGGGGTGAGATTTCTGCTGGGGTGATAAAACTATTCTGGTGATAGCTGAACAATTTTGTGACTATAAAAGAACCACTGAATTAGACACCGTAAAAACGGTAAATTTTATGATTCAGGAATTGTATCTCAATTTTTTTTAAAAAGCAACAACAAAAATAAGGAAGCCATGGAAATTTTTTTAAACGCCACTTGCAGAGACAAGCAGAACTACACTTTCTTCCCCAAACTACAAAGTAGCCATTGCTTGCTTGATTTTCTTACCACCACTCACTCCAGAGCCTTTACAAATCAATGTACGTGATACAAAGAACCAGTAATTTTCAGGTGGGGGGTGGGGTGGGCAGTCAGAGCTCAATAAGAAAGAAGGACTTTAGAGACCAGACATTCAGGGCGGTGACTTGCTCAAGGTCACAGATCAAGGTGGAGGCCCAATTACAATTGGAATCTCTCTTCTGACTCCTTGACTAGCGCCCTTTCGACTCTACCATAAACACACAACCAAATCCACAGAGCAAATATGAAAAGCACAGCTTCGTAATAGAGAACACTCTCTTCCAATGTTGAGAACACTGGCTTCCCCAAACCCTGGGGAAAAGTTCTTAGAACCTTAATATAAGAAAGTCAGTATTTACTTAGAGTTCAACCGTCCAAATTATTTAATGACTGCGAAACCCTGTGCTCACTAACACAGCCTGCATTTCAGCAGAGATGCAAAGCACAGCAAAGATGTAATCAAGACCCAGGGATCCAGCAAAGGCTACAAAAGCTGCTTCAAGGTGACATGGTGCAAACAGCCCCACCTCTCCCAAACTTGGGCTGGCGGTGCACCCAGCGTAATCTCAGCTCAGGGCCAACACCTCACCGACATTTGGGGGCAAGGGGTCCTATAGGGAGGAATAAAAGAGGTAAAGTTGATGTTCCCTATTAATTCTTCAAAAGCATGACTATGGATAGCCCTGAGAAAGAAAAGGAGCCAGTCAGGAATAGTCAAGATACAAACTGTTACCAGCTGGAACGTCTTCCAGTTTGTCACAGCTACCGAGGCTGGACCAGGGAAATCACATGCCCACGGACCAACGGCTAGTTAGTAACCTGTCAGAGGAATGAAGAAGGACTAGGACTTACTATTCTCTCTTCCTTTCACCATCTCCCCAAAGTCCCCTAACTGCCAATGAGGCACTGACCTCTTGGCCCAGAGCCGCCTTAGACACGCCTCATCTGCGATTCACCTTTCAGGGGCCGCTGCTTATACCACGGACTTGCTGACACAGACAGATGGCGTGGATCTTACCACTGCCCATCTGGCCCTGGGGTCCTTCACCGCAGCGGGGACAGTGTTCTGCAAGGGTCAAGTCTGTCCTTTTAACTTACTTTGAGGCAGTTTAGGTCACTTAATAAAGCACCTGATACCAAATACCTCCCCCCTCACAGGTTAGTGCCTGACGACTCCATCTAGGCCAGCACACAATCTCAGCCACAGTGGGGACAGGCCCACACTAGAGAGACCCACGGAAACACCCAGCGAGGAATCTTCACAGGCAACGTGAGTCCAGCGGGAGCTGGCCAGGTGGCACAGTCAAGTACCAACAGGCATAAGACCCCCAAGGACACAACAATGAAGATGCTGACCTCAAATGGTTGCTACTTATGGGAGGGGGACTCGCAGCCATGTATCTTGGCTGAGCCTGACTTCTTCCACTAGAAAACAGATAACTCCAGGCGAGAGGATGCCATAATCCATTTAAACACTGCACCGCCCTTCAAACAGAATGAAGGCTCAAAGAAATGTCAGCCATCATGGCTGGCGTTTAAGAACACAGAACAAAATCAGAATGTGACTATTTCTGGGACGCTAGGAAAAGAGGCCCCCAAATTCTGATCACCCGGCTAGAATCCTGAAAGACAAGGGAATTAATTCATCATGAGAGGAACCTGTCTTTTGTCACCCACCAGATTGACTGACAGCCGTCTGTGTATAAAAGCACACTGACAAAGCCATCTTCAGCATGAGCGGAGTGATGACATCATTAATAATCCCATTAGTAGGGCCGGCCTCCTGCCAGGCTGTTAGCAGTGCCCAGGGCCACCAGCTCTGCGAGGCTGGGCACGTCCACAGAGCAGGGAAGACAGTAAGCACGGGCCATTTCTGCAGGGACAAGGACTGAGGCAGCAGAGAGGAGACAGGGTAGCAGTAAGATTTCCCAGAAGCGTCCACTCAAGAAACGCAACAAATGCGACTTAGAATGCTAACACAGAAGAGCATCCCAGAGGCTGGTGGCCGAAGCATCCGCATGGAGGGCCTCTCCCGGCCCAGGCTCCGCAGAGGCGGCCGGGTTGCCAAAAGGACAGCTCTCGTGTCAAAGCGCTCACGTTTGAATCCTGCCTCCACTACATCCCAGCTCTGTGATCTGGGTCCAGTGCCTTAGGCTTTCTGGACTTTAGGGTATGTTTGTAATAATCAAACAAGTGAACAGTTAATAGATGTAAAGACCTGAAAGCATGTCCGGCCTGCCATAAAGCAAGTGCCGGGTAAATGCTAGAAAGAAAAGACAAGAGGGGAAAAGCCCACCATGACTGACAACACTTCAACCAAGCTCTGGAAATCTCTGACACACTCGCGGGACAATGGCATTTTAAACACGCGACCTCCCGAAAAACAACGCAGACCACGAGGCCTCCCCTCAGAAGCTTGTGCCCTGCTTGCATATTCTCCCTAGAGGTTAACAACCACCGAGAAGTTTTAAAATGTACATCAGATCAAATTTATTCCCCAAACCCTCCAACAGCTTCCCATCACATTGGAACACAATCCAATCCCCTCCCAGGACAAGACCTTGTGTGACAGGGCCCTGCCTGCCCCTCATCCTCCTCTCTGGGAACCGCAGTCTTCTCTCTGTCCCTGAATGTCCCAGCCTGTTCTAGTCTCAGGGCCTCGCCAAGGGCCATGCCCAGATCCCAGCTCTCCTCTGACTGGCTTTCCCAGCTAATCCCAGTCCCTGCTCTCACGTTGCCTCTTCAGAGAGGCCTTTCCTAATTTCAGTTGTGTGATGTCCAAGTAACTTTCTATCCCCATATTCTTCCTAAAATTTCTTCAAAGCACTTATTACTACCTAACACTACATTGAATAATTATCCACTTACTGCCATGATTATCAATGCCATTCAGGGAGAGGCTCTAAAAAACACCAATACCTTTGGTACCAGCGGACGCCATCAACAGCCTTTGGTTCCTCTGTGGTCATCAGCACCACACACCCACCATGTACTCTGCCCTCATAAGCCACCATTGTAAAACTCACAAAGGCTGGTAAAAAATCAAGGTGACCCCAAGAAAATGGCTCCCCTCCCAAGCAGGTAGAAGAAGACAGTGAAGATGTGAAATGCCAGAAGATGAAAGCAGTAGAGAAGAGGTTATTATTCCTCTGAGAAAAGGCAGGAAGGTTCCCCGAACTCCAGTGAAGAAGGCTATGGCTTCCCCAACACAAACAGACTGTGGTTCCCATACCAGCCAAGAAAGCTGCTGTTGCCCCTGGCATAGGGGCAGCAGTCACACCAGCCAAGGCAGCAGCCATACCTGTCAAGAAGGGAGGCACACCGGGCAAAGCACCGCAGCAAGCCCTGGTGACAGGCAGCATGCACCTCTGCCAAGGGAGCCAAGCAGCAAGGATGCCAAGAAGGAAGACAGTGATACGGAAGGTGATGACAACGGTAAAGAGAGAGAGGAGGAAGTGGAGGAGGAGGAAGACAAAGACGGAGGAGAAGAGAAAAAAGGAGGAAGAAGACCTTTAGAGGAGGCAGAGAAGATGAAGAGGAGGAGGAGGAGGAAGACGGAGAGGAGGAAGAGGAGGAGGAAGAGGAGGAGGAAGAGGAGGAGGATGAAGGGGATGATGATGAAGAGGAGGATGACGATGAAGAAGAACCTATGGAGAGTATACCAGCCAAAGGAAAGAGATCTCCTGCCAAAGCTGTTCGTGTGAAGGTCAAGAGCACAGCTGAGGATGAAGAGGAAGAGGATAATGATAAAGAAGAGGAGGAGGTGGAAGAGGAGGAGGAAGATGAAGAACCTGTCCAAGAAGCACCTGGGAAACAAAGGCAGGAAATGGCCAGCCAAACAGAAAGCTGTTCCTGAAGCCTAGAATCAGACGTGGATGCTATAGAACCAACAATAGCTTTTGACCCCTGGGTTGGAAGCATGAACTTCGACAAATCAGCCCCTCAGTCAAAACGGGCAGCAGTGACATGTTTGCTAAAAATGATCTTGCAGTTGCAGATGCCGGAGCTGGCGTGTCTAGGGAGTTTGGCTACGTGGATTTTGAATCTGCTGAAGACCTGGAAAAAAGCCTTGAAACTCACTGGTTTAAAAGTCTTTGGCAATGAAATTCAAGTAGAAACACCAAAGGGAGAAGGAAGTAAAAAGGACCGAGAGGCAAGAACCCTTTTGGCTCAAAATATCTACCTTATAAATTTACTCAGGATGGATTAAAAGAACTGTTTGAAGATGTGAAGGAGATCAGATTCATCAGTAAGGATGGAAAGAGTAAAGAGAAGGTTTATATGGAATTCAAGACAAGCTGATGCAGAGAAAACCTTGGAAGTATAGCAGGGAACAGAGATAGATAAATGGGCAATCCTTGCCCCATCCCGTATTGGAGAGAAATGTCCAAGCCAAGACTGCAGAGGATGGGAAGAATAGCACTTGGAGTGGTGAATCCAACACTAAGCTTCTGAACAACCTCTCCGCAGTGCAACGGAAGAAACTCTTCAGGAAGTTAGCTGAGAAGGCAACTGTTATCAAAGCGCCCCAGAACCAGTCTGGCGAATCCAAAGGGTATGTATGTATGCATTTATAGAATTTGCTTCCTTCGAGGATGCTAAAGAAGCTTCCAAGTCCTGTAATCAAAGAGAAATTGAGGGGCAGAGCAATGAGGCTGGAAAGGCAAGGACCCAGAGAATCCTCTAATGCAAGAAGCCAGCCATCCAAAAACTCTGTCAAAGGTCTGTCTGAGGAGACTACAGAATAGACACTGAAGGGGTCATTTGATGGCTCTGTTCAGGCAAGAACAGTCAATGACCAGGAGAATGGATCTTCCAAATGTTGGTTTTGTAGACTTCAACAGCAAGGAAGATTCCAAGGCCGCCAAGGAGGCCACCGAAGATGGTGAAATGGACAAAACAAATCTAGTTTGGACTGGGCCTAGCTTAAGGGTCAAGGTAGTTTTTTAGTCCAAGGGAGGTTTTGGAAGCTAAGGAAGCAGAGGAGGATGAGACCACAAGCTACCGGGAAAGAAGAGGAATTTTGAACAGTTTCTTCTATCCCGGTCCTTCTCTCTCCCATTTTTTTTTTTTAATGTTTTATTTATTTATTTTTTACAGGGACAGAGAGAGAGTCAGAGAGAGGGATAGACAGGGACAGACAGACAGGAACAGAGAGAAATGAGAAGCATCAATCATTAGTTTTTCGTTGCCGTTGCGACACCATAGTTGTTCACTGATTGCAATCTCACACGTGCCTTGACCGCGGGTCTTCAGAAGACCGAGCAACCACTTGCTGGAGCCGGCGAGCTTTTGCTCAAGCTAGATGGGCCCGATCTCAAGCCGGCGACCTCGGGGTCTCGAACCTGGGTCTTCCGCATCCCAGTCCGGCACTCTATCCACTGTGCCACCGCCTGGTCAGGCCTCTCTCCCATTTGTAAGAAAGGACTCTGGGGGTTTTCCTCTATTACCTGACTGATGGCAGAACCTTCGAGGAGATCCCGAGACAGTATGCAGTCCTAGACTCTACCTGAAAATCTGTATAGATAACATTTCAAAGGAGACACCCTGTTGGTTTTGACTGGGTATTCATATACACTTTTTAAAGAGAGGAGTGATATAACTAACCCTTACCTGTAAGTTTTGAATTTATATTGTTTCTTCCCATGTACAAAACCATTTTTTTTCTACAAATAGTTCTTGGGTGTGTGTATTGGGTGGGGGGATGTAAAGGAAAGAATAATATTTTATCTTGATTTTGCTTCAACAACTTTAGGACAAAGTAAAAGTCCTGAACTCTAGTGCCAGGAGAAAAAAATGGCAACGCTCCAAGCCCCATCCAAATTGATTAAGCCAGAATTTCAGGGAGGGGACCGCGTATCTCTTTCTACAAAATGCCTGAAGTGATTCTCCTGTGCAGCCAGGGTTCACTCACAGTCTAGAATGTACTTCTCAAATTATAATGTGCATATAAGGCACCTGGGGACGTTATTAAACTACAGGGTCTGACTCAGCAGGTCTAAGGTGGGTCTGAGGGTCTGCATTTCCCATAAGCTCCCAGGTTGATGGAGCCTACTTTAAACTGCAAGGGTCTGACCCAGCACCATGCAACAGAACCCTCTGCAGGGATGAAAGTGTTCTAAATCCACACTGCCCAACACACCTGCAGCTACTGAGCACTGGAACCATGGTTCGTGCAGCTGAGAAACTGGACTGTTCATCTTAGGCTACCACACTGGACCAGGCAGACCTGGCACATTTATGCTCCACAGAGAAAGGCACGAGCGCCCAGTAATGTAGCATGTACGAAAAGAAGCGAGGATTGCTCCAAGTTCTTGGCCTGTGCAGAGCTTTGTGGAACGGGTGGCTGGGAAAATCCAACTGGAGGCCTCATTGGCCACCACTTCGGGAGTGGACTAATATTTACCTAAGGCAGGGAGCCAGGCAGGGAAGACCACAGGGAGCCACCTTAGTGACTAAAGCATGTGGTGACTCTACCTTGACTTCACAAGCCAACAGCATGCCACCACCACAGTACAAGGTCCTCCTAACTATAGCCCCAGGCACACCTGACCACTCCCATTCCTACGCATGTCTCTGGGCAATCATGTAGCCACAACCCTCACAGTAATTGACTGCACTGACTTGTTTATAGGACGTCTATCTCTCCCACTGAGCTGTAGGTTCTTTCAAAGAGAGAACCAATTCCTCCTGGTATTCTAATCCCATCACCTAGCACACAGTGGGACTCTCTAAACCAGTGGTTCTAAACCTTTTTTGAGGTACCGAACCCACCAGTTTCATAGGCGCATTCACCGAACCCTTCTTTAGTGATAAATAAAATATGATTTTTTTTTCAAATTCAAGACATAGGTATATGTTTTTTGACTGGTGCACAAAATGAGCCGTGCATGAACATCACCTTGCTCAAAGAACAAAACTAACAAAGTGCATGAACTCACAACAAATTACGATATTACTTTATTCTGGCCTCCATGGCAGAGGCTTCTCTGAACCCCTGAGACCGACTCGTTGAACCCCTAGGGTTCGATAGAACCCAGATTAAGAACCACTGCTCTAAACACAGAATGAAGGACAGGGCTGGAACCCACCATGAGCATTAGTCCTTTTGCTGTAAATCACAAGAAAGAACTCGAATGGGTGGGACCGCATAAGAGACCTTTTCTTCCTCAAGTGACTCAAGAATTTCTAAACACAGAAATCCAGATTTTGGAGCACAGCATTATATAGTGTGACCCTGTCTGACTGTGGAACCTCATTTGCAAACACACACATGCATGGGCAAAGAGGGGACGTCCTTCTGACAACAGATTCAAAGTCTGCTAGTCTGGGGTTTTTAAGAGCTGTTTTTTTCAAACAAGTCAAAAAGGACTAAGATTCAAAACCACATTCTTGCCTAAAAGCCCACAGGCCTGGTTCCCACTCTAACCTCTGGGAGGGGTGTCTGGCTCTAAGGAGAGCCAGGCCCCTGGGATTGTGGGCGGCCGAGATGCTCAGTCCACTCCTACAGTGAGAACCCGGGGCTTGTGTCAGCACTGAGATTTCCAAGGTAACCAAGGACAACTGAGTCAAAAACTATGGCCCCGGAAGGAAGCAGATTAAAATTTAGTACTTACGAGTCAACACCAAATTTATTTTTAAAACACTATCTGTACCCGAGCCAAATAAGCAAGCCGAATGGTGCTCCGAAGGATAGTTTAAAGTTACACACAAAAATTCTCAGTATATGAAGACTTTTTCCTTATTTTGAGACTATTTCAAAAAGTGAACAGAGATTCAAAGAAACAAAGACAGAAATTACCCCCCCCCCGAAAAAGGGGACTGGGGGGGGGCTCACTTTTCAGATTCATACCCACCACTACTTATTTTTTCTGTTATTTCCGAAAACACAGGGTATATTCCATAGGGCAGCACTAGACAATGCTAAAATTATGCAAAATAATGATTTCACCCAGAGAAAGCGATCAAGTGAAAATAAATTAAAACACAGCTATGTGCTGACCTGTACTCAAGAGAAGAAACTGGTTAAACAAGCACGGGCTAATAGATACAGAGTAGCTTTTCATTCTCTTGCTCATGGAACCATTCATGTTCCCTATGTTCCTACCCGTTGGAGCTAATCCCATTTGGGAGCCCGACCCCACCAGCACCAGGTTCTGGGGATCAACTACCTACCATCTGGTAAGCAGTTAGCATTTATGACACCAGTTGTCTGTCAGGTACTGTGCTGCATGCATTTCCTCATTAGACTCTCACTCTGGCCTTCTGAGGTAGAGAGGGGCTGTCATCCAGGTCAGAAAGCTGAGAAAAATGCAAAAATGGCCAGGTAGCTCACCCAGTTCACATACCTTGCCAAGTGGTGGACTCTGAACTTGAACCCAGGTCAACCTGACAAAGGAGTAATTTAGACAATCCAACATTACATGGTAACAGAAAGCAGCATCAGTGTTCTCAAAAGAGCACCGAGCCAAATTCCAATTCCAGCTCTTCAATTGACCAGCTCTGTAATCATGAGCAAACTAACCTCTCTGAACCTCAATTTTCTCATGGAAAGCAGGGATGGGGAATAAACACAACAGATGTGAAAGTCACAGCAGAGGGAAGGGACTCAACAGCTATTAACGGTCCAGCTACAGGTGTGCGTGTATATACATATTGTACATTTCAGTTGTAAAACAAGTTTTAGCAGATAAGTTCACGAAGGTTTATCAGTTTAAACTTAGTAATTCCATGACTCATCTGTTTAAACATAGGACCAAGGGCTTGCAAATTTTAAATTTACTTTTTCTGCTTAATCACTAATTTCATGCCACCAGACCTATTCTCATGCCTCTTTGCAGTATGAAAAGTAGATGCTTGTGTAAAACTAAAATATGTAGGCATCACCAGTCAATGGAACAAGTTTTGGTAATGGGGATGAACATCAAACACCCCGGAAAGAGCATTACCTAAATGAATCCACAGTCATTCCTTTCAGAAAGAAAAGAACTTTCAAATTTGCTTCTCATCAATCCACGCTCATACATACTGCCACCCTAGTATGTGTACTGGATTTGCTTCAAGTGAGAAAGACCTGTAAGGATTTCCGTTTTTTCATATTCGAGATATTAATCAATCCTTGTCTTGGGAGGGTAACGCAGAGCAAGCTTGCACTTTAATAAAATGACCAAACCCAGTCTCTTTAATCTGCTCAGTAATCGAGCTCTAGGGTAAGCTCCTGGGCAGCACACAAACAGAGCTTTGGACTTACGCATTGGAAACTAAAATTAATCAGAGGAAGGGTATGCCAACTTTACAAGCTGTTCCTATTTGCTTAGCTTTCCAACATCTGGCAGTGTTAATAATATTTAACTGACAAACTGCAGTGGGGAAAAGAAACAGAACTTTAAACAACACAATCAAGCTTTTTTTTTTTTTTTAAGGCGTCGGGTACAAAGCTTCCTTCCCCTAAGAAATAATCAGCTAGCTACCTTTTTGGTTGCAATCATTCCATACACATTACTAATGGTGTATTTTCAAAACATTATGAAATTCTTCCTCTTACCCAGCACTTCTGAAAAAAACTTCTTGTGGCCCTGCCATCTGCCTCATTTGAAGACATTATTTTTAAGCTTTGCTGATACAAGTAGAATTAAGTGAAGTGGGATCACAGAATTCCCTATAAAAGGTTTGCATGCAGCTCTTCTCTGCCAGACTGGGGGGGGGGGGAGGCTGGGAGAATGCCCTAGCTACACTTAAAACAGTCATAATGCTTAATCTGTTACTTTTGATTTAGCCTATTATTGACTATTTGTGTCTACAAAAAAAAAAATTTTCCATTAAGAGAAACATTCTGGATCTTTTTCCCAAGCAATTCCTAACAGCAGATGCTTTGTTCCAGTGTGTGTGTGGGGGGGGGGGGGGGGGGCGGGATGCCATCGTTTAATTCAAAGCTCTCTGGTGACCTCCCCTCACTCTCTCTCACTCAGTCATCGTCTAAAACACCTACAATACCCCCATTTTAAGGCTGAAACTTGACATTCTGGCCAAGAAAAATTGAATCATCTGTTCAAGACTGGCACACGTCCGTCTTGTAAACCAGTTACCTATTATAAGCCAAGCAGAGGGCTAAGCTCTTTACACACAGTGTCTCTGACTTGCATCACAACCCTGGTAAGGATGTGTTAGGAGTCCCTTTTGAAAGATAAGGAAAATGACGGCAGACAGGTAGTAAGGAATTGCCCCAAACCATTCAGCGGCAGCCCTGGACTCAGAAACTCTGCCCTTCCGACACTTCCTGCCGCTTTGATTGCTCGTTCGTTCCCTTAAGTGTTCTCTCTGCAGGATGTGGAGGGCTCACTAGTGAGCACTAGGCGTGATGACTTTGCACCTTGACCAAAACCAGGCCTTTTCCAGACTGGTGGGGAAGGGAGGTAGGTGGTCAGAAGTCACAGGTAAGACACAGGTAACCCCGGGCGGCTATCAAAGGTCTCTGAATCAGAAGCCTGGCCCTCCCCACACCCTCCCGACTCCTCTCCTCGGCGCCGTGCGGGATCCCCTCGGGCCTTTTTGGACAAGGTGTGCACACCCTTCCCGCGCAGCCGGTTCCGCTGGACGGACCCGCGGCCGGGAAAAGGGCTCCGTGGCGCACACTTGCCCCACGGAACAGGCTCCAGGCAGGGGCACTTCTCTCCAAGTCGGGATGCGGGCGCCCGGGAAGGGTCCCCGGGCCAGGACTCCGGCCCCGCTCATCGGCCACCCCGACTTTCGAGCCAAAGTTGGACACGCGGAGGGAACCAGCCGGCCGGGGCCTCGCAAGGGGGAAATAGGGGGAGGAGGGTCTTAAAAAGGCCCAAGGTAGCCATCAGCCATGTCCTCCGAGCCACCTCCACGGAACAAAGGGCTTGTGCTCCGGACAGGGGGAGCCCGGTCCCGTCCGGATCTGGAGGAAGAGAAACTTTTCCCGGGATGCCGGAGGGGACAGGGTGGGGGCCGGCGGGCCAGGCGCCGAGCTACCTGCGGCCGGGCCGCCCGCCCCGCGCCGGGGAGGCCGCGAGCGCCCTCACCTCCTCGATGGCCGCCACCGTGTTCCGGCACTGCGCCGTGCGCGTGGTGAAGCTCGAGGCGGTAGGCGCCTTGTAGTCCTCATGGGTCTCGGCCACGAATTCTGCCACCGAGATCTGGTCCGGCATCGCCGCGGCGCGCGCGCGGCCGGCCGCCGGGGAGCCGCCGCCTCGGGGCCCCGTGCAGCCGCCCAGACGCTGCCTCCTCCGCCGCCGCCGCTCGCCTGGCCCGCGCGCGGACAAAGAGCAGCAGCGCTGGGGCGCGGGCCGCCGCCGCGGGAGCCGCCGCCGGGCGCGGGTGGAACGACCGCGGACCCGGCCGGCGGGAGCAGGGGCGCCGCGCGCAGCCCTGCGCAGCTCGGGCCCGGCCAGTCAGCCCGCCGCGCCAAGCGCCGCGCCGCCTGCGCTTCCCAACGAGCCCCAAGACGGACGCGCTCAGCGGGCGGGAATGCCCGCCACCCAGACGTGGACCCTTAGCGAGTCCGGCGGGCAGGGGCGGGGCCGTCGGGGTGCGGGCGGGGCGGGGCCGGCGCCGGGCCACCAATCGGCGCGCTCGCCGCCGCCACCGCCGGGACGCTGAACCAGCAGGAAGGAAGGCGGCGCGCGCCCGGCCCGCGGAGCCGCTGGCCCTCCGCTGCGCACTGCATTGTCCAGGCCTTCGGGTCCCACGCCGCGCTGGGGTTCCACGGCGCGCTACGCGGGGTCGGCAGGCGGCGGCACAGCCGCAGCGGGCTCTCCCAGGCCGGTCCCAGGCCCCGACCCCATCCCGGCTCCCCGAGAGCGCGCGCATGGTGCGCTCGTACCCTCTCCATTGCCCAGCCACTCACTGCCCACGTCCCCGACCCAGCGCCACCGCAGCGGATCTGGAGACCTTGCTCGGGGTCTCCCGAAGCCGCGGGGCCTGCCCGCCCGGAGGACGCGTGAGGAGCTCGCCCTCTACTGGACGGTGCACTACGCCCAGGGCGCGCACTCGGCGTGACTCATGCCTCCTGCGCGCCACCGAGCAGCCACCAGGCAGCAGCCGGCCGCCAGGCTCTGGTTCTGTGACCGTAACAAGAAATGACCGCAGATGACTGCGTCTCTGCTCTACCTACCTACACTCTCCTAATCCTTACCACCGTACAGGGCAGGTACCAAGGTGGGTATACCCACCCTGGGAAGATAACTGAGTCATGGAGCTTTTTCACGTGGTTTCCGAGAGAACGTCCAACAGTGGGCAAATCTCATGCGTAACGGACCCAGTGAAGACTTTGCCTCAGTACAGCTTCTCGTAGAACAGCCCTTCAGGAAACTCTCATAGTTAGTTATTTCTAAAAATCCAGAAGCTCTGAAGACATTGGTCCAACAAAATCACACCCTATAACTCCACACCAGGGCTGGGGCATGGTGTCTGTAGCTGCTAGCAACCAAGCCAAGAGAAACTTGACAAAAACCTTTTGTGCATCTGAAAAGGAGGAAGTGTGAGAGACATTGGAAATTCAATATGTCAGACAAAGCAGTCTCCTGACGCTGCAGGACAGTGGACCAGTCAAACAATCTTTTTAAGCTCCCATGTAAGAATTTGCTATATGAGGTGGCAGCTTGGGTCAGACGTTATGTATAGCCTTTGGTATTTTAGTAGCATTGCATGTGAAGTGGAGCTTTCTGAAATGGCTGTATGAGTGGCTATCTTTTGTTGCTATACTAGGCAATAAGTTACAATTTTAAAAACTGTAGCGTTTTCTCTTCTATCCCTATTTATTTATTTACCCTTTTAGTGTCTTTGGTGGCTTCCTCTATTTGCAACTTGCTTACAATTCAAGTGTTATATGTATCATTTACATTAATACATCCCCTCCTACACCAGGCCTATTCTGGTCCCATCTAGCTCATTTTGCAGCTACAGGTTTTTTTGTTCATTGACATTGCAGAATACCCTGGGTGTCTTTTCAAGCCTTGTTTTTTGGACGACTGGTATATATCAGGCTATGAGGATTTGAGATAGGAAAGGAGTATTTTTTCCTTGGCGTCCAGTGCAGCATCAACCCTATTGATCAAGACTCTACAAGGACAAAGTTAACCTTGGTGTTGTTCTCTCCCATTCTCTCTTCATTTGCCACTCCTGTTCTTGTTTCTTGTTTAATGTAACTTTTCAGGTACTAAAGACATCTCCCTTTAGTAGCCACAACAATAAACTTGCAAAGCTGCATGCTGTTTTACAAGTGGATGAGAAGCTGGTGAAAAGGAATTTATTGCCAAGTCCCTGGCATTGGTAGTGCAAAGAGGACATCTGGGATAGAAAACTAAAGCAATGTGGTCCTCCTGTTATCCCTGACAATCTTAGAACCCCTGCCCAGTGTAAAAGCCAAAATCAAGGCCAAAGCAAAACAGCCAATACATCTCTGACATCAGTATGAGACTGAGTAGTTTCCAACAAATAATAATAGAACTAAAGTTGAATGTGGATCAAGAAGACATTGCAGCCCTGGCCGGTTGGCTCAGTGGATACAGTGTCAACCTGGCGTCTGGATGTCCCAGGTTCGATTCCCGGTCAGGGCACACATGAGAAGTGACCATCTGCTTCTCTTCCCTTACTGCTCCTGTTCTCTCTCTCATCTTCTCCCGTAGCCAGTGGCTCAATTGGTTCAAGTGTCAGCCCCCAGGTGCTGAGGAGGGCTTTGTTGGTCGGTCTGAGCCCTCAGCCTCTGATGCTAAAAAAAGCTCAGTTGATTCTAGAATTGGTCCCAGATGGGGTTGCCAGGTAGATCCTGGTCAGGGCATGTGTGGGAGTCTGTCTCACTATCTCCCCTCCTCTCACTTAAAAAATAAGAAAAGAAAGGAAAACATTATACACACACACACATTTTTTAATGCATTAAGAGAAAACTATGTCCATAATGCCATTACAGGCCTATACTCCCTTATCCAGAACATATATAGCTCTAATAAGCTAAAGTTTTAAAATTATTTCTTGTATCAGAAATTATATTTTAATAAAAACCATTCACGCAATTTGAACAAAAAAATGAACTCTTTTAGTGGTAAAATTAACAGGAAAGGAACTGACATAAGGCTGTTTATAGTCTTGTTTATCCCACCTCTTGTAAATATCTATATTTTGCTACAAAGTATAGATGTACTTGATTTTGGAGTATTGATTGCTCCGGGGCCTACTGGGGGTGACAGATTAGTATTTTTTCTGTATTACCTATTTAAAAATCTAAAAGATTCTGAATTCCACACACATCTGGCCTCAAGGCTTTCAGATAAGAAAGAGATTGTAGTTTTGTATTATTTTTTGAGAAACAAGAAAAAAAAGAAGTGAAAGAATAGAAACAGGGAGTTTCAGACTTGTCATTTCCAGGGAGGGGGGGGGGACTCTCAAAAATGAAATTTTCGCCTGACCAGGCAGTGGCGCAGTGAATAGAGTGTCAGACTGGGATGCAGAAGACCCAGGTTTGAGACCCTGAGCTTGCCAGCTTGAGTGCGGGCCCATCTGGCTTGAGCAAAAGCTCATCAGCTTGGACCCAAGGTCGCTGGCTTCAGCAAGGGGTTGCTCGGCCTGCTGAAGGCCCATGGTCAAGGCACATGTGAGAAAGCAATCAATGAACAATTGAGGTGTCAAAACAACAATGAAAAACTAATGATTGATGCTTCTCACCTCTCTCCGAGAGTCCCTGTAAAAAAAAAACAACGAAATTTTCAGCAGCCCAGTGAGGTTGGCAAACAGCCCATTTTCCAAAGGAATTTTCTGCCTCCAGAGTTCCCAAGAACCTGAATTTTTTCACTCTCAGATCAAAGTGTAAAATATGTTCTACTCCGAAATTTGCTCGGGGGTTGGCTGGTTTAACACAAGACTTATCCAGTTCACTTGCTATTAATTTGTAAATAATTATTCTTGAAATGAACAGATCTATTCCTTAAAAGAACTGTGGTAAACAGCATAAGGAACTAGAAAACAGCAACAACAATGAAAAACCCTAATGGGGCAAACATGTAAGCATAACCAGAAGGTTCTCCACAGCTGAACAACACGACCCAAAAGAGTGTGACTGAAGGGACTCATTTATCCACAAACTGAGACAAGTTTTAATACATTTATGGCAGTGATCTCACCTTGGCACTTTCAAGGGGGGAGGGAGACTAGCACCTGCAGAAACTACTTTACAAATGAAAACTGTGACTTTGGATAAGGAAATTAACCCCTCTGAACTCAACTCATTTGAAAATGAAAGGTAATGGATTAGCTAATTTTAAAGGTTCCTTCCTGCACTGGCATTCTGTGACTGTGGTCCAAGTTTTTTTTAAAAAAATTTTTTTTATTTATTCATATTAAAGAGGAGAGAGAAAGAGAAGGGGGGAGGAGCAGGAAGCATCAACTCCCATATGTGCCTTGACCAGGCAGCCCAGGGTTTTGAACTGGCGACCTCAGCATTTCCAGGTTGACGCTGGCTTGATCCGCTGCGCCACCACAGGTCAGGCTGTGGTCCAAGTTTTATGTTAGTTTGGGTACAGGAGCGGAACCGCTACCAAGGCCATGTTGCTCCTGAGAATCTCATCATTGGGCTTTGCTGCATGAGAATGAGCGTGTTTTAGGTGACAGTTCAAGCTAGTTTTGAGAATGTTGTCATTTTGTTAAGCTGGTTTATTTATAGCTAACTGCACAATAAGATATTTGAGGGTTTTGTTTGTTTGTTTAACAAAGCAATTTCTACAGATGACATTCTCAGTTCTAAAAAGATGAGGTATAATCCGTACGGTGCTGGAGCTAGCTCGAGCTGACTTCAGAAAACTGACTTGTTAGAGTTTCAGGAATTTTGCAAACTGTTGTTGATTGCCTCTGTATGGTCAAAAGGCTACTCTCGTGGTGTATGCACATCTCTTCCTAACACCGCATTCTGGGAGCTTGACATTGTCCAAGGGCGAAGTATTTACACTAGAGAAATTGGCAAATGCTAAAAACCAGGACTTTATTTTATTGTTTTGTTGATTGTCTAAATTAAATAAAGTGATAAGAGAAAATGTTAGTGCAGATTAAACTAAAAGTGCCCATGTCTGTCGCCTTCCCATTGGGAATAGAGAAAACATCTGAGGTAAGAGCCTTCCAGTGTTTGCAAACTCATGTAATTCAGAACCAAGGTCACTGGTGTCATTGACAGATGACTGAAGATTGCAGCATACATCTTCATGACTTCCCTTTATCATAATTATTAACACAAACAAAAACATCAACCAAACATTGCTGTTGCGACTACCCTTATTTGTCAATGACACAAGCAACTTTTTTGATGAATTGAGTAATAATCAAGCATTTATTCATAGTCTTATTTTGTCAGATCATGGTTGAATTGCAAACCCCAACCGGCAATGAATCTAAGAGCCCAGCAAAACTCAATGAGAGCATCCTGTGAAAGTCAATTAGCCATATGAAATTTACAATATAGAATAGTGTGTAATTTGCTATTATTTATAAGTGGGGTGCTATAACATTTTTTATAGAATGAAGTTAACTTAAAACAAACATACACACACACACACACACTTTTTTTTCAGAGAATAGGTTGTTAAACATTTACCAGCCCACTGCTGAGTATAATTAGACCTTCCCTGCCAAAAGGCAGAGTATTGACCTGACCACTGTGAGTCATGCTGATGGGGGAAGGCCCATATAGAATTAAACCTCAATCTGTGGGACTATACATGCAAAGGCAACTTGGGTTAATAAAAATTGTCTTAGACTAATTAAGAAAATGCAACTTGTTCTTTTCAAGTACTTCGGACAACACAGAAGTGCCGACAGAAGCTGTGGTCTGTTTTAGTAGGAAAAAATATACAGTTTAATTAGCACTCTGTGTGTAAATAGATTCTGCTAAAGCTTGCAATAATTTATTTTCTTGAGTCAAACACTCTCTGTCTTCTCCTGGATTTAGACGCATCCTTTGATTTCGTAGGAGCCCTAGTAGGTGACAACATTTCACCTGTGCCTCACCTGAATGGCTATCCCCCCTGCTAAAGAACCCCAGTGGTACCCCACTGGCCTCGGGAGAAAGTTTAAACTCCTCAGTCACATCTATCCCAGGCTCTCCCCCAACTTCCTTGACTGTAACCTCCCAGCCTTGCTCTGAGTCAGGGTCAATAAACTGTCCTGGAAGCCAAAGATGACCTCACTTTGTATTAAGAACGGTTTTGACATTTTTTATTTTATTTTATTTTTTACAGGGACAGAGAAGAGTCAGAGAGAGGGGTAGACAGGGACAGAGCGAAATGAGAAGCATCAATTATTAGTTTTTTGTTGCCGTTGCGACACCTTTGTTGTTCATTGATTGCTTTCTCACATGTGCCTTGACCACGGGCCTTCAAAAGACCGAGCCACCCCTTGCTGCAGCCAGCGACCTTGGGTGCAAGCTGGCGAGCTTTTGCTCAAGCCAGATGGGCCCGCGCTCAAGCTGGCGAGCTCGGGGTCTCAAACCTGGGTCCAACGCATCCCAGTCTGACGCTCTATCCACTGCGCCACCACCTGGTCAGGCTTGACATTTTTTAATGGTTGAAGAAAATCAGGAGGCGACTATTTTGTGACATGTTAACATGACATGAAATTCAAATGTGAGTGTTCATAAGGTTCTATTAGCTCACAGTCTCACCCATTCGTTCCTTTGTTTCCCGTGGTGGTAGAGTTGAGTGGCTGCGACAGACATTGGTAACCCATGTCCCTGACACATGTAAGTGTTACTGGTCCCTTTACAGA
Organism: Rhynchonycteris naso; assembly: GCA_037038555.1. Classification (NCBI taxonomy): domain Eukaryota; kingdom Metazoa; phylum Chordata; class Mammalia; order Chiroptera; family Emballonuridae; genus Rhynchonycteris; species Rhynchonycteris naso. The sequence continues at coordinate 106,927,487 of CM073001.1, forward strand.
ATCCTTGGTTGTGTCCACTCTAACCACATGAAACTTCTCATTTTTCCCAACTCACAGGGCTCTTTTGTACCAAGTGTGCTGAGTACAGCGCTCTGCCTCAATCTCTGTGTCCAAGAGGACAAGTCCTAGCGGTCCCCAAGGCCCTTCCCAAGCTTCCCTGGGTTCCAGCCCCACTCAGCCCCACTCCACCCCAACGACCCTTTCCCCAATATTTCCTCATTGCGAGACTCCCCAGCCTGGAGTATTCTTCTTTCTGGCCCATCTGACAAGTGTTGGTCACCTTTCAGGATATACCCCAAATCTCCCCTATGACCCAGGAATTCCACATCTAGGAATATAAATCTAGAGAAATGAGAGCATGTGCCCAAGCACAAACTTATTTACAAATGTGTACAGTGACATTATGTATAATAGCCGAAGGGTGGATATGACTCAAGAGTCCAGCAACTCAATCAATGAATCACAAAACGTGCTTAATTTGTACAATATGTATTTGTTTGCAAGGGCAGACTGGTGGCTTCAGCAGAAGAGTACTGTCTCATGGTCCAGGAAGCTGAAAGTTGAAGGTCAAGGGGTCAGCAGAAGGGGTCCTATCTGAGGCTCTGAGGGGGAATCTCTATCATGCCTCTCTCCTAGCTGCTGGTGGCTTGCTGGCAATCTTTGGCGTTTCTTGACTTATAGAAGCATCACCCTCTCATCTTTCTAATGTCCACTTGGTATTCATCCTGTGTGCCTGTGTCTGTGTCCAAAGTTCCCCTTTTGATAATGGTGGACGTTGGTCATACTGGAGTAGGAGTCCACCTACGCTAGTCTGACCTCACCTTAACTAATTATATCTATAGTGTCCCTCTTTCCAAATAAGTTCACATTCTGAGATATTAGGGGTTAGGATCTCAACATATAAATTTGGGAGTGTGGGGGGGTACACAATTCAATTCATAAAACGACAATATTATTTAGCCATAAAAAGGAAGGAAGTCTTGACACAGGTAAGCTGCAACATTGGTGAACCTTGGAAACATTGTGCTAAATGAGAGAAGCCAGTCTGAAAAGACCATTGTGTGTGACTCCATTTATATGAATTACCCAGAATGTGCAACTGTATAAAGACCGAAAATAGATTGCTGGTTGCTTAGGGCTGGGGAGGGAATGTGGGAATAGGGCAGCGATAATTAAAGGGTATGGGGTTTTCTTTTTTGGGTGAAGTTCTAAAATTGACTGTGGTGATAGTTGCACAACTCTGAATAGGCCAAAAACAAAACAAAACAAAAACACATTGAATTATACAGTTAATTAGTTGAATTACATGGTATGTGAATTAGTAAATGATTGAACAGTGTGGTATGTGAATTATATCTCAATCAAGTTATTACCAAAACAAAACATGAATTAGTGTTATCAAAGTTTTAAAGACTAGAAAAAATAACAAATGTGATTTCTAGGTGTTGGAGTCCAAAGCTCAGACCCTGATTCTGCAACCTTCTGACTGTTACCTCAAGGGAGTTGCCCTGGGCACATCAGCTTCTCCAGTGGAAAGAGGGGAAGAAGAGATGGATAGGGAGGGAGGGAGAGAGAGAGGGATGGTCCCCGGTCTAGCAGGGCTGTTATAAGAAGTGGAGATGATTTAGGTAAAAATACCTGGCACATAATAGTTGCTCAATAAAAGCAATTACTAGTCATACATTTTCCATTTCTCTCTTGAAAACCTAGGGTAAGTCTATCACAGGTAAACCTTTCCTTGTGTCATGTATTTATTTTTTTAAGTGATCAAATAAGGCCTTTGCCATGCCTCTCAGGAAGCACAGTCTCCCCATGGAGCTAAACCTTAGAAGAAAAGCATATTTCACACATGATTCATGCCACAGGAAGACCCGACTCTGGGCTGCTTTTCTGCCTCTGACATTTTCTCGCCCGACTTTTGTTTTTGTTCCTTGAGCTGATCATTGAAGCTGTCTCTGCGTTTCATTGACAAACTCCAGCTGAGACTAAAGAGCAGGTTGCTGAGCTGGAGAAAGAGAGAGAGAGAGGCTGCCCCCCTCCAGGAAGAAGTCCACACCTGCGGTGGCAGTGGGGGACTTGGGCGCCTGGGCTTTTGAGTTATTCCATCTGTGTGCAGGCGCGTTTTCCAGCTCATCAATGTGGAGGTACAGGCCTGCGTCATTGTGTGTGTCAGGAGTTGAGTGAACACTGACACCCTGAGACTAAGTCGCTGAGAGAGCGGGTGGGTGCTGATTCCTGCCATAGGCTAATGCGCACGTCCTGAGGCTGGAAAGGAAAATTAGAATCAAGTACCTCTCTGGTGGTGAGCTGGACATCTCCATCACAATGCCCGGAGGCCCAGAGGTCTAATCATATAAAGGGATGAGATTCAAAGCCATCTGGTGGCATTCATGGGTGCCAGGCCCTGTGCTGGACTCTGAGAAACCAGCGAGTGCCCTTTAGCGAGGCGTCCTTCTGTCTGCAGGACAGGAGTACATGGTCATGGAGCCACATGGGAGCATCTACAAGACCTAGTGCCGTAATGATCCAAAGATCAAGGGCTGGGCAAGCCTCCCTGAAAGTTACATTGTCTCCTAACTCTCTGCACGGTGTAATCTATTTCATCCTTCCACTGAGCCCCGAATGGGTCCTGTCCAAACACTCCTGTGGGTGACTCAGAGCCCCAGCCTCAGTGGCCTTTCGTAGAACTCCTGATTGAGGGATGATCTCTTAGAAACTTTAAGAAAATAAATGCAGAATGGTTGGCAACCCCGCCACCTCCCAACCCTGTTCTGAGCGCTGTTCTTCCCTGGGAGCATTCCTTCCCCCTGTCCTTCCCAGTGCTGGCATCCACTAGTACACAGTCCCTGCGGTCACCCAGGCCAACATGGTCTGCTCCCTGCTGAGTCACTGTGTACCTGCTGGGGTGTGGCAGGAATGACCACGGCCGGCCCACGCATCCCCTCTGCCAACCTCTGTGGTTTGAAAGCATTGCTGTTACTTGCCTAGTCCTAAGAATTTCCTGAGAGACTCTTTTAAAATCCAGAGTTTGGGGGGCCCAATGGGGAGAGGCCTGGAAATCTGGATTTTTTATATGTGCCCCAGGAGGTCATAGATAAAGCAAGTTTGGGGAGTTTATCTGGCATCTCAGACACTTACAACCAAGACTGGGATTTCTTTCAAAGAATGTGCTGGGTGGGGGCGAATCCTAGAAGTGAGTGAGCATATAAGTGAGCAAGCCCCTCCCATAGAGCATTAACTCCTCCAGGTCTCCAGGGAACCATTGACACAATTATGGTCTTAGAGCAGAAAGGTTGCCAAGGGATCTGAGAGCGTCCAACACTCATTCGGAAAGTGCTTGCTTAGCTGCTACCCAGGGAGCGGTTGGCGTGCCGGTAGGATTTGGAGCTGTGAGTATTTCTAGCTTCTAAGCAGCAGTGATCACCCTTAGTCATAGCAGAGACTGAGTCACGGCTTACAAAGAGACTCCAGTTTCTCAGTTCTGTGGAATTCCCAGGGTCTGCGAGGCCATATCTGTGACTGTCTTTGGAAAGGGCTTGTGAGTTGTTTTCTAAGATTTTTTGTTGTGGTGGTTAATTTTAGAAAGAGAAGAAGAGTGTGTGTGTGTGTGTGTGTGTGTGTGTGTGTGTGTGTGTGTGTGTAACAGAGAGAGAGAGAGAGAGAGAGAGAGAGATTGATTTGTTGTTTAACTTATTTATGCATGCATTGGTTGATTCTTGCATATGCCCTGATCGGGGATCGAACCTGCAATCTTGGTATATTGGAATGATGCTCTAACTAAGTGAGCTAACCAGTGGGGGCCTATTTTCTAAGATATTTGAACTTGACTGGGGGAGCAGCATGTAGAGACCTGCTTTAGGTAGCCCAAGGTCAGGGGTCAGGTATGTGCTCTGGATTCACAAGTCAGGCACTTTTCCTCCAAGGGTTACTTTTTCTGTTGTTGTTTTTAAACCGGAGCAATTTCCCTTCCCCTTACTACCTCCCTCCTCCATTGTATTGCTTCAGTGTCCCCTTTCCGTCCCCTCCCGCCCTCTCCCCCTCTGAGGTTTTCAGCCACAGCAGACCTCACTCACTGTCTCTGAGTTGCATTTTGGTGAGTCCCTTTTATGGACACCAAAAAAGGGTGCTGTACTATTTGCTCAGGCCCTGTTCAAATTTTCCATCAGGCTCCAAACGCAACAATGCCAGGCCTCTGCTCCCAGTCTCCACCAGCATCCCATCTTGAACCTGCACTGGGCAGTACTCAGAATGTGGCAAGAAGGCTGGGCCAGATCTGTGGGAATGGCAGGTTGGGCATACTGGGTCAGCCAGATCATTATTCCGGAGACAGGACACAGCAGAGCAGTGACCAGGGGATGTGGCGGGAGGAGAGCCAGTCGGTCAATGCCTCCTTTGTGCCTTGCTTCAAACCATGACACGGAAGCCCAGTCCTGAGCACCGAGAAGCAGGGAGCATGTCCCCCAGGCCTCAGGTCAGGTAGAATGTTGCCGATGTTTCCACAGGAGAGCATTGCGTCACCTGAGTTGAGTGGGGTCTCAGATCCCACCTGATGTACAGACTAAACAAGTGGTTCTCTAACCTCTCCAGTCTGACAATCCCAGCAGAGCAAAGGGCAGGCATTCCAGCTTCCTTGCTCAGAAAGGCCACCAAGAAGTAGTAGAGAAGCTGGCTTTCTTTAACTGAAGCCCCAGTCCATGACAACCCAAAGTAAAGAGATCATTCACCTTGTAGTTTTATTACCTCGATTTTCTCTCCTTCCTCATCTAGTGGTCCAGACAGAAAGCCTGGTGGCAGCATCCTAAACCCACCTCCGTACTGATCCTGCAAATCCAGCCCGCCACCAGATGCCGGGGGGGGGGGTCACCTGTGTCATCCCCAACCGTCATCCTCACCTTCGATTCTAACCTCACTCGTCCTCGGGTCGGGCCCGCCCCCTTTTGCGCGTGGAGAACACGGCTTCATAGTACGTCCTCCTGTCCCCAGCCCAGACGACTCTCTTGTCCACCCTGTTTACATGGGTGCCAGAGTTATCTTTCCAAAAGTGACCCTTTAAAAATGCCTATCCAGTGATGGTACTTCCTTAAAAATCTTTCAATGACTCCCCACAGTCTATGAATAAAACCCAGATTCCTTAGTGTGCTATCTACAACCCCTCACAGAGCAGGCTGGTCAGCTCATTTCTCATCTGTCCTCACATAGATCCAAACATGCAACCACACTGACCCCCTCTGTTCATTCGTGCATTCATTCACTCACTCATTCACAGTCCCTACCATCTCTTAGACCAGTGGTTCTTAACCTTTTTTGAGGTACCGAACCCACCAGTTTCATATGCGCATTCACCGAATCCTTCTTTAGTGATAAATAAAATACGATTTTTTTTTTGCAAATTCAAGACATAGGTATATGTTCTTTTACTGGTGCACAAAATGAGCCGTGCATGAACATCACCTTGCTCAAAGAACAAAACCAACAAGGTGCATGAACTCACAACAAATTACGGTATTACTTTATTCTGGCCTCCGCGGCAGAGGCTTCTCCGAACCCCTGAGACCGACTCATCGAACTCCCAGGGTTCGATAGAACCAAGGTTAAGAACCACTGTCTTAGACCCTGTGCGAGGTTCTGCATGCAGTGAAGAGCAAATTCCTGGTGCCCTAGAGCTGGCCATCAAAGGCAGAGAATACCTGTAAGCAACAGGGTACAATCAAGTTCAAAGGCAGTATGCTGGGACACACGTGGAGGGACGTCACCAAGCCTAGGGTGCAGGGAGGGTCCCCTGGTCCAGAGGAATCCGGGAGCAGCAATGAATATGCATGAGAAGCTGGTAGTAAGAGACTCCAAGGTGAGAGAGAGAGGGTTTAGTATTTTCAGAGGACGCAAGGGCAGCGTGGCGTGGGAGTGATGAGATAGAGAAGGGAGCCAGAGCCTGGTCATGGAAGAGTTTTGGAGAGTCCATGCGAACGAACCAGTGAGTCACCAAGGGGTGCCGTAGAGCGAGAGCCGTTTACTGCAGAGGTATGCTTTGGACAGCTCTCTCCTGCTGCGGTGTGGGAATGGGTCTAACTATGGATGGCAGTCCGGTGGCCATAGCTGTCTGCACTGTGGCGCCAGCAGTGCCCGGTCTCCTCGGTGAGCTCCGCCCGTTTTTTTCAGCGCTGGCTCAGAACCCTTAACATGCGCAGATTACTACCCTTACCCTCCGCCTGGGTCCCCTTGGGCACGTATTGCCCCCGCCCCCCCCCCGCCGCACCGCCCCCCCCCAGCCTTGGTGTACTGTTTGTCACCCGTTTATGTGTCACCACCCGCGGCCAGACTGCGAGTTCACAAAGGGAAGCCAGTCTGTTCCACGCAGCATCATGGCCCAGAGGCCTTGCCTTACTTAGCAGGTGCTTTAAACATGTGCTTTGAATGGGTGGGTGCCTTTGCACCAGGAGCAGGAAAAAAAAAACACAGAGAGGCTGAAATCCCAGACCTCTGTGACTCGCCCCACACAACCTCTTTCTCTCTCTGCTGGAGGGTTGTCTTCATCCCAGACCGGGAGGCCTCACAGGGACTCCCCTGCCTCTGAGTGCTTGTCTCTTTCATTCACAGTTTAGGTCAGTGAATTGGTCCTGAAGGAAAGGAGAACCGTGCCGCCGCCTTCCGATTGGCCGTGATGGTGGAAACCTCTGACTCTGTACCCCCTGTGGGGCCAGGGCCTGGTCAGGAAGTCTACATTTAGAACTGGCTTCTCAAAAGAAGCCCGGGGCAGGATGTGCAGCATATCGCCCAGGGGTCTGTCCTTCCTGTCTCTCACATCCAGCAGCATGTCTATGAGGTTCTTGGGGGGGGGGGCAGCTGGCATTCAGATCTTGAGGAATGGGTACCTGTCCCACCCCACAAATGGCTCTTGTGTAAGTACCCTGGAAGAAGTGTGTCTTTAGTGGAAAAGTTAGACCCTTGGTTTGGTAGATTATTTGTTTATCATTTATACGTGGCTTCTCGCAGTTTTTTGTTAGGGTTCATGGATTTAAGGAAGAATAAGGCTGGCTTTTTAGGGAAGGGTCCGGGAGACAGGCCTAGAGGTTTCATTTGCGCCATCAGCCCCGCGGAGGAATCTTGCAAGTGGCAAACGCGTTTGCTGAGCTTACAAGTGAAACCCATTTTTGAAAACTGAACTTCCTTTATTCATTCATTCATTCAACGTATTTGTAGAGTATCCTTTTTTTGGCGGGGAGCGGGGAGGACTACCAATCTGCCACTTACTTTACCCATGTTATGTTCTCACAAGGACCTGATGGTGCAGGTAGTATTATTCCCATTGTCCGGTTTGGGAATACAGAGGAAAGGTGGAGGAAGTCATGCTCACATTCAGGACACAATTGAACTAGGATTCCAGCGTGGGCCCTCTCCTTCTGGGGGTTTAATCTCTTCTAGGGGAGGTGAAACATAAAAAACATTTCCGTGTTCTGCAATGGAACATGACAAGTAGCCCCTAACGGGTATCCACTTGTTTTTGGGAGGTGAGGAGCAGGAGAGACGATTTATGACTGCCAAGATATGAGGTGGCTTCCTGGTGGAGGTGGCACGGGAACTGGCTTGCTTAGTAGGATTTGGATACACAGAAAAGGGATGAGACCTCCTCTCTCTCCAATCCCAGAAGGGTGGTTCTAAAGGCTTCTCTGGGACTTTAAGTCTCAGAAGGGTGCAAACACTGGGAAGTGGCACACATGCAGGAAAGAGTAGCAAGATCAAATTCCATGAGATTCTCTCTTGCCACAGACCCATGAAGAAGCACATAAAAAGTCACGGATCCTACCCCAGCAGCCAGCAGTTTAAGAGGCAGACAAATGGCCACATTGTACAAGTATGCACCAGGTTAGGGTAGGGGCATCCAATTAGCAGAACAACCTCCAGGAGCCAGAGCGATGTTTGATTTTTATCTTCATAGGCAATAAAATGTGAAGCAGCTTCTCGGGCAGCCGTCAGACAGGCAGATCGCTGGCTTTTCCTACATCTTGGACATTTTATAACATGTCCATTATCACAGCGGTTCTTGCCACAGAGACCCCATCACACCCTGTCATGCTGGGGCAGGGTGAGTGTGCAAAGTGAGCTGTGCATGTCAGCGCTTTCAACACAGTGCTTGGCATTCAGGCTGGTCTGCCTCTTCCAAGATACACTCAACCAAAGAGCTGGGCTGGCATCTGTGCCAGAGCTCACGTGGGAAGTGATCAGTCACCCTTAGCTATCTGTTTTACAGGAACTCTATTATGGTAACATCTCTAAGATTGTGGTGATTCTGTTACAGGGGCTAGTTTAGGGTCCAGTGCATTTATGTCTACAGGGTTGGTTCCCTGCAATTCACATGTATTATGCTTCATTTTTAAAATTATTTCTTCCATCTTTTCCTTTTTATTGATTTTAGTGAGAGAGGAAGGGAGAAGAAGAAAGAGAGAGGAAAACACATCTGTCCCTGCATGTACCCTGACCAGGGATTGAACTGACAACCTCTATGCTGCAGGACGATGCTCTAACCAACTGAGCTATCCAGACAGAGCACACATTATGCTTTCAAAAGTACTTCTCTGCCTGACCTGTGGTGGCGCAGTGGATAAAGCATTGACTTGGAATGCTGAGGTCGCTGGTTCAAAACCCTGGGCTTGCCCAGTCAAGGCACATACAACAAGCAATCAAGGAACAACTAAAGTGAAGCATCTATGACTTGCTATTTCTTGTTCTCTCCCATCCTCTCTCTGTAAAATCAATAAATAAAAATTAAAAAAAAATTTTTTTAAAAAAGTACTTCTCACCCAGGATCACCAGATGTTTTATTTCGTAGCCATCTATTAGGTTTGGCATGTGAGTTAAATAATCCACAGATAGATCCTGATGAGTAAATAACTCTTCATTGTAAGTAACCTCTTACAACTGATTGTTTTATACAAAGTAGTAACCTCACACCTTAGGATGCTGAACAGGTGTTCTTCTCAATTAAGTGATTCTACAGTCTATCTGTAAGGTAGGATCATTTCCCCTGGCCGATGGGGTAACTGGCTGAAGTCAAGTTATTTCCAGTGTCCCCCACTGACAAATGCCAGCGCCCATGCTGCCCCACCATCCCTGTGCCTTTTCTGAGTCATTTTCTCCAGGGCAAACCCCAGCACGGAACCTCCTGCCTGCCACCCAGACAGTAGGACAAGAGCATCGGTGTCAGCAAAACACCCCTTTACATCTCTACAAGTATGTGTGTGCCTTTAAAATGAAACCAACTCGAAATTACACTTCCCTGCCACAAGAGAAAAACACAACACAAAACAAAAAAACCTGGTGAGTGTGACAGAAGCCAAGCAGGGTACACCCCCTTGAGGAAGGCACTTGAATCCTCCCCACCCACGTAGCCACCACGTCTATCCTTCCGGGCAGGACTAGGGAGTTGGCCACCAGAACCTTAGGTCTCTCAGAAAAGAAGCAGGAGGTGTAGAAAGCCGCCCATCCCTCTGCCCTTTGGGAAGAAGACCTCCGGGGAAGATAGAAGGCCAGACAGGAGGAGCCTAATTACCAAAGGGCTGCTTCCCTGAATGAACTACCAAGGCGGGCCTGGCTGGCCAGAGGCTATTCCAGGCAGAGAGGTCACATCTGTCCTGAGGTGCAAGGCGGAGCAGGTACCAGCCAGGAGTCCGGTATCCAGGACAGATATATATGCCGGCCACTTTTGCTTCCTCCCACTATTGAAATTCTGGGTTTGAACCATTCTGTCCTGGGCTCAGATTCCTTAGCAAGTCATAAACAAGCAGTCTGGGGCACAGAGGTGGCTTTGTGGGTTGTAGCTGAGCCGTTTGGGGCTCACGTGACCTCGGGACGCTCTGTTCCCAGGGGGCAGGCTGGTCTGGGAGGCAGCGTTGGAGCCTGCCAAGGTCATTGCCAAGGACCTGCTAATAGTTTCCAGCTACCGTCCACAGAAGCGATTTCTGCGGCTGTGTAATGGACTGCTGTTGGTTGTGAGATGAAGTTTTGAACCACCTGAGCCCATGTTTGTTTCTTTCATTGGTGACAGGCTCCACCTTGGGGGGTGGAGGGCAGGGCGGTTCAGTGGGTAAGTGGAACATGTGCGTAAACCTTCATCCCTGCGTGGGCTCAGACCGAGACCCGAAGTCATCCCTTCTGTCATTTAGGTCTCACATCCCTTTAGTGTGTCTCCCTAAAGTTATCCAGGAAGTGTTTGATGGCCCCAAGATGCTCACCCAAAGAGGTAATAATAACTACCCACATTCACATGGAGTGTTTGAATGCTTTTTCAGTTTATGTTTTGTAATGATACTCGTCATCAGCCCCTCCATGGCATGGTACAGTGACATCACTTCTCTTGATTGCCCTTGAGATGGGCAGAGTTGGGGGGACGCTCTTGATCCCCTCTGACACTCAGAAAGGTTAGGGGACATGCTCGATGTCACAGAGCAAAGGGACAGCAGGGCTAGGATTCAAGTCTGAGTCTTCTGGTTCGGAAGTGCTATCCCAAACACCACCGCTGCTAAGCCAAACATCTGAGAGTACACAGCGGCGCTGCTCACTGCTTGTTGAATGAATGTTCAGACTCTACACAGCTAAGCCTGAGCTCCCATCTTTCTCTACCGCCCTGCCCCCACAGAACAGCTTCTCCCGCTGCTGCCCCTCTGTTCATTGTGTGCCCGGCCATGTCCTCAGACCCGCCCCTGCTCCTCCTTGCTCTGCTACCACCTTCCAGCAAAGGGCTCATCACCGAGCCGAGCCGCTTCCTACTTCACTGGTTTCAGGGCTGCTCCCTCGCTCTCCAGTCCTCTCGTCCCTGCTATCGCCGGGGTCCCCTTGAGTGGCATCCCAGCTTCAGTCCCGTCCAACTGGTACAGACCAGGCTGCCCTTCCAACAGCTCCACTTTGCCCCCTCAGGGACCTTTACAGGCATTGTGTGAACAAGCACTCATGGCTGCATCTTATCCGGGGGGTCTGCAGTCAAACATTCTTGACTGGATAACATGAACAGCACTCCTCAGGGCTTCAAGGACCGTGCTGGGTGCTCCCCAGGATGGGTCCTCAAGAGCCCTCCTATGTTTCTAGAGGGATGGGATACACAAAAGGATACTGCTTGTCTGCTTGCAGGTGTCAAAGGCTCCCTCTTCCTCCCAGACCGCTGTTTGCACTGCTGGGCCTGGCATTCAGTTCATTTCATAAAGTGCTTCTGTAGTAGGCAGGGCTCTCTACATTCTGAGAGATGAAGAAAGCAATTCTGAGGAACTTCAGCATAAAAAGGGAATGCTTTGGCTTGCATAGTGAGGGAGCCTACATATCAGGGAGAGGATCATCGACCCAGTGGGTTCACAGGGGGCCATGCACCCCAGGGCACCCGAGCAAGGCCTGCGACATGGGCGCTGCAAAAGCAGGATGTCGGGGAGCAGCAGGGTAAGTGACAGGTGCTTGCATCAGCTCCTGGAGTCAGGTCCCCATCAGAAGCCACCTCAGCAGGTTGAGCCCTTATGGGTATTAAGGATAAAAGCCAGTAAGTACCCCTGCACCTGGGGATGGGTTGGGGGTGGCGGGAGGTGCTGGGTGATGTCACACAGGGGTAGACCTAGTCAGGAGCTTCTCTACCCTGTGCAAGAGAGCCATTTGCAGGTAACACCCCCTCCTCTGCCCAAGTGAAAACAACTTCCTTCCTGTTGAGAACCTCAGGGTGGCTGATGGCCCCAAACAACTCACACGCTCTGGCACCAGCCTGAGACCAGGACCCACAGCACAGGGCCACTTCCTGCATCTCCACCACTACGATTTCATCGCTGGTTCCCTTTGTCGACAACACGGGATTTCCCCAATTTGAAGGCAGTGAAGGGAAGGGATCCAGAGTTGATGCAAACTTGCTGTTATTTCCTGGAAATGTGTGTGTCCCCAGAACCCAAAGCCAGGCCTTGCAGCTACAAAGCCACAGCCGTATAAGCACCACCAGATGGATGTTAATTGCAAACCTTCCGGAGGGTTTCTTCACGATCCCAAGGGGCACTGCCACTCAGTGTGGGTGGGATCCGCTCCGTTAGCTGTTTGTTCTGTGTGTCTGTTAGGAGCCCTTGTGCATGTATATGGTGTGTGTGTGTGTGTGTAGCCCATGTGTGTATATATTTAATATATGTGCATTAGGAACCCAATGGACATGGACGTGTGTATGTGTGTGTGTGTGTGTGTGTGCGCAGCAGTACCAACCTACACCATTTCACAACAATAAATAACTATGTCTTCCTGTTCTCCTGACCATCCACTGGGTCCCTGCCTGCATGTCTCTGCCACTCTGTCCAACACTGCAGCAGAAGGGTTTCCAGAAGCCAGAAGGTGGGCAAGACCCCAGGGGATGAGCTGTGCTCACTTTGGGTGCAGACCCAAGTTATGCTAATGAAGGCCCACTCAGAGGGCTAATCCTCTAACCAGGAGTAGTGGCCCCACCCTGACATGGTAGAGCAAGGCACCACATCTCAGAGCACATGGGCGGGTAACGGGCAGAGCCTGGTCCTCACCAGCTTTCCCGACTCTGCGGGAAGGGCTCTTCCCACCACCCGAAGTGTAGACCCTGCAGCCCAGTACCTGGTAGTATAGTCCAGCGATGCCACCTGTGAGCGGTGTGACCTTGGGTGCGTGACTCACTCTTTTTGCGGCTCAGTCCTTCACAGAAAATGCCACAAGGACTAAAGGAGTCATTGTGTCCGGCACACGTTAAGCGCTATAGGAAGGCACCCTCACCTCCTCACAATCGTCTTATATGCCTGCCGGTCAAATAAGTTTGTAAAATATAATTTTTATGTTTGCTCCCCTCTAGTTTGTATTGGGGGTTGGGCAGTGCCAGGTAGATGTGGTCTGTGAAACTGCAAATTATCTTCCTATTTGGAAAGGGCCATTGTCTTGCTAATTTTGCAGAGGGAGAGAGAAGAAGGAAGAGGCAGAAAGAAGCCATGTTTTTCAGAGAGAGCAGAGAGAATGCAGAGTGCGGAAGGAGAAGCCATGTTGGCAGAGAGAGAGAGAGAAGGTGTGCAGATAGGGAACCAGAGATGAGGGGCTTTTGTGAGCTCCGCTAAGACTGGTGGGACCTTTGATTCTAGGAGGAACCGGAGAAGATTCTCCTGGTTGTGGAACAGGAGGGAAGTATTTTCCTTGTGTGGTTGCTCGTTGGCCAGTGCGAGACTTTAATAAAGGAATGGCCCACCATTTTTTGACTCCACTGTTTCTTTACCGTTTTTCCAAATTCAATGGGAACCTGAATGTGCATGGCTGTGACAGCTGTGACTACTGGCCGTACAGTGCCGCTACTGAATATGATCTGCACCCAGAAAAACAACATTCTAGAAGAACAGAAAGTCTCCTTTCACATACCCCAGGACAACTACCAGGCCCTGAGAATGCTGGCCTGTTCTTTCCCGCCTTGGTCAAGACGTCCTGCACCCATGGCCAGGGTCCAGGACGAGGCCCTCACAGGGGAGAGTCTGCCGGAGAGATTTGGTGGGTTGGCCCTTATTGGTCTGAATTAGATGATCTGATGGTTGTTTGGAAAAAGGCACCACATTCTTCATGTATTTTCCCCCATCAAAAAATGTCTGTTTCGTTCTCTTTTAAAGGGCATTCATGGGGCATTCATGAGTCATTTGGCAGGAACAAAGGAGCTTTAGTCTCCAACCTCTGTGGGGGAAGCAGTTTAAACAGTGTGGGTTCAGGCGGTTTTGTGAAACCTGAAAACGGGCTTTCGAAGCACCCTGGAGCACCTGAGCGCAGCTTATTCTCTCGCAACAGCTGGATTCCAAATGTAAACATTATCCGTCTGAACGTGTGGAAGTCATTTGCAAGCAGATGGAGATGCCTCTGTGACAAGGGGTGCAGGAAGCAGCTCGAAGCTTTCTCTGGTTCTGTCTGGGAGCCTGGAAAGTGTCCCTAGACGGACTCATCCCACTGTCTCAGAAGGAGCGAGACAGTCAGGCCAGCATGGCCTCTCTCCTTGGGGGCAACTGTTTCACGCTGGATCTCACTCTCCAGGTTGTCCACGTGAGGCGGAGACAGCTAAGGCAGGTGGGGTGAGACGAGAGCTGAGAAGGAATTCCCACAGGTCCCCGAGCTCCGAGTCACACATCGCGCACTGTCATGTCCTCGGTTAACTCTGGCCTCCGGCAGTTAGAAGACAAAGCACTGAGACTCCTGTCCCATTGATCAGACACTGAATCATCAATGCTGTGGGATGACATAGGGAACAGGGGACAGAGCTGCAGGTTTGGAGAAACGGGCACTGAAGTCCCGTTCCTCCTTCACCCAACCGCGCATCAATCCAACTGGACCTAGTCTGGGAACAGATGCCCCTTTCTTTATTTTTTTAAAGTTTTTATTTTATTTATTTTATTTCAAAGTTTTTATTTTATTTTATTTTATTTTTTTACAGGGACAGAGAGAGAGAGAGAGTCAGAGACAGGGATAGACAGGGACACAGACAGGAACAGAGAGAGGTAAGAAGCATCAACCATTAGTTTTTTGTTGCTGTTGCGACACCATAGTTGTTGATTGATTGCTCTCCCACATGTGCCCTGACCGCGGGCCTTCAGCAGACCGAGCCACCCCTTGCTGAAGTCAGCGACCTTGGGTCCAAGCTGGCGAGCTCTTTGCTCAAGCCAGATGGGCCCGCGCTCAAGCTGGCAAGCTTGGGGTCTCGATCCTGGGTCATCCGCATCCCAGTCCGACACTCCATCCACTGCACCACCATCTGGTCAGGCCAGATGCCCCTTTCTGAGCAGGCCTTGTCTGACAGCCTTCTGGGCACCCTCTCCACTTCAACTGGATGGCAGTGGTGGTTCTTTGGCAGTCCCTCGGCCCCTTGGGCTTCACTTCTATCCGACTGCCTTCTGCTCTACATGTGCACTGTCTCCTTGTCTGTCTGCCTGGGCTGTGAGGTCCTGGACCACAGACCCCACTGCCTCAATGGCCCCCCGCCCCGCCCCACTCTGCACTCTGTGAGCGCTGGGTGAGGACTGGTGGGCCCGGGTGGACCACGCTTGCTTGGTGTGGGTCTTCTGAAAATACAGTGGTACCTTGACACACGAGTTTAATTCATTTATTTCATGGCTGAGCTCGTGACTCAATTTGCTCAGGTGTTAAATCGAATTTCCCCATTTAAATGAACGGGAATGCAATTAATCCATTCTGGCCCCCAAAACCACACAAATTTTTTGCTTTATGCGCTTTTAAATAAGAAAATGTACTTTATAAATAACAAATACATATATACATAATAAGAGAGAATGTAAATAAATAAACTGGTTTATGAAGTGTATTGACCTTTAGGGTCAGGGAAAATGCTGGCACCGAGACTCCTGTCCCATTGACCAGACACTGAATAATCAATGCTGTGGGATGACGAAGGGAACAGGGGACAGAACTGCAGGTTTGGAGAAATGTGCACTGAAGTCCCAGCCTCACTTCTTCCTGTCTGTGCGATTTGGGGCAAAAACACTTCAGATCTTTGACGCGCAGTTCCTTTCCTGTAAAATGAAGGTAGTCAGTTGTGTCTATCATAGACACATGGCGCTCAAATCAGGTACAGCTATTCAAATATGGGTCAATAAATTTACATTTTACATTAAAAAGAAAATGTGCCTGACCAGGCAGTGGCGCAGTGGATAGAGCATCGGACTGGGATGCGGAAGACCCAGGTTCAAGACCCCGAGCTCACCAGCTTGAGCGCGGGCACATCTGGCTTGAGCAAAAGCTCGCCAGCTTGGACCCAAGGTCGCTGGCTCCAGCAAGGGGTTGCTCGGTCTGCTGAAGGCCCGCGGTCAAGGCACATGTGAGAAAGCAATCAATGAACAACTAAGGTGTTGCGATGGCAACGAAAAACTAATGATTGATGCTTCTCACCTCTCTCTGTTTCTGTCTGTCCCTATCTATCCCTCTCACTGACTCTCTCTCTGCCCTGTAAAAAAAAAGAAAATGTTTAAGAGCAGGTAAAACTTTTTTTTCCACTCTCTATTCTATACCCCCCAGTTGGGCTGACCACCCCCAGGTCCTCGTGTCATCATAAACACACCAGGTATCTTATAGGAGGATTTTTTTTTTTAACAGGAAGAGAGAATCAGAGAGAGGGACAGACAGACAGGAATGGAGAAAGGTAAGAAGCATCAATCATTAATTTTACCAGATGGGCCTGTGCTTTCAAGCTGGCAAACTCGGGGTCTCGAACCGGGGTCCTTCGCATCCCAGTCCAACACTCTATCCACTGCGCCACCACCTGGTCAGGCCTTATAGGAGGATTTATGTACCTATCTCACAGTCCTCACCACAGCTGAGATTAGGTTGAACTGCATATGACTTACAATATGATGAGTTTAACTATGACAGTTTATTCCTTTTTCACATAAAGAAAGTCTAGGGGGTAAGCAACGCTCTGGTATCCTTAGGGAATCCGCTCCCCCGCACCCCAAACACACACACCTTTGCTCTTCTTGCTTCCTGTTGGGCAGATAAAATATAATATGCTCACTTTGTTGAAGATGGCGCTGCCCACATGGAAGCCCATTGCCCAGGTGATATTATTTGCCCTTATGCTTGGTATGGGTGTGGGGGAAAGGCTGTAATGTAAGCAGGCTGTGTTGTTATAGCCTAAGGCTTAGTTATAAGAGTAAGCTTTTCCCCACACCCTTGACTGATTGGATGATGTGGGGTGGTGCGCTCTCCTGAGGAATCCCATTATGCCTCAGATGGGTGACTTTGTATCAGAGACTTTCTTGTTTGTAGATTGGATTAAGGGTTTGGATTTCTACACTATATTTATTTTATTTTATTTTTATTTTTTATTCATTTTAGAGAGGAGACACAGAGTGTGTGTGTGAGAGAGAAAGAGATAAAGGGGGGAGGAGCTGGAAGCATCAACTCCCATATGTGCCTTGACTGGACCAGTGCAGGGTTTTGAATGGCGACCTCAGTGTTCCCAGGTTGATGCTTTATCCACTGCACCACCACAGGTCAGGCTAATTTTTACACTATAAAGTGGGATAGACCAGTGGCTTGCTAGCTCTTGGTTCCTGAGGTCCTGAGGTTAGTATTAGAGAGGAGAGCAGATTAAGGCCACGTGCAGGAGAGGAGAAGCAGCCAAGATGGCAGAGTGCTGAGGGAGAAGCCAGTTTGTGCAGTTTGTGCAGGAGGAGATGGGGAACAGAGGTGAATAAGTCTGGTGAGCTAGAAACCTTTTGATGTTAGGAAACTCGGATAAGTTAGTAGCTTTGTGAGCACTGAATGAGTGGGTTTTGGAGCCCAGTGTATGTTTTTACTTGCCCGCCGGGTGCAAGCTAGAATTAAAGCTGATGGCTCACCAGTTCTTGGCTCCGGTGTTTCATTACCGACTGTCCGAATCTAATGGGAACCTGCATGTGAATGGCCTGGACTACTGGCTTTACATTTTGTTAGCACGTGGCTTTCATGCTCACACTTTCCTCTTGGGTACAAAATGGCTGCCGCAGCTCCGGGTATCACATCTTTGTTTCAAGCGAGAGGAAGAAGGGGAGGTAATAGGAAAGGTCATTTCTCTATCTTTATAAGGCTGGAAACTAGTCTTTTCTTTCTGGTGGCAATATGGCCAGCTAAAACTGGAGGTTATGTTAATAAGGAGAAAGACAAAAATAGATCTCAAAGTGGGTAAATAGCAGTTTTTGCCATATATATATATATATATATATATATATATATATATATATATATATATATATACACACACTGTAAAGCGAGTAGTCGCGGCCGCCATCACAGCCGCCTGACCCATGCAGGTTCGCATTAGATTCGAACAGATTGTAACAAAACACCGGAGCCAAAAACTGGTGAGCCATCAGCTTTAATTCTAGCTTGCACTTGGCGGGCAAGCAAAAACACACACTGGGCTCCAAAACCCACACATTCAGTGCTCACAAAGCTACTGACTTATCCGAGTTTCCTAGAATCAAAGGTTTCTAGCTCACCAGACTTATTCACCTCTGTTTGCCATCTACTCCTGCACAAACTCTTAACAAACTGGCTTCTTCCTCAGCACTCTGCCATCTTGGCTACTTCTCCTCCACATGGCCTTAATCTGCTCTCCTCTCTAATACCAACCTCAGGAACTCAGGAACAAAGAGAGAGAGATCAAGCTACTGGTCTCTCCCACTTTATAGCATAGACTCAAAACCTTTAATCCAATTATACAAACAAGGAAGTCTCTGTATAATGGGATTCTTCAGGAGAGTGCACCGCCCCACATCATCCAATCAGTCAAGGGTGTGGGGAAGAGCTTACTCTTAAACTAAGCCTTAGGCTATAACGACCCGGCCTGCCCACAGCCTGTTCCAGAACACACATAAATATCAACGAACTTCCATGTGGGCAGCACCATCTTTAACAAAGTGAGCATAATATATTTTATCTGCCCAACAATCCACCCTTATGCTCACTTTACTACCCACAATCTATACCACTGGCATCCCTGTACAAGGAAATTAGGCACATTACACAAATTACAACATGACAAATCATACAATTTCAACAATTACAAAGGTACACACATTTCACCAGTCTCTAAACACTTTGCCAAAAGTGCAAAATGTCCTCAGCCTTCTCTCTTGCCATTTGAAAGGCTTCCCGGGGCAGGGGAGTGCCTCCATCAAAGCCACCCCCAACCCCCATCAAGGTATTTTACATTGTCCAAAATCCATAAGTCCATTCAACCTAAGAGCCAGTGCTCACTCGGGTCATGGTCCAGGAAATCAGTCCACACACATGGGGTGTTAGCCTCCCCCCTCATTCCTGCCATCATGGCTGGTCTCACACTGTCCTAAAGAGAAGCATGTGGCAATGGCAGTCAGCATTTTCCATCTTTGCTCTGGGGAGCATGATGGCATCCACCGCTATGTCCCAAAATCGCAGACCTACCAGCAGCTTGGCAGGAACTCCCTGATGTTTCAGCTGGGCTCTCATCTTCTGGAGACTGCAGATTCCAACTCCAGCTGGATTCTCCTCATCCTCCAAAGAGGAACTGAAAACACCAACTCCTGCTGCTGGGCTTGAGCTCCGGGGCACTGCTGCCTTCTGCTCAGCAGGCCTTGCAGCTCCAACCCTGGCCTCAGCCCCGGCCTCATGCCGCTTCTGGCTCTCCACAACATCCAGAGCAATCTCCAACTCACGAACCTGTGATTTCTTCTCCAGCATCTGCTCCATTTCCAGACGAATCTCACAAACCTGGTCGGCCTCCTCCTCCAGTGCTTCCTCTAGCTCCAGGGTCAGCATCTCTTTCTCCCACATTTCCTCCAGCTCCTTCCACCGCTCGGTTTGCAGGTCCCGGGCAGCCTCTTCCATAGAGCTCTCGGTTTCCTCACACACGACTGAAAAAGTCAGCCAGCCAACAGTCCCCCAAAAAACAACCATAGGGAACCATAACAGCAGCCAGTCCTCTACTCCACCACTCAAAGGTGGTGGTGGATCCATGCCGATCTGTATCGAATCCTGCCACAGACTTTTCCAAATGTAAAGCCAGTAGTCGAGGCCGCCATCACAGCCGCCCAATCCACGCAGGTTCGCATTAGATTCGAACAGTCGGTAATGAAACACAGGAGCCAAGAACTGGTGAGCCATCAGCTTTAATTCTAGCTTGCACTTGGCGGGCAAGCAAAAACACACACTGGGCTCCAAAACCCACACATTCAGTGCTCACAAAGCTACTGACTTCTCCGAGTTTCCTAGAACCAAAGGTTTCTAGCTCACCAGACTTATTCACCTCTGTTCCCCATATCCTCCTGCACAAACTCTGCATAAACTGGCTTCTCCCTCAGCACTCTGCCATCTTGGCTGCTTCTCCTCTCCTGCACGTGGCCTTTCTCTGCTCTCCTTTATGGTGTAGAAATCAAAACCTTTAATCCAATCTACAAACAAGGAAGTCTCTGATACACAGTCACTTAGGGTGGAAAAGGCTTAGTCTTAAAACTAAGCCTTAGGCTATAACGACCTTGCCTGCTGACAGCCTGTCCCCCACACCCAATGCAAACTATAAACGAGCAAACATATATATTATATTTACAAACTTATTTACAAACTTGCCAACAGGGACGAACTCAATGGTTCTCAACTAAGGGTGGGGTGAATTTGGTGACGTCTCGCAATCTCCCAGGGGTCACTGTCCTTCACTGACTGATGTCCAACATCATGAGTGCTGTTGTTTTATTATTCTGTCTTGTGTTGAAGGTGTTTCTGGTAAAAGGGTAATCTGACTCCATCTTGGTTGGGAGTGGAAGAGTCCAAAGATGTTGTTTAGCGTCTGCTGGGTGGGGAGGAAATTAAGAAGAAAGACAACAAACAGAATGGGGGGAATCCAGAAGGAAGAAGAGAGGCTGTGGCTGGGGGGAGGTGACGTCCTTGGCGAGCTCTTCCTGAAATCTTCCGGAAAGTCTACTGCACCTAGAAATAGTGTGTGAATGAGGGGCTTGTGTCACTGAAAAAATGGGGCTGAATTTCACCTCTGGATTAAAATAACAAAATCCCAGGAGGCAAAAGAGGCCAAAAGAACGTGAGCTCCTGGACTTCTGCTGAACTTCTACTGGTTGTGGACCTATTCCACCTGGGTCTCAAGAAGCTCCAGGTACCCAGCCACTGAGAGTGCTCAGCCGAATCCTCCCGCTAGTCCGTCAGGCAGAGAACCCCCCACCCACAAGGATACACTCTTGTAAAGCCAGTAGCCAGGGTCAGGATCACAGCCGCCTGACCCGTGCAGGTTCACATTGGATTTGAACAGTCGGTAATGAAACAATGGAGCCAAGAACTGGTGAGCCATCAGCTTTAATTCTAGCTTGCACCCGGCGGGCAAGTAAAAACATACACTGGGCTCCAAAACCCACTGATTCAGTGCTCACAAAGCTACTGACTTTACCGAGTTTCCTAGCATCAAAGCTTTCTAGCTCACCAGACTTATTCACCTCTGTTCCCCATATCCTCCTGCACAAACTCTGCATAAACTGGCTTCTCCCTCAGCACTCTGCCATCTTGGCTGCTTCTCCTCTCCTGCACGTGGCCTTAATCTGCTCTCCTTTCTCATACCTCAGGAACCAAGAGAGAGTAAGCTACTGGTCTGTCCCACTTTATACTGTAGAAATCCAAACCCTTAATACAATCTACAAACAAGAAAGTCTCTGATACAGTCACCCATCTGAGGCATAATGGGATTCCTCAGGAGTGCACCACCCTACATCATCCAATCAGTCAAGGGTGTGGGGAAAAGGTTACTCTTAAAATCAAGCTTTAGGCCATAACGACCTGGCCTGCTTACATTACAGCCTTTCCCCCGCACCCATCCCAAGCATAAGGGCAAATAATATCACCTGGGTGACGGGCTGCCATGTGGGCAGCGCCATCTTTAACAAAGTGAGCATAATATATTTTATCTGCCCAACAACTCTCCCTAGAGGCAGCCCAAGGCCAGTGGTTGGTAATAAAGGGAGACCACACTCCTGATCCCCTTTCCTCAACTCTGAAGGGTTATCCCACTTTCAGGGCTCCCCCTGGGGTCCTGGGATTGGCTGATGTCTCTGCCCTGAGCACATCCTACGTCACAGCTGGGCTCGGTCCTCCGACCACCCTGCTTCCTCCACTCCCTTAGGAGGTGTCGTCCCTGGAGCATTCTGTAGGGAACCTGTTAGGTGAGACTCTCCCTCTATTGCTGAGCTTGTTTCTATTTTTAGTCTCCCTTTCTCTTTGTAGAGAAAATAAAATCTGGACACTTCAAAAGTGTTTCTGTTGACTCATTACAAAAATGACATGATTGATGTTTCTCTGTCTCTTCACACTCTCCCCAGAGGGTAGCTGAGCCACAGGGGACATTTTAGCAGTAGGGCATGAGGGTAGGCATGAGGGGAACTCAGCTTTTGACAAGACACGTGTAAAGCCAGTAGTCGCAGCCACCATCACAGCCGCCTGGCCCGTGCAGGTTCGCTTTAGATTCAAACAGTCGGTAATGAAACACAAGAGCCAAGAACTGGTGAGCCATCAGCTTTAATTCTAGCTTGCACCTGGCAGGCAAGCAAAAACACACACTGGGCTCCAAAACCCACACATTCAGTGCTCACAAAGCTACTGACTTATCCGAGTTTCCTAGCATCAAAGCTTTCCAGCTCACCAGACTTATTCACCTGTTTCCCATCTCCTCCTACACAAACTCTGCTGAAACTGCCTTCTTCCTCAGCACTCTGCCATCTTGGCTGCTTCTCCTCTCCACGTGGCCTTAATCTGCTCTCCTCTCTAATACTAACCTCAGGAACTCAGGAACCAAGAGAGAGATCAAGCTACTGGTCTCCCCACTTTATACTGTAGAATCAAAACCTTTAATCCAATTATACAAACAAAGAAGTCTCTGTATAATGGGATTCCTCAGGAGAGTGCACCACCCTACATCATCCAATCAGTCAAGGGTGTGGTGAAGACCTTACTCTTAAACTAAGCTTTAGGCTATAACGACCCGGCCTGCCCACAGCCTGTTCCAGAACAAACATTAATATCAACGAACTTCCATGTGGGCAGCGCCATCTTTAACAAAGTGAGTGTTGGGCAGATAAAATATATTATGCTCACTTTGTTAAAGATGGAGCTGCCCACATGGAAGCCCGTCACCCAGGTGATATTATTTGGCCTTATGCTTGGAATGTGTGTTCTGGAACAGGCTGTGGGCAGGCTGGGTCGTTATAGCCTAAGGCTTAGTTTAAGACTAAACTCTTCTCCACACCCTTGACAGATTAGATGATGTAGGGTGGAGATGTAGGG
Organism: Rhynchonycteris naso; assembly: GCA_037038555.1. Lineage (NCBI taxonomy): Eukaryota > Metazoa > Chordata > Mammalia > Chiroptera > Emballonuridae > Rhynchonycteris > Rhynchonycteris naso. The sequence goes on from CM073001.1 coordinate 106,950,281, forward strand.
AGGAATCCCATTATGCCTCAGATGGGTGGCTTTGTATCAGAGACTTTCTTGTTTGTATAATTGGATTAAAGGTTTTGAATCTATGCTATAAAGTGGGGCAGACCAGGAGCTTGCACTCTCGGTTCCAGGGTTCCTGAGGTATTAGAGAGGAGAGCAGATTAAGGCCACGTGGAGAGGAGAAGCAGCCAAGATGGCAGAGTGTTGAGGAAGAAGGCAGTTTGAGCAGAGTTTGTGCAGGAGGAGATGGGGAACAGAGGTGAATAAGACTGGTGAGGTAGAAACCTTTGATTCTAGGAAACTCGGATTAAGTCAGTAGCTTTGTGAGCACTGAATGAGTGGGTTTTGGAGCCCAGTGTGTGTTTTTGCTTGCCTGCTGGGTGCAAGCTAGAATGAAAGCTGATGGCTTACCAGTTCTTGGCTCCGTTGTTTCATTACCGACTGTTCGAATCCAATGCGAACCTGCACGGGTCAGGCGGCTGTGATCCTGACCCCGGCTACTGACTTTACAGTTACTAAAGTGAGTTAAAGCAGGTGAGCTTTGTCAGGTCACCCCACCCTCATGTCCGGGTTCCATGATGGAGTATGTAAAGCCAAATCCAACAAAAATAGAAGGAGATTGGACCAGATTCATTAGTGACCATAAGAATGCACATTAAGCCTGACCAGGCAGTGGCGCAGTGGATAGAGCGTCGGACTGGGATGCAGAAGACCCAGGTTCGAGACCCCGAGCTCGCCAGTTTGAGCGAGGGCCCATCTGGCTTGAGCAAAAGCTTGCCAGCTTGGACCCAAGGTCGCTGGCTCCAGCAAGGGGTGGCTAGGTCTGCTGAAGGCCCGCAGTCAAGGCACATGTGAGAAATCAATCAATGAACAACTATGGTGTCGCAACAAAAAACTAATGATTGATGCTTCTCATCTCTCTCTGTTTTTATCTGTCCCTATCTATCCCTCTCTCTGACTCTCTCTCTGTCCCTGGAAAAATAAAAATAAAAAAAAATAAAGAATGCACATTAAAACCATGAGAGAGCCTGACCAAGTAGTGGTGCAGTAGAGTGTCGAACTGGGACGCAGAGGACCCAGGTTTGAAATCCCAAGGTTGCCGGTTTGAGTGCAGGCTCATCTGGTTTGAGCAAGGCTCACCAGCTTGGACCCAAGGTTGCTGGGTTGAGCAAGGTGTCACTCGATCTGTTGTAGCTCCCCCCGGTCAAGGCACATATGAGAAATCAATCAATGAACAACTATGGTGTCGCAACGAAAAACTGATGATTGATGCTTCTCATCTCTCTCTGTTTTTATCTGTCCCTATCTATCCCTCTCTCTGACTCTCTTTGTCTCTGTTAAAAAACAAACAAACAAACAAACAAACAAACAAACAAACAAAAAACCAAACAAAAACAAAAACAACAAAAAAGAAAGCTACTGGAGAAAATGGCGATGTCACATGGCTTCCATTCGTGCTGTGGAGAAGCAGGTGGCAGTCAAATCAGATGAGGAATATGGAGGGCAAAGAAAAGAATGGGACACAATGTCACAAGACTGTTCACAGGCATTAAAACACACACCCAAATTGACCTGTGGTGGTGCAGTGGATAAAACATCAATCTGGAATGCTGAGGTCGCTGAGGTCACCGGATCAAAACCCTGGGCTTGCCTGGTCAAGGCATGTATGAGAGTTGATGCTTTCTGCTCTGCCCCCTTCTCTCTCTCTTTAAAATAAATAAATAAATAAATAAATAAATAAATAAACAAACACACCCAAGGCAGCAATATGTATTTCTCTACACACATGCAAACAAACAAACAAACAAACACATATTACACATATTAAAATGATTGCGTTTGGGGAGAAGGGAAGTGGGAATCGTCTGTGGAGATGAAAGAGAAAATAGGTAACTACAAAAGAAGGGTCTTGCACGCCACCACGATGACATTGAAGAATCTGATGGATTCAGTCTCTTGTACCTGAAGTGCTAAGAAATAATTTAAAAGCCTGGTGTGCTTGGAGGGACCCGTGGCGGCTCTCAATGCCAGAGCCCACAATGTGCGACAGGCGTTGGAGAGGAGCAGGCAGGATGCAGAGCGTGAAGGATGTGGGTGGTGACCTGTGGCCCGCGGGTATCTCAGGTAGATGAAAGTGCAATGGAGATGTGAGCGTGGATGTGACAAGGGAGGCCAGGTGGTCCTGGGTAGGGGCTGGCACACACTCCCGGGACAGCGCCAGCTGGTAACTCTTTGATCCATAGCCCATGCTTTGCAGGTCTAGGCGCAGAGACTGTGTTTGGATCAGGCCACTGGGAATTCGGAGAGGAGGCACATGCCTAGATGTGAATGTTGTTGAGGGGATACAACTGAGCAGATGTGGCAGGTTTTAGGGAATCCAATGGCTGGTGGTGCCATCAGCCAGTACAGGACATCCAGGAGGAGGAGTGGATTTGGAGGGCAGAGATTCATTTCCAGACTCGGGGAGCGGGAATATTTGTGTGGCTCTAAAGGGAATGTTCGGAGGGGCCTCAGCCCTAGCTCCAGGGTGGGCCCTCGTTACTAAGCCTTTCAACATGTCCCATTCCTCAGGCCAAGGTCACTAGTTGGGATCGGATGTATAACCCAAGAGGTCCAATCGAGGTCTCAGCTCTCCTGCTAGGAACCCCGGGTCAGAAGGCTTTTTCTTTCTTTCTCTGATTGACACTGTCTGTGGACGTGATCGCCCCCAGTTCCCATCTTGCTGCCAGCCCACAGAAGAGGGCAAGGTCCAGGGGATGGAGCCAAGCCCCAGGTTCCACTCTCAGGTCCCTCCTGCCCCTGACCGTGAGGTCCTTCCGGGCAAGCTGGTTTGGTGGTCACTGCACAGATATGAGAGGGGGGGGGGTCATGGTGTGGGGTGATAATGAAACTTACCAGGCCCTCCTGAAATGACCATGACAACCGCTTGTTTACTATGAAGGTGTTACATAGCGCTCACTATGTGCTTGGTGCCAGGCTAAGCAAGCACTTGACAAAGATGAGCTCAATTCACTGTTGTTAGGTAAGGGGGTAAGTGCGGTAACAGCACCCATTTTATGGACAAAAAAAACGAGTCACACAGGCTATAGAGTTGGCTCAAGGTCACACAGATGGCAGCAGAGCAGGGATTCACACCCGGGAGTCCTGGAGCCCACGGGCTAAGCTCCGTCCACGTGGCTCTCCTCGTTTCCTTGCCCACCAGCTCGTGCGCAGGCACAGTGAGACCCACTCTACGCAGGGAGAAATGGAGGCCTGTGTGGGAAGGTGCCAGAGAACTGTAAAACTTAGTATTGGCAATGCCATTTTAAAGAGGAAAAATCAGCCTGACCAGGCAGTGATGCAGTGGATAGAGCGTCGTACTGGGATTCGGAGGACCCAGGTTCGAGACCTCGAGGTCGCCAGCTTGAGCGCGGGCCTATCTGACTTGAGCAAAAGCTCACCAGCTTGGACCCAAGGACGCTGGCTCCAGCAAGGGGTTACTCGGTCTGCTGAAGGCCCGCGGTCAAGACACATATGAGAAAGCAATCAATGAACAACTGAGGTGTTGCAACGGCAACGAAAAACTGATGATTGATGCTTCTCATTTCTCTCTGTTCCTGTCTATCTATTCCTCTCTCTGACTCTCTCTCTGTCCCTGTTAAAAAAAAAAAAAAGAGGAAAAGTCACACTTTCTGTCCCATCCTTTTTTTGGAAAATGGAGGGAGAAGGATATGAAAGTCTCCTGACTTACAAGGACAACTGGATCATTTTAGTTTTAGTTCTCTGAAAAGATTAAGGTTATCTAAAGAATTTCCTTTTCCTTTCAATAAGAGACAGAATTTACATACCACCCTACACTGATTTTGGCTCTCCCTCCCTTCCTGGAATCCTGAGATTAACGTGTACATCTAGGTAAAATAGGAGAGATAGACACTAAACGATTTGTGAATGTCCTTGATTGTATTATCTTGAAAGTTTTAAACATTTTTTTATAAATCCCTTAGACAAATGTTATAAGCTTGTTAATGATTGTGTCATGCTGTCATGCCTCTGCCCAACCTGTATATGGTCAAAGGGTATATACCCAGACTCTGAGATGTATTTGGGGCTGCACGATTTGGGTCTGCTATGCCATTTGTCAGTCATATGCAGCTGGCATATTAATAAATCTCCTCCTTTTAATAAAACCCTTCAAAATTCATCTGGACTTGGTGTCTCCATGTAAACCCATGGAAGTGAGGTAGGGTACTTTACAACATTTGGGGGCTTGTCCAGGATCCAGTGTTCCACGTCACCAGGTAGAGATACCCTTAATCGGCTGGTCTCTCCAGGGTACTGCCCAACCCTGTTGGAATCTTGAGGAGAGGTGCCACCTGAGATGTTTTCAGGGCTCCCCGTTTTCCTGTAAGGTTCAGACAGTTCTTCGGTAGACACCCCCGATTCCCAAATTTAATGTTTTGGAAAATTTGGCAGACAAATCAAGGAGGTAGGTAAAGCAACTCTTTTTCTTTACTAAATTCTAGCTTTTCATCTGTTCTGAATTCTTGCTTTGCTGTTTGTGACTCTGGAGATGTGTAGGTAAGGTGTTGGGCAGATAAAATATATTATTCACTTTGTTAAAGATGGCACTGCCCAAATGGAAGTTCGTTGATATTAATGTGTGTTCTGGAACAGGCTGTGGGCAGGTCGGGTCGTTATAGCCTAAGGCTTAGTTTTAAGAGTAAGCTTCTTCCCACACCCTTGACTGATTGGATGATGTAGGGTGGTGCACTCTCCTGAGGAATCCCATTATGCCTCAGATGGTGGCTTTGTATCAGAGACTTTCTTGTTTGTGTAAATTGGATTAAGGGTTTGGATTTTTACAATATAAAGTGGGGCAGGCCAGGAGCTTGTTCTCTCTTGGTTCCTGAGATTAGTATTAGTATAGAGAGTAGAGCAGAGTAAGGCCACATGGAGGCCAGGAGAAGAAGCCAAGATGGTGGAGTGCTGAGTGAGAAGCCAGTTTGTTAAGAGTTTGTGCTGGAGGAGATGGGGAACAGAGGTGAATAAGTCTGGTGAGCTAGAAACCTTTGATTCTAGGAAACTCGGATAAGTCAGTAGCTTAGTGAGCACTGAATGTGTGGGTTTTGGAGCCCAGTGTGTGTTTTTGCTTGCCCGTCGGGTGCAAGCTAGAATTAAAGCTGATGACTCACCAGTTCTTGGCTCCATTGTTTCATTACTGACTGTTCGAATCCAATGTGAACCTGCATTGGCCAGGCGGCTGTGATAGTGGCCGTGACTACTGGCTTTACATAAGGCAAATCTTTTGCTTTGCTGTTTGTGACTCCAGATGTATGTAGGTAAAGCAACTCTTTTTCTTTACTGAACTCTAGCTTTCCTCTGAATTCTGGCTTTGGTGTTTGTGACTCCGGAGATATGTAAGTAAGGCAGATCTTCTGCGTTATTGTTTGGGACTCCGGAAGTGTGTAGGTAGGACCAATCTTCTGCCTTGCTGTTTAGGACTAGTCTATCTGGATCTGCTGTACGGGGATTGGATGCAATCTTACTCGTGCAGTGGGCTCTCCAAGACCTAGACGTCAGTGGAGAGTTTTGGGTCCTGCCTTAGGCTTATCTGGGACACATCTGGTTGTACTCTGGAAGAGATGTTCATTTGTGTTTGCACATTTATTCATGCTCTAGGACAGTGGTTCTTAACCTGGGTTCTATCAAACCCTAGTGATTCGATGAGTCGGTCTCAGGGGTTCAGAGAAGCCTCTGCTGCGGAGGCCAGAATAAAGTAATACGGTAATTTGTTGTAAGTTCATGCATGTTGGGCAGATAAAATATATTATGCTCATTTTGTTAAAGATGGCGCTGCCCACATGGAAGTTCGTTGATATTAATGTATGTTCTGGAACAGGCTGTGGGCAGGCTGGGTCGTTATAACCTAAGGCTTAGTTTAAGAGTAAGCTCTTCCCCACACCCTTGACTGATTGGATGATGTAGGGTGGTGCACTCTCCTGAGGAATCCCATTATACAGAGACTTCCTTGTTTGTATAATTGGATTAAAGGTTTTGAGTCTATGCTATAAAGTGGGAGAGACCAGTAGCTTGATCTCTCTCTCTCGGTTCCTGGGTTCCTGAGATTAGTATTAGAGAGGAGAGCAGAGTAAGTAAGGCCACATGGAGGAGAGGAAGCAGCCAAGATGGCAGAGTGCTGAGGAAGAGTTTGTGCAGGAGGAGATGGGAAACAGAGGTGAATAAGTCTGGTGAGCTGGAAAGCTTTGATGCTAGGAAACTCGGATAAGTCAGTAGCTTTGTGAGCACTGAATGTGTGGGTTTTGGAGCCCAGTGTGTATTTTTGCTTGCCCGCCGGGTGCAAGCTAGAATTAAAGATGATGGCTCACCAGTTCTTGGCTCCTGTGTTTCATTACCGACTGTTTGAATCTAATGTGAACCTGCGTGGGCCAGGCGGCTATGATAGTGGCCGCGACTACTGGCTTTACAATGCACTTTGTTGGTTTTGTTCTTTGAACAAGGTGATGTTCATGCACGGCTCATTTTGTGCACCAGTAAAAAAAACATATTCCTATGACTTGAATTTCGGGAAAAAAAATCATATTTTATTTATCACTAAAGAAGGGTTCAGTGAATGCGCATATAAAACTGGTGGGTTTGGTACCTCAAAAAAGGTTAAGAATCACTGCTCTAGGAAGACAATTAGTGGGAACTGAGTTGACCAGGTTAATCAGTTCTGCCTCGAGCTTCCAGAGGTGTCTGTTTGTGTTTGCACATTTGTTCGTGCACTAGGAAGACCATTAGTGGGGTGTAAAGTCAGTATCCACGGCCGCCATCACAGCCGCCTGGCCCATGCAGGTTCGCATAGGATTCGGACAGTCGGTAATGAAACAGCGGAGCCAAGAACTGGTGAGCCATCAGCTTTAATTCTAGCTTGCACCCGGCGGGCAAGTAAAAACACACACTGGGCTCCAAAACCCACTCATTCAGTGCTCACAAAGCTACTGACTTATCCGAGTTTCCTAGCATCAAAGGTTTCTAGCTCATCAGACTTATTCACCTCTGTTCCCCATCTCCTTCTACTGCACAAACTCTGCTCAAACTGGCTTCTCACTCAGCGCTCTGTCATCTTGGCTGCTTCTCTTCTCCTCCATGTGGCCTTAATCTGCTCTCCTCCCTAATGCTAACCTCAGGAACTGAGAGGGGGCAAGCTCCCGGCCTGCCCCACTTTATAGTGTAGAAATCCAAACCTGTAATCCAATCTACAAACAAGGAAGTCTCTGATACAAAGTCACTTATCTGAGGCATAATGGGAGGATTCCTCATGAGAGTGCACCACCCTACATCAAAAAGGGTGGGGAACCTGACCAGGCAGTGGCGCAATGGATAGAGCATCGGACTGGGATGCGGAAGCATCCAGGTTTGAGACTTCGAGGTCGTTAGCTTGAGTGCGGGCTTATCTGGTTTGAGCAAAAGCTCACCAGCTTAGATCCAAGGTCACTGGTTCCAGCAAGGGGTTACTCAGTCTGCTGAAGGCCCACGGTCAAGGCACATATGAGAAAGCAATCAATGAACAACTAAGATGTCGCAATGGCAACAAAAAACTGATGATTGATGCTTCTCATCTCTCTCCATTCCTGTCTGTCTGTCCCTATCTACCCCTCTCTCTGACTCTCTCTGTCTCTGAAAAAAAGAAAAAAGCAATAATAAAAAAGGGGTGGGGAAAATCTTACTCTTAAAACTAAGCCTTAAGCCTGACCTGTGGTGGTGCAGTGGATAAAGTGTCGACCTGGAAACACTGAGGTCGCCAGTTCAAAACCCTGCACTGATCTGGTCAAGGCACATATGGGAGTTGATGCTTCCAGCTTCTCCCCCCTTTCTCTCTTTCTCTCTCTCTCTCACTCTGTGTCTCATCTCTAAAATGAATTGTAAGGCCAGGAGCCGCCATCATGGCCATTCACATGCAGTTTCCCATTTGTTTCGGGCTGACGGTGAAGAAATGGCAGAGTCGAAGGATGGTAGGCCATTCTGTTTATTGGTGTCTCACCAATACAGGCAAGCCACAAGAGAAGACAAGGGAGAAGTAGAAAACCAGCTTTTCCCATGGAGGTCAAGGGATCAGGGAGGCCCCTGCAATGGTAATAGCAGGAACCGAGAGAGCTCAAGCTACTGGTCTCTCCCATTTTATAGCATAGATAATCCAAACCTTTAATTCAATTATACAAACAAGGAAATCTCTGTATAATGGGATTCCTCAGGAGAGTGCACCACCCTACATTATCCAATCAGTCAAGGGTGTGGGGAAAAGCTTACTCTTAAAGCCAAGCCTTAGGTCATAACAACCTGGCCTGCTTACATTACAGCCTTTCCCCCACACCCATCCCAAGCACAAGGGCAAATAATATCACCTGGGTGACGGGCTTCCATGTGGGCAGCGCCATCTTTAACAAAGTGAGCATATTATATTTTATCTGCCCAACAATCCACCCCTATGCTCACTTTACTACCCACAATTCACACCACCGGCATCCCTGTACAAGGAAATTAAGTACATTACACAAATTACAGCAGTAGCACAAATCATACAGTTTCAACAATTACAAAGGTACATTGCATAAACAGAAACAGTACCAACTATAGCAATAGGATTAACAAATCAAAAGCTATGGGCGAAATGACAGAGCTGTCAACGGCACCAAGAGAGGCAAATCATTTCCCTCTGGCAGAATACAGGCCAGAGTTTTATCTGCACACAGCACCGTAGCTGGTACCAGAGGCCGCCCTGAGCGGGCATACCAAACCTTATTGTCCAATACAACAGCATCTGCTGGTTCTACGTGTAGTAAAATAGGAGAACTCATTATCGGCCATAAAGAAATTACAAAGGTGCCCTTCATTATACTGTCTCCCTGAGCATTCAAAGGATAATACACTTCTACCTTAGGTGGCCAGGTGCTGGTTGCCCAAGGAGTTAACTGGAGGTCCACCTCTAGCCCCTTTCCCCATGGTGCCAACAAGGCCACCCATCTCAGATGGGGGGCCTGGACAGTCCAGGGCCAAGTCCATTGAAGCCGCTGGCCTTTAAGAAGGGCTGTTGGGGCAGGCAAGAGCACGTTGCCCTGCTGTCCAAAGCCTGGCTTGAGTAAAATGTCCTTGGTGCGTATCTGCAACTGAATGGGGGCAGCTGCCCGATGCAGGAGGGCGTCCACTGGAGCTGGGCTCCCACGTTGAGGTCTCTCATTCAAAATCCGGAGTACTGTCCATAAGCAGCGTGTCCATCCAGTAAGGGAGCTGGTGCCCCCCTCCTGTCGCAGTCCCTGCTTTAAGAGTTCATTATACCGCTCAATGATACCAGCAGCTTGGGGGTGGTAGGGAACATGGTATTTCCAGTCCACCCCCAGCTCTTGAGCCCATTGCCTCACCATTGAACCAGTGAAGTGGGTACCGTTGTCACTTTCAAGGACCAGTGGTCGCCCATATGCAGCACTCAGGCGGTCCAAAGCCTGTATGACTGCCCTCTGGTCAGGATTACGGGCGGGATAAGCAGCAATCAGACCTGTGGCAGTATCTACACAAGTGACCGCATACTGGTACCCTTCTGACTTTGGTAAGGGTCCAATGATGTCTATCTGTCATCGTGTCAGTGGAACATGACCCCTCTGGATCTGTCCAGGTGACACCAGTGGTCTCCGAGGGTGCTCCTTGGAATACACTGCACATTGCTCACAAGCTGCAAGTACCTCTGCATAGGACACAGGCAAGTTCCACGCCTTAACCGTAGCCCACATAGTTTTTGGTCCTGCATGGAGCAGGCGCCGGTGGAGCCATTGCGCCACATCACCTGCAGGTGCAGTCTCCAACCATTGCACCTTTGCCAATGTATCTGCCTCATCATTCCCAGGATGGGCTAGAGGGGCATGCCCCATGACATGATATACTGTCACCTGCTTCTGGTGTCCTATTTCCCATAAGTCCTGCCACATGGCCTGACCCCATAGTGGGCGGTGCATTACCATCCACTGGTTAATGTGCCAAGTAGCAATCCAAAGGGTCAGTCCACGATATACAGCCCAGCTGTCAGTACAGATCACCAGAGGTGAAGGTTCATTGTGGGCAACTAGCCAAACAGCTCTTAATTCTGCCCATTGGCTGCTTTGGCCTGTACCCGTGTCCATCCAAATAGTCTCAATGGCCGGATGGAAGGCTATGGCCGTCCACTTGGCAGGTTGGCCCCTGCTGGAACCATCAGTATACCAGGCATCCTCAGGGATGGGCACCCGCCCCTCCTGGTAGGGACTGACTTCAGGTTCTGCCTCCTGAGCCCCAGCTGCACCTGACTCTAAGGTTGCATAGGTGACTGGACCCAAGACTTCCTGCAGTTCTGCCCTCAATGGGCTGGTGCTAAGAGCACAGCATTGTTGCAGGTAGGCACCCCACTTGGCCACGGTGGACATTTGGGCCATACCACTACGTGGTTTTGTCGCCCAATCTCTCACCCATCCTGCAATAGGGTATGTTGTCTTGACTGTAACTGGTGTTGTGGTTGTAATACTCTCAGTGGCCAGGAGGGCAGCATACACAGTTGCCAGCTGCTTCTCTACTAATGAGTAACGAACTTCAGCACCTTTCCACAATTGGGACCAAAACCCAATAGGTTGCCGTAAGCGCTCTGTTCGTTGCCACAAGCCCCATCCAAACCCCTCCGAGGTTACATGAACATCTAGCTCACAGGGCCTGGCAGGATCAAACACATTCAAGGCCTGTGCCACCTTGACAGCTCTCTTAGCTGTTGCAAATGAACCTTGCGCCTGCTCAGTCCAATCCCAACGAACCCCCTTCCGAATAAGGTTGTACAAGGGGCGTAGTAACTGAGCCAAATGGGGTATAAATGCTCGCCAATACCCCAACAAACCTAAGAATTCCTGTAACTGTTTTACCGTAGTGGGCACGGGGTATGCTTGGATCTTATCTATAACTGCATCAGGGATAACTTTTGTCTTACCCGACCAGACAATTCCCAAGAATTTAACAGATAACCCAGGTCCTTGTAATTTGTCCTCATTGACTGCCCAGCCTAATGCTTTCAAATGGGATAGCAGAGTAGGGACTGCTTGCTCCAATTCTGGAAGAGAATCACTAGTTAACATAATATCATCAATATAATGATACATGCGAACTGCCTCTGGCTGTTTCCATTTAGCCAGGTCAGCAGCCACCAGCCCATGGCACAAAGTGGGGCTATGCAAATAGCCCTGGGGTAATACTGTAAAGGTCCATTGTCTCCCTTCCCAACTGAAGGCAAATTGGTCTTGACTCTCTGCAGCTATATCAATGGAGAAGAAAGCATTGGCCAAGTCTGCCACAAAGTGGTATGTCCCCAACTCATGGCTTAGCCGATCCATCATGTTAGCTATTGAGGGAACAGCAGCGTGCAAAGGGGGAACAACTTTGTTAAGTTCTCTGTAATCTACTGTCATTCTCCAGGTTCCGTCTGGTTTGCGCACAGGCCATACCGAGGAGTTGTAAGGGCTGTGTGCTGGCCGAATGATCCCCACCTTTTCTAGTTCGAGGATTGTCGCTGTGACTTCTTCATAACCACCTGGCAGGCGGTACTGCTTGGTGTTAGTCACACGCCGAGGGATGGGCAATTGCAAAGGGGAATGTGATGCGTGTCCCCGCAACACTGCCTTCACAACCCTGATCCGTAGCCGAAACTCCCCGGCTGTAGTTTCCAACCATAGTCCTTGCAAGACATCTATCCCCAAAATATATTCAGGAATAGGAGATACATACACCTTATATGGCTTAGGAGGCAGTCTTCCTATCCCCAATGGAATAGTTACTGGCTTCACTTGAACAGTTTGGCCCCCATAGCCATCAATGGCCACTGGGGTCCCAGCAAACCGCTCTGGGTTCCCATAGAGGAGGGAACATTCTGCATCTGTATCCACCAAGGCCAACACCCATTGTACATTGGAAGGGGACCAGTGGATAACCAGTTCCACGTGTGGCCTCTGGTCCCCGCCCATCCCCGTTAGACGGGTCCCTCGGCCTTTTTCCTATTCAAACTGGTACAATGGGTCTTGGGAGTTCTCCTCTCCCTCAGCCGTCTCTATCATATAAATCTTGTAACCAAGCTGCCCGCGCACCAAATGTTTTATTGGTAGCTGCTGGGGCCCTTCGTCTCAGTGGCTGGAACTTCTGTTCTGGTTTAAGCTGCCGCCAAAGCTCCAAAAGAATTTTATTAGACTGGCCATCCAATTTCCCCTTATCTGCTCCAGCCGCAATCAAATCTACCCACATCTGTGTTCGGGTAACATTTATAGGCCCGTTTCCCTTGTTAGTTGGGGGGGGCAACATGGGCAGCAGCCCTCACTGCTTTATGATCCCTAGCAGCTTCCAACTCTCCCAAATCTGCTACCATCTGTGTAACTGCATTGATGGGCTGCCCCACATAGGGGCCCAAGATAGCCACAAGTGACCCATAAAGGGCTGACGGGGCACTAGCAAGAATAAATTCCCTCATTTTTGCCGTAAACACTTCCTCATCTGGCCCACGGGACCCAGGGTTGAAAACAGCATTCTTCATACCTAGTTCCCGAAGGACCTTTACTAACTCACTGTAGCACTGCCACCGACTCATTGCCCCTGGCAATTCTCCAGCATTCTGCCAGACCATACGTATGGCAGCCATCACCCATTCTAATAGGGTATGGTCTCTTGGGTTGCCATGGCAGTTCTGAAGACACTGCCTCAAGGAGGAGTGTGTGGTAATGGCGGCCAATTTCTCCATCTCTGTTCCGGAGAGCATGATGCCATCCACCCCTATGTCCCATAATCGTAGTAACCAGGCTACCAGGGATTCAGTAGGTTTCTGCCTAAATTGTGCCCCCAACTCCATCAGCTCTGCCTGGGTATAGGGCCGGACCACAGAGTGCTCCATTACCTGGGCAGGAGGCTGTGGCTGCCCCTGAGGGACTCTACGCTGCTGGGTTTTTACCTTCTTGGCGACCACTGGTCGGGCTCTCAGTGTGCATATGGCAGCTTCAGCCTGAGCCTTCTCATCCTCAGAAGAGGAGTTGCAAGCGCCTGCTCCCGCTGACTCAAAACCAGTCCACCGGCACGGGTGTTGCTGCTCCTTTGGCAACCGTTTAGGCTCCTGTGGCTGCTGGCTTTTGACCGGAAGCTGAGACTTGAGCTCTTGAATCCGCAGTTGTTTCTCCAACAACTGCCGGTACAAACGTTCAGCTTCCAGGGCAAACTGCAACTCGCGAACCCGTAATTCCTTCTCCAGTGCTCACTCCAATTCCAGCCTTTTCTGCCGTTCGATTTGCATTTCATACTGAAGCTTTCGACCTCGAGCAGCTTCTTTCACAGAACTCTTGGTTTCCTCTTGAGTAAAAAACACGCAGCCCACAGCTCCTAAAAGGATAGCCATGGGAAGCCAGAACTGCAACCAGTCCTCTACCCCACCCCTCAGAAGTGGTGGCCCCATACCGATCTCCGAATCCTGCTGCAAACTACGCCAGTTGTAAGGCCAGGAGCCGCCATCGTGGCCATTCACATGCAGGTTCCCATTGGTTTCGGGCTGACGGTGAAGAAATGGCAGAGTCGGAGGATGGTAGGCCATTCTGTTTATTGGTGTCTCACCAATACAGGCAAGCCACAAGAGAAGACAAGGGAGAAGCAGAAAACCAGCTTTTCCCATGGAGGTCAAGGGATCAGGGAGGCCCCTGCAATGGCAATAGCAGGAACCGAGAGAGCTCAAGCTACTGGTCTCTCCCATTTTATAGCATAGATAATCCAAACCTTTAATCCAATTATACAAACAAGGAAATCTCTGTATAATGGGATTCCTCAGGAGAGTGCACCACCCTACATTATCCAATCAGTCAAGGGTGTGGGGAAGAGCTTACTCTTAAAGCCAAGCCTTAGGTCATAACAACCTGGCCTGCTTACATTACAGCCTTTCCCCCACACCCATCCCAAGCACAAGGGCAAATAATATCACCTGGGTGACGGGCTTCCATGTGGGCAGCGCCATCTTTAACAAAGTGAGCATATTATATTTTATCTGCCCAACATGAATAAAATAAAAAGAAATTAAAAAGAAAAACAAAACTAAGCTTTAGGCTATAATGACCTGGCCTGCTTACAGCCTGTCCCCCACACCCATCCCAAGCATAAGGGCAAATAATATCACCTGGGTAATGGGCTTCTATGTGGGCAGCGCCATCTTTAACAAAGTGAGCATAATATATTTTATATGCCCAACATGGGGACTAAGTTAACCCCAAACTTCCGGAGACATCTGGTTGTACTCTCAGAGAAAGACCTGAGTGGGAACATTTGGTGGTGGCACATTTGGTGGTGCTCTCAGGAAGAGACCTGAGTAGGGACTGAGTTAACACTGAGCTGATTAGTCCTGTCTCAAGACTTCCAGGGACACCTTTGTGTTTGTTGAGATCTCATTCTTTGTTTTTATTGTTTCTGTCTAAAACCCCCGAGTGATTAGTGTGCAAGTGGGGGTCTCTGGTGCCTAAGCCTAAGTTCCAGGAACGCGGCTAGGAGAACACCAGGTAGGCCCTGGAAAGTGGAACCCCTTCCTTTGTCTATTGAGCTGTGTGCTTAAATAGTAAGTAATCTGTTTTGTCTCTGTTTGTCAGGAAAATCTCTACCATAATTTTTTTCTTTCTTTAACAGGGACAGAGAGAGAGTCAGAGAGAGGGATAGACAGACAGGAATGGAGAGAGATGAGAAGCATCAATCATTAGTTTTCATTGCCTTTGCGACACCATAGTTGTTCATTGATTGCTTTCTCACATGTGCCTTGACCGCAGGCCTTCAGTAGACCGAGCAACCCCTTCCTGGAGCCAGCGACCTTGGGTCCAACCTGGCGAGCTTTTGCTCAAGCCAGATGGTCCCGCACTCCAGCTGGCAATCTTGGGGTCTGGAATTGGGGTCTTCCACATCCCAATCCGACGCTCTATCCACTGCGCCACCGCCTGGTCAGGCTCTCTGGTATAATTTTAATTGGAATAAGTAACAAGATTATAAGGGATGGAATTATCAGAGACAGGCCCTCCAGCTGCCTCTCCCTTTCCCCTCCCTAGGACATAGGGGTCACATGGGCCCTCCATGGGTTGGGATTAATGGCTTATTGCCCTCCACTGGTATGTAGGAAGTTATAGAAGGGAAAATAAGTGTAAAGTGAACAAGACTAGTATTGGGAGAAGGGTTCCGACTCTCTCCTGCAGGGCCAAGGTAGGTGTTGGGTCCCCTCCAAGTTTCCCCTACCCTTCCCCAGTTCCTTTACGTGGCATGATTGTTATCTGATGTGGGAGGCATGGGATTCATGGGGGAGACGCACTGCTTTAGCCATAATGGTAGCCCCTTGGGCACCAAGAGTTCCAGGCACCCCGAGCCTTATACTGACTTAATGGTGTAAAGGACTGTAAGTCAAAAAGAAGATTAGTATCTCTTTGCCAGCTGGGTAGTTATGAAATAGTGAGTGCATTTTATTCTTCTCAGTCAATCAATAGTTCATTGGGGTAGTAGTTTACAATCCTCTTATTGTAAACTGTACTAAAACTGTACTAATAATAAGGCATATAAAATTGTATAGTCTGCCAAATCCAAAGACTTCCTTTTTGTACCAAGGATCCCTTATTTTGTAAAACGTGTTTTCCATGTATATGTTATTTCAAAAGCCTTTTGTTAATTCTCCTTTTTATTTTCTGTTTCATAGCCCTGTGAAGTTAAAATCTTGGTTTAAATATTTAAAGAATATGTAATAATTATTAATAATGTCTTGTTATGTGATGTTTAGTTTATTATAATTTTTAAAGCAGTATTGTTCAGTGTTAAGTCACCAAAAACCAGAGTGACCTAGAGAATTAGAAAACTCAGAATTCCCTTTATGGCCTGACCAGGTGGTGGCGCAGTAGATAGAGCGTTGGACTGGGATGCAGAAGACCCAGGTTCGAGACCCCGAGTTCGCCAGCTTGAGCGCGGGCCCATCTGGCTTGAGCAAAAGTTCGCCAGCTTGGACCCAAGGTTGCTGGCTCCAGCAAGGGGTTGCTCGGTCTGCTGAAGGCCCGCGGTCAAGGAACATGTGAGAAAGCAGTCAATGAACAACTATGGTGTTGCAACGGCAATGAAAAACTAATGATTGATGCTTCTCACCTCTCTCCGTTCCTGTCTGTCTGTCCCTATCTATCCCCCTCTCTGTCCCTGTAAAAAAATAAATAATAAATAAAAACATTAAAAAAAAAAGAAAAGAATTTCCTTTATGGAAAAGCCTCAAGCCCTAGCAGGACTGTTAAAATCAGTTAGACAATTGAGACCATCTCAAGAAAATGTTTCTAATTGCCTAGCTTAAATAAAATTCTAGCTTCCAAGCAAGTGAGGAAAATTTAGACATTTTCCCTCGGTTTCTGTTAGCCAGAATCAGAAAAGATACTAAGGTAGTCAACTTAGCCTTTACATAGCAATCAGCTCTAGAAATTAAAAAATGTATTGTAAATTTCAAAAAGGGTTGCATCATCAGCTGCTAAAAATAAATAAGTGAATAAAACTAAGCATTTCAGAAGGGACATTGCTCCTCCCTCAATCACATAGCTCTGCCTGGCCCCTAAATATGACTGGTTAGTCAATGACGGTTAAGATCCCTGAAAGAAAGGGACAACCTAAAACAGGCACAGTAGATGGGGGCTGTAAAGCCAGTAGCCGGGGCCGCCATCACAGCAGCCTGACCCATGCAGGTTCGCATTAGATTCGAACAGTCGGTAATGAAACACAGGAGCCACGAACTGGTGAGCCATCAGCTTTAATTCTAGCTTGCACCCAGCGGGCAAGCAAAAACACACACTGGGCTCCAAAACCCACACATTCAGTGCTCACAAAGCTACTGACTTATCCGAGTTTCCTAGCATCAAAGCTTTCCAGCTCACCAGACTTATTCACCTCTGTTTCCCATCTCCTCCTGCACAAACTCTTCCTCAGCACTCTGCCATCTTGGCTGCTTCCTCTCCTCCATGTGGCCTTACTCTGCTCTCCTCTCTAATACTAACCTCAGGAACCCAGGAACCGAGAGAGAGATTAAGCTACTGGTCTGTCTCACTTTATATTGTGAAAATCCAAACCCTTAATCCAATTTACAAACAATGAAGTCTCTGATACAAAGTCACCCATCTGAGGCATAATGGGATTCCTCCCTACATCACCACCCTACATCATCCAATCAATCAAGGGCGTGGAGAAGAGCTTACTCTTAAAGCTAAGCCTTAGGCTATAATGACCTGGCCTGCTTACATTACAGCCTTTCCAGAACACACATTAATATCAACGAACTTCCATGTGGACAGCGCCATCTTTAACAAAGTGAGCATAATATATTTTATCTGCCCAACAGGGGCCCTAAAGAGAAGGCTTAAGAACTAACAAAGGTGAGGCTCAAACCCTCACCCCAAAAATGCAGAAGCCTGCTCCACTAAAATAGTGGTTTTTTCATCCATTGATCAGAACATCAAAGGAAGGAAGGCTCCCTAAAAACTCAGGAAAAACCAGGTAGCTGAAGATGCTGCCTAAAACCAGTGGGGTTTCTAGAAAATTTTAATAACTTTACTAAAACCCCTGTTGCTAAAGGTTTATTTGCAACCAATTAGAAAAAGATTTTGCCAGCAGGAAAGGAATAATTAAAAAGGCCAGACTTAGAATCTATTACAGAAGGCATAATACCTGAGTGTTTAGTTTATGTCCAAGTAAATACTAAGCAAAGTAAGGAAATTGTGAAAAGAAACAGAGAAAGAGGAACTTTCCCAGGTAAACATTTAGAAACAGACCTTAATGAAATAATTAGCAGATAAATAGAAGCTTTTTCTACTGGGAGTAGAGCCACAGTGACAGTTGTTAGAAAGTTGCTGTGTGGAATTCTTTCCAAATTTAGCTTGCCCATTCTAATGTTAGGCCTGCATTTGTGTCCAAAATCTCACAGCTAGTAGAAGTGAACCCAATATTAATTAGAAACTAATTTAAAGTTACATTGTGCCCACATGCCCCAAAGGTTCAGGGCAAATAGAATGCACAAATGAAATCATAAAGGAAACGTAACCACTCCTTCCTTAAGTACTTGAAGGGTCTGCAAATTACTCAGCAGCCTGTTCAAAAGACTGTCCAAGAGGCACTTCCAGAACTGCCAGGAGATCTGGTTGTTGGGCAGATAAAATATATTATGCTCACTTTGTTAAAGATGGCGCTGCCCACGTGGATGCCTGTCTCCCAGGTGATGATATTGGTTGCCCTTCTTGCTCTGGAGATGGGCGTAATTATGTTAATATGTGTGTGTGGGGGGGGGCTTTCGAACCAAAAGGTTTTAAAAGGAAGAGAGATCACATTGTTTGAGAGAAGAGGGATTATGTTCAAGGCAGAAAGCAGGGAGGAGAGCAGATTAAGGCCATGTGGAGGAGAGGAGAAGCAGCCAAGATGGTGGAGTGCTGAAAGAGAAGCCAGTTTGTTAAGAGTTTGTGCAGGGAGAAGGAGATGGGAAACAGGTGAATAAGGCTGGTGAGCTAGAAACCTTTGATTCTAGGAAACTTGGATAAGTCAGTGGCATTATAAGCACTGAATGAGAGGGTTTTGGAACCCAGTGTGTGTTTTTACTTGCCCACCAGGTACAAGCTAGGATTAAAGATGATGGCCCACCAGTTCTCGGCTCCATTGTTTCATTACCAACTGTCTGAATCTAATGCGAATCTGCATGAGCCAGGTGGCTGTGTTGGTGGCCGTGGCTACTGGCTTTATACCGGTACATCCTTTTCAGCCTGGGGACTCAGTCTGGGTAAAGAAATACATCACCCAAGGACTGACTCCCACGTGGACAGGTCCACACACCGTGATCCTGACCACTCCCACTGTTGCCAAGTGTTCGGCAGATAAAATATAATATGCTCACTTTGTTAAAGATGGTACTGCCCACATGGAAGCCCGTCACCCAGGTGATATTATTTGCCCTTATGCTTGTGATGGCTGTGGGGGAAAAGTTGTAATGTAAGCAGGCTGGGTCGTTATAGTTTAAGGCTTTGTTTTAAGAGTAAGCTCTTCTCCACACCCTTGACTGATTGGATTAAAGGTTTTGAGTCTATGCTATAAAGTGGGAGAGACCAGTAGCTTGATCTCTCTCTTGGTTCTTGGTTCCTGAGGTATTAGAGAGGAGAGCAGATTAAGGTCATGTGGAGGAGAAGTAGCCAAGATGGCTGAGTGCTGAGGAAGAAGCCAGTTTGTTAAGAGTTTGTGTAGGAGGAGATGGGAAACAGGTGAATAAGTCTGGTGAGCTAGAAACCTTTGATTCTAGGAAACTCGGAGAAGTCAGTAGCTTTGTGAGCACTGAATGTGTGGGTTTTGGAGCCCAGTGTGTGTTTTTGCTTGCCCGCTGGGTGCAAGCTAGAATTAAAGCTGATGGCTCACCAGTTCTTGGCTCTGCTGTTTCATTACCGACTGTTCGAATCCAATGCGAACCTGCATGGGTCAGGCGGCTGTGATGGCGGCCTCGACTACTGGCTTTACATTTGGCGTAGTCTGTGGCAGGATTCGATACCGATCGGCATGGAGCCACCACCACTTTTGAGTGGTGGAGTAGAGGACTGGTTGCTGTTTTGGTTTCCCATAGCTGTTTTTTGGGGGACTGTAGGCTGGCTGACTTTTACAGCCATATGCGAGGAAACTGAGAGCTCTATGGAAGAGGCTGCCCAGGACCTGCAGGCCGAGCAGCAGAAGGAGCTTGTAAAGCCAGTAGTCGCGGCCACTATCACAGCCGCCCGACCCGTGCAGGTTCCCATTAGATTCGAACAGTCGGTAATGAAACAGCAGAGCCAAGAACTGGTGAGCCATCAGCTTTAATTCTAGCTTGCACCCAGCGGGCAAGCAAAAACACACACTGAGCTCCAAAACCCACACATTCAGTGCTCACAAAGCTACTGACTTATCCGAGTTTCCTAGAATCAAAGGTTTCTAGCTCACCAGACTGTTTCATTACCGATTGTTCGAATCTAATGGGAACCTGCACAGGTCGGGTGGCTGTGATAGTGGCCGCGACTACTGGCTTTACATTTGGCGTAGTCGGCAGGATAGTAGGCCATTCTGTTTATTGGTGTCTCACCAATACAGGCAAGCCACAAGAGAAGACAAGGGAGAAGCAGAAAACCAGCTTTTCCCATGGAGGTCAAGGGATCAGGGAGGCCCCTGCAATGGCAATAGCAGGAACCGAGAGAGCTCAAGCTACTGGTCTCTCCCATTTTATAGCATAGATAATCCAAACCTTTAATCCAATTAAACAAACAAGGAAATCTCTGTATAATGGGATTCCTCAGGAGAGTGCACCACCCTACATTATCCAATCAGTCAAGGGTTTGGGGAAAAGCTTACTCTTAAACTAAGCCTTAGGCTATAATGACCCGGCCTGCCCACAGCCTGTTCCAGAACACACATTAATATCAACAAACTTCCATGTGGGCAGTGCCATCTTTAACAAAGTGAGCATAATATATTTTATCTGCCCAACAGAGCTGGAGGAAACCTGGGAGAAACAGATGCTGACCCTGGAGCCGAAGGAAGTGCTGGAGGAGGAGGCTGACCAGGTTTGCGAGATTCATCTAGAAATGGAGCAGACGCTGGAGAAGCAATCACAGGTTCGTGAGTTGGAGATTGCCCTGGATGTTGTGGAGAGCCAGCAGCGGCATGAGGCCGGGCCTGAGGCCGGGGCCAGAGCTGAGGCCAGGATCGGGGCTGAGGCCGTGGTTGGAGCTGCAAGGCCTGCTGAGCAGAAGGCAGCGGTGGCCCGGAGATCAAGCCCAGCAGCAGGAGCTGGTGTTTTCAGTTCCTCTTTGGAGGATGAGGAAAATTGGTCTGGAGTTACAATCCGCAGCCTCCAGAAGGTGAGAGCCCAGCAGCAAGGAGTAGCTACGCTGCCGCTGCTGGTAGATCTGCGATTTTGGGACATAGGGGTGGATGCCATCATGCTCACCAGAGCAGAGATGGAAATGCTGACTGCCATTGCCACATGCTTCTCTTTAGGACAGTGTGAGACTTGCCATGATGGCAGGAATGAGGGGGGAGACTAAAGCCCCATGTGCGTGGACTGATTTCCTGGACTATGACCGGATGGGCACAGGCTCCTTTGTTGAATGGACTTATGGATTTTGGACAATGTAAAATACCCTGATGGGGGTGGGGGATGGCTTTGCTGGAGGCCCTCCCCCTGCCCTGGGAAGCCTTTCAAATGGCAAGAGAGAAGGCCGAGGACATTTTGCACTTTTGGCAAAGTGCTTAGAGACTGGTGAAATGTGTGTACCTTTGTAATTGTTGAAATTGTATGATTTGTCATGCTGTTGTAATTTGTGTAATATGCCTAATTTCCTTGTACAGGAATGCCAGTGGTGTAAATTGTGGGTAGTAAAGTGAGCATAGGGGTGGATTGTTCGGCAGATAAAATATAATATGCTCACTTTGTTAAAGATGGTGCTGCCCACATGGAAGCCCGTCACTCAGGTGATATTATTTGCCTTTATGCTTGTGATGGCTGTGGGGGAAAAGTTGTAATGTAAGCAGGCTGGGTCGTTATAGCTTAAGGCTTTGTTTTAAGAGTAAGCTCTTCTCCATACCCTTGACTGATTGGATTAAAGGTTTTGAGTCTATGCTATAAAGTGGGAGAGACCAGTAGCTTGATCTCTCTCTTGGTTCTTGGTTCCTGAGGTATTAGAGAGGAGAGCAGATTAAGACCATGTGGAGGAGAAGTAGCCAAGATGGCTGAGTGCTGAGGAAGAAGCCAGTTTGTTAAGAGTTTGTGCAGGAGGAGATGGGAAACAGAGGTTGTTGGGCAGATAAAATATATTATGCTCACTTTGTTAAAGATGGTGCTGCTCACATGGAAGCCCGTCACCCAGGTGATATTATTTGCCCTTATGCTTGGGATGGGTGTGGGGGAGAGGCTGTAATGTAAGCAGGCCAGGTCATTATGGCCTAAGGCTTGGTTTTAAGAGTAAGTTCTTCTCCACACCCTTGACTGATTGGATGATGTAGGGTGTGATGTAGGGAGGAATCCCATTATGCCTCAGATGGGTGGCTTTGTATCAGAGACTTTCTTTGTGTGAAATTGGATTATACTATAAAGTGGGCAGTCCGCGAGCTCGCTCTCTCTTGGTTCCTGAGTTCCTGAGGTTAGTATTAGAAGAGAGGAGAGCAGATTAAGGCCACGTGAAGGCCAGGAGAAGCAGCCAAGATGGCACAGTGCTGAGGGAGAAGCCAGTTTGTTAAGAGTTTGTGCTGGAGGAGATGGGGAACAGAGGTGAATAAGTCTGGTGAGCTAGAAACCTTTGATTTTAGGAAACTCGGAGAAGTCAGTAGCTTTGTGAGCACTGAATGAGTGGGTTTTGGAGCCCAGTGTGTGTTTTTGCTTGCCCGCTGGGTGCAAGCTAGAATTAAAGCTGATGGCTCACCAGTTTTTGGCTCCATCATTTCATTGCCATCTGTCCGAATCCAATGCGAACCTGCGTGGGTCAGGCTGCTGTGATAGTAGCCTTGACTACTGGCTTTACAGAGGTGAATAAGTCTGGTGAGCTAGAAACCTTTGATTCTAGGAAACTCGGAGAAGTCAGTAGCTTTGTGAGCACTGAATGTGTGGGTTTTGGAGCCCAGTGTGTGTTTTTGCTTGCCCGCTGGGTGCAAGCTAGAATTAAAGCTGATGGCTCACCAGTTCTTGGCTCTGCTGTTTCATTACCGACTGTTCGAATCCAATGCGAACCTGCACGGGTCAGGCGGCTGTGATGGCGGCCGCGACTACTGGCTTTACACCAAGGTTAAAGCATGCCCTCTGGGTCTACCATAGCTGGTTGAAGCCGGCAGTCCTAACAGAGACACCTTCCTGGACAGCGGAGACTGACCCCACCAACCCTTTTAAGTTAACCCTGAGAGGGACGGCATGCCCTGCTCCAACCACAAACTGGAAGCTGGTTGGTCTACACATGGCTAATACATGAAGAAACTCACTAAGGACTCTTTTTAATTAGACTTTGAGAAAAAAGGGAAACTAGGGTAAAAGAAAGCCAGCTTGGTTGTCACTAAAGGTATAGGGTACAGTAATACTTTTTGAAAAAGAAAGGAAGAAAATAAATTGTTATAAAATTCAGTTATTTCTGAATAATTAGGAAAATTTATAAAAATTAAGAATTGCCTCATGCACCTCATTAAATTGAGTCAAGGATTTGACTCAGGATATAAAACCAGTGGGGAATGTGGTAAGGTGCCAGAGAAGTGTAAGACTTAGTATTGGCAATGCCATTTTAAACAGGAAAAGTCAGGCTTTCTGTCTGGTCCTTTCTTTAGAAAATGGAGGGAGAAGGATATGAAAGTCTCCTGATTTACAAAGGTAACTGGATCATTTAGTTTTAGTTCTCTGAAAAGATTAAGGTTATCTAAAGAACTTCCTTTTCCTTTCAATAAGAGACAGAATTTACATACCACCCTACACTGATTTTGGCTCTCCCTCCCTTCCTGGAATCCTGAGATTAACGTGTACCTCTAGATAAAATAGGAGAGATAGACACTAAACGATTTGTGAATGTCTTTGATTGTATTGCCTTGAAAGTTTAAAACATTTTCTATAAATCCCCTAGACAAATGTTATAAGCTTGTTAATGATTGTGTCATGCTGTCATGCCTCTGCTCAACCTGTATATGGTCAAAGGGTATTGTAAAACCAGTAGTCTCAGCCAGGATCACAGCCGCCTGGCCCACGCAGGTTCCCATTGGATTCGGACAGTCAGTAATAAAACAATGGAGCCAAGAACTGGTGAGCCATCAGCTTTAATTCTAGCTTGCACCTGGTAGGCAAACAAAAACACACACTGGGTTCCAAAACCCACTCATTCTGTGCCCACAAAGCTACTGACTTATCCGAGTTTCCTAGAATCAAAGCTTTTAGCTCACCAGACTTATTCGCCTCTGTTTTCCATCTCCTTCTCTCTACACAAACTCTGCACAAACTGGCTTCTTCTTCAGCACTCCACCATTTTGGCTGCCTTCTCTTCTCCACGTGGCCTTACTCTGCTCTCCTCTCTAATAACTCAGGAACCACGAGAGCAAGCTCCTGGTCTGCCCCACTTTATAGTGTAGAATCACAACCTTTAATCCAATCATACAAACAAGGAAGTCTCCAATACAAAGCCACCCATCCGAGGCACTATGGGATTCCTCAGGAGAGTGCACCACCCTACATCATCCAATCAGTCAAGGGTGTGGGGAAAAGCTTACTCTTAAAACCAAGCCTTAGGCTATAACGACCCTGGCCTTCTTACATAACAGCCTTTCCCCCACACCCATCCCAAGCATAAGGGCAAATAATATCACCTGGGTGACGGGCTTCCATGTGGGCAGTGCCATCTTTAACAAAGTGAGCATATTATATTTTATCTGCCCAACAGGTATATACCCAGCCTCTGAGATGTATTTGGGGCTGCACGATTTGGGTCTGCTATGCCCCGTGTTAGTCATATGCACCGGCATATTAATAAATCTCCTTTAATAAAACCCTTCAGCCTGACCAGGCAGTGGCGCAGTGGATAGAGCATTGGACTGGGATGCGGAGGACCCAGATTCGAGACCCCGATCTCGCCAGCTTGAGCTCAGGCCCATCTTGCTTGAGCAAAAGCTCGCCAGCTTGGACCCAAGGTCGCTGGCTCCAGCAAGGGGTTGCTCGGTCTGCTGAAGGCCTGCGGTCAAGGAACATGTGAGAAAGCAATCAATGAACAACTATGGTGTCACAATGGCAACGAAAAATCTAATGATTGATGCTTCTCATCTCTCTCTGTTCCTGTCTGTCTGTCTCTATCTATCCCTCTCTCTGACTCTCTCTCTGTCCCTGTAAAAAAAAAAAAAAAACCTTCATCTGGACTTGGTGTTTCTATGTAAACCCGTGGAAGTGAGATAGGGTATTTTACAACACCTGGAGAGGTTTTTTTCTTTTTTTTAACACCTGAAAAGGTTTTAAATGACTTGTCAGAGGCCATGCGGATCCATGCGATGAGGCCGCTGGGATTCAACCCGTCTGTCTGCAATGTCCAAACACCACTGTTGCATCAGCTGCCCTCGAAGGAACAAAGGGACAAGAAGGTGCCTGTTGGGCAGATGAAATATATTATGCTCACTTTGTTGAAGGTGGCGCTGCCCACATGGAAGTTCGTGGATATTAATGTGTGTTCTGGGACAGGCTGTGGGCAGGCTGGGTTGTTGTAGCCTAAGGCTTAGTTTTAAGAGTAAGCTTTTCTCCACACCCCTGACTGATTGGATGATGTGGGGTGGTGCCCTCTCCTGAGGAATCCCATTATGCCTCAGATGGGTGATTTTGTATCAGAGACTTCCTTGTTTGTAGATTGGATTGAGGGTTTGGATTTCTACATTATAAAATGGGACAGACCAGTAGCTTCCTCTCTCTTGGTTCCTGAGGTTAGTATTAGAAAGGAGAGCAGATTAAGGCCACGTGGAGGAGAGGAGGCAGCCAAGATGGTGGAATGCTAAGGAAGAAGCCAGTTTGTGCAGAGTTTGTGTAGAGAGGTGAATAGGTCTGATGAGCTAGAAACCTTTTGATGCTAGGAAACTCGGATAAGTCAGTAGCTTTGTGAGCACTGAATGAGTGGGTTTTGGAGCCCAGTGTGTGTTTTTGCTTGCCCGCCAGGTGCAAGCTAGAATTAAAGCTGATGATTCACCAGTTCTTAGCTCCGTTGTTTCATTACCGACTGTCCGAATCTAATGCAAACCTGCATGGGCCAGGTGGCTGTGATTGTGACCTTGACTACTGGCTTTACAATCCCCCGACAGCAGAAAACAGAGTCGGGTCAGGAAAACGGTTGCTGGGAACAGCAGCGAAGGAGGAAGCAGGAAGTGCTCTCCAGAGGAGCGAGGCTGAGGTTAGGGGCTCGTCCAGGGCCCAGACCTGCTGCATACAGATGGAGCATGCACGGTGTGTTCTGTGGAGCTTGACTGCCAGGTTCCATGCTCCCCACTTTTCAGAACAGAAAGCAAACTCAGAGAGAGAGCTTGGGAAGGCCTCACACGCAGCAGACGGTGTAGCAGGGGGCTGCCAGGAGCCGACATTCAGGCCCTTTCTGAAGATCCACCTGATTCTGGAAACCCGAGGGTCAGATTTTGACACTTGGCCTGACTGAATTGATCATCCTCTACCACAGCTGGCCTGTTGGTCTTCAGCCAGGTGTCTTGACCCTCCCTTGCCTTTTCTGTTGGCCTTTTGCTCCTGGAGGCCTTACTGATACAAAGTTTCAAGGAAAGAAGTGGACCCTCGGAGAAAACCAGAGCTGGGCAGTAGGGTACACAGATTGCGATCAGAAACTACAGTATTTCAGTGTGTGGGGGGGGGAGAAACCTCAGAGCAGAATGGGGCTCAGCTCCCAAAGGGCCATGGACAAGTGGGCACTGACAGCATGAAGCGGGTGGGGGAGGGGGTCAGTGGAGGGGAAAGTGCCAAGGAAACAGCAGGGAGTGGGGTGGAGGCTGGTTAAAGTGCTTGGGGACAGGATTCCTGCTGGAGGGAGGGCAGCAGACCTCAGCGGGGGGTGGGGGGGTGGGGAATGAGGCATTTGACTGGAAACCAGAGGGTGGGTTTTGTTTCTTTTTCTAAACTGACTTGACAGGATTCTTGCTGTAACTGGGTGTTGCAGACCTGACAAGGACAGACTCCAAGGTCAAGGCCCAGAGGCTTAGAGGAGCCTGGCCAGAGGCAGGTCAGGGAGGAGAGTGTGCCACTGCCCATATGGATTCTCTCTGTCTGGCATGTACTGAGCCTTGAAGGCAGAATGATCCACTGGTTCTTGTGGTAAAACGGCAGGCTGGGGACAGGCCTGGGGCAGGGGGAGCACTGGTATCAGGGACAGGCTGTGGGTGGGGGTAGGCTTGGCAGTGGGGGAGGCTGATGGGGTCCCTCAGCCACGCCAGTTTGAGGAAGTCAGGGGGGGATGTGCTTTGGGGAAAACGTGATTGGACACACCACAAGCCTGGAGCACAGGACGGAAGTGCAGGCTGGAGGCTGAAAAAAGAAAGTTTAGATTATTCGAGCCACAGGAAGTTGTCAAAAGTCATAAAAAATGCACAACTCGGTCCCATGTTCCCCTTGTCCAGCTTCGCGCAATGTTATCTTGTACAGCATCAAAGCCAGGAAGCTGACGCTGGTTCCAACCACAGGGCTGGTGCAGATTTCACCAATTCAGTGGGTTGCATGTGTGTGTTTGTTTGTGTGTGTGTGTTTAGCTCCATGAAATTTCACGATGCGTGTTGATCTGGGTAATCACCACAAATCGTCTGTTTATTTATTTTATGCCTGTATGTTTAGCAGCGGTGTCTCGGAAACCCCTTTAGTAAATGTGTATGGATGAGTTCCCAAGGAAAGAGGGTGCAAAGGGAGAGAAGGAGGAGGCTTGGGCTGGGTCTCCCGAGGGAGGGAATGGGAGGGCTTTGCCCTGGCCCTGGGCCAGCCTTCATGGAAGAGGAGGTCCTTTCAGAGTTAAAGGGTACCCTGTTGGCCGTGGCCGGCCCCACACCTCTCTTGCCCTTGGCCTTCATGCTCCCCAGACCTGTTCATAGGTCCCCAAGCCATGGGCTCAGAAATGCCGGCAAGCACCCGTCTCTCAGCTGCAGACCCTGGGAAGCAGAGAGCAGCTGGAATGCTTTGTGGGACCCTGTGCGCCACATCTGGGCTTGGAAAATGTGAGTATAGTGCTTGTGTCAACAACACTGTGCTGTAATCAAGGCTGGCTCCGAGGGGACCCAGGTGTCACAGCCACGAGGCCAGACGCTGGGGTCTGATTCTCTGCAGCACAGGGCCTGCTGCCCAGGGGACACACAAGTGCAGCTCAAGGGCTTGTTATTAAATGCTACACTTTTGCCACTCCTTTTTTGTTTGTAACAATTGAGCACAGCCACACTGAGTGGCTCAGAGACGTACCAAGTCAACCTCTACCCACCCCACCCACATAGGAAGGAGGTAGAGGCCTCAGTATCAGTTTCATGCTCTGTATATTTTTATGTGGTCACTTGCACATTAACTCTCTCATCCACCAACTCTGAATTTTGCGGATTCCCATGGTCTCGGCCTCAGACTCATGCATGCCCAAAAGAAACACCCCATGGCACCTTCGTGGGCAGAGATGGTGCCTGGATGGGGCATCAGCACCATCTGCTGGTAGACAGGAGTGCTGCACCCCGAAGAAGGCTAATACGGCTCAAGTTCCTTAGGAGAAAGGAGTCTGCTTCCTCCCGTCTCCTCCCAGGGCTCAGAGTTTCCCTAGCCTCAGATGTCCCAGCCCAGAGGAAGCTTGGTGTGACAGAAAGCAGGGTCGACCTGGGGCCAACATTTATGGGCCCTCTCCTGTTTGTGTATCAGGAGCTCTGCCGGCTGACGCAGACCAGGCATGATGGGACCTGGCCCCTGATGCCCTATGGAAGAAGGCAGAGCCGGAACAGTGATGACAAGAGCCGGAGACACCGGGGCATTGGGTTCTGTCTCTGCCCTTGTCAGCTGTGAGGCCTGAAGCAAGCTACTGAAACTGTCTGAGGCTCCGCTTTTCATACGCGAACAGGAACTCGGGACTAACAATTGGTTCCTGATATGGTTGTTTTAAAAAAGACATACTTTATGTAAAATATAAAGTTCATGATAGAGATTCACTAAAAGAAAAGTAATTGTACTTATTAAGGATGTATTAACAACTGATTACCAATGGTAGTCAACCTGGTCCCTACCGCCCATTAGTGGGCGTTCCAGCTTTCATGGTGGGAGGTAGCAGAGCAACCAAATGGCGCCACGATTACATACTAATCGACTAACTGTTGACCAGTCAAGATCAGGACAGCAGTCAGATTCTGTTATAGGGCATTTGTATTGGGACTGCACCCGACCTCTTTCACGACCACCTTTCCCGCATCCGGGAGCGGCCAGGTACCTGACCCCAGGTTCACACCCGCCGCCTGATCCAGTGGGCAGTTTATGACTGCTATTGTCGCCCCAAAACTAGCAGTTCGTTGTTTTATTACCCTGTAGACAAAGAACTCCATGGCTCGATGCTTCTTTCCTTGACAGAAACTGCCAGACAATGGAGACACCAATTAACTCATATTTTCGTCTTGATTCCTGGATTTTAGGGTAATAGAGTGATATTCTAGGAACCCCCTCTTGGACTGCCAAAACTAGCCGATGTCTCGATACTTTGCTCCGAACGCTACTTTGCTCCGAACGCAAAGAAGTGATGCCATTGGCCAACAACCGCTACATAAAATTTTATAAAACGCACAACCACGGATACTCACTAACTTAGTCTCCTCTCAACCAACTCTCGCTCAACCACGACACTTGTAACATCGCGACCAGGCAACAGACTTCAAGCGCCTAAGTTTTGTTCAGGTTAAGTAAGTGAAGCTAAATCGTTACATAATTGAAACTAAAGTCAGTACATAGTTAGATTTCTGAGAGCAAGCACGTGCTTACAGCTTCAAACAAAATATTGTGAAATATCATGAGCCATGTCTCAAAAAGAAAAAATATGCATGCGGCTATTCGCCAGAGTATCTGAAGATGGGTTTCATAAAATCTGTTGCAAATAAACAACATCCAATGTGTTTATTGTGCCATAAAACATTATCCAATGAGGCAATGAAGCCAAGTTGATTGTGAGAACATCTTTCTACAAAGCATCCAAATGACAAGGACAAGCCCATCGAATATTTTCAGGAAATATATAAAAAATATCAAAATCATTCAACTATCGTTGCATTATTTAAGAAACAACATACAACGAACGAAGATGGATTAATTGCCACTTATCGCATTTCACAAATAATTGCAAAAAGTGGTAAAAGCTATAAAATTGGAGAAACTGTAATAATACCCTCTATAAAAGAACTTATCTCAACAGCAATGCATCAGAATATACCACAAAATTTATAAACATTACCCCTAAGCAATAGCATAGTAAAGCGACGAATTGATGAAATGGCAGTTAATGTTGAAAACAAACTTATAAGAATTCTCCAAAACTCTTCATTTTCCATGCAATTGGATGAATCTACCATTGCAGATAATGATGCTTTATTGATTGGGATATTTATGCTATTTTGATGAAAACAATATATTATAAGCCTGACTAGGCAGTGGCGCAGTGGATAGAGCATCGGACTGGGATGCGGAGGACCCTGGTTCAAGACCCCGAGGTCGCCAGCTTGAGCGCGGGGCCCATCTGGCTTGAGCAAAAGCTCACCAGCTTGGACCTAAGGTCGCTGGCTCCAGCAAGGGGTTGCTCAGTCTGCTGAAAGCCCGCAGTCAAGGCACATGTGAGAAAGCAATCAATGAACAACTAAGGTGTTGCGACAGCAAAGAAAAACTAATGATTGATGTTTCTTACCTCTCTCCATTCCTGTCTGTCTTTCTCTCTCTCTGACTCTCTCTCTGTCCCTGTAAAAACAAAAACAAAAAAACAATATATTATGAGATGAAATACTATTCGCAATAAATCTCATCACAGATACAAAAGGATTATCTATATTTAATATTGTGAGAACATACTTTACAAAAAATAATATTCCTTTGAATAATATTGTTGCATGCGCTACTGATGGAGCACCATCAGTGGTATGTCACTATCATGGATTTGTTGCTTATTTGAAGCAGGAAGTGCCAAATGTTTTATGTATTCATTGTGTGGTGCACAGACAACATCTTGTAGGAAAACATCTAAGTACAAGTCTCCATTCATCATTAACTATAATAATTCGAGCCTTAAACAAGATCAAATCCAATGCAAAGAATGATAGAATGTTTCAGCAGCTTTGCCAGGACAATAATGAAGATTTTCTTAAGGTACTTTTGCACACAGAAGTTCGGTGGCTGTCAAAGGGTACATCTTTGGCTAGATTTGTAGCATTATATGCTAGTGTCATACAATTTTTTGAAAGTAATAATGAGACCAATCTGTGTCAACAGTTAAAAACAGTAAAGAATAACACATTTTACTTGGCAGATATTTTCAAGAGATTTAATTATGTTAATTTGTAACTTCAAGGAGCTAATAAAACTCTTATAGGTTGCCAAAGTATTGTGCTATTATTTATTGACAAACTTGAACCACTTTGTCATAATCTATTGAAGAGAGAATTTCATCAGTTTCCTCAATTATCATCTATAAAAGATGATGTAACTCCAGAGGATATTGACAGATTCAGTAGCCACCTCCACGAACTTAAATTGGACATGGAAAAACGATTTGAAGATATTTTGAAATTGAAGGTATATGACTGGACGAAAAATCCTTTTACTGCAAATATTGAAGAGGCTGATACAACTTGCCAAGAAGAACTGTTAGAAATTAGATATGATGAAGAAAGTAAACATAAATTCGACAGTGGTGGATATAAAAACCTATGGCAAAATAAAAAAATGCCAGTCTTATATCCAAATATGTGGAAAATGATATTCAGTTTATTGATACCTTTTCCTACCTCATATCTTGTGGAATCAGGATTTAGGGCTATTAATCATATTATGACGAAAGAAAGAAACCGCCTAAATATTTCTGAAAGGGGAGACCTTCGTCTTTTCCTCACAAAAATTGAACCAGATATTCAATATTTAGTTTCCCAGCATTAGCCTCAGGGATCCCACTAATAATTCAATTAACTAATGTAATTTCTATGTATGCAAAGTAAAAATAAAAAGATAGATTTAACTATAGTAAGTTGTTTAATAAAGATTTATTCTGCCAAACTTAGCAAAAATTCGACATAAAGTACTTGGTAAGTAATTATTATTATATGCTTTAACTTGCTGTAACTCTGCCTTATAAATTTTATAAAGTAAAGTTACTTCCCTACTTTATAAATCACCATTACTGTGAAACCGGTGGGTGGTTAGAAAATTTTACTACTAACAGAGATACAAAAGTAGACGGTAGGTATAAAAAGGTTGACTACACCTGGGTTAGACAAAGAAGGGAGGGCAGGGAAGTGGCGGTCTGGGAAAGCTTCACAAATGATACATTTCATCTGGGTTTTGAAGGATGTATAGGAGTTTTCTGCTCAGACAAAGGGGAAGGGCAGTCTGAAAGGGTATACTGTGTGTACAAAGGCATGGTAGGAAGAAATACTATGGTGTATTCAGGAAATCATAGATGGTTTGTTCTGGCCTGAGTGTAGGGTAGGAGAGGTGCAGCAGGTGAACTGACCCTGGACAGGTGAGTCTGATCAGAACCTCTAGGAGGTGCCTGTGGGAATCTGGGTTGGATGGAAAGATTCCCAGGGGATTCTGAGGCTGACTACCAAAGGCTCGATGTCTGGGAGCCACTGTACCAAGCATTCTGCATTATTGTCTCCAATCCACCCCACAACCTGGCAAGGTAGACATTGATGTCCTTATTTTACCGGGGCTCATGGCTCCCAGCCGCCTGTCTGAGAGGAGATAGGGAGAAGGCTGGACTCATCGGCAAGGAGGCAGGCTTGTCTTCTGGGGTGGGGGTTTTACCTGGGGAGACTCCGAAAGCAGACGGAGAAAGTCGATGCTGGTTGAGGCGAGGAAGGACTTTGTAGCAGTCAGAGCTGCCCGTGAAGGGGCTGGTGAGGTGGGGGCTCATTGACTGAGCGCCCGTGGGCACTGCCAAGGGGCTCCTGCCCTGGGAGCTGGTGGAACCCAGGACGCTCTGGCTCCCCTCCAGCTCTGGCCCCTGTGGCCAACCCACCCTCTCCCGTCAGCCACCTCAGGGGATGTTTTCTAAAACTGTCCTCTACTCCAGGGTTCTCAGGGGCTAGCTCACGTCCCTGACCCTTGAGCACCCCTCCCTGACAATGCCCTGGAACTTTCCCGCCCCTGGGTTCCCTCCAACCATCTTTTTGCCTTGCACGGAAAACTCTCCCTCATCCTGGGCTGCCATCCAGCTCAGAGTTCAACGGCCTGGTCACAGGGTCAGATTTGGCGCTGAGTGTGGCACTGGGTGTTTCTCGCAAGCCACAGAAGCTCAAGGCCAGTGCCAGGCTGTTCTTGTCCTGCCTTCTCTGCCCTCCCAGGGTCACTTAGATTTCATATTCCCTTGGGGTTCAGCCTTCCTGACTTGCCCAGACTCAGTGACCCACCAAGGGTGCCAGTCCTTTTGAGTCCATCCCTAGAGCTGCTGACGGGCTTCTGGGGACAGCTGGAAACCCTGTGATCCTGGGGGCTTCCTGCAGAGTCTCTTGTTGGGGGGTCTCCCCTTAGAAGCTTGTGCTGGGGACCAGTTACATCCTGCCAGCAACACCAAGGTGACCAGAAGGTGGCACTGCTGAGTCAGAGCTCTCTGTCCCTACATGCAAATGAAGTTCAGAAAGGGGACAAAATGTGAGGCAAAACAGAGGTGGGGGGTTGGGGGTTGGGGACTGGGAACCGGAGGATGCATGGCCCACCTGAATGCATGCTGTGTGTGCGCGCGCATGTATGTGTATGTGTGTGTACCAGTAAACACACACAAGTGCATGCCAGCAAATACATACACACGCCATACATAACTAGCAAATACACACACACATGTACCTGTGCATCCATACAATACATATATATTACACCACTATGTATACTCACACATGCATGCATACCAGCATATATTCACACACAGATACCAGTCTATAAAATATATCTATACATGCAGATAAAAATCAGTGTATTAATCTTAAATATGTAAATTATATATACACACACATACCAGTACAAACACACACAGAGGCATGTATACCTGTGTATATACTGGGATGTAGGCGTGTGTATGTAAACATACACTGGTATGTATGTGTGATGTGTGTAAATGTGTGTGCACATGTGTCTGTGTGTATATCCTTTGGTGAGCACATGCGTGTACCTATGCAGGTGTGTACCAGCACACAGGCACAGCCAGCCTGTGGCTCTGACTCCTGACCTCAGAAACCCTACCTCTTCACATTGGACCAGTTCCTGCAAATTACACAGCAGGTTCTGATGTGTAAGTGACCTCAGCCTGTGGTCATTTGTGAGGTGAGCGGTGTCACTGTGCTAAACTCCACACCTTGGGCCTCTGGAAGCCGAGGGCCAGTGGGAGGAAACACGAGACTGGCATTCAGGTCCCATCAGGCTTCTGTCCCACCATGGCCAGCACCTGTGATCGCCACGAGACCGTGTGCAACTCAGTTAGCGTCTCCTGGCCTCAGTTTCTTCATCTGCAAAATGGACGTGCACAGAACAGCTCTGCCTCTCTTCTGGAATTGCTGAGCATTCCTTGAGGCTAGGGATTCAACTTCCTCCTTTTGCACCTTGTATGGACAGGACCCAGCCAGCAGCTCACCTTGACTACAGATTCAGTGTATACCTGCCAGTTAAAAATGTGATGTAACGCCGTGAAAGGCAAGGCCACGGGAACAATGCCTAGGCCTGATGCGTTGTCACGACACACTAGGCTGATGTCTGATGCAAATCTGCCAGCCGGACTCGTGCTTGGAGTGTCACATGAGAGTAGATGGAGCTCTGCTCACTGCAGGGGCGAGCTCTGGAGAATCTCCCCGTGGATGCCCGGAACGCCGAAATGAATGCGGTAAAATAACCCACGATGCCTTCCCCACTCAGTCAGCGGGACTAACCCTGGCTTCCTGGTAATTAGCATGGTTGTAGCCACCTTGATGCGTTAACGCTATGTGCGCGGAGTTCCTCTAACTCACACCGCACCCCTACTCCTCTCTGTCCACTTTGCCGACCAGGTGTGGACGTAAGGGACCTGCTCCCACTTCACAGCTGGAGGTGGCAGTGCCAGCGCTGGGCCCGGGTCTTCCTGGTACCTCTGTTTCAGATCCTGTGGCCTTGAAGGGCACTTTCATACACCCGTGTTCGTAGTGTCCCCTGATCTGGGCCCTTTGTGTGTTTTTTACACTGGGTCACTCGGAAGGACTACCTACAGATAGCCCGTGTCACGTATTTCAGCTCCCAGTGCTGCTTGTGACCCCTCCACGTGAACCACACTGAAGACACAGTGGTTGGCTGTGTGCTCTTCCTAGACGTCTAGGAAGCTGTATCATACCACCTGTTTATTAACTCGGGTAGCAGCTTTTTTTTATTAAATTTAAATTTCTTTTTATTTATTCATTTTAGAGAGGAGACACAGAGTGAGAGAGAAAGAGAGAAAGGGGGGAGGAGTTGGAAGCATCAACTCCCATATGTGCCTTGACCAGACCAGTGCAGGGTTTTGAACTGGCGACCTCAGTGTTCCCAGGTCGACGCTTTATCCACTGCGCCACCACAGGTCAGGCCTCGGGTAGCAGCTTTTGTGATCAAATTCACACACTCCAATCAACCCATGTGAGTGTGCAATTCAGTGGTGTTTACTATAGTCTAACAATTGCACAATCTATATTCTAATACTATAGAATACATACCAGTGTATTCTAGTACTATAATTGCTATAGTCTGATAATTGCACAATATATATTCTAATACTATAGAATACATACCAGTGTATTCTAATACTATAGAATCTATATTCTAATTACTATATCTAATAATTGCACCACCATCGCCGTGGCTAACTGTAGAACATGTTCCTCACCCCTGCACCCCCACAAAGAAACCCTGTACCGTTTTGCAGCAACACTCCATTCCCCTCATCCAAGCAACGACTAGTCTACACTTCGTAGATTTGCCTGCTCAGCACATTTCCTGCAAACGGAATCATGTAACCTGTGGCCCGGCATCTGGTTTCTCTCACTGAGCATAATGCCTCCGAGGTTCATCCGCATGGCGGCGTGGCTCGGTCCCTCACTCCTGCTGAGGGCTGGGTAACATTCTGATGTCCGGTAGACCACAGTTTCTTTATCCGTTTACCAGCAGATGGCACTTGGGCTGTTTCCACTTTGGGGCTACGGTGCATAAGGCTGTCCGAACATCTGCGCACAGAATTTTGTGTGGATGTGTGTTTTCATTTATCCTGTGGGTTTTTTTCCATTTTTTTATTTTTTACAGGGACAGAGAGGGAGTCAGAGAGAGGGACAGATAGGGACAGACAGGAATGGAGAGAGGTGAGAAGCATCAATCATTAGTTTTTCGTTGCCGTTGCGACACCTGAGTTGGTCATTGATTGCTTTCTCACATGTGCCTTGACCGTGGGCCTTCAGCAGACCGAGCCACCCCTTGCTGGAGCCAGTGACCTTAGGTCCAAGTTGGCGAGCTTTTTTGCTCAAGCCAGATGGGCCCATGCTCAAGCTGGCGAGCTCCGGGTCTCGAACCTGGGTCTTCCGCATCCCAGTCCAACGCTCTATGCACTGTGCCACCACCTGGTCAGGCCGATCCTGTGTATTTTATGTGAATATTTTCCAGGAGTCAAATACGGTTTCTGAAGGCCCCTAGGCATGAGAGTGAGTAAACTGCAAGTCTGCGTGGGCTCCCTTTTTTTTTTTTTTTTTTTTTGTCTGTAGAACAGATCTGGGAAGAGTGTGCATGCATGCACGCACATGCGTGTGCCCTTCTGTGTGCCAGGCGGGAGTGAGGGTGGGGAGGGGCTGCTATCCAGACAGCGGCTGGGAGGAGAACTGGAGAGGCTCTCAGCACAGAAAGACATTCCCGGAGGGGAGGAGGGCTGGACCGCTGCTCTCTTCCTCTCTCCTTCTCTCCCGGGTCCTCCTGGCCGAGCTGGTAAAGGACACAGGTAGGGGGAGTGGAAGGCGATCTGAGCCAGGGAGTCA
The DNA here is from genome assembly GCA_037038555.1 of Rhynchonycteris naso. Classification (NCBI taxonomy): domain Eukaryota; kingdom Metazoa; phylum Chordata; class Mammalia; order Chiroptera; family Emballonuridae; genus Rhynchonycteris; species Rhynchonycteris naso. The sequence goes on from CM073001.1 coordinate 106,987,022, forward strand.
GGCGGCAGGGATGGCCCTCCTGTGGCCCCAAGGACCCTGGAACAAAGGATCACGGAACGGCCCCCGAATCTGTAAAGTGTGGCACTTCTACCTGACAGCTCACCTGGAGAGCCAAGAAGATGTCCCCTTCCATCTCTCATGGTCCACCATTTTGTTTCAGGATCACAGACGTCTCTGGCTCCTTGAGGAGTGACCCTAACTCGGAGAAAATCTTCTGGATTCCTCAGATCCGGCGTGGCAGAGTGGAAAAAGGCTGAGTAAAGCTGTGCATTGGACAGACTTGGTTCAGACCCTGGGTCCATCACTTACAGGTGCATGGTCTTTGGCAGGACCCTCGCCGGCTCTGAGCCCCATTCTCTCTTTCTGTAGATAAAGGTGGTGATCCTTACTTTGTAGGATTGTGGGGAGCATCCTTGATACCTACCAAGTGCCTGGACAGAGCAGACAGGAAACGGTGACTTCAGTGGGAGAACCCTCCTGAGTGATCTATTTCCAGCCTGGCTCACCCCCAGGTTTATCTCACCTGGCCTGTGCGCAGAGGCAGGGGAGGAGGAGGCGGATGAATCTGCTGTTGGGGAGGGTGTATCCTCCCCATAAACAAAGCTTCTACCCACGCGCACATTCATGGATTTCCAAGGGACTCTAGATTTCACCTGGATGAATCTGAGTACATTTTACTGCCTGTCTGAGCCATCCTTAATTGACAAATGTTTACCCACCTGACCAGTGCACACAAGTCCTCCGATGGGTGCAGATGGGGAGAGTATGTAAAAAATGCAGACGACATAAATTCACAAACATCAGAGATCGGGGGTGGGGGAGGAGGTGCTGGCTTGGGAGACCACAGATGTGGCTTTAGTTCTGGTGTTGCCACTGCATTTCCCTGTGTGATGTCAGGGGACCCACGAGCCCTTTGATTCCTGAGTTCCTTTCCCCAGGAAGTTGAAGTGAGTATTCTTTAATTTTTATTTTATATATATATATTTTTTTCCTAAGTGAGATGCGGGGAGGCAGAGAGACAGACTCCTGCATTTGCCTGACCGGGATCCACCCAGCATGCCCATTAGGGGGCGATGCTCTGCCCATTTGGGCCCTTGCTCTGTTGCAGCTGGAGCCATTCTAGTGCCTGAGGTGGAGGCCATGGAGCCATCCTCAGCACCCGGGCCAACTTTGCTCCAATGGAGCCTTGGCTGCAGGAGGGGAAGAGAGAGACAGAGAGAAAGGAGAGGGGAAAGGGTGGAGAAGCAGATAGGCGTTTCTCCTCTATGTCCTAACTGGGAATCAAACCTGGGACTTCCACAAGCCAGGCTGATGCTCTACTGCTGAGCCAACTGGCCAGGGCTGTGAATGCTTTTTTAAAAAAGACCCCTTGCCAGCCTGGAGGCTATAGAGGAGGGTTTGGTGCCCGTCCTGGGGAAGTCATACTCCCTGAGCAGGAACACCTCCATCCTCATTCCTCAGCAGGCGTGGGCCCACGGCCTGGGAAATGGGGCAGGCTGGGCCGGCCGGCCTTCCTGGTTTCATTCTCGCATCGATGGCTTTTGGTCAGAACCAGAACAGGGATCTGGGCCATGTGAGTGTGGACCTGGGCTCAGGGTGGGGCAGCCCCCGAGGAGCCCAGTGGAGTGCAGACAACCTTATCTCTTCATTTGCTTTTCACTTGTATTGGGGAGGTTACACAAACACACACACAGCATCACCTTCACATGTGCTGCCCCAGGACACACACATGTGCATGTACACACAAACATACACGTAGAGGGAGCAGCACCATGGCTGTGCACTGGTCCCCCAACTTTGGCTGTGAGGACTGTTTATTTCCCCTGTCTTGTCCCCTTTCTCCTTCTTCCCCAACATGCTTTACTTGTATTATTTTATTTTCAGACCAATCTCAGACATCATCTCGGTTCACCTATGAGTCACTCAGGATGTCTCTCTGACTAACACATGCACCTGTGATTATGTAACCCTCATACAATTATCACACTTCACAGGTTTAACAACGACGTCTTCCTCCCAGTCCCTACTCAAATGGCATGCGAAAGACAGGCTGACCCATCCAGGTATTCATGCATTCATTCATCTGACACCAGGGAGTCTGACCTGGCCCAGTTCTCCGGGGAGCTCGCTGTTTCATAGGGAAGATGCACAGATTCACAACTGTGGGATGGGGGCTAAGTGCATGGTGGAATTTGACATTAGGTGTGACCAGGCCACCAAGAAGGGCACAATCAGTTCTGCAGGGGGTCAGGGCGCAGGGGAATCCTGGAGGGCTTAATAAACTCATGGCTGAGTTTCAAAGGCTGAACAAGCTGCTGGCGGGCAGGTGATGGAGCAGGGAAGAGATGCGTGAGAAACATGCCGGAACTTAGTAAACGCCCAGACGTCTCCGGTCAGCAGATACGGAGCACTTCTGGGTTGTGGGCAAAACAGACCCAAATCCCTACTCTGGGGAGAAGATTATGTTACCTGCGGGAGATGACTGACAATAATGTAACAAGTAAATATCATAACTTTTAAAAACATGGGGCATGGGGAAGAAAAGCAGGACAAAAATGAGATGGGGTCAGGTTTGGGGGTTGGGACGGGGAACCGTTGGAAATCGGGTGGCTCTCAGGGTAGGGTTGGGAGGAGCTGTCCGGAGCTCACGACTGCCTTTTTCCTTCCTTCGCACACAGGACAATGTCTCACAGCCTTTTTTGCAGGGAGATCATGGCGATCCGACTGCCTTCTGGCCAGCAGAAGACAGTTGGGAGCGATTCATGCCACTTCTGGCACTATGACAGTCACTGGCCATAGTGATTGTCCACTGATCCTCTGAGTGACCTTCCAGGTCCTTCCCTTCACAATCATGTGGAGGTCATACATCAGGGATAAGGTGGTAGAACCCAGGCCCCTGAGTCAGATGTTTGTGGCTATACTCAACCCTCAACACACAGCTAGCATTCACACTGGAGTGGTGTCCAGCCCCTACCACATGTGCCCACTCTCTGACCCTCTTGTCTCTGCCTTCCTCACCTGTGTGCCTTCTTCTGAGGGCCAGGACAGCAGGGCCCAGGGCAGAGAGGGCCGGCTGAGGAAGGGCGGGCTGCAGACTCACAGTGGGTGCAGCTTGGAGGGGTCAAGTGGAACATCTCAGGACAGCCCCTTGTCCTTCTGAGCCGGGTGCTGTCACTCTGATTAATAAGATTGGCCCCCAGAGGTCATGCTGAGCCCAAGGCTACAAAAATAAATCCAAGCCACCACCAATGTTATATATTAGCTGTGGTGGGATGAAAACAGGAACAAAGGTCAATTAATTAAAATTCACCCTCTGTCCAGCCTGTAAACATCCTGCTTCCTTGGAACCTAGAACAAAAAAGGGGATTAATGCTTCTGTTATAAAAGGTTGCCATTGTTACTATAATAAAAGGTTTTCATTCAAAAATGGAATTGATTCAAAACATAGTGTCGTTTTAGTCTAATAGACAAAGCCTGTAAGAATGCTGTTGATTCACAAAGAAAACACCATCTCTGATGACCTAAGTCACACTGGTCGAATTACTTTAGCAATCTGAGTCTCCCAAGTCTCCGTTTCCACACTTGTAAAGTAAGGGGCGATTAAGACCATGAAACGGGGGGGCCACGTGCCAAATGCCCAATGCGGGGAAACTGAGCTCCATTCATATCATTGTAAGTGTCTTCCAAAACATTTCACCAGTGGATCTGGATAATGTCGTCTTCATGTCTCAGTTATCCGTTCTTGTGTGTCATCATCCGCTTCGATGTCCCTGCGTCCCTCACGAGACTGAGACCCTTGGGGCTGGCACCAAACCTTTTCCACTGCGACCCCCCAGGACTCGGCGCAGGAAGACCTGAGCACGTTTGTTGACATGAGTGAACACCCATGGCAAGAACTCACCAGTGAGAACACATTCATTGGACTCTACCGGTTTTGCTTGCCAGTTGTTCACGTATAGAGTTTTCAGGTGTGGAAATAGTTGCATTGGATTGGTGGTTGTCATTTCTCATAATTTATGGTGTACTGGAGAAATGTGCTATCATAAACTTTGCCGTTCTCTTCCTGTTTATTGGGCATTTGTGGTGGTCACTGGTTTTTTTTGCCACTATCCACAGTTCTAAGGTGTTATTTCTTTGGGGTTTATTACCTAGAGCGGAATTACTGAGTCAGATATGCTTGTACGGCCAGGACGTTCCACAGAAAGACCAATGCCATATCGTCAGGGTCGCCGTAGAATGGATTCAGCATTTTACCAATGTGCCACAGATTTATTTATTTATTTTTATCTTAATATTTTATTATGAGACACTTCACACGTGCAGAAAAGTTGCAATAACTTCCCAGCCTGCTGTATCACATACCCAACCCAGCCAGCCAGCCAGGAATTCATCTTTTCTTTCACACATTTCGAAGTACACGGCAGACACAGGTATGTGTCCTCTTGAGGGCTTCAGCCCACACGTTCTTTGTCAGAGTATTTGTTTACACTTTTCCCTTTGGAGGCGACTTTTACCTACAAGAAAAGACACAGATCTTAAGCGTACTTTTGCTGAGTTGTGACACATGCACACACAAAAGTCCATGTCACAGAAGAGCCCTTTCCTGTCACCCCTGAATGTTTTCTCGTGCCCCTTTTAGAGTCAATCCTCTAAAGGCTGCTACTCTTTTGACTTTTTCTCTCCATAGATTCCTTTTATTTTTCTAGAATTCCGAGGCTTTCTGTAAGTGGAATCATGCGGTATGAAACCTTTTGTGTTGAGCGAGTCACTGGCGTTATTGCGTTTCCCTGAGTCATTCTTTGAAGTGCTGAGAAGCAGTCCATCAGCTGACTACACCACAGCTTGTTTATCCACCGAGATGCACACAGGGGCTCTTCCAGGGACTTGCAAATTATGGGCAAAGCTGCTATGCATCTTCTCGCTCAAGCCATTTTGTGAATTTATCCATCTTCTCTTGCTACTTCAATAGATGTTCCGTGCAACCTTTGAATTGTCGTAATTTCTCTATCTTTAATTGTCAGGAACGCAGCGCATTTTTATCCTCTGATGATAAATAATAATAATCCTTGAATGCTTACTATAGAGACAGGCCCTCTAATTTATCCTCATGAGAACCCTGCAAAGTAGGTATAATTATAGTCACTTTACATGTGAAAGGGAGGACGCAGGCTCATTATGTAAGTTGGACGTGTGGACTTTGTCTTATGACTGTGTTGGGGCTGTCTACAGGCCACTCTGTGGCTCTCTAGGGCTGTGATGGGACTCCTGAGCTCACCACCTGGACATACATTGCTCATGTCTAGGAGGGGCACCCAGACCTGTGTGCACCGTGTGGTTCTGCCAGCATTCATAATTTTGTTAATAGCTCTTGGTAGTTACCTCAGTGACATATTTTTCTGGTTCTGTTGTTCTCCTTTGAATATATATTTGGTAGAGTATTGTCGTGTACTTATTTATTCAAACACATCTGTCTCCTCTGATCACAGAGTCCATTTTTTTCAAGAGTCAGAAATGTATCTTTCTCCCACTGCTGGAATAAATATATACTTCTGTGTTCTTTTCTATGCTTCTGGTGTTTTGCCTTCTGACATGTCAGAAGCATAACTTCAAGAGATGATGTGAACTATGGAACCACTAAAGTATGAGAAATGCCTACTCAAAAAATAAGTCCAAGATGGAAATGCTGCTTTCACTTAAGACGCGGGCAAACAAAGCCCAAAGAATTAAATAAAACCTGTTTCCTGACGTCCAGTGGAAGGGTCAGTGGCCAGACTTGGTTTACACCCCACCGTTCCCTTTGAAGAGAGGAAGGACTTCACACACCACACGCCACTCAGAACAGGGCTCACCTAGCACAGTGCTGGGAATGACGGGGCAGGCGTGGGCTCTGGTTTGGAATTGGTGCCTCCACCTTCTTTACTCTGAAGCTCGAAGTTCAGCACTTTTTAAAGCTGACAAACATAGAAGCAAAGAAGCTCTGGCCAGTTGGCTCAGCAGTAGAACATTGGCAGCCCGGTTATAGTGAGGGAAACAGACATGTGGACAAACAAATACAAGGCAACGTGGAAAGTGTGGTGCTGGAGAGGCATCCAGGGGTTAGGGCCAGGGACTCACGCCGCGTGGTAGCCAGGAAGCATGCCCTGGAGGATGTAGGCCTGAACTGGGGCCCAGAGGATGAGTAGATGTTGCTATGCTGTGAGGGAGGGGTGAGCAAGTGTAAGGACTGTCCAGAGATGAGGGTATGGGATGGAGCAGTGGCAGTGAGCAACTCTGCTCTGGAGGGAAGACGGGGACGTGGGAGAATGAGGAGACCCCTGGACCTCCATGACTTGGGCAGACTCTCACAGTTTTTCCTAGAGAGGGGTGGCTGGGGGGTGCAGAAGGGAGCATGGCCAGAGCGGAAACCACCCTCTGGCAGCAGAGGGTGGAGGAATTTGAGGAGGATATGCGGCAGGCCACTTCCCTAGAAGAGCTAGAGATTGACGGCCCAAGTTAGGGTGATGGTGGGGGTGGGAAGAAGAAACATTTAGGAAGTGAAAAAGCAGGACTTGGTTGATTCAGTAATGGAGGGGGGTGGAGGCAAGAAGCAAGAGTGAACCCCAGGTTGGATGGGACGATGGTGGTGCCCACTGAGTGAAGAAATAGAAGAGGGAACCAAAATATTGGGGGAAGATGACAAATCCTGTCTTGATACAGGAGCGTAAGGTGACAGCAGGTCACCTAGGTGGCAAGGACCACGCAGAAGGAGCAACTCCTCTGTGGACAGGGATTTGAGAGTCATCTGTGTGTATGTGATGGTTGGATCAAAATCAGCTCCCAGAGAAGTACTCCGAGGAGACCGGGTTGAGGGGAAGAAGAGTGGACCAGAGTCAGACCCGTCAACATGCGGGGGAAATGAAAGAAAGGGTCTGAGAAGAAACCACCCCAGCAGTGAGAGGGGGTCCGAGCGAGACCATGGAACCCAGGGGAGTGGTGAGTTTCGGGAAGGAGAAGGTTCCCAGAGAACACACACAGTTGAAGCGGCTGGGAAGGCAGGTACGGAAGATGTTCTATCATAGAGACAGTGAGAAGGACCCCAGAGAACCGAAGCTCTTTCAGGGAATTGGTTGAGTAATGGATGAAGAAGGGGGAAACCTGAGGGGAGAGAGTGAATGTAGGCTTTTCTTAAAGAGACTGGCACAAGAAGGGAAGGAGAGGCTGGGTGACAAGTAGGGAGGGCTAAAGAAAGTCTTCTGTCTCCGGCTGGTCAGGCTGGTCAGAACCGGGGCATGTGTGGAGGCCAAGTGAGGGGATAGGTTGTTGGGGGAGATGGAAGACACGGGGTGGACGATGGAGGGAGAGGCTGGTGGAGCAGGACGCTGAAGAGGGTGTGGTCAAAGAAGGCTTGCCTGGACCACACCCTCCCTGACCGCAGAGGCTGGGTGGGGGTTTGCAGGTTTGTGGGAGTGGGAGGGTGTGGTGTGGAGCATCCAGAGGAGCCAGAGGGAAGCAGCTCAGGCTGCACAACTTGCCGACGTCTGGGGCTGGGCCCCCGTGGGAGTTACATGTGAACCTCGGGGCTCTGCCTGGTCGTGTGGCCTGAGCTGGGACAACAAACTGGGTCCTGGAGAACATCAGGCTGGGCCCCGGATGACCAGGAGGATGGAGACTCTGACAGAATGATGCCTAGTGATGGCCAAGGCCCCACCTTGAACCCGGGTGGGGCCTGAGACCCTGATAGCATCTGCTCCAGTCCTAGAATACCTACGTGTCCTGGCAGAAGGCATGTCTGCTCAGAGGTACCAATTAGGGAGGGGCACATCCCTGCAACAGCACCTCCATGGCTGATGCCTAGCCTTTGTTCTCTGGGGGGTGAAGCTGTGGGACGCTCTGATTCTGGAACACTCTGGAAGGTTCGGGCCTTTGGAGCTCTGGGTGTGGCTCCAGTGGTTCAAGCACCTACCCATGACCTGCTGACCAGAAGGGTTGGAGAAAGCATGGGGACCCCTTGCTTCAGAGTATGCCCAGGTTACCGTCTGCATCAATAAGCTTGCTTCCTTTGTTGTCCCGGGTACACACCAAACTCATCCCCAGTGTTCGTGCCACTTCCCCTTTCCTTGAATCCTCTACCCCTTAAAAAAAAATTCAAATGGACCTTAGGCACACCAAATTAGGTAAGCATAACCCTTGGCTCAGGATACATTTTTATTATTGGTCCATGCATGGCCCAACCTACCTACCTATCTACCTATGCTATATGCCATGTTTTAAAGTCATGAAATAAACACCTGTGAAGCCGTCACCCTAACCTGAAACCTAGGGCCTCCACAATGGCTTTCGGCCATCTGTGTGATGCAACCTATCAACCTCTCTTCCTTCCCTGCTCCAAAGGAACCACCGTCCTGAACTCCGTGTGCACTTCTTACTTTCCTGTTTGTGTCACCTCCCATTATCTATCTGTATTCATCTCTTCTATGTGTATTCCTAAAATGCACCTGTTCACTCTTAAATGTCTTTACCCTCTTTAAGAAGAGTGTCGTGCCTTAGAGCAAGATGATGACGGAGTAGGCGGATGTACCAACTTCCAACTCCCAGAACCAAAGTGGATTATAACTCAATTTTAAGAACCATCATCTGGATAAACCAACTTTGAACTAAACTAAGTGGACTCTTCAACCAAGGAACACAGAAGAAGCCACATTGAGACTGGTAGGAATAGTGAAAATGCAAAGAGGGCTGCCCAGCTCCCCGGAGCAAACGGCAGCCCAGAGAGACCCGCGTGGCGGGAGGAGAGTTTGGCGGAGAGGGAGGGACCTGGGTCCCAGGAACCAAGCCCCAGCCTACAGTCCCAGAGCCTAGAAGAGGCGTTTGGACAGTTTTGAGCTGTGAAACAAGTGAGGGAGCTCCAAGGCCTACAGTGTGGAGTATTAGGTCCCTTCCTACTCTGTTGAGGGTTGCTGAAGGGTATGGTGGCGGCAGGACGCTGAAACGCAGTTCTGTCGGCGTGGGCGGAGGCCAAGCCGGTGTGAGCTCGGTCTAGCCCAGCAGGGGCGGAGGGGACGCACGAAAGCAGTCCAGAAGCTGCGGGCCCGCCTGTGACCCTACCTGCGGGGGCAAAGCAGAGGCCAGGAACGGGCAGAGATCTGCGCTGCGACCCTGCGCAAGCCGGCCCTGACCGCGGGGACGGGGCTAGGACCAGGGACGGGCGGGGGCTCGCGGCTGAGCTCACGCTATCAGCCCCACCCTGCCAGAGAAACCATGGTTTGCCATTCTACATGCGCGAGCGGGCTCTGAGCGCGGGGGGCGGGGTAGACCCCGAGACCAGTAGAAGCTCGCAGCTGAGCCCACTCTACCAGCCCTGCCTGGCCAGAGAAACCGCGACTTGCCATCCTACAAGCATGAGCAGGCTCCGAATGCGGGGGCGGGGTAGAGTCCAGGACGAGCGGAAGTTCACAGCTGAGCTCATGCCAGCAAACACGCCCAGCCCAATAAACCTTGGTTTGTGACCCTGCGCAGAAGGGCCCTGGCCTCAAGGGTGGGGCTAAAGCTCCAGACGGGCAAAGGTTTACAGCTGAGAGCACGTCAAAAGCCCCGCCCAACCCGCGAAACTGTGGTGAGCAGGCTCTGACTGCGGGTTCTGGGCAGAAGTCCGGAAACAGGCTGGGTCCAAAGCTGAGCAAAGGTGCTGAGGCTTGTGGCTTCAGTGACAGCCCCTCCAGCGGAGGAGAGACAGAAATCACAGCAAAAGCCACAGTGGGCCGGTGCTGGCAACGCCCATACCCAACCGCCCTAGGCAGCAGCAGAGGGGGTGGCAGGCCTGCAGACAGACCACGCCTAGAGAATACAAAGGCAACACCTACTGGACTCCAGTGGCCACAACTTGCTTATACACAGACAAAATGGGCAGGCAGAGGAATGCAAACCAAATGAATCGGGAGAAATCCCCAGAGAAGGACCTGAATGAACCAGATATAACCAAATTACCAGAAGCAGAATTTAGAATAGTGAGTTAGGATGTTCAAAGAAATTAGAGCAACAATGGATAGTCATTATGAACACCTAAATAAAGAGATAACAAGTATAAAAAATGAAATTGAAATAATAAAAAAGAATCAGACAGAAATGACAAATACAGTATCAGAACTGAAGACCACAATGGAAGGAATTAAAAGCAGGATGAATCACGGTGAGGATCGAATCAGTGAGTTAGAGGACACAATAAACAAAGGCACAGAAGCAGAGAAGAAAAAAGAAAAGAGACTCAAAAAATGTGAGGAAACTCTAAGGGAGCTCAGTGACAACCTGAAGAGAAACAACATTGGCATCATAGGGGTGCCTGAAGAAGAGGAGAGAGGACAGGAAATGGAAACTTTGTTCAATCAAATCATAGCAGAAAACTTTCCTAAATTAAGGCTGGGAAACACCCCACACGTTCAAGAAGCACACAGAACTCCATTAAAGAGAAACCCAAAAAGATCTACACCAAGACACATCATAGTTAAAATACCAAAGCTAATGGATAAAGAAAAAATTTTAAAAGCTGCTAGGGAAAAGAAGGCTATCACCTACAAAGGAGCCCCCATAAGGATGACATCGGACTTCTCAACAGAAACACTTGAGCCAGAAGGGAATGGCAAGATATAATCAAAGTAATGCAGAACAAGAACCTACAACCAAGACTACTCTATCCAGCAAGGCTAACGTTTAAAATTGAAGGAGAAATAAAGAACTTCCCAGAAAAAGAAAGCCTGAAGGAATTCATTAAAACCAAACCAATTCTGCAAGAGATACTAAGGGGCCTGTTGTGAACAGTTTAAAGGGAGAAAAGAATATAGCAAAAGAAGAATACAGCTTTAAAGAATAAAATGGCAATAAACAACTACATATCAATAATAACCTTAAATGTAAATGGATTAAATGATCCAATCAAAATACATAGGGTAGCTGCATGGATAAAGAAACAGGACCCAGCCTGACCTGTGGTGGCTCAGTGGATAAAGCATCGACCTGGGAACACTGAGGTCGCCGGTTCAAAACCCTGTACTGGTCTGGTCAAGGCACATATGGGAGTTGATGCTTCCAGCTCCTTCCCCCTTTCTCTCTTTCTCTCTCTCTCTCACTCTGTGTCTCCTCTCTAAAATGAATAAAATAAAAATAAATTAAAAAAAAAAAAAAAAAAAAAGAAACAGGACCCATACATATGCTGTCTACAAGAGACACACCTTAAAACAAAAGATGCACATAGACTGAAGGTAAAAGGATGGCAAAAAATATTTCATGCAAATGGAAATGAAAATAAAGCCGGGGTAGCAGTACTTATATCTGACAAAATGGACTTTATATTCTTTTTATTTTATTCATTTTAGAGAGGAGACACAGAGAGAGAGAGAAAGAGAGAAAGGGGGGAGGAGCTGGAAGCATCAAATCCCATATGTGCCTTGACCAGACCAGTGCAGGGTTTTGAACTGGCGACCTCAGTGTTCCCAGGTCAACACTTTATCCACTGCGCCATCACAGGTCAGGCTTTTTTTTTTATATTCTTTTTATTTTATTCATAAAATGGACTTTAAAACAAAGGCTGTAGTAACAGATAAAGAAGAACACTACATAATGATAAAGGGAACAATTCAACAGGAAGATATAACTATTATAAATATCTATGCACCAAATATAGGAGCCCCGACATACATAAAGCAGACTTAGATGGATATAAAGGGCGAGATTAACAGCAATACTATCATAGTAGGGGATTTCAATACCCCTCTAACAACACTAGATAGATCCTCAAGAAAGAAAATTAATAAAGAAACAGCAGACTTAAAGGATACACTAGATCAACTTGATTTAATAGATATCTTCAGAACTTTTCATCCGAAAGCAGTAGAATATAAATTCTTCTCAAGCGCTCATGGTATGTTTTCTAGGATAGACCGCATGTTAGGACACAAAAATGGTCTCAATAAATTTAAGAAGATTGAAATCATATCAAGCATTTTCTCTGATCACAATGCCATGAAACTAGAAATTAACCACAAAAGAAAAACTGAAAAATACTCAAACACTTGGAAACTAAATAGCATGATATTAAATAATGAATGGATTAACAATGAGATCAAAGAAGAAATAAAAAAGTTTCTAGAAACAAATGATAATGAGCACACATCAACTCAAAATTTATGGGACACAGCAAAAGCAGTTCTGAGAGGGAAGTTCATTGCACTACAGGCATATCATAAGAAGCTAGAAAAGCTCAAATAAGCAACCTGACCCTGCATCTAAAAGAATTAGGAAAAAAACAGCAAATAAAACCCAGGACAAGTAGAAGGAAGGAAATAATAAAGATCAGAGCAGAAATAAATGACATAGAGGCTAAGGAAACAATACAGAGGATCAATGAAACCAGAAGCTGGTTCTTTGAAAAGGTAAACAAGATTGATGAACCTTTAACTAGACTCACCAAGAAAAAAAGAGAGAGGACTCAAATAAATAAAATTAGAAAGGACAGTGGAGAAATAACAACTGACACAACAGAAATACAAAGCATTGTAAGAAAATACTATGAAAAATTCTATGCCAAAAAATTAGACAATCTCGGTGAAATGGACAAATTTCTTGAATCATATAACGTTCCAAAAATCAATCTGGAAGAATCAGAACACCTAAACAGACCAATTACAACAAAGGAGATCGAAACAGTTATCAAAAAACTCCCAAAAAAGAAAAGTCCTGGGCCTGATGGCTTCACAAGTGAATTCTATCAAAAATTCAAAGAAGAACTAACTCCTATTCTCCTCAAGCTATTTCAAAAAATTCAAGAGGAAGGAAGACTTCCAAATTCCTTTTATGAGGCGAGCATAATTCTGATCCCAAAACCGGGCAAAGACAACACAAAGAAAGAAAATTATAGGCCTATATCCCTGATGAATTTAGACGCTAAAATTCTCAACAAAATATTAGCCAACCGGATCCAGCAATATATGAAAAAATCATACACCTTGATCAAGTGGGATTTATTCTGGAGAGTCAAGGTTAGTTCAATATTCGCAAATCAATCAATGTGATTCATCACATAAACAAAAGGAAGGACAAAAATCACATGATAATTTCAATAGATGCAGAAAAGGCATTTGATAAAATCCAGCACCCATTCATGCTCAAAACTCTCAGTAAAGTGGGAATACAGAGAACATTCTTTAACATGATAAAGGCCATCTACGAAAAACCCACAGCAAACATCATACTAAATGGACAAAAATTAAAAGCAATCTCCTTAAGATCAGGAACCAGGCAGGGGAGCCCCCTTTCACCACTCTTATTCAACATAGTCCTGGAAGTCCTAGCTATAGCAATCAGACAAGAAGAAGAAATAAAAGGCATCCAAATTGGAAAAGAAGAAGTAAAACTGTCACTATTTGCAGATGATATGATATTGTATATAGAAAACCCTAAAGTCTCAGTCAAAAAACTACTGGACCTTATAAATGAATTCAGCAAGGTGGCAGGATATAAAATTAATACTCAGAAATCAGAGAGGCATTTCTATATACCAACAATGAACTGTCAGCAAAAGAAATTAAGGAAACAATCCCCTTCACTATTGCAGCCAAAAAAATAAAGTACCTAGGAGTAAATTTAACCAAGGAGGTTAAGGACTTGTACTCAGAAAATTATAATACATTGATAAAAGAAATCAAGGAAGATACAAACAAGTGGAATCATATACCATGCTAATGGCTAGGAAGAATAAACATCATTAAAATGTCTATATTACCCAAAGCAATTTATAAATTCAATGCAATACCAATTAAAATACCAATGACATACTTCAAAGATATAGAACACATATTCCAAAAATTTATATGGAACCAAAAAAGAACACGAATAGCCTCAGCAATCTTAAAAAGAAAAAATAAATCAGGAGGTATCACTCTTCCGGATATCAAGGTTTACTACAAGGCCATTATACTCAAGACAGCCTGGCACTGGCATAAGAACAGGCACATAGATCAATGGAATAGAACAGAGGACCCAGAAATAAACCCACAACTTTATGGACAACTGATATTTGACAAAGGAGGAAAGAACATACAATGGAGTAAAGACAGCCTCGTTAACAAATGGTGCTGTGAAAATTGGACATCTACCTGCAAAAAAATGAAACTACACCATCAACTTACACCATTCACAAAAACAAACCAAAATGGATAAAAGACTTAATCGTAAGCCGTGAAACCATAAGCATCTTAGAAGAAAACATAGGCAGTAAGCTCTCCGACATCTGTAGCAGCAATATATTTGCCAATTTATCTCCAAGGGCAAATGAAATAAAAGGTAAGATAAACAAATGGGACTATATCAAACTAAAAAGTTTTTGCACAGCTAAAGGCAATAAGAATAGAATAAAAAGACAAACCACACAATGGGAGAACATATTCGACAGCACATATGATAAGGGGTTAATAACCAAAATTTATAAAGAACTTATAAAACTCAACAACAGGAAGACAAACAATCCAATCAAAAAATGGGCAAAAGAAATGAATAAAAATTTCTCCAAAGAGGACATACAGGTGGCCAATAGGCATATGAAAAAATGCTCAACATCACTAATCATTAGAGAAATGCAAATTAAAACCACAATGAGATATCACTTCACACCAGTCAGAAATGGCACTCATCAGCAAAACAACACAGAATAAGTGCTGGCGACGATGTGGAGCAAAGGGAACCCTTCTGCACTGCTGTTGGGAATGCAGACTGGTGCAGCCACTGTGGAAAACAGTTTGCAGATTCCTCAAAAAAAAAAAAATCGAACTGCCTTTTGACCCAGCTATCCCACCTATAGGAATATACCCTAAGAACACCATAGCACTGTTCGAAAAGAAGAAATGCACCCCCATGTTCATGGCAGCATTGTTCACAATAGCAAAGATCTGGAAACAGCCCAAGTGTCCGTCAAAAGATGAGTGGATTAAAAAGCTATGGTGGCCTGACCTGTGGTGGTGCAGTGGATAAAGCGTCGACCTGGGAACACTGAAGTCGCCAGTTCAAAACCCTGCACTGGTCTGGTCGAGGCACATATGGGAGTTGATGCTTCCAGTTCCTCCCCCCTTTCTTTCTCTCTCTCTCTCTCTGTCTCCTCTCTAAAATGAATAAAATAAAAATTAAAAAAAAAAAAAAAAAAAAAAAAAAAAGCTATGGTTCATATATACTATGAAATACTACTCAGCCATAAGAAATGATGACATCAGATCATTTACAACAAAATGGATGTACCTTGATAACATTATACGGAGTGAAATAAGTAAATCAAAAAAAAAGAAAAACTGAGAACAGCATGATTTCATACATAGGTGGGACATAAAAGTGAGACTATGAGATATGAAAAAGAGAGTGGTGGTTACGGGGTGGGGGGAGGGAGGGAAGAGTGGGATAGGGAGGAGGGGTGGGACACAGGGAAAACCAGATAGAAGGTGACAGAGGACAATTTGATTTTGGGTGACGGGTATGCAACACAATTGAATGATAAGATAACCTGGAGATGTTTTCATTGTACATATGTACCCTGATTTATTGGTGTCACCCCATTAAAATTAATAATAATAAAATATATATATATAAAAAGAATCTTATTAAAAGAAACAGCCTTTTTCTATTTTGTTAAAACTCTTATTTTTATTTTACAATCTTTAACAATTTGGAAATAATGATTCAATTGGAAAAAATTCTTAATATAATGCCTATAGTATAAATTAAATATTGATTTTATATATATAAAAAAAAGAAGTGTTGTGCCTGACCAGGTGGTGGCGCAGTGGATAGAGCATCAGACTGGGATGCGGAAGACCCAGGTTCGAGACCCTGTGCTCGCCAGCTTGATCGTGGGCCCATCTGGCTTGAGCAAAAACTCGCCAGCTTGGACCCAAGGTCGCTGGCTCCAGCAAGGGGTGGCTCGGTCTGCTGAAGGCCCGCAGTCAAGGCACATGTGAGAAAGCAATCAATGGACAACTATGGTGTTGCGACGGCGACGAAAAACTAATGATTGATGCTTCTCACCTCTCTCCGTTCCTGTCTGTCTGTCCCCTATCTATCCCTCTCTCTGTCACTGTAAAATAAATAAATAAATAAATAATAAATAAATAAGAGTGTCGTGCTGTATGTAATCTTTTAGGACCTGTTTTTTTTCTTTCACTTAATGTTAAGTTGATTCAGTTCACCTGTCCATGGTGTCGCTGCTGTTCACACCCTCCAACAGCTGTGTGTGCCACTCCATGGTGGCGTCCGTCTCAGTCTGTTTATCCAGTCTTCTGTTGGTGAGCCTTCCGACAGACCTGTGCCACGCACATTTTTTCACACGCAGACACGTTTGTCTCAGGGATGAACCTGAAAGTGGAATTGCTATGTCGCAGAGTATGTGACTATCCCTCTGGGGACAGTTAAACTGTTTTCAGAGTGGTCAGCTGATGTAGACTGCCACCAAGAGATAATGAGAGTCTACTGCAGTGGTTCTCAAAGTGTGTGCCAGGGTGCACTGGTGTGCCCTAGAAGATTTCCAGGTGCGCCCTATGGAATTCCAGAGAAATATGTGCCTATTGGGGACCAAAAAACCAACAGGGTTTTTGGAGTTTAGTTTTGGGGGGACAGAGGTGTGGGGAATTGGCTGTAAGCTGACAGTCTGTCCAACCCCCACCTCACTTGCCTGATTAGGTTGCAAAAGGCTGTTAAGCTGTGGTGCTGGATTGTTTACACTACCCCCCATGTTCCCTGGAAAGACTGGAGGCAAGTTTCTTCTATCCTTTGTTTGGTGTCAAGTTAAGATGATATGTATGGTGGGGGTTTTCTGCACTCAACACAATTAAGAGTAAAAAGAGAGGAATTCTCCAATGTGTTGACAAGGAAATGAGAGTTTGCCTTTCAAATATATGCCCAAACATTGAAGAAATCACTAAGACACAAGAATGAAAAAACTCAACAGATTCGCTCTGGGACATGCCAAATTTACTAAATCTTACTAAGAATGTATCTCTATATATAAAAAGATAACTTTTTTGGTTTTTTTTATTTTTTAACCTCTCTTTTTTTTACAAATTTTAAAAAGCATAACTCAAGAAATGTACATAAAAATGTTTTTTAATGTCAGAATAAATTTAATTTTGTTGTATGTATTTCATTTAATTACCACAAAAGAACACTTGGACTTTATATATTTTTTATTTAATATTTGACTTAATTATTATAACATATTTCTCAGAAATTTGTATATAGTGTGCCTACAATTATTTGTAGGATTTTAAATGTGCCCTGACTTCAAAAGATTTGAGAACCACAGGTCTACTGTATGGTCTCACGCACATGTGGGATCTAGTGAACAGCACAAGCTAACCCGCCGAGCAGAGACCGACTCCTAGAGAGAGCAGCTGACAGCTGCTGAGAGAGCCTGAGGGGTGGGTAGGGAGACTGAGCAAAAAGGAAAGAAAAACACCTCACCGACATGGACGGCGGTGTGGTGGGGCCGGTGGAGCAGAGTAGAAGGGGGACAAGTGGTGATGGACGGAGACGTGACTTGGGGGTGAACACATAGTACGGTGAACAGAGATGTGTTGTGGAACTGTGCACCCGAAACCTGTATAACCGATGCCACCCCAATAAATTCAATAAAAAAGAAAAAAAGAGAGGGAATCTATAGATCCACGTCTTCCCCTGCACCTGGCAGTAGCAGACGTCTGACTGTGCCCCCCGAGTAGAGGGTGTGAATCAGGGTTCTCCGAAGATAGAACCAGCAGGATATATTGCTATAGACACAGGCAGACATTTGCTAGAGAGTTTAGCTCACACAGTCTTGGAGTCTGAGAAGTCCTGCCATCTGCAAGCTGAAGAACTGGGAATGCCAGTCCAAGTCCAAGGGCCTGAGAACCAGAGGAGCCCACGGTGTGAGTCTGAGTCAGAAGGCCCAAGAACCTGGGCCTAATGGTGGTGTAAGTCCTGCTCTGAGTCTGACAGCCCCAGAACACCGATGTCCAAGGGCAGGGGAGGCTGGCTGTCCCAGCTCACGTGGAAGAAGTGAACCTACCCGTCCTCCACCTTTTTTGCTCTCTTTAGGTCCTCCACAGAGAGGGTGATGCCCACCCACCCTGGTGAGGGTGGTCTGATTTACTCAGTCTTCCAATTCAGATGCCTCCTCTTTCCCCAGAAACACCCTCACAGACACACCCAGAAATACTATTTCACCAGCTCTCTGGGCCTCCCTTAGCCCAGGTAAGTTGGCCCATAAAATTCACCAACGCAGCGGGTAAAATGGTACCTTGCTGTATTGTGTCCTGCTCCATTTCCTGTCTGCTTTCTTTCATAGTGATGTCACCCGGGGAGCCCTTCTGTACCAGCACTGTGTCCAGCTCACTGTTTCAGCTGCCACCGGACTCTTGTGTCCTCTGCCACCTTCCCCACTAGGTTATCTACTCCTTGGCATTAGGGGACGGACATGTATTTGCCGACTCCACCATCGGGTGTGAGCACGGTGCATTGCACAGAGTACCTCTTCCAATCAATCGGTACCATTGGACTGAAACGAAATTCTTGTTTACACAGATCAAGGAAGCCAAATGCTCTCTGCCAGGGAGGCGGCAGAGTCCTGGAGGGCCAGGGAACAGGAAGAGTGTCGGGAGCCTCCTGTTGGCAGGATGCAGTCTGCCAGGTGAGACCCTAATTACCGGCTATCTGAGGGCCCTGCTGTGGCTGCCGGAGCAATGTGACTTCTCCCAGCAGGCTGGGGCCCAGGCCTCTAGGGTAAGGTGACCAGACGTCCCGCCTTTGGCGGGACAGTCCTGATTTTTAACAATTTGTCCTATGCCCCGCAGCATTTTAATAAAGTCCCAATTTTTGGAAAGAATGCATGAAAAGCTAGGGAACAGCAGGAGAACAGGAAGGGAATATACGGTTTTCGCGGGGAGACCCCACCTCGACCTGGAAGCGCCTGCACTGCCTCAAGAGCTGGATGCCCCGTGCGGAGCCCTGAAACAAAGAACTTCGGGCGGAACGTACCTGCTGGGCTGGTGGCTGTCAAGTCCCCCAACTACCCACAGACCTGCGTCCTGGACACCAGCGTGCGGCTCCGGGCTCTTCGAGGCGGTTTCGGGACCGTGTAACCCGATCCCTCTGACTCACTCAAAATTTCCCATATAGTAATATTTACGAAAATGATCTTTTTAATGAGGTATCATTATTAAAAGAATAGATTGATAAGGAAAAGGTGAAATCTTGGGCATCAGCAAAAACCACAATAAAGAACAAATGCTTAGAAATATTTCATCATTTTGAAACAAACCATGTTCCACACAATAATGCACTAAAAATTGTGGAATACATGCTGTCTTTACCAGGAACTAATGCTGCGACTGAATGTGTTTTTTCTATGCAAATAAAGTGTGGACATCAGAAAAATCACAATTAAGTGTTGAGACTTTGAAAGCCATTTTATGTGTGAAATATAATTTAACAAATTCTTGTGAAAAATTTCATGACCTTCTAAACAACGACAGCAATCTACTAAAAAAAATTCACTCAAATGAGAAATATGCCAAAGAATAAAATAATACTATACATAATTTTTAATGTATTATATTTGTAAATTGTACTTATGTTGAAATTTAAAAAAATATATTACAATACTATTTTTGCATTCTATGAAAATTTTTTTTGCTCTATATAGACCAAATTTTTAATCAAGAACTCCCCCCCCCCCCGTCAATGGTGTCCCGCTTTACCAATTTTAAAACCTGGTCACCTTACTCTAGGGTAGAGCCAAGTCACGGGCAGGCACTGAGGTGTCATCTGGCAGCACAGACTTTGCCTTCTGTCTGGAGGGGATGGAACCAGCTGCTTCTTACCATGCCCGCTCTGGTCATGGTGCTGTCTTCAGAGGCGGCAGGGGACATCACCTCGGTGCCTGCCCCAGAAGCTCCCAGCTGGCGGTGTGGGGGCCCTTCTGGTTCGATCCAGTCTATAGTTACAGGCACACAGCTGGTACCACCCAAGTGGTGGGGGGCTTGGCCAGGGGCGAAGGGGTCTTGCAGCTTAGTACAGCCCGCATTCCAGGGGCTTTGTCTTCCGGTGGAGAGATGGTAGCTGAAAGTAAGCAACCATGGACTCAGCCAGGAGGCCAGAACCCTTTGCACTCCTGCCCATTGCCTGGAGGGTGTCGGTCAAGAATGTCTGTGTTCTTCTGGGGATCGAGGTGAGGGCTTCCCGGTGGTCTTGGGGCTGAACTAGGCACAGGGACCGCCTGGGGGCAAGGAGGGCACTGTCTAAACCACAATCTCCTAAACCACAATCTCTTATGTGTGCCAGGCACCGGGTTTTGTCCCCGTTCTGCCACCCCCACCACAGCCCAGGGAAACAGGGATCAGCACCCACTCACACCCACGCCAAGATTGTGTTATTCAGATAAATAGAGCTCCCTGTCGTTTTCCGAGGCTTTGGCATTTCCAAAGCATGTTCCTGTTGATAGTCCCATGTGACTTTGCCCAGAGGTTTTCATCACGTGTTTCCTAGGGTGTCCCCCTTTGCGCCATGCCCGTCTGAGGTCATTTCTTCCGTTTCAAGAATTTTCCATTACAGTTGACATTTCATAAATATTATTTTATAGCAGCTTCAGCTGTACAGCACAGTGGTTAGACATTTAGATAACTTATGAAGTCACCCCCTGCGGCGAGTCTAATACCCATCTGGGACCATACACAGTCGTTTCCATATGATGGACCGTATTTGCTCTGCTGTACTTGGCATTCTGGGATTATTTTGTAACCACCAATTTGTTCTGCTTGTGCCCTTCACCTCTATCATCTAGCCCCCCAACACTCACCCCTCTGGGGGTTTGGGGTGATTCTGATCCCGCTGACAGATCTTATTTTGTGGGGCCCCCTCCTTTCATGAAGGCAGCACCGGGATGCGCGCAGACTACTTGCATGCCTTATGAGGGACCTGCGTGTGTGTGTGTCCCAGCTCCAAATGACCAGGCCCACGGTGGATACCAGTGACACTGCAGCCTTGACTCTCAGCTGGGTCAAGCTATCCTAGACCAGTGGTGGCAAACTCAGTCAACAGAGCCAAATATCAACAGTACAACAATTGAAATTTCATTTGAGAGTCAAATTTTTTAAATGAGCCGTGGTTTGCTGACTATTGTCCTACACCATTCTACAGACATTTCTGACCTGCTGTGGTGTGCCAGGCGCCAGGCTGCAGAAATGGTGCTGCGATCACCCCGACCTGGCCCGCATATAGTGGGGTGAGACCCAGCAAGCTGCCCCATGGGGGCTGTGAAGGGTGCCAGTTGAACTGCCTCTGAGCAAAACGCCTGCTCCTTGGGAGGAAGATGGACCTCGCTCTGCTGTTGACCAGCAAGGTGACATTGGCGGGTTCCTCACGGCCTCGCTCTTTACCCGTGAAGAGCGAGAGTAGCGCCGCGCCGCATATCATGTGCGTGGGATGCGTGTCTGTCAGGGGCCTCGCCGCCCCCCCCCCCCACTGCAATGAATTCTTCCAGCACCTGCGAGGTGGCCTAGATCACTTCCGTTTCACGGGTGAGGGAGTTGGAACTCCGACAGGTGGGGAGCTCCCCGGGGCCAAGGGCAGGGTAGGGAAAGAAATCCACTGAGTCTGGCTTCCACACTCAAGTTCTTCCCACTCCCGGAGGCCGCCGCACGGGTGGTGTGGGGGGGCTGTGGTCAGGATTCAATGAGAGTGTGGATGTAGAATGCTCAAGACCGGGGCTGGCTCCCAGCAGGTTCCCGCGCAGGAGCAGTTTTTGTCCTCAGCTGTCCTCTCTCCCCACGTCTCCCCCAGCACATCACTTGCCTGTGGTCTCCCCCTGGCGATAATTCACGCATATGCCAATCTGTTGGTGGAGACCAGTGCCTTTCATCTCTGAGGACCCAGTATGTTTGGCAGGGGGGCTCTCAGATGCCAGGCTGGTTCTTTCCGCCCAACAAAGTGGAGGAGATTACCCTGGAAATTTTAACAAAAGGAAGCAATTACGTGGGTCTGACACACGTGGGCCACCCCTCCCACGTTAGTCTGCTGCCTGAATTACCTTGGTGATTACTTCAGGTGTCTGCACAGACCCGGATACTCTGGTTCCTTTCCTTATTGGTTCCTGGACGGAGTGAGTCTCCCTGAGCCTTCACATCCTTGGGCAACAGTAGGGCACAGTGCCAGGGTGGGTGGTACTGAAAAGATCTTGAGCCCCCTTTCACCCCAAGACTGTAGCCATTGTGACAGCGGTTAGGGGGTCCCTCCGTTTTCCTCTTCTGGAGTCTTTCTCCCCCCTCCACTGTGGTCCTCTGGCTCTTCTGTGCTGCCCACCCCAAGAGTCTGCTGGGCCCCAGGAGCCGTCAACTAATCCGGGTTAGGGATTAGCCAGCCCTGCCGGACTAGCGTTTTAGCAACAATAATGCTTCTTACATTTCTGCAACGTGTGGCTTTCACATCCATTATCTCGCTTGATCCTCCCAGCAGCCCTGCGAGATGGGCATTAGTGGAGCCATTTTAGATGGAAAAAAAAAGAAAGAGAGAGAGAGAGAGAAAGACAGTGGGTTCACCCCAGGTCACTAGGCGAGAAAGAGCACAGCCAGTGCCAACCACACCAAGGGACGGAGGCCAGAGCCGGGTCCTGACTCTTGGCTGCATTCTCTTTCCATGATGACATCCCGCACGCTTTAGAAAAATGTCCAAAGGAGTGAATTTTTAATGGGGGGATTTCCAGCCCCCTCCCGCTCCCTGTGAGAAGTAATGGGGAGTTGTGTTTGACTGCAAGAGCCCTTCCAGGAGCTTGTCAAATTATACTCCGTAGACAGCTGCCTCCTCCTAATGGGGTGGGAGGGGTCAGGGTACAGGTCTAGTGTCACAACGTCCCCATATTAGATGCCTCCTCCCTGCGGAAGTCTGGGATCTGGGCAGCACACCAGAGACACAGATCAACATCCGCAGTAGTGGTGCTCCGTGGTGAGGGCTGATCCTGACCGTGGCAAGGCGGCTATCTCGTCTGCCATCTTCCGGGGCAGGGACGCTGCCCGAGAGAGAGCTCAGTGACCGCTGACACCCTGGATAGTTAGAGCTGGCCAGCACCTCTCGACAAGGATCAAGATCTTTGCAAACACTGAAATTCTCCCCATCCTGTGAAGAAAGAGAGAGACTATTTCTCAAAGGCATTAAGCGAAGGCCCAGATGATCAGAGGTGGCCCCACTCACCCCCTGCCCCTTCCCGCCCCCGAATCACTGCCAAGAGGGGACCTGGTCACCAAGTCTGCATGGTGCCAGTCCAGCTGCTGCTCTGGTCCCAGCTCTCTGTACTATGGAGATAGCTGAATCCTGGCTCAGCTCTTTGTAAAGACTCACTGGAGACAGACATGTGGGGTGAACGTCTCTCCCTACTCCTTTTCTTCTGTTTCTACTTTTCCTTCTGCTGCCGCTGTGGCTGGAGAACTGATGTCATCCACACACCTGGGTGGGAAAACTTAGGGTGAGGGTTTGGCAAGGACGCAGACTCACATGTGGCTCTGTGGTTTCACTTCTAAATAAACCTTTCATGACCGTCTGTGCATCGCAAGACAACAGCCTTCTGTTCCACGGTTAGTGGCAACAAAACGCTTTGTCAAATGTAAAATGTCACACAGGTCCCGTTCCCTAACATCATCCCGTGTGTTGAAGAATGGTTTCTCAATTCTTGGTGTGGCACATCCTTGGTATTTTAGGACGCTGGAAGACACCATCAAGCAGTAAACTGAAGAGGAAGAAAGGAGAAAAAGTTGAAATTGCTGTGGGAATGAAATATTTGAGAAAATTGTTATCCATGCAGCTGTAAATCACCAGCCTCCCGGGGGTCCTCATGACACTCACCTATTTAGGCATTAGTGACTGGCTGAGGTTCATTCATTTCACAGGTGTCTGCTGAGCATCCCTGAGGGGCTGTTGGCAGTGCTGTCTGACCTTTCAGGGACTAAAGAGGTCAGGGGCCACGAGGAGATGGCCATGGCCACAAGGAGCGTCCAGAAAGTCCAGCCCTATGTCTCACGAATGAGGCTGGTCTTCACTTTCTTTTCCCCTAAACCAGCTGATTTGCCTAATTTTAATGATTTCTTGCACCTCGCCCCAGTGAGGTGAATTTTGCCGAAGTCTGTCTCAGCCTCTAACCTTTCTAGTCAAGATCGTTTTTAGCCATAAGCTGGGAGTTTCTCTCAGATTCCAATTTAGGGAGAAAGAAGCTAAAAACAAACAATTCCTAACACCAGTCTTCCCCGCTCCCCTAGAGGACTCCTGGGTGACTCCCTCTCCATTCAGACACCCAGGTGTGATGAATGCGTGGAGCCCCGTGTCCCCCCTTTGGCCCCTCCTGATGCCTACATAAATGTGGATGCCCTCTGTCTTTGCTTTGCATACCCTGACCTGTCCCGAGGTCTCCCTCTTCTGCCCTGTTCTCTGGGCAGCTCCTCAACCCCTCACCGAGCACTGTGCTGGCTGTGACATTCAGGCCCACCGATGCCATAATCGCTGTCTCCATTGAATCCAAAGCCGCTCAAGCTGAATACCCTGCCCAGTCAGCTGAGCAGCTCCCCCCAGCCATACATCAGTCACCTGTGTCCCCCTGCCTGGCAGGTGGCACCAGGTGACTTTCTCGCCATTGTCTGTCTTGCTTCGGCTCACGTCTCCTTCACAGGACAGCGTCACTCTCTTCCACGAGCTCATCGTCCGTTGGCTCGCACTGGACATGGCATGCTGGCCTCTGCCCATGGTTCCTGAGCTCTGCACCCATTCCCGCTGGCCAGGTCAGACTCTTCTGCCCACCCCGAGCTTCCCCACCGGAGGGCTGCGTCAGAGGGGATGTATGACCCTCGGTCGTGGTGTCTGCAACACTAGTGATGCTGGGAAGTATCAGTGTCTGCATGCTTTCTCACAGCCTCACCTCAGTGCCACCAGTGTTCCCAATGCCTGCTCTGCGCCAGGCACGGGCTGACATAGTTCACTTGCTTTTTTCCATTCAATTCTCATACTAACCTTTTTGAGGGAGATTCTATTATTGTGTTCTCTTTATGTATGGGGAAACTGAGGCATAAAGCATGTTTGTTTGTTTTTTGTGTGTGTGTGTTTGTAAATTATGTAGAATCACACAGTGTTTGCATGAGAATGACCAGATTCGGCCCCAGCACGCAGCCCTGGACCACGATCTTCTCTGGCATCATGCTCACTTACTCCCTGGAGTCGATTGGCCAGGCCTTGCCTTTATTGCTCCCTCCCGGGAGGTAATTCTCCTGGGTCCTTACCCTTAACTCTCTGGAGGAACCAGTGCAGGAACCTGTGGCGGGGGGTCTAGGTGAGAGGAAGGGGCCTGGGGCCCTTCCAGTTCTTCTGCACCAGCCCCCACCTTGTCCGCTTCTGCTCTGAGGGCTAGTCACAGACTCCCAGGACACAGAAAGGTAGGGGGTCAACCCAGGTGCTGTCTCGCCTCTGATACCTACCAGCTGTGGAGCATCAGGAAGTCATTTCTCCACTGGGGACCTCAGTGGCTTCATGTGCAAAGTGGGTACAATGCTTTGTACGTGTATGGAATGGGTTAGCGTAAGGGCAAATGAGATGAATGGGGCTACAGCTCTTGGTAAACAGTAGTATGCTACATCAACGAATGAGAATGATTCTTGTTACTGCATGACTACTGTGGAGCATACTATTTTTACATATTATCTCATGGGTCCCTTTTCCCTCCACCTTGCTCTTGGGCTGGAGATGCAGTCAAGCCAAGTAGGGAGCTTAGATGGCGAGGTGCTGGAGACAAGAGGTCAAGTGACCGTTCCCTAGGCTGGAGCCTCAGGATGGCATTGAAATCCCAAATAAGTGTATGAGTTTCCTAACTTAGAGATATTGGCTTCCAGAAGAAGACATGG
This sequence comes from Rhynchonycteris naso, assembly GCA_037038555.1. Lineage (NCBI taxonomy): Eukaryota > Metazoa > Chordata > Mammalia > Chiroptera > Emballonuridae > Rhynchonycteris > Rhynchonycteris naso. The sequence goes on from CM073001.1 coordinate 107,012,932, forward strand.
CATCTTGTGTTCAGATGGGCAGGACTTTTGCCTGCCTCCCAGAGTTTTTATCTCTAGCATCTGTCAGCAGCAGCTGAAGAGCACCCCCACAAGTCCTTGAGTGGCTTTGGGAGGACCTGAGAGGTGACAGACCAGGAGACAGGCCTATGGACAAATTGTGTGACACTCGACAAAGGGTCCGATGGAATAGTTTCCGCTGATGCCACAAGTTGATGTCAGGGTGAGAAGGTGACATTTTTTTTTTTTTTTGAGAAGGTGACATTTAAGATGAGATGTCCCGTCTCCCAAAGCTGAGCAATATGAAATTCCCACAACCGTCACCCCATCCCTGGAATTGACTGGAACCTCAGAGCAAAGAGGACAGGGGAGCTCCAACATCACTGAGGTTCATTCTTACTACCCAAGGGAGGGAGGGCTGGTGATGGAGAAAAACAAAGTGATATTTGATTTCCGGGAGTCATCATACTCCTCCACGGGATTGTCTTAGCTGGTTTCCAATCACGTGGTTCCCAACGAGCCCTCCCAGCTTACTTGATTTAAAGATTTAAAGTAGATGCCTGGACAGCTACAAGAAAGAGGTATTTCCATCCAGCGTGCTTGTCATTGAAGTGTCTTGGTAATAACACTCTTATTTGTGTATTTCTTTGTACCGCTAATGAAGGGAGGGACTATATTACCTCCCTGGCTCTTCATAATGCATGGAGGCATCTTGGAACAGTGGTTTCCTTTTCAGAAATATCCTTTTCTTTTCCTACCCCAGACCTCTCACAGCAACTGGCTCCAAGCTTGTCGGCTAGTGGAGGTCTGATGATGAGGGACTCCTGCTGGTTGCTCACCACGACGCCCCCCCAGAAGGTCTCCAGCTGTAGACCCCCCCTTCTTTAAGAATGTAATTTTGCTGATGTCAGCATTGGGGGGAGGTGGGACATGGCAGGAGAATAATGTGCGGGCAGCTGAGCTAGAGCCGTGGGTCAGTCTTCACTGACTCCTTCAAATATGGAAAACAAACACAGCAGAAGGAGCCAAATGGTTTAATAGTTTAACAAAATTAACCAGCACCAAACTGTACAAGCCAAACTCCAAGGTCGAGAGCGTGACTTGCTATTTTAAGCCTCAGCAAGTATAGTCGCCTGAGCTCTGCCGGCCACTGGCTGTGTGCCCGAGGGCAAGCCGCCCACCTTCTCTGAATTTCAGTGTCCTCTCCTTTACAATGAACACAAAGATCACCTGCTTGATAGTGTTATCGTGAAGCCTCCAAGGGGACAGTGCTTTGTGTCTAGAACTGTTGAAAGATATACTATGAATATCGAGGGTTAGACCAGGTTTGTTTTCTCTTGTTGTAGGGCTCAAATGTTAGCTCTGTCTAGGGATACGCTTGTTAACCTTGTAGAACTCCCTCTAGAAAAAAGATGTTTGGGCCAGTAGTTATCGGTGCTTGCACAGGAAATTCTGGACCTTTTCAACTACTGTACTTCACTTATATAGAAAAGAGCCTCCTGGTTCTAGACATCATTAGCCTACTAGCTCTCTGTTATTGTTGTTTTTCTTATTCATTCATTCAGCCCACATTTGCCAACTGTGCTGGGACCACTGTGCCCTGAGAAGATGGTCTCCGCCCCAGACTCAGTTTCTAGCGAGAAACGCGTAAGAAAGCCCCAGGCTGGTGGCGGCTTGCTGCTCACACCCTTCCGTGAGGCCCAGAGACTGTCCAGCTGGTGCTCCGGTCCAGGAGGCCAGCACTGCCCAGAGCAGTTGCAAGATGACTAAATAGAGTTTTGACCTTGAACAAACAGCATGGACGAGCAAAGTGAAAAGCTAGGGACAGCTTTAGAGTCCTTGGGTCGTGCTTGGGGCCAGAAATAAGGGCCAAACCCAAAGGCTCTAAAGCTGGGTGAGGGGAGGGGTGTGACCATGATGGACATGGAGTTCTATGGCCATAGCTCCCTCGTCAGCAGCCTCTACCGTAGGAGAGGCTCAGGAACCCCACTCCCCGTGTGGGGTCCTCCTGTGGTCTTGACGACCTACTTCTCCAGGAATTGGGTTCTGCTGGTCCTGCTGGTCCTCCAAGGGACCATACTTCTTGCCTCTAAGCCCCTGTCCCTGGGCCTTTCCTGATGCTGGTCTGTACTCCCAGGAACCCGTCCCCTGCATCTGCCCCTTCTTGTTTGGACTAATTCTCATGCCAGCGGTCTTGTTCTGGCAAATACGCCTGTGTCATGCCCCTGGTGACAGATTCCTTGGACCCATCGCAGGGTCTGTCCTGGGCTTGCGGTCTAGCCCCACCCCCACCCTAATCCAGTGTCTGCGCTTCATTCTAGGTCAGATGTCCCTTTAGGACATTGACACATTTGTGTGTTTATTAGTCACATGTGTCTTTCCTACAAAATTGTCACCTTCCTGAGGACAAGGGCTGTGCCACCCTGTCTTTCCTACTGTGGACTCCTCAGCTCTGGGTGCAAGGATGTCTGTTCAATGAGTGAATGAATCACGATGGGTAGAACCTTGTATACATACCAGTTCATTCTGGAAAGAAATTTTAGGCAGCTTCCTGTCGCACCTATGATTGTCCCCGATTCTTGAATACCTTCTAAAAGGGTGCAGTCCTTTTTAAAGAAGACGAAAAAGAGAGGGCCCCAGAGAGTTAGTGAGTTCATTTGCCTGAGGCCACCTGGCAAGGCTGGGCAGAGCTGGATGGGAACCAGATCCCAGCCGGCACTGGTCAATCTAATTGTGTGTGTGTGTGCGCACACGTGCACACACACACACACACACACACACACACACACACTGACAATGAGGAGGAGATGGCAAGGGGCCCGTGCCTGAATGCAGGATAATGTACTGGAAATAGCAACATTCATGATACATCCTTTCAAGAGCCTCCCCCGCAGAGCCCCGGGGGAGACGCCTGTGGAGCAGGAGGCATTGGGCTTCACATTCCAGATAATTCAGTGTCCACCAAGCATGGTGGCCGTGGCCCCGGAACCATTTCTGGGGCTCCAGGATGGCCTGGCAGCTGAAGTCTGCTGCAGGACGTGCTGAGGGCAGGAGAGGGGTCCCTGCAGCTCCCCTCAGCCCATATGACCTCAGCACAGCACCACCACTCTGGGAGGCCTTTTCCTTCCCGCTCACGGGGCCGCCAGATGGCCATTCCTGCATTTGCAGCTCAAACAGCAGCACAGGTGGATTTCACAATGGACCCCCCTCTTCTCTGGGATTGTGGAGAAGGAGGGGTGTCCCTCCTGCCTCTCACCGCTGGCATTAGATTGCACCAGGCCTCCTTCCCGACCTGCTTCTCCTCTCAGTCCTCGAGGCCACCGGACCTGCTCTGACCCCTCTGGGTATGTGTCTTTCATCTGGCTTCCCAAACTGCTGATGTCCAACCCAGGAGGCCCTGGGGCTCTGCTCGCACCCCCTGCCCTAGACCCAAAGGGCCCCCACCAGAGGGGTGGGCTCAGTCTCCCAGAGGCAGCGAGGACCCTCCTTGTCCTGTCCTTGCTGTGGCCTGTCAGGTACTTCCTGTGCAGGCTGGCATCACTTCAGCACAGCTGGCCCTCCAGGGACTGAGCCTGGGATTGGGTCATGGGGTTTCTGCAAATCTCTAGCTTCAGCTGAAAGGCCCGTCATCACACCTGATAGAATCCCTTGTTGACTGAGCAGAAACTGTGAGATGCCTGCTGCCCTTGTTCTGCTGGGGCTGCTCCCTCATCCGAAGCCTCAGAGCCTTGTGGTGGGGGGTGGGGGGGAGCAGAACTCTGTGGGAGAAGCAAGCCCAGGAGGGAAGGTCAGCCAGGGTGAGACCCCTCAGTGCACAAGCCACCAGGGGCCGAGTGTGTAGGCCACCAGTGACCGACTGCGCAGCCCACCAGGGACTGTGTCCTTTTCTGCCACTGGGGAAACCCTCCGCTGAGACCATGAGTCCAGTTCACTCATCTGTGTTGGGAGGTGGTGGCCTGCACACCTCTCGGATCCCCCTTCACTTTCTGATTTCACTAGGATGCGGGTTGTTTCTGTGACTCTAGAGGCCCAGGAGGTCTGCAAAAGCAGCCGCCCACCTGGCGCACTGCAGGCCCTCTCTCGTGTCCCTTCCTTCCCCGCCCACTCCCTTACCCCCCTGGCTCCAGATGACCTCCTGGGGTTCTGACGGTGTGCTGAGTGCCCTCACTTGCCATCACCCCATGGTCACTTGCACTGTGGACTGGGCAGTGAATGCCAGACCCAGCAACAGAGGCACTGGCAGGTTGGGAGGCCCAGCAGGGGAGGTGTGGGGCTCACAGAAGCCCTCCACGGTGGCCTACTTTCAGGGCATCCCGAGCCCCGGACTTCTCCACAGAACGAGTGCAGCGAAGGGCCGCGCGTTTCCCAGGCTCCCTTGCAGGGCGCGCTTTCTGGAGACTGTGTTTGTTATTTCACTTCCTGGCCTTCCTGCCAAGCACCATCCAGCCTACGGAGCAGCCAGGCAGGTTCAGCTAAGGATTCTGACCACTAATGCCTTTGTCCCCAGAATACCAAGTAGGCCTGGGAGGCTGCAGTCAGCACTTCCTGTCCCCCAGCGGCCACCGCTGCTGGGGGCGGGTGCGAGGGGGCTGGGCGCATCGGCTCCTCTTGAACCATTTTAGGGGGGCGTTAGGACCACATGAGTGGATTGACATTGTGTCCTCTCAGAGGACTTCAACTCACAATGGCACAAATGACAAGAATAACATTGACAGAAGTGTTCATTGGCAGGAAATGGGTGGTCACACCTGCAGGCCTACCTGTCTCCTAGAAAGGACGCTTCCTTCCAGAGTATCACACGGTGGAGACTGTCATCACTGTGAGCAATGCCACTCAAACCATTTTTGCTTGAGTTTCTGACATTTGGAGAAGAACGGAGGTTTGTTCCCGGAGAGGGTTCAAGTTCCCAAAGTAATCACATTTCTCTGGAGTTTCCCACCTCCATTTTAGAATTGATTCCAAGTCAACCTGATAAAAGACACTCATGCAAAAACCGACAGTGAATGTCGCGCTTACTGGTAAAAGGCTCAGTACTGCTCCCCAAGGTCAAGGAAGAGGCCAGGCGCCGGCTGCCAGTGCTTCCACATGGCATTGGACTGGCATCCTAGCCCAAGTAGCAAGGCCCCAACGAGAATGGACAGAGTACAGGTTGGAAAAGAAGAAACAGAACTGTCCCTTTTGCTGATGACAAGACTCTAAAAATTCCCAAAGAGTCTGCCCAAGTTACTAGAACAAGTGAGCTACTCTTGTATCCAACTTCACAGGATACAAGATCAATGCACAAAACCCAACCGATGATATTTCTATATGTTAGTAAAGGACAGTTTGGAATTAAAAAAAAAAAAGCATTTAAAACAACACCCCGTATACTAACAAAAAACACGTCTGTATGTGAAAAATGTGAAACACCAACTAATGTGCATGTGGGACCTGGCTGAGGGGTGTTTGAGATGAGGTCACATTTTGTTCAGGTCTTTGAAATGTATTTGAGGACTCATGGTCACGTTTGTGTATATTTAAGATAGTTCTGGGTGTTTCAGAATAACTTCCATGAATGATCCTTCTATGCAGCTGCATGGGCCTCATGACCCATCCACCTGCGTGGCGCAGGACCCAGAATGCTCTGCGGAAAGAGTGTGTCCCCATGCCCAGCACTGGGGGCACGTGTGTAGCCACACAGAAGTGAGGTTTGAAACCAGCCAAGACAGCAGCTTGTCTTTGGAACATGTTTTCAATCGTCAGATGTGCATTCACAGCAGTGAATTGGTTTTCTTTTCTTTTTATAAAATTTTAATTGAATTTATTGGGATGACATTGGTTAATAAAATTATATAGGTTTTAAGTGTGCAATTCTAAGAGTCATTTGTTTCCTATTGCTGTTGGATCAAAACAAAATTCTCTCCTCTGATTGCAGGAACAATTGGCCACGTCAGAGGAGAAGCTGAATTCTCTTTCAAGTCTCGCCACAGCCAATAATATTATAAGATTATTGTCATAGGGAAAAGCAGCACAGGAGAGAAGGAAAAAGATTACAGAGTATGTTAGGCCATTAAATATATTATGCCTTTTTCTTCTGGGTTTGGTGATGTTTGTGATATTAGTCAGCTTCTTAAAATTTGAGATTTGCTGTGATTTCTTTTATTGCTCATATATTTTGGTATATTTATTCCAAATACTGTATTTATAAAATTTTATTATTTTTCTGAATAAAGGCATCTAACATTGTGTCAGGGTTAGGCCTTCACAAAACCAAGATATGCCTCAAACCAATGAGCTAAAAGAATATAAAAAATGGAATAATAAATAATTAATAGAAAAGAAGTCAAAAGAAGGTAAAGGAAATGTAAAGTGTGGGGGACGGATAGAAAGTAAATAGTGAAATCACAGATTTAAGTTAAAATATAACAATAATTACATTAAATGTAAGTGAACTATACACAACTAAAATTTAAAAGTTAATGAAGTGTGTTCTAAGTAACCCAATCATATGCTGTTTACAAGAGGTAAAATTTAAATGTAAGGTTATCAAAGCTAAAAAGTAAGTTTGGAAAAAATATCAGACAGATGAAAAAAAATAAGAAAACGTTGTTACAACTTTATGCCAATAAATTTGGAAGTTTTAATGAAATGTATAAAATTCCTAGAAAAACACAACTTACTAAAACCAACACTAGAATAAATAGAAAATCTAAATATTTGAATACATCATTTAAAAACCTTTCACAAAGAATTCTTCAGACCCAGATGGTTTCTCAAGCAAATGCTTTCAAACATAGGAGGAAGAAACATCCTCTTATACAATTCCTCCGGAAGACAGAAAAAAAGAGAAAGATTTCTTAAGATTTTTATGAGGTCAGAAAAAAAGCCTTGACCCCAAAATGTGATAAGAAAAATTATAAGCCTATTTTACTCAAGAAGACAAATGTAAAAATCCTAAGCAAATTATTAGCAAACCAAATACGGCAGTAGAGACAAATGATATAACCTCTCTAAGCCTCCTTTTTTTGGTCTATTTGTTTGTAGAATGGGGATAACAACGGTTTCTACCTCACAAGATGTGAGAATCAAGTATGTTATGTCTTGTAAATAAGCGCCTGGTTCAGCCTGACCTGTGGTGGCGCAGTGGATAAAGTGTCGACCTGGGAACACTGAGGTCGCCAGTTCAAAACCCTGCACTGACCTGGTCAAGGCACATATGGGAGTTGATGCTTCCAGCTCCTCCCCCCTTTCTCTCTTTCTCTGTCTCTCTCTCTCTCTCTCTCACTCTGTGTCTCCTCTCTAAAATGAATAAATAAATAAATAAATAAATAAGCGCTTGGTTCAGTGACTGGCTTATACCAGACGCTCCATAAATATTCAATATTATTAGGGGCTCAGGTCACTTAGACAGTCAGTGGCCAAACTGGGTGTAAAATCAGTTCAAACAAGGTGTTTTTCTAATCATACACCCTACATATCACAGGGCTGTTAGCCGGCCTTTAAAGGAATATCAGCTTTAAATGGCACGGATTGTGAGTTATCAGAGATAGATGGCCTCCCCTCCTGACACCTTGTGTGAGATCAAGCATCAATCATCATGCCCTCCACTTCATAATTCCTCTGAGCTTACTTTGGAATTTCAAGTAATTAGTGCCCTTATCTCCTAAACCCTCAGCTAGAAATGGAAGTGAGCCCCAAATGGTCCAATCACCAAGTTAGAAAACTGTTTGGAGATGTTGGGTCCACCCAGCAGAGAGGAGGCCACGGTGCTGAGCCAGTGCCTATGACCAGAGTCACACACCCCTGACCACCTATCACATGACAGGACATGCGCTCATGGAATAGCATTGTTCAGCTTGACTCTCTTGAATGATGTAGTAAGCCAAGATGTCACTGAGGGACAAAAAGAAACAAAAAGAGTTAAAATGTGAATTAGATGCTAAAAGGCATGTTTGGAAAAGTACTCAGAGAAGAGGCGGCTGGAAGAAAAGCTGTCTGTCTTATTGAATAGCAGACTCCTGTCCAGTAGATTTTATCATGGTGAATGCATTTTTGGACGTGAATCAGTGGTTCTTGAATCTTAATTAAATCAGCCAGCAAAAGAGAATTACATGTGGTTCCTGAGCAACAGTGAAGACAAGAGCCCCGACCAGGTCAAGGGTGTGGGTCCCTCTCTGATGGTTTTATTTTTAATGGACTTACATTGTTTAAGATTGACATTGGGCAGCTTCACGGCCAATTGTACTCATCATTGGAAAACACGTTAATGGTACCCAGACTCTATATGCAGTCAGCTTTCTGTTTGCCAAGAAAGCTGATCAATGAGAACCATCTTGGGTCAGTTAATTCTGTGATCAGTTGGGGTACCTGGCACATTGGAGAAACATAAATGTGGCTTGTAAGCCTCAATTGCCTTTTCTGTGGGACAAGGGTAAATAGTACCTTAAAAAAAAGAAAAAGAAAAAATACAATGTAAAGATTTAGAGTACATTTAGGGAAGTATTTTGTATTCTGCCTTACAAACTACGCTGGCATGGTAAGCAGAAGATATGACTTTCTCTGTAAGTAGAATAAGGATAGAGAGAAAAATCTATAATGACGTGGACATTTCTGATTATCCAATAAGAATTGAAGTTGCCCTACGGGGACAGAATCAAAGTCCTCCAGGTAGTGGGTAGAAGCCATGTACTTAGTTTACTAGAATTGCTCAGTTCCTTATTTTATTTCTTGGGGAACAGGTGACACCAAGCTATCAAAATATATAGAAAGTGAAGCCCTAGCCGGATAACTCAGTTGGTAGGAGCATCATTCTAACACACCAAGGTTGTGGTTCAATTTTTGGTCAGGGCACATACAAGCATCACCCAATGAATGCATAAAAAATAAGTGGAAAAACAAACTGATGTCTCTCTCCCTTCCTCTCTCTCTAAAATAATCCATCAATAAAAAATTTAAAAATTCATATAAAAGTGATCATGCTCTATGCTGGTAAAGATATGATTAAACTGAGACTTTTAGCTAACCCTGTTGTGCAGCCTTTCAGGAAACAATATACTTCTAGTGAAGAAAAATATTGATGCTTGCTCACTGCCCTGTTCTCCAAAGGAGCAGAAATTATATATAACTAGAACATCCAACCACAAAAGAATGTCTGAAAACTTAGTTTGTCGTCAGCATGCAGCCCTTTAAAAATTACCAGTTTTAAGAGTATAAATAAACATTGCAATATTCTATGATATAAAAATGTAAACATGAACTGCAACAGTATCTGTATGACATGATTGCCACAACATGCACGTGTTCATATAGAGCCAGAGAATGGTAGACTTAAGTAATAATAAAAATAATGTTTGTATTAAGATGGCGAGATGACTCTTCTCTCAGAAAGTTGCTTTAATGTTATTATATTGTTTTGCTACAAGAAAACATTTTGGAAACTATGATTTCCTGTTCATCTGTTTTGTTTTGTTTGTCTGTTTTGTTTTTGGTGTATATCTTATCATCTCATGGCCATGTAATGATAGAAAACACGTCCTCCCAGTGTGATTAGCTGATGAGATAATGTAGCTAATGCTGAGGCAGACACTGTGGCCAAATTCAGAGGTCAGTGAGTTCAAAGAAAAACCTCCATCCCAGATCCCTGGAGCAGCTACGGGCTGCGGGATCCACTAGTGTGGAGAGCTCGGTCCGTTGCCGCTCACAGTAACTGCGTGTTCCTGACAGTGAGTCTTTCGGCCAGTTGTGGAGTTGGTTTTATTTAACTTTGGTTTATTACTGTCACCTGAAGGACCTGAGGCCTTTAACACGGATATACTGTAACGTAGCTAAAAATAGAACTAACATTAGATTCCCTGGCTAGACAACCCAGCTGTTAAGGAAAAGAAAAAAAAAGGCATATATTCTACCTCCTCCTAAAAGCAAGAAGGAAGGAGGTTTTAAACACCACTTGACATGCTGGCAGAGAGAACACGTGAACAGAGTAATACAATATTAAGGTTAATTGTGTTTGTCTTCTTATATCTTGTCTGCTTTTGTTCTTGGTTTTGTTTTGTTTTTTAATCCTCAAAGGGTTTAACAACATATGTTAAGTTCTGTGATGTTGTTAGCTCTTACATATGAGAAGTACGTTCATTCCCTTAGCGAACAAATCCCAGGGACTTAAATTACATAATGCAATGGCTACAGTTTCATAATCATCACCCACTTTTAGCCTGGGATCTTGTGCTGATCAGGAGGAGGAGGAAAATATAGTCTCTGTGGTCAGCAAATTTCAGTGCATTTTGCCTTGCCCGCTGCTGTCTCTGTCCTAGAAAAATCTTGCCTTCTCTGTTAGTTTCCACCACCACCTAGATACCAGCTGTAAAGCCAGTAGCCACGGCCACCATCACAGCTGCCTGGCCCATGCAGGTTCGCATTTGATTCGGACAGATGGTAATGAAACAATGGAGCAAAGAACTGGTGGGCCATTACCTTTTAATCCTAGCTTGCACTCAGTGGGCAAGAAATACACACAGTGGGAAAACACTACCCTTTTCATTCAGGGCTCCCAAAGCCACTGACTTATCCGAGTTTTGCTAGAATCAAAGTTTTCTACCTCACCAGCCTTATTCACCTCTGTTCCCCATCTCCTTCTCTCTGCACAAACTGGCTTCTCTTTCAGCATTCAGCATTCTGCTTCTCCTCTCCTACACGTGGCCTTCTCCTAGAACATAATCACTCTTCCCCAGAACAACATGATCTCTTGTTTTAAAACCTTTTGGAGCAAAAGCCCTCCCCCAACACACATTAATATAATCACACCCATTCCAAGCAAGAAGGGCAGTTAATATTATCACTTGGGTAACGAGCTTCCACGTGGGCAGCGCCATCTTTAACAAAGTGAGCATAATATATTTTATTTGCCCAACACCAGTGAATCCACATCTCTTTCTCCATATTCAGACTTCAGGCTTGGGACATTCCTCTTGGGTGGCTCTGCAGATCACAGTTGGTCTCAGGCCCTAGAGGATGACTTTAGAAAACTTGGAGGAAGACATGCCAGTGCATGTTTCTCTCTCCTGCCAGAGGCTCAGGGCCTGAGCTAAGGACCCTGCTCAGCCAGATTTAACAGCAATAATGTCTGTAGCTGTCTCGTAATTGGGCTCCTGAGTGTTTGACACATAATGAGTGTTCCTGACTGATACCGTTACTCAACACTAGGTCTTTGCTCATGTGTTCCAGCTGACAGCTTTTCTCTCATCCCATCCTTTACCTGGACAACTGTTGTCGTGATTGAAGACCCAGCTCAGGCACTGTGGTCTTCGAGAATCCTTCCCTAATCCCTCAGCCTGGGGAAGGCACTCCTTCCTGCGAGCTTATCTGTATCACTGTGCTCACTGCATCGTGCTGAGATGCTGGGTTGCTGAGCAATCTCCTCCATCCCCCTCGGGAACTTGTGATCTCCTTAAGTTCAGGATGTTCTTCATCTCTCTTTGCATTTTTTATCCTCTGTAGAGTAATCGACACATATTTGGTGCTCAATAACTTGTCAGCTGGGTAACAAATGACTAAAAGAAGATGTGAAGGACGTGAGACTCTTTCTTTAGAAATAATTAGAAGGGTATTTTCATTGACTCTGTTGTTTTGGAATGTTTCTTCCATGGTAACCAGAATGTTCTCTTCATTTCTCATTATCCTCACTTGAATTGTCCCAGAGGTTGAGAACTTGCTCCTTCAGGGTCCCGCCCTTCCTTCTGTTGTTTCATCCAATATGTAATGGATATAACACAGTCAGAACCATGATGGACGTACGGTAAGCATAAGATACATTTATAATTGTTGTTGGGAGACTTGACTTCTCCTTTCTTATTATGGTGGGCTATTGTTTCACGTCAAAAGCTCCTAATAGAAACAACTAAAAAAATGCTGGAGAAAGTTTTGTGGTTTTTTTCTTTTCTTTTTTCCCCGAAGTTAGAAGCGAGGAGGCAGTCAGACAGACTTGCATATGTGCCCAACTGGGATCCACCCAGCATGCTCACCAGGAGGTGATGCTTGACCCTCTGGGGGCGTTGCTCCACTGCAACCGGAGCCATTCTAGCACCTGAAGCGGAGGCAATGGAGCCATCCTCAGTGCCTGGGCCAACTTTGCTTCAGTGGAGCCTTGGCTGCAGGAGGGGAAGAGAGAGATAGAGGGGAAGAAGAGGGGGGAAGGGTAGAGAAGCAGATGGGCACTTCTCCTGTGTGCCCTGGCCGGGAATCGAACCTGGGACTTCCACACACACTGAGCTGATGCTCTACTGCTGAGTCAACCGTCCAGCGCCGGAGAAAGTATCATTGAAAATCTGTTAGAGGCACCAGAGAGCTGACAAAATAAAAAAGAGTCCTCAGGCCAAAATTGAAGGGAAGAGGGAAATACAGGAACTGACCGGAATACTTGCACTTCCCCTCACGGGGCTCTCTGGACCAACAGAGAGAAATCAAAGCCCAGTGCTGCACAAAGCAGAGATCCAAGAGAAGGTCTTCCCATGAGGAGCCAGTCGTCCCCCCACCCACCCACCCACCCCCACCCCACCCCCCCCGGGAGTCACCTTCACAGTAAGACTGAGCTAAAGTAAGCCAGCCCTCACAGGAATGGGTGGCTGGGCTTACACTGCCTGGTGGATCCAAAAAATCCCTCAAGGCATGGCCCTGGTTTAGAATGGCCCCATAGTTGTCACGCCTACAGATGCCTGGAGGAAGCAAACACAAACCCTCTCTAGATAAAGTCCCTCCATTATAGTTTTCAAATATGTCTTGAAAATACACGAACATAACCAACAGTACAATGAAACAAGTGGCAAGTGAGAGAATCATGGAGAAAAAGACAGACCCCAGAAACAGACCCACAAATACTTCTAGATCTTGATGTTACTGCACATAGACGATAAAATAACTCAGTACTTGCTGTAGGCTTAATAATACCCACCCCCAACACTTCATTATGTCCGCATTCTTGGTAGGTTTATTTTGCAGTGTGGGTCTGAGAATTATTCTCAGAAGCAAATCTTATCATCTGTTTCTTCAGGTGTGGCCAGCAATTCAGTCGTCCTAAGTCCGTTTCTACTTACCCAGAGGTGGACTAAAGTCGATTGAGGCTCCCCCACCCCCGCCCACTCCCGGCACAGAAGAAAATAGTGGGTCTCTTAAAAAAAAGAGAGAGAGAGAGAGAGAGAGAACCTGACCAGGCAATGGCGTAGTGGATAGAGCGTTGGACTGGGATGCAAAAGATCCAGGTTCGAGCCTGACCTGTGGTGGCGCAGTGGATAAAGTGTCGACCTGGGAACACTGAGGTCGCCAGTTCAAAACCCTGCACTGGTCTGGTCAAAACACATATGGGAGTTGATGCTTCCAGCTCCTCCCCCTTTCTCTCTTTCTCTCTCTCTCTCCCTCTCTCTCACTCTGTGTCTCCTCTCTAAAATGAATAAATAAAAAGAAATTAAAAAAAGAGAGAGAGACGGGGAAAAATGAAAATACATGTTAACCATCTTTTTAAATAAATAAAAAATATTATGTACATATTCATGTTAAAATGGCACATGTGAAACCAAACTTGGTGTCATTAGAAAAAAGTGCCAAGTTGGGGTTTTGCAGGGGCCTTCAGAAGTTGGAGCCCAGGGCACGTGCCCGGTGTGCCCGCCATGAAATTTGCCCCTGGAGTGGACTCTTGTCCGCAGCAGCGATCTTAAAGGATATAGTTTCAGCATCTCTAATCCCTGCCCATCAGCAACATTGTTGTTCATCTCACTGCGTATAGGATCCCTGGAGTCGTGCTATGGTTTCCCCTCGTGGTCCAGGGATCCAACTCCACTGTCCAGCTTCCAGAGTGACAGGAAGGAATTCCACGCCGGTCTGATTATTCTTTTTTTCTTTGTAACTCGTTCTTTCCGATGGGTTGCTTGCTTGGGTGATTCCATTTTAAGGGGTGCGAGATACCTGAATCACGAAAGCTGTGGAAACGCTTCTGTGGAGAAGGCTGTCAAGGAAGAGAGGATGCAATCTTGTCAAGGCTGGACGTGCATCACCCCAGGCCCCCAAATCTCACGGAGTGGCAGTTGCAGTGGACGCCACCCTCACCGCGTGCGGTCCACCGGGCTGGAGCAGCCCACGTTGGCCTTTCTGTGGGTTTTCCAAATACCATCTGACCCCTCCTGGCTCTTCTGGGGATCTGTCTATATGCTCCAAGGCAAAGGACAAGTACAAAAAACAATGCATTCTCAAGCCTCCTGTGTGTGTCCGTTTCAATAAAATAATAAAGTCTCCAGGCATCCCTTAGTTTAAACCATCTCTTGAAAGGGTTCCTGCTCTTTGGAAATGTAGGGGTCTTTTCTGAGAACAGGCTCAGATGTGTGTCTCCTTTCTTCCATCTTGCTTCATTTGGGGGACACGTAATCTGTAGTGTCATCTCGCTTTAGCGAGAACATTTTATTTTTCCCGTTATTGTATGATCACTCTTCATCTAGCATGCTTTCCCCTTCCTTGGGTGTCCTGTTTTACCCTTTTAAGTCTCCCGACACTCTGCTCCAGTGCCTTATCTCCTCAGCCATGGTTTCCAGCTCTATTTTTGCCCTGTGTTTAGAGAAGCCTGCCTTCCGCCGCTCCCTCGGTGGCAGCCTGAGCCAGACCACATCAAGCATTCTCTCAGTCCAAGCGCTGCAGTTTCAAACCTGAAAATTATTTTGCTTAACTCCCCGAGGTCCTTCTTACAGTCTCACGGAACCTCTGTATGTGCTTCTGCTTGAAGTTACAGTCTGATGCTTTTCGGAGCCTGCCTTCTCCAACGGGGACCTGCTTTACATGGCCTCCCGGGGGTGGACCGCGGGTTTGGTCAGCGATGTTTCTGACTTCACATGCCTGTCTGTGAGCTGCTGGGGTGTCATCGTTGCCTTTTGTCCAGCTCATCTCCAGATTCTATGTCCACCTGTCCATCAGTGTACCCACCGTTCCTTCATTCTCGCCAGGTCAATCTCCTGTTTTCATCGCAGGTGGGGGTTCGGCCTCGTTCGCCCAGCAATCTGGCAGTGGGCCACACCATCCACCATCCTGCGCTTCACAGACCCCTAGTGACCCAGGATGGAGCCATCATTACACAGGTCTGTCAGCCTCAGGATAACAACCGAGTTCTCTGGGACACATACACACCATGCCCAGCCCATTGGGGTGCATACCCTTCCCAAATGGCCATTAATGCTGTTAAATGTTTCACGGTTTATGGATGCAGCCTCAACACCCCCACCCCACCCATACAGCCCACCTGCTGGGCAGTTAGTGGATGCTGCTTCAAGGGAGGGAAAAGGTCAGTTTAGGAATCTCTCTCAGGGGCTTGGAGGCTCCTTGCACGGGAGAAACTGTTCTCCCAGCATCGTTTCTGAAATATGGTGTTAGCAACCAATCAGAGGCTGTGTTTGTGGCTCGGGATAACTGGGGTCACGTTGCCAATAGTACAAGAGTCCTATCCAACCCAGGTTGGAAGGAATAGTTTCTTTAGCTCTTCCCCCTCTCCCCGCAGGTAAAATATACGCCTTTCAGTGATATACGAGCGATTTTATTCAGTGCACAGGAAATTGCATTGGCAGAAGACCCAAAGTTTTCTGTGGAACAGTGTGCCATGATGATTCTTAACACATCAAAGCAGAAAATTGGACCCACCTCCTTTGGAAAGTCTTTAAGCAGAGACATAACTTTGGAAAGCAGAGCCGGTTTGAGGTTGCCAATATTATGACATTTAATTTTAGATCTTTCCATGATCTCTTGAACTTGCTGGTCCCATGAATTAGCGTACTGTGTCAATTTCATTTTACACTGCCACTGAGGTTAATGGAGTTCGGGTTGGTGGAGCCCACTGGCTTGTTCCATAAGTCTCTGCCTTTCGGAAAGGGAAAGTGTGAGAGGACCCGTCCCTGGTGGGTTTGTTGTAACCTCAGGTCTCTCATGGGGCCCAACAGAGCCAGATGGAGGGGATTCTCCTGCTAAGACCCCTGACCACAGACCAGGTACCTTCAAACAGTTAAGTCTTTCCCTAACTGTCGTTTAAGCCTCACGAAGTGGTCGTCAAGTTCTTAAGGCAAAGGGACAATGACTGATGTCCTCTTTCTGTATTCAGAGCTACGATCGCCAAACCCGGGTTCCAGGCAGCTAGGGCTGTGCCTGGGCTGTGTAGACTGCTGGACATGAGGCTAGCTAAGTAATGAGAATTTCTCTGGAACTGGGAATATCACTTATAAAGGAAGAAAGTCCCATTGCCAGTCTCAAGGCGTGGGGTACAGTGATTGACCCAGTATGTCCACGTGTCCACAATGGGTACCACGAGAAGAGAGGTGTTCTAGGCACTTTACTATGGTGGAAGCACAGAGGGCAGGTTCTGTTTCTAAACCAGCCTCATGCAGGGTGTGCTCGTAATCTGAGCCATCATTACCCAAGTGTTCACTATTTTAAAGGTCTGTGTGGAGAAGGCTTGTTGGATCAGGAAATGGTCGTGGAAGAAGGGACTGCAGGCGAAATCGGTTCCCATGGAAGTCTCACTCCCGCTGAACAGTAGCATCTATCCTCAATTGCTCTAGCTACCTCCTCATCAGTCCCTCCCTGCTGGTGAGGTGATGTGGTCAAGTTTCCAAAGGAGGTAGGGTCTTCATGAAGTTGATGCCCGGAGGTGGAGAACAGCACAGCTGCCTGGACAGAGCAGGGCAGAGGGCTAAGAGGGTTGCGTGGGAACACCCACAGAGCTCTGGAGGGAGTCTTTCAGGTCACGCTTTGAAAGTGAAATGAAAAGTGAAGGATGTGGTTGGTTGTTGGGGGGGGGGGGATGATGCCATTAAAGCAATCAACACTCAGTTCCTTCTTTATTCACTCTAAGAGGTGGTTTGTCGTGGCAACTGTAAATACAAGGTAATTTCTGTTCTTTGAGATAAAGTCCCAGCCAACATTTTTTCACTATTTTCTATAAAATATTTAATCCTTGGTTTTTCTTTAGCAATTCTTCCCAGTATCCATTATCTTCAGATAATGATATTACTGCACTATAATACCCAGCACAGGAAAGGAAGGATAAGCTACAGGTAATTAGAAACTTTTAAACACAAGTGTTGAAGTATGACTTTTTTCTCCCCAACATCACGGTCTTGTAATCAGTACATCCAATCATGAGTGACGTCAGATGAATAATAGTCAGAAGTTTTAGATTTTGTCCCATGGTCTCCGAGGCTAAAAATGAACATGGGTGCCAAGCTGAGTTACCCGATGAAGTTAAATAAACCTCTTAAAGCCTGCCAGTTCGCATGAGGCACCGGTTTTAGTTTATGTCCTTGCCACCAATTTGCTGTGTGACCTTTCACAAGTTACTCTCCTTCTCTGAGCCTCAGTTTTTTTCATCCATAAAGTTGAGGAGGCTGAAACAGATCAATGGTGCCACCCTGGCTGGACATCAGAGTTGCCTGGAGAGATTTTTCATATGAATTTTCTTTTAAAAGCTCAGAGCAGCCTGACCTGTGGTGGTGCAGTGGATAAAGCGTCGACCTGGGAACACTGAGGTCACCAGTTCAAAACCCTGCACTGGTCTGGTCAAGGCACATATGGGAGTTGATGCTTCCAGCTCCTCCCCCCTTTCTCTCTTTCTCTCTCTCTCTCTCTCTCTCTCTCTCTCACACACACACACACACACACACACACACACACACACACACACACACACTCTGTGTCTCCTCTCTAAAATGAAATAATAATAATAATAATAAAAGATGTAAAAAAAAAAAAGCTCAGAGCATTCCTTCCCCCCTCTCCACCAATTGAATCAGAATTTCTGGGAGTGGGACCCTGGCACATGGATGTGCTCAAGCTCACAATAAATCCAACTAACAGGGGGAGGTCACTGCACCTGGTGGCTCTTAAGGTTCCTTCCACTTTTTACCCTTATTTACTTTCCCTACAGCTGAGTTTCAGTCCTAGGCATGTGTATACATACAAAGGAAGTGTTTCTATAACTCCATTCCCTTCCTATCAGGTTACACAGCTTTGCTTCCTGATACACAGTGAAGTTTTGGGGGAAAGGACACCACCAGGGGTTTGTTTGTTTTTTTCTTGGCCACATTTTCTCATGAACACAGCCTTCTTGTTTCACACAAATCTATGTTTCAGTGACACAGGATACTGCCATCTTATGCAGAGATGTCCTCCAGCTGCTGTAAGATGAGGTGACAGATAGAGAGGAGAGAGGATGTGGTGACATGCTGGACTGAAATAGTCTTTGGACTCTGTGTCTTGGGCACAGTCGGCCCCTGGGCATCTCTGTGTCTTCGGAAACTGCATGAATTTCTGACCGAGACTGGGGATCTGTACCAGGCATTGTCGGGGCCAAGGCCAGGCCCTGGTTGACTTCGGGTATCTTATGCTGTTGTCACAGTAGATTGTGTACTGCAGTTATACCAAAGCCAACACAGCCGAAATCTTACCGTTGGATCCTCATTGCTCTTTCCTTCTGGAGACTCTCTTGAAATTATTTACTGAGAAAATAAAAGAAGATGGCCTGATAATGATTTCACTGCAGCTCCCTGCAGTGATTCATTATCACTGGACGATCAGGTGATGGCCAGACACAAAGCAGCCTCCTCCCAGCCTCCGAGCCTCGAGCCTTGTCCATTAGGCTCTGTCTTCAGTCCGTCTGGCCCACTTTTACTGAGAGCCCTGCTGAGTAGTTTTAGCAGGAATCCTCCAACCCTTGATATCTGATGGAATTTCTCACCCTCTACTCTTATTCCTTGAACCTCCCGGCCTGCCTTTAGCAAGAAACCTGTTAGGTCAGTTTAGCAAGAATCTCCCCATTCTTAGGTCCCCTCCTGGTACTCTGGTCGGTTGGTTAGTATCCACTGGTCCCTTGTACTGATTCTTGGCTGTACCAACCACATCCTGTCCTGGCTGCATTTGGAGTCTAGCCTGATCTCTGTCCGCTGTTGTAACTGAGACGACCTGACCGCAACCGTCCAGAATAAAGCCTTTCTAACTGTTTTTACAAGTGTCAGGACTGTTTTTCTTTAACGCGGGAAAGAGACAGCTCTGTCGAAGCACGGTCTGAGGAATATTAGCACCTCAGGATGTTTATTAAAAAACTGTCCTGGGCTCCCATCCGCTTAGGAAATGCTTGGTGAAAGCCACTGTTTTCTTTCCTTTCCTGTAGGAATTTTTTTTCCCCCCCTGACATCCTTTAAAGTGCTCATAGGCTTTCGGTCTTTCCAAAAGTGGGCTAGAGAAGACAGTGTCCAAAAGTTTCTTTGATGTCTCTTTGTAGGGGTGCCCATTATTGTTAAGTTCCGGCGTTGCACAAAGCACACTTTTGTCAACGTTGTAATACAGGTACTCACGGGGGGGGGGCGGGCGGGGGGGATTTCTAACAATTTAATCAAGCATGGACTCAGAAACTGAGAGTTGAAAGGTCATCTAGTCAACCCTTTTATTAGGTAAATAAGGAGATAAGAAGTCTAAGGTCTAAAGGAGTGACGTGGCAGCCACCAGACCAGGTAGATGGTGAAGGCTTGATACAGAATTAAATTTCAGACATTCGGACTCGCAGTACCTGTCCCTTAGGCTAAATCCTACCGTTATTAGTCTATAATTATAGATCAGCAAATATTTGCAGTTCTCCGGCTACATACCTGCACGGTGCCCAGAGATCCGGTGGTATTCGTTTGCTCGGGTTGCCATGACAACGTACCACAGACTGAGTGGCTGAAAGGGGGGAAGGTGCTCTCTCATAGCTCTGGAGGCTGGACGTCCTAGGTCAAGGCCTCAGCACGGTGGGTCCCTTCGGAGGCCTCTCTCCCCCGCTTGCAGACTTCCGTTTTCGTGGTGACTTCCCTCTGGGGGTCTGTGCCCTATTGCCTCTTCTTATAAAGACACCAGTCATGTTGGATGAGGGCCTGCCCTTGGGGCTCCGTTTTAACTTCATTTTCTTTAAAGACCCTACATCCAAGTAAGGTCGTGTGATGAGGTACTGGGTAGTAGGACTTCAACATATGAATTTCAGGGGAACGGAAGTCAGTCCACAATACAAGGATAGCATAAAGATGTATTTATAATTGACTGTGTGGGTAGAGATCTATTTGTATTTGTTCTCATTGCCCCAGACCCATCTGGAAACATCAAGGGGACATATTTCTCCTGTCCTCTGGATGCCTGAGCTCTCCTTTCCTTCTGAGGAAAAGCCAGTTGTTTGTTTGATTTTGATGTTTGAAAGGATTGCAGAGCCCAGGCCACAGTGGGACACCCTGGAGACCATGCACCCCAGACTTTTATATCGGAAGGTTTCTGCCTTCATGGAATTAGCTGTATTGTCCTAGAAACAGAACTCAGAGTCTGAGGGTTTATGAGGGGCATGGTGTCTGCGAGTAAAATTGGACTCTTTGAGCCGGGGAAGGGCAGGGAAGACGAGGGACATGATAAAAGAGCACCTCGGTGAGGACAGTTGCACGTATGACTAGAAGTTCTGAGTGGCATAGTGGTGACCACGGGTATCCACCGTGCAGATGGACGTCAAACCTCGACAACTGCAGAGTGGCCGAGAGAGCCAACTACTCCCCAGCACCCAGCTTCCCCTGCCTCGTCTAGGGGTCAAACCTCTAAGAGTGCCAGCAGAGCTCGTAGCCACACAAGTAGACACGATGGTTCCCACAGTCAGGGGTGCACAGGAGTGACCTGGATACTTCTGACATCACTTTGGAGACAGAGCAGTGTGACTTGGGCTTTCTCTTTCCTCCTGGCCATGGAGGAAACATAGATATGGATGCAGGTGAGTCAGCTGCGACCACGTCCTGAGGACAGTGCCAGGGGAGGAGGAATGGGACCCCGGTCACCCGTGGGGACCCCACAGCACACTGCCACAGCACTCATCCTGGACTCTTTTTCACTTTTTAGAACCACCGTGTTTCAGAACCTTCTTATTAGCGCAGCTAAGCTTACGCTCATATCTGAGATCCAGCAAGTGAGAGAGCATAAGTCAAGCTTCATACCATGGACAAACTCCAACCAATTATCCATGCTGAATAAAGTACGCTAAAACAGTTTCTTCCTTAAAGAAATCAGTTACAGTTGATTTTATTTTATATTTATGAGAACTGTTCAGTAGATCGTGTCCATGACGGACGACAGTTTCTTTGGGACTAGAGTATGAAAATGTTTTTGGCAGAGAGAGGAGAACACTTTATGCTGCTATAAAGAGCATGTTTTTATTTTTATTTTTTTCTTGAAGAAAAGAATTAATACTTTACAGGAAATTTAAAGATCGAAACAATGATGGAAAAGAAAAGTCAACTCAGAAGAACCCACTATCAACATTTTGTGTTATGCCCTCCAGGCTTTGTTCTACACATACAGTGAAATTTTATTTCAGAAACTGAGATCGTCCTTATACATATAATTATATCCTGCCTCTTCCTCTTGTAGCATCATAGCACAAGCAGAGAGAACCCCCAGATCACTAGGAATTCCTGAGCCACAGAGTTTTCTGTGGCCACACATATTTCGTCTTGTGACTGCCTTGGATTTTATTTGATTCCCTGCCCTTTCATTGAACACTTAGGTTGTGCCCCGCTGTCTTTGCTGTTGTACACATTGCAGGGACCCTCTGCAGTGGCCAGGCGTCATGTGTAGCTGTGGGATATCGTTGAACACCACCCATTTTTTAGAAAAAAATTTTTTTTTTTTACAGAAACAGAGGTCAGAGAGAGGGATAGATAAGGACAGACAGGCAGGAAGGGAGAAAGATGAGAAGCATCAATCATCAGTTTTTCGTCGCAACACCTTAGTTGTTCATTGATTATTTTCTCATGTGTGCCTTGACTGTGGGGCTACAGCAGACCGAGTGACCCCTTGCTCAAGTCAGCGACCTTGGGTCCAAGCTGGCAAGCTTTTGCTCAAACCAGATGAGCCCGCGCTCAAGCTGGCGACCTCGGGGTTTCGAACCTGGGTCCTCCACATCCTAGTCCAACGCTCTCTTCACTGTGCCACCGCCTGGTCAGGCTGAATTTTTTAATTTTAATTTATTGGTTTTAGAGAGAAAAGAAAGGGGAGAGAGAGAGGCAGTAACATCGATCTGCTCCTGAATGTGCCCTGACACCTGTTCATTTCAATAACTTGCCAAGGTCCCATGTTCCAAGCCAGGAACCAGGAGAGTTTCATTCATAGACTCCCACAGATACAGATCCAGACTCACGTGGGACACCTTACCTCGGAGGTAAGCAGCGCTGTGAGGCTGCCCCTGCCAGGGGCCACGGTGGAGGTGTGTCTGTGTGTAGCCCGTCGCCTGAGCACCGAGTTTCGTTAAGTGAGTTTGGTGGCTTCAGTAGATGTTGCTCTGGGTGTTTAACCACAGAGCCCAGTGTTTGGTTCCCAGAGCCTTCTGCTAGCCTGTCATAAACTCATGTTTGGCTTAAATGCCAGAGTGAATTTTGCTGAAGAGGATCTAGGGCAACAGCAACCCTCAGTCATTGCTGGCAGGAATGCAACATGGCCAGGCCATGTTGGAAGACAGCTTGGCCATTTTTTGTGTGTGGTTTTTGTTTATTTGTTTGCTTTTTTTTTTTTACAAAACTTAACATAAACATAGACTCACCTTAGGATCCAGCAAGTACACTCTTAAGAATTTACTCCACTTATTTAAAAACTTACGGCCACACACACACACACAAAACTGTGCACATTTATATTTATAGCGGTTTGGAATAAAACTGCTATAAAACTTTACTCCAAACTGGAAGGCACCAATGCCCTTCAACAAGTGAGTGGGTTTCCTGATGGCAGTGCACCTGCGCAGTGAGGTGCTCGTCTGCGGTGGCAGCGATGAAGTAGTGGTCTTGCAGAGACACAGAGAGGTATGACATGCGTGCTGCGATGTGAACGAAACCATCTGAACAAGTGACATGCTGCCAGATTCCATTTCTATTTTGTTCTGGAAGAGGCATTGCCAGGCAGAGGATAAATGGATCAGTGGTTGCCACAGAGGGAGAAGAGACAAATCGCGTATGCAGAAAAATTCCAAGGAGTTGACGTCGAGATTCTGCCCTCGAGCTGGTAGAAGCTAGCCCCTCGTGCCCCTGCCACAGTGCGGGCTGCACGGTGGCTTCCTTTCACACAGGACGGAGTAGGCAGCGGGAAAGGAGTAACTCTCCGGGGGGAACCTAACCAACATCTTCAGCTAGGTGATAAAGGTCAACAGCCACCATGTTTATAATATGCGCCCTTCATGAGACGTGATAAAAGAAAATGACACTTTTCTTGAATGGTCTTCCTCCCCCAAACCTAACACCCCGTCTTATGAGAAAATATAAGACAAATCCCACTTGGTGACAGACCAGTACTCCCCTAAATTGGCAAAGTTGTCAAATCCAAGGGAAGTCTGAGGAAACTGTCACAGCAGAGATGTCTGAGACACCACAACAGAATATTAATGGGCTGTCCTGGAACAGAAACAAGGACATTAGGCAAAAGCTCAGGAAAAAGTTTGGGCTTTGCTCAGTAATACTCCATCAACAGACGACGACAAATGAACATGACTGCGATAGTGTTAGCAGTAAGGGCCAGGAGGCCTGGGGTACCATTGGGAGTCTGTACTATTTTTGCAGTTTTTTTGTCAATACAGAACTCCTCTTAAATAGGTTTATCAAGAAGCAAAAACAGAAACAAAACTTGGGCTTTGCTGGTACTTCACCTATGAAGGGTTTGCAGGAGCTGGTGTTTAATTTAGAGTTGGGTTTCTGTTTTATTGACTTGGTGATCATTTATGTGATAACTAGAATGCCAATGATCTTTCGGCCTGGGGCAAACTTTGCAGTAATTAAAGTTCTAGAGGACAGACCTTGGATTTGAGTTCCAACTCTGACTTACAGAGAACCCCTGTATATAACGCTTGATATTTTCATTTTTATTTCCTGTTAAGTAAAACTACATCAGTGGGAAAGAAAGGATTACAGTTGAATAGGCAACGCTTTCCCTTCCTTAACAGTTCATAACATAAGGATACATCATGTATTTGATGAGTCTTAGATTCAATTGAATAAAATACTATCTTTCAAAATTGGGTAATAACTAGCGGGGGGGGGGAAGGTTTCTAGTTTAAATTTGCAATTTTGGAAGGTTCAGGATTTTTATTTAATTGGCACCCCTTTTTAAATATATTAGGAATATCAATTCTTTATCCCTAATTTGTAACAAATATTTCCCCTGATTTCTTTACCTTTTTGTTTTGATTATGATGTTTTCTTTTACAGAGCACTTGTTATGCATGCCTTATCTGGGGCCCCCCATGAATCCGGTTCTGGAAGGGCGGTGGATGTGTGTTCCATGATCCCAGGGGACAGAGACAGGGGAAGATGGAGACCAGGTGGGAAGCAACGCCAGGCCAGGGTGCGTTATTGCATTGGTTGCACAGATATTGTAGAAGCACAAACACAGACTAAAAATAAGAGGTTGAAAACAGAGAAGGGGCTTCTTCTCCCCTCCCCTCCCTTCCCCTCCCTTTCCCTCCCCTCCCCTCCCTGAAAAACAGCTCCTCTGCCTCCCCATTCCTGTGGGAGGGTGGGGGCCTAACCCTGGGGGGGTGGGGGGAGGCGCCTGCCTCCAATGTACAAAGCTGCCTCCAGATCTGAAGATAGAAGCTTCTTTCTCCACTGGATAAAGCTAGTGAGCTGACACAGGTGGCCACTGCCATGGCCAGGTATTGTCCAGTCACCTCACCAAGGACCATTATGGTTTCTCTGAGAGCATGCGTGGGCGGGGGTTATCGGACTGGCTAGACAGAGGTGAGAGTCCTTTGTGTGGGCCATCTTGCAGGAGCTTGCCCCTGATACACACCACATTCAGGTTTAATGCTTATTCCTTAAGAAAAGTGCTTCCTTTCTCTACCACCACAGCACGGGGAGGAATTTCTGGGTTGGGAGGTGATTTTGTTTCTAATTCTATTTCCCCAACAGCTGCCACCAGAGGCGAGGTAGCCAGCTCTCTGTCCCACGGTTATGGCATGTGTGGGTCCTGGGAGTCTGGAGGAAACATCTCAGACAGGGAGGAGCATGTATCCCTGGCTCCCACACCCACTGGTCTCGGGGGAGTGACGCCTCACACCTGTGGATGTACATGCCCGTGTGCTGTCACCCAGTTGGCCCCCACCAAGAAGTGCTGGGCAGGGGGGAGTGGTGACATGTGTGGGCCTCGGTCAAGGTCCAGGTGGCACCTGTGTGAACCGGCCAAAACTGAGGTAGAGCTGGTCCCGCAACAGGGGCGGGAGCAAGGTGAACAGAAGTAGAGCGAGAGAAATGTCTGGCTCACACGGGCTTTGTTGTTCGTTTGTTTTTAAAGAAGTAAAAATCTTAAAGAAGGTTTGCCTTGATCCTAAGGGACCATGATTTATCACCCACTCTTTCCTTATTTGTCAACGCTGCCTCTCAGGTGTTTGCTTACAAATCACACCTAGAGGGTGGTAGGGACTCAGCAAGGCAGAATGTGATACACTACAGTGCACACAGAGGCTGGGTGTCCCACGGCCGTGGAGGGCGCAGAATCTCAGCGCAGGGGGCACCCGAACAGCCACCCACGGTGAAGTCCCTCTGACCCAGGGACCCGCATTTCAATGTCCCATCTCTTCTGTCACCCAGTTTTGCTTCCAGATTTCTTTGTGACAAAGAACCCCAAATAATGGTAACCATTTGTGTCTCCATCTCATGGCATGAATGTTGTAACACTCTTTTCTTTTTCGTTTTTTTTTTACAGGGACAGAGAGAAAGTCAGAGAGAGGGATAGACAGGGACAGACAGACAGGAACGGAGAGAGATGAGAAGCATCAATCATTAGTTTTTCGTTCAGAAATCACTTATACAGGAAGAGATGCAGCAAAGGGGACACAGGGCGCCTTCCCACCCATGTCTGCCTGGCTTTTTCACATCATGCTTTTGGACAACCTTTCACTAAGCATTTTAAAGGAGAAGAACTGTGGTGTACTCTGCAAGCGAATACTTCAAAATTCTCAGAGACAGCAGAGATCTCTGCGGGGCGAGACCAAGGGAGAGTGACACTGCCCTGTGGCCCATCTAAAACTGTTCAGGTAGCTCTTGGCACGCTGTCCCAAGTGCATTTAACTGGCATGACTCTTGTTGGGGACTCCCTCGCTGGCTGCATGAGGAGCCAGGATTAGGCAGCGGCTGAATTAATATCACTATTTATGTAGTGTTAGTAATTTTGAGCACGGAGCTTTACTTTTGTCAAAGCAATGTAGGTACATCATTTTAAAAAATCCCAACCTTCTTAAAAGGTCCCTAATCCGAGACAACTATCCCTTGACCCCCGTCTCTCCACAGCCTGCGCCCCAGAAGCAATCACAGCACCTCGGCTGTCTCTCCTAGTAAACTACAGTGTGAAATAATTTGCAAGTCAGTGTTCCTTGGATCCATAAATTTCAGGCATACTGTACTGATGTCCAGGGCGGAAATAAGGGCTTAGCTCGATTACCTGTCCTCTCACCTTCTTAGTAGAATTTTTGTGGGTTGTTTTTTCTGTTTTGTTTTGTTTTTTGTCTAACAGCTTTGTTGAGATATAACCCACATCGCATACAATTCACCCTTTGGAAAGTGTATAATTGAATGTTTTCAGTCCATTCACAGAGTTGTACCACCACCACCATCACCACCACTCTGTAGTTTTAGAACATTTCCATCACCTCAAAAAGAACGTTTGTAGGCCTTGGTTGGGTGGTCCAGAGCATCATCCCAGTGCGCCAAAGTTGCAGGTTCGATCCCCGGTTAGGGCATATATGAGAAGCTGTCAACGAATGCACAACTAAATAAGCCGAACAACAAGTAGATGCCTCTCTCTCTCTCTCTCTTTCTCTCTCTTCCCCTTACCCCACCCCTCTCATCAATGGAAAAAAATTTTAATGGAAAAAAAAAAAGGAAATTTGTACGTGTCAGCAGCTACTTCCATTCTGTGCTCCGTAACCTAGTTTCTGTCTCTGGGTTTGCCTATTCTGGACATTTCATCTAAATAACATTCTCCCGGCCTGACTTGTGGTGGCGCAGTGGATAAAGCGTCGACCTGGGAACACTGAGGTCGCCAGTTCAAAACCCTGCACTGGCCTGGTCAAAGCACATATGGGAGTTGATGCTTCCAGCTCCTCCCCCCTTTCTCTCTCTCTCTCTCTCTCTCTGTCTGTCTGTCTCACTCTGTGTCTCCTCTCTAAAATGAATAAATAAAAAAAAAAGAAATAAATAAAATTCTCCCTTGGGTCTGGCTTCCTTCAGCTATCTCAATGTTTTCAAGGTTTCTCCATGTTGAAGCACGAGTCAACTCTTCAATCCTTTTTATGGTGGAATATTATTGCCTCATATGAATGTATATACCCGGCGTTTTATCTATCCATTCATCAATTGATAAATATTTGGGTTGTTTACACTTTTTGGCTATAAACAAATAATCTGAACATTCAAGGGCAAGTTTTTGTGTGAAGACGTCTTCAATGCACTTGAGTATACCTAGGAGTGGGACTGTGTGATGTAGTGCAGCTTAGGGTTATCTTTCTAAGGAATTGCTAAACTGTCCAAAGCAGTGGCTGTGTCTTTTACATTCCCACTAGGACTGTGTGAAGTTTTCAATTTCTCCACATCCTCGCCAATACTTGTCTTTTTTATTTTAGAAATCATAGTGGGTGTGAAGTGGTCTCTTGTGGTTTTGAATTGCATTTCCCGAATGACTAATGGTGCTGAACATCTTTTCATGCGCTTATTGCAGGGTTGTATACCTTCTTCAGAGAACTGTTTATTCAAATCCTTTGCCCATTTTTAAACTGAGTCACTTGTCTTCTTTTTGTTATGAGTTATAGGAGCTCTTTTACTATTCTGGCTACAAGTCCTTTAACAGATCTATAACATGCAAATATTTTTTTCCCATTCTGTGAATGGTTGTTTTACTTTTTTGATGGTGTCCTTTGAAGCATAAAAGTTCTATGTTTTGGCCTGACCAGGCGGTGGCGCAGTGGATAGAGCATCAGACTGGGATGTAGAGGACCCAGGTTTGAGACCCTGAAGTCGCCAGCTTGAGCTAGGGCTCATCTGGTTTGAGCAAAGCTCACCAGCTTGAGCCCAAGGTCGCTGGCTTGAGCAAGGGGTCACTTGGTCTACTGTAGCCCCCCCTCAACCCCCACCCCAACCCCCGTCAAGGCACATATGAGAAAGCAATCAATGAACAACTAAGATGCCACAACGAAGAATTTATGCTTCTCATCTCTCTTCCTTCCTGTCTGTCTGTCCCTCTCTCTGACTCTCTCTGTCTTGATGTAGTCCAGTTTGTCTATTTTTTTTCTTTTGTTGCTTATGCTTTTGGTGTCATAGCTAAGAAACCAGTGCCTAATCCAAGATCACAGAGATTTACTCTTCTTTTCTCTAACAAGCAGTTTATAGTTTTACGTAGGTCTGTGAGCCATGTTGACTTAATTATTTTGTATTTGATGTGAGGTGGGGTCCAACTTCATTCTTTGGCATTTGTATATCCAATTGTCCAGTGCTGTTTGTTGAAAATCTTGTACAGTTTTACAGGTTTTGGTTAAATCATTATTTAGCATTTGCATTATTATGTATATGCTATATGCCAGGGGTGCTCAATACTTCGATCGCGATCTACTGGTCCATCGCGAAGGAAGTGTGGGTAGATCGCATGACATTAAAAAGACATTTGTCTTTTGATTGGCATACAGGGTAGCCAATCTGACGTCTGAACTTTTGATACCCTACGCATGCGCGTTAAACTGCGCTAACTTGTTCAGTTACATTGCTGCGTAGTTAGCCTTCAATTTATTTAAACTAAATACAACAAAGGGTATAAAAATGAGTGCCGTAGCTGGTCTGAGTAAGAAGCCTAAAACCTACCACTTTCATACAGAATGGGAGGGGATTTTTTTCACTATGTCATATTCTAAGTGCATTTGCCTCATCTATCTGTCTGTGTGCCATTGCTATTCCAAAGAAGGGAAATGTGGAGCGGCTTTTTCGGACTGTTCATAAAAACTATGACATTGACTTTCCTCCGAAAAGAGAGCTGAGAAGGAGAAAAGTGAAAGAAGAATACACAATATTAAGTAGTAATAATAGTAACTTAAATAATGATAATATAGAAGAAATAAATTTATGTTTTGCATTTTTATTGTAGGTAGATCATTTTGATTTGGTCATCTTATAAGTAGCTCGCAAGCGGAAAAAGTGTGGGCTCCCCTGCTATATGTAAATATGTTCTCTGCTGAGCCAAGAGACATACTGTGGATGGGTCCTTTTTTATAAAACCTGCTTTTCCAAGAGTTAGCAGTAGTTTCTTTTTTTTTTTTTTACAGGGGCTGAGAGAGAGTCAGAGAGAGGGATAGATAGGGACAGACAGACAGGAACGGAGAGAGGTGAGAAGCATCGATCATTAGTTTTTCGTTGCCGTTGCAACACCTTAGTTGTTCATTGATTGCTTTCTCACATGTGCCTTGACTGCGGGCCTTCAGCAGACCGAGCCACCCCTTGCTGGAGCCAGCGACCTTGGGTCCAAGCTGGTGAGCTTTTTGCTCAAGCCAGATGGGCCTGCACTCAAGCTGGCGAGCTCGGGGTCTCGAACCTGGGTCTTCCGCATCCCAGTTCTACGCTCTATCCACTGCGCCACCGCCTGGTCAGGCAGTAGTTTCATTTTTATTGTTGATGTTTACTTTCTTCAAACCTATGCCTACATTTTTTTCATACCTTCGACAGTCAAACCTGTCAGTTAATTTATAATTCTTTCTTTCCCCCAGCAACATCCCTTTGGGGTGTCTTTCTTTCCTCCAGCGACATCCCTTTGGGGTGTCTGTCTCACTGCACCAATCTTTATATATTGCTCCCTTAAAAAATTCCTGCCCAAACTCCACAGCACCCTACATACTTATATCTGTGATTCCCTTCCCTGCAATTTCTCTTTGAGATTCTCCTTGATCCCTCAGTCCTCTTACCCTTGCCTACACTGGGTTGGACTTCCCTTTCATTAGTCCTAAGAATCACCATGACCTCTTTCCCTGGGAGTCAACCCATTGCTTGGGTCCCATTCTCTACTTTAATTAGTTCTTACATTTTGGTGGGACATAGACTCTAACAGCTTCCTGAGAAAGTGCCTGAAAGAACAATTATTTTTTATTATTAGGTGGCTAACTATGCCATCGCTCATCTCAGATCAGTAGATGGGCGGGGATGAGAATTCAAGTTTATGAATCACACTCACTCAACGTTGTGAAAGGCATCCATCCTCTGTTTTCTGGTTTTCAGTGTCACTTTTGAGACGTCTATGCCATTCTGTGATGGCATCGAAATCCCTATCATCTGCCCTATTTTGTCTCTCCAGATGTTTTTAGGATCTTTTTTTAATATACTTGATGCTTTGAATTTTCATTGTAAATATGTGTTGTTGTGTTTTCTTGTCATGAGTTTTGCTGGATACTTAATGAGTCCTTTTATTCTGGGACTCACACTTCAGTCTGAGGAGATTTTCTTATATTTTGCCTCTCTGATCTCCCTCACTCTTTTCTCTGTAAAATTCCTATTGCTCAGATGTTGGAGTTCCTGGATGATCTTTTAAGGTTGTACTCGTCTCTCCTTTTTTCCGTCCCTTTCATTTTATTTTACTTCAGAGGGATTTCTTCAGCTCTATCTTTAAACCCTTCTACTGACTTAATAAAACCCAACAACTTGGTTATCTATTTTTAATTTTCAATGGATGTCTCTCTTGTTCTCTGGTGATACCTTTAAAACTAACTAAATAAATTTATGTTCTTGTTTTGTGGATACAATATCTTTTCTCGCTTCAAAGATATGACCATTAACTCATATTACCAACTGACTCGTTTCCTCGAATTCTTTTATTCTCTTGGTTGGTTTTCACCTCTTGTTGAAACTTTTCCTCAAATGCCCAGCAATCCCCAAATCTTTAAGAGTGGGACACCGAGAACCTGAGTGGTAGGTGTGTGGTTGTGTGTATCTGTGTGTGTGTATGTGTGTGTGATATGTGTGCTAGGCTGGGGTGGGACTGGGAATAGTTGTAGACTGTTTGGGCCTCACGACAATGTGATCAGATGGCAAGCCAATATTTTGGGGTTTCAGAAGTCTCCCAACTTTATCAAAGATGGAAGTTGTGTTTCTAGTGTTGGTTGTCCTTGTTTGGGTTTTTGGGTGATTTTCAAGAGAGGAAGAAGGTGGGAACATCTTACAACAGGATGCCTCTTGTTGCATCATTTCTTAGTGCTTCCCAACGTGAGGAGACAGGCAGACGGGCCTGGCGGCCTTTGGAAGCCAGAGCACAAAAAGCCGCGAATTGTTTTTTGGTGTTTATTTTCAGAACACTGTTACTGTGATGGACACACAACCAGTATAATGAATAAGCATAGGATTTCACGGTCCTGGGAGGGCAGTCCCGCACATTTCACAAACCTTTCTTGAAACAGAAATGGCTCTTTTCTGCCGGTAAAAAGGGCCACTGCATTCTCGCTCATCTTGAAAAGAGCTCCACATTACAGGAAAAAAAAAAAAAAAAAGCATGTCTTTCTGAGTCTTTCCAATCCCAGACCAACCTCCTAAATGCTGATGCCGTCTGAAACGGAGTGAAGAAGTTCTTGGCAAGTCAGGGAGGCGGTATTGACAAGAAAAAACCTCAAAAGCTAGCTTCAAAATGACTATCCCGGATAATCAATAGAACTTGGCAAACAAACAAATTTGGCAAGGAGAAAAGAGGCTGTGTCATTCATCCGAGAGCGTTGTTCTGTTGTGTCCTGGCATGCAGGACCAATTCAAGTGCCAGCTTTCTGTACAGGTCTGAAAATTGTTTTCCTTGGCTTCATATGTAATTTCTCTCAAGGTATCCTGAAACATCGCAGAGTGGACCTCCCAAATAGCATCTATTTGAAGCCACAGATTAAACGTATTCAGTCACTCAATTAAGCTATGGGTTAACCCTGAACATTCATTTCATATTTTACATCTTTGTGCTCCCTTGAGATAATCCCATGCCCTGAGGATCTGTGGTTCCTTTGCCTAATTTACACAGTGTTAGTGCTGACTGAGAAATGTGTGAGCGCTTCACAGTCACACAGGTAAAAGGGACTTCTTCAGCGGTGCCCCCAGTGAGCAGAGCATATCTGTGCTAGCCTTCCTAAGCTTTTCCAGGTTTCACTAGAGAATCTGTGCCCTTCATGGACAGAGTGTCCAAAGATAATATTGTACTTTTAAAAAACAGGGATGGTCAAAAAACTAAATTTTATATAAGAAGGTGTTGGGGACCAAAAAGCCAACAGGGTTTTTGCAGTTTAGATTTTTTGGGACAGAGCTGTGGGGAACTGGCTATAAACTGACAGTCTGCCCAACCCCCCACCTCTCTTGCCTGATTAAGTTGCAAAAGGCTAAACCCTTCCCCACACCTCCCTGTTAAACTGTGATGCTGAATGTTTGTACTCATTCTACCCCGCATGTCCCCCAGAAAGACTGGAGGCAAGTTTTTCTATTCTTCTTTGTGTGAAGTTAAGATGTTATATATGGTGGGGGTTTTCTGCACTTGGTAAAATTCTTGGGTTGCCTTGGAAAAGTGCATAGAGATCTCATTGATTTGCTAATGGCCCACTTTGTCCTATAAATAAAGCAAGATGCGGTTTTTGAGCACACTCTGTTTCTGCTATCAGCTTTGCAGAGCCCTCCCGAACCTATTCTTTAATTCTTTAAGCATATTTTCTTAATTCCGCGCCATTCCCACTCAGGACCTGGAATTACTAGTAGGACTGGTTCACGACAGGAAGGCCATTACAATAATTAAGCCACGGGATAAACACTCGGCAAAAACACTCGGCATCTGATGCAGCCGGGATTCTGAGACAGGTTGAGATGCTCTTCGGCAGGGGCAACGGGATTTGACTCTGGAAAGCAGATTTGGTTCCCTTTCGTAAGGTAGCTGGCCCCAGGGAGCAGGGTGTCTCCGAAAAGCATGCAGTCACAAAGAAAGATGGTTTGTGCAAGCAGTTTAATCGCACCACCAAGGATGTATCAAATGCCTTTGGGTGGCGATTTTCTCTCTTCAGTCTTCTGTATGTCCACATATTCTGTGATGTCTACCATGATTAATGAATTCTGCTATGAAAATGTTACAGTCCAAAAGCTACAATTGAACTTAATGGAAATTTACAGCAGTAGGTATTTCTGCTACACTCATGGATAGTAAGACAAACTATTCTCATCTAGTTAAATAAGAAAAAAGGTCTTCTGACATTTAACCAAGATCATTCAACCCTTAATTATGCAATGATCTAAAGATAATATCAGAAATTGTATCTGTCTATACATTTAGGAGAGAGAAACACATGCATATTCACTTAGAAGGAGGCAGGCTGAAATTCTTCCTCATCCTCGTGAAAATAGAATGTTTCCCTTTAAACCAAAATTTCTTATTCATATTTTGAGGGTCAGTTTTGAACAACCTCTTGGAATTCCCCCTAGGTTCTTTTCTTGGTGCCATTCCAAATCGGCAGGAAAGACTTGCTTGCTGATTGCCAAGTAATGATTTCATCAGAAGGTGTACGAGAGAAAGAACTTCTATTACCTCTCCTTCTGTGCTAAAAGAAAAGATTCAAACTCATTATACAAGGGAAGGAAAAATTCAGGACTTCAATTTGGCAGGAGTGCAAATGCGTCTGAGACATCAGATTTCTCCAGTTGCCTTGCCTTGCAGGATGATAGACTTGCCCGTTTTGGAGCGGCTAGCTTGTTTTTGGTACCCATGAATAGTATTCCTGCTCACAGAATGAGCACAGCCGAGGAAAGTCTGTGCTCTCCTCGTAAGAGCACCTTGTGAAATAGTTAGCTGGACCAGCTCTGCTGCAAATTGTGTGTATCATGTTCATGGCATCCCTACATGTGAGCTCTGAGTCTTGCTTTTCTTTAACTTGAGTCCATCCGAACCTGCCACTCTGACATCTCTTCTCGTGTATCCCGAGATAGGATCGCTGTCTTGGGAGGCAGACACGAATCTGGTCCAGTCTTTGTCACTTACTGAATGGCCTAGGCGTCAGAACATCTTTTGGACCTCAGTTTGCCCATCTATAAAATGGGGACACCGATCCCCTGGCTGCTAGTAAGTTTCACAGTCATGAGACAACAGGTAGAAAAATGTGTTTCTACTGATTGTTAAAATGTTATCAACAGGTAAGGTATTCTCAGTAGTAAATATCAACATGTGTGGAGGAATTTTCAATTGTGTGAAGCTGTACAAATACCACCATTGTGTCCTTTATTAGTTAAAAGGATCAACACTTGGCACTTCAGGGAGCTTTTAGTACTATTTATTCGATCTGTTTCTCTAAGGTAGGAAACTGTACAAAGAATCCCCGTGGCGAGGATTGTCCCCACGCTGGTTTCCTCACCAGGGAGCACCACATGGCCCAGTGGAAAGAGGGCTCCACTCAGGATCTGGCCTCTAGTGGCACCTGAGTTGGGTTGCTAAGTACTTTGGTGACTTTCAGGAAGTCCCTGGGCCTCGACTTCTTTGTCTCTGGCATGTTAAGATGAACTGCATAGGTTCTAAAGTCCTATCTGGTCATACAGTTACATTATTTTATGTTCAGAATATCAGTTGCTTGTGAGGGAGGGTTCTCTGGAGTAATTCAGAGTCTTTGTGTCACATGTCACCTGAGAGAGGGGCTGTGTGTGCCATTGAACAGTCAGCCCCCAGCTTCTTAAGCACAGGTCAGGGAGAGATATTTTTGTTCTGCTGCCCAGAGTGAGCCTGCACAGTGGGGTGCCCGCCACTTAGAATATTCAATAGCCAACAGCGAGAAGAATAGACTGCCCGCAGGCCTAGCAAGGTGTGCTTCGTTGCCATGGTGCTCCTGGGGCAGCTCAAGTGAAACCTACCACAGGGGACTTGGCTCCGTTGCTTTCAAATGACCTCCTGCCTTACAGGAGAGACATCAAGGGTTTCTGAAAATTAGCTTTTATTTCGAACCTGTTCATAAACCAAAGGCATTCAATGTGAAAAAGCGCAGACTTTCGACTCAGAGGGACATTGGTTTGAGCCCCACGTTGAGTTTATTAATGGGAGGTGTTAGGTAAATTGATCTCTCCTAGCCTCAGTTTTTTCATCTCTAAAATGGGATGATAGCTCTTTGGCAGACTTATTTACAGAAAATGCACGAAAATGCCTGGCTCATATTGGGGACTCCATAAATGGTCCTTGTTATTCATGGATGAAAACATATTTCTAAAATCTGGTGATAACTGCACAATTTAGATACGAAGGAGTTTGAAAAGTTTCAGAATAAAAACAAGGTGCTATTTGAAAAAATCCTTCTCAGCCCTGACTGGTTGGCTCAGTGGATAGACTATCAACCTAGCATGTGGATGTCTCGGGTTCGATTCCCAGTCAGGGCACACACAAGAAGCAACCATCTGCTTCTCTTCCCCTCCCCTTCTAGCTTCTCTCTCTCTCTTCCCCTCTCATAGACAGTGGCTTAATTGGTTTAAGCATCAGCCCCAGATGGAGGTCACCAGGTAGATAGATCTTAGTTGGGGTGCATACTGGAGTCTTTCTATCTCCCCTTCTCTCACTTAAAAAAAAAGTTCTCGCCTGACCAGGCGGTGGCACAATGGATAGAGCACCGGAATGGGATGCGGAAGACCCAGGTTCGAGACCCTGAGGTCGCCAGCTTGAGCGCGGGCCCATCTGGCCTGAGCAAAAGCTCATCAGCTTGGACCCAAGGTCACTGGCTCCAGCAAGGGGTTGCTCGGTCTGCTTAAGGCCCACGGTCAAGGCACATGTGAGAAAGCAATCAATGAACAACTATGGGGTCGCAACGGCAACGAAAAACTAATGATTGATGCTTCTCATCTCTCTCCATTCCTGTCTGTCTGTCCCTATCTATCCCTTTGACTTTTTCTCTGTCTCTATAAAAAAAAGAAAGTTCTCAATTTTATAGTTTTAAACTATAAACAGAGCCTTTATAAAACCTGTTACCTGTTACTTAGATTTTATTATTCCCTATTCTATCATATGTTAAAAGAACAAAGAGATTTTTCTGTTTTACACTGTGGGGGAGGAAAAAACTTTCCTTTACCCTTTACGGTTCTTTTTGGTGTAATAATTAAATCTACATAAGACAGATTAACAAGAAAAACAACCAAATTTAATTACATATGTACGTTTGGGAACCCCACATACATGGGCAGTTCAAAGGCAGAAAGGGGGTGTGTGAGTCTTGCTGGATCAGTTTAGAAAGAACTCCCACCCTTAATATTGATCACCATGGACATAGAATCAAGTTCCTCATCTCTCCCCAGCCCCCGGTGATTGATGTCTGATCCCCCTAGCTTGCTTCCAGCAAGAATTCTTCTGGGTCAGTTTAGCCAGAATACCCCCTACTATTGAGGTTTCCTCTTATTACTTTTCCACCCACTGACCCCCCCACACACACCACACACACACACACACACACACACACACACACACACACACACACACACTCTGCTTCTTCAGTACAGAGGAGCTGCATTGACAATTGAGCCCCGTTCACACCGAGGTCTCTCTTCTATTGTAATAGAAGCCTTTATAATAAAATCAGTTGTTATCACTTTAACTATGGTCCAGCTCTGGCTTTTATTTAATAGAGGGCAAAATGTAAGTATCGATTTTCATATACAGATTTATTGTTTTTCTTTTGTTTTCGAAAAAAAAAATTGGGACATATTACTCTGAAACTTTGGGTTTAATACCAAAAGTCCAGTCAGTATTCAAGACCTGTCCCTTGAACCTTCTCTTCCAAGGAGCTCTGGTGTACAGTTGGCTGGCCCCTCCCACATGGCCATGTCGCTGTGAGTTACAGCTTACTGCTAGGACATGGGTGGGCTGTCGAAGGTCATGCCATCATTATCTCCCATTTCAGTGTTGGTCAAATAAGTTTGTAAATATTATATATATGTTTGCTCGCTTATGGTTTGCATTGGGTGTGGGAGACAAGCTGTAAGCTGGCAAAGTTATTATAGCCTAAGGCTTGGTTTTAAAACTAAACTTTTCCCCACACCCTTGACTGATTGCAGGATGTGGGGTGGAGCACTCTCATGAGGAATCCCATTTATGCCTCAGATAAGTGACTTTGTATCAGAGACTTCCTTGTTTGTATGTTGGATTAAAGGTTTTGATTTCTACACTATAACATGGGGCAGACCAGGAGTTTGCTCTCTCTCGGTTCCTGAGATTAGCATTAGAGAGGAGAGCAGAGAAAGGCCACATGGAGGAGAGGAGAAGCAGCCAAGATGGTGGAGTGTTGAAGGAGAAGCCAGTTTGTGCAGAGAGAAGGAGATGGGGAACAGAGGTGAATAAGGCTGGTGAGGTACATCTAAGGTCAATGGATAATGGAGAAAGGTCACGTGAGAAACCAGACCCGCGAACTTTGGCTAGAACCGCCCACACTCAGGTACGCCAAAAGAAACTTCCCAGAAATCCTTGGAAAAGAGCGACCGTCTGTCAGCCAGTGAGATTTCACCACGTTATATTAGTTCGACCACCCTAGAAGACCCCTTTAAAATCTGCCCCATGCAGTTTCTCCATGTGATTTTCCTGGTCTCCATCTCCTGGGCCAGAGAATCTCGTCTGAGGGGGGCTGTACTCAATAAAGCTTTTGCTTATCCACACTTGGTGGCTACACCCCTTCCTTCTTACTCGGCAAGGGAAAAATACCTTACATTTGGTGCCAATACCCAGGAGGAGTTAGAAGCCCATAAGGACCACTCCTTTCCCCTTCCCCTCAGAGAAAGAACCAGGACCTCCGACTTTCCACGCACTTCAGCGCACAATGCGGTAAGTCCCCTGCCTCTAGCCTCCCCTCAGTTCTTTCCACCGAGACTCCCTGTCTGAAATCGCAGCTGCGTCAGGGACTTCTTTTCTGTTCCAAGTACATGTGTGCCCATGGAGACGGCCTGAGCACATCCACTTTACTAATCCATCTGGTGGCCAGAGCTTCAGTTGCGGGACACCAATGCTCATCTCTGACCACTCCAAGGACTGAGGGCGGCCGTGGGGGCACAGGAATCTAAACCTAATCCAAAAACACTCCTGGAGTTGCCTTATCTGAAATCTCTCCATCCTGAAAGAAGAAGAAACTGTTCTTCTCTGCTGTGGCCAGGCAACAGAACCCACTGGATAATCGGACCAGGTGGCCTCCTAAAGGGACTTTCAGTTTTAACACCCTCACCAATCTAACTGTTGCCAAAAGAACTGGAAACTGGTTGGAGATCCCTTATATTCAGGGCTTTTAATATTTGCGCTCCCGTCCTAATCTCTGTGCTGACTGCTACACAGAGCAGGCCCTTTTTGGCCAGAGAAACCTCACCTAAACTCTCTGCTCCTGATCTTTTCTCCTTCTGACAATCCCCAACTCTCTCCCCCTCCTGCCTGACCCCTAGGGGCGCCCCTCTCTCTGGTCCCTCTGCGGACCTCTTTTGCTTGGGTCTCTTCCCTCCAAGAGCCCCCTCCCCTCCCTTTGCAGGATTCTGTTTCTCATTCACCTGCAAATACCATTCTCTCTTTTACCTCCCCTGCCAGCCAGGGGCCCCTCCCTTCTCCCTTCTCCACTGTGTTCTTAAGCCCCTCCTCCATCAGGCCATTTTCTGTGGGCCACTGGCCCTTACACCAGTTTGAAGGACGCCCAATCTCAATTTTCTTGCAGGAAGGCCTGGCCCTGTCCTGCTTCTGGCTCCAGCATTTCTGGCTGGATCTGAGTGCCGGGCTCCCCAGGAGCCCCCCTTCTCTTATTCTCAAACCTCAAACCCCTATCCGAGACCTGTGAACATGGCATTTAAAGTTTTTAATGGTCATGGCTAGTAGGAAAAAGCCAAGGCTATTCACCAGGCCTGCATGCAACAGAAGGTAATATTCCAAATCCAGGCTCTTGTGGCAGCCCTGAGGCTGGCAGAGCAACAGGGGCAAGACACAGAAGGTGCTCAACCTAAGTCCAGGCCACAAAGAGGATCCCCACCAGGAGCTTGCTTTAAATGTGGCAAGAAGTGTCATTGGTCCTGGCAGTGCCCCTGCCCGAGGCCACCCACTAAGCCTTGCCCTAACTGAAGGCAGCCTGGTCACTCGCGGGGTGATTGCCCCCTTTGAGCAACAGGCTCATCCTCGGTGCCTCTACGTGGAGGACAAGCCACCCAAATGGGAGGCCAAGCTAGCCAGACGGGCCCATTGCTCAAACTTCTAGGTCTCATGGATGACTGACGTGGCTTGGACTTGGAGATCCCCATCACTCTCTCTGAGCCACGGGTGAAGCTACAGGTAGCAAGTTCATCTCATTTCTTGTGGACGTGGGGCTACCTTCTCTGTTTTGCCATCACACTCTGGACCTCTAGTTCCCTCACAGGTTTCGGTTATGGGAGTGAGTGGGACCCCTTCTTTTTCCCTTCGCACACCACCCCTGACATACAGTATGGACAGAACCTTCTTTTCGCACTCCTTCTTAGTTATGCCATTGTGCCCTGTACCCCTCCTGGGTCAAGACATTCTACAATGTCTTGGAGCCACTATCCAGCTGACAACATCCCCGACAGCATCTTCTCACCCACTCCTACTACTCCTGGTTAAAGGCTCTCCCACTACCACAGATAACTCTAACCTGATTACACCCTCTATTCCACCAGATGTTGTCAACCCTCAAGTATGGGACACATATCCCTGTGGTAGCAACCCACACCACCTATACACATCCGCTTAAAGAATCCTTCCCAATTCCCATCTAGGCCCCAATTCCCTATTTCAGCAAGTCACCACCAGGGCCTTACACCAATAATTACCTGTCTCTTAAACCAAGGCCTATTCATCCCCACTGACTCTCCCTGTAAAACCCCCATCTTTTCTGTTCAAAAACCTTCAGGGGCTTATCATCTCATACAAGACCTAATCAATGAGGTGGTAGTTCCCATCCATCCAGTAGTCCCTAATCCCTACACATTACTGTTAGCATTCCCTCAAACACCACTAACTTCACGATGCTAGATCTCAATGATGCCTTCTTTATCATTCCTCTACACCCTCTTACTTTCTGTTTGCCTTTACTTGGACTGACCTAGACAGTAATGCAGCCCAGCAGCTTACAACATGGACTGTCTTACCCCAGGGCAGGGGTCCTCAAATTACGGCCCGCGGGCCACATGTGGCCCCCTGAGGCCATTTATCCGGCCCCCACTGTACTTCTGGAAGGGGGATCTCTTTCATTGGTGGTCAGTAAGAGGAGCACAGGATGCTTCCGCACTCATGGTTCCCATTGAAATACTGGTCAGTTTGTTGATTTAAATATACTTGTTCTTTGTTGGGCAGATAAAATATAATATGCTCACTTTGTTAAAGATGGTGCTGCCCACATGGAAACCCATCACCCAGGTGATATTATTTGCCCTTATGCTTGGGATGTGGTGGGGGAAAGGCTGTAATGTAAGCAAGCCAGGTGGTTATAGCCTAAGGCTTAGTTTTAAGAGTAAGCTTTTCCCTACACCCTTGACTGAATGGATGATGTAGGGTGGTGCACTCTCATGAGGAATCCCATTGTGCCTCAGATGAGTGACTTTGTATCAGAGACTTT
This sequence comes from Rhynchonycteris naso, assembly GCA_037038555.1. Lineage (NCBI taxonomy): Eukaryota > Metazoa > Chordata > Mammalia > Chiroptera > Emballonuridae > Rhynchonycteris > Rhynchonycteris naso. The sequence goes on from CM073001.1 coordinate 107,053,541, forward strand.
CTTGTTTGTAGATTGGATTAAGGGTTTGGATTTCTACAGTATAAAGTGGGGCAGACCGGGAGCTTGCGCTCTTGGTTCCTGAGGTATTAAAGAGGAGAGCAGATTAAGGCCATGTGGAGGCCAGAGGAGGCAGCCAAGATGGTGGAATGTTGAGAAAGAAGCCAGTTTGTGCAGTTTGTGTAGAGAGGACATGGGAAACAGAGGTGAATAAGTGTGGTGAGCTAGAAACCTTTTGATTCTAGGAAACTTGGATAAGTCAGTAGCTTTGTGAGCACTGAGTGTGTAGGTTTTGGAGCCCAGTGTGTGTTTTTGCTTGCCCAGCGGGTGCAAGCTAGAATTAAAGCTGATGGCTCACCAGTTCTTGGCTCCATTGTTTCATTACCAACTGTTCGAATTCAATGTGAACCTGCATGGGTGAGGGGTGGCTGTGATGGTGGCTGCGACTACTGGCTTTACATTCTTTATTTTAAATATTGTATTTGTTCCCGTTTTGTTTTTTTACTTTAAAATAAGATATGTGCAGTGTGCATAGGGATTTGTTCATAGTTTTTTTTATAGTCTGGCTGTTGGGCAGATAAAATATATTATGCTCACTTTGTTAAAGATGGTGCTGCCCACATGGAAGCCCGTCATCCAGGTGATATTATTTGCCCTTATGCTTGAGATGGCTGTGGGGGAAAAGCTGTAATGTAGGCAGGCCAGGTCATTATAGCCTAAGGCTTAGTTTAAGAGTAAGCTCTTCCCCACACCCTTGACTGATTGGATGATGTAGGGTGGTGCACTCTCATGAGGAATCCCATTATGCCTCAGATGGGTGGCTTTGTATCAGAGACTTTCTTGTTTGTATAATTGGATTAAAGGTTTGGATTATCTATGCTATAAAGTGGGCGGACCGGTAGCTAGATCTCTCTCTCTCGCTTGGTTCCTGAGGTGAAGAGAGGAGAGCAGATTAAGGCCATGTGGAGGAGAAGTAGCCAAGATGGCAGAGTGCTGAGGAAGAAGCCAGTTTGTTAAGAGTTTGTGCAGGAGGAGATGGGAAACAGAGGTGAATAAGTCTGGTGAGGTAGAAACCTTTGATTCTAGGAAACTCGGATAAGTCAGTAGCTTTGTGAGCACTGAATGTGTGGGTTTTGGAGCCCAGTGTGTGTTTTTGCTTGCCCGCCGGGTGCAAGCTAGAATTAAAGCTGATGGCCCACCAGTTCTTGGCTCCGGTGTTTCATTGCCATCTGTTCGAATCTAATGTGAACCTGCGTGGGTCGGGCTGCTGTGATGGTGGCCTCGGCTACTGGCTTTACACTGGCCCTCCAACAGTCTGAGTGACAGTGAAATGGCCCCCTGTGTAAAAGGTTTGGGGACCTCTGCTCTAGACAAAGGGATAGCAGATAAACACTAGAAAATTTGGGAATATCGTTTAATATGTAGAACAACATTTTCACTATTGTGTTACCTCTTTAGTTTTAACATATAGAAATGTTTTTTATAAATCAATAGTTCTTAACCTGGGTTCTATCGAACCCTAGGGGTTCAATGAGTCGGTCTCAGGGGTTCGGAGAAGCCTCTGCCGTGGAGGCCAGAATAAAGTAATACCGTAATTTGTTGTGAGTTCATGCACTTTGTTGGTCTTGTTCTTTGAGCAAGGTGATGTTCATGCACGGCTCATTTTGTGCACCAGTAAAAATCGTATTTTATTTATCACTAAAGAAGGATTCGATGAATGCGCATATGAAACTGGTGGGTTCGGTACCTCAAAAAAGGTTAAGAACCACTGTTATAAATCCTATAGACAAATATTATAAGCTTGCTAATGAATTGTGTCATCTCTCCACTCCCCCTTTTCCCACCAAGCAGTGTATGCTCAAAGGTATATAACCTGCATCAGGGGCTCTGCATGAGGTGCATGATTTGGGTCAGCTCGCCCTGTGTTAGCCATATGTGGCCAGTATATTAAATTTCCTCCTTTTAATAAAACTCCTTAAAAATTCATTTGAACATACACTGGGCTCCAAAACCCACTCATTCAGTGCTCACAAAGCTACTGGCTTATCCGAGTTTCCTAGCATCAAAATGTTTCTAGCTCACCAGACTTATTCACCTCTGTTTCCCATCTCCTCTCTACACAAACTCTGCACAAACTGGCTTCTTCCTGAACAGTCCACCATCTTGGCTGCTTCTCCTGGCCTCCACGTGGCCTTCATCTGCTCTCCTCTCTGATACTAATCCCAGGAACCAAGAGAGCAAGCAAGCTCCTGGCCTGCCCAACTTTATAGCGTAGATTCAAAACCTTTAATCCAATCTACAAACAAGGAAGTCTCTTATCTGAGACATACTGGGAGGATTCCTCATGAGAGTGCACCACCTTACATCATTCAATCAGTCAAGGGTGTGGGAAAAAGCTTACTTTTAAAACTTGCACATGGGCAGCCCAACACCTAGATTTACAAGATGAAACGAAAGGTCCTGTTCCTGGCTCTCACGGGGAAAATTTTCTCTGATTGGGGAGGACACTGTTGGGCAGATAAAATATATTATGCTCACTTTGTTAAAGATGGCGCTGCCCACATGGAAGTTTGTTGATATTAATGTGTGTTCTGGAACAGGCTGTGGGCAGGCCGGGTCGTTATAGCCTAAGGCTTAGTTTAAGAGTAAGCTCTTCCCCACACCCTTGACTGATTGGATGATGTAGGGTGGTGCACTCTCCTGAGGAATCCCATTATACAGAGACTTCCTTGTTTGTATAATTGGATTAAAGGTTTGGATTCTACAGTATAAAGTGGGAGAGACCAGTAGCTTGATCTCTCTCTCTTGGTTCTTGGTTCCTGAAGTATTAGAGAGGAGAGCAGATTAAGGCCATGTGTAGGAGAAATAGCCAAGATGGCGGAATGCTGAGAAAGAAGCCAGTTTGTTAAGAGTTTATGCAGGAGGGGATGGGAAACAGAGGTGAATAAGTCTGGTGAGCTGGAAACCTTTGATTCTAGGAAACTCGGATAAGTCAGTAGCTTTGTGAGCACTGAATGTGTGGGTTTTGGAGCCCAGTGTGTGTTTTTGCTTGCCCGCCGGGTGCAAGCTAGAATTAAAGCTGATGGCTCACCAGTTCTTGGCTCCAGTGTTTTATTGCCATCTGTCCGAATCCAATGCGAACCTGCACTGGCCAGGTGGCTGTGATCCTGGCCGCGACTACTGGCTTTACAGACACTCTGGTTCCTAAAAGGTCAGTAGAATGTTCACTTGGTATCGGTACAGACACATTTTATGGGACAGAGAAGGGTGTTTTTGTGCTCAGTTTGTGAACCTAGCAACCTTTTCTAGGGTTCTTTCAACATTTGTTTGTTGTTTTTTTTTTTTACTGAAAGCCATGAGTAATCTTTTCTCTTGTCAATGTGCATGTTAAATGACTGATTTGAGGGTACTGCTAACTTTCTGCTATATATAGAGAGTATATACGTTTATATTGCAAATCATATGCATATAAAGTAAGTTAAATGTATTATTTTGTTTCTATTTCAAGAAGTATAGCACATACAGCAATAGCTTTTGTATTAAGGTAATGGCCACTAGTGAAAAGTCCAGCCTACACACGTTGTAGTTGTAGACTGAAAAAGGGGCCACCTGCTGAACCTGACAGGCTCAGGGGCAGTCTGCATGGCAGCCTTGCAGACTCAGAGACCTAGAGTAACCACACAGAATTGTCTGAAATTAAAACTTTCTAACTAAAAGCAGTTCTTGGCAAGTTGTTGGGCAGATAAAATATATTATGCTCACTTTGTTAAAGATGGCGCTGCCCACATGGAAGTTTGTTGATATTAATGTGTAATGGGGAACAGGCTGTGGGCAGGCTGTGTCGTTATAGCCTAAGGATTAGTTTCAAGAGTAAGATTTTCCCCACACGCTTGACTGATTGGATGATGTAGGGTGGTGCGCTCTCCTGAGGAATCCCATTATGCCTCAGATGGGTGACTTTGTATCAGAGAGTTCCTTGTGTGTAGATTGGATTAAGGGTTTGGATTTCTACAGTATAAAGTGGGACAGACCAGGAGCTTGCTCTCTTGGTTCCTGGGATTAGTATCAGAGAGAAGAGCAGATTAAGGCCACATGGAGGCCAGAAGAAGCAGCCAAGATGGCAGAATACTGAATGAGAAGCCAGTTTGTTAAGAGTTTGTGCTGGAGGAGATGGGGAACAGAGGTGAATAAGTCTGGTGAGCTAGAAACCTTTGATTCTAGGAAGCTTGGATAAGTCAGTAGCTTAGTGAGCACTGAATGAGTGGGTTTTGGAGCCCAGTGTGTGTTTTTGCTTGCCCGCCAGGTGCAAGCTAGAATTAAAGCTGATGGCTCACCAGTTCTTGGCTCCATTGTTTCATTACCAACTGTTCGAATCTATTGCGAACCTGCATTGACCAGCCGGCTGTTTTCCTGGCCTTTGCTACTGGCTTTACATAAGTAGTCAAGCCCTAGAGCGATATTTCTCTCTAATAAAGGTCCATGTTTACCTTAATTGAGCCTGTCAGTTTTCTTTTGCATTTACAATAACGTAGCTGACAACAAACAGTACCTTTGAAATGTGAGTGTAATCTTTTCCAGGTTCCAGACCCCTCAGGGTACAACCACCCCTCCAAAGCGGAAACCACAAGCCCCTTCATTATTCCTATTATCATGTTAATTGTTAACTGTTAACTATTCTGCACCCACCTATGGAAATCTGTAACTTCTCCTTTTACTTTTTATCTAATCCCAGAGATTTTCTCGTTTTGCTTTCTCCTGCCCCCCTAATCACCAGTGAATTTCATGTAACTCCCTGATGTCTTTCCTTTGGTTCTGTAGTATAAAATAAGCGTGAAACCGCCATTTTCCAGAGTATTTTCTCAATCTGGTGAGATTTGACAGTTTGGTTGAGATACACTCACAAAAACCCTTACAGGTTTGGACCTTTCTTGCATTGAGATAATAACACTGTCGTTATTGTCATGCAAACATCAGGATGGCCCTATAGATTCCTCTCTGATCAAATGCCCTCTCAGGACTTTGAAAAATGTCTAAAAACACCTAATTGACTTAAATGTCAACCAGCATTCTAAAACCCCTGAAGCTTGATGAACTGATAAGGTTGTCCCTCTTCCAAACCCCTGCCTTGAAGAGTGGTAGTACTGGTTTTCCTGCTCAGAATTTGCAGCCTCAGCAGCTAGAGTACCAACCTTTGTTTATGGGTCAACAGGAACATAAAAACGTCACTACAGGTTTCTCACCCTTGAAGCTATTTGGACAGGGAAGTGGGTGGAAACCTGTGTACATACACGGGCCAAGGCCAAATATTGATTCTGGAGACCGGCTCATTCTGGTGACAATCTGGGGAAATGGCAGCCACAACATTTCAGAGTCAGGAAAATAACTCAGTCATCTGGCGATGCCCTCAGTTTACAGATGAGGGAAAGGAGGCCCTGGAGTGACCTGCTGGTTTTCTCAGCTAGAGTCCGAATAAACCCACAGGAGGATTCCTCACTCTTCCTATTGGCTTGTGTTACCTATCTGTATTTCCGGGGCAGAATCTGGCTTTGGTTAGGGAATAATAAAAGATCCGATGTCACCAGATTATCAAAAGCATAGCATTAAAAATGAATCACAGCTGGGGAAACCATTCATTCAAAGGTTGATAGGGAGCATTATTGAGGAAGGCTGAGGCCCATTTGACACCCAAATCCACTGAACAGTTTTAACATAACCAACCAAACCCCTGCCACATAGGGTGTGTTTCAGTGTCATACCAGAAGAAGCACACATTACCACCTGTGAAAGATTCTGGCCAAAAAATAAAATACAATAAAATAAAAATGGAATCTAAGGGACGACATCTAACTCCCAGTTGAAAGGAAATATGGAGATGTCGGTCAAATAAGTTTGTAAATATGATGTATATGTTTGCTCCTTATAGTTTGCTTTGGGTGTGGGAGATAGGCTGTAAGCTGGCAAGGTCGTTATAGCTGAAGGCTTAGTTTTAAGACTAAGACTTTGCCACCCTTTTAACACTAAGATCTTTTCAACATCCTTCTAATACTAAGATCTTCTCAACACTTAGCTTTTCTCCACACACTTGACTGTTGCATGATGTAGGGTGGTGCATTCTTATGAGGAATCCTATTTCTGCCTCAAATCAGTGGCTTTGTATCAGAAACTTCCTTATTTGTATATTGGCTTAAAGGCTTTAATTTCTACACTATAAAATATGGCAGACCAGGGGCTCTCTCTCTTGGTTCCTGCATTGCAGAGAAGAGGCAGCCAGGATGGCGGAGTGCTGAAGGAGAAGCCAGTTTGTGCAGAATTTGTGCAGAGTGAAGGAGATGAGGAACAGAGGTGAATAAGGCTGGTGGGGCCTTTGATTCTAGGAATACTTGGATGAGTCAGTAGCTCTGTGAGCACTGAATGAGTGGGTTTTGGCATCCAGTGTGTGTGTGTATTTACTCGCCCACTGTGTACAAGCTAGGATTAAAGGTAATGGCCCACAAGTTCTTGGCTCCATTGTTTCATTACCGTCTGTCTGAATCAAATGCGAACCTGCATGGGCCAAGCGACTGTGATGGTGGCCGTGGCTACTGGCTTTACAGGAGGCATAGGTGTTAAACGCCACAGGAATGCAACTGGCCAGATACACACTAAAAAATTCTAGATCCGATGTCTGTAGAAAATGGATGACCCAATTTCTTCAACAACAACAATAAAATAATATGAAAGAAGAAATCAGAAAAGAGATTGGGGAGGATTTTTATACATTAAAAGAGACAAAAGAGATATTAATCAAATGTAATACAGAAAGGTTGACTACCTCTTTATTTATTTATTTATTTATTTATTTATTTATTTATTTATATTAAGTGAGAGGAGGGGAGGCAGAGACAGACTCCCGCACGTGCCCTGACCGGGATCCACTTGGCATGCCCACTAGGGAGCGATGCTCTGCTCATCTGGGGCCCTTGTTCTGTTGCAACCAGAGCCATTTTTAGCACCTGAGGCAGAGGTCATGGAGCCATCCTCAGTGGCCAGGGCCAACTCCAATTGAGCCATAGCTGCAGGAGGGAAAAAGAGAGAGAGAGAGAAAGAGGGAAGTGAGAGGTGAGAGGGGTAGGGGTGGAGAAGCATATGGTCACTTCTCCTGTGTACCTGACTGGGAATCGAACCCAGAACATCCACATGCCAGTTGATGCTCTACCACTGAACAAACCTGCCAGGGTCTTGACAACCTCTTAATTCAAACAAAAATAATAAAGGTTTTTATAGGACTGTTGGTCAAATAAGTTTGTAAATATGATATATATGTTTGCTCGCTTATAGTTTGCATTGGGTGTGGAGGACAGGCTGTAAGCAGGCAAGGTTGTTATAGCTGAAGGCTTAGTTTTAAGACAAAGTTTTCCTCCACACCCTTGACTGTTGCATGATAGAGGGTGGTGCACTCTTATGAGGAATCCCATTTATGCCTCAGATAAATGACTTTGTATCAGAGACTTTTCTGTTTGTATATTGGATTAATTTCTACACTATAAAATGGGCCAGAGGAACCTGTGCTGGAGGAGAGCAGAGAAACGCTACCTGGAAGAGAGGAGAAGCAGCCAAGATGGAGGAGTGCTGAAGGAAGCCAGTTTGTGCAGAGAGAAGGAGATGGGGAACAGAGGTGAATAAGGCTGGAGAGGTAGAAACCTTGGATTCTAGGAAACTTGGATAAGTCAGTGGCTTTGGGAGCCCTGAATGGAAAGGGAAATGTTTTCCCACTGTGTGTATTTCTTGTCCGCCGGGTGCAAGCTAGGATTAAATGTAATGGCCCACCAGATCTTGGCTCCGTTGTTTCATTACTGTCTGTCCGAATCAAATGCAAACCATCACAGGCCAGGTGGCTGTGATGGTGGCCGTAGCTACTGACTTTACAAGGACATTCAAGGATATTTAGATGATATTAGATGATATTAGGTTTCTATCCTTAACATTTTTAGGTGTATATCTTTTAGAGATACAAATATTATTAATTATATACTATAATTGTATAATATCTTAATATTATAATTCTATTCTAGTATATTAAAATTATATTAATTATTAAATAATATAATGCCTATCTGGGGAGGGAGTATATAGATGAAAGAAGCTTTGATTCATGTTGATAATTACTGAAGTTGATTGATAGATTATTCATTACACTGTTGTTTATTTTTGTGTACGTTTAAAAAATCGTTAAGATTTAAAAGTGAAAAACAAATAAAACCAAGGTAAACAGAATATGTATGATAGACTCTATACATATATTTTGTTGCCAAATGTTTTTATAAGATTAAAATGATGATTGAGTCTGGAATGTTTCATTTAAAGTTGTATTTCTGCATCTTTGCTGAACAGCATCCAAACACTACTGGAGGGGACAGGTGGTATCCTTGGAATATCTCTCTTCTGCACTTGGTATCAAGATGAGCCTTTGGTGCCTCTGCCTTTCCTATTGACGCTCCTGAGGGGCAGTGGCTGTATTTTACACCATCCTTCCATCCCTGCTACATAAATAATGCAGTGTTTGATGGACGCCAAATAGAGAAATGAATTTTCAGGAAACAACGTTTTCCTCCTTTGCCACTTTAATCAAGATTTCATTTATTCATGTTGACATGCAAACCTGTTTTTGTTGTTGGTGGTGTTGTTCTTCCCTTACTGAAAATATAGGGGGAAAATGTTTAAAAAGAATCAAAAAGAAATATCCAAATTTCCTTTCATTGCTCCACACTTCCTGTCTCTGACCTTTGATTCTCTGAGCTTTCCTTATGAATAATTATTTAAAATTAATCATTACTGTGTATCTGCCTTGGAACTTTTTCAGATTCTCAATTTTACTTCAGCTGAGATTTAAAAGAAAATTTTTTCAAGATACCTATGTAAATTACTTCAGTAACTTCTGAATATTACGCTTCACTCTTATAAACAAAACTCTCATTCAATGTAGGAAACAAGAATTTATTGATCAGTTATTTAGGACATTGTTCAAATAAAAGTGATGTAAGTCTTTCCCATTCAGCGAGTGGAAACTCTTTATTTCTTCTTTTCCAAGTCGGAACTCAAAAACTAACTTACTTCTGGAAATCGGAAGGGTCAAAAGAAGAGGTGGTTGATTGTCTACAAACATGGCCACAAACGAGTCTCTCCATCCTTACATATGCATGCTGCTTTTCCATGAAGAGAGAGTGATTTCTTCCCCTCCTTTTAAAACTGGGCTACATTTTTTACTTATTTTGATCAACGCTGATCAAATGAAAAGGACATTGTGCCAGTTGTAGGCTAAAGCTTTAAATGACTTGGCCACTTCTACCTTTACCATCTGGGAGCCCTGGGCTGCAATGTGAGGACGTCAAGCTCTCGTGTTGGAGAGAAAGGCCACATAGAGATACACTGGTACCCGAGCCAGCAGGCAGCACCAGATTCCCAGACATGAGTGGAGCCATCTTGGATCCTCTTAATTGAGCCCAGCTGAGGCTATGTGGATCAGAGACAAGCTATTCCCACTGAGCCTTGCCCCAAATGAAGAACCACATAATGGATGTTTTAAGCTACTATTTGGGGGGATAATTTGTTAAGCAGCTATAGAACACTGGTACAAAGGGAGAAGGTGAATTCTCTTTCTCTGTGTTCAGCATATTCCTTATTTGAAAATAAAGTGTTAATTTTCATTCTCTCTACCTTTCAAAGTTCTCCCATCTTTGGAAACTACCCAAATTTCCCAAAGTCCAGGAGACTGGTTCTTTCCCAATTGTTTTCTCCCCCAGGGAGTGGGGCATATTAGGTTTGAAATGTGCCTGCAGTATATTGTTCCAGAGATTCTTCCAAATACCAGGCCATAAGGAAGTGATAAAAAAAAATTATAGAGTACATCTTCAGGACACACGTACCAGCTTGAAGGAGCTTCTAGTGGCCAAATTCGGAACGGTTTGCCCACCAAAATAATTAAGTGTAATAATGCATTATACACTATTTAAAATAGAAAAATAATTATTATCAAATTATAATAAATGGGTAAGTAGAAAGGAAGGAAGAAGGAAAGAAAAAGATCACTCAGTCAATCAATCAATAGGAGGTGAGGAAGAGGGAGGGCTTATCCTTATGCCAGAATGCTGAAACCCAATGTGTGTGCTGGAAGCGCTGGGGTTGAAAAATCCCCATTTTGCCAACATCATGGTAAAGACAGGCTCTAGTCATCGATGGCTGACAAGTTTAAGAAAAATATCAGTGAAAGGGGGACATCTGAGGAATAGTATATCTAAAAAGAAAAGTTAGTGGACCTCGAAATATAGTCTTTGAAAGCGTCAATGTCAGGAAAGACAAAAACATAAAAATAAAATGGTAATGAAAACGTTTTAGACTGAATGAGGCTGAAATGACCTGGCAACTCGATACAATACTTGACCTGAGACTGGAACCTATCCCGGAAAACAAAATGTCCTCATATTGAAAAGTGCTAGTAGATCAACTGACAAAATTGGGATATGGACTGTAGATTGGTCGATTAGATGAATGTGTTATGTGTCACTATAATTTATGAAGTCGATAATTGTATTGTGGTTGTTTAAGAGAAAATCCCGCCTGACCAGGCAGTAGCGCAGTGGATAGAGCGTTGGACTGGGATGTGGAAGACCCAGGTTCGACACCCCGAGCTCACCAGCTTGAGCGTGGGCCCATCTGGCTTGAGCAAAAGCTCGCCAGCTTGGACCCAAGGTTGCTGGCTCCAGCAAGGGGTGGCTCGGTCTGCTGAAGGCCCGCAGTCAAGGCACGTGTGAGAAAGCAATCAATGAACAACTATGGTGTCACAACGGCAATGAAAAACTAATGATTGATGCTTCTCATCTCTCTGTTCCTGTCTGTCTGTCCCTATTTATCCCTCTCTCTGACTCTATCTCTCTGTCCCTGTAAAAAAATTTTAAAAATAAAATAAATTTTAAAAAAAGAGAAAATTCTTAATCTTAAAAAAATGCACACTGGGAGGAGAGTGAAGGGGTTGGGGGAGGGGCATAAAGAGAAACAAATACTGGGTGATGGAGGATGATTTCACTTTGGGTGATGGGTATAAAACATAATTGACTGTCCAAGTGATGTAGAAATGTTTTCTTTAAATCTATGTACTCTGGTTGACCACTGTCACCCTGTCAAATTTAATTGTCTAAATAAAAAATATAATTAAAAAAATGCACACCAAAGTATTTAGAGGTAATGGTTTGTAATCTATGTAACTTAGCTTAAATGATTAAGAAGAAAAAATGTGTGTAAGATGAATGAATGAGTGAATAAAGAAAAAGTACAAATGATAAAGCAAATGGAGTAGAATGTTACCAATAGGTGAATCTGTGTTTTGATAAAGAGTATACAAGTGTAGCCTGACCAGGCAGTGGCGCAGTGGATAGAGCGTTGGACTGGGATGCGGAAGACCCAGGTTCGAGATCCTGAGCTTGGGGTTGCTCAGTCTGCTGAAGGCCCGCCGTCAAGGCACATGTGAGAAAGCAATCAATGAACAACTATGATGTCGCAATGGCAACGAGAAACTAATGATTGATGCTTCTCACCTCTCTCATTTCCTGTTTGTCTGTCCTTATCTATCCCTCTGTCTGACTCTCTCTCTGTCCCTGTAAAAAAATAAAAAATGAATAAAAAATGAAAAATATATATATACAAGTGTTACCTGACCAAGCAGTGGTGCAGTGGATAGAGCGTCAGACTGGGACACGGAGGATCTGGGTTCGAGGCTCTGAGGTCGTCAGCTAAGGTGCCGCAATGAAGAATTGATGCTTCTCATCTCTTTCCTTTTCTGTCTGTTTGTCCCTCTCTCTCCGACTCTCTCTGTCTCTGTTACAAAAAAAGGAGTATATAAGTGTTAATTGCACTAGTTTTATACCTGTCGATATTATAGGCTGAAATTATTTTCAGATAAACATGTTAAAAAGTTCTACTGTTCTGAGATATAACCCATAAAACCATTTCTCAGCATTTAAACCTCAATTATCTCCCTCTCTGAACAACTATAGCACTTTGTTTTATTTTATTTTTAAATGATCACATAGAGCCTTGCATAGTTTCTTAGCAGTTTCAGGTTGTTTGGGGTGTCAAAGACTGTATGTACCACAGTCTTCCCAATTGCATGTTAAGTGCTAAGAGTAGGAACCCTGCTTAGTCTGGAAAGAACTCTGGGCATAAAGATTTGTCTAGAAAGGTCTGCACTGCCCCTCAATTTCTCTGTGAACTTGAACAAATTATTAATATACAGCTCTGTGCCTCAGTTTCCCCATTTGTTAAGTTGAAGGACTATGGTGGTGGCTTTTTCTGTTCTAAAACCAGTGGTTAAATATTTGGTTCCGTGGAAGCAGTTTTATATTCTAGACGTGACATGTGAAAAATTAAAAATTAGGATATGTGTTCCTACATATTTTTTTAAATGCTTGATAACATATCAGGCTGCTGCTATTAAAAACAATTTAATAATTTGGGTTCAAAAATCTTACAAGTGACATTTTGAACAAATTTGTTGAACCACATGGCGAACCTTGTACTGGTTTCATGTTTGTGACATTTTTATTTACCCTGAATACCATGGCAATGACTTTGGCTTGAGGCACGAGAGAGCAGACGCCCCTGACCCCTCGCTCTGGATCTTGTTTTTTCAGCAGTTAAGTTGGTTTTATATCAATCTATTCACACTCTGCCTAGCTTCCCTGTGGCCAATGAAACAAGCTCGTAAGATCCTTGGTTGAGGTGACAAGCCTGCCTGAGGTCCTCAGCAGTTTGATGTTTATTTAATACTCTTCATTTGTTACTTCATTATTGATACTAATGATTTTGAGGGAAGGCCCATAGACTTTTCGTCTTCTCTCTCCCTTCTTCCTTCTAAAATTGCTTGGTTTTCAGATTGAAGCTATAAGAAGTCTCATTCCAATGCACATTTTGTTACTGAAAGATTGAAATGACGGACAGAAAAGGATTCCCCGTTTTCTTGATTGGAATAAGTTCTCTTTTAATTTGATCTCTGCCTATGTCAGGTCTAAACCTATCGTCATATTGGAAGTTTATAAAAGGTGTCAGCTGCTTTTGAAAATATTTGATCCACTGATAGAGTAACAAAATATAAGTATTTTTTTATTACAAACAGAATTTCAGCTAATAAAACATTATACTTAATTGAGAATCATGACTTCCAGTTGTCAGAGCTCCTATACCATGCCTGGGAACTAAGTAGAAAGGGGTTTGTGCTGGGAGGTTAGACACTTAGTAAAGGAGGTGTGCAGTCCATGGAAACACTGTCAGGTAAGTTTCTTTCATCTCTTCAGTAAACCAAATACATTGTGAATAATTGAATAAATGAACAATAACTAACACAAGAAATGTTAATTTCATATGGAATGTTTAATGTTCTAAAAAAAAAATCTCAGTGAGGTGCTCAGTTATATCAATGAGCAGGTTACATCTTGCTTTTTGTCACCTGTGGAAGTTTTAAAAGCAAAAAAATTCAGTTCCTAAAATTTCCAGTACGGGGACCACTAATGCTAATGGCGCTTATTCACTTGGGTTGAATCAGATTTATTTAATTCTCCAGATGGGAACACGCACAGGACATAGAATAGTTGTGATCTCAGAGGGAATCTAACCCCATATGATTCTGTGTTACCTTTGAGCTCTAGTGTCCCTCTACTGTATCACTGAGTTTGTGCTTTACATTGGCTAACTGACCTTACATTGGGCATACAGTAGCCCGCCACTCCCACTCGTGTTCACTTTTTGTGGTGTCTGTTAACATAACTGTGGTCTGAAATATTAAATGGAAAATTTTATAAATAAACAATTTATAAGTTTTAAGTTGCATGCCATTCTGAGCAGCGTGAAGAAATCTCGTGTTGTCCTACTCCATCTCGTACAGGAAATGACTTTGTTCAGTGTCCCCCATTAGTCACTTAGGAGCTGTGTAGGTTATCAGATTGATCATAAGAGAGAGAGAGAGAGAAAGAGAGAGAGACCACATGCACACTTTTATTTCAGTATATTGTTATAATCTTTTATTTTATTATTATTCATTGTTGTTAATCTCTTGCTGTGACTCATAAATTCAACTTTATTATAGGGCTAGGGAAAAAGTCTGTATGTAGGGTTCTGTCCTATCTGAGGCTTCAGGCATCCACAAGGAGGAGTCTTGGAACGTATCCCCCGCAGATAGTTCGTATTACTGCAGTGAAAAACTTTCTACCACTGGCCTTGTTGTTTATTGTTACTCTGTAAAGGTTGGTGACAATTGCATCTTGTGCCATAGCTCTGACGGATATCAAGATGGTCACAGGTGGAAATATTGTTCAGAATTTCTACTTTGTTAGCACCAAAGAATGATGGCTCATTGGGCTGTATCTCTCTTACTTTTGTAAAAATAATTATGATTTTTGACTTTGTAAATATGATATCATAGGTAATATCAAATATATTACACAGACCATCAAATAAGACCACTGCCCAAGGTCAAAGACATATTTTAACTTCTACAAGAATACCATGAAAGGGGAGTAGTAACATTGTGTGGAATTCATGTCCATGTTATAACAGCTTGCACACATCTTCAGAAGTAGTAGTATTAGTTCTTAAAAGACTAATAGGTTTTCAAAACTTTGGTGAGTTTATATCTTGCCCTCTTCCTTTCAAATAAAGCATGTGTCTTCAAGAGAAACCCAAGATGAATTCCAACCTGAAAGTCCAGGAGGCTTATTAAGTGATTATATACATTTTAAGATAAAGATCAGCTTTTTTTCCCACTCAACTGTTTGCTTGACAAAATGTTTACACCCCATCTTGACAAATATCTTTATTCAGAATAGGTTTGTCTGACCTGTGGTGGCGCAGTGGATAAAGTGTTGACCTGGAACATTGAGGTCATTGGTTTGAAACCCTGGGCTTGCCCAGTCAAGGCACATATGGAATTTGATGCTTCCTGCTCCCCCCCCCCTTCTCTCTTCCTCCCTTCTCTCTAAAAAGGAATAACTAAAAAAAGAATAGGTTTATACTCTCATGTCTCAATAAGAAGAAACCAGGCACTAGAAATACTCCAAGTTTGTCTAACTGATGCTCTTTAGAAATCTTTGTAAGAAATACTTGATGACACAAATGTAACTTAGGAAAAAGTAAGTTTATTTCAAAACTTAAATCCAAACATTGTTCATGAGTAATATGACATTTTAAATTATAAAGATGTATGCATGTTTGTTTCTGTTTTCCTTTTCTGATTAAATGGTAACTCTTTTTTTTTTTTTTTAACAGGGACAGAGAGTCAGAGAGAGGGACAGATAGAGACAGGCAGGAATGGAGAGAGATGAGAAGCATCAATCATTAGTTTTTCGTTGCCGTTGCAGCACTTTAGATGTTCATTGATTGCTTTCTCACATGTGCCTTGACCGTGGACCTTCAGCAGACCGAGCCACCCCTTGCTGGAGCCAGTGACCTTGGGTCCAAGCTGGTGAGCTTCTGCTCAAGCCAGATGGGCCCGTGCTCAAGCTGGCAACCTCGGGGTCTCAAACCTGGGTCTTCTGCATCCCAGTCCTACGCTCTATCCACTGCACCACTGCCTGGTCAGGATTAAATGGTAATTCTTAACAAGTGTACAAATATTAATTTGAGGTTAGTTGTTCATAAATTTCTGATATGTGAATTCATATTTTTTGATATGGTGTTATATCTTAGCATATGTAAGGTTGGCTGAGTTAATGGGTATTTAATTCAATCAGAACAGGGTTAAGATCAATACTTTAATATGTGTAGGTTTTACTTGTAGGGATATTTATTTGCTGTTTTTTGCTACTCATGCTGTTTTCTCTAATAATTACACATACTAGTTTACTATCAGTTGTGTCAGATTCTCCGTGTAAGAATAGGAAAATCCTCGATTGCAGCAAAACCTGCTCAGCAGGCTATGAGAATTAAGTTTGCTTTTTTACTTTGGAAACATTTAACAATTAGGATCAATAAAAGATGCTATTATGAGTCTAGTGCTGGTATTGTGAAAAACAGAAACATAGATGGATGTCGTATTTCTTAATGTTCTCACGTATTTCCTACGCAGCTGATTTAGTAATTATGTAAACAATGAAACACACTGAGCCGTTGATGGGTGCATTGTCTTTGTACGTCCATTTGGGTGTGTTCTGAGGGCTTGTTTTCTCTTGAACAAATTCCCTTTCTTTTCTTCAGTTCATTATTTTTTTTTAAAGAAGATTTTTTTATTTTGTTTGTTTTTTTAAATTTCTTTTTATTTATTCATTTTAGAGAGGAGACACAGAGTGAGAGAGAGAGGAAAGAGAGAGAGAAAGGGGGGAGGAGATAGAAGCATCAACTCCCATATGTGCCTTGACTGGACCAGTGCAGGGTTTTGAACTGGCGACCTCAGTGTTCCCAGGTCGACGCTTTATCCACTGCGCCACCACAGGTCAGGCCCTTTCTTTTCTTGTAACATGAAATTTTTAAATGTGTGAAACATATTTCATTGTTATCTTAATTTGTTACTTTCATTTAGTACAAGAATTCTGAATAAGGAAAATAGATACAATTTTTGTGAATGATTTCGTGGAAAATATTTGAAGGTTAAAAATATCAGTAAATGAGGAGAAGGTTGGAAGGTAAAGTTGAGAAAGTCTTATATGAGAAAAGACAAAGCTGTAAAATAGAGAAAAAACATTAAACTAGAGGCTCAACCCAGGAAGTCCAATATCTTATAAATAAGAATTCTATCAAGAAAGGACAGAGATAATGAAGGGGGGTGGAAATGATCAAAAGAACAAGAAAACTTCCCTGTATTGAAGGTCCTGTGTTTGTAGAATGAAAAGGCCCACAAAATACCTAGTAACATGAATAGAAAAGACTCACCCCAAGACCAATCATTAAAATTTCAGAATGTGCCTGACCTGTGGTGGCGCAGCAGATAAAGCATCAACCTGGGAACACTGAGGTTGCCAGTTCAAAACCCTGCACTTGTCTGGTCAAGGCACATATGGGAGTTGATGCTTCCAGCTCCTCCCCCCTTTCTCTCACTCTCACTCTGTGTCTCCTCTCTAAAATGAATAAAATAAAAAGAAGTTAAAAAAAAAATTTCAGAATGTCAATGATAAAAAGAATATCCAAAAAAGCTTTCAGAGAAGGAAGGACAAAAAAAACCACCCCAAAGATCACACACAAGGAATCGGGAATTAAAGTGGCATTTCATTTCTTAACAGCATCAGTGGAACTTATAAGAAAATGGAGCAATGACTTCAAAATTCTAAGTGCAAAAGAGTTTCAGTCTAAAATCCTAGACCCAGGTCTTTGGCAGGTGTTACAGATCGTCACTTCATCTGCTTTAAACATGAGTAAGCTAAAACCGTGTTTCCCAGGCTCCCCTGCAGCAACAATCCTAAACCTCATGGCCCCATCAAGCCAACCCCCCCACAAGAGACTTGGATGGTGGAGCAGGGTGAAGTGGCAGCTACACCGGGTAGCACATATTCTGGGACACTTGTGGCAAAGGTTGTACAATCTCAGTATTTCTCAGCCTTTTTTTTTTTCTCCCTGGAAGAACCTTTTTTAAACATTTTTTTTCTCTAATTACTCCCACCAATGGAATTTTAATGCCACAGATATAACATATATCTGTTTATGGACTTATGTGTGTGTTTTATATTTTAAAAGACTATGATATTTTTGCACTCCCCACTCCCCCAAACAATGTTTTTGTCCTTTTGGGGTAGTACTGCTCCACTGAGAACGTACGTACTGTCTAGTCCGTAGAACTGTAAATACCACACACCGCAGGTGACATGGTGGTGGAATTACTACTAGAACAGTCCAGTGGTGTGACTGAGTGTGGTTCCTGGCTGTGTCACATCCAGGTGTTCCAATATAGGAGAGAATTGAAAGAAATTCTTTCATGACCTCCAGGAAAGATTCTTGTCTGAAGGCTTGCTTCAGGGCTTAGAGAGCAGGCAGTCTAGAATGAAACAGGAGAACTCAGTGTTCTAGAACACCCAGAAGAACACAGAACTATATAGATTACCCCCTGCATGTGTCCATGTTACGAGTTTTAGAGTTGGGTGTTAAAGATTTGGAGAGGCATTAGTGATAGCTACATAGAAATCTAAATGATGGAAAAGAAAAGGTGAATGGTAACTCCAGGAAAAATACAAAGGAGCAGAGGAAACGTAATTATGATACACTGTGTAACTCACCTTTGAACAATATTTATGAGGTCATAATAATGAAAATGTTGGATATTTATTTAACCCAAAGTGGTGATATAATTATATTGAGCAGACAGGGTTCAAGGGAGGATGGAAAAAGAGCAGCATTCTTTTCATCTATAGTCTGGTGGTCAATGAATAATGTTGAAAATTGTTAAAAAACTTGAAAGTAGTATAAACATTCCTTATAAAGAAAATGTGGAAGTTGATACCAATAGAGACAGTTTTAAGAGTTCAACGTGTCAACTATGGGAAGCAAAAATCAGGAGCGAGGAGAGGTTGGACAGGAAAGTTTCCTTTTTCTGTTAAAGTCTATGACTTTTCAACTTGTACACATATAACTTTGTGTAAAATAAAAATAAAATGAAATTCAAAAAATAAAAGCAAGAGGAAAGAATGCCTGCATTGTTCTAGGGCCTCTTAAATGCTTCTTTAATTTTTTTCCCCTGGATGGTCTTATAATATTTGTCTATAATTACTTTTTCTTCAAGAAGAACCCAGTTGTTCCTTGGCAAAGACTTCAGATATGCATATTACTCATTGATCTTGATCTAGATGAGTTTCTTAAAGTTGAATACTGTGGTAAACAGAGTATTTTTGCTTCTCAAATTCTCTTCCTGGCCCAGATGCATTGGCCAGTGCTGGATCTCCAATGCAGGACCTCAAAGTTGGCAGGTTTCTGATATTTGTAAGAAACCACGGTTATCAGAAATATGGAGGAATATTCATATCTTTATCTTTGTTACACATTGCAATCAATAAGAAATTTACTCTGAGCATTTAATTTTGATTTCAGTTAAGTAACAAAATGGGCCTAGGAATGCTAGTTGTCATGGTTATAAGGACCAATTTAGTATTAGTGGATTTAATTAACAATTTGGCAGAGGAAAAGGGTTACAGATGTGTTATTTGTAAGTTGAAAAGACACATAATAAAACCTAGCTACATCACTTGTTCTGGTATAAAAGTCAGCACCTGTGAATTATTTCTGCATTTACTTAATTAAAATGCAGTTCTTACCAAAGTGACGGCCTAGAGTATTGGTTCTTGAACTTCAATGTGTGCTTAGGAATTACCCTTGGACCCTGGTAAAATGTAGATTCCAGGGCCCTGACCTAAAAATAATAATTCTCCTCCCCCCCCCTTTTATTCAAATACTGATTCTTTAAGGGTTTGGTATTGCCCAGGAATCTGGATTTTAAACATGTCCAAGGTGATTCTCATAAAGGTGGCCCTGTGGAAGTCACTGAGACACATGGACTTGTTGGTTTGTATCAGACACACTTGAGTTCATTTCTTTTTCTTTTATTTCTCAATGACACTCAAGCAACCCCAAAGGGAATGACTTTAAGTGCTCTCTCAGATAAGTATCTAGGGACCAGTAGCTGGATGTACTTTATACAAAGGGGAATGGAGTAGCTTTTATGCAATAAGATCTAGATCCTGGCTCCTGTCCTAGAATAACATGAGATCATTTTATTGGTTACCAGCTGGACACTAACCAAAAAAAGACCAATATTTGTGGATTTGGAGATGGTATTTAAAGAAATACTCTATAGAAGGAGGAAGTCTAATGGTACCTGAAATTTTCAAAATCATCAAACAGAGCAATAATTCTTACATGTGTCACAAAGTAATCCTCCCAATTACAAATTACACATTCATCTGCTTAGTTCTTACCCGTGAAATTCTTATATAAATTACTGTTTGTCTTTTTCTTTATTTATCCTTTTTCTATTTTGTAGGTTGTACAGACTCAGAGTAGAGGCTGATAGTTAAAACACAAGATAACCTAACTCATCACAGTATATTTAGGCATTTATCAAGAAAAAGTGTTAAACGTCATCATCTGTGTCTGTAAATATAAAGCCCTGTTAAACCCTTGCAGAGAAGATAGACCAGGACTATAATAAATCATTCACTATTTTCTTTATATTGCAAATATTAGCCCTTGGTATTTCTTTTCCCTCCTCAATGTGGAGGGATGCGCTGACCACACCATGCTTTTGCTGCTAACTTGTACTTGGTGTATGATACCCATGGGAAATGTGACCTTGAATATTGAGACTTGCAACTTCTCTAATCATGCTGGTGAGGATGATGAAGGTGTTGAAGGCTAATATTTACCGGGAGCTTACCATTTGACAAGCATTATACATGTCATGTGCATTAAGTTTTTGGAACAGCACAGACCATTATTATTTCCATTTTATAGGTGAGGAGATTGAGGCTCAAAGAGGTGAAATGATATGTCCAAAATCAAAGAAATAATAACTAGCTTCAAATTTAGGTGCCTAATGCTTTACCTGGTACATTTTATGACTCTCTCTCCCTAAAGCTTGAAACCAAGTTAGGGGCAGTATTTCAAAGGAAGAATCTAAGAAAGGGGCTCCTATTGGTGCTTATTTCCACCTGATCTACGTCCTCAATTTGGAAATGGAAATTCATTATTTGTAAATCTAATAGCAATTGGTTTAAGATACCTTGGGGACAGTTGGTATCTCTTTCATTGTAGATTTTTATTATTAATGTGTTGTGATTTTAATAAGCACTATCTTGTGTTATACAGTATTTTAAGCCTAGATCATAATTTACATACAGAAACCCAAACAGGAAAAAATAACTATCTGCTTTCAA